>CM072892.1:10337500-12737500 GCA_037013685.1 Acridotheres tristis | reverse complement strand
TGTGGGGTTTGGTTACTTTATTTGCAAAGTTGAAAAAGCCACTAGCAATTCATCTGGGAGTGTGAATGAATAAAATTTAGGACTGAAAAGGATTAGGAGTGGAGGCGATTCCATCATAGAGTTACTTCTGACAATGTCTGGATATATAATTTTTCCCTGATAATTTTTTAGCATTCAGTCTTCTTGATTATCTGGAGTGAGTTCTCAATTTGCAGCACACAGAGCTATTAGGAGCTTGTATGCCTTATTTGATCAACTAGAATCTGTTGTTCTTTGAACTCAGGAATTTTGTAAGGTATATTTTTTTTGTATCAATTGTTATGAAAGTATCTTCTTGCTGTCTTTATTCAATGCTCGATGTTGACCATTTATTCATTTATTAATAGACTACATCCAGCCTGCTTTTAAACCTTAAAACATTTGGTCCACAAGTCTTTTCCAAGTTCCACTAAATAGATCAAACACTCATTTTTCCACGGGAGGAAACCAGCATCAAATGTTGTATTTTGTATATTACTTATGCTGTTTACTTGCACTGCCACTACAACCTCTGCTATGAATACAGCTCTCTTCCATTGGAATTTAGTATTCTGCATGGTGTTCTACCTCCATTTTCTGAGATGCAAGCTGACTTTATTGTGGGGTGATTTTAACAAAGCTATCCTGAGTGATTGAGGGCCCATGGCATTGAAATGCTCTGCCAGTTCCAGCTTCTCTGTATTGACCAAGAATATCCTTCTTTCAAGATCTCTTCCATTAATTTATTTCCTCAAAATTACACTAGACACTTCTGTGTTTGCTGCACTAGATTTTTTTTCCAGCCACTAATGTCATCACAAACAAGTTTCAAGTCCATTTTAGCACCCCTTATTGCAGTTGTTTATCAGGTCACACTTTCAAACAGCTGTCTGTAGCATGTATTTCAACTTAACTTCTAGCTGTGCTTTTCTACACTACTTTTGTGTCTCTCTTTTTCAGTTTCTGTGGCACTTCTTTATCTCAGCTCCTGCTATGCCAGGTGTCCTCTCCACATTAGTTCCAGACCTTCCAGGCATACGTGTTTCTGCGTCCCCATCTTTCTTTGGGGAGGAGGCAAAAATAAAAAAGAAAAGGAAAAAAAAAAGGAAAAAAAAAATTTAAAAAAAGGAAAAAAAGCAATTTCTATGCAAGCCTTTGTACGCTATTTTATCTTACCCCTACAGGCAAGCAGACTTCTAACATAGCTTTAGGAGCTTCTTGTATGCACCTTCTCTCTAGAACTTCTCCCGCTTCCACAGTGGTGAACCCAAGTGTAAGATAAGCATGCTTTCTTTGTTCCTATCCTGATTTTTTCCCCCCTAAATTTTTTTTTCTTTCATGCATCTTTTCTTCTTGTACCAATTTTCCTTGTAATTTTAATCCACTCTCTCAAACCCACCAACAAATTTCACACACTTCAGATTAATTCATTAGCATCTGTGCAATCATACTAACGTAAATTCATCTTAAAACATCAGAACTTTCTATATTATAGAAATTTTAGCAATTTCTAATGCAACATTCTCTGACAGTATTCATGAGATTTATCTTGACAGAAAAAAAAAAGAACAAGGCAATGACCATATATCATTCTAAGGACCTAGGTTTTGTAAGTGTCAAGAAATATACAGGAAATCCAGGCAAAATATAGCATTATTTCAAGTTCCAAGAGGTGATGAGCAAATTGTACTATCAGATGTGTCCAGTTGCTGCTGAGTAGCTTAGTTTATTTCAGGCAACGGGTGTTAGGTCATATCAGAGCACTGAAGACAAATGGGACCTGCTATTTCTATTTCTCTGTATGTTCAGTCACTCCCATTGCTATTTTCAAATCAGTGACAAATATCCCTCAATAGACACTTTTTCTGCAAGGATCAAAACCTATCCCTTCTTTCTGTATGCACACTTGCATACAGCTCTTTTCCATTGCCTGACAAAAGCCATCACTGGCACCAGTGCCAAGCATTTGTGAATAATTCTGCTTACAGATACCCAATGTACAAATTTATACTTCTGCTTTTTATAAACACTGCTTCAGCTACACCATCTGAGCATAAGAAATTAGTTCAATATAACAGTGGGTGTTGTTCAGTTGGACATAGATTCACAAAATTCTTTAAAGATTAGATTTGACTTCAACTCTACTTTTCTAATAATTTTCGCTAAGGAGGGAGGTGGAAGGAGGGAAAACAGAGTGGAAACAAATTGTTCTCACCCTACAGTTAGGATTCACAGGAAAAAATAGGCTGTCCCATGTAACTTAATATTTGCTTCCCGCAAATAAATTCAAATGCACTGGAAAGATGAAGATTACACATCCCTTTCATTCATCTTAAGATGTCAGGCCAGACAACTCCATTCCTGCCGATGAAACTTTTATCTCATCAACAGCCTTTCTGTCATTTCTTGAATGTTTTAGTCTGAATTAGTCTTCAATGTAGATTCTTGTTGGCTGTTATTTGTTTGTTTGTGGGCTTTTCTTGCAAAAACCTACCTTCATTGTGAGGGTAGCTTCTAGAGAATGCTTTCTTCTTGTATTCTCCTTAACTGCCTTTGATTTGTAAAGTCATTCTAAGTGTTTTAAAGCATAGATAGGAAGCAGCACTCCAGAAAAGGAGTGTATGTGCTGATATTGTCATTTCACTGATATAACTTTAACTCTGCAGTTCTAGAGTTCAGTATGATCGGGCTGTCCAGGCTTCTCTGAAACTGTTGAGAGAGAGGAGCAATTTGTCCTACTGTAGGGTGGTATGTGCAGAGATTGGTTTAAAAAAAAACAATTTGGAGCTTACACAGGCTCATCACTGACATGGGAGAGAGACCAGAAGATATCTAACTTTTCACTGCTAAAGTAACTAATTTTTGTTCTTTTAAATTTTAATTTTATGACTCACCTTGCACAGACACGTCTCTTCTAAAACTTGCTGTAACCACACATTTGTCCTGAAACCTCATTCTGTCTATCCACACACTTTTTCCTAGAAATTTTTCTGCAAATAAATTCTAGTTAGAAATAATAGGGGAAAGAGCAAACAATCTGGCTGCTAGCCGCATCATCTCCCTCAAAAGCCATTTACATATATGAATTAACAGTGCAAATATTTCTTTCAAGTCTTGAACACTTATACATTATTCTTGTTGAAAGACAGTGCTGCAGGTTAGTGCTTTCCATAACCACACACGTTAAGTCTTCACTGATGTGGGGCTTGGCTGTTCTGCCCAGTAATGGGCTGAGCCAGGGCTACTGCAGAGCCAAGCCACTCTCTGGGGAGGTCAGTGAGTTTCCAAGGCAGAAGATGCAGGAAGGCATCACCTAAATGGCCTGATGCTATGAAGGTCCATCTCCTCTGCTGAGCCTCTGATGGCATTCCTGTCTACTGAAAACAGGACAGGATCATGTTCAGGATATGAAAAGTGAAGGTGACTGAGCACTTGAAGGTTTCCAATGTGGCCGTTTTTTTAGTTTTAGAAAAGAAACTGTAAGAGTGCAACTGTGGTTAATGAGAATAAAAATCCAGTAATGTCAGATTCGGAGTTATGAGGCTCAGACACAATTGGAGAGAGTAAAAGTGAATTAGGTATCAGGCCTTGGAGAGGGCAGGCAGAGGGATGTGATGATTGATGAATCTAAGAAAAAAGGATGTTTTTTGGATACCAGAATGCAGAAGATAATCAAAGTATTTTTCATATCAGAGTAGCCTTCAGCCCTGCCTAGTCTTTTGTGCTACAGTTGTCAGTGACCAACTTTAAGATGATTAATTTCTTTTAAAATATAATTTTAGTCACTGTGCATTTTTTCTCTTTCTTTTTTTTTTTTTAACTGGTGACAAAAGGTAAAATTCTTCCCTGACCATTACTGGTACTATAATCAGCTTATGTCCTGAAATGTAGGATTTGATTATCCTTATTATCTTGGCTTTCATAGCTATAAAAATGTTATTAGTGATCATAAAAGTATCTGCCCCTTTTTACTCAAGTCAAATAATTTTAGTTGGTTACCTCCTGTGGCAGTGTACTCAGCAGGTCAAATATATATTGCATATCTGAACAGAACTTTATGGTCCACAAATGAGATTTAAAATTTCACAAATCTCATGAGAGCAAGGCTTACCAGTGATTTTGATAAGTAATTCCTGCTCGCTTGAGGATGATAAGGGTAGTGCAAGAATGCTTCATGATGCTATATTTAGTTTTTGATGAGTTTTAGGTGAATCCTTGAGATTCTGAGGTGCTATATATATTTAAGCTACTGGAGAGTAAGACCAAAAAACTGAGTTATCCTAAAGGAACTTGATATTGCTCTTCATTTTCCAAGCCTGTATCTATAAAGGCATATCATACTTGTAGGCAAACATCACTCCTGACGCCCTGTGGGGGTGAGCTTGTTGCCAATTTTAGGAGCTCCCTAAACACAGACAGAACCTAGCTTAGAGAGGAGACATCATTTATTCTGCACAGAGTGCAAGGTGGAGGTTCTACAAATCGAAAAGACCATGGGGTAAAAAGTTACATCTTTTATGCAGTGAACATTTTCACATGAACCTGCCTGTCTAATATATATTATCCACCTACTTAATGCAGATATACTTGTGTGACACAAAGTTCTTTCATTTATTATGCAACTTCTACTGTAGAAGTTATCTGATGACATTAGCTATGTTTACAAAAGGTGAGAAAATTACATCAATTTCTTCTGTAGAAGTTATCTGACGACAGCAGTTGCTCTTACAGGTGAGAAGATTCAGCCTGGGGACAAATAATTCAGCTTGAAGACTTGGGCCATTTTGGGTGTCAGAATAAACACCACGAATTAAATTTTCACAGCAGCCCCTTCTGACTTTAGAAATTGATGCCAATGAACAATTGTTTCCCTTTTTCTTTTGACTGAGAAAAAGCTAAAATCTGTTGCAGAGCGGCAGTGTCAAGGCAGGACGGATTCGTGCGAAGCCATCCTTCCCCCGCGGGCCGGGACCGCCGCTGAGGCTGTGCAGCGGCGGGGAAGGGTTAAACGCGGCGACAGAGGAGAATTAATGGCCAGTGTCAGAAACAGCAAACAGCGTTTGAGAGGCCAGAAGCCCTCCGGGCACGACCCCGAGCTCTGTGCGAGCCGGGGCCGGCGCGCTGCCCGGGGAGGCGCGGCGGGTCCGGGCGGAGCGCAGCGCTCGGAGCGCTCGGAGCGCTGACCTCCGGCGGGATTTATGGACTGCCGGCTCCGCCAGCCCCGCATCGCCGCTGGAAGCCCTATTGATTACACATTAGTCTGCGAGGACGGGCTGGCAGCGCCGGCTCCAGCGGAACGCGGGCCAGCTCTCACACGTTATTAGGTTTGGCATAATTCTAAGAGGACGCATAGGACGGTTTTATTTTACCTGGCAGCCGTGACATCCACTGATATAAAGGATATAATCACAGAAACTGAGTACGATATTAATGTGGAATTTTGTTCAATAATTCTTGGAGCTCCGAGCTGGAACTACGTACACTGCTTTCTAACATGCCACCATTTAATTTAGCATCCAAAACACTCTGTGCATATTTTCTCAATTTCTGTCAGATGAAGCTCTGTAACAAGGGCTATAAAAAATTCTGGGTACAGTGACCAGAAATACCAGAAGGAAGTATGATTCTTTAACCACTCAGTTAACTTCTATTTATAAAATCGAAGAGTTAGGGTTTTGTTTTGGTTAGGTTTTTTGTTTTTGTTTTTTTTTTTTAAGAAGACACATGGATAAATGTAGTTTAATTAACATTAATCTGTAATGTTTATTGTAACTCTGTTTTATTTGCATATTTCCTTTCAATTGTGAAGTCATTAGTTAAAAAAGACTTGTTAAGCATCTGCAAAATTGAATGTGGGTGAATATTAACAATGACAGTCTTCGTACTCGCTGAGTTCCTGAAAAATGTGTGTTTAGAAATAAAATGTATGATCTCTGTTCCAAATCACAACTCCTCTGACATCAATTTAGGTCTTAATATTAGCCTGAACTCCTACATGATTTTAGAGAAACACCATTTAGGTGAAAAATCATTTAAAAAATTGCTATCATTATTTGAGAACAGCAATAAACATCACACACGCTGTTTACTTTATCACTCAATTCTCAGCACAGTTTGTCAGTGCTGACCAAGGCAGTGAAAACATTTAGTTAAAGAAAGAGAAAGACAATTTTTGAAGCTTTGTTCATGCAAGCAAACAGTACAGATGCTTGTCAGCTTCCAATCACTGCTGGACAAATGCACCCATTCCTGAGCTTTTGGGAAGCGTCATGCTGGGGCAGTGATACCAGTCTTGGTGGCACCTCACTTGGCAATCCAGTTCTCCAGTGGGGGAAGGGATAGTGCCCACAAGGCCTACCAAAGAAAAAATGTCTGCAAATTTGCTGTGTGCTTTATCCTGCCTTATCCTAAGCCAGCTCTGCACATTTCAGAGCTTCCTGGGCGAGAAGGCACAGGGGCTATGCAGCCAGTAGGCTCACATTAGCCTGCTCCTCAATCCCCCAAGCCCCTCAGTAAAGATCCTTACAGAGCATAAACTGAGAAGAATAACTTTTTTTCTCCTATTTTTCAATTTATAAGATAAACTGAAATTGTTTGAAGGAAGGTAAAAAAAAATGCCAGTTATGTTTAAATTGTCTGATCTGATTTCACCCTGCCTTGTAGTCACTTTCCAGTAATTTAGTGAAAACAGCAAATAAAGGACCAGCTTTCCAGAAAGTTTGAATTATAGCTAATTGTGTTAAGTTAATTTTGGTCTTATTGAGCCCGTAGCAAACTTTATTGATTGTAAACAGAGTAAATTTAAAAGCCAAACCATAAAAGCCTCAAGTCTACAGAAGGAAACATGATATGTATGCTTACTAGCAGCGTATCATTCATTCTAATTAAAACAAAAATACTCTACTAATGGTGTGGGGGCCTTAAAAGGTGTTGTTCAGAGATGGTGAGATGTTTGCTTTTGACTGAATAACACAACTGAACCACATCATCAGCAACTGTTAAGAGATCTGGATTTGCTGGAAGGAGCATCCAGTTGTGGCTCACAAGGATGTGAACCATGATAACTAAAGCATGAAGGAAAGATTCCCCATGGTGTACTCCTTTGTGTTTCATCCCAGAGCAGGAGTTCATATTGTCTGCTTTTCAGTGAGAAAGCCTGACTCAAATTTTCCAGCATATTTCAAGGCAACAATTCACCTAAAAGTTAATATTTATGCAAACAATATTTTTGGTTTGTGTGCCAGATAGAACATTTAAACACCAAAGGAAGACAACTTTTCTGATCCTCATTATGACAATAGTTATTGTGGAGTTTAATTTTGGAGGAACATGTCATTTTCCATATGTAATCCAAGCAGCACTGGGTTGCATCGTATGGAGTACCTGGAGATGACAACCATAACTGAGGATAAGCAAATCAGATTCAGACTGCACCAGATAAACTAGCCTACCTCACAGCAGGATAACTCAAGATCTGTTGATAAAATTGCGTGTGTTATTCTGTTCAAAACAACTAAAATGAAAATGGGAACTACTTTCCACAACACACTCAAAAACTTTTATTCTTCTAAAACTGACACATAATGGCATTATCAACCACTTTATGTCAGGGTGTTGCATAGCACATAGGTGAAACATGCATCTCAGTTTCAAAAGTAGCATCAGTGTCTGAAGGAACTCTTTTTTAATTAAAAATGAACTATGGCATGCAAGAAAATTGTCTTGTGCAAAGAAGAAAACTGGCAATGTATTTTGAGTAGCATCCAGAATGCACTAAACTTTTAATTCCTGTGTTGCAATACAGCACCTTGTTTTAGATAAATGGTACAAAAAATGCCACCTACCAGGAAAAATTGTTTCTAAGGCACAAGGCAAGTTCCTTCTCTGAGGTAGAAGGCTGTTGTACCACACAGAGAGCAGCAATTTACCAAGGCCACTTTTCTTTTTGGTGAAAAAATTGAACATATTTGTTAAATTTTGCACTGAAGCAAAACATATTGAAATGATACTGTAATGATCAAGCTAATGGCGCTGTAGATTTAAATGAAAGTTTCCCCTTGTAAAAATAGGAAACAAGTGTGAAAGGTGTAATATAACTGAGCACCTCCCCCGAGCCTCCAAAAAGTAAAGACTGCAGCAAACACCAACAAACCAAGCTGATGTTTGCCCCTAACTCCTACTGGAGCTCAGAAATGTGAAGAACATTTATATCTGAACTTCATCACATGAATCAAAATCGTGCTAAAAGTTACTGATGTATAGAACCCATCAGGGAAGCACTGCCCCTGCACAATAGTGCAGTCATGTCCCCATTTATGGGACAGCCACATGTAAGGCACTGAGCAGAACACTCACTGGAAAAAGGGTCTATGTCCACAACTTGGACAACTCCATCAGGTCAGTCAGAACTCAACAAAGTGAGGAGATTTGTATGTCCAACAACCAAATGCACTGATCTGAAAATTAAATCCCCAGTGGAACTCTTCAGAGGCAAGCAAAGTGTGACCCAGCCTGACCCAGTTGCCTCCAGTTGGCAAGCACATATTTAAACTGAATTAGAGCTGAATTTCAGTCCATATTTTTAAGAAAGCAAAACCTGTGAAGCCCTAGCTACCAACAAACCAAAAAATGGTTCTTCTACAATGAAATTTTTTAAAAAAGGTGAAAGAAAAATAAAATTCTGCATGGTAAATAGCTGCACAGTGTAATGAAATTTCTATTTGCCAGTTTTGAGGCTAAAACTTTTTACTAGAATGCATCTGGGAGCTCTGAATTTAACTCTTTCACATGGTAAGTGCTGTTCACTTCGTTTAAAATATAAATACCAGTAGATAACATGAAGGCTTGCTGTAAATCAAACCTGCACTGTATAAAAACTGTTATTTGTGTCCTAATGGGTCAAACAGAAGAGGTGCCCTCTCTAAAAGAGCTGGATACCAGATTCCCCTTTCATTGATCGAGGTTTCAACTCTGGGTGCTTGAGTTTATGACAAAAGAGTTCACAACACTGCTGGCAGGAAGTCGATAGTTTGATAGATACCCTTTGCAGTTGGTCCTGTCTCCAGCACTTTAACCACGCTTTCACTCTGACAGTTATTACTGCTGCAATAAATTCTTCAGTAAAACAAATAGGCTCTCTGAAAATGTATTAGCCCAGGCACACTATTTTACTTAATATAACTGCAAGTCTTAAACAGGTAACTACCATAGTAAATAGGCCAATATATTTAGAAAGAATCATGTGTGTATGCGTGCATTTACAGTAAGTTACCTAAAGTTCTCTTCAGATCAGATTGCACAGTATTTATTACACCTTCAGGTTATACTTTTAAAATTCACAGAGTAACTGACAGTAGCAGAGGCCTTTAAAATCTATTTTATAAAATGCTGTAAGAATTCTCACATGGTTTTCAAAATTGCCTGGATGAGTTTGAAGCCTAAATCCTTACAGTGACCCCTAGATCCTTTGGTACTACTGAAAAACTGTACTCATTGTACTCATACTTGGCCTTAAATGCTGCTTATCTTCTAGAAATACAAGTGATGTGGTCATTTTTTTTACAGGATGCTTAATAGCAAATGGCAACAGGTTCTGACTGGATCGGACAGGGAGAGCAACTGTGTCTAGAATTCTTCACTGGAGGCCATAGGCAGCAGCAATTCACTCACTCTCCATTTCCCTAGGCCATGTGTCTTAGGAGTGCTAGTCCCAAAGGAAATCTCCACAGATTTTGAATTTTGAATTCTCATCATCTGTATTTCATGGTTTCATCAAAATAGTTTCTAGGAATATCTGCAAACATTTGTCCATTGCTATCAATAATAATAGGAAATATGAGATAAGTGTTATTGTGTTATTGATATTCTTCTGCGTTGTTTGGTTGCACTTTTTTTTCCATCTGCATTCATTAGCAATTTTCATCAGACATGGGGATTAATATTAAAGCTAATTTATTAGCAGCTAAATCAATTTTTCTCCACTCACCCCACAGTCAGAGAGAAACTGTCTACATACAGAACCCTTCAGCACTCTCTACATCCACAGACTTTGTGTCACTTAGGGGAGATGTCTTGAGACATCTATCCTTCAAGATTAAATGCATCCCTTCTGAGTGGCAGTTGCCACAATTGAAGTAAGCATTTACTGCTAGTGCTCAGCCAAGCAGCTAACTGCTCTGTGGCTGTGGCCTCTCAAGGTGTAGGACATTCATGGGGGAACACTGGTAATTTTGTTTTACCCTGCAGGCATGCAGTTTCTGGCTACATTGTGAGGAAATATCGTTGAGTCCATGCTGAGATTGCTGTGCCTGCTGCTCAGAGCTCTCATGAAATGAACTAAAAGGATAAGAGCTCTCTTGACCTTTAAAGTCCACTTATTTAGGGTGATGGATCTCCCAGACATTTAAAAAAAAATAAATCCCAAGCCCATTAGAAAACAAGTGAGGATTGGATGAATAAAGTGATCAAAATTCCATCTGCTAGAACAAAGAGAAAATCTGTGTTTTAAAAAAAGTAGAAGTGGGTTGGCAATTAAAGCTCATTTCCAGAACTTTATCACTAAAAGCTACTAAGAGTCTCTTACTTCTTCCCATTCTACTTCTGCCACAACAAGAAATTCTTTCTTCTCATTTCTTTGATATCCATTCTATTGAGTTTTTTTGTTTTTTTCAAAACCAACCTGTCTTCCTTATTACTAGTTATGAAACCAACCAAAACATTGACTTGTGTAAAATATGCTGGTGAAATGATGCAGAAAAAACCAGATTCAGTCGTGTTCAGATATAAATCCTGGGACAATCTTTATGACCAGAAATCAAAGCAAAATATTATCAAGAGGGAAGACGGAAAAAGTTAACAAAATCCTCAGTGTCCAGGGTTTGATCAAGTTGACTGGATAGTATTCTAAAACCGAGATTAATTTCCCAAATATTGTGTTCCTCTGTCTCAAAGAGAGGTTTTATCTTTCCTCCATCCCACATCTGCTCAAGGAGAAGCAGGATCCACTTTCCATGCAGTTAATTTTTTATTCACCAAAGTAGAAGGTTCTTAGACAGTAAACTATTTTGCTACTCACCAACAATTATGTGAATATGCTGTCTAAGTTACTGAGGTATTTGCCAGTTTAACCACTTCTGCATCTGTGCCCTGACTGAAACCCTGAACTGGTTTCTGGAAGATTTGGAGGAGCTGTGACTGTTAGAAGTTCCACAAGAAAACAACTCCACACTGGTCAAATATCTTGCTCTTAGAGATTCCCAACAAGGAACAAAAGTGACATGGCTCTAAAGGAAAAATAGCAGACTCTTCTTTTAGTGTATTTATCAAACAGATGAAAATAACATCTGACAGTGGCATGGGAAGGTTTGCAACACTAATCTATTTAATTTTTCTAACAGCAGCATTTTTAGTTGCTGCATTTATCAAGTAAAAGTTCATTTGAATTTAATAAGATGGAATTCAGCTCTTTCAGTCTTGGCATATGATAACACAGACCTGACCAGAACCACAAAATACTTTGCCCCCTTTTATGTTCACATAAATGGCACTATTGTTTCTGATAGCCCATACCACTTATACTGCCATGTATGCTCCAGACAGAAAAGATGGAAAGCACAATAGGAATCTCTGACAAAACTATAAACAGACTGAGCCAGGCATATCAAAGCAGGAAGGGAGCAACCATGCTGGGTCGGAACAAAGTCCTATCAGGAGTGCAGCCCACAGAGGAGCTGACCATTTAAGCAGAAACAAGTAGAGTTCAAATCATCAAGGCCCTCGTCCCCAGTGTCCAGCTCTGAATTAATATGAAGGATAACAGAATGATGTGACACAGAACCAGGTGTAAAAAAAATCTGAAATGTAGAAGCTATAGACCCCCACCAGACAAGAAGAAAGAGAAAAAACAAAACAAAACAAAAAAAAGCCTGATGGCACTGAAAGAGACTTTCCTTGTAAAGCACAAGGTCAAGTTCTACAGTAGAGGTTGGGCCTTTTCCAGCACCACTGAATCTCAAATCTGTGACAGAATCAGTGGAAGGCTGCGAAAATCTCCCCCATTGTCAATGCAGCATTTATAGAGAATAAGTTCCTGTGTAGCATATGATGCTCTCCTCTGGTGTGAAAAAGGAGTCTAGAATAGCATCAGAAACATCTGGTTTATGACAAGAGAAAGAATGCTACCAAAAGGAAAAGGTGTCTGAATCACCCCATAAGCTCAAGTTAAAAAAAAAAATTCTGATCATTACCAAATGGACAAGGATGAAGGGTAGGGTAAACAAGGGCATCCAAGATACTTCCAGTTAATACTTTCCCAGGCACCAACTGTTTTCAGTAATGAGACCCCAGACCTGAATGTGATTTCTACATATTTAGTGATCTTCAAAGGATTTCTCTTTCATAAAGTTTCCAATCACAGAGCCAAGACATGAGCTGCATGAAGAGAGGAGTGACCAGCAGGTTGAGGAAGAGGATTCTGCCCCTCTGCTCTGCTCTGCTCTGGCGAGACCCCACTGTGAGTCCTGCATCCAGCCCTGGGGACCTCAGCACAGGAAGGCCTTGGATCTGTTGGAGCAAGTCTGGAGGATGTCACCAAGATGATTCTGTGGGAAGAGCAACTCTAGTAGAATTGGGATTGTTCAGCCTGGAAAATAGTAGGCTTCATGACGTCCTGAGTAGGCTTCAGGATATCCTAACTGTGGCTCTCCAGTACCTAAGCACAAGGTACCTAAGTACAAGGAATATGGAGAGACTCTTTACCAGAGTGTGTAGTGACAGGACAAGGGGGAATGGCTTCAAACTAAACTCGAGTAGGTCTAGATTAGATATTAGAAAAAAATTATTCACTGAGTGGTTGGTGAGGCACTAGAACAGGCTGCCCAGAGAAGACGTGGATGCCTCATCCCTGGAAGCATCCCAGGACCGGTTGAGTGGGGCTCTGAACAACTTGGTCCAGTGAAAGGTTTGGAACTAGATCTTTATGGTCCCTTCAAAGCCAAGCAATTCTATAATTCTATTCTTCTAGAATATTCTGTCAGTCCCAGACACATCTCACCCCCCCTTTGGTGCACCAGTATGCTCTCACACATTTCTGCCTCCAAGGAAGAAGGTACTACTTAGCACCTTTGATCACACTAGACAGTGTGGAAACTGGAATTTTAATGAAGAGATATAGCAGTGAGGCTGTGTGCTTTGCTTCTCCATCAGTAGAAACTGAAGAGTGAGTCTGCAGTAATGTTGCCACTGTTTAATTTGTGTATTTAGATGCATATTCAGCCAAGATTTAGACAGTGTTTTACTTCTGCATGCAGACACAATGTTCCTTGGAAGGGTGTACTCTGTGTAGGAGAAAGTGTGAGTAGGCATGTTTGCAACTGATTGAGGCTCTTGCACCCTAAACTTTCAGCCCTTTTGGACCAAGAGTCTCATTTGTTTTATACATGCATTTTGCATGAAACAATAGATTCCACTGTCTGTGGTAGCTGCTAAGTAATAGTGGTGGAAATTCAATCAAATCATATGAATGGATACACTCTTCACAGAATGGTCATGGTTTCCTTAACTATCCAAAACCAACACTTCATAACACAGAGCAATACTTGGAATCATCCTTCTTTTCACAAGAATTCCTTTGTTTAACATAGGAACTTGAAGCTGTTTCTGATGGATTAATTCCTGAGAACTTGATATATAGATTTAGTATTTTTCCTCATTCAAGTCTATTTATTCATTCACACAGAGTCAAGTTGGAAGAAACCAAGAGCAGAATTACTAAACAGATTTTCCCCTGTCACTAATATGTTCTCTTGATCTTTTCCATGTCCTGTCCTGCTTGCAGAAGGCCAGTGCTCCAATTCATGCTCTTGCCCAGTCTTCCCAGTAGGAGACAAACTTTGCTGTTCACATCAAACATCAGCATATTGATTTTTCTTCTCTTTCCATGGAGTTTTCTCTATTCAGTCACGTTGCTGCAGAAAACCGGACCTTGGCTCTTTCCCCAGCCACACTGGACACATATTTGCTGACATGTCGTTTCAATTAGACTACCCAAGAGCTGCACAGAAACAGGAAACCACTCTCAACCTCAAACCAATCCAGACACCGGAAACCAGGGGTAGACAGAAGTGAGCTGCAGCTTCATTAACAACAGAATTTGTCAGAGCAGCAAAAAGCAGTACTTGCAGAAGGACAGCAGACCTTGTGGGGAGGTATGCCGTTCTGAAAGTCATTAGTTAAACCTATGAGTTAAATCCTTCTCACTTTGCTGTCTCAGACCCATTTCAACTCACAAAGGTAGCACTAGCCATCAGTGGCTAGAGGCTCATCTTCGCTGAAGTCACACACAGTAACACGTTTATTGCAATGAAAGGACACACAAACCTCTTCAGGTCCCCTTGGCAGTAGCCAGGCCATTAGGGAGCTCAGTGAGGAAGAAACATAACCAGCCACTGAGAAAGATACAGCTGTGGCTAGGCAGCTCTCTAGTGAACCAGAATGTCTCATACCTAAGTTAGCTTACAAGTAGCAAAACCACTACATTACACTGCCTCCTGGAATGTAGATATACTCTGAGAGATGAACAGGAATATTTGGGAGGAAATCGCTGTCATTCTCACATAATCATCTCTAGTGGGTTCTTCAACCCAGAAACTAAATTTGGCACGTAATATATACAAAGTTTATTTTTCAAAATAGACCATTTTCAACCTAAGAAACCACCTCACTGAAAATTTTGCCAAAAATCACTACATTGCTAATTCTTTTGCTGAAGCAGTGTTTTTGGGGAATATATATATATATATATGTAAATAAATTCTAAGTAGTGTTTCTGGTGGACTGCAGATCTGGCAGGATTGTGTTGCAACCTAGAAAGAACAGATGTCAGTGATGATACAAGTGGCAGAGCATGGGAGGCAAGTTTTTAAGCATTGCTTAAGAAAAGCAAAAGATGTATAATGGGAGTGATGTCTTCATTATCAACATCCTTTCACCTGACACTCTGTGCACGTGCTGCAAACTCATGATTTATAAAGATATCAGGAGTGGCATAGCACAGCTAGCCTGGCTTTGAACTTTGGAAGTCTGGTCCCTGATTGCTTGTTTGACTCATAAAGTAATGAGTGCTGTTATTTGCTTGCTGATGGGTGCTCTTTAATATATAATTTATAACTTGATAAATATAGTGTAAAGTATAATATATGTATAATAATATGTATTATAATTTAGTGCAATGCAACCTTGACACCCAAAGCAGAGGAAGGTGGAAGAATATCTTCTTCTTGACTTAGAGCCATCAGTTCTGTGGTAGAACTGTGAACATAGACTGTGCAAGGCACACCAAAAGGCACACTCAACTCCCAGAAGCCCTCACCATTCTGCAACAAAGATTACTCTGTCATTAGCAGCCATGGGGAGCTTTAGCTGCACAGCAGGACCTGGATCTAGGCCTAATTCCATGGTTTGGATCACAGTCCAACAGGTATTAGAGATGAGAGGCCATTCAGAAGGACCACATTTTTTTCTGAGATATGTAGTCAGACTGGCATCTAGTGGGATTTTGAAATGTGCCTAGGAGCCTAACTGGATTTTGGAAACCTCCTTTTAGCACTGATCAACAGTTTTTTGGTGGCTAAAATCTTCCAGGCTGGCACGTGGTTTTGATTTGTAGTCAATCTTCTGCTAGCAGAGCAATTCAAATCTAAAGTTTCAGTTCTTGTTTCTCTCTTTACTTAATTTGTTTTTTTATTTGGAAAAAAAGAAAAAGGCTGTTTTGCTCTTGGACAGAGCTAGGAGTGGCAGCTGAATGTGGTAAACAGGAGACAAATGCATCAGCTAACAGGGTTTTTTTTAGAAACTTCAAGTATCACTTGAGAGAAGATTTGGCACAACATGTTTTTATACAAGTACCACGTGTTGGATAGTTTGGTGTGATTATGTTCTCAGCAGACATAGAGAGTGACAATACATGCTTTACCTCTCATTTCACTGGGAAGATAGCCCTCCAGATGACATGACAGCACTGATGTTGTTGATCATCTGACACCCAAATGATAATTTACAGAGACTTTTATTGAGCTGACCTGTGTCACAGAATGACATTAAAGCCTATTGGTTATCACTGTTTCAATGAAGAGACTTAGCCTGACACAGGTGTCTCAGGATTATTGAGTTTGGGTAAAAATATTGAGTACTTTGATGGTGGTTCATCTTCACATGCAGATCAGACGGGAAAGAAAAAGCATGGTCATAACTAGAAACATAGTTAGAAAAGAACATAGACGTTTGGTATTTATGCAGAGAGCATCAATTTGTAGATTAGGTATTTATTCTAAGTCCTTTATTCGATTAAACACTCTTCAACTGGCAAGAGACAGTCTTCATAAGATTCTTATGTTGAGAAATAAAAGCAGTTAAATACTTTCCTTTTCATTTTATTTTTATTCATAACAATTTAAGTTGGTTTTAATTAGGAAAAAGTTTGTTCACTGGCTTTTTTTTTAAGTATCAGTTTGTGTTCCATCTCTTGATGTGGGATGTTATATTAAATTATTCATTTTTACAGAATGGAAATTAATTATTGTGTATGAAATCCCAAACACATATGGTCACAGTGCTGGTTAGATCTGCCTCCTGCTATGCTTTAGAGATTCAAATTTGGAGGTAGTATGTTATTTTCCATGCCAAGACCACCTATGGTTTTCAAGATATAAGTATCTGAAAATTAGCATTTTCACACTGAGCACTTGTTCCAGCTTTATTATACATTGACGACTACCATCTTGTAGCTACATGTACTAGAAGGGATGTTAGCAATCTATAAATGCAATTTAAGTTCTTCAGAAATTCACTGACTGACTGCATTTTCTACATCTACCTTTAGCACCATGTAACATCAATCTCTTCTTTTGAAATCTCTCAGAATGTCTTTTGACTGATAGCAGTGATTGGCATTAATTAATTTCAAGGGTCAGTTGTGAATGATTGGTTTGTCATGGTCGAGGACTGAATTATATACGATCAGGAGAGCGTGCTGAAATGGTCAGTCAGTCAGTGAAAATCAAAGAACATAAGTTCAGATGGAAAAGAATTCACAGCTCTGTTTATGAATGCAGCCTAGCCACTTTACATCTGAAATTAAGGGATTTTGGTCTTGAATCTAATCTTAAGGAAATAGCCCAATCTCTAACTGAATTTTTGGCAATAAAATGTATAAAGAAAAAATTGTATTTCTTTCTGTGAATGTCAAGGAAAGTCCTACTAAAAAGATTCAGAAAAGCTGTTCTTTATTATATGTTTATAAAAGAAAATCAGATTAATTTCTGTTACTATATAATAATTTTTTCTAGTTCTTAAGTCTACATTAATGCATCTACATCATATGCCATCAAAAGGAGAAAGATTCCAGGAGAAGCAACAAAAAATAATGACCCCTGTTGGGTTGTTTTTTGGGATTTTTTACTTTACATTCTGTTTTGTTTCCCCTGCAGTGTGTAAATAAAGGGAGTAGAAAAAAATATTATTAGATGCACAGAATATGCTTGAGGGAACAATATCTTTTTCCAAAAAAAGGGTCACTCATGATTTTTTGTTAACTTATATGTTGATAAAAGTTTACCTTGAAAGTATTCTAATGAAGCAAATCAATGAAGGATCATTGCATGCAGATTTTATAGCAATGTAGTAAATACTTGAACTCATATATCAGTACCTAAGGGAACTTATAGAATAGCCATATTGGGAAATATCTTAGTAGATAAGTATTTAGAAAGCTACTGACTGCTGATGGCCAAAATGGTAACTCAATTTACTCACCTTAACATCTCAGTTGGTGGTGGTGCAGACGAACAATTATTCAATAACAATATACTTTTTTTTTAAGAAAACATTTTTTTAAATTCATTTTATGTATCTTACAAACATTCAAGACATAAAGATGCAACATTTATCAATCTATAGAAGCTCTTGATTCACCATCTGAGAATATCCAGCATTTACTGCAATACATTTTAATACATAGCAATGATACCTGGACTATGCACAGGATCAAAAATCAGATTGGATAGATTTTACTTCTCTGCAACTTTCTTACATTCAAAACTTGAATGATATTTCTTAGAAAAAATAAGGCAAATACAGTGCAAAGAGTCTTGATATTCCAGTAAGTCTGAAGAGTAAATACTTTGCTCTTCTTTTATCATAAAGACAAAGGCCAACAGTCCTTACACAGTAGGATAAAAATTTTATTTTATAGGATGAATCTAAACCTTTGGGCAGACAATAAGATACTGATGGGCTGGATTAGACTTTGGGCTAGTCACCTTGAGTACTTGGGGGCTTTTAGAACAGCAGTCCACTCAACTGGAAAGTTTAAGTGATTAGAGATTTAACAGTAAACTAAGGTGTAACAGGTACAGGAGATGAAAGACAGAATGTAGCTCTGCAGTAGGAGCATGCAAACCACAGCTATGGACAGCTCCTTTAAATATATTCCTAGTGCTATCCATGGAAATTAGCACAGTCTACATATCTAAGGATTCATCAGCAGGACTGTGAAAGGACTACCTGATGCAATTATTTTCATCCTGTGCTATATTCTGTCATGCATGAGCATCCTAGCTTATGAAAGCTTACAGGAAAGAAGAAAAGAAAACCCAACATGCATGTTCTACTCAAAAATGAAGAGGCTGCTTTGCACTGATAGGTGTCACCCAACTGAACACACAGATAGACCCACAGTACTGGCCAAACATCCCTGGCAGAAGGCACCACTAACTCGGCATGCACTGGGATCATGTGAAAGTCATCAATAGCATGTCACAGGGTTCAGTCTTGCCTTTGCAGATTCAAGGAACATTTCACAGTGGCACCAAGAGCTGCAGCTCCAGGAATCAGGGAACCTGCCTGTGAAAAACATGCACATCAGGAAGCAGCATCACTTCTGCCTTCTCTGTAGACAGCACAAGTAAATTATCAGGTGATTATTCTTCAGAACCATCAATCAAAAGAATTCTCAGAGAAACAGATCTTAAATAGAAACTAAAAAGCCTGGCTTAAATAAAGCCATTCTAAATATTTAGTTTGGCTACAAAAGGGCTTGGAGCCAATATTTGATATGAACCTTTTTGTGATCATGCAAGATATGACTACAGATCTACAGAGATAAGGTGATGTTTCAAGGTGCATTACTAATGCTGAACTCATCGGTGCTAGTTCTCCTGATCTTATTCAAGTTTTGCATTATTAGTGTTTTCAGTCATCGATGATATATTCAAGAGAATTCTGACATAAAAATCTCACTAATCTTTATTTAAATGGGCTTCTTTTGTTTAACGGCAATTCTAGACATATCATTGCTGACAAAACTCTGAGTATACGTTCTAAATGCAATCTCCAAGCTAAAACTCCATTAGAAGAACACAAAATAGTTTTCTAGTACATCTTGTTGATTATAAGATGGTTCTATGAGGCAGGATCTTTTGAAGATAGTAATGTCACCATTAACTTGCCACAGAAATGAGAATAGTCCAGTGAAGTGCAAAACTTCACAACATTTCACTCTCAAGAAGCCATATGAATGGGGCCTATGACAGTGAGTGGCACCTCAGTGTTCTCAAGAATGTCATGGCACACGCATATAGCATTGTTTGTAATAAAAAACTGTAAGTATGATAAATGCCAGCTCTTCCCATCTGCTTCTCAAATCGAAACAGATCCAATTTCTTAAAGGTGTTGAGCCAAAAGTGGACCTTCTGTATTTGCAAACTAAACGGAATATAAATTGTTTTATTTCTATTGTTACAGTTATAAATTATATCCTTTTTAGTTTTAAAAACATAGAGGCCACTGTCATCATAATAGTGTCATAATACAGGTGCATGTCATAACAGAGGTACACGGTTTTCATTACCAACAAAGCTGGAAGTAGGTGTTATTTATTAATCCAATAGCATCTAAAGTTCCAGCCATGCTAAGTTCTCAAACAGACTAGGATCTGCACAAATATAGTACTTCCAATCTGTGTATGGAAATCATGCCATCAATAATCCCACACATTTAAAATATTCAGTAAATATCAAACTTCTGTTAAAGAATCAAAGATGGACAGCAATGCTAACAAATATGGAATGAAGAGAGAATCAGAACTGCAAATCATCATGGACATCACTGATAAACCAGGTGAAGAAAAGTTAAAATAACTAAGCTGGGGTTTCCATAGTAAAGTTGATAGAAAAATCAGTCGTCCTTTCAAAAAAGTTGAGACATCATTTATAACAGGCAATTCTGTTCTTGAGATCTCTTATATACATTCCAAAGTATTTAAAACTTGTGAGACCCCACCTGGAACACAGCACCCAGCTCTGGGCTCCTCAACAGAGGAATGACGAGGACCTGTTACAGTGGGTCCAGAGGAGAGCAACGAAGATGATCAGAGGGATGGAGCACCTCTCCTACAGAGACAGGCTGACAGAGCTGTCAGGTGGTCAGTGTGGAGAAGAGAATGCTTTGGGAAGAGAGAGAGACTTTTTATACAGGCAGACAGTGACAGGACACAGGGAAAGAATTTTGAACTGAAAGGGGGAAGGTTTAGATTAGATATCAGAAAAAAATTCTTTACTCTGAGGATGGTGAGGCATTGGAAAAGGTTGTCCTGAGAAGTTGTGGACAACCCATACCTGGAAGTGTTCAAGTGGATGGGGCCTGAGCAACCTGATCTAGGGAATGGCATCCCTGCTCATGGCAGGGGTTTTTGAACTAGGTGATCTTTAAAATCCCTTTCAACCCAAATCATGTCATTATTCTATGAGTCTACTAAGCAGTATGAGAAACCATGGTGATGGACACATAAAAAATACCTGAGACAGGGAGAGAGAAATAGGCTGATAGAAAAGTAACAAGGTCACATGGCATCAATCCACAGGTGATGTGTTTTGGGTGACAGCTGGTACCTGGAAGCATGCAATATATTGTAAGGTTTTTTTTTTTTAACTGAAAAGTCGATGTATTTCCAAACATTGGTGAAAAGCAGAAACACCAAGAGTGGGTCAACCTCCCACAGTTCACATCTGATCCATCGAGAGTAGGATTAAATGTGACTGACGTAAATATTCATCTTGTCTATTGCCATGTAAACTGATGGCAATATATATAAACAAAAGTAACTGTGTGTCAGTCATTTAATCAGGTGTCGCAACTTTATTAATTCAGTACGTACACAAGGACAGAAGTTTTCCAAGGAGAGTGCAATTTCTGACAGGGTAGGTGTATCACTGATATTTATTTTTTTTTCTTTTCTCAAGAGAAAATAACGCTGCTTTAGAGATTCTCAATACTAGTGAAGCAGTTTAATAAAACAGCAAGCTCTGCAGGAAGAGTGATCAGGCATTAGGTAGTGATCAAACTAATGATCAGGCAATGTCGGTAAGTGGAGAACTATCAGTATACAGCTGACATGAGAGTTGCAAAGAGCTTACCCATCCACTTTCACCCTATTTATTTTAAAAACTCTAACAGAGACAGTGCAGATCAGTGCTACTATATCAGTAAACTTAGGGGGTGACAGCCCATGTTGAAAAGTGAAATAACCTACAATTTGCTCTGTTAGTATTTTGTCAGCCAAATGGAGAGCAGAGTGTGCAGACAGTTTCTAATTCCAATACCAGCAGGTTATGGCTACCAATCAGGCAGGAAAAGACAAGGATTGAGAGTCTACCCTCATTTACCCAAACAGTTAGACTCCCAGGACAGGGGAATATGAACTAGTAACAGAAGTTATTCCCCTGGCCTTTTTTCTTTCACTGTATTCTTACAGTGATTGTGATGTCTTGAATAGTCTGATAATTATCAAGTTCACAAGAATTAGGGTTTCTCCTCATATACAGTGTACTGGTGTCAGACCCTTAATAGAGTTTTACTATGAATTTTAAATTTTGACTGCCTATGTTAGCAGATACTAACAATTACTAAGCTGCATGTGTGCATCCTACATACCTACAATGCCAATATAACTCAGGAAAGGTTTCATGGTTACAGTCCATCAGCTCTATTTCTGGGATTCAAAACAGTCATTGTCATTTGGATGTTAAATTGTGTTGAATTTGCTTGTTGAAAGTTGGTGCTCACAATAGAAATAGATAAAAATCTCTGGGTATTGAACCAAGAATGGATCATAGGTCTAGCTCTGTTAGCTCTCAACTGTGTCAAAAACACCAGCATTTTAAAGTTCTGTGAGGAAACAGAAAATTGGAGAAGCTGGAGAAGCAACAAAAGATTTTAATAGATCATTTTAAGCCTTTAATGAGAATGAGGGTATGTCTTGGACACAGGTCATAAAATTGGCTCAAGACTGACAACAATGCATAATGACTGTGCAAAGGAATCCCCATTATCAACCTAATAGTCAGGAAAAGATAGATTAGGATGGCACAGTGTTCACATATGACCTCTTGGGGATAATTTCTTAAATTAATTCTTAACATGCAATGGTGTAAAAAGATGATTTGTTGAGACTTGAGGACAATTTCTTTCCCAGATATTTCAATGGTTTTAGCATAGCTGATGACATATTTCCTCCTTAGGTTGTGTGCCCAGAAAAAAAAGACAGAAATACATTAAATGTCATAAAAGCATAGTTTAACAAACTGAGCATCTTAAACTGCATTCATCAGGATTCATATACTCTGGGGCAAAAATACATATTGCTTTGAATCTTTGATAGACACAAGGAGAAGAGCTGAATACAGGTTTTTGCTGTATGAGGTCCACTGAGTTCAAGAGAATCAGTCAAAAAATTCCTCTGTGACATCATTGTTGGAGCAAGTCTTCATTAATCCCAACGGCTGTCAATAATAATGTGAAAATTCTTAGTGCATTTTGTCCCACTTAAAACATCAAAGTTTAATATGGATGCTTGTTAACATGGACATCACAGAAAAGGATCAGCCTATGATGTTAAGTTACAGACTCCACTGGAAAAAAATTGTCCATGTATTTGAAAAAAGAAATCTTCCTGACCATTCTGCCAAATGGTGGGTGATGTCTGCCAAAAGAGCACCAAAAGACCATTATATCTAATTCTCTGAGGACATTTTGTGAAAGGATAAAGAAAATATAAAGACATCAACTTTGTGTAACCTTTCATGAAGCAGGATGACACAGCAGGACAACAAATTGTTTCCATTGTGTTCATCTGGATTAACAAAGAACAAAAAATAATAATTATAAAAGTTGGTTTGTATTCATTCCATCATGAAAAGGCTAATAAGTACCTGGCCCTTAGTTGGCACAGAGAATTAAAATATTTAGCAGAAATCAGGCTTATGCAATCATGCAATAACATCTACTTCTCCTCCTCATAACAACTTTGAGTCTATTCACCAGTTTCTTTGTCCTTATTATCCACTGGCATTGAACCTTCATAGATTTTTTTTTCCCCATTCTGACATACTTGTTGCATCCCAGTTCAGTTTAGAAGTCACAAAATTAGCTAGATTTCACAAGTACTTTGAAAATCAACACCTAAACAGTGGAGAAATGCCGCATCAATTCTCCATGGAGAAAATTCCCCCTGCAGTTTGGCACTAGGTCAAAAACAGATCAGTAGTGAACCAAAGTGGGATAGGAAGCTTATGAGATCTAAAGTTACTGCTGTGGGAGGTATTATAGAAGGCCCAAAAAGAATCTAAAGTTTTTATAGTGGGTAAAGCAGATGACACAGCATATACACCTGTGAGAAACCAAAATCCTTTCTGATTTTAAATACTATCAGTGGTCCTTTATGTACCTATGTAAGGATGTGCAAAGACCTCCAAAACTTTTGTTCCATGTATACAATAACATGAAAGCCATATGGCTTGGCACTTGGCTGAACTGGGATGCATTTTGCAGAGGGTCAGAATTTGGTGTGGGGTTTATGATGCTCTGAGTCAAAGTCAACTAATGTCAATGGGGCCCCATGTGCTGCCTTCAGCAGACTTTGGATCAGGCTCATTGCATACTGATAAAGATCGAGCAGAACGGGGGCCTTGAATTCTCATTCTGATTTATGCTGAGTAATTGAATACAAATATAAAGACAATATAAATAACTTCAGAAAGGTCATTTGGCTAGTCAGCATAGGAAATAAACTTAGAAGTCTTAGGTAAATGTTTAAACTACCAACGAAAACACTTTTTGAAGGCATGAGACAACTGTTTTATCATTATGGGTTTTTTTAAGAATTACAGGCATCATTCAAAATCTACATTTTTTTGCATTCCTAATGTAATAAACAATCAATAGGGCTTTTCAGCTCTTTTCTTATGGCCTCATCCTTCTATTGATCTCAGCTCAAAGTCTTCACTTCAGTGAAGTCACACATATATAAGGACAGACAGACTCAGCCTTAATGAGTTCCTGTATCAGCTTCGTCTATGATATATGCAAGATTATATATAGATCTGGAAATAGCATCTGACAGCCATGTGCTGCTGCACAAGAGTGGATGGAGACTCAGCCCCCTGTGTGACCTCCTCAACACTCAACCTACCTGTATGACCCACTAAATACCCTTTGGCAGTAACATATGAACCCATCTGTTATATAGTCCAATAAATGGGGTTGCCAATGTCTGGATTTCATTTTCAGAGGGAAGAAAGAGGAATATAAATACATGTCTATTTCCTTTCTAGTTTGACTCAGCTGTTTGCCTTCTAAGAGTCATAAGATTTTCTCTAACCTGGACAGGTCATTCTGTTCTTACTTGTGTATCTTTGAAGATGACCTGTTCCCCAGATATTACATCCAAAACCTACATATGCATCAAGAAAAATTAAGTCAATTTTGTATTTCCTGACCTGACATGAAACAAGCTTGGGGGAATACCATTCCCAGGGTCCCTAATGGTCTAGATACCACAGGTTGTATGTGATGACATTCAAAGTTAGGAATGTCTGTACTTGCACCGAGTGTGTCATGGCACCAAGGCCATGATATTAGCTGCATAAGCATCAAAACTTTCCCCCAGGATACGTTGAGTAGAGCCAGAAGAAGGTTAAGAGTCTAGGGTCCTGCTGAGGTAACTTAGCTTACTCAAAAAGTTGTACTGTGATTGCAGAACATCCAATCTAAGCATTGATCAAGTCACTTATATTGATAATACACCATAAAGAAACTGTACTCAAGTCCCAAAATTCACAGCTGAAAACCACACTGGAAGATAGCAGTGATCTTAAACCAGAATAACCTTGATTTTCCAGTTTCCATTCCAGTATTCCATCTACTAGGCATTTACTCACATCCTTGAGTTTACAATATAAGATTCTCTATGCTGCTTACCACGGTGAAATCCAAGCATCTATTCCCTATTACCTACAAAACTATAATTTACTGATCCATTCCCTCAACAGCAAAATTTGTTTGCAGTGCAAGTCCCCAGTCTTTCTCACAATTTTAATTTTAATCATATGACATTTCCATTAAGGAAATGGCATTTTCAAGGTTAAAGATAAGAACATGATTGTTTACAAGGTGTACTTTTGATTTTGTAGCTAATACATACCTATAAAGTCTACAAGCCAGGCAATCGTTCCTTATATTTCACCTACATGGAGGCTATGTTCCTACATGTTTAACTGTATCTCTTCCCTGATTGATACAATATATTAAATTATTACTTAATACAAAAACTTCAGCCATTTTATACCCTTGAATAATATAAAAGTATGTAGGTTTTCCACTCCATCAAAGTCATTTCACCTTAAACTATTTCTTGGGCACCTGACAATTGCCTGGGAGCAATTGTGCAGGTCTGTCTTTCCAGACAGGAATCTGTTGTTCAGGTTTTGGGATTCACATTGTGCACTGTAGAAAGGAGCATTGTTCTGCTTAACCACATTTTCTATGTCATGCACAGGAAGGTCACAGCCCATCCAAGACCAATGGGAAAGGGAAGAGGGAAGGAAAGATGAGAGGAATGGTTGCAGAACTTGGGGTCTTATTTGCCCTGTCCTTTAAGAAATAAAATTTTTCTTTCAAGAAAAGGTGGAAGTATCAAGAGCTGCAAAGAAAGAGGAAACAGTGTTGGGATCATATGAACACAGTAGGGAGGACAGAGCTGATGTTTGGGACTGGTCAGGGAATGGAAGGAATCCAAGATTCCTTCCCAAGGAATGGAAGGATTCCTCCCAAGATGAGTTAGGATCAGCCTTTAAGGATGCTTTATATTAATTAATTAAAATGGATAAAAAAACAGAGAAAAGGTCTATAGTTTAAAGAGGGAACACTTCACCTTATTCACGGGCATATTTGAAGGAAGAGAAAATGTTGCAGAATAATTTTATACCAATGCATTCCCTTTTAATTGTCTGTGATAGATGTAAAAACAACAGTATGCCAGCTATGAAGAAAGTGACTGCCAGAATATATTAGGCTGCAATGTTTCATCCTATCTACAAACCCAAAAAATCCAACTGCACGAGTCTTTTTAAGACACTATTTTATATTTGTGGAAAGGAAGGTAGGAAAAAAAATTACCCAGATGCCTCAGGGAATACAGCCCCCTCCGCTTTGACTTATAAAAATATCACTGTTAACATAACTGATAATTCATACATGATACCACTTAGCAAATGTGAACATTTACCTCCTTAACAGCCCTGTGATACAGACCGTGTTGGGTCAAGTTCAGCATCCTCATAAGTACATTTATGCATTATGAGCTTGATCATTTCTCTCTCTCTCTCTCAGGTAGGAAAATAAAGAAAAAGCAAGTAAGTAACAGAGAGCACTGGAAGGAAAGCTGCAGCCAAATTAGGACAAAAGTACAAGTAATCACTGCCCTTTCTCTCTTTACAGTGAGCTTTCTTTTGATCATTCTGCTTTGTTAGAGTAATATTAAGGGTTTAATTCCATAACCCCGGCTCACACAAGCAGACCTTTTGCAAGCAGAAATATCCCATGAGTTTAGTGAAATTAGTGCTGCTATATAATGGGATTTTTAAAAAGGACCCAGGTGGAAGCCACTGGTGATAGATATTGGCCTTGTATTTCTGAAGGAAAGTTTTTGTATCATTTGCCTTGTTACTGAAAGCCACCCATGAAACTAAAATATGATTAATTGGAACCCGCAGCAGTGTTGTAGGTTAGAAGCTCTGCATCATATCCTCTTTGTTTTAAATTTAATAGATTAAAAAACACTATGCCTTGATCCTTGTTTACAACAATCATCATTTTCCATAACATGCAACCCAATCTTCTGCTTTTCTGTTTGGGGCCATACTGCAGCATGGCTGGGACAGGTAACTTCAGAAACACTTGTACAGAGTGTACATTTCAGTAACACTGCCCTGTTTCTGCAAATGAAGGGTCCTCATTTTCTCCTGCTAGATGTGCAGGCATGCCTCACTAACAATTACTGAGGGTCACAGGCAAACAATTTCTACACCTACTGTACATAATAACTGTCATGAGAAATTATCTTCACAGCCTTCTAAGCTTGTGTTTGCAAACAATGATCTATATGATAATAATATCTCTATAGCTTACAATGCATACACATTAGCCTGGTGTACACACAGCACAACTTTCCATAGAGAAGTCCACATTGATCATCAAAACTTTATTCCATACTTCATAGATGGTAATAAAATGCTTGGCATGTTTTTATCAACAAAACACTCATTTTCAGTGCCTCTGGCTGCACATTATTCTTGACTAAATGGACATGCTACAAACCTCCTACATTCCAACATATGGCTTTCTTGCATGCTTCAGAAAGAGAAATTAAACAGACATAAGCATTAATACTCTCTATTGTGCTAAATAAAGAAGATTTTGCAGTAGTATATCTCATAATATGGTTGCTTCAAGAGGTGCCTCTTTAAAAAGCAAAATATATTTACATTCAAAATTAAGTATTATTTTCTCTCTATTTCTCATAGTCCTTTAATACAGCAGACGTGCACCTGATCATGCTGTTTCCCGTACAGCAAAGCATGTTTGTGTGTTATTAAGTGGTAATGCATTTCATGTATATGATACTTGCTCTGCCAAGTTGCTTCTCTTTCTCTATGCATGCTGCAAGAATGCTTTTAATGAGGTATTTGCCATTAACAACATTTTCATACATGCATGCTATTCATAAGAGGAAAACAAATAATTTTGCTTTGGATTAAGCTCAGTTTTAAATAACAAACTGCATTATCAAACCTCCCCCCTTGCTGAGGCAGAGGCACATGGCTGTGTACATACACATAGGTACACATACCCTCAGAGAGCAGAGCACTGCATTTTCCTCTGAGTATTGTATGTCCCCTGTAGCCCTTTAATGCTTAAGGCTTAAATGCTAAAACACTAAAAACAGGTGTACCTTGACCCTCTGAAGATCTGATAAGATCTGACTGGATCAAAGGCCAAGGTCACTTGAGTCATGAGATTGGCTGAGTGATATTATTTTTGTCATGGTTCCAAACTGTTGAGAGGTAGGACTCTGATTCTGGCACATGAGTATCAAATGATATGATAGTCTAGTTATTAAATATGACAGATAGAAAAAGCTGTATGTTGCACAGCTACTCTGTGATTAGTAGCCTATATTTTACAATGTCACTGCTTTGAATGCTGTAACACTTCCAAGACTCTTTCAAGAACTAAGGCTTTTGAATTTAAAAAGAAACAATAAAAGAAGATAGAGATGAAATCTGGTAACAGCTCTGTAAGATTTCACAGCTTATTTTCCCAAACAGCATTCTATTTCAATAATTCAACTGTAAAACAAGTTCTCTACCACAGTTTTTTTTTTCCTGAGGACCATCTTTAAATCTTCTATTTTATTTTATTTTAATCAGACAGATGAATAAACTTCTATGAAACATTAGAGGAACGCAAAACAAGAAGAGTTAGCTCTATCTTCTCATTTTCATGTTATGCTTGCAAATAGATGCAGCATTTTAAATCCAGCTCGTTCCCCTACAGGTAACCTATCTTAAGAATTAGGGAGGAATCCCAGCAACAATAAAAATGCCCATCTCACCCATGTATCTCAAACACTATCTTTTTAAGGTAATCAAAAGTAGTTTGATGTTTAGCATGGTATATCTATAACTTACACGTCCTATCAGTTCATTCATCTGTAAACTAGATATACTTTTCTGTCTCCCTGATGCCTTGCAAATGTTTTTAAAGGGCTTTGAGATCCACTGATGAAAGGCATTTTAATAGCATGCAGTATCATTGACATGGGCGTCTTGTGTGCCTACTTGCATTTTGAAACTGCAGCCTTTTGTCTTTAGAAGGCGGCCTAAAACCCTAATTAAATCGGAAGATTTTTGTGGACTGAGGGATTGTGCAGTATAAGATAAGTTAGCAACAAACCCATCAAGTAGTCCAGGGGGAAAAAAATAAAATGCAATCAGGTAATCTTACAATCAGCAGATAAAAGCTAAATAGAAACATATTACATAGCCTGGAACTATAATAGGCTAACACTGCATTATTTCCAAGACATAACTACTGAACACAATCAGGAAGAGAGCGAAGAACCGTGAAATGCTCAGTGAAAATGGGATAAGAAGGAAGAACTTGCATTCAAAACTCTGGATTTTCTGTTGTTTCTTCTCAAAGAATGTGTGATTGCTTGATATAGATAATATAAATGATGATATTAAGGCATGTCTGAACAGGCAACAGTTGCTACTGTGCTTAAGACCAGAGCTGGAAGGAACGACTGTTTCTGTTTTGAGTAGAAGTGGGCCCCCAGTCTCTAAGAATGTGTGCATGATGTATAATAGATACCTGTCTGATATAATTAATTATATTTTTCCTAAATTTAACATTGCCCGAAGGGTAAAATCATTTTCCTTGGTGAAATCCCTCATGCCACACAAAGTCTGTGCACAAGTCAGATTTAATTGCTGTGATAAAACCACAAGAAAGACCAGGTTTGCATTAAATCTATAACCACATCTAGTGAAGAATAGCTTTAATCACCTTTGAAATGGTGACCACAAGATAATTAAAGGGAAAGTGTTCTCATTAGTAATTATCCAGGAATATCAAATCTCAGTTTATCTTGAAGTCCAATTTAAAATGACTTGGCATGGTTTTAATTTTTTCCTCTATTTCTGAGGTTATGAATCTCCTAGAATTTCTTCTATGAGGGTGGGAAAAAATGGAGTTTTCCCTGTGGAATTCCACAATCCACTGTCATGCTTCCTTTCCTGTGTCTGTGCTGGTCAGAGTACCACATAACAGCAGTCACTTCTCATTGATACCTTTGCCATTTTCACATTCAGGAGGAACTGAAAACTGAAGCTTTTCATTCTCAATAAAGACAGCATTACCTGTGTTGCTAGGAGATGATATATCTCATTGCTTCTATCACTAGAGTCTCTTTGGTGTAGTTTCTCTGCTCCTGGTAACAAATATTTGATCTCTTCCACATGTGCTTCCAGTGGAAAAGGGAAGCAGACTCTCACTTGAATCTGAGTAACTTGCTTTAATTTGCTCGTGTAAATCAGCCTTGAATCTGCTTTTTCAAATAGCACACAAGACCACCCCAATACTCCAGAATCAAAGCATAGATCTGACTCCAGGCTTTGACAAGAGTCACCTGTGTTTATGAAATGACCCTAATCAAAGAACAGCACAGAGAGCAAATTCTCCTGCTTCTCACATTGTTTCCTCTGTCTGACCTGTTTAACAAATCTAACATACCACATCTCATTAGGCTCAGCCTTTACTTCACTGTAAAGAAAATTAATTTGGAAGACTATATTTAAGAACATCAGATAGTGCTATCAGTACAGCATGGTATGTGTAGTAGGGTAAACGATTCTTTTACAGGAACTTATTTCCCTCTGCATACTTTCTCTGTTTTCCTTCTCCTTTCCTCTTTACACACCTTAGCAAATATGCCGGGAGGGAGGATTCTGGTCTGAACTGTTGCCTATGAAATTTCAGACAGCTTGATTTTTGGCTTGGCAAAGTTTGGTATGGGTCGCTTTCAATATTAGGCTTAAAATGAAAGGATTGTTGTAACCTTATCTATGTTATGTGGAAGAGATCAACATGACTCAATCATTAAAAAAAAAAAAAAAAGCAAAAGGCTTCTTTTCTTTCTTTAAATATAATTTCGTTTTCCTCTCCCCCTTTACCAAGATTCATTGTGGGTTCACTGAGCTACTCTCCCCTTCAGGCAGAAATGGAAACCAGAGGAGTTGCATTCCTTCAGTCTGTTTCTGACAGCGAGTGTGGCTGCATCAAACTCAGCAGCTAAAGCCTTGCCCTGTACTCTGTAGTGCAGCTGTGCAGAACTTGGCTGTTTCAGATCACAGTGCTTTCATAAAGACTTTCACGAAGATTTCACTTGGCTTGCTGCTGCTGAATTGCACTTTGAGATGGGAAAATACCACAAAAATAAGGGAAAAAGGTATCAAAACACTCATTGAAAAATCTTGCATTTCATCTGGTCCTGTGTTGACATCGCATGATGCTATGAAGTTTGCATGATAGAGAGGAATAAAAGAATTTTTTGAACTTTGGCCCAGGTTTGCTTTGAAATGTTCACAGACCATAGCAAAACTTTCAACTGATATAAAGTGAGATTCAAGTTTCTAATGAAACCAGGCCATTTTGCATGGATTCAGGTTTCATAATGCAGGTCTCTTACAACTGTACTCTCAAAGGAATATATTCCTATCTCAAGATGGGATTTACATACTGTATGTAACTCCCCACATGTCCCGGCAAGATTATTACTTTCTTATATAGCCGTAAATCCTAGAGCTTTATGTTATGTCAAGGGAATGGATAATCCGCTCACTAAGGGCCAAATCCTACCCCTTGAACAGGCATGTCAAGGCCCAAGAGGTAAAAGAAACCCTATTCTTTGAGGAGATAGATTAGCAAGGCACGCCCTCCACAGCAGCACAGAAGATGCTCGGTATCCATCCTAAACCTGGTGTGCCAGGGTCCCTGAGAAAGAACATGGTCAGCCCCAATAGCCACATACAGAGCAGCATAGCAACCAGCAGCCCTGCACCAAATAGATCAGGCACTAGTTAGGTCATGTCAATCAAGTCCTGACACACATCATTCTTTAGCTTAGAAGCATCCCTGCAACTTAAATTCAAAGAATATTGGCCAATTAACATGGATAATGTTGAACTGTAGAGAGGATAAACAGAAAGCATCAGATTCTGGACTCAAGTGCTACTCTCTTGCACTAAAAGGAGATGGGTTTTTGAGTAAAAGCAGAATAAAAATCTACAGCTGTGCAGTATATTTTATATGAAGGAAACTAGACTGGTTTTTTTCAGAACCTGAGTCTGAGTATTCTTCATTGCAATTTTTCTAACAGCAATGGACAGCCTGAAGAACCCAATTCTCTCTGTACATATGCAGTTCTCTGTATACATACCACCAGCACTCCCTATTATTTGCCTGTTTTATTTCCATAATTTAGGATTCCTCTTGCCCTGCCTACCCCTGGGTTCTCTGAAGTATGTGCATGGCATGATGTAATGATACACCAACAAAAAGAAGGACTAGAGAATTTCTGCATTTCCTAAGGAGTATCACTCTGGGAAGTACAATCAGCCAGGAAAAATTCCCTGGTCCAAAGGTCAAGAACAAACAAAATAGTGCCTTCTCAGTAGCAGCCATCACATAATGATAGCTTGTTTGTGCCCTGCCTAAGCCCTGCCCACATCAGGAGAGCACCAGAGATCAGGACACCGCCTTGCTCAGACCTGATGTCTGACACTGGACCCAGCTTCCTTCCTTCCTTTCCCCTTCTCCCTGCCAAGCCAGGGCCCTTCCAACACACCCCTTTATGTTGTGCAGGAGTGGTGTGTATAGGAAGCAATTAACTCCCCACAGCTGTTCTAATTCCTACAGGATGGAGAGACAACTGTAGTCCCTTTTCTAGCCAGCTTAAGGATTAACTCCTTTTTCCCCAGTGTCTCAAGGGAGTGTGCACACTCTCAGGAGTTAGAGTACAGCTCTGAACTTATTTGACAGCTGACTTTCAGCAACAGTCTCACATCTGAAGGGCTATCTGTCTTTAAACAGAACATATTATCAATAAGAGATTAAAAACTAAGTTCTGTGTTTAGACTCATTATTTTAGATCTACTTCAAGCAAATAAAATCATGTCCTGTAGCCATTAACCAAAAGCATAGAAAAGGAAGTTCACATTGTAAAATATTATTTTTTTCATGCAAGTGATTAATATATAATTGAATGATAATATTGCAAATAATAATAATACATGGCACTTATATAGCACCTGCCATCTGAGGATCTCAGCACTTTTCAAACAGCTACAAAATCTCACACATGCTAACAACATGTCTTATGATCTTTCCTGCCTAACCTTTCAAAACTTTACATGCCATATGAGCGTGTTAAAACCAGGAAATGAATATGCCTGTGACTTCACAGAATTGGACATGGGTTTAGGTCTAAATCTGGTGCAAATATGTGCCCACCCTAAGTGAATCTGACCCCAGCGTGGCTACAGTTAGGATATTATTGGGGTGAGGTAGATATGTGTGCATACATATTTAATTACTATCTGAGTTTTCATTCATTTAAGGAGTGTCTTGGTTCAAGGGAAGGAGAAAAACTTGGTTCAAGGAAAGCAAAAGAACTTGTACCACCAAAAGTTATCTTTACCTTATTCTGCCTGAGACACACACACACACAAAAGTCTGTCCAAGTTAGACAGAAGATTCATTAATGTGCCCTTGATGCAGTCTCTACCACAGGTGCTCACATAAAGCCCAGCCAGATGTAAAATCTAGATCAGAAGTTAAATTTCCTCCTGCAGGTATGTTGGCAAAGGCACTTGTTGCAGAGCCCCACACATGTACACCTGATTGGTGACTGTGAGGAGTTGTAGGTGAATGATGAAGCTGCATAAAACAAAGATTAACAGATCCAAGCCATGTGCTTGGCAGATACATTAAAGTGTTCAGATTGCCATTATATACAGGGTTTGGAAAATGCAACAGTAACTCCTGTCAAGAGGAATCAAGAATCAAACAGGACAGACCCTGGTGCTCAGCTTCTCATGTGGCCTTAAAAACATGTACTGTCTGAAAAGGGACAGTGGTGGCTTATGGATATGGCACCAGCTTAGGAACCTGAGGAGTTGGGATCGATCTGTAATATGGCCAGTGATCACCTCTGCCACCTCACTTAAACAGGTTCTCTACATAATTCTGCTTTCTTTCCACTTCAGAGTAAACTATCATTATAAAAACTAGAAGTATTTTTAAGGCGATATTTAGTTCCATTAAGAAGTAGTTTCTAATGATCTAGTGATCTGTGTAACACAAGGAGACCCAGGTAATGAGAGTACAAACACTACAACTTCCTTCCTTCCTTCCTTCCTTCCTTCCTTCCTTCCTTCCTTCCTTCCTTCCTTCCTTCCTTCCTTCCTTCCTTCCTTCCTTCCTTCCTTCCTTCCTTCCTTCCTTCCTTCCTTCCTTCCTTCCTTCCTTCCTTCCTTCCTTCCTTCCTTCCTTCCTTCCTTCCTTCCTTCCTTCCTTCCTCCCTCCCTCCCCTCCCCTCCCCTCCCCTCCCCTCCCCTCCCCTCCCCTCTCAATACTCTTCCAGAGACATTTAATCCTCTTCACAGTAAAGTCTTGACTGAAAATTCCAAATAAAGCACCTACTTCTAAAAATCACGCTATCCAATCAAGGACGAGAAATAAACCAGGTGAACTGTCATACACAAGGAATAACTTAAAGTAAATAATCATAGTGTTCAAATTGCAGATAATTCATAGGGTACAGTTTGCTCACAAAAATAATTCAGCAGACAATTACAAATAATGATCTAATTTGGGAAAATCACAATCAGCTTGTGTGCATTACATTTACAGAAGAGCTGAATTTGCTGGGTGCAATATTTGTTATGAAGAGTTCAACCATCTCCACTATTTACTTCACAGAGTAGCTAAATCCAAAGAGCACACAGTGGAAACCACTGCAGAAGGGAAATATTTACATATTATCTATGTTAGAAGTGTGCAATGAAAGTTGGAGAGAATACACAGCTAAAAAGGCATGCTAATCGCCCTGGAAGTCATAATGCAAAATTAGCATGCAATAGGTGCTAAATGGCAAGCAAATAAATGCAGACATGTGACAAAACCAGGCCAGAAAATTCCAGATCAGTATCTTACTTCCTCACTGATAGTATTTATTTCATGTGTAGGGGAATGATGTTGTTACTGCTGTTGTAGGGCATAGACCAAAATTCCAGACTCGTTTCGTTCCTAATTTCTACCCCTCAGAGACTGACTGATGTTACCAGGTTCATACTAGAACTTGATGGAGTGCAAGATGTTTGGGCATGACTATGCAAAAATCTGTGGATTGCCTTAATATTTTAAGCCCAATTTAGCAAAACTGAAATATAATTACATTTCACAGTAACCACATTTTGTTTTGGTTCTTCCAGAAGACAAGGCAAGAAATGGAGCAGGATACACAGACACTGTTAGGAAGTCAGACTTAACCCTCTGTTCTGGGTGAATCTGTCCTTGTTACATTTTGGGATGTTTCTTTGCAGGAGCTTGTCCTGTCTCATCTTCCCTAAGAGCTGTCAAAGTACATCTTCCAGACCAGAATATTCACTTCTGACCTAGCTTGGGCCAAGTTTCAGACCAGAGAATATTTATTAGACAGCTTCACAGTTCTAAACAATCTCACATTGTTCCACAGCTTTAAGTAGGGAATTTCTCATGAATAATATCATGTCTCAATTTCACAATCCCTATTATAGACTTTATTTATAATGCCTTGTGGAAAAATATTCTTAAAGCAACATTGAAGAAAGGAGCTTAAAATGAACATATGTTGAAGTGAATAAATTATAACATTTATTGTTCTCCTTTTTCCCCTTATTTTGTTTGCCATGTTTTGGGACCAATCCCATTCAGACCAGGTCCAAATAAAACTGAATAAAGATTTAGGAGGCAGTTTGAGATCAATCCCATTTTAGCAGCACTATTCTTACCACACCAGGATGTTATGTAGTTTCATCTTTTTCTCTTTTTGAACATTGGCCATCGTTTCAGCCTGCCTGCTCTGCTGCATGGAATTTGATATGCAAGTCGCAGAAGTGTCCCAGATTTGGTTTTGCCCAAAAAAAGTGAGTTTTCTAAGCACCCCATAGCCACAGTATTGATATTTCCTACACCATATGGTACAGAAATTCTCAGTGGGAGTTGAGGCAGTAGAAAAATCCTGGGTGAGGCTGCATGAAGCTACAAACACCATTTGAAAACTGAGTTGTCTCACCACTCTGACCAGAGAGTCTCCACAAACCACTAATAAATGTACTCCAGACCACAGCTGGGGAAAGGCTGAGATAGACAAATCATTTTAAAACCAGAATATGCTCTCCATTCACAGGGCTTTCTTTAAAGGGGAATGAAAATGAGGCACAGTGTCTGACAAAGCATTTCCTTTAGACAATACAATACTTACTTTTAATTTATAATCCAGTTTACTTGGCAAAAATTACTTTTCCTCCTCATTTCACTGCTATGTACTTTCTTGCCTCTACAGGGAGCCAGCTGGTCACCACTTTCTGCCCTAGAGGTAGCTGCTTTTCACTGGTGCTTTATATTGTTGTGAAGTGCTTAGGGATTTACAAGATGGAAGACACTATAAATGTGAGAAATTGTGGAGCTTGTTAACGTTATTACAAAACTTCCACTTTGTATTAGTCAAATCTTTTCACAGCCACTTTACCACTGAAGTCATCAAAATGTCATCCATCCTTTCAACTAGGAAAGAGGGCTCACCAGATTCATTTAAATGGCATTATCCATCCTAAAATTCTGTTCAATTTGGATGACAGATGCCTGCACCCAGTTTATTCCCAGTTTTGCTTATGTTCTGCAAATTTCAAACAATACAGAATTTGAAATCTCCCTGAAAGCAATGTTGATTAAACCCAGTCAAATACAACTATACCATCATAAAAAAAAAAAAAAAATCCAAAACCCAACCTGAAAACAATGAAACTTCAAAAAACCACCCCAGGTTGTTTGGACAAATCCATGTCTTAATTACCCTTTACTTCTCTCTAGATCTTGCATGTGTCAAATCATGAATGAAAAAATTTGATTTACAGCTCAAGACACCATAGACAAAAACAATCATTAAAGCATATGCATGTACACAAAACCTTCATCAGCTTAAGTTAGTCCAAATGGTCCAGTGAGGAAACAAAAAATTAACTAATTCATTGTGTGAGCAGCCTGCTGGTCATTAGCAGCTCTACAGAATGAGATGTCAGTTTAACTAAAATATTATTGTTGAAGTAAAAAAAGTAAAAAAAGTAAAAAAAAAAAAAAAAAACCACACACAAAAAAACCCAAAAAAACCCACCCCACAATTATGACATTCAATTATTCTATTAAGTGAAATTAACTATTCTTCTTGTTCTTTGAAAAGAGCAAGATAAAGCACAGGATCCAAATAATTAGGTCAGTAGCAATGAATTCTGAAGAAAAGCTGTCTAGACTTCTATTTTCGTTTTTCAAATTTGAGTGGTTGGGTTTTGTGTGCATTTGCTGCTTTGAATTCTCAGGGTGGTCACGTTAATAAGTTTGCCCCAGCAGGTAGAGTGAAGCCTGGATCAAGGTGTGGCGTTCCCGCTTTGATGTCGGCTGTCACGCTCAGCTGCCTCTCGATCTCTTTGGCTGCCATCAAGTCTGTTGTTGTGGGAGACCAGGTAAACCAGGGCAGTTCTGCTGTGTGGCACAACTCAAAGGAGGGTCACTTCAGGTGTGCTCTGAGGGGTTATGGTCCTCAGCAGCTAAATGTGCAAGGAGGCCACAACTTGTAACAAACTTTTTTTTAAAAAGGCATTGATTTTCACTGGGCTTTTAGCAGAGGCCACAGAGTGTTAGAGCAACAGCAATTACTGAGGTCTGTTTGTAAAAAGGTCCTGCAAAGGGTAACTATACAGTGGAATGGTAATGGTGGACCAAGATAAACAGTGAGTTGGCAGGTATTTAGAGAATTAGAAGCAAAGTTCACAAAAAGGTTATAGAAGAAAGGTGTGTGAGGGGGCGGAGAGTGTAATAAGGCGTTCTTCAACTGGGAATTTGCTGGACATTCCAGAAACAGAACACTTTAAAAGCAATATTTTCCCAGCTTTTCTGTTCCTACAAACAGTAGTAACTAATAGCAACTGTCTGCAAAGTAAGATGCAAAACTGAATGAGCAGTTAAAAAGGAAGAATGCAATACTAGCCTTTCCTGGAGCACAGGGAGGTCTGTTTCAAAGGGAAGCTCAGTAGGTGCAGTCTATTATTTATTAGTGTGACTAATGCAAGGAACTCCCATGGTTCACACAAGGAAGTTCTTCCCTGCTTATCTCAACATTCTGTAGGATAAAACCTTTCATGCTTGTTGTCCTCAAATGTCAAAAATGTTTTCATCTGAAAAAGAGGGTGGAAACCAAGTCTCATCCCAGAAGCTGAATCATCACACTGTATTTCTGAGATGGTGCTATGATGTAAACTGTGACTGCTCTCAGCAACATTGAATGCTGAAAATTTTAAAAATTCCACATTTTAACACAAATGTGAAAGCTTCTGTTTACCAAAGACTTCATCTCTTGCTCTTATTTTCTAGTCTTTACCCAGACTGGTAAACTGATAAAAAATTTGAAATGACAATTGAATGAGTATGAGGGACTTCTGAATTTGGTATTTTACTCTTAAAGAAAGTAACAGGATGAAAATGAAAAAAATCTAGCCAGTAGCCTAAACCCTTTCTAAAACTAAATACCAGAGCAATGCTAATGCATTTCTTCTATTGTGTCAAAGCTGCTACCTTGAGACAAACATACAGCTAAGGTCAAGAGCAGCCTTGCAAGGCTGCCTGAAACAAGCATGCACATTCATCCAATGCCAATAACTTCTGAGGCTTTAGGGAGGAGTATGAGCTGCCACGTGCAATCCAAACTGGAACTCATCTTGCTACATGGCTTTTTGGCAGCATAGTGAACAATACCAGTGGTCACAATAAAGCCTACAATTTGAAAACAAGGCTGAAAACACTGCAAACACCAGTCAATTTATTAATATCTTCTGAGGTTGCATATGGTAAACCAAGGAATTGTCTGCTACCCAACCTCAAAGTCCTGCACATGGAGGCTCCCTCATTTCATAATTGCTTCATGCTCCTTATCATGGGACCTACAGTTTTGCATCCTCCTGCTCCATGGCTCATGCATCTTGGACTGTCAATTACTCATTTTGCATTTAATAATTTCATTTTCACTTTTCTACAAACCCAGGTGGTCACTTGGGATTGGTGTAATGGGAGATCACTTAGCATGAGAGGAGTTCTGCTATACAACATGTGGAAGTGAATCAGATGGTGCAGCCCTGACATGGTGTAGCAATAAATGAGTTTCCAGATATTAGAGAGGTATGAAACATTAGATTTTTCATCAATTTCTCAAGAAAATGCAACAAAGTTTTCTACAAGGAAAAAAAAGTGTGTCATTAAGGCAAGTTTAAAACATATTTTCCAAAGAAAATTAACATTTCAAAGGTGTAGACAATTCATATCTAATATGAAGAACTGAGAATAACATACACCATTGGTTTAGAAACCGTGTATCCATCAGCAACAGCTTGTAGGAAATGATCCCATGATTCAGTGTGAGATGAGAAGATGTCACAGAGCATCATGTAGTAGTGCAACACCACTTTAGTTGTTTGTTATTTGATGCATGTTTGGAGTAAACTGCCAAGAGCTCTCCAGCAAGCTTCAGCCACAAGATACATAGAACTATTACTGTGGTCAGTTCAGTTCCTGAAGTCTATAAGTAATCTTATTTGTACTTTTTCTTTTTTTCCCCCTTGTGGACTGTAAGTGTTCATTATTTTATCAATGTTAACAATGGAATAGATGAGTAAAACTTCCAGAGGCATCTAAATGACTTAAGGACAATAAATCCCATTGGCTTTGGATTCTAAGTCAATTAGATGCATTTGAAAATTTTACCTTTTATCTGCATGCTTCATTAGTCAGATTTATTAACCAATCATTTAGGAAGGAAAAGGCCAGAGCAAAAGGATCCCCAAAGTGTAAAATTTACAACACTGCTATCTATCCTCACCAATTGCCCAAGTTTAATTCTCTAATTTAATTCATTAATTAAAGAATATGCTAATTGACTGAAAAACCCAGGCAGAGGTTTTTCTCTGAGCTCTTTCCCGTTGAGAAAAACGGATCCCAGTTCCTAACAAAATACACATATCAAGCATAAGGCCATTGAAATTCTTTTCAGATATGAGCTCATGTTTAGCACAGGAGTACTTATCCCTATTGAATATACTATTTCACCTGAACTTTCCCAAGAAATGGGATTTTCATACTTTGCATTTCTCATCAGTTCTCTGGCCCATTGCATTCCATTGTCAGCAAGTTTATTCCAAATATTTCATCCTGAGTTATTTTCCACTCATTTAATTTCACTCATTTTACTTGATCTCTATGCTCTAGTGCTACCTAAAATAATTCCTCAACACTTTTGCCAAGACTGAGCCAAATGGACAAAAAGCCTCAAGGACTAAGAAAAGCATCTCTGCAGAGCTGTGTTTGTGCTTCACTGTAATTCCTTTTTCCCATACAGCTGACATCTCTGCAGGTAGCTTTTTTGCCTCTGGGCAATAGGGTCGTAGGTTCATAGTACAGCAAAGGGGGAAGGCTGGAGAAATTCCTTTCCTCTTGGCCCAACACAGCTATGCACTGTATTTCTCTACTGTTCCCATCTGCTACATAAACATTTAATAGCCCTCAACTGTGCTGAAAAGCTGATAAATTCTGACACATTGGCCCATTTTCTCATTTAAGACTACGGTATGAGATAGTATGTGGCCTTTTCAGTGAGAGAATGCATTCAGGTCCCATCCTTATTTTTAATATGTTTTCAATATAAAATCTTTCTGATTCAGAGACAAATATCTTACAGAAACTATTGACCTCCCACTCATGATAAAAAATAAATCAAACCCAAAACATCATTGGGATTATTTGCCTATGAATATTTCTGTCTATTTACAGTAGATCAGAATTAGTAAGAGAGATAGAATGGAGGTTTTATATCATCAATTTAACATTAATTACCTAAATCTCTTTGAGGACATGTAACAAAAAGCCCCCGACATTTGTGTCACAAAGATTATTATAACATATTGCCAAGTCATAGCATTGCTGCACTGGTTGATAGAATTCAAATTCAAATCCAGGCTAAAGATGCTACAGCTGTCACCCTTGCCCAGAAAAGCCCTCTTAGGTTCAAAAGTTAGCCTTCCTCCTGCCTGCCTCCCCCAAATCAGCTCCTGATCCCTGGAGATTACTAATCCCGACTTCTCTGCACATAGTTGACAGGAAGAATAAAGCTATTGTGCCTTCCTAATAATTCAGGCTAATCACATATTTATAAAAGAAAATTAGGCAGAAGTGATTAACTCCTTCCAGTTCAACCATTGATAGTACAGAGTTTATAAAGAGGCAGCTGGAATAGCTTTAAAATGTGTTTAAATTTTAACACAGTGTTATAAAATAATAAATGTTTAAATAACTATGTTTTGGTTTAGCCTAGTTGCCCAATATTGTACCACTGTCACCAAGGAAACATGGAAAAGGGAGGTGACAGAGGCTTGTGTTTTGGATGCATGTAGTCAATCTGAAAGTGCAGCTATAGTGCATGGCAGGTCCAGTTCAGGTGTCAACCCTTCTGAAGGAAATCGTGTTGCAAACAATTGAAACAGAAAATTCATGTATGATGTGATTCATGTAGGATATGGCTTGAATCCATGCAAGTCTGGAAGGACTCCCATGCTTGTTTTTTGTGAGTTTTAAAATGCTAGAGTGATTCTGCATGCACTGCAATGCAGAACAGAAAAATGGCTGCTACCCTTCAGAGTTTGCAGTCCCTCTCAGTTCAGTATTAACAAAGTACAGGTAGACCTAAAAATGACAAACCATAAAAGTCTCAAAAAATCCAGAATCTAGTGAGTTGTCATGGGCTTAGACAATAGCTGTTCCCTCACCCCTGTTTTCCTGGTATTCCCTGCATCTCCCACAGAGATATTGATTCACTCGTGATTTTCTCAAGTTCCCATTTGAGGAGGGGCTGGGCAGTGCCCAGTGACATCAATGTGTAACAAAGTCACAGGCACACAGCACCTTTCAAAGAAAAAAATCAATGTTCCAGCAACTGTGGCTCATGGCATGAAAGGTCCTCTAGCAAGGGAGCAGGAAATGGCATATTTAAAGAGAGAAATATGCTAGAAGAAAATTAGTGCTGAAACCACCCTCATATTGTCCTGTCCCTAACAGCAAGCAATTTAAAACTGTGCCTTCTCTGCCGTAACACATTAAAAATAAAGTAAGATGAATATTGTTGGGTTTTTTTTAAATCTTTACTTTTATCTGGCACCACACATCATGAATATTGTCAAAAATTAGTACCTTTTAGATTCTTCCCTATATTCTTACAATCTGTTCATCCAGGAAATAAATGATGAAAAATTTACTAATTCTTTGAATATTAACTTTAATCTTAGTCAAAATAGAATGAAAATACAGTATTTCTTTGGTAATCATAGTATGTTTCAGGAACTTCCTTCCCTTTGACCAAACTCCATCTTTATTTCAGCTTTATTGCTGAAACTGTTATTTAGGAGAGGGGGAAAGCAGGAATGATAGACGACCTAAAAGGACAAAGAGCCCAACCATATTCAGAATTTCTGCTCATAGCAAGGGAGAGCTGAGGCTGTGGATGCAAACATAGGGCCCTATTAGCAAGGGTAGGATGTTTGTATGAGATGAAGGTTCAAGTCCTTATATTTTGAAATGCCTCTATTTCACACTGCATTAGCAGAAATATGTTGATATCTTTCAAATATACTGAAATTTCTGATTTTCAGTCTAATTTCAGAATAAGATTTGCAGCACTGTATTTCATCCTACCTGTTTTATCACTGGCCAGAATTATAGCATTTCTCCAGTGATATTTAAGATAGAAACACAAAGCTCTGAGATCCTACCTCTAAATCAGGATATGTTTTTTCTGGGAAAACCTGTGTATTTCTAATGAAAGCTAAAATCAGTGAAAAAAAACTGATAGACTTCTAATACATTTTAGCTTGCAGAAATAAATCTCATTTGTTTATCCTGAGCAGATAATGGGTTAAAAAAATGGTTCAGCGCTGTTTACCACTTGTTCTGACACCATTTGAAGAATGGATTGTTTCTTTCATTTGTTTTCCTTTTTCAATCATCTCAGAAGGCTGAACTCATGTGTGAATGTATTCTTCCTTGTTCTTTGTACTTCTCTCTCTTCTTTCCTTCTCTCTCTTCTTTTCATAGAACCATGCAGAATGCTTGTCATCCATCTATTGGGTTGTTTGCCCATAAACATAAATGGCTTTAAATTGAAAGAGAGTAGGTTTAGATTAGATATTAGAAGATAGTCCTTACGCAGAGAGTGGTGAGGTACTGGAACATGTTGCTTAGAGAAGTTATACCTGGAAGTGTTCAGTGCCAGGCTAGATGGGGCTGTGAGCAACCTGGTCTAGTGAAAAATGTTCCTGCCTGTGGCAGGGGTTGAAAGCAGATGACCTTTAAGGTCCTTTCCAACCCAAACCGTTCTATGATTCTATAATTCTCAAAAAAAAAAAAAAAAAAAAAGACATTCCAAAATAAAATATAAAAACTAGAAGCTTACAGTGACCTCTTAGTATGAATGAGCAGAAGAAGAAAGTGAATGTTGAGGAAAAATGTCTTGTTTACAAACATTTATCTTCAATTATTAAGTATTTATGGAGGAAAATAGCCGTAGATACATGATTGGCAAATTGGCTTATGTTTAAATAATGTGTCTAAAGTTTGACTGAGCATGGAAGTTCATCTTTAAATAAACAAATGGTACCATAATGTTACAGTCATGAAATATAAACAAGCTGCAGTCATGGTATCTGCCTGCCACACTAAAGTTGTGCAGAAGCATCTGAGTTTCCTTAAGCTCCTTCAGTGAACTGTGAAGAGGTTTGTATCAAGGAAAGTCACTGAAGTGTGTTCCACTCACAGCTTTTTCTTTCATTGCACCTCAGTACCAAAATCTGCTAGTGAACTGAGGTTGCTGGGAATGGAAATAAAGGAGCATTTCCTAACATTACCTGAAAACCAAGTAACTTTATCTCTCAAACACATCCATTCTTCAGCACTCATTGTGGAACCACACATAATGTGCCTCAGATGCAATACCCTCTTTGAGGCCCTGGAGACAGCAGCAGAAAGAGGCAGGTGAGCAGGGAGTTTTGTTTGGCTGATTTGCTGGGTTTGTTTCTGTTGCTGAGCCCATAATCACAGTGTGAACTGCTTGCAGCTGTCCATCTGTCTGGTCACCATCCCTCATGGTAGCACATTTGGACTGCCAAGCATCTCATCCCTATTTTGCTGTTGTGAGGACTGATAGTCACAAGAAGATTTTCTATTTGCTTTTTGGAAACGTCATGGTAGAAAGGCGGTGCATGCAAATCTGAAAAGATTCGGACTTGGTAACTGTGTTGAGAAAAATATTCTAGAATAAATGAATTCATGCCTGCTAGCTCATAACCAGATTTGTCCTGTGACCAGAACGGTAAGAGGGAAGCTGCAGACTTTCTTCAAAGGATAAATATTACTTGCATGCTCAGCAATGTAGAACTTGGGAAAGAAATTCCCAAGAATTCTGCTTCCTCACGTCCCCTTCCCCTCTTCTAAACCTTGCTCCTGTAGCAGGTGTAGCTACCAATCCACTATTACCTACCTACTTATGTCCATGGCTTTGTTCTGGGCAAAAGCAAATGATTTGAAAGTGTGAAGAACACAAGGAATCAGATCTGAAGCATTTTAAGGACTTATCAGACCACATGGCAAACAATGGAGTGTGCTATGGAAAGCATTTTTAGCTGGGGAATGCAGATGAGAAAACATAGGGATCAAGCAATTAAAAGCCTTGATTCCCCCCTCCCACCTCCAGCATATGGCAGGAAATTGGACCAGAATCAAGTGATGTCTCTCCTTGGTGGAGTCTGACTTCTGACCTCTAAGACAATGGAGTCACAAGCTATCCTGAGGCTTGATTGAGAAGCCACTTCAACATTTCCATAAGTCATTCTGCCATTGCAGATCTGTCACAATTTTGTCATAAAGTTTGCAGAATTCTGTTGACATTGTGTCATCTCAATAAATGCAAAGGGAAAAAAAATGAGTCGGGGCAGGTGCGAGCACAGATTTCAAGTCTAATGCGTGGGCTGCTGCATGTCTTCTGACATAATCTAGGCTCTCATACTTGATGTTTTTCTGGAGCCGTGGTGAACTCTTCCATCCTTTAAAGCGATCAACCTCATTTGACTAATTTGAGAAGAAAAAAAAGAAAGAAAAACACTTCACTTCCCCTCTCAAAGCATCCTCGGCCAACTTGGATCTTTAAAAAAAGTAACTTAACGATTTGGGGCCTGGCTGTCATTTACATGAAGGTCACTTCACACTGATCTGGCTGTGTAAATGGGCCATAAGTTACTTCTACACCCACTTGAAAGACCTCTTGTGCTTGCCAGAATGATGTAAAATAGCCTCAATGTAAGTGAGAATTCAGGCTCTTATTTTTAAAGCACTATCCCTTTATGGCAATGCATCAGTCAAGCACATTATATTCCACTCATTATCCTAATGGAAGCCTGAAGCTTGCAGAAGGCAAACAAAATGGCCACTGACAGTATTATAGCAACAACAGGCAGGACAGGCATGTTCCACTGCAGAAGGACACAGAGTTTCCAAAATACCTCAATAACCCACCAGTTTCTAATACCTGACTAACTCTATTGACTACTTGCTTCAACACATCATCACACTGGCAATTTCAGGCCCCTCTTATCACGAGAAGGTGCAACACACCAAGATGCAAGCCTTCTGCTAGTATAAGCTTGGTCAGACCTTTCCATGACTGCAGCCTTAGGGGTTGTGCTTCTCCTGTGCTTGGTCCAGCTGTGGTGGGATGGTGTTTGTGCCACCAAAGGGACCACGCAGGAGCTAAGAGCTGCAGCTGCTGCAGTCAGCAGTTGAGTCCAGAGCTGAGAGGCTGCTCATGCCCTTCTGTACACCAGCAGCTCGGTGTACAGAGCTGTGTGTCTCAGTTTGCACCCAGGCCTTGTCAGCTGTGATGGTGCCTTTGGATTATGCTTCATAGGAGCCAAGCTGAAATTACTTGTATCGGATGGGGTAATGAATAAGCAGCAAACAGGGAGAAGCTTCAGAAACTTTAGAACTGATGAGATTTCACACCAACATGAATGGGTTTCATTGCTTTTTACCTTACCCTTCAGTCATCCATCTGGTGGTATTTGAAGAGAGATTTAATATTCTTTGTAGAAGTTGCATTTGTGACCTGAATGCTTTGTGTGAGAAATAGAATGAGGTAAGTTAGGAATGAAATACAAAAGGCAAGAATTGAGAAAATAATTTGTTTAGGTAGAGTTTGGTGGCTTCATTGCATTTAAATGCACTCTAAACCCCAAAGAGAGCTCAAAGGGGTTAGAAACAGAGAACTCAAACTGAATTGTGTGAAACATAATTTGAGCCCAGTCCAGACTTCAGTTTTGTGGGCCCTGGGAGAGCTAACACATTCAGATCCCCAGGCAGATGCCTCCCAAATCTCCATCACTAATCCCCTAGAAGCCTTCTGTTATTCTCTCATCTCCATCAGGCTGAAACAAACCTTCTCACCTTCGTGTAGCTCCCAAAGCAGGCAAACCCAAATTGTCTCTTAACTTTTGGAAGGAGATGGCAAAAACAAAATCTACATTAACTAGTTTTAATCAGTGTCTACAATTCCCACTTGTGCTTTATTTCAGTCAACTACATGGTATTTAATAAAAAGATTCCATTTAATACCACCATACTATAAGTTTTAAAACTAAATATTTCTATAAAAGGACACAGACAAAAAACCAATTTGTCCTCACATGCATCTCAACCATTATGCATTTGACCTTTATTCCTCTTATTCCTAATTTAAGGTCTCTTTTTTATCCGCCTAAGCAGTGGACTTGTACAAATCAGATCTAATTCCCTTAGAAGTACTTATCAACCAGGGAGTTGAAATGGGGTGGGACACAGGGAACTTGTGTTCTGGGATAGCACCAGTGTCACCCTCTGCTCCCTCCCCAGCAGAATCACAAAAACAGCCCCAGCTGGCCCTGCTCAGATACAGGACTTCTGGAAGCAACAAGCAGTCCTGGACACTTTTGCCTTTACATATATTAAAACTAGAGATATTTTTTTAAATGTTGAGTGGAAGTGTAACATCAGCTTCTTTTCCTTCTTTTGGCTGAGAGGTCCCATGAACAGCCTCAGCTCTCTTCTGGGACAGGATGCAGAGACAGATATGTCCCTCCAGCGTTCTTTTCAAATATCCAGAGGATATTTTAAAAACATAATTTTGTCCCCTCACCTTAATTTTTTCACCCGTTTTCCAAATCTGGGACTCCAAATCAGCTTATTCCAAGGAAACAAAGTTCTGATTTTACTGACAGTTTTCTCTTACTCAATTTACCTGCTGCTATCTCTGTTATTGTATCCGTTCCTGTTTTTCAATCAAACACCCAAACAGCCAGCCTCCCAAGGACACACCACTCCAGATTCACTTACTGTCATGACTTAATAAGCTCCAGCTCCAAAAGGTGTTTTTCTCATGAGGTTTTTTGAATCAAATAAGTGTCTTCTTTCCTGCAAGTACTGCCATGATTTGTAACTTCACCTGTCATAGTTCAGACTAAGGGGCATCTATCTCCCTGCACAAACAGAAATCTAGTGAAAAAAACTCAAAAAAACCTCTGCTACTAGTGCAGCTGCTAGGACCATCACCCAGACAGGAATTAGCAGCAGACTGCACAAAACAGCAGGAAATAAAGTTAGTGCTGATCACAGCAAATTCCAATGCCAACAAAAAATAATGAACAGGGCATACCCTCATCACTTCTGAGGTGAGTAGTGCTAACTATCACTAAGATCTCACTGGAGGACATTACACCCTGTTTTGCCTCTTATTCCATGCTTTCTGCCCACTGTTCATCCATTCCTTTTTTGGGACAGGGCAGAATGGGACAGGACAGGAAAGGACAAGACAGGGTAGCCACAATGCCTATGAATCTTTCTGCTGGTAAATAAAAAAGTTGTTAAATTACATTTTTCTTCCATAAAGGTTAGCCATAGGTGGACAAAGGTGAGTTAATTCTAATATTGGAAGCTGAGTTACACATGCTATGCACACACACATGCAAAAAAAATCCTCATTATTAAATCACAAAGCAATTAAAAAATTAAAAATTTCATAAGACCCCACATAAAAGAAATACAAGTGTTTAATGATGGATTATAAAGTGAAAGTGAGAAAAAAGTAAAAGCTCAGCTGTCTCAGGGGCTTCCCTTGCAGCCTGTGATACTGATTTCTGTCTTCACCCTCACACAAGCCGCAAGAGCTAATAAATTCCTGGCTCCCCTGCCTGGGAGCCAAGGCCGATTAATATCTGCCTACCTTGTTACCTAATTCATTATGGAATAGCAGTTAATTTGATTTGATATTATTTTAATAAAATTCTGTAATATATTAGATTGTTTCAGGCTATCAAAATAATTTTCCAATTATTACGGTTACTCAAGCAAGTCTTTTTTTCCCTTCATGAGCGGCAGTTGGTCTGACTCAGAATACATTAGCTCCTACAGCTTCATCCTGGCCAGAGGAATACGAAGTATATGCATGATTACACCAGAAATATTATTGCCAGTAATGTGAGCCTGCAGATCAAGGCACAGAGTCCAGATTGATGTGCAATTACAGGCCCCCATGATGTCATGACATTGCTGATTGCTCTTCATCTACAAATGAGTTAATGCATTAATATACATATACACGGTTACACATACACACATGTGCATGCATGCATGCATGCATGCAAGTCTCTGTTATTTTCTGATCCTGATAGTAATGTTTGAGGGGCAGCAGTACATGAAGGCACTGGGGGAATGGATGCTGCATCTCACAGGAACTGTGTTCCTTACTCCTGGCAGGGACAGTGCCAGTCTGACCGGCAGGAGAGGGTGGATGACTTTTGCAAGCTGTGGGCACTGCTATTGCTTTTGACCACTTCAACAGACACCAACATAGGTATTATATTCCTACTGAGGAAATAAACGTCAGGCTGCTCTTTTCTCTTGGTTATAGCAAATGCCTAAGAGACAGAGAAAAGAAAGGACATGGGTGGAACTTGATTGAAATAAGAAAAGGCAGCCTAGACAAAAGAGCAGGTGCAAACACAGCCATTCCATTTGCAGATGCGCTGAATGTCATAACATTTCTGCCTGGGTATGTGAGAGCATCTTTGTCATATGCTTATGGGGTTGAGAGGGTGGCATACCAAACATCTTCATGGCTTGATCCTAGACCCACCAGACTGGGTCATCACGTTCATCAGGGGCAGAACTGAGTCTGCATTACTAAATGTACAGAGTGCAATCAACAGCAATAGAACTGATCAGCCGCTGTGTCTCACCCCTTCTACAGTAGTTCCTCAAGGGGCTTCTCTTCACATGAACATGTAAAATATCTGTACTTCCATGCTGTGAGCAATAGGCTTCTAAATTCTAAATGGTGGAAGATGTTGCTTGTTTCTCAAAAATAAGAACTAATGAGACAGTAGCCTCTCTTTTAGATCACCATTCCATAAACACCCTGACACAATCCCTGCCTTCCTGAAGCAGTCTCTCTCCTGTTGAGGCTCATCCCATGTCAAGTTCATGAAAAAAGTTCATGAAAGATTGCCATCTTGCCATTCTGTTCTACCATTTCCTTGCCTGGACTGAAAAAAGAAGTGTAAGCAACTAGAGTTTAAGCTGACGTTCATTTTTAAGTGATGGTTTTCTGCCTTATACAGTACATCACAATTTTTTTTTCATATTCTGCTTCCAAAAGTGGTTATTCCCATTCCATTCAGTGCTCTTAGAAGAGTGGTGGCTGACCCATGGGATGTATGTCAAATATGATTTACAACCTTTTTCATGCTTCAGCAGAACTCAGCAGAAGCATAAATGGATCAGAACACACCATACATATGTGAGGAAATACAACTTCTTTTTGTTTTGGTATTTGTAAATTGCCTTATTATTTCCATTGCTTAGCTACAATTAAGAACATGAAACAGCCTTGTTAATCACAGGATGTTGCAACAGCACTTATTGTGCAAAGAGTTTATTAATGTGAATAAACTATATGCAACCTCCGAGTGAAAGCACTGTCATATCAAAGGTAGAGGTTGTACAATTTTTCCTTCTACACATTAATTTTTATTAATTTATGTTTGTATAATTTGTTTGGGTGCATTTAAATTACTGAGACTAAAATGATATTTTCTACCAAAAGGATGTTAGTGAAAGATGAGAGGATGGTGCAGATGCCTAACATGAGGCTATTTGTCCCTCTAATCCTGAGCAGCAAAAATGTTTCTAAGTTTTCCTTTTAAAAGCATTACATTTTTCTACAAACAACATTTTTGCTAACCCTTACAGGATAAAAATATAACTAAATCATTATCTTGTCACAAAATTCAAGTACACAAAAGACTCTGGAAACATTCATGGTTTTAAGTAAATTTATTTCCAAAAGGAAGCTTCTCATACAGCACTCAGTGACTAGAAAGCTTGGCTTAAAGTCTGTCTTTCACCAATTTTTGTGGAATATGCAAGCTGTTTCGTATGAGTAATATTTTTTTAATATTAATATGTTTTAAATGTATCCATCACATTTTAAAAACAGGCAAAAAGACTTACAAAGGCTCCTGACTTTATCTTTTTTAAAAAATCCCTATGTCATTAATCATAACTAAAGTTTTTCAGTCACTCAGTATTAGTGATGCTGACGTGAATTAACTAAAAGGCTTTCATGCTTCTTGATCTTATATCCCATGCCTGAAACCCTCATTCATTCAAATCTTTCTTACTCACGTAAGTTGTCCTATTGAAGTCAATGTATCTCAGCATGTAAGTGGGGTTTGAAGAGAGGGCTTTGGTATATAAAAGTGGAAAACAGAGTTGGTTCTCATGATTCTTGCATAGCAACTGGTAGGTTTACATTCTTTTCAACATCTCTAATGCATAATCATCTAAAATGATTTTAGATCCTAGAAATTGCTACAAGATGGTTATAAATTCTTTGTGTGGACAACTTTTCCATTTGGTGGTAAAACTGGAAGGCCTTATCACTCTTTTATAACTTTCTATATAATTTTTATGAAGGCAAACATAAGGCATCAAAGACTGCAGGCTAAAAACTCCACTGTGATCCAAACCAAGTGGCAAAATTAAGTCCTGAAAAAGTTAAGAAACACATCTGGTTTATGGTCTGCTTAGGCGACTTGGCCTGAGAACATAGCACAGGAGTAGATTGATGCAGAATAAGGCTCAAATTTAATAATCAAGCTTGGTTACTGAATACAGCTATAAAGATGGATAAAATGAAAAGTTTGTATTACATGTCTCCACTCATCACGTAACAAAAGAACATTAAATAAGGGGACGTTTTGAGACGAAAAGAATGGTCTGTGCTGAAAAGGCATCAGATGTAAACAATATGGGATAAGACTTTAATGCAACAATAACCAAGGAAGAATGTGGTGTCCATTGCCTGGTAAAAGGAAAGAGACCTTAGGTCCAAGCAGCTGTCACTCTGTACATGTGCTTCTTTTTATGCAAGTGACAGAAGATCACAAAATCCTTTGTTACTTGCTTCCAGGAAAGGGCTCTGCCAGCATATTACCATTGTGGAATCTCTGTTCTCCACCCTTCTTCCTCAATCCAGCCTTCTTCCCTCTGGGTGGTCATATTCTTGGCTGGCCAGTAGAGTTAGTTTGGTAATTCTCTATTCTTCTTGTCCTTCTCTGATCAGAAGTCCTGCAATACAGTCCATCTCGAATGACATACAGTAGAAGGGAAAATTTAATTGAAAAATTACAAACTATGCTACTTCAATAATTATTATTATATACACTGTTTGTCTATTGCATCTTCTGTGAGTCACGGGACTGAAAATCCAAGAGGCATCAATAACCCTGGGATCCTCAAAAGTTCTTCCTTTGAAGGAAGCTTGAATTACAGGAGCTGGGATATGGAGATTCCCTGATAGAGGGGAAAATCCTGAAAGTGATATAACCCTGGGAAAATGTTCTCATAATAACTGATGACAACCCCAGCAGAGAAGATTTAATGTGGTTTTATTCCATGGTTGGGCTCTCTGAATTGTCCTGTGTGAAAGTGTGGCCACACTGAAGATTTCTCTTTCTAGATATCCATCTTAGGTGTGTGCATGACTACCCACCTCAGTGCCTGAGGGTCCTGCTTTGACATGCCTAACCTGCCAGCATCCCTTCAGAACTGCCTGTCCCAGCTGGCCAGACTCCTGCAAGGTCTGTGGGCATCCTGATCTTCCAAGCATCTTTCCCTATGAACTACTGGATAATATAACCAAGGAATATCCCCTTACTAATATGCTTCTTTCACTCTAACTGCTGTTGTACTTGGTGAAACATAAGCACTCTATAGTCTGGGCTGCTCAGATCTAAGTCCTCTTTATCATATGAAATGGCTTGGAAAAATGTTTTAGATGTTTTTGCAAAGTATTCTTGCTAAGTGTCATGGTATTTTTCTGTGATTTTTGGGTTTTGGTTTGGGTTTTTTTGGTTTTTGTTGTTTGGGGGGGTTTTTTTGGTTTTGTTTTTTTTGTTGTTGTAGTTGTTGCTTTTTTTTCTTATGAGCTTATCAGTATTTTCTTTCAGTAACTTTCTTATTATATTTCAAGAGTACATAGACTCAGTTTCTCTATTTCTCTTTTGTTGTTTTTATGAAGACTTCAAATAGATACCTATGTACAAGAGGAACAAAACTCTGAGGAGGTCAGTCAGAGAGAAAGCCTCATGCAGCATAGTGATTAATGCCTCAATTTTCTGTAGAATAACAAATATAATCAGCATCCAATAACAGCCAATAACAAATATGATCAGCATAATCAGAATTTTAAAAAATGATCAGCTAAATAGCAGTTCAGAACACATCCACAAGGAGGGAAGAGCAGAATATATGTTAATTGCTTCACAAATGTTTCCTGACTTCTGAAAAAAAGAAGTATTCTCCATGTTCAGGGACTTCTATAATTAACACAAGGAAAATTCTATGAAAACAAATGGTGCATATTCCTTCTCCATATACTGGTTAATGGTTGAATGTGCCAGATGAAAAAATAAAAAAACCGTTATAAAAGGAGAATCAGATTTTCTCTCATGTTAAATTTTGAATTCTTAAATATAAATTCTTAAGGAAATAACTAATTATACTGTTTATCTAAGGCTGAGGCTTCAGGTTTTAGAACATGTATATTAGAATAAAATGTACACACAACTGATTTCAGATAAAATTGTAACAGAAGCTCTTTTAGTGATTCAGAGAGAAAAAATGAATGAGGGTTAGCAGCACTGTCAAAGATTTCAAGAAAAGAAACAGAGTGCTTGCTCTGCCTTAGTCTTCCTGTGTAACTTTTGACGAGTCATTGAATGTTCAAGTTTCCCAGCTGTATCACAGGGGCAATACCATTGCCATTTTCACATGGGTGGTTAGAGGATGGACAGGTTGAGATAATGACCTGCTCCTGAAAGGGGCCTGCAGAACCAGTCATACCTTCAGCAGTTTGTCCTCCTACTCAGCAGAAAAGGAGAAACAATGATCCTGGAGACGAGTGGTTGCACAAGAGACATAGAAGTAAGGTAATTAAAACTCATTGGGTAGAACAGTGATGAGTAATTGCATTCTCCTTACTTAAAAAATAACTCCCTGAAGCTTCAATTGGATCTAGGATTTTTTCCTTTTATTAGAGGACAGCAGGTGTTGTGCTACATCGCTGTGCATTGTTAATGAATTGCCATATTTCGCCTTAAACAACCGATTGACAAAGTGATTCCCTTTAGTACATGAAACACTTTCTGGGTCTCTGAGGTGGAGGAATATATAGACGGAAAATCAGCCATACCTGAAAAGGTCTGATTCTGTAGGAAGGTTTCTATGGAAGGGAGCAGCAGGACCTGGTTTCTTGTGGGAAGTCTCAAGCCCAGCAATGACCCCACACACATCACCTGCCAGCGACTGCCCTGATTATTTCCTTGGTGGACTAGACGATCACATGGATTTGTCAGCACCCAAATCTGTGAGTTTGGCTCAGGTAGAACAGTTGCTTTTGCCTTCAGATCAGTAAGGTCTTTTCCACAGTTTTTTCTACCAACACTGTCCTACAAGAGGAAAGCTCTTGCGAGGACTAATAGTAAATCATCTGGACAGAAATCAGAAAAAAATGCTTGAATCCATTTCAGCCATTTGCAAAGGAGCCCTTTATCAGAAGAGTGAGCATTTTCAGGACCCTCACAAACTCTGGTTGTCTCTTAGAAATCTCCAGGTATATGGGGAATACTTTAATTCTACTATAAGCAGTTACTGGTTTTATTATAGTGTGGCCAGCAGGAGCAGGGAGGTCATTCTTCTGGTGAGGCCACACCTGCTGTGTCCATTTCTGTCCCGTCAGTTTAGGAAGGACCTTGAGACACTTGAGTGCATCCAGAGGAGGCAATGGGGCTGGTGAGGGGCTTGAACACAAGCCCTGTGAAGAACAACTGAGGAAGCTGGAGTTGTTTATCCTGGAGAAAAGGAGACTCAGAGGTGACCTTGTCACTCTCTACAACTCCCTGAAAGGTGGGTGTTAGTAGTCAGGTGGGGTTGGTCTCTTTCTCCAGGCAGCAACTGACAACCAGAGGACACAGTCTCAAGCTGCATCAAGAGAAAATTAGGTCGGATATTAGGAAAAAGTTTTTTTACTGAAAGAGTGATCAAGTACTGGAATTGTCTGCCTGGGGAGGTGGTGGAGTCACCATCCCTGGATGTGTTTAAAAAAGGGCTGGATGTGGCACTCAGTGCCATGGTTTACTTGAGGTGCTAGGGCACGGGTTGGACTTGATGATCTTGAAGGTCTCATCCAAACGAGCCATTCTGTGATTCTTCTGAACTTATTCCAGAGGTTATGCTGTATGTGAACACACAGATCTATGAATTAAATACTCTGCTTATCTTTAGGGCACAAACTGACATAAAGCAAATTCTCAGCTTCTTATTGAATAGGAGGAACTCAACAAAAAAAGCAGGACTGCCAACCAAACAGGGAGCTCTTTCAACAGACTGCTACATCAAATAGTTATGTGAGAAGACAACACTCTGGAAAATATTTTTTAAATCGTTTCTTCTTAGAAAAAAATGAAAGAAAGTTATGATTTCCCTGCGGAGAATGAATAAGTCTTCTTGCCCTTCTGGGTTTTTTATTTTTTCAGCAGAGAATCTGCTTTGGAGAAATCTTGCTGCATGTATCATTTCAATTTCCTTTTAATACTTTTCCCATTTAAAAAATGATCATATAAACATGTAAAGTCACTTCACCCCTCTGTTGAGGTTATGGTGATTTGCATAGTAGTTATGGTTGTTAAAAGAGGATGGACTGAAAACAGGTTCTTCATTTTTACATTAAACATGAATCATAAATTAGGAAAATCAGAGCATAAAGAAAAAAGAAAGAAGTCCTGGAACACCTGTAGTCTTCAAAAATTAGATTTCTTATCAGTCTATTTTAGTCTCTAGTTTCTAAACTCACTTGCCTGCATAACATCTGAATGTTACATGAGAACTAATCTGTCTTGTATTGCTTTCTCAAGCTTCAACCATTCTGGGAGAAAGGAAGCTGGCATATATCTGTATGTAAGGAAACAAGTCCCAGAAAATCTGTTCTGGTAAAAGAGGAGGTATCAGAATTTGTGATGATTCCTCATTCCCAAGAGGAATACTGCAGGCTTGGAGTGAAATTCTCACAACCCATGAAAAGACATTAACTTCTACATAATCTTATATACTCACATGACTTCAGCTGGTCATACACCAGCAGAGAGGCCTAGAAGTGAATAAGCATTAAATAAGACAGGGTGGCACCTCCACATAGATTTCCCATATAATTTTCTTTTTTAAGGAGGTCAGGAGAATGATAATTGAGCTCAAAAGAGAATGAATAACAAAAAACACAAGGGTATTTTGAGAGTTGAGTTTTAAACACCAGAATGCCAGATTGTGAGCTTAGTTATAGCAGAGCATATCTGAAGTAAATCCGTTGACATAAAATGAAAAGTGGAGTCACTGAAGTCAATTACTCTGGATTTAGAATGCCATGAATGAGATTAGAATTTGGCCCATGTTGTTTAAATAAGGTCAATATATATGAATGAAAACAGAAATCAAAGCAGCAGAATGCAGGGAAACAGGTGATAAATAGAATGGAGGAGTTTACAGATGAGAGAATTACTTAGTCTTAGAAGAATAATAAAGATTATTAAGAGGTGACAGGACTGAGATATTTAAACTAGCTGAAGATTATTATAAAATTAAGCTTGATGATCTATTTGAGTTTGTTGAAGATACCAGAACTTGAGGATTTAGGTTTAAGTAAAGTGGGAATATATATAAGAAGAATTTAAGGAAGTACTATTTTACAGAGACTGATAAAAAGATGGAAGGTACTTCATATTCAAATGTTAGAGACATGCTGCATTAATATTTAAGCAAATGCAGTAAGACTATCTGCAACCTAATGCAGTTAAGTGGTATCAGTCAGTTTTCTACTTGCAAATAACCAATCATTTTTACAGAGAGCTAATTTCCACTGATTATTTCTTCACCCGAATAGATAGATAGATAGATCCAATCAAAGATCCAGAGCTTAGAGCTGCTCAGGGTTTTGGAGCAATGTCAGTTTTCACAGGGTACAGACCTGGTCCTGTGTTTTTCTTTCACTAGCAAAACTGGCAGACTCCCTGCAGCCCCAGGAGCTTGGTTGCATGCACTGTCAGGGTGGCATGAGGAAGCTTACACTTCTGCTGTCCACACATAACCTGTTTGGTGGGTAATTAAAGGATTTTAAACTCCAACACAGTCAATCTGGCACCTTTCAACAATTCAAACTGACAGAAGCAGAGGACAAAAAAGAAAGAGCACATTTAATTCTTGTTGAAGCAGAAAAAAATAATTATGTGGAAAAGATAAATAAAACCTATGAACAGTGTATCATTGTCTTTTTTGTATCTCTGAATCACTACTGAAGAAGACAAAGCTCAGCCTAATTCCCTGCCTCCAAACATCTCCATATATAATCTTCTGCCTTCCCCAATTCATGCAGCTCTGCTGTAACTCTGTTTAAGTACATTTTTTATGAGGGTAAATGACAACTGAGTCTAATCAGTGTTGTGCATGCCTACAAGTCAAAAGGTGGGCCTGGAAAAGATAAAATGAAGAAAAAACCCCAATGGTTTACTTCCATAGTCCCACTTTACATTTGGTTCTGCTCCCTTAGTTTCCCAACTCTACAAGCCTTACAAATGAGATTAATCAAGAGAAAGTTTCAAGTCACTTTAATGAATGGCAATAGGAGAGAGTGTTAATATTTTATCATTTTCTCTCGTATCAGATTATAATGTTAGACTCAGAGGAAGTATTATATCAGGCATAGGCAAAATCTCAACCCAGTTCCTTAAGGATCACCTTTTCACTCAGATTGCAGGACTCAAAGTTGTTATGTGAATATGCCTCACATAACATGTTGGAAAAGTCTTGTCAAGAGGGCTTCTAAAGGGTTGCTTTTTGGTAGGGAAACATGCCATTCAGATGGAAGGTTTGAGGTTGAATTTCCCCAGGACACAAACGTTCTAGACTCTGTTGCTCACCAGCAATTACTCCAACTCCTTTAAGCTATCACCACTCCCAGATCAGTTTGAAAAATTGCAGCAAACCTGTCATTCACAGAGAAGGGAAGGGCAGGAAAGAGTGCTGCTACATGAATCCAAGCTTCATGGAGGGGGACTTGCAAGAGGGGCAGAAAAACTGAGGAGATAGTAGGGATTTCATATTATCTGCTATTATTTTCTCCTTTGTGAATATGTGTTACTGCCTATTTTCTTTTGCCCCATTTGGTATTGGCTCCATCCTATTTCATTTATGCAATTAACTGATTGTCAGAAGCAGTGTCACTCTAGATTTCTCATATAACTGATGAAAAAAGCTGACTGTCTTCATAGGGAAATTCAACTTTTGTTCAGCTAGGAGGTAAACTGCACTTGTCTTTTACACCTGCACTTGTCTTTCCCCTGAGCACTTAGGAATATTACATTGGCTGTGCTTCTAAATCAAATATCTGTTATATTTCCAGTTAGACCCTTAGTGTGTGATTGCTGAGTCCAGTCCTGAGGCACCTGGATCTTTTCAAAAGCTGTATAATGCAGGTTTGTGAACTTGACTACTGGAACTTGACACCAAGAGTTATGTGAAAAATACCTTGCTAAGTACTTTTGTGAATCTTTCCCAGGGTCATAGAAGTTATTAGTTGAATTCATTCCACTCATAGTTTAGGTTATTATGCTAGCCACTGTAACATCTTTCTCTTTTTTAAAGTTTTCTTTCCTTGAAGAAAGAAGACTGATGCGGTTATGTGAGAAGGCTGGCTCTCTGTCCCCACCCTTGAATATTTTTTTCCCACTGAGTAAATCCATTGATCAATTTCCATCAAATGGAAAATCATAAAACAGTAAGTTTTCAATGTGCTTGAAAAACAGTAAGTGGAGTAAATTAAAATGATGCTTCCAGTGAAGAGAAAAAGAAAAAAAAATAGTTCCTTGTCAACTCTGTTTGACAATGGCCAACAGGCTAATCAATGACAGAGTGTAATGATTTTGCTCAATAGGTATAAAAAAAGCAAGAGCGGTAGGAGAACCTTCTACCATCTGCCAAGGAAAGGAAAGTTTGCACGACAAAGGATTTTTATTGTCTTATATATTGAAATACAGACTGAACTTGTTTCATTACTTATGGAAGAACTTTTTTTTCTCACTAGTATCTAGTAGGTAAATATAGGAGAAAACGGTAATTGCCTAAATAAAAATAATTATCTTATCTTAAAATTTTGCTTACTTGAGATTATTTTTGGATTTGCACTTAATTACAGGCAACAAATACATATTTCTTTTTGCACAGCTCCACTTCTGTACACACAAGTTAAAAATGGAAAAATCTATTTCTTTGTAAACTACAGTTGGGAAGACAGCAAAAACAGTTTTAGGAGCATACTTAATAGATCAAAAATGTTATTATCTCTTGAGGCAAAATGCAGAACTAGTACAAACTCATTTGGCCAATTCACACTTGTTTGATATATTTCAAAAGCATGATTTTATGCTGGATCAGCTATCATCTCTCTTCCTGCAGTCATCATCAGGCCAGGATAAACACTGCAGTGTATACTCTGATTAATTTGACATAAATACTGTCAAATTCTCATACCTGAGCCAGATCATGTTTTGTATAGAGGATGATCCAGGTGTGCACATATCTGGTATGGAGCACCAAAACAAGGTTTAAACTAGATCTTCCCTCTCAGTGTAAGTAAGAAATGGTAGCCAAGTATAAATTCCTGGTTATAGTACTCCTCTGATGATGGCCAGCTTTCTATATTCGGTCCAAGTACATGAGCATTTTAGCAATATATCCATAGGATTCTCACTTTCCATTGCACTATCCCAAATATTGCACTGAGCCTGCTTTACTCCCAGATGATTATACATAATGGGCAATGTCTGGATGGAAGTGTGCTGCAGGGATTGTGAGCAAATGAGCTGTCTCAAACTTACAATGTGGGACTGCTCTACCGTTAACAGAATCTTCTGACATTATTTCAAGCAGTGAGATTATTAAGTGTCATACAGCTAAATAGGATGGGTCATTCAATGGAAATATCAGCAGACTCAGTCATATAAAAACCTAGTACCAAATGCTCGGTGTGAAATTAGCCCATATCCCCTGTAAATCTATAGAAGATTTCTTTTATATATATACACATATATATTTATAAATATGAACATTTTACGTGTGGCATGGTAAAACAATGCCAACTCTGTGCATAACTGCCTTTTCCTACAGTAAAAGGTCTCCATGCTTGGACAGTTGTCGCAGTTCAAGAGACAAGAAGGACTTTTAATAGGCGAATAAAAAGGGGACTGGATAGTTTAAAGGATAAATGGTTACTATACAGATGGCAAGACATAGATTTTAAGAATATTCATATCATACAGCTGATAGTGAAGATTAGCCCACTTATTTATGTCTAATCAAATGGCCTATATATATATGTGTGTGTGTGTGTGTTTAAAGTAAATAATTTTACGAAAGGCAGAAGATACCATAATCCTAAAATATCAAAACTGATAACTACTCCAAGATAATATTCCCTGGGATATCCACCTACCCCACCTGGAGTACTGCATCCAGCTAAGGGGTCCCCAGCATAGAAAACACACAGGTCTGTTGGAGAGAGTCCAGAGGAGGCCACCAACATGATTAGAGAGCTGGAGCACCTCTTCTACAATAAAAGGTTGGGAGAATTGTCATTGTTGAGGCCTGGAAAGAGAAGGCTTTGGTAATGATGGGCTTCTAATGCCTGAATAGAACCTAAAAGAAAGATGGAAAGAAAATTTTTACAAGGGAATGTAGTGACAGAACAAGGGGGAATGGCTCCAAATTGAAAGAGAATAGATTTGCTGAAGATATTAAGAAGAAGTTCTTAACTGTGAGGGTGGTGAGGCACTGGCACAGGCTGCCCAGAGAAGCTGTGGATGCCCCATCCCTGACTGGATGTTGCTCTGAGCAAACTGGTCTAGTGAAAGGTGTCCTAGCCCATGGCATGGGGATTGGAATTAAATGATATTTAAGGCCCTTTCAAAGCAAAGCCCTTCTATGATTCTAATATTCTATCATTAATGTAACCCAACTGGAACACATTGGATAACAAACACCAACTAGACAAAGTGGTGTCTTCATCTCAACCAGAGTCACCTCTTTCACTCTGTTCACTCAGTGAAAGACCAAGAAAAACAGAGAAGACCAAGACAAAGGGGGAAATTATATTGTGGACAAAATACTGGATTATAACTGAGAGTTTCTCAAATTACTCCTTGACCTATCACCAGCCTAATGTGTGAATCTGTTTTTTCAAATTTGGCTTCCTGTGCCATACCCATATTTTCCCATTTGTTCATAGATTCTAGTGCAATGTAGCCTACACATGTAGCTAAAATCAATAACAGTGGCATAGGATAGTGTAAAATCAGAATTGTGTGCAGGAGGAAAGAAAATGTGATGTGATAGTCTGCTCTACAAAGGGGCTGTGTTCCATGAAATTAAACTCATTAGGTATTTGGAAGGCAGGAAAGAAGATAATGCTAATGTAAGAAAGTTTTGATGCAAATAGTTTGGTAAGATTATTTTTATCTGGAGCAAAATGGTTAATTCCTGTTTGCCCAGCCCCATCTGTAAACAACTGTTGATGTGAGATGAGCTGGGGAATTGAAGCATTGAATCTTTTAACTCATTCAGGAGGTTCTACCATTCAAAGGATGTAACAGAGCTGGATCTTATTTGCCAGTATTGCTTTGGAAACTGAGATGAAAGAAAGGATGCCTTTGTGATGAAGGGAAAGAATTATTCCTACAATTCAGGCAGTTCAGTTCCAGCCTAGTTCACCAATTCCCATCTGACCTTGTGCACATTTAAGCTCAGCCTCTCAGTGTGGGAGCCAAAGTTTCCCTGTGGAAGGTGCTGAGGACAGAGGTGTATTACAGGTCCAGAGAGGGCTTGACTCATGCAGAGAGACTTGACTTTAAACATCACTATCTGAATGACCTGAGAGTTTTCAAACAGCATCAAATCTCAGAACAGAAACTGAAAGGCTGTACCAAGGAAAGATCCCTTCAATAGTTGCTTTTTCCCTATGCTTTGCTATGCTTTCATTACTGCCCCTGCCAGAGACAGGATACTTGAAAGGTTGTTCTTCTGCTGAGGAATGGTTGCTCTTCTGTTACAACTGTTTTGATATAGATGATTCAGTGCAGGTCTCAGATTCAGATCTCTGCAGGTCTCGGTTTTTCCCGTCCACCTTTTTGTCTGTCTTCTCTAATTTGGCTATAAGTTTGAATCCCAGCCCCACTGATTTATGGGAGTTTTGCCATTAGTTTCACTGAGCAAAGATTTGCTCTTACGTTCTTTGAGCCCAGGACTGTCTTTTATTATGTATGTGCCATGTCTAGCTCGCTGGGGTGCTGAAGTCAGTTGGGACTGCCAGATGCTACTGTAATGTGAATAAATGTTAGTATACATGGAGGAAGGAGAGAGAGATTGTATAGGTTTTCTTTCAACTGTTATATAAAAATCCTCTCAAACTTAAAGGACTTCAAGATATAACATTAAAACCAGCTTTTTTATTTTTTTTTTCAGGATCTCCAGCATTTTTCATGTGCAGACTGATGGCTAACAGCTCTTCGTGGTATTTACAGGAAAAACGCATAGTGCTAAATAATCGCCACATGCCGTGGGAGTAACTTCTGTTTTTAATAAAACCAATCTGGTCTGGATCAATGATAAGGGGGCATAATTTCTTCAAATGGGAAGCCAGGTCTTTGAAAGGAATCTTACAGTCTACATTAATCTCAGATCAGGGTCTGCAGGGTAAGCAGAAATCAGGGCCTGACTGTTTTTATGAAAAAAGAATATTGTCCCTGTCTGACAAGAAATTCTGGCAAAGAGATTTTACTGGGAGAAAGAAGTTTTGGTGCACAGGATAAAGTGGTCTGGAGCATGTGGGGCTAATTGCTGCTGTTTCTTTAGGTGTACAGGCACTTATTCAAGAATGCTTTTACTGTACAGTTAGCTCTTGCATTAATGCTCCCTTTTTTTCAGGGAAGGAATCCTCCTTGTTTCAAGGCAGGGACTAATAACTGAGCAGAATTGCTGCCCACACCGTGATTGCCTTTAGCACTGTCAACCATATATCATACATTATCACCTCTGTTCCCTGCTGGCAGCCCCTCTCTGGGCTTTGTGTGTGTGGGTGGCCCAATGCAGTTGACTCAACCATCACTGATATCCAGGGCGGTTTGCTTGCACACAGTGGTCCATCATACTTCAAGGATCAAGTAGGAGGAGTGATGTCTTTCTGTCTTCTTCCCTTTGCTACATCTCTATCTTGCTGCTGGATCAGTTCTTGCATTCTCTCCTCTACAGTTGCTGCAGACACAGCGCTGGTATTCTCCACCCTGCATTTCTCGCCATGATACAATCAAACTAATCTTACTGTCCATTGTTTCTGTAATTAATGCATTGGCAAATGACAGATTGCTAAACAGGGGAAAAACAGTGACTTGTCTTTGGATGGTATGGATCCCAAACAGAAACTGAGGGAAGAGAAGAAAAAGACAGCAGGTATCCAAGCAAAGCAATTGCTGTCACTGGACTCAAAGATGACATTCCAAGAGCAGATCATTTTTAGCAGCTGTCCAGCCAGGCAGATACATTTGCTGCAGACAAAGTGGTTTCCTACTCACTTTTCCAAATATAATAGGTGAACCAAATCCCATGGATTTTCCTCAGTCTTATTATGAACAATAAAAATAAAGGTATACATAGTGCCTTCATCCCACTGATTTTATGTGGGATTTTATTTATAAGTTCCTCTTAGAACAGAAGAAGAATAGACAAGTGATTTGCACAAGGTCATAATGTAAATCATAAATTAACTGAAGGTTTCCAGATTTCATTTTTGCATTCATATCAATAGATCTCAGTTGCATCTCTGGTAGGAGGTAAAGATAGGCAGGCACCTACTTACTAGCTGATTTAATTTTGCGTAAAATGCAAGTGTACAGACAGAATGCAAAACCACCCAATTTTGCTTTAATCACAGGACTGATTTTGACCAGGGTTTGGGTTTTTTTCACCTCTAAATGCATGTGCTGTGAATACTTCCTTAGTTGTGCATTATTACATGTTTCAAGCAGTAAACTCTCTAAAATGATACAAGAACTTTTCATTTTCTGTTTGGGATGTGACCACCAGGAAGACAAAAATTTCCACAGTGTTGGAAAAGCAGGTAAACAAGTCATACAGCCAACCAAAATAATTACTTTTTGGCAAAGTGCTTAGTGGAAAATTTCCCATTGTCATTGTACAAACAATGCACGTTCTGCCTTGAAACAGTGTCAGAGTGTTTCTCATAAACATATGCACCATTTCCTCTTCAGAAAGGTCAAGTAAAATAGCATCTATCAAGAGGAGCATTTAGAAGCAACCCACCTGTTATTGCCAGCCAACAGCTACTCAGAGAAATGATGCTAGTGTATCTTGGGGAAAGACAACTGGGTCTCTGTCTGCAGTGGATTTTTATGGTGTAAAAGAACGCACTGGTTGAAATTCACAATCCATTGCTTTAAACTAGCTTTGTGAGGCACAATAAAGTCCCTAAAGATAAATCATTGAGGTTTGTATTAGATGCTTCAATGGAAGTATTGAAAAGAGATGTGCTAGTGTATCAATGGAAGCCTTTTGAGCCTTTCTATGAGATCCTTCCATTTAGGGGTATTCACTTTTGAAGCAGAAATTATTGCAATCAGCAGATATCTTCTAAAAAACGACAGTGCAGCTCAGCCAAAGGTTATGTGTTAGAAGCATAAATGGCTGGATGAAATTCTTCAGTCCATTTTATATAGGATAATAGACACTATTGTCATAATGATCCCTCGGACTTTATTAACCACAAATCTATGCCACACCTTGCAGCACATGATCTGTGCATCTCTGATCATCCATCAATTATATATACAGATATGGGAAAGATGATGGCAAAAATCGAGCTCATTTTCACTCTACAGCATGTCATGGTTGGGCAATTTCTTAAGGAGAGAGGCACATCACCAGAAGAATGCATTTATGGGTCTACCAATAACAGAAGGTTAGCTACTGAGAACCTGCAAATAATCATTCCCAGATAAACAAAACTTTGGTCTTTCAATCAGTTGTGATCTTAGCATTAAAATCAATTTAAAAAAATTTTAAAAACCCCAAAGTGAAACACAAAGTAATTACAAAAGTATCTTCCAGGAAAATTAATCCCTGGGATTTGATTCCAATTTTCAGTCTCCTCTCACTATTCTGAACCACCAGTGTGAGAATCCTAAGTATGTGTATGTGTATATGTATGTGTATGTGTATGTGTATGTATGTATATACATATGTATACAGATCCTTTGAAGAAGGTACCCTTTAGAAATCTGCAGTCAAAGACACCGAGTGGTTCAGAGGAGAACTATGTCAGGGTTGGTACTGAAGAAACAGCACTGAAAGGTTTCTGAGTGACAATAATGCATATGACAAATGGAAAGGGCCACTGAAATCTGAAATCTTACAGAAGAGAAGTTTAATATGCAGGTCATCAGGGAGAGGAGGAAGAATTGGACAACTTGAAGGGCAAATCATGCTAGAATTCTGTGCAAGCCACTGAGCACAAATGACAAATACACCCAGAGACAATACTCATGCGCACAAACACGCCGTATAATCCCAGACACTGTAAGAAACATGTAAACATTCGAGCTTGCATTTGCATACATTCTGAAAATGCTAGAGGACGTTTTTGCAAGCTATTATTTAATTTATTCACAAGGTCGATTTGGAAACAGTGTTCAAATGTTTTGGAAATACGTCAAGAACATAGTTTTATTTCATGGTATTGTGGTAGCATCTCATTATAGTAGTCTAATATGAATGCAGCACAATGAAAAAGCTATTGTGATTGTATTGTACTAGGCTAAATAGATAGAATGTTATTACAGTACTGTAAAAGGAAAGATTTATAGGTTAGCATTTGCATTTATGAGTAAGAACAGCACATGCAGCCACATACTTGGCTATTTGGACTACCAAGGAAACAAAACCTTTTGTTATACTCAGAGTTATCAGACATTTGAGCAGTGAATGACCCTGCCATTGCTGGAAAAAAAGCAGCAGCAAGGGAGAATAGGTGTGTTGACTCTGCTTCTGGAACAGTTTCTGCTGCCATGCTCCCCAGAGGTTTTATCCCCTTTCAACAAGAACATCAGGGTCCCAGACAGACAGAATAGGATCCAATTGCACATCAAAGCAGCCTTTTTTTTTTTCCTCCCAGGATGGACAACTAAGGGGCACAATTTTAATTTCTACAGAAATGCATCCAGCAGGGAAACAAAACTACCTTGTATGAGCTGAGGAATGTCTTTGCCTTCTCTGGGATATTTTCCATTGCTATTAGAGACAGAGGTGATGGAGGAGAGCTGAGGGGATTTCTCTTTTCCTTGCTAAAAACATTTTGCCAACTATGAGAGTATTTCAGTAGGGCATCCCTTCATTCCCTTCACTCTCTTGCTGAGTTTTGATTGATGAAATCTATGAGTTTTCTATTTAAAGAAGAAAATCCTCGTTTGCTTTCAACTGAGGTGAATAAATATGATCTGGAGAGGAAAGAATCCTGAAAGCCAAGTCCTTGGTGTTGTAATCACCACAGTTGTGCTGACTAGAATGAAACTACTCTGATTTGCATCATCTAAGGCTCTGGCCCGATACCATGAACACATCTTTTTAAGCCACTAAACATCTCTCCATGCAGTCTTTAGAAAGAATAGATTCTTTAGTGACAACTGCTTCCAACTGGAAATCTAATACAATAATGAGAAATCTTAAAAACAGGAAATAGCACTCAGCTGTGGAATAAAGTCTTGATGGAAAGCCTATGGAAACCAGTGGGAATGATATCATGGCTTCATAGAGATTTTGGATAGTTCCTAAAAATGAATATTAAAAACTGCCTGAAGGAACCTGGGTGCTTCATTCCTGGTGAATACTGCTGTAAAGTGAGATCTTAACTCCTTAGACCCTACTGAAAAATCACAAATAAGATCAAATGTGGAAGATTTTCACATATAAATGAATTATGGATATAGATTTTTACTGTGGAATTTCCAATTATTCTGGACATATTCTGGGTGCTTCCAAGAAACACATCCTCCTATTCACTTTGACAACACATGCATTGATTGATTGTCAGTCTGGAAGAATGGCTTTTCAGTCTTAATTTATGGGGTAGATATTTGTATTTAACAAGGGATACCAGCTTGTGAAGTGCTGGATGTTTGCTGCCAGGTGCTGAATGTCTTCATTATTGCTAAAAGTACTCCACATCCTGCTAAGGCTGGTCAGCAAGGTAGGAGAACAGTGCTTGTTCAGAAATAAAATCTGCCAAGGAATCCATGATACAATAATAAAATAATAATAACTTGATATATATAAAAAAGAAAAAAATAGAAGGTTTGGTCCATTCATTTCTTTTTTTCCCCAAAACAGAGTTTTTAAGAAGCTTACTAAAAGCTTTATCCAATCTACTGATTTAAGCAGAAATCATTGAATGTTATGGGAAGTATAATATATAGTAAATAAATGGATGGAAAAGTGCACAGGCAGAGAGACAATTATTGCTTAAAACAGCATAAAAAGCTTTATATACCTGAGAAATGCCTTGTCCCTTCTCCAAAAATATATTTATATAAATAAAAATCTTTCATATGCTATATCATGTGGGATCAGGTGTTCTCTGATTTTAGCAGAATTGTAATATGAATAAGCAAATGAGTTATTTCAGGGGAAGAGTTCCTGCTAGAGTTAGAAAATAACATTACTGATCTGCCTCTGTTTATATGTAACCACTGCTCAGAAATAGAAATTAATTCCAAGTAACATTTTAAGCAGTTATTTTGAGATATTTAAGGGATATTTATTATTTAAAAATATTTAAGACCAATTCAAGCATATCAAAAATATTAAAAATAAGTATTTGGAGTTTTATCATAACAGAATCCATTTTTATAGGTAGACCCAAAACAAAATAAACTTCTGATTTTTCTGCCCCTATATTATTATTGTTAAACCTTGTTGTTGACTACTGAATTACAGATTTTTCTGAGGTTAATGATGAAGTTTAAAGCAGGTGTTAATTTTGCCAGAGGATTCCCATACATTTTCTACCCACAGAGGTACCAGAGTGGGTCCTGCCCAAGCCCAGCTGCTTTCAACCAAAACGTATTTGGAAAACATGTTGAGTCGTAGGGATCTCATGACAGAAGTTGCCATACAAGTCACTGTCAGTAGGTGCTTACTCCCAGAAGAATAATCCATGCTCCAGATTACAAGTGAAAAGATCCACAATCTTAAAAAAACAAAACAAAACAAAACAAAAAAAAACAAAAAAAAAACAAAAAAAAAAAAACAAAAAAAACAAACCAAAACAAAACAAAAAAAACCTAACCATTCTTAGTTCAGAAAGCAGCAGAAAACTAGAAACTAACTTCACTAGCTGTTGTCTGGTACCATCTAGTTGTCTGTGGCTCTTTCCTCAGCATCTTAAATTTTTGTCTCATTTTCTGGTTGTTCTCATTGACAATTTTAGCTTTACAAATCACCAGCTAAGGTCAGATAGCTAATTGTTTACCTAGTAGGTGTGGGAACATAAGGTGTTTATACTCAATCTTACTTTCAAAACATAGAAATAAGTCCGCTGGCTTATTTCTTTAAAAAGAGGACACATGCTTAAAGTAAGATATCTAGTTAAATGTCTTTATATCAATGCAGAAAAAAATAATCAACTTCTCTGTTTCATACTACCATCTCCCAGATGAATTCAACTCCTAGAAACTTATTACAAGTGCCAAGATATTTTTCTTTGATTCTTCTCAGTGGGCCACGTCTTCAAAGAGCAATCATGATACACATTTGCAAATAGAAATATTTGTTAAAGTCAGTGTTCATCCCAAAGGGATCTCTCCTTCTGAGTGTACTGATGGATTTTTGCCTTTTACAGGAAGGTAAAATAGGAAGTAGTTTATTGTTCAATACCGGGCCTGTGACAGACTTATAACTGGAGAATTGGAGAACATAAAACACCAAAGATTATATCTTTCAGTCCTGCTATCATGCCTGAAAGGAAATGATTTGATTCATTAAGCATTCCGCAGGTTAAAAACAAATTATCTCCATTTGTATTTATTTGCAAATCTAAAGAGCTTTCGAGCTCACAAACCTCTTCTGGCCTATTAAAACCATCCAGCACCAATTTTAAGAATACTTGGGAGGCAGCTTGCAAACAAGTAGCACCCAAATCCATGGACAGACTTCCCGAGAGCTCCATCTACAACACATTGAGTTTATTTTGGGACTCAAACAGGAACCAAGCCCTTCTGAAAATCTGTGCTTCATTAGGAATTCTGATTATTAAAAATCTGGTACTCATTGAAGGTGCTGAGTACTTGAAAACTCAGTGCTAGGTTCTCTTGAATTTCCTGTTGGAGAGTTGTTAATATGCCAGGCAAGGTTTTTGAGTTAGAAATATGTTTAAGCAAATTTTGTATCCAGGTACAAGATTACCTTCTTTAAATATGTTTAAATCACTGCTATAGGAAAAATAGGGTGATGTTGTTGTGTGATGACATAATTATATCTCATGCGCTCAGTGCTTAGAGCTACAGAAATAAAAATGTGAGCAATTTGTTATAAAATCTAAAAATAAAATATTTTTTGTCCAATTGTTGATAATTATAATATTCTCAAAACAGACAAAAATTTAGGGATATTTCTATTGATTAAAATGTCTGGGTTAATTGCTGTCATGTCATAGTGGTAGAATTTGGAGAAGCAAAGACTCAAATTTAGGGGTCTTACACTTTAAAACTACCAATACATAGGGCTGTTCCAAAGTCCAAAGGCAGTTGAAACAATGGCCTCCTAGGTCTGGGAGAAATTACTTATATTGGATAAAGCAGTTCAGTACTGAGAATTTGGCTTTATTTTTCCCCTCTGGGCCACACCATTGTTCGGTCATTTTGAACAAAAGAAAAATATTTTAAAAGGATAATATTTCTAGGTCTTACAGACTTGCCTTCTCTCCTTAGCTCTTCACAGGAAAAAGAGCTATGAGATAAATTGCCCTGTGAAATAAGAGAACTTCTAATGGGTAAAATACTGAAAAAGGGATTAGACACTCCTGGGCTTTTGGATAATCTTCAAATGTTCAAATATTTAATGTCTCCAGTTTTAAGAGGCATTTGTACAATATCCTTAATGAGATGATTTAACTTTTGATCAGCCCTGAAGTGGTCAAGAAGTTGGACGAAATGATCCTTGTAGGTCCTTTCCAACTGGAACTTTTCTATTCCACTTTGTTCTATCAAGTGATGATCCTCTATGGGGACCTATGAGGCCAATGGGAAACATTAAAAATACTTAACTTTCTGAAAGGATACAAAAAATACCAAGTCTTTAGGGAGGACACCACTGGGATTCACCAGGAAGAATATGCTACAAGAATGTTATATATAAAAATACAGATAAATCAATGTGTAATGTTAGAAAAATACCTTTTAAAAGAACAAGAGGCAGTGTTTCACATTTACCCCTCAGGTAGCTGGCATCATCCTGTCTGCGTTGTCATCTGTGGAACATCAGGATCTGATATGAGGCTGCCATTCCACAGCCTGTTCCAGATGTGCTAACAGAGTTGTCCCTTCTCAGGTGCAGGGATGTGCACACTGGCTGCATAAGGAGCCTGCAAACTTCTGTCCCAGGTGCTGGTTGTAGTGAGGGCTCTTGTTCCTCTTCCTTAGGATGACTTTTGATTGCTTGTTTCCTTCTTCTGCCTTAGGTGGAAGCTAAAAGTATCAGGGCTCTTGATGGAGACCAGCAGTGTAATTCCTCCTGCTGGTGGCTTTTTTGGTGGATGAAAGCTCCAGGGACAGTCCTGGTGTGGCCCAGCTGCAGAAAGATGTCCCTGAAAGGTGAGAATAAGTCTATCTGTCTGGAACACCCTTTGTTCCACCCCCTCAGAGCAGATAACTTCCATCTGCAGGTAATGCAGGATAACAGAGAGGTAAGACTACCATATAAAATGATTTCTGTTTCATTTCATCTGAATCATCCCAGTGAAAAATTAGTCTTACACCCACCAACACCCTTAAAGGGATATGCTCCTTTTAATGTGTGAGATGAAGAACAGGAGGAGGATAAGAGATGAAAGAGAAGAACTCTGATGACTGTGGGATCTAGCAGCTATAGTGTGCTCAATTAATTAGAATCTTCTCTTGTTTAAAAAAAAATGGTCTCTCTGTGCACATATTTAAAAACTGGTAATAAAATATCACTACTGCACCACTATGGAGTCTCTTTGAGATGCTCAATGAAATACTTGAATTACAAAGTAACAATTTCTATTGTTAGGAGTTGCTGCTATTCTCTTTTTATTGATGTCATAAAGTAGGTATTTATGAGATGAGGTTATTAAGATCAATAGTATAAATGGAACACCTAATTCTCTCTTTTTCAGACCAGCACAAAGCATTCCTTGGGTAGAATATGTGAGAATAAAAGGTGACTGGATACTGTCAGTTAACCCTAATCCAAATGCAAAGAGCTCACCCTATTAACAATGAGTCATTTTTTACATGTTTCTTAGATCTAAAACTATCTTGTCCCTAAGTAGCCCTTATGAAATGTACAGATTTGAATTCTTGCAGGATTAGATTTGCCACATTTACAACTAACACTGAAACTCTATTTTTGTATTTTTTAAAATATGAAAGAAAAGATAGAACATTTTATTTTAAAATCCAATTAGTAGTGTGGTTTTAATAAATATGATCCTTCTTCGTGAAAAATGTCCTTTCGCAAAGAACAAAAATCTTAGATTTTAACACTGATACCAAGTCTTCCTATCTACTGAAAAGACACTATGGTAATGACTGAGTTAAATCTGTATACTAATGAAGAATTTAACCTATATTTATATAATTTCATTGCTCAGATCAAGTTGCAAAAGACAGTGTTTTTGAGCCAAGTGCAGCCACCAAGCTCAACTATTTCTAGTGATCTGCCTCCTGTTTCCATTTCCCATTTTCAGAGCAGCATCATCAATCACTACCAATTTAAGCTCATGATTAAATAATATCAGCTTAGTTTAGGGGTCATAATTCAGGGAAAATATTTTTTATTTTTAATATTGCCAACAGCTGATCAGATTGTTTTTCTTAATGACCCTGTTCCTAGAACTCCATTCTACAAGAACTTGATAACATCAATAAGAATTTACACAAAGGAGCAGGGTTTGAAAAGTTCATCAGTCATGAGATGCTACAGAAGACAGTGAGTGCTCTCCATTGCTAAATGAAGAAAAATTTTACAGAAGATTTTTTTCTCAGATATATGTTAAATAAAACACTTAGAAAATTTGGATAACTTCAGCAATAGAAACAAAAAAACTCAAACATTTTTATTAAATAATCAAAGCATAATATCATTCTAGTATTGCTCATTACCCTAAAATAATTGTATGTTTTAATTTAAAAGATGTGCTTTTCAAAAATGCACAGCAAATATTGCTATAATAATTTAAAACTTTAAAAACGCACAAAAAAAATCTTCAACATCTTATTTCACAGCGATTCACTTCCCTTATCTTAATTGCTTCGTTTGCAGTAGTGTATAAAGAGTTAATTGAAACAGTTAGCAAACTGAGATGTGAGCTTCTGCTGTAGCTCTTGCCACTGGAACTGTTGAATGGGAAGAAGTTCCAATACCACACAGTTTTCCTATGTGGCTAAGCACAAAAACTTTGTATCCATCTGACTGATCGTAACCAGACACAAGAAATTTGCTATGGAAGTTAAAATACATAATCTATGCATCCCAACACTAACAGTAGTGATTGACTGGTGAAGTGTTTTCCATGCTACTTATACATCCCTGAGGGTTGTAAAAGCAGAGAAAAGCTGCATGTGGATTTTGCACCATCAGCTATTGCCTGTCAGCATGTGTGGTGCCAGGGAAGGGTGCACAGAGCAGAGCTGGGGTGGAGGTGAGCTATGGTGAAGCTCTGTGGTGTGTCCCCAGATGCAGCCCCCATGTGCACGGGGCTCTGCCCAGCCCCTCCTCTGTCCTGGGGCATGTTCCTCCTGCACCTGCAACCAGGGGCTGGGAAACCTTTACAGGGCTAATACAAAGCTCACATTTGTGTCGTGCTGAAATGTATTTGAGGAGGAAAAGACCCCTGCTTGTCTGCCAGGCTGTCTATTCCCCACACTGTATTCAAAGCCTCTTTACTGTTGTGCCACAAAGGTTGAATCAGAGAGAGCAGGGAACAAAAACCTTCTAGATGGCAAATCTGAGTAACAACGTGAGAGCTACATGCTGTGCAATGCCATTATATGACTTCAAATCTTTTGTTCTAGAGAACATTATATACCTATTACATGCTTAAATACAGGCATTGCTATAGCATAATTAAAATGTTTGTGATCACAGAAATAAAAGGAACAGCTAAAAAGCAAAACTGTATTACCTTTGTAGGACTGCTGAACTGTGGATGTAGGCACAGAAAGAAAAACCATCAGCATGGGGCAAGTAGTGTACAGGCCTTTGGCTCCTTCTGAAAAAACAAGTTAATAGGTAGAAGGGCAATTCTCTGTTGGTGTGTAGCTGTAGAAAATCACTTTCTCTTAGCTCTGCAAGCATGGTTACTTAAGCAATGTTTTCATACCTGAAGTGCTCCTGTGGACATGCTTCAGGGCACTGGCTTTAGTGGGAGCTGTGCAACTCTACAGTAATACTTGTTAACCTATACAACCTACTTGCTGTAGTTTCTTCTCTGTGAAAATCTGTACATTTGGTCAAAAGGAAAACAAAAGGTACAACTGCCAAAATACTTCAAATGTTAGTTTGAGACCTAGGGCTCTTACATGTATTTTTTTTTTCCCAGGAAAGAAGATACTGATTCCTATTTAGGAAAAAAAAATAATTTTCCACAGGGAAATATATAAGTGAGCACTTACAATCAGTTTTATTCATAGCTTTGCAGATAAATTGCTGCAAACACCATGCACTTTTACATTTTGTTTTGCTTAAGAATTCTAGAGAAGTCCAGAAGTGAGATTGTTGCCACAATTGGGAATCCTTAGTTTAGCTGACAAAGACCTAGCTAAAGTGTTCTAGGATGTAGAATTAAATGAGGACTTTGTCCTTCTTTTCCTGTCGGATCCCTGAAGATGCTAGATTATCTTCTATAATGTGTTTTGCCACAGTCTCTAGAGAAGACCACCTCCTTAAAAGGTCAGCATAGTAACCTAATAAAAATCCAATCTATGGAGATCCATTACTATGCAACTGAGAAAACCAAACCAAACAAGATACTAATACAAAAAACCTCAGAACTCCTTGGCGCATTTTATATACTACAGCGTTTACAAATGACCACATGGATTGTGTAATATCATCTACTGTGCAGAGTTTCTTTTATAGGTCCCCATGGACTGAAATGTTTAGACACAACAGAGTTGAGCAGAGGGGCCACTTGTAGATTTAACTGGGAATTCTTATGGGTTTATGGGCTTGTATGTCAGCCATATCATTGCTTTAAAAATTGCTTTTGTATTTAATAGTAGGAGAGCTTGACCCGAACATAGTAACAACACATGTATCCCTTTAACTGCGCTCTGCAGAGGATTGCAGAGTGAAATGTGGAGAGATACCAGGTCTGTGAGTTAAGATGTCATTAGCTGCCCAGGAAGGGTAACTTCGTCAACTGTCATTAACGCATTTATTATGCTGATACTTTAAAGATAAGAAGTGTTAACCTGGAAATTGCATTCTGATTTAAATCTCGTTAACGTTTGGACGGATTGGTCATTTCTTTATACCTCACTGCTCTTTGAGGAGAGTCCTTTTGTTCAGCATCTGTAAATTGCCTGTGTATGGATCTCACTTGAGAAAGAAGAAAAAAATCCTGAGTTACTCAGATCTGTCATAAAACTGTCACTTTGGATTATTGCTTAAATGTTGGCTGCAGGCTGAAAACTGTATGTCCGTGCAGCACTCGCCAGTACAGGTGGGGTTTATAAAAGAGAAATTGTTGCTCTGCAGGGAGATACCTGTTAACCTTATTCATTTGTAAAACTGGTTACATATTTTGGCACTCACCCGTGCAGTCTGACACTGACAAAGCTTTTGACAGGATGAAGTAGATATACGGTATTTATGTAAGGTTCTCAGAAAGTGCAGGTTCAGAGCAAACTTCATTAACTGTACCTAAGCTCTTTCTGTGTCAACCAGCAACCCTTTGCAGAAAAAGCCTTCAGATCTTCTGCCCTTTGACCTTCAACAAAATACAAAGCTGGATTGAAGGTGGTATAGGACTTTTAATTAGTGGTTCCAGCTTTACATGCATTCCTCTGTTTTGTGATTCAGATGTCTTTTACCAGGCTACAGGTTGGTAGGGACAGAAGCTGGAAAACAAGGGGCTTGTCTTGAGAGATATTTAGCAGTTTCAGTTCCTATGAACACCAACACCCAGAATAATGAAGGATTCATCCAGCAACTTACTGGACTGGGTTTTGCATGGCTGTCTGCATTTTTCTATATGTTCAATGATTAACTTCTAAATAATGGTAAACTGAAATTAACAATATTGTACATATGTTTGCATACATAGCTTTTTTAATTAATATGGTTTACAGTCACATTTAATTGCATTAAATTTGACAGGTATTTTTCTACAGTTAGCACATGAGTTTCATCAGACTGGGAAATTCAGTGAGCAAAACTGCAAAATACAAGAATTAAATGGACTAAAATACATACATTTTGTGTTAATTGTGTAGCCATTATCATTATGGAGGATCTTGTTTAGAATAGAAAAAATACTTTTTATCACCAAAGTCTTTGCACAGATTCCTCATACAGTAAGATTCTGGGACATATTTGAAGAAAAGAATAAAAATCATATGAGAAATTTTACTATTACCACATTTTTTCAGCTAGAGAAACAGTTATTCTAATTGAGTTGTGTACTTTTCTGGGTAATGTATAAGAAAAGGACCCTAAGAGGGAGAAGAGTAGAAATATAATATCAGGTGATGCAGGAAGGCACTCATTGTCCTGAAGCTGAATTGAGTTATAGTTTATCTCCAGGACCATATTTGAAGAAACTCCATCTGAGCTTTCTAAAGGCTGAGACTCTCAGCAGTTTCTGACATCGGTCATGCCAGTAAGAGTTGCATCTCATGGCATTCGGGACCAAATACCCTGTGGTATGTCTGGCTCACATTTGCAGTGCTTGAGCAATTACTCCGACATCTAGGACATGTTACACCTGCTGCACAAGTGGTTCACAGCCAGGCTGTGGACATGCTACGAATCTAATGAGCCATCCCTGCTGCTGACTAATGCTAATATGGGGGGTGTCAAGAAGAGAAATAAACCTGGAGATGAAATGGTAATAAGGATTTCTGGGATTTTGTTGTGAAAGCAGGTGTTGCCAGTGCCTTAAAAAGGGTTTAAGGTAATCTGTTGCAGCAGTTAATTTTTCACTGTTTTTGGTGCAGGACTAAAGTCTTCACTGCAACACAGAACTGTCTCACGGTGTATACATTTTATATTCTACAACTGTTCCACCATGGTCATCCTCCTCTCTGTATCACCACGGGTTTCCTTTGCAGGTGTGGTATATTGCTGCCTCACATCATGCCTCACCTTTCCTTGGACACTCCCTTTCTTGGAAGATACTGCACAAGTTCAAGCTGTTGGCTTGTCTAGGGATTTCTGCTGGGACAGACACAGAAAAAGATATTTCCTCAGCTTAGCATAACCTCTGAGCTTCCCTCTGTACCTCCAGACAACCCATATTTTCTGTTCTACCTTCCAACCCTACTGTGACACAGCAAGATACCTGAATTTTTCCCCTGATTACATACAAGCTTTGCAATATAACTGCTGTATTGCAGGCTGGGATTTCATGTATTGTAATCAAGTATGATCAATTCACTGCAGGTGCTGTGGCAGGCAGAGGACATGCAGTCCCTGGTTTCTAAGTGCTCCAAACCTAACCTTTAAATGTTGCTACCAAGAGGGGTGATTGGCAGTGCCTTCTGTACTGCAAGGAGATAATTGGGGTGCAATGGTATAATCAAGTGCGACTCATTCTGTATTTTTGCTATGGTGGAAAAAAATTCTGATAAGAGCCATATGGGGTAAAAGACTAGGGCTACATCTATACAATTATAGGGTTGTTTTATACAAGCATAGGTATGACTGAGACAAGAAGTGAACTTTTCTACAATATATGTATGCAGGCAAAGAATCTAAAAGACTGTGGACTCTATTTCTAACTCAACTTCCTGTGACCACTGAAGAACAGAAGAATTTTCAATGAGGAATTAATGTTATGAAGAGGTTTAATATCATATAGCTCATGGCACACGAAAGATCCTTAGCTCTTAGCTCATGATAATCCGGATAGAATTTAACCTTCAAAACTTAAAAGGTGAGTCCACATTACTTTTAAGACAAGAAAAAAGATCTATCTAATGCTGTCATTCAGGTCCAATTCAAAGTTCTTAAATTTAACAGGTCCCTTTCCCTTGCCTTCAGTAGGCTTTGGATCAGATTCTGACAGTCACAACTCCAAATGGTGTGATATGTAAAAGTGCCTTCTTTAAGTGCTCCTTGCAATCAGATGAAACTCTTTCCTAAACAGCATCGTTCAATATACAGATTGCAGCAGGTAATTGTAATTGTAAATTACTGTAGCAAGCTTAGAATCAACTATTTAAGTACTCACCTGGCAAAACTGCAAGCAAACTCTTTTCCTTCTTACTTTTCAGTATGTATTTCATTTTTCATAGCTCCCTAACTCAGATATTGCTGTGGCAATTAGGATTGAATCTTGGCATAGACATAGTCAGCCTCCAAGCAAATATTTGTCATTTAAAAATCATGGTTCAGTTGAGTAAAACTTGGCAAACTGTTCTAAAACTGTGTATACAGCAGCTCTATTTGCAAGTATTAATGCACTGGGTATGTATGCACACTTTCTGGCAAAACACATTCCCATACACATGTGTGCTAACATACAAAATACATAAATATAATTTCCCAGCACATCAGAAATCTTCAGAAAATCTAACATTGGATTCAGGCCTGGATGGGCTATGAAGCAAGTTCACAGATGATACAAAACTGGGAGGAGCTGTTTTCTCCCTCCAAGGGAGAGGATTTTTATTACAGAATTTACAGAAAATTACAGAAATTTACAGAAATTACAGAACTGAGCAATCACCAACCATATGAAGTTCAACAAGGGAAAGTGATGGGTTCTGCACATGGGATGGGGCAATCCTGGACAGAGTGGGGAATGGGGTGCTGGAAAGCAGTGCCATGGAAAAGGCCCTGGGGTCCTGCTTGATGGCAAATTAGATAAGAGTCAGCAGTGCCCTGGCAGCCAGGAGGGTCAGTGGTGTCCTGGGGCCATCAGGGACAGCATCGCAGCCGGGCAAGGGAGGGGATTGTCCCTTCTGCTCTGCACTGGGGCAGCCTCACCTCCAGTGCTGGGGGCAGTTTTGGGTGCCATAATGTAAGAAAGATGTAAAGCTGAGTTTCCAAAGGACAGCAGTGAAGACAAAGGGCTTGAGGGGAAGCCGTGTGAGGAGCAGCTGAGGTCACTTGGTCTGTTCAGCCTGGAGGACACTGAGAACAGATCTCACTGCAGTCACAACTTCCTTGTGAGGGGAAAAGGAGGGGCAGGCACTGATCTCTGTTCTGTGGTGACAGTGACAGGATCTGAGGGAATGACCTGAAGTCAGGGGAGGTTTAGGTTGGATGTTAGAAAAAGGTTCTTCTCCCAGAGGGTGGCTGGGCACTGGAACAGGCTCCCCAGGGCAGTGGTGACAGCCCCAAGCCTGAGAGAGTTCGAGAAGCATTTGGACAATGTTCTCAGGCACACGGTGTGACTCTTGTGGATGTTCCTGTGCAGGGCCGGGAGTTGGACTCAATGGTCCTTGTGCCTTCCTTCCAACTCAGCTTATTCTGTGATTTTGGATGTGCCTTCCATACAAAAGACTGCTTGGTATTTCATATTCACTGGCATAATAGACTCTAATCCCTCCAAAAGGAGTCTTAATAACTAATATTCACATAGGCACACATTTTGAAAGCACACACTTCAGAAATATGGAAATAGAAGCATAAAAGGTAAATTTCACACATAATAGAAATTATAGAATATTAGGCTTTTTGCAAATGCCTCAACAACAAGGGGTGAAAGAGAGGGAAAGATAGAAGTGTTTCAAGATACTTCATAATACCTAATGCTCAATTATCTAATTATAATTACCAATTTATAGTTTCATCTTGCCAACTGAAGAAGCACTGAGAACTCTTCACTGTTGTTAAATTTAATGGGAGTTGAGGCTGACCAACAGCTATCAGGACTTCACAAAATTGGTAGGACTGACACACACTCTTGGTGCTTCATGATCAGGAAAAGAGACACTGCAATGGATGGGAGGAACTCGCAGCCAAGAACTCACTGCATAAAGCTGAGGAGAGAACTGGGGATGAGAATAATAATGAAAGGCGACATTCATGCCAAACCAAACACAAGGTGTTTGAAGCCAGCACAGCACCAGAAAGAATGACCTAAAAAGATCACAGGTCTACTCTCTGTCAGTGCAAAGATATTTTATCAGCTTTCTTCTTCAGCAGCTCTAAGTGATTCAATATATTAACTCATATGGCAGACACTATACTACAGTAAAATATAACCAGTTGAATTTGTGGCAGATTGGAAACGTTCATTTTAAAATGTCCATGCTTGTCAATTCAATTAGATGAGAATTTACTGGCAAGACAAGCTAAGCAAGTCTTGCCAAAATACAAGAAAAAATTCAGACTCATCAGATAACTGTCTGATGCAGGTACAGCTCACCAAGCTTGGCATTTCCCTCTGCTTTAAATGTTTCCTCCACTGCATCTGTATGCTAGTATTGTCCCATCCCTGAACTGGCAACAGGTTCTGCTATTCCAGTTGCCTGTTTTGCCATCTTGCTCCTCTTTGACAGTCTAAATCCTCTCTCTTTTATTCTGATGTGACAGTGGGATGCAGGGAGGTGTTCATTTTTGCCCATTTTTGCCAATCACCTAGCTCCCAACCCAACTCTCTTACAACCAAACCACAGTATGCTCCAACAGCCAAAACTCACCAATATTCCACAGGTGTAGAAGGACAGACCACTACTCTCAAGGATCTCTCCTGAAACTCTTACAGTGAATGGCACTGAATTGGGACTTTGGTTTGAGTTTCTTTTAGAAATTTTATATACTAATAAAAATTGAGCTGCAATTATGTGATATACATCTAATTAAAATGTACTATAACTGCTGAAGTATTTTACTGAAGTGATTTTCTTTTTCAAGCAACAGGTTTGCCAAATGACAAAAGTTGTGGTTTCTCTGCTGTTGCAAGGAGCTTAGAGCTAAGTACAGAGGGTGGGGTCAGCCCTTGACATCAACCCCAGGAATGGCAGCATTTTTCACTAAGCTCTCATGCTCAAGGCTTAAGTCAGGCTTTTTGCCAAACAGTCAAGTCCAAGACAAATAGCCCATGTGGGTGTTTTGTGCACAAAGATTGCTGAAGTTCATTTTAGCTAGATGGATAAACCTTTTGAAATCTGGCTTGTTAGAATTAACTATAATATAGATCAGAGTTAGCAGTTTATTGAAAAGCACTGTGAGAGGAATGTAAATTACACATGAATCAGAATGACCTGATGGTGAAATACCAGCAGCTCTTTGTGAATGTGTTGTCACCAATTCTCACAAAAAATGCAACCATTTTTGTACAGTAGTTCTTTGTTTTTGTTTGTTTTTTTTTTTTTATAACCATGTTTCTGTTCTGTCTTTTCAAGTTTTCCATTTTTCCACGTAAAAATGAGGTACAACTCTATGGAATTTGCAAGGAAAAATTCAAAATTCCTAAACATCTTGTTTTTATTTTTTTTTAACATACCTCTATTCTTTAAGGCCTATTTTGGTGGCAGGGCTGTAATTATCCAGTGGCTGAAAAACCTAAGTGACTCTAAGTCGCACTTTGATTCCAGCTTTATGCACCAGAGGAGGTTTTTTGATTTATTTTATTTTAATGTCAGAAGGTAAAGCTCTGGTTTAGTAACTGCTTCCATTTTTCCACATTTCGTAACTGCCCAAAAATTTGAAACCTAGAAAGTGAAGTCTAGGATGTCACCTTGTATGATAAAGCAGGGGAAGGAAAATCATCTGCAAAATACAGCATCTCTTGCATCAAAGGCATTTCCCTAAGGTATTGGACTACATTTAAAAGTTTTACCTTTCCCACATGCAGTCAGTATTCTCTCTTTTTTTCTCTTGCCTAGGAGAATGGCTCTGTTTTCACTCTGAAAGTCATCTCCTACTTCAGTTAGCAACAAAACCAAAAGAAGTTGTATTGTTAAAAGGTACCACAGTCTACCACACTCTACAACCATGATGAAAGTACAGCCTGGAGAACAACTCTGCCATGTATTTCCACTGCACCATGTCACTGCTCAGCCCTGCTTTCCTTCCTGGGATTGCCAGTCATGTTGTTATGTTTTTAGTTGATTCACGTTATTTACCACTAGGCAATGTCGTGGGGGACACTCAAATGAGCTGAGTCAGGATCACAGGCAGAGCAATCAGGTTAGCACACAACTCCACTAAGCTGATATATCCTGTTACTCAGCATTTAATTTGATCAGACTTTAGCCTGGCTGTGGTAACATGGGTATCCTTTTGCTACCAGGCAGTATCTCTGCATTGCACTCATCATGCAGGGGACACACACCTCTAGAGCCAGAGCAATAGGATTCTGGGATGTAAGTCTGCATAGCCTAAGACTTGAGCTGAAAACCACCTAACTTCACATCATAGCTCAAAGCAACCAGAAGACTGTGAAAAGTTCTGGTTAATGATGACTCAGGCTTCATTTGATCCAACAGTGATGGAAATAAAACCTGGCAAAATTTGGCCTTGATTGATTAATATGGTGTTGACAGCACCCTAATGGGTGTTTTTAGAAACTTGACAATTCTTTGTGTTTATGGAGCACTTCTATGGGATTTGAGGAATTACTCATTCTGCTCAAGTCCTAATTACAGAAACATTTAAGAAATACCTTAACAAAATGAAAAAGCACTTTCAGGTAAAACTTACAAGTTTTTGTAAGGTAAATGCAGCCACAATCCATCCTATTGATCAAAGTACATGAAAATTGCACAGATAAAATAGTGGAAATAGAACAATCTATGAAATAGAAGCTTTTTCAATAAACACCACCCATTCTCCGTTCAGAATAAACCCTGAAACTTACAGGAAAATAAAAAGGCAATTGCATAATGAATATTAATATAAACCATATTAATAAATGGGGCAAATTAAAGCTGAACGGTCAGCTTTAATTCTGAAATTACCTAAATCTGAATGATGTAATTTTCAGTAATTAAATAATGTTATAATAATAGTAATAGTAATAGTAATAGTAATAGTAATAGTAATAGTAATAATAAATACATATAGGTTTCATTTTATGTATTGTAACACTATCTAGCGGGGGTTTTTTTGCAGCAGCAGCAGTGACCATCAAAACCCTGCTCCTAGAATAGCTACAGCAACCATTAGGTCTTGTAAAATAAATATTTCCAAATAATCATCAGTAACTATGTCAAGATACACATCACATGCTGGAGACCAGACAGGAATTTGGCATGTGTTTCCCTTGCCCAGCCATGAACAACAACCAGTGCAGCACATAGTTGATGTCACCCTATGTGCTGTCCCTGTCCCCCCACCATCAAGGTGGCTTTCAGCCCTGTGAGTACTGGTTGCTAATAGGTCTGTTTCACAACTTTTTCTTCAAAAGCTCCTTTCTGTTACACTCCTGGCATCTGTTTCTTCCCCCATAGAAGCTGGTTAACCTGTGTGCATAGCACTGTTTAATAGAGAATACAAGGCCTGATTCAGCAGCCACTGAAGTCTTAATAGAGTTCAGTAGGGCTAAACAAGCCAAAGTAAAGGGTATGAAGAAGACAGAGATGTCGTACTGACAGGTTTTTCTAGCGACTGTCAGAGGTGCATCAAGAGGCACAGTAACAGAAGGACCAGGGCTATCAGTTGTGTAAATCCATGTGCCTGTTTGCATCACAGCAAGCAGCAGGTTTTTACAGCCTCTGTGGTTTCTCTCCTCTATGTCATCACTAACCACATTATTCCCTTCCTGCTCTCAGAGAGAAATCTTACTTCATCCCAATGTATCTCTGGAAGAAGATCTTGCAAAACTTCCCTATGGCATTACTGGGCAGTGGGTCAGGCTCTTACACAGAGGAGAAGCAGCTGAGCCAGGTGATTTTTACATGAAATTTTGACCTATTTCTGTATAACTTGAGACTTTTTTCCCAAATGTCCACGTTAAATTGCTTTTAGGTCAGGCTGCAGGTCTCCTAGCACTTATGGCTACACAGTGGGAAATGAACTTTTATTTTTGGATTTGACATCTGACCCAGTCGTTTTGCTGTACAACCTCTCTTTGTTTATGGTTGTAAAGCTGGAATTGCTCCCTCATTTTAAGGCTCGTCACCTGAAGTGGTACAAGATTTAGGGTCTGAGCAAGTCAACCACAAGCAGCTGGGGCACAGCTCTCCGCTCAGACTTGATAACTGAGTGTATACATGCTTCTAGACTTTGCAAAGAAGAAACGAAACTGGTTGCCTGAAACCAAACTCACAGGGGATTTAAGTCACTTCCTGGGTTATTTGAGCATATTTGGTTTTCACATGCATCAAACCTACACAGACATGTCTCAGCAGAGAGGTGGTGATTTTAAAGGACTACCTCTGTCAATTGATGCAATGTGAGATGTTTGGGACAGGTTTGTGTTTAAAAAACTTGTGTGATGAACCTCAGTCCATTGGTGATGTTACCAGGCACCAAACTGATAGACGTCATAAGGTCTATAATACATTAGCATTCTGGTGTTGTTGTTATAATTGTAACAAGATCCTTTTACTGGGGAGGGTAATTCATTAAGGTTTGAAAAACATTTGGAGGTCCCTGCAAGAAAGGAGTTAAAGAAATGCAAAAGTGTTGCTTTGGTATTGTGTTATTTATCAGCTGTCTGGTTAGCATTTGTGCTCAGTCCGCAGGTTTCACATGTAAATCAAATGCAATGACTCTATGACAACTCACAAGATTTACACAGATGGGACCTGACCAGCCCTCTCTGAAGTCACCGGAGGTGGTCTGGGTTCCCTAATGATTGCAAATAGGACACACAAACATAAATATAATTTACTTGTATAAAACTTTTAATTAGGTTAATAAAATCTCTCAGCATAAAAGCCTGTAGCTCATAAAAACTCAGACCCTGTGCATAGCAGAGCTGATGTGGGTCAGGATAATAGCCACAAAGAATTGCATTACTGTGCTAATACAATAGGGAAGTCTCCTGCTTCTCTTTTGAATAACCTCTTATGCAAATTTCAAATGTTGACCATGACACCAGACCTTCACAGGGCACTGAGCTGTGTTTCCCTGTGCTTACAATATATCTGATTTCAATGCAATACTGCAAACTCATCAAAACCACTTTCTACCAGCATTCAATTATTTAAATACAGAATATTTACAATGTGGGGGGTTTGCTTCTGAGTCTTGTATAAAGTACTTCAGTCAAGCTTACAAATAATACAATATGAAAAGGACGAAAATCTAAGTGAGGGGAAATTTTAGCTATTGGGATCCTTTTTGCCTATTAGTTTCCACCTCTCTTCACCCTTGACCAGTTGTAAAAAATATTGATTCTAAAATGCATTTAAGCATGCAACAAATATATATATATACACACAAATTGTCTCTATGATAATGAATCTGTACTATTCTTGAATTCAAAGACAGGTTTATTTGTAATTTGGGTCATTAGCTGCCCACTTGCTAAATTTTTTGACCACATGCTAAAGATTTAAACTATGCAAAGTTTCATTATTTTTTGTCCAATTACAATGTGTTTGCTTTCACATGCACATAAAAATGTACTATTTATAAGTAAACAGGTATTTAAAATTATTTATTAAATATTATGAACAAAATTAAAAAATACATATATAATAATATTCCATATAAAATACACACGAATGCTGCTAACAAAGCATCTTGTTATTTCATGTGCCATATTTCAGGCTCAGTTCTTAGAAATCACAATGCCAAGGAAATGGTAAAACATATGAGATTAGTTTCAATCACTTTCCCTTCCAACAGACTAAAGTTAATTTGTCTTGTGCGACAGGACTTGTTCTAAACATTTGTAAGGATTATACACTTCTTAGGGAGTAAAGAATTATTCCTATGTGTGTTCAGAAAATTCCCCAAAATAAAATATTTACAGAAGAGATGTATCCAGTTTTATGTTCAAAAGTATGATATATTGAAAATAAGAGCAAATTTAATTCTTAGAATGTGTATATGCTCTCATAGCCATACACATTTTTTTCTCATTTCAAAATCTAAAAAATTACCTTGTAAAAATTACTTTGTAGTTTCACCTCAGCACTATTAGCATCTCTCTCTGTGCTGTCTCAAATAGAATGGCTCTGAAAGATTAACAGGGGCTGCCATCCCAAATGTGATTGCACTGCACTCCTGATTGCCACAGCCCAGTGTTCCATGACAGGGATCCCTCTGGCACACACTGGCTGGAGGGTGTGAAGTTTGCATGAATCACCAAAGGCAGGATATGACCATGCATGTCCACACAGACTGCAGCTCAGAGGGATGTTTAATGGGTTCAGTGTATTCCTCCTCCTGACTAAAACACTCCCTGCTTCAACAGGAATGAGGCACGTCATCCAAGGAGTGGGCATGCACATCCTCTGGGACAGGGGTTTTACACCTCCATTAGTCACCCCTGGAGCCTTGTTCCCCTCTGCTCCCAGTGCCCAGCCACATCCAGGACCCATCTCTGTCTCCCTCTCATCCCACTGTGCAGGACCCAGAGCCAGATGTGTTTGAATGAACCTCATTATCCACTTTGAGCTGCATGCTGCTCCCTTCAGACCTGTCTAAGAGCTGGTTGAATCGGGGAAAATCTACCCCAAATTCAGTGGATTTGGATTCCAGACCCCAGACAAGTTTTGCTTTGGAGGAGCCTGGAGTCTAAGATCTAAATATATGTCTTTGTTGCAGACCTAACTGTAATTTGATTCCAGTAGTCATAAATAGGACATAAGAAGCATGGAAATATGTGTACATGTGCTCTGCTCAAACAGTGGGTGCCATTAGAAAGCATAATAGTGTTCTGGGCTATTGATTTTACCACAGTATTTCCTTGCTTGGTCTGTTTTCCACTATGAGATATTTGCACCATGTCATGGTAAATGTTGTCTTTAACAGAGCTCACTGCAGTCTTATTTGAGAAACTGTGTGAACAATGTGGAGTTGTCTCACAGTGCTGAGTTATCAGTTGGGCCGTCTGATGCTCTATTTGAAAAAACAGGCAGAAAGAGCCAAATGAAACATAAAACTGAATTGAGATAAAATGTATATACTGAAAATACTAAACAGTGAGGCCTTGTGAAGTTGTTTAGATACTAATGATATTAAATAGGGGATTATATTCATAGGTAGATTCAGGTTTTTATTATGTTTATCAGGAATAGAAACAGATATCCAGACTTCATTTATCTTCCAAAACAAATACAGCTTAAGTCATAAGATGTGCTCTTTTTTATGCCACTTTTCAATTATTCAGTTATTTTGCTAAGAGATTCACTTATTCCACTCTAGGCTACTAGGGGAAAACAAGGGGGATGGAGAGTAAAGGCAAGAGAGAAGGAATTCATATAAACCAACAAGCTGAATATGCTTCTGTGTTACAACCAACATAATTAAATGTAGATCAGCTGTCATAATAAAGTCCAATTTTCATTTAAATGAAATTTGTATAATTTTTGTCCTTGGCATAAGGTGGACCAAAATTAAGATTACAACAAACTGATCTTTACTGATATGAATTGACCCATCTCCCTTTTCTGCATCTGAATTTTTCATTACAATTTACAATAGCTAAGTTTTACCGAATACTTACAGTTTGTGATGAAAAGCAGGCAAATAAAATATTTAGTGAAACTTAACTAAAGCAGATATATTTAGTGATTTCTTCTCATCCTGAATAGGTTCATTGAATGTTCTGTGGGGTCTGTCATATGTTTGGCACTAATTTGTATTTCCTTTATGACTCGAAGATGGAATAAAGTGTACTTGCAGTAAATGAACAGATGACATGCAGCTAAACCACACTTCAGATATGTTGGATTAGACTTCAAAATTCGGTGAAATAATGGCCTTAAAAAGTAGGCTACAACAAGGACAAGGGTAAAGTCAGGTTTAGGAATACTCACCTGGAGTAAGGTATGACATGTTGTGGCAAAATACAAACAGTATATACAAAAAAGTGTCATCTACATGGCACACAGGTAATATGCATCTGAAAACAGAGTACTGCCCTCTCAGCTCGAAGAAAGATGTAAAGTCATTGAAGAGACTGTGGGACAGGGCAGTAAAAAACAGTGGAGAGTCAGAAAAAGACATTTTAAAGCAGAACAGAATCACCTGCTTGCCACCTGTTTGCTATAAAAAATATTGAGCCAGAAAATATCAACTTTAAATTTTCTTATCTAAAGAGATGTTAGAAATTCCTAAGAGTAGGTCAGATATAGATGACAAGTCCAGTTTAGGTACAGTTCATTCTGCCCTGGGAGACAAAGACAGACGTGAGCTTTTTAGTTCTCTTTCCAACTTATTTCATAAAAACGTACATTAAAATTCCATTAGAGTTATGGTAGAAAGAGCTTATATGAGAACATTCACCCATCTACAATCATATTCACAGGAATCCCTTGATGGAATCATTTTCATGGCTACCCCTAACAAATAAGACCCTGTGTCTTTCCTGAAAAGCAATATTCCTGTTGGATTCCTAGGAAAACAAAGGACTGGACTATTCAGAAGCCAGTATAACTGGAAAAGGAAAAGCCAGACTGTTGGAAAAAATTAGCTGCAGGCATACATTTTCACTAAGGCTGCAGAGAGTTGTCTCTGAGAGATTTATCATTCTAAATTACCATTGCATCTACATAGGAAATAAATCTTCACAGATATCCACTTGGAACAGGAAAGGAAAAAAAATTAAAATAAAGTTAGCTGTCCTGTTCCAGGATGTATTTTAGCCTTTTTTTCTTGTATAGACTTCAGTAAAGATTTTGCTTGTAATGGGTAGTGGATGACAGCAGTTATTTTATTATTTGTTTCTGGGAGTTTTATTTTACTCTGGTTTTTGTGTTGTTTTTTTTTTTTCTTCAAATGGGGTCAGCCAAAATCTCAATATTTTTACCTGAAACTCAAGGATTTGCAAATATTGAACTATAAATGTAAAAATATTCTAAGTTTTCAGATGTTAGATTTTTTTTGTCCTACAATGAAATTATCTGCAAAAATCTGTCTTTCTTTAAATAGATTCATCAAAAAATCTAACTTTCCCAGTTGCAAACATATGTCCAAATTGAGTGGATTTAACATGATTCCAGAGTATAATGCTTTTTAATACCTTGCAGCACCATGATTTTTTGACATGTAGAAGTTACAGGTATTGATTATTCACTGGACTTAACTATGTCAACAGTCACCAATCCTTCATAGACTGCATAAAAATAAGCATAAAATTATCTACACATAATGAATTATAAATTCACCAACAATTCTAATTGGATTTCAAATTGTACCAAGAAATTAACTGAAAATGTTTGATTTCTGCCTTGTGTAATCTTGGGAAAGAGTCTGTGTCAGAATAGATGATATGTGCCACAAAGTTAATGGCTGTTTGGACTACCAGGCACTTACTGGGCTCCTCAGTTTTCTTATAGCTGGAAAGTTATTGTTTAGATATAAAAGGAGACTAGTTCTGAATTCAGCAAGTTCCCAGAGCTAAACAGAAGTTCCCTATTGGCAAGCACTGCTGATTTGGAAGGAGGGTATAGTCTGGTTGAAGAAATTCTAGAATAGGGAAATAAGAACTATCTAAGAACCAGAATGAATTTCTAAAAGCAAAATGGAAATCCTGGAAATGTCTGAAAAATAAAAATAAAAAATAAAATGAGAGCACAACCCAACGTACAAGCTTGATATTGCTCAGGGATTTGAGGCTGGTGAAAGAACAGAAGAGGAATACTCTGCAGAGTTCAATGATTTCTCTCACAAAGCATGTTTAGAGGAAACAGCTGGCTCTGTAAGCATGATATAACATATCCTGCATTGAATATATACATTCTTAGGAAGAAGAAAAAGTGTAGCACAAAGAATGAGAAGTGAAAGATGAGTTTAAAAGAATAATGGAAGTGGTAAAGAAAACATGAAGGGGAATAATTTCAGAATGTTTTTGTGACCACAGCAATAACAACACAGGTCTGTATTTGATATTATGGTAATGTCTAAATCATGTCAAGAGATGTCTACTACTGTAATGAGGAAAATTTTGCCTTTATTTGGAATCTCTTGCAAATGCCAGCACATTTCACCTGCTTACCACCATGGTGATATAAAATATTGCAGAATATCTGAATTTAAAATCTCCCCCTGTTCATTTCCAGTTGCAGTTCAATCTGACATTGAAGACATGCTTCAAAAGGGACCTCACCAAATGAGATTCCACTTTCTTTTCTGTGTAATACTTGGTGAATGGATCCTTACTTGAAAACTCTTGATCTCAGTTCACAAGAATACTTTCTGAGGGACCTATGGCAGGTCACTCTGAAGGCCAGTTCTCAAGTTTCAGGCCCTGGTTCTTCCACAATTCAGGTCAGTTCAGAATTTTTTTTCAGATTCTTTTTTATCTTTAAGATTACCTACCTCCTCTTTCTGGACAAATGAATTGTTAAAATGTCTGTGAAATCCTTAATGCTTAAGAACTTGAGAATAGTGCAGTTGAAATCTCCCAACTGGGTTTGAAATTCAAAGATGGAAGGCTTGGAAAAGTGCTCTAATTATGGTGAAATTTCTAACACTTGATCAGTATGTCTCAGTTAGAACAACTTTTTTTAAATCTCATAAAAAATTAAACATCCTTACTCCATGGAGAGTTTATGGTAAATAATGTTTTCCAAGGTTAGCGAAAAGCTTCTGTTTAACTGCTACAGCAACAGTGTCTCTATAAATCAGTCCAACAAGCAATTAAAAATTTTCCACCTCTGTAGGTTTGGTGGAGAAATGTCTATTAACAGCCACCAAACACTGCTAAAATGCAAGCCCACTGCTATCCAATGCTAACATCCAATGGTAGAGCTGTATTTCATACAGGAAAATCAGAATCAACTTACATGAATGTTTGAAGAAAAAGCCATGCATAATCCACTATCACAAAATGAATATCAGAGTCAGTGGGTTCCAAAAAGAAGAAAGAAAAAAGTAGCTATAAACTCCACAGAAAGTGGAAATGCAGGCATTGTTACACAGACCTCTAATCTCTTGTACAGCGCTATATGTGGAGAGGAAAAAATGCCTTCCTGACCTCTCCAAGTGATCAATTTATACTCTGAAGCCTGAGAGCTGATCTGTATCTATTCTAAATTAAGTGGAATAGAAAGAAGCATGAGGCTAAAACATAAAGAAGTAACACTGTAGAAAGCAGAAAGTACCTTATTCATCAGTATGAGAAGGGATGCCATTCGCTAGCAAAGGAGATATCTTCCTTTTATAAATATGCCCGTGCCGATTTTAATATCAAAAGTACCTCAGAACTCTCAGTGAAAATAATCTCTGCAGGTACTGGTCCAAAGCCTACAGAGATCAATAGGAATGCCTCCCTCCAGTGCAGTGGACTCCGGATCAGGCCCTTCCTCTACAACAAAGGGTCCCCCCATCACAAGGCTGCAGTGTCCCCTTCTCCTACCCCCTCGCAGTAGACTCAAGTTCTGTTTTGAGTCTCACAGGAAAACAACACAGATTAACCTAAGTGGGAGTGCTCTTTCAGATGGGGAAAGATAGACAAAATCACACCAGCTTTATTCAATGTTAAGATAAGATGTATGTGACCTACAATCCGATGCACTATATGTGATCACCATGTGGTATAATTTTATAGCTTTTTTTTTTTTTTCCCCAGGTCTACTGAACTTCTGTTATTTCCAAAGTGTTAAAAATACTCAGTTTGCTAATATAAATGATTACAATTGACAGTGCATTGTCAATCTATTGCAAAGCTGATTTAATTAAGAATGCCAAGGGGCATCATTTGGGGCCAGGTATCTAAGCTGCAAATTTTTTTTTGATCTCAACCTCTCCCTATAGGACCGTCCACACTGGCACCAAAGGCTGGAGGGCAAGAGAACAAAGGGAATTTTATGTGTCTGAATTCAAATTCTTTCCCTTTGAAATGAAGCGTCCAGAATGGGCAATAAAACTGTGAAAATGGATTTCTGGCCGCATTTGATGTTAAGCCTTTAGTGTCAAGAGCCAGGTCTTTTTTTCTCTCTCTTTCTTTTAGGTTTTTTTTTCCTTTCCCTGAATGGTCTTGTGGGGAATTTGTCCTATAAATTATTTCTTGCAGTTTGTATGCATAGAGTATGGCCTTGTCTCATAGTTAGAACTCAAAAGTAGGCTATTTTGTGTGTATGTGTTTTAATTAACTTGTGTTTCCAGTAAAATTGCAATGGAAAACATTGTGCTAAAGAGGCTCATTTCATGTGGCCTCTTTCCTTATCAGCCCGTATGTGAAACCTGAATGTTTATTAAGCATTTGTGTAGAAAGAGTAACTTTCACTCTGGTCTTCCTTTTTCATACCAGGGACTCATAATCCTTTGTATCTTCTCTTCCAATCCCATAGTAGGATATTGCAGTGCAATAAGAAAAGCAGAGGATTTGGCCCACTTAGAATGATCATGCAGAGGGATCTATTATAATAATGATTACAACCATTTTATCTTTAATAGCTAGCCACTGATGGAAGGGCAAGGGGGGAAACGAGAGACTGAGAAATGAAAGGAATTTTGGCATATTGAAATGATGTTTTTCTGAAGCTTTGATTGGATATGAAAATTGTTCTTTAAATATTTATTTGTAACAAAATCACTTGGCAATACCTTATTAAATCTGGCTAAATTAATTTAAATTTTTTCACACCACTTAGGCAGTGTATTCTTCCTATCTGAAGAAAAAACAATTGTGCACATATATGAGTATTCATGTGTAGATACAGTTTAACAGCAAAACATCTTTTTAAATAAAATCATTAGCAGTTCACTATCCATTTCTTTATTGATCATGTTTTCATGAAGCAAGAATACAAGGATTACCAACTGGTTTTCTACCCTGGAAAGTACAGGTATTGCAAGCAAAATTTAGTTCCACAAGTACATGGAGAGTCTTTTATCAGGAGCCATACTCACAGGTTTTCAAACAGAGACTAACAAATTTTTTAAAACGTCATACCCATACATTAAAAATCATTTTGCCTCTGTTGAGTTAATGAAAATACCCTAATTCAAAAACCAAAATAAAAATTCCCTCTTGGGTGGGTTCATGAGTTTCATCGTCTCTAGTCCTACATTTCTCCTCTTTCAGCCCCTCCTTTTTTTTTTCTGATATCCTTTTCTTGTAGTTTTCTTTCTTCAGGCCTCCCTCAGGCTTCCTGCCATCTATCCAGACTTATTCCCTTTTCCATTGATTCTGGTACATTCTGATCTTTTTTCTTTTGTTTTACACACCACAGTTAGTTCACTTTTCCTCCTTTCTCACATACAGTTTTCCTATGTTTTTTCTGGTTTATTTCTCTGTCCTTGTCTGTTTCTAATTCTCTGTTTTCTGTATTTTTGAGAAAGGTTTTCAGCCTGTCATATATATACCCATGCAAAATTGCAGTCAAAAGACTTCTTCAAGAATTCATTTCAATCAGTATTTGAAGCCAAGAGATTTATACTCACAAACTGATACACCAGTGTCTATTATACCAGAATCAGGGCCAGAATGCTTCAAATGAAATTATTTAAAAATAGATAATTTTGTACTTTCATATTTATTGCTTTACAGAATCACAGAATGGGTCAGGTTGGAAGGGACCACATTGGGTCATCTGGTCCAACCTCCCTGCTCAAGCAGTCATTGTAGAGCACATGGCACAGGATTGCATCCAGACAGTTCTGGGATGTCTCCAGTGAGGGAGTCTCCACAATCTCTCTGGACATTCTGTTCCAGTGAATGACCTTTGCACAGTAATGATGTTCTTCCTCATATTCAGGTAGAATTTCCCAGCATCGGTTTCTGCCTGTTGCTTCTTGTCCTAGTGCCTGGCACCACCAAGAAGAGCCTGGATCTGTCTTCTTGGCACCCTCCCTTCGAGTACCTATAGGCATTGATGAGGTCCCCTCTCAGACAGCTCGAGGCTGAACAGGCCCAGCTCCCTCAGCTTTTCATCATAAGAGACATTCTCCAGTACCTTAATTATCTTTGCTTTCCCTGCTCACTCACCAGTTTGTTACAGTACTGAGCATCCTTTGCTGTCCTCTCCTAACCTCAAGCTCTTCATGACTTTTATAGAATAGTATAGTAGTCTAAAATACTATTCTACAGAAAACATGTCCTACCCCAGCACAAAAGGAAAAGTGTAAATACAATTTTTGGACAAACCATATTTTCTCTGATTTATTTAGCTCTCAAAGGAATTAATTTAGAGTTACCCCATGTAAATCCAGTAGTGCCCTGAAAATCATGCTTTTGTTGGATTTCAAGGCAGTGCATTCAAAAACCACATGGAATTGTTTGACAAACTATGAGGCAGGACATTTTTGAATGTTTACCGTCCTGACCTTGGTTACAATAGATTGTATGATATTACTGAGAGCAATATCCTTCCTTTTTTCCTGGTTGTAAGAATAGAACCAATCTCTCACACACTTAACATTCAAAGGTTGCCATGTATAAATAAGTTGTCAAGGCCTGGCAGGATTAATGTCTCGAGACACTTTGGGGAGGGTGTTGAGGTCACACCTTGCCCTGTAAAGCCAGTGAACTGCCCACACCCCCCTAGAGGCAGTATCCCAGCCTGGCAGAGCTGCCAGTCATTGGCAAACCTCAGGAAATGCCCCACACTCCATCCCTGGAGCTCCTAACGAGCTCCTGAGTGGCCAAATGACTGGAAGTCCCACCTGGGAGGAGGGCCCATCGAGGTTGGGGGTATTTAGGGCTGAGCAGGAGCTTAGCCCCTCTCTTAACCCTGACTCTTTTTGTAGTTTCTGCCTGAATGCTGCTGGAACCCAGGAGCTGGTTACTACGTGTGTGTTTTTCTATATCTTTTCTGTCTTCTTTCTTCTTCTAATTCTCTCTTCTTGGAACATTTTGAATAACTTAAGATCAGATGGGTCTAAAATTTGCTAAGTTAAATGGTCAAAGTTAATGGAGTGATAAGTATTTTATGTTGATTGGATGTTATATGAAATCTTTTGCCAAAGTTCCCTGATTTTTCTAAAGATTGCCAGTAAACTGTTGTCTTGTTTTTACCTCTTGAGGATGTCTGGTCTGTATTACTACCACACATTTAACCTAGAGTACATAAACCACTGTAAGCCCTTTCAGTGAGTTTATTGGGACCTTACATAATTCTATTTATTGGGTATTAGCACAATTGGATATTAATATTAGATATTATTTCACATTTGACTTCCTGTAGTTTAGGTCTGGATTTTTTTATATAAATAAAAACTTACACTGCTTTTCTTTGATCACCATCTCTGCACTCATCTCTGAGAAACAAAAAATTGTAGAACTGAGCCAGACCTGCTCAAATCTCCTCTTTCATCCACCAATTTAGTGAAATATATGAATGCTACAGTTTTGATTTAATGACCAGGTCCTACATGCTTCAAGTTAAGCATCTGTGAAAAAACTTTGTTAAAACATAATTTTTACAAAACAATGAAAGCTATACTGAGGCAAATTAATTGATGGAGGAATCAAAAATGGAAGGAGATATTGTTTTTACTTGTATATACAGTTGACACAGATTTTCCAAAATATACTTTGGTATATTTGCATGTACATCTATGCAAAAACCAAACATCTGCCATTTAATTCAGCTGTTTAAGTAAAATACTGTGTCACCTGATTTACCTGATACAAAAATCTCAGACACAAGAACTTAGGAATTCTCATCTCCCTTGCTGCTTCTAGAACAGACAAACCAACTCCTATGAACACTCAAATTGATCTAAATATTTTTTAGACACACACACAAAAAAAAACCCTAGTAAAATATTTCACACAGAATATTCCAGTTTCACAGACACATTACACATGACTTTACCAAAACCTCAGCCAACATTCATGGACTACATCTGTTAGCCAGGCAATGTTCTGTCCTGTCCAAGATGTGGTCAGCTTTTGACTTAAGATTTGCTGAAACAAGTTTCCCAAGATCCACTGCAGCCCTACAGCCTCGGGCTTTGATAATGTGAGGTTTTGGAAACTAAATGGGATAGGGCTTGGCCTGTAAGTGGAGAGGGGAATCCAAGGAGAAGCCAAAGCACTGCGAAATGTTTGGCTGCTTTTCAGTTCATGGTGGTTTATACCTTCATGCTGAGACGGGCAAGATGTTTCTCTGAAGGCCCTGGCAATGTGTCCATGATCTGTGGTTCCTCCATCCTGACCACGGCAGGGCATTGGAGATTCTTCATTGCTGGTTTACATTTTATGCCTTTCTCACCCCACCCAGCCTTGCAGCCAAATTAGAATGGGAAATGTGTGAACAAAGATGTTATTATTTAATCTGGATGTATCCTTCACATCTTCCTGAACTTAATGCAGGAATTTGTTACTCAGAGGCTACCATGCTCACATAGATCCACCTGCTCCTCAGTGATAGGTACAGTTTTCTGTTAGTGCATCTTAGGAGTCACTAAATATTGTCACTAAAACATTCTTTTCATTATTAATATTATGTGTATGCTTTTTTTTTTTTTTTTTTTTTTTTTTGCTTACAGTTGGCCCCAACATGAATCCTCAGAAACAAATGCTTTTCTTTTGTTCCCCCTGCATGTGGTAAAGGTCATCTTGTAGTACTTCAGTACCAAAGAAGTAGCACACACACTAAAACTGTGAAGTACACAATAGTTCCCATGAGCTTTCTGAATCTTCTTTTGCTTCCCCCACGCACTCAAGCAATCACAAGTTCTACTATCATATCACAAGTTCTGCAATATCAGAGTTTTATGTGTTTTCCTTCGGAGTTTGCTTAATAAAGACACTAGGTGACAATCTGTTTTCATTATTTTGAAAACTTGAAAATATGACCTATTTACTATGTAAAATTGAGAAGAAACAAGGTAAGAAATTAAAAATAAATAAATAATTGCATTAATTAATATCTACTGTTATTGTTTTTAAAACCTGTTTAGAGGTTTGATTTTTTCAAGGGATTTATTTTGAGGAAAAAGAAGTGAGCACCAGCAGGGAATAGAGATAATTTTTAAACAGTGTGTAAGTGATGTGTTTGACCTCTTTCAGCCACGACAGGCATTCTGCTGCTGTAAGAAAAAAACAACTGGATTCTGGCAGAAAATGCATTAATAGCATAAATTCTTTTCTTTTCTTGGTACCCAGGTTGTCACTACCTCAGAACCCACTCAGCCTAAATTCTCTGTAACACCGCCAAAGTGTTCTGTATTCCAGTAACATATAGCAAAACCTCTTTAGCACTTTGAAACTCTCTACAGGGCTTTAATCAGAAAGAAGAATCTCAGAGATGTCAGGCAGGGATGCTCTCAGCCCTTCATGCACCCCCAGGTGCTGTATCCATCACTCAGGCTGTGAGCTGACCAGCTGAGAGCTGCATGCCAGCCCCAGTGTGGGCTTGCCCACGGTGCCCCATGGAGGATGAACCCTGTGTGCTCTGAGCTTCTGGTGCACAAGTAGGTGAAGTCTACTGGATGTGGTCGATATTGTAGTAAACTACACAAAATAGGGGGGTTTTGCCACAGGCCTTTGCAGCAAACTCACAATTTTTTTGGAAGCAACTTCACAGCTTTCAATTTTCTGGATAAATTGTAATGGTAATTCACTGCTGGTATAGCAACAGTAGTTATTTCTATTTTTGAGCTCATTTCATTTATTTTCTGTCTTTCAGAAGTGTCTGAAAGTGAAAAATAATACCTGATGATTTGTTAGATACCTTTTGGGTATAAAACTTCAGAGGAGAGAGAGTAATGATGAAAACATAATCATCAAAGTTTCCTCTTAGATTTATTACTTATTATTACTGTGAATATTTTCAGTTTTTAGAATGTGTTGCATAAAGAAAATTCTGCTGAAGCTTTCAGGTTTTAGCATTCTATTTATTAACAGTAGTTCCATTTAATGTCCATAAACAGCAGATGCAATTTTAGTAAAATCCATAAGCAATAAAGCTACTTATATTCTAATTCAGGTAGCTTGACCCATTATTATCAATTCTGGTTCTTGTGATTATTTAGTTTCATTATAACAGTAAGTGCTAAGTGCTTTCTAAATTAAGATTCATGATAGTGATTCCAGCCATGCTGAAGAAAAAGAGATTTTAACCTGGGTATCTAAATAAAATCTTGTGCTGGACAAAAAAATTAAAAGAACAACCATTTCTTGATAATTCCAGTAAGAGTTTTCTCAAAGATTTGACAGCATGATATTTAAATGAAATATATATTTATACATGCACAGAGTTTATTGATTGGTGAACCTCAGAAAGTGAAGCTAAGGTTATTGCTTGCTTATCATTCCAAGGTGTGCTAGGAGAGCTCAAAATTATTAAAAGTGAAGTTTACTTTTGAACTATGACCTGTTACCAATAAGTAAGTCTTTACAAAAAGAGACACGGTTTAGGCCTGTTACTTTGGCTAAGTAAGAAAAGGACTATGGGAAAAGAGACTCAACTGAATTAGGGGGTAGAAAAACATGGTATATAACCATTGCATGTTCACATCGTGGTGTATGATCGTTAGTTGGATTATGTTTGTTATAATTTAAAGGTATGTAACTGATAACTGGCTAATGGCTTTAAAAGTTTGGGGTTTTGGAATAAAGGAGCTCTCCTTTGCACCTGCCTGGGGACCCTGCATCACTTCAGACCCTCACCTCACAGCTGCTGCCTGAAATGACCTAATGACCAAATCCAAAATCCAAGTAAGTATTAGATTTTGGATTTGATGAAGGAAGCCATTATGCTTTTTCGTGGGCACCACACTCTTTCCAGACACACAGCAAAATCCAGAAGGGGGTACGTGACTAAAGAAGTATAGCAATATTCCTTTTTTTTGGTTGTTGTTCTGTCTCCTTATTTCTGATTAATATTTGCTTATCACCTTCTCTGATTAAATTGTACCAAAAAAGATACAATTTTTGTGTCTTTTCCCTATGGGAAAGCCATGTCTACCTTGCTCAATTTTGCATGTTGAACTGTCATCTGGGATTGGGCATACACCATACACACCTCATTAAAATCAGCATAGAGCCTTGATGAGAGAACTATTTTGTATTCAGTCATAACATTGCTCCACTTTACCTGCTTGTGTGATCAAGTTTGTTGGGCACAGACATTATAGGAAAACTTCAGTTTGACAGTTCAGTCACATTTAAGAGCAAGACTTGGAGAAGTTCACGATTAAACTGCACTGAAGCTTTTCCTTCCAAAAGTTAAGCCTCCTATTTAGGGAAGGGAGGAAGGGACTTGAAGTTTGGCTCTGGCATGGTATTTTTATGGATGGTTTCATAAACAGCCACACAAAGGATTAAAAGCTAATTGTGTCAGAGAACTGATGAGCTTTTGTAAAAATAGACAATATTTGGATTCAAATATTTGTGACAGATATTTACTGCATCACAATGCATTGTCTTTCCAGCCAGAACTTTTTCAACTGAATGCGTATGCAGACTGGAGTCAATCAATTAACAATTTCCTTCATGTGCACCACAGAAAACATGTCTCCAAATCTGTGGTTAGATCTGGAGATCCAGAGTGGACTCTCTGAACTCAGCCAGTGGTTAATCCACACAGTGGCTCCCTCCTCAGGGGGGCTCGAGAGTGTTAGGAACTTCTTTCTACTTTGCACAACTATCAGTTTTCATAAATTCTAAAAGAACTTGCTGTATTGGAGATCTTTGTCTCCTACCCTTGCTTGAGTTTGCCAGCATGTTCTAAATGTACACATCGATGAACACACATGGTGCAATCATCATTATTTCTTTTTCTCAGCAAACCAGGCTAAAGCCCACAGAAGGAGAGCCTCTGAAACTCTTCCAGAACTCCAGCATTAAGTGCAGCATTGCCTCTTAATGTATACAACACTCATTGTTTTGTCCAGGCCAATTCCAAATGACATCATTGATTTGTGAGAGAGTACCTAGTAATTAGTTGGTTTTTTTAACGGTCGTGCCGTTTGACATATTAAATGTTGTACATTACTTAAAAAATAGGGTAGAAATATCAATAGTCTGGTGCCACTGTGTATGGCTCCTTTCCATTAGAGTGCATATATGTGTGTGGCTGTGAGTAGTGAGTAATAGGGCTTGTTTCTCCATGATATAGCTGGTGAAGTCAGCATTAATGTCTTGTACAGTAGATCTCTAGGGGTAGACAAACATTAGTAGGATTTTATTTATTTTTCTGTGGCTTGATCAGAGGATTATTTTCAGGTTTATTATGATATTTAACTGGATTTTACCCTGAGAGATTAACTGGACCTCCTCTACCATTTGTCTTACTGGCAACGGGTTCAGTAGCTGTTTTCTTCTCTCAGGACTGTCTGTAATGCTAATGACAAGGGTTATTTTGGGTCTCTGTTGCTTCTGTTTTCTCTTTTCTTCTTCTTCCACCAGAGCTGCTGTGTAGCCTGGAGAAATGATGATGTAAGAGGGAACTAATCCCACTGTGAAGGTTGTTGGAAGATAGAGCCAGACTCTTCACAGCAGGGCACAGCAGAATGAAAAAGACTCAACAAAGAGATTGAAACAGCTCCATCCCTCGAGGTTTTTTATGAACAAGATGGACAAAGTCCTGAGAAACCAGGTCTGAATTCAATGGCCCTTTTTGAGCAGGACTAAAGACCTCCTTCCAATCAGAATTATTCAATCATGTTATGATTCTGATGGCCTTTTAAATTCACTTTCTGTACAAAGGCATACCTGAAGACACTGCCTTGCCATAAGATACCAATCTAGTGAAAGATCAAAGAAGAAAATTTACCTTTAATTGATACTGTTTTAATATAGTTTTGAATCTGAGACACTTCAGTCAGTTTCTGTGAAATGCAGCGTCCTATGTAAAAATAGAGTATAGTCCCTCACTGACTTTTGGTAACTGTTGCTAACTTGAAAAACTGCACTGGATAGAAATGGTCCCTATGGTCCCCAAAACTGTTGTTAGGATTTCATGGTTCCTTAGGCCATCAGACCTGTAAGCTTTAAATCCTGCTATAACTTTATATAAGTGTGAAGGAAGCGAACAGTGAACATTTCAATTCCCTAAGATCTCTAGATGGTCATACATTCACTTGAAGAATAGAAATGTTTTATACTGATGGTCATTGGATGCATTTAGACCTCACCTGGCTTTGGGTAATTTCTTTAAAAATATCACATTACTGAGAGAACTTGCCTTCAATAAAGTTTTTGTATTATGGGGAAAAGTTATTTACAACCTTGGTGGGTTCCCCTTTGAAGTCATTTGTCTTGTTGAGAGGGGAAGTGGAGCTGGCCTTTGAAGAGTCTCATTTCATCTTGGATCTCTCCCTTTGAAGTACACTTCACCCTGTAGGCATTCCCTGTGGAAAATCTCTCATTGTTCATGGGTCTCCTAAGAAAATATTCCCCAGAGGCACACTTCCCTGAAGAATAATTTACCTTGGAGATAGAAGCAGTGATGTATTTTTCATCCTTGCCAACAGCAGGCAGGGTCTAGTTACACCAACTGCACAAATTATTACATAAAGAAAATATAGGGGATTGCTAATTTAATGTGTAAGGGACAGTTGCCTAACAGAGTGTCCAAATCTTGATAAACTGAGCTTCCTTAAAGCTACTGGGAAAAAAAAAAAAGAAAAAAAAAAAAGAAAAGAAAAGAAATTTCAGTAACAATACTCTGCTTTCAGACAGCCCTAATTTTTTTTGTCTTTGATGCTGAAATCTCCTCATTCCTATGCTTCATGAGGAAGAATTCTCTGAAAGCCTGAAGAAAATCCTGTCAGCCATTTGCAGGCCTGATGCGTGTTGTTTGATAGTGTTCAAAGATAACCATCCTGAGTGTGATAAAATCAAAGAAGAGAAAGTATTTTTTCTCCTTAAAGAATTTTCACCTTTTTTTTTTTTTTGTTATAGAACTTCAGCAAATGGAAAAGAAAACCTTTCTTTATGGCTCAGTGCTCATTGAGGTCTACTACCTCAGTGAGGTTGCAAACTACAAATTAGGAACATAAACACAAACAAACAGCCACACCTATAGTCCATAAAAGCTTTTCAACCATTAAAGCAGTGTTACTTCTGCTCTATCCTACCATTGCCTAATTTCAAAGGCATAATAAAGGGTAATTGCTATGCAGACAGGATCAGCTCTAGGCATAACCAAAACAAGCAACTAACTTGGACAGCAAATTTCCAGAAAGGAAATCCAGCCATGGCTCTGCTATCTATTTTGTTTATACCACAGACTCAGAAAACCAGACACGCTGCTGCAGCTGCCTCAAGGTTCACAGTACACAGGTGAGGGGGGCAGGTGGGAGCTCTCCCAGAGGCACAAATCATTGCCCCAAGACATCGGATCCCCTGGCAACAGAAGGAGCAGTGAATCTCACCTTGTGTGACTCCTCTTGGTGCCTCATTTCTCCCTTTTTCTTCACTGCAGAGCTGACCTATTTTTGGTCCCACAACTTCCTCTGAAGGGGTGCAGTGCTGGAAGCTTAAACCCAGCTCTGTACACTACAGATAATTCTTAAGCACTGACTTACTTTAGTCTTTGCTATCAGCAAGCCTACCATTTTACAGAGCAATTAGATCACTCTGGGAATCTATGGTAGATTTAGGATTGTTGCAAATGTATCAAATTCTCACATTTCTATCTGAATGCAAAGAGAAAGACTCAGTGGATTGCAGTGGATAGCATAGCATGCACAGTTTGTGGTTTGTTTATATATATAAACATCTTTATAAAACTTAAATTACTTCTGAAACTGGAGGACTCTGAGAGGAGATAAGAGTTCAGCCAACTTGAGTGATTCCTTTTAAAATTATGTCATTGATTTGGGTAAAGATAGTATGATATTTCCCATTGCACTATATTTAAGTGTTAATGGATTTTTCCTATGAAATCTCTATCTGCTTTCAAAGGTTGTAAGGCGGCCTTTGGCCACCCTACTTGTTTGATAGTATAGTCCTTTCCATGGCAACAGATTGTGATGTCATGCATGACCAGATTATTAGGTCAAAAAGTGCCCAAGTTAGATTTGGAGGAAGAAGTAGGAAAGGTGCTGAAACTGCATAAGCACTTTTCAAATTTAGTATTCAAAAGAAATGGAAAACAGACTCAGAGTAATTGCAATAATATTTTAACTTACCTTATCAATGAAGCTTTGCGGTTGTGTCAACCACTATTATTATTATTATTATTATTATATAGAAAACTAATAGGAAACATTAGCAAAGACATAGCACAGCCAAACAAAAAAGAGCTCTATATAATATCAGTTCCATTTTATCATAGCCTATGTAGAACATTTTTAAAAAACTTATTTCATCAATAGTGAAACTTGAACTAATGAGAGTAATGGATATACACATTAAAAACATAGGTATGGATTTGATGTTTTTCCCCATCATAGGGTTCCAGGCATTGAGACACAAGATTTCAGTTTAACTTTGTTTAGAGTATGGGTTTGTCCATATATGGTTTTAAACAATCCTGATAATATGTTTACATGCAAGGTTTTTACTCTAGTCCGTGAACACATTAAATGCCTTTGGATGCTGTCTAAAAGTTCTCAACAAATTCATTGGTCCTGCAGGCCAAGATTATTCATACATGTCTATTCTCTTACCATTTGATAAAATTTGCTAAGTTACAAGGAGTCATTGCTTTTAATGTTCCCTATAGTTGATCTGATTCCTCCAAGGATACACTTTGAAATCTACTCCCTGATCCAGTGCAACTTGGCTCGAGGTAAACATGGTCATTTAAACAAAACAGTCTTGTTTTTGCAAGTCTGAATAAAACCCACCAAATACTGTGTGGGGAGAAACAGTGCCACAGATTTTTCAACAACTACAGATTTCTTTAAAGCCAGGTCAGATGTCTCTACTGCCACACTGAAGCCTGAAAGTTGCAGATACCATTCCTTACATCAAGTCATCAGTCTACAAAATGAGGGTAACTCCACATTTTAGTATATATAATACCCACATGTAAGGGTATTAAAACACTCATTCACGACACAGAGTAGACTGAGAGAAAGCAATCACATAGGAAGGTACAGACTGGGAAAAAATTAATTCTAAATTTACCAGTTTCTTTATATTTTCCTCTGCACACGTACTGTTGACTCCTATTTGAGAAAGAATATTGAACTAGATGAAGGTCTGGTCTGCCTAAGGATGTAAACTCATGTGTTTACCTTGCTGTAGTAAAAGCTGAAAAGCCTGAAATCAAAGGAGTAGTATTATGGCTTGATTGTACTTTCATAATAAAGTCCATCCTTGTTAAATAAAGAGATCGCCAATTTCCAATGAATTCGAATTTAAGCTGTCTATAAACATAACATTGTTTACATCCTTCATTTATGATGATATTTCAACTAAGTTGTTCTGAAATTGCTCTGCTTTTGCGCTATGTCATAAAGTGGAAGCATATATTACATTAAGCAGTAAGGAGCTGTATCTCATTTAAAACACATAACCACATAATTTCATAGATATATATCTATATATAGATATATATCTATGAACAATGAAATTGCCCCAAAATTAAAACCCTCTTGGCAGTGTATTTGTAAACACAATCAACCTATAATCCAATAAAGAGATTCTGCTTTGAATTAATGTGAATTGCTTTTCTATTCTGCCTTTACAAATATAACTCTTCATCTGAACTCCACTCCCTCTATTTGTTTCACTAAAAATAATTGTAGTGATCTTCTTCCTCACTTGTAAACAGCAGAGGAAACATTTGAAAAGTAGAATAAAATGGAGTTGGAAAAAATTGAAAAAGAAACTAAATAAAATAAGCAGACGTAATTCCTTTTATACCTGCAAATAGAAAAAGCAAATTTAATTTCTCAGAACTTCTGGCATGAAGCAGTTTGCATGTTAAAAAGAAACCATCACTTCAATCATTTTTTATGATTCTGATAATGAAAATGAAAGCTAAATTGTTAAATGGAAAGTGTAATAATTTTTATATACATAGAAAAGGAACCATTTCTTTAGTTTTGATAATCTAAAACAAAATTTTCCAAATGACAACCTTTTAGTTATAATTCATTAACCTTTCAAGTAACCATATTTGGGACAAAAGGAAATCTTAAGGCATACCAATACAAATGAAGCATTTAGAGGTTCATCCTTGACAAGACGAGAATTCAAAGGGAGATGCATGGCATTTAGTATTTTCTGAACTGAGTTAAAAGGGGAAAGAAAGATTTCATTCTCAATATAAAGTACACAAAAGTTGGAAGGTAAATTGAAGATTGATATACCTGAAGCATTCAAAAACAAGGTTTTGTTTTTATTTACTATGTGCTTTTCTTCAGGTTTCCAGGTACTTAGTGATACTGAACACAATTTGGGGAAATTACTAAGAAAACTTTACTTCGTTGTGAGGAATTTTATTTTTATATGAGGAAGATGAAGAAATGTTTCCTAATGAATTCTTAATCACCTATTAAACTTTGTCTGCTAGACATGGTAACTATATAGACCAGATGGCATCAATTCCAGCTTCCTGGCTGGTCCTAGAACAATTTTTACTTGGTAGGTTCATCCCACTGCTTTTGGCAGGGCTGTGGAATCAACCCAGAAAGCCCATGTAGGACTTTGAGGAATGAAGGAGGGGACGATGTGTGAGGACTGGAGTTTCATGCTCTACTGGGTGCTCTCCATTCCTTTTCCATCGTGCTGCAGAGGATGTTTAAGACAGGAACATGATAGCCAAGGTGCAAACAGGCAAATACCAAAGTCTGTGGGAAGTTGAGACTCAATGACAGGATGTACAAAAAGCCCAAAATTTAGGAAAGAACTGGTAAATTTAGGAAAGAACTGGTAAATTCAGGAGAATCTCATGTCTGTCTCCTCGTAGGGAGCTCTGAACATGGGACTACCACAGCTCCTCCCTAAAATGCAATGCTTACACAGGAGGGACAAGATTTGCTGGCAGGGTTACTAAATGAATTGCACATCTCCAGTGCTGTGTAAAAAATAAAAGCACGTTGTCAATCAACAGAAACCGCAATGTATTTACTGTCATCAAGGAAGACTCTAATTTTTTAATTCTTGTGTTTCCTAAGTCAAGCCTTACTTCTAATGGAAGTCTGCAGATCCAAAGGAAGAAGGAACAAAAACTAGGCTGCAGGGCTGAGGGAGGGAGCTTGGCCGAGTAGTTTGAGCACAGGGAAGAACCCATGGAAGCAAATGGAGCACAGGGTGGGTAGGCACAGCCTGCAGTGAGCCAGTGCTGCCCTTTCCAATCTACCTCTTGGCTGGCACACTCAGTGTCCCCCAGACAGGACATGCCACAGTCCTTGCTTGCCCTTTAGTGCCTCACACCACGCTGGTGGGGACAGTCTCCTTCCCTGCACAGTGCCTGTGTTCCACCCAACCATGAAGAGCCCACTTTGCATCCCATCAGCCTTGGACAGCCTCGTGCTCATGGCAGGCTGGACAGAGGCTCTCCCAGGCTGTCCTTCCCCAGGACCCCATGGAAGATCTTTCTTTCCCACTCTTCTGCTTCCCCTTCCAGACCCACTGGCCCTCCCTTCTCCCCTGGTGGCTTCGGATCACAAACGGGCTGTTTCTTTCAATCCTCCAGCTTAGATTGATTGCAGGCCTCTGGGAGTCTGTGGCCAAAACTAAAGCCAGGGACAATTCCTGAACAAGTAAGCTCACAATGCCCTGTTTATTTATACAGCACAAATGATTGAAATCATTATGCCCCAGACAAGTGGGACCTATTTATAAACAGCATCTTAAGATGAGCAATATAGCAGGACTCTCCACTGCTTCACAATGAGCGCCAGCCCCATCCCCCCATCCCCACTATAAAGCTCGGAGGCCCTTCTGACTTGCCACATGAAAGACACATTCCTCGCCTGTTAAATTAAAATCTAATCATATTCTGCAGTAAACAAGGCACAAAGAACACTCTCAAAATTATGGGATGAAAACCAGCAACACTAAGGGCCAAGCTCTCCCCTCAGATCTATCCTACAGCTTTTTGACAAGTGCAATCAGTTAAACATTTGGGGGCTTGACAACAGCCACTCCACCAGACGTTTGATCTGACTGGTATTCCACACTCTTCCATAAATTATGGATCTTCAGATCTGCGTGTCCTCCATGTTTGTGATGGCGGGTCTCCAACAGAGAGGAGGCTTGGGAAGAAGTGGATATTTCTCTCAAAACACTTAAATTACTCCTATGTTTCTGTCTATACAAAGCAGATCTGGAACTATTTAAGTGGGCATCAGTTGTGTTTGGAGCCTTGGAAAGAATAGCTTTTGCTTTTCATCCTCTTCAAACAACGATCCAACCTAAACAAAATGTGAGATCTAAACAGCAGCTTCACACTTCAGTGCCATCTGGATGTTTGACTCACAGCAGCACCCCTTTGCTCTCAAAATGCTCACACCATGGTGTAGTAGCCTGTACAATGGGATGGGAGCAGAGCTGGAGCTGTCAGATACTTGCAAACCCCATGGGGAGCCACAGGCTGGCATTTCACCCTGTTGCACGTCACCCGTGGGTCAAGGTGGCTGACAGGGCCCTTACAGATCTTATGTATCAAAAATGTTGGATGTTTTGGCACTTTTGATGATATTACCAGTTTATTTAACTGGGGTAACCATGATGAGGCTTTGATATGATTAGAATTTAAGAATTAATTAGGCTTAGTACCTCCACGGTACTTTGCATTTTTCTCTTCAGATGGAGAACAAGCATTAACTAATTGGTCTTCAGAAAAACACTTTTATTATTACAATTTTATGAGGTGGAAAGTAGGAGGTTAAGTAACTTGCCTGAAGTTATTCACTAAGTTGCACTGGGATTAAAATTTAGGAGTTGCTGGCTGCCAGCCCTCCTATTCGACCACTGGACCACTCTGCTTCTTATTATAAGAATTTAATTTACTTGGCAGAGAATGCAGCTTTCGTGTGGTAAGTCATATATTGCCACTCTAATGAAGTTGCAGGAAGGTGAGATGGCCAGCTGATCTCATTGTGAACTGATGAAGAGTCACATCACAGTGATTCTGTTTAAAAAATCTTGATCTAAGACAATACAGCTTCTCCCTCCTGCAAAAAGCAGAGCCTTGTTTCAAAATATGGATGCTCATAAGCTACCATCTAAATTTCTATTGAGCCAACCAGAGAAAGAAACTGAAAGCTAGAGAAACTGGCATTTAGGCCTCTCTGGTATTTTGAGATTTATTTCCTCCATATTACTTCAAAATTCAGGGTATGTTTTGACACCTAAACACACAGTAACCTTCACCCAGATCTCTTCTCTTGGTTTGACTTCATGCCTATATTTTTTTCCTGTGATATTCTTATATTGAAACTGATCTTTTCTTCTAGTGTAGACTTCTAAAAAACTAATGATCCAATATAGACATGGGTGCATGTGTGTGTGTATGTTTGTGTAAGATGGCAGCAACTATATAGACAGAAATAAATTTCCATGTCTCTGTTTTTCTCAAGCTAGCCTAGTATATTAATAAGGAAAGTTCTGCAAGTAGTGAAAATCACTAATCAGTAGCTCCCCCCTGGAGGTGACAATGGCAACAAATGTCTGTGTATATGTCTCTGTGTGTACAAATTTTGGACAACAACATCTCCATGTATATCCATCCCTCCTCTAGTAGAGCCTCCAATGAAAAGAAGCCCCATGGAGAATTCTGTACTGCCAGACGAGCTTTGTTGACATCACATTCCAGCTCCAAGGTGGAACCGTGCAGGTGTATCATAAATTCACCACTACAAAATAAAGATCTTTTCTTTTCCTGGGGAATAATTGTCAAAGTATAGAGCCAAAAAGGCGAAGAGAGAAGTGTCAAAGGGAGGTTAAGGATCATTATGAAAATGTATAGAGATTTGAAACAAGAACAAAATCTGTGTCTGAACACAGACTGGTTTCTGCAACAAAAAATGAGCACACTGGCTGTACACAGATCCCAGAAAAGAAAGATCATTGCCATTAGCGTGAGAAAAACCTTGATGATATGAGGCATGTTAAAAATAGTGAGTAAAAAGAATGAGAACGTGGTAATATGAATAAAATCTTTGCCAGAGGTTTAAGTTTTCAAGGCTATGGAAAACATTCATTACTGAAAATGTAGTCTGACTGGTAAAATCACCTAAAAATAATTTTAAAATGCATATAGTGCAATACAATTATTTTTGTGTACCACAGACATTTGCCAAAAGCCCAGTAAAAGTGATTTGTTTAAACTCCAGAAAGGTTTCGTGACACTCACTTCATTTAACAGGTTTGTTTTGTTTAAGCCTAAGTTTTTTGTGAAGTCTTTGTCATTGTGGTTCAGCACTGAAGCAGTTTCCTAGAGGGCCCAAAATGCTTTGTCCACTTAGCTACACCTTCAAACTATGTGTTGTCAAGTATGAGTACAAAACCTATGTCTCTACCACTTTGTTAGCAATGGGCAGGTGGGCTTCTCTTGGGAATGCATGACATTTTTGACAGCCAATACAGAGGAAATAGTAGAAATATGTCCATAATGCCCATTTGTCCCAGGCCTTATGCCCGAGGAGCCTCTTAGGCCATATAACTCAGATGACTACTGGTAACATTGACAGGTCTAGTAGTATTCATCAGATTGCCCAATGATCTGAGTGACCCTGTGGTAAAAATCTTTTCTTTGACTGTTACAGGGATATAATTTTGCTGAAATCTAAATTTGGTTCCCTCCAAACTCACAGAAGTGCAAAGAATCCTACCAGCTTTTTGGGAAGGCTTGTGAAATGGAATAATATTTTTAAAAAATTAGGTGTCATTCTCTTGACAGAGATGCCAAAGCTCCTGAAAATCAGCAGTGTTTCCCGAAATCATGTGAAGCTGAGAGCAACCTGGACTCTGATGATGGTGTTCCTACAGAAGAGCATTTCCTATCAGGACAGTAGTGACTGTCACTGTCAGTAAAAGAAAGGATGGAGGGAGAGGGGCAGTGATCTCCAGGCTGTTTGAACTACTCTCTCATTTCTTTTTTCTCCCCACTTATTTTTTCTCTTTTTTTAAAAAAGATAATTATTTCTCCTCTGTTACACTACAGCTAATCTTTGATTTTCCACAGTAGGTTGGCCACTTCATTCCTCTTATTTTCTACTCCATCTTCTGGATTTCTATCCTCTCCACAGGATGAAGTGTAATTCCAAATGGAGAGATGATGCAATTTCAAGGCTAGTCATTCCAGAATTTCTCAAATTTCCTGTAGTAGAAATGCCTTTTACTTCTGTACACCTCCTCCTGGGAACCACACTGCTTCTGCTTGTTCTTGTGAGAGATCTGTAAAGGTGGAGAAGAGTCTTAATTCCTGTGAGTTTGTAGCATCTGGTTTCATGTCTGGTCATTTCTTTACTGTTTCTGTGTCTCCAAAGCAATTCCTGTGACAGAAAACCCTGATGGTAATCTCAATCACCTTCATGTATATCATATTCCCTTATATGCTTGTGCTTTCACCACAGGGATCTTCAACTGACACAAGCTCAAAGGAGGTCTGTAGACACCTTATTCCAAATGCAAGTTCAGGTCTTCTACAGGCCATATGGAAGAATGAAGCCAGAAGTGGGACAGTATTGACACAGCATTTCCTTTTTCTCTGTACTGGATGCTAAGAGAATTACAGCAGCTCACTTAACCATTTTTGCCAGAAATTTTGAAGCCAACTGTGCTTTCAGCTATACATGTAAATGATTGTGGGGTTATATGCATGAAAACAAGAGCAGAACTTAGACCACAGATTTTCCAAGGAAAAACAAGTGCTGCATTTTAGGCAATTAGGAGCAGTAAAGTAAACATTTAGTCACCATTGACTCATGAGCTGAAAAACACAGTAGTCAATTACAGCTTTCTGCAGCAATAATTAATATGGTGTCGATGAAAACTGTGGTTTCCACTCAGCATACAAAGCTATTTCAGGTAATTAAATGTAACCTCATCTATATGTAATTTGTCTTTAATCTGCACATGATACAGTATTTCAACCTCATATGTTGTATTCTGGGGGAAAAATAGGAACATCACCTAAAGCATATACCCAATCACCCTAGCAGAATTTGTTTTCATTTAAGTATATAACACATTTTATGATTAAATATTTGACTATGAAAAGGTTTGTAATTTTATCATTTGCCTAATCTTTCTTATATTACTCCCCATATCTGATTTACAGAGATAAAGAGATCAATTTTAACAGTGTATACCACACAGACATTTATTTCTTTGTATATTTTAACATCCTGAGGCTTTTTCAGAGACATTAAATAGAAAGAAAGTAAATACTTAGAGAAAAGATCACTCTTGCCATTTCTGATGAAGAACTTGTGGTATTATGAAGCTTCTGAATACATTAAGAGGTGTTATGTGTAAAGCAGTCTTTACGATACTGTATTGACCTGATTTTCCAAAGTGCAGATTATCTACATTTCTCACTGAAACTAATGGAACTTGAAATGCTTCTCTGAAAATTAATGTGTATCACTGCCCTCTAAGTCACTGTTTATAAACCCTAGTAATTTGAAGTCCATATTTCCAGCTTGATTGCCCAACTACTTCCAGCTACAGTCATATAGCAGGAAAAAATGGAAGGAGAAATTATATTTTATCTGAAAAATCTTCAATTTATGTATTTATAGATTTACAAGATTTTATTTGCATGCTAGGCTTTGAGGGGTTTCTTCACAAACTAGTTGCCAGTTGAACCATCAGTTTTACATGATTGGTAACCAAAGTGTGTCTTTGCTGGACATCTGCAGTTTCATGGCTACATGGCAAACACACCTAATATTTTTACATCTGAACTCCAGACTAGATAGTCCTATTAAGCTCTTAAAATAAGCCTCCAGAAAAGATAAAATTTTTTGCAAGATGAAATTAAAAAGAGTGGTTGTTGCCTTTAGCAAATACCACATCTGAAACTATAACTCTGCCACCTTTGTTAGCACAAGGAGATCTTGTTCCATAATCCTATCAGAGCTTCACAGTTCCTAAACAAATTTGACTGCTATGTTACAACAAAACATCAGGTTACTGGGCCTTTAGTTCTGTTAGCCTTTTTGATGACTAGCTTAATTCAGAAAAGGAAGCTAATTCCCAACTAAAGCATTATCCTTTCTCCCAAAATAAATAACATGAAAGCATGACTAAAATTCCCAATCAAAACAGTTTTATGCTAATAGCATACAAAAATATTCTATGTTGGTGACTATCATTTTTGTTGTCTTAAACATTCACTATGGTATTGAATTTTCAGAAGTACTTAAAATGTCTTTGAGCTAAATTCAGGAAAGATGTGCAGTCCATTTAGGTGGACTTTTGGTCCATGAAATGTATTTAATATAAAATTGTAAGACTCTCTGATACCAAGGAAATTCCCCAGCTTTGACATCAAACAAACTCTTTCTCTGAGCATGAGGAAGAAAAGTCTTTAACGTGTCCAAAAGAAGCACAAGCCAAAATAAATGGGAGAATCAACCAATAAATGAAAAGCACAACACAGTGCCCTACGTGGGCATAATCAGTAAGCCTTTCTGTGTTATTTATTTGAAGGAACAAAGGGCTTTTCCAGAAACCATCTGTACATTGTTAAAGAGGAGTGAATTACCTACAGCCTTCAAAGGAAAATGATGCTGTTAAAATAAACTTGGGGGTTGGAACGAATTAGGTTACTAAACATGGGGCTGAGTTAGAACTTAGGCATCTCTCTGGATTTTGTCTCGCTGGTTACACAAAACCTAGGTACACTGAGATGGAGAGTTTCAGCAGAGAGTCGTTGCCACAGTTGTCAGATCTGGAGCCAGACTTGCCAATACCTAAGTGCTTTGAAGTTGTTTTCTAAAGCACTATAACAATAAGAGAAGGAATAAAAACCCTTAATGTCCTCTGGATAGAATGTAGAGTTACAGATAGTGGGCTAGATTTCATTCTCAAAAACTATTAGCTAAGATCCTAAAGTTGTGAATTTAAAATAATACTGTGCATGCTGGAGTTTCTGGAGTCACCTTTGGTTTTGAACTGTTGCTGTGCTTGGGCACACATTCAAGATTCTTACCACAACCACAGGGATAGAAAACTTCTGCTCTCTTTTAAATGAAAGATGAGATTTTCACATGGTCACTTCATTTCAAGAAGAGAGGCCTTTATGAAAACACCAGTTAGGGCAAGTTTCATGATAAATACTGGCAATGCTATAGGTCTTTTCAAAATTCATGGACCTCAAAAGAAGCCAGACAAAATTTGCTTGGTTTCAGATTTCATAGAGGCTTGTAGCTCAGCTCCATTTTGTCCTAAAGTTCACTGAAGTTCAGTCTTTCAAGTCATTCTGATTCGATTTATGGGTTTTTTTCCTAAACCATATAAAACTTGGGGTATTACATGGATTTGACATGAGCCAGGTGGAACTCAGTAGGTCCAACAGTGTTTTGATTTGAGATTTTGAGTCTGTTTAAATACAAAACCGAAAGCAAAATTCCTTCTTCCTCTGAAGCCAGAGGAAAGTTTCATATGATCCACTGTGTGCCAAATTCACCTCCTGCAGAGTTCTTGAGACTCACAAAGTCCATGTTTGCATAACTGCAGTGAGGGCTCTATGGGGTCCTAGCACAGGGCCTACAGGAAAAGCCAGGAATCCTGGAAGCACAGCAAAGGGAAAGGTGTAGATGTGCCTTGCTGCAGAGAGAGTATTTACCTCTCCCATGGATGCAGAGCACCACAGTTTCACCATAAGATTTTCCAGAGCCTCAGGCTCAGTTTTCTAAAGGACATGGTAGACCAGTGTAGCTTTGGACCAAATACATTTACAGTGTGTCCTCCATGGTGCTGAGAGGCTCCCTCTTTCTTTCCATCACAGCTAACAGAGGAAGAGGAAATGGAATAGTTTTCAAATAATTTTCTAGAATTTGAACAATTTTGCATTCCTTGTTCAGGTAAAGGTTGAACACGTGAATCTCTTCCTGAAGTGACAATTCGAAAAATTTCAGGTTAATCCTCCTAGGACCCACTACTCCAATAATATCAAAATAAACAGTATGCTTTTTAACCATCAGATACAAAACCATTGTCAATCTGATTGAGAAATATTTTATTGGTTTCTTTATTGATATATTAAAGACATATTTTAGCACTGTTTTATGAAGTGATTCATGAAAATGGTTGTCTATAACAGTCCATGGAGCTACTCAAGAAACAGCTGCTGCCATCACATTTCTTGTATAGAGTTTCAATGCTCAAAACTCATATTTGAAATTAGTATTTTTCTCTTTTATATTGTCTTTAATTTTTATGTTGAAATTCTTATTCCACTTAAGAGGGCATGGCCAGTTGTCATGCATGATGGCATAATTTTAATAATATTGACTAAAGTGAAATTTGCACTATTTTAACTCCTTTGCTTCTCCAGCATAAAAACTCAAATAATATAAAATAAAGCTTTGAAGGATGTATTAAACTATTACTAATATTTACTGGTTTAGCAAGAAGTCATAAGATCCATATATTTTTTGCCTCGTACTATCATTCTTATGCAGCTTCTTATTAAGCTCCCCCGAAAATATTGTTTTAATAGTCTTAGCACACAATAAATATCCTCTTAAATAGCTCTTTAGTTTAGGAGAGTAACTATTAATTTGAGATGTTTATCTTGAAGGGTATCTACAGATCCTTATCTCTGTAAGCTAGATTGCAATTGATCTTGTTAGAAATTTTATAGGACATTAATTTCAGTGTGGAAACTATGCTGGCATATTTCAAAGACACTTAAAGCTCAAATTTAATCCAAGTAATATTGGTCCCTTTACTAGGTATGTAATTGGTACAAAAAGTAGCCCTATGATTAATTGTATAAACAATTAATGGAGAGACCTCGTTTACTGTGTTGATTATATGGTCAATTTAGGGTAGCAGTGCTTCTAAATTCTGTCTCTGGATAAATGCCTAAGCTTAGGGGCAACAAATAGAGACCTCAGATGCCAAACATCTTTCACAAAACTATTGTTTTCTCTGAAAATTCCAGCCTTCAACTAAGTTTCAAAATGGGGAGGAAATAACAAGAGCATAAATCCATTCATTTTTCCTGTTAAGGAAATATGCAGCCTTTACAATACAAAATTATTTTAAATCATAAATCTGAAGCTCAGATGTCTCTGCAATCTTTATAGAGTTACTTATCAATCTGAGCACTAAAGACTTTAAGGTTCATTTTGGACAAGGAAGAAATCTCAAGATGGTCAAGCTTCCCTGACTGAAAATTTATAATAGAAAATTGCCTCTTTTTCTTTCATACTTCTCAACTCAGCTGTGTTCTATGGGGTGGTTGTTCAGACATTTAGTATTATTTATGTTTTCCTGTCCATCCATCCATCCATCCATCCATCCATCCATCCATCCATCCATCCATCCATTTCCATTCAATTTCTCTCTACTCATGCAAAAGGGGCCATTCTCAGCCCTCTGTGGCCAACACTTGGGTTAGCAAACGGGTGCTTATTGCAGGTTTACATTTGCAAGTGGGTTGTTCTAATTAGAAGCAAAACCGTGTAACTGAGTGAAGTACTGTGGTTATATGTAAAGTCATAGTAACCTTACATGTATGAGTCCTGAATTTCTGGCCTCCTCCTCTTTTAGTTTAGATCTCTCCCTTGAGCATTTATTCATTTGTTTGCCCTTGCCAAAAAAATTATTCATCTAAACACAGCCCCCTCCTGATGTCAATGGAAGTCTGAGCAACCTACGGCAGAGAATGTTCAAAGCTTATATTGCCATAAAACAATGTTGTCTTCTGGTTTGTTTTAATTTTTCGGATATCCTGTTCTGTGAGAAAAGCAATTCTGTAACTAAGACTGACTTGTGATTTTTCACAGTATAACAAAGTATAACAAAAATGCCTCTGTTTCACCTTTTAATGATTGAATCTCTCCAATGCCCTGAGCCTTGTACATGCAGGCACAGAAGTAATTTTATGCACATGAGCAATCCCACTGAACTCCCTGGGTCTACACACGTGTAGCATTGCACATATTCACATTGGCAAGATCAAGAACTGGTTTTGTTGAGAACATCTGTGGCAAAGGAATCTTCCTGCAAATAAACAGTGTCTACATTAGCAAACCTCATAGCTTTGCTTCAGTGCTCAGTCACCCACAAAAGTCACTTACTGCCTTGCATAGCATTTGCTTTGAGCAATATTCCTTAAGTAATTTGCTTTAAATTCTTTAAACACTGTGATAGCATAGTTTGCTGAAGCTTTCAGAAAATTAAAAAAAAAAAAAAAAAGAGGTTATATCCACTTATTGTAGGTAGTTACAAGTCATTGCAAATGGTATATTTGAAAATCAGAGTTAACAACTTGCCAATTGATATCTCATTCCCTATTACTTAGTGGTCAGGATAATGGCTTCCTATCTTCATTCAATTTTTTTTTACCTGATAGTGCTGAATTTTTGAGCAACAGTGTGAACACAAGAACGGTTTGTGTAAGTAAATGAACCATGTCAGCAACTGTATTTCACTCTGCATTGAAGACATGATCAAAATGTATTAAATTATTTGTGGTAGTTTCTCTCTGCACAAAGGAAAATCTATTTGAACAAAAAAATTTACCTGGAATATGAAACTGCAATAATAAAAATGTCATGCCCCTTTAAATAGTGTTTGAGTGCATGGCCATTCTACATTTTAAGTGGTATTTCATTCTAAAGGAACTAAGAAAACTAATTTGTGGCTAAATGCACAGTGTTTCAAAAGGATTTCTCTACAGGTAGATTAAACAAAGAAGCCCAGCCAAAAAAACTTCATCTGTGTAACCATTCTCAAATAGACAGTACATTTTATACAACATAAAACATAAGCTGTAGTGTTATGTGACAGCCAAAAACTTTTGTATTGATTCCCAAAAATATTGACTTCATTTTATCAAAATGTATTTATTCATCACTGCTGCATCAATGATCTTCTGTATTTTATATGTAAATAATCTATTCTATTCCCTTGATCATGTTAATCTTACTAATGACAAATTACCATTCTCCACGTACAGTTCCTAGATTTACAAATTATCACTCCTGCTTTCAGGGGACTGAGAATCAGCCACGCTTGCTAATGCCTCCATGGATCGCCTGACACATAGCAGATTTTTATATTCCCTTTTAAAGCATTCAGCTCACAAGAAATAATTTATAAATCTGGCTATCACTCGCACTTATCCTCTTACTGCTTGAGGGGGAAAAAGAACAAGATCAAATTGGGAGGATTATTAACAATGTAAGAACTTTATTTGCTTCAATTAACTCTTTGCAGGAAGAACTGCATGGTAAAGCCTATTGGTTTTAGGAAAGAAGAGGAAGTACCCTGTCTATGCAATTGTGGTGGAAAGCTTGGACACACAAAAAATGCTATGTACAAATACTCTTTGTTTTTTGTCTTTAAAAAATGCAAAATTTTTTAATTTTAAATGTACTTTTAAACCTGAGATCTCTTTTCACCAAAAAAAGCATGACTTGTGTTAGGGAATTAAAATTGTAACAAATCAAGCAAGCTAAAATTCAGATTTTTGGACCATTTCTGTCTTGCTTTGCACCTGTGCATATTAGAGACAAAATGCTACCAGACTCATTAGGAGCTACCATTTGATATTTCCCTTGTAGTTGTCACAATGGAGAATGAGATCCTCAAATTTCACCCTTCCTGTAGCTTCACCTGTCTTGGTTTAACCCTTGACTGCTACCTTCTCATTCTCATGCAGAGACAAGTGGTTGGGATTGTCACTGAGCAGGGTGCTGCTTTTCATTGCAGGAAACTCCTTGTTTTCTTCAGTGCAAAGGAATGATTAGCATTGACTGTAATTGCAGAGCAACTGCTGGGAAAGAAAGGTAGTCAGCATTTCCTTCACAGTAAAAGTACTTTGGAAGTCACTTGGACAATTCCTTCCACTCCCTCAGGTCTGTGGACAGCAGGAGGAGAACCTGAAATGTAAGATGGGATTCATTTGCCAAAGACCAGTGCCCAAGAAGCAACTAAAATGGATCAGAGTTTCCCTGCTGACTTGCAGCTGCCACTCACGGAGGAAGAGGTCTCATGAAGGTCCTGCTTGTCCCAGGAAGGTGTCTTAGATAACTAAGGCATCTGAAATGCTAAAATGTGCCTAGATTTAAGTGACTAAATATCTCCCACTGGACCCAAGAAATTACCACCATACCTAGTGTAAATTTCTTTGTCACTGATAACAGATAACACTAATTGTAATCAATATCGATACTCAGTATCTTCTGGTAGCATAACATCTGTGTGATAAATGCCTTGAGATAAAAATAACACCAAGAGAACAGAGGACTCTTGACATCTAGTGCACCCTGATTTAGTATCTATAACCAGTGCCAAAATCTCCATTCCTCTGTTCAATCCACCAAATAGGGTTGCTGTAAATAATATCGTAATATCCCCCTGCCCTCCTCACCCTCCACCCTGAAAATAAAAAGGGAATTCCCCTGGGAAAACTGGGAAGCAAAACTCAGGAGCCTCCTGGGATGCTGATTATCTCTTACTTAGACCAGAAATTCCACATGATACTTCTGCATTACTGATGCCCTCTCTTCTCAACGTCTCTCCACAGGGGGAACAAAGACACAATAAATGTCACAGCTGATAAATCCTTATGCTGTAAGGAAAAAATAGCTGTAAAGGCTTCCTTCAGCTTCACTTCTGCCTGTCCATTCTGTGTATATAACCTGTGTGTATAACAATACTGGCCATATATGTGACAGGACTTTATTCATTAAGAAACCTTTTCTGCCTACAAAATAACTTTGCAAGTTACCTAATGGCATCTCTAATTAGCAGAATATAGTATTTCTAACAGCATCAAAAATCCCACTTCTAGTTCATTAAATCAAGGTTCATTTTGAGCAGTCTATGTGTCAATAAGTATGTTCTCCTTGAATCACAACTTATTGGCTTGTACAGTACAGCTATTTCCATTTGTCACATTGATATGTATTTAGGGACTATCTATAATACAGACTGGATCAATTCTAATGGTTGGTCATGTAAATTCTCTTTAGTTCAATGGTCATTGCCACAATAGACTCCCAGAAGCACTGCAGTCTATCATGCATCTAATCTATAAAAACCTATTTCTGATATTCATTCATCATGAGGTTATTATATATATACTGGGGACGAGCAGAAGGGCTGGAAATGGATGGCATTGGATATAAATTTTTTAACTCAGATGATGCATACTTCTACACAAACTTTCTCCTTCTCCATGTGTCATGCAAGATTAAGCCGTCTTCTTTCTCTGTACAATAACATTTAAGATTTTAAGGAGAAGAAAAAAGTAGTCCTGTTTTTAGAGACTAGTATTTTTTTTCCCTCCTGAGCTCCAGCTATCTGTGTGAGACATCTCATTACAAATATGCTCATCGACTTACATTCCCTTTAGGAATGTCAGGATAAAAAGGGGCCCTGCTACCTACCACTTCCTACAGAAAGGTTGAAATGCTGCATCTTGCCTTGTATGGAGGATGCACAGCTCTTGCTATTGCTAGTAGCTATTTTAAAAATAGTTATCTTCTGGAACTAGGAAGTTATGGGCCAAATTTCAGTTACAAACAAATGTATCTACCAAAAAATGCTCAATCTACTCTATGGCACAGTTTGAACTGGTTGGAATTCCACTTTACTTGCATTGTGGTTACTATTTTCCACATAGTTGGAGTACTAACACTTTAGTGGAACCCATTATTTTCATGCCTACCATAAATAAATTCTTAAAAAAAAATCAAAGTATAACTTCAGGGTAATTGCAGCAGGTAAATCCAAAGTGGTTAGTGCAGTTAACTTCATGTTAATTTTAGTTAGAATCTAAGGGTTGCTGCCTACAAACACCCATTCATAGTGTTAGTCACATGAGTCATTCAGTGACAGCCAACGAAAATATTTGGTGAGTAAACTTCCATATATGTTTGCAGGCTCCAGTCCTAACAGGGTACTAATAAGCAATTCAGATATGTAGTTTACTTCCTCATATGCATTAATGTTAATTACAAGTAACCAGAATTATAAAGACAATGTAATTATGTTCTAATTATAGCATAACCACAGCCACTGTATTATAGGAGTAATCCAATTTTTTAAAAAGCTTTTGCTTCTTATAGACATATCATTTTAGTACATGCTTTTATTCATACTTTTATGTATCCTACCTTTCAACATCACACATCTGAGCACTGAGACAAAATTTTGACCCATCTTTCATTGGACAGCAGAGAAAGCTAAACGGTACATTTTCATATTTTAAGTTAAAATACATTCACACTACGTTTATTCTTTATAAACCAGATGTGATGTAGAGGAATTATACAGGCAGATTAGCTTCCATTTCACTGTATACACAGCACTGAAATCTTAAGCCATCAACTCAGAATGTCACTCCAGGAGCTGTGTGTGCTGCAAACATGAAGAACTATCCTGAGATGAGCTCAGTTGGTCAGAGCCTGGTGCTAATACCAAACCTACAGGCTTGATGCCCATACAGGCAATTCGCTTAAGAATTTGACTTGATGATCCTTCTGGGTCCCTTTCAACTCAGACTATTCTGTGAATCTGTAAGCTGCTATAAGGCTTGGCAGTTAAGTAGCAGTAGATGCATTGAACATATAATAGATAAGCAATAGATACACTCTAGATATTCTCCTTCTGGAGTCACGCTGGTATCACAGTCACAAAAACTTCTGTTTTCCTGGTCAGCCTAATGCATCATAGCTGGCTTTCTCTGTCAGTAAGAAAAGAAAAGTATCAAGGAAGTAATAGCACAAACTGATTCAAGATGTCCAAATCTGAGCAGAGCAGGAAATGGAGAATGGAAAAATCAGTGCTCCCTGAGTCCTTTTGCATGTGCAGTAGCTGAGAGGCAACCACTTCCACCTGCAGAAAGGCATGTCTAATTTTGGGAAAAAGAGCATGAGGGACAGCGTGTCCAGGGTTTTACCATATTAAGCTGGAAAACAATTCCCCTGAGGAAACACCTGAAAGTCCAGAGGATCTGCTGACACATGTGGAGTCCTGCATCTCCCTTGGGGATGAAAGAAAAGTAAAAGAAGCAGAACAGGATAACAAAGCACACCATTTTGAAGAAGCCCTGTGTGCTCAGCTGTATGTTTCCTGGCTGGAAGGAGGAAATGTTGCAGAATGACGATTCTTCCCCCTTGGCAACCGGCTCAAATTGATGAACAGAAGAAATAAAATAAATCGTAAGACAAAACCAAAGAAATACAAGACTTGCTTCTAGTCTTAGAAGAACAGGAATCTTGTCTCCAGGGTATGTGTGTCATTCTACACGCCTGTATTACAAAGCCTGGCTAGTAGCATCATGCCCTGGGAAGAAGATGACACCACGAGGTGGAAGTGGTTCATTCCCTGTTTGCCAGACAAGGAACCTTCTCAGCCATCTCTGCAGAAGCTGCCCATACCACCCATACTACCTGGATCTAAACAAGCACAGTTCCAGTCTTGGAGTGGAGGTTTCTTTGAGAGACTGAGTCTTGCCCATGTTGTAGTTTCTTTCACAGAAAACGACAACAAAAACATCTCTGAAATACTAAAGCCAGCATGCAGTGTCTGGAAGAGAAAGAAAACTCACAACTTCACATTTACTGGGTTGTGAAGGTATTATTCTGATGAAGTCATGTAAGTTTAAATAAAAAAAAGAGGGCAGGAGTGAGAATTGCAAAGACACATGGGAATCTGTCAGGCCCAGAAATCCTACTGTCTGCAAACTGAGGACAACAGCAGGAAGGTGGGAGAGGAATTCTCTGCCATGAATGGTAGATCTAAAGTACTAACCTGAAAGTCTAAGACAAGGCAAGCAGATTGAAGGTAATTATATTCCAGGACTTTCAGAAGCTGAGCATAGAGTCTCAAAGCCATTGCACTAATTTGGTATGTTTGTCATAGTCACAGATCCCTTAACGGTATCTTTTTATCAGATAAGGCTGTAACTCACCATACAGATAACCTTCATAATGCAGCAGAATCAACAACATTTAACAATTCAATCTTTTGCATGGCCTCCAGGGTCACCTTATCTAGTAAGTAGAAAAGTGAGGAAATAGGGCAGTACACTTCTGAAGGTGCTGGTCCTCTTAACTTTGTAGATACTGCATGAGTCTTCCTCAATTTTCAACAGGCAAGAAGGGGACTTTAAAAACTCAGTATTAGCCATGAGCCATAGCCTAGATCAGCAAAATAAGGCACAAATGCAGAGTAACCCATATGCTTAATGCCAGCTGCCAGAGCTGCTGTTCTTTACAAGTGGCAGTAGTGTGATGGCAGGTCCTTGAAGGAGAATATAGCCCTTTTCACAATGGTACATTCACAGGATACCATGTCATCATCTATGTGTATGTTTAAGTTTCACTGCCAGGGAGGCCTTTCATGCTTAAATTCAAGAGGGGAAAAAGACTTGGGGGAAGAAACGACCCATCAGTCATTAATTTTCCCCATGAACAATAGAGCAAATTAAATGAATGTGTGAAATTATAACAAGCAAATTGTTACATTTGCCCCAGACAAAAGGAAAAGGGCAAAATAAAATGCGTATAATATAATTAAACATCACAAAATACTATATGCTTTAAGAATCAGTTAGATCATGCTTTAAGAATGCTTTAAGTTAGATATGCTTTAAGAATCATTCATAATAAATGAAGGAAACAGTATTTAAAAATTATAAGAATCAAGAAGAAATAGATCTAATATTACTGGTCAGCAGTGGTTTTTGTGCAAATTCATCATTTTTGTCTGAGCACAAATAACTAGTATGTTCAAATTTTGAGAATGGGAAAAGACAGAAATTAGACTATTTCTGGTGCTGTGAGACTCAGCTATGTGGCTCGCTCTTGCCATCCTAGACACCTCTGAGGTGTGTCTAACATTAAATATAAGAAGCAGTAACATCAGTAAAAGTTTAAAGTCAGTAAAGCAGCTGAATAACCTCCTTCTGTTATCTAATGCAATTGTGATAGTCCTACCAAGTATTGTTTTATAACAGAAAAAAAAAGCTTATGTTCATTTTTAGAAAGCATATTAAAAATGTATCTGATACTTACAAGAACATATACACAGAGATATGAAGAAACTAAATTACTTATTCTGTGCATTTAGCAATAGGCAACATTTGCAAGCAAGTGTAGGGTAGAAAGCACACTCACATTTATTTGGGGAGAAGAGTCAGCTTTGCAAACCTGAATAATGAGCCACAGGGAAACAGTCACAACAGTCTGAAGATGGTGTCTTCCTAAAGCCATGAGCATAAAAGTAGTCAGTATCCAACTTACACTCCCCTCCTGATTATGTCCCATGCAATGGAGAAATCTCATTGCTGCCCTGGATGATCTCTTGTCCACTTCTGGATAGCAAGAGTCCTCCAGCACTGGGGTGCTGTGCTGGGCAGCTGCAGGCCCCAACCATCCCTAGCCCAAATCCTCTTGTGTTCAGGAATCCACATTTCCCACAGCTCATCTTTAAGAAGCATCACATGCATGCACACTCCTGCTTCTATTTGTCTTTAAGAAAAGAAATAAAAAGAGGGGAGAAGAGGTTTATACAGGACATTTCTATCCACCTCTTCTCACTGAGCAGTCTCTTCTGTGTTGTAGGATCTGAGAACATGATCAGAGTTACTCTTCATGCTAGAGATGCAAGCTATAATGTATACCTGTATCCACATATTTCAAACCTTTTACACGTGTTTACAAGAATGATCACAAATTTATATCCACTTCATTTACAAAGACCTTCATAATAGGGGTGTGGAGTGGTTGTTAAACATAAATGCCTCAAACTGCTCTCTTAACAAGATCTAGTCCCTCAACCCTTAATCTAGCAAAGTAACCTTTATTTTAAATAAAGGATGTGGTGGGGCACACCTGAACCCTTTTCTAACTTCTAAAGGTGAAGTGCAAGCAGTAGAGTGGTTAGTCAAAAAAAAATGAATTGAATATACAACTTAATGATAAAAAAAGAAAGAAAGAAAAAACCCAACAACAGCAACAAAAACAACCTTTTTTCATCCAAACTGGGAGAAGGCAGTTCAGGAAGCAAACAAGACAGCAGCTAGTATGTTATCAGAGCAAGGAAATCAGCAACAAAGATCAAATGCTGTCCCAGCATACTAATGTTGACAATGTCTTTAAGTCCCAGTGCTCAAAAAGACCACAGCAGTAATCTTGGTGAAACACATCCAATCAGCAGCAGTTTACTAGCAGGGTGCAACAGGAAACCCTCACATTTATCAGCTCTGCTCCCTCATCAGTGTATGTCACTGCACTCCATAGAAGCTAAATTGTGTTAATTTATCAGCAAATCAAAAACAGAATAAAAATGCAACTTCTGTCTTCTTTTGAGTTATGTATTTCCTTCATTCCTTTGCCTTTTTCACCTCTATGCTAAAATGAAAATATTTGTAGCTTGAAATTCTGGAAAGCAAATGAAGCAAAGGATAAATCCAGATTGGTACAAGACCTGTTTAAACAATCAGTCCAGTAGGACAGACACTCTGACCTGTAAAGTCCTCTCATCTGCCTAAAGATCTGCTTACCACAATCAGACTGGGGGTGAGCTGAGACTTGCAGCATTTCTCTGGAACCCAGTCTCTATGTTACCTTTTATTCATGGGGTTAAAAAAGTTGTTTTCAGAGCAGACAGGGTGATTTCTCCCCTCAGAAGTTCTCACTTGCACAAGTGAAATGTAGTATATGTGGAAAATAGATCATATGGAATGCAGGTGTGTTCATGGACTCATTGCCTCTTTCCCAGCTATCAGGCTGTTTTACTTACTGGATTGCTGGCTCTGACCTTGGGCTAGTACATATTACCATACATCCACAGAAGTGGAAACCATACACCATCTCATCAAGTTTATTTGATGAAATTGTGAAAAGCTGAAAGGTAAAGGCATTTAATCAGATGGACATTGAAGCTGAGACAGAAAAGATAAACTACTTCAACAAAACCCAGAGAATTAGTGTGTTTTGTGCACCTGGGGAGACGCGTTGCTCAGCGCGGTTCCGCCGGTACGTGTCAGCGTGCAGCAGTGGTTATTACCACACAAAATGCTGCATGATAGCTCTGAGCCATGCAGAGGAAAGCATCCCGCTGAAACCAGAGGAGATGGCACTGTGTAATGCTCACACCGTGTATAAACAGCACACGGTTTACAGGCGAGGCTGGAGAGCTCTGCTGTGTAATGAACACAAATGGTCAGGGCATTGCACCTCGGGTGAGAAGCCACTGCCCTGGAGCCGATGTCCTTCACATTATGGTGGATCTCTGTTAACACAAAGGGAAAAGTGTCACCTGCAAAGTCAGCAGCACCTGCTTCTGAAGAAGCACATCAGGGTGTTTGCTAGAAATCTTTTCTTCAAGAGAAGAGTGACCTGACCTTGCTTATGGGTGATATCCAAATCAAAGCACAAGCTAAGATGGCATGTTCAGAACAGAAAGTGAAAGGAGAAAGAAGAAAAGCATTACTTTTCGCTGTATTTATCCCAAAGCCAGAAATCAAAGTTGTTCTTTGTGCCATCATTATGTAATACTTAAGTTACAAGAGGACAGCACTAGTTTTCCCTCTAGTAGCTCAATTCTTTGCAAAGCCAAGTAAAATTTATTTATTTATTTATTTATTACATCACTTTTAAATGTTTTTTGTAAAAGTTCACTTCATAAACTAACATTCTAGAACATTTTTTATTTCTACTTTGAACCCAAGAAAGAAATCTACCAGGTCAGTTCCTTGTATCTCAGAGAACTACTGAAGCTCTGTGTGGAGAACATGTGAAAAGTGACATGCCAACATTTGTTGTTTTGAGCATCCTGTACCTGAAGCCAGACCTGTGCAGGAAACAAGGACTAGAGCCTTTTACCTAGAGGTCCTGAAAAAAAGAAAGAAGGAAAAAAAATCAGTTGTCAAGAACAAATCAACAAAAAGTAGATATAAATCAAACTGGTGAGCTGAACTCATGCCTAAATAGTTTGTCTATGATGATATTATCAGAAAGATAAAGAATGAATAGTTAACTTCCTTTAATCCCAGTTTTAAAAGTGGCTGTGGTAGGACAGTAACTACACACAAAACAAAAGGTCCCTGTGATAAAGTTATGCTCCTAAATACAGACCATTGAGTCAATTAATGTTTACTTAAGTACTTGTCATCTAAAGCAGAAGCAGAGAAAACCATCAACATAACCAAAAGCTTGTGGCACCAATTTGCATCCAGTTCCATGTGCATGTTTTATTTATTTTCAATCAGGATCAATCAGGAAGGAAAATAATCAATGAAGTCGCACTCATGAGTGGTATTTGGCCATCTGGGGGCCCCAGTTTCTCTCGGCCTGCATTGGAGGCAAGGAAAAAAAAATTTTCAAGAGCACGGAGGAGCTCCATATGGTTGAGATCAAAGGTGTTGCTGGGTGCATGGTTCTGCTTTATTGCCAGGCACTGCTGTTAATTAGAAAACAAGATCAGAGGCAGTATTAAAATCCAATTAAATTGATATGAACAGATTGCCAAGTGATGTTCACTAATGTATAATTGAGCACCATGCAAATTTCGGTGGCTGCCTTTTGTTTTTTCTCCTCTCACTCTGGAATGAATGATGAAGCTATGAAGTTTTTCCTCATTGTAAAAGATAAACAAGTTAATGCACTGATCTAGGGGGTATTGCTTCAGTGATTGATGAAAATGAGAGTGGAATATTAACGTGTGACTTTTGGGGGGCTTCTTTTATAATCTTATTTTGTTCATCGTTCTTTTATTATTGTTGTTGTTGTTATTCTTGTTATGGTGGTATCCAAGTACATGCTCAGATCCCTCATCGTTCCATCATTTCACACACAGAGAACCTTCCTTTGGAGCTGGAGATTTGATTCAAACAATTACAAAACCATGAATATTTCAAGCGACAGGCCTGCTACTGCTGGAAATTAACTTTCCAAGAACTATATGGACTTTATACCGTATATCTTTGTTTAGAATCCACAGCTTCTATTAAATTTAATTACTTCCCTGTGCAGCTTTATATTGAGGGGGACTTCAAAACGAGGGCAGCAGCTATTAAATTTAATTACTTTCCCCTGCGGCTTGCATAGTAAAGGTGCATGGTTAAGGTGCAGCTACTAAATGAGGGTAGCTTCTAAACAAAGATATACAATATTTATACTATATATATTTCCTTTTCCCTATCTACCCGTCTTTAATATATACATTTTTTTGTGTGCATGTAATGCAGGTATGTAGCTAGGTGAAATTATTAAATGCAAAAAAAAAAAAAAAACTTTTAAACTAAACTGTATAGTACCCTATCTGCATTTCTGTTTCTTTCTCTCTTTGAATGCCTCACATGGTTCCATTCACAATTCTCATAGATTTCAACGTGACCTGTCTTAACACAGAACAAAATGTCAGGATGTAAAATTAATTGAAAAAGCTACAGAAAAGCTGAAGTCTTTTGGAGAGAATGCATTTTTGTGTAAAACATACCATAAGGAATAAGTGGGGATAACTGTCACCCTTCCAAACCTGATATATTAATATCATTGTGTTTTATCTAATCCATCATTTGCTAACTGTGAAGATACATTGATGTAAATTCTGGTTTTGAAAAACAGGATCAAAGGTAACACATAAAAGAACAATAAATTGACCAAGGCAGTGCATGACATGGTGTTCATGAGGTATCTGTGAAGCTTTCAGAAACTGTTTAAATTCTATTAAAAGAAGAACATATTTAATCAAATAATGTTAGCTGTACATGTGAGCAGATTCACAGAACGGCTGCTGCAGCTGTGCTTGCAGAGGGATATGAAGTTGTGTTTGTCTCACCTGTGCTCCTCAGTGCAGGGAGCACAATGTGCTGGGTGTAGGCAGAGGGAAGGGTGGGCACCAAGCAGTTCAGGGTCTCACCTCCTCGTTCCATTTTAGATAAACTCCAAGAGGCGTGAGGCTGTCAATACAAACTCAGCACAGTGTGCCCCATACCACTTTCACTTAATGCACCCACTGCCTACACAAAGCAGAGAGCGGTGTAGGAGTTTGTACAGCATCTCTATCTTAGAACTTCACAAAATTCCTTGGAAGAAATTCGTATGTAACATTGGAAACTCTGTTAGAGTAAAGCAAATGAAGAAGCTGTGATACGTTTTATGCATTTCCATAATTATTTTGAAGAACTTCATGCCAGCCCATTAGTGGAACACGAAATGATACTTAGAACTTCCCGAAGTTTCTGCCCAAACATTTTAAAAGTAGCTTTATGGAAACAGGGAAGCTATTCAGCTCTCTACTTATTCCCAAGTAAAAAATGTGCTTTTAAATCAAGAACTGGAATTATGATCAGAACAAAACATATGTGTTTAATATTCTGTATGCAAACACAGTGTTATAAATGTTTTGTTACAAGTTTTTAAAAATTAAAAGGGCCTTAAAAAAGGAAAAAAATAAGGAAAGACTTTTCCATTTTTTTTTCAAAAATTGAAGGAATATAAAATGAAAAATGAAAGACATTTTCCTTAGATTAATATTATTATTTGGGGGGGTTGATGATTTCTCTTTGTCTCTCCTTTCCATTTTGCTTATCATTTTTTCTGTTTCTCTTTCTTCAGGTAAAGAGTGCGGAACGAAAGAAAGGAAAAAGTGTCATAGGGAGGAAGAAACTATTGCTATGAAAAATGGTTTTTAAGTCTTTTTTTTTCCAGAAAAAATACCTGAGAATATTGCACCAAAAATATAAAGGAGTCAATAAATAGGAAAAGTCTTATAGTCCATACTCAGCACCTTTGTGTTTCTACTTTATTGTTGGAGAATGCTCCTGTAGAAACCATCATGACATCTCATTGAAAAGTTATTGCATTTAATGTTTCCTTGCCTAACAGAGAGTTTTGGTTAAGGTGTTAATCAGCCATGCTAGAGGAACCATTATTTATTTATTCTTTGCCAAATGTCTAAGTCCAGTACAAGGACTTGATTGATAAATGAATTTTGCTAGTAACGACCAAAGGAGATGAACCCCAGTCCTGAACCAGACACAATGTGAACTTCTTGTTTATAGGTTAGGAAGTACAGTACAATGCAAAGAAAGTAAGAGTTTCGTCTGAGAGCACTTTTCCTCTCTTCTGTCCTTTGGGAAAAGACCTGTTTAATTATTTATTGTCTGTTTATAAAGCTTTTGGGTTCTTGGATCCTCATTGTGGTGTCAAAGAATTACTGTAATACAGAAAAAGGGAAAAAGAATGGAGAGGAGAAGGAGCAATTAGTGGAAGAAAGGCAATGAAACATATTACTCAAGAAAAGTCATCAATTTACCCACCGTTATATTAATGTGGTGTCTGAGACACCAAATTTCCTTCCAAGGCCTACAGAAGGAGATGACAGCTGTTACAGATGTGTGATGCTCTTGCAGCAAGTCTATGCTACTGGTTGTAATTTAGCCATAGTGGTGCTGTGGTCACAGAGGTTAACCCAGTTAACTCATTTCAAATTAGCTGAGTCTTTCTGCATAGCATGGCACTGAGCAATGAACACTAGCCTGGAGGAGCATTTCTGCGTGTGAAAACATGTACAAATGTGGACCTTTTGAAAGAGACCACTGAATTTTATAATGATGAGGGAAAAGAGAGCTGGGGAGATCACATGCCTAGCTGAGGTAAAAGAAAAGTAACATTTGCAGTGATAACAACCCTATTTCCTTGCATCTAGAAAACAGGATTTGTTATATCATCATGTTATATGATCCCAGGTCTATTAAGTGAATGTCTATATGCTGATTTTAATGTTCTCTGAATGCTCTTCCATTTTCAAACAATAGCAAGATATGTTTTCTGGCTGTGTGAAGGTACTGGCATTGATCTCACTTTTTTTTTTTTTTTTTTAACTGAGTAAAGCAGCTAGATCCAGGGAAAGACTTTGTTCTGCTGTATGTCTCTCCATCTCTAGGGTCAAATACAGAGAATATGCTTAAAGGACTCCAGAGTGGAAATTAAGTTCATTACTTCATAAGTAGTAAACATGGCAATTGGTATAGGTACAATGGACAAGGTCTTTGTCACTTTTTTAGTGCAAGTGTTTCCCTTTTAACTTTATACTTCATTGTCATCTAAGCTTTACATATTGGATGACAAGGATAAATTAATACTACTCTGTCAGTGACTCTGCTGTGAAGTTTGCCTTTAACAGAAAGCTAACTGCTGATCTTTAGACATAAAACTCAGGAATCTATCAGCAGAGTTCAAAATTAGCTGAGATCTTATGGCCTGAGGCCACCCTGGTAACTAATGGCAATTTTACAATCATTAGTTTTTGCTTGATGGGCCAGTAGTAAGTGGGACCATGATCATGACCCAAATCTAAGAAAAAGGCCTCAAGGCCCAGCTTTTTGTCAGATTATGGCTTTACTTACCTAAGCTGGTTTTATCTTATTACAGTGTGTAAGCTATGGTAAGCTTGATACAGACAGGATGGAAGAAAAGAAATCTACCCAACCTTAGCAGGGTATTAACCACAAGCAAAAAGGCTGGGAGAAGGGATCTGGGGTATAAATCAATGCCTTTCCTGCTGGTCACTACTTGATGAACTATAGATTTTAATCCAATTTTCCCTTATCATATTCATTTGAAAATTGTCAAACACAGTAAATAAGACTAAAGATTTCTATTTTGAAAATATGTTTCTAAGCGGAACACTAGTTTGTGTACTTTACTCATGTATGCTTTTCAGAAGTTTACAGAGAAGACTAACTCCTCTAAATAAAAAGAGTTTTCTAGTCATGACTTCTGGGATGATTTTTAAATTTTCAGCTTATGACTGCATAATATACAAACTTCTAAGGAGAAAAAAATTGCTTTCATTCACCAGTTCCTTTAAAATTACAAGAAACCAAGAAATAATTTCTTAGTTGAGATAGTAGAAAATTTCAATGCTGAATAATTTCAACTGAAGCAAAATCGATAATTTTTTTTATTTTATAAGGCATTGCATGAGAGAAACTGATTTCCCAACTATCTCTAATTTTAAAAAATTAACATGACAGTCTTTAGACAATTGTTTCTGCCCTTCGTAGAAAAGAAAAACATCAGTTTTTAGAGGTGTTCATAACTTGTTTCCAAATAGCATTAGTTTCCATATTGCAACCTCCCTTTTAGCTGTTCATGTTTCTGCTAAGCTCAAAAAAATCTCAGTTTTACTAACACTTCTCTTTGAAAGTTCCAGGGTTTGGGTGGAAATCTGTTTTGGGACAGATAGACTACTGGAAAGAGTGATGTTGGGAGGGAAACTGACTCCCAGATGATGCATGTAAGTAAGAGGATCATAGACAAGGAAAAGAGTGATGGGACCTCATGGGAAATGGTATCTAAAAAGTGCTAGTATAAGAAAGGGGGTGCCAATGTTGTATGCTTTTCTACTAGAAAAATACAGGCCAGGGCTTCTGGTAAGTAGAGAGAGAGAATGGAAAGTGTAGGCTTGTGGGAATGAGATACAGTCCTTGTCACTGATCTCATGCACACATTTTTTCTGTAATTTGGTTTCTTCATCTGTAAATAAAATTCAACTCTATCTATCTAATATCTCAGAACTGTAGGAATTAACATTTGTGAAGTGTCATGTCACCCAGGACTATAAGACAACACAAGAACAAATTGCTACTGACACCAAAAAGTAGATATTCAACAGGGATTTTCTCCTTATATACCTAGGCTGAGCCATGCAGTGCTTATCAAACCAAATATTACAATCTCCTTGTATTTCCCAATCTCAGCAAGCTATTTTCTTTACTCACTTCTTTGTGCTTGCTTTGTCTCATTCTCACTGTTTCAATGGCTTCTGTCTTACTACTAAATTGTAAATTTTGAGGGGCCAGGATATTCATTTCGTTCTCTGTTTCTACAGAAAAATAGTAATCTGATAGTTTTCCTCCAGATACAACAAGAACAACAACACTGGTAAAGAGAAGAAGACAAAACTATTTCTTTAGCATAACCAGACAAGTGGAAAAATAATCCTGATCATCATGAGGCAAAATATGTGTCATTGTGTCCCTTTTGTGTGAGATTTTACTATTTTTATTTAAATATTTTTGCAATGACAGATACTTAAAAAGATTTCTGACTTGGAAAACCCCAATGGTATTGTTCATGTGAACTTTGTCGACATTATTGTTCAAAACTCTCAAAAAAGAGGCATGTTCAATAGCCCAGACCCACTATAAAACCTTCCACCAATTATCAGAAACAGGCAATGGACACTGGGGCAACAAGTGTAACCCAAAGTCCTTTTCCTGCCACAATGACACCTAATGGCATCATGTCCACACGTAGGAATACAGGCAGGTCTGTAAACATGCCTTCTCCAGCAAATGGACTGGTGATCCCATATTGCCAAAACGGCTGTTAGCACATCAGCTACAGGGAATCAAATGTGAAGTGCTGAAGTTGGGAAAACTTTGGTCCAGTATTTGAAACTTTTCTAGTAGAAGTAGGGAAGAGGTCAACAAAGTCACTGACTGATTTGCTGTCCTTAAAATTTTCACCTCTTACAAGTCCTAGTTCTGTAACATCCAGTCCTAGACTTTGGTTTATTCTCCTAGAGCTTGTTTGGGTATAAAACCAGTGAACATTTATTTTTGTCACTCACAGAGGAGCTAGGACTGTGAACTCACACAAGAGTGGGTTTATTGAGAAAGAAGTTGCCATTCAAAAGTTGAACTGTGGTTCAACTATTTTGGAGAAACACAAGCAGATGACAGTGCTTTTCTTAATAGTGAATATGCTTGATGGCTACTGCAACAAAACTGAAGATTTATCTAAATGATCATACACATTCTGGTATCTGGGGGATGAAGTGAGGAAAGAACAAGGATGTCAGGTGAGACAGGTGAAAACATTTATAAGAGGTGATAAATTTTTTCAAACTAATTCTGTGTCATGAATGAAACTACTCACCTGTACTAGAACATTTTCAAGCAATAAATGAGCACAGTGACTGATGCCGAAATCAAAGTGAGGCATCTCTTACTTACACACCCTACCCACACATTTTGTTGGGTTCAGAAACACCAGCCTGATCTCAGTGGTCTGATCTCAGATCCACTCACCTACTCCCAGCCTTGGAAGGCAGGGCAAATTTGGTAGCTGCTGACTAAGTAAACCATGTGGGAGTATGTCATTGAGACACAGATGGTATTAGTCCTCCTAAACTAATGAGAGCTTGGCAATCACGAGGGGGACAGGAACTGGGGGAGTCGTGGCTAACCCCAAACAGAGAGGCAGCACTCAGCAGTGGATTCCAGGGGAAAGAAACCCAGTTACTGAAGATGGATTTTCTGCAATTTTTGATTGTTTCTGGAATTAAGCAATTTGGATTATTTAAAAAATTACGGAATCAACACTTCTTTTTTGAAATGACACAGCTCTTTTAAAGGGAAAGTCACAGTCTGCTGGTGGTGTCAATCTCCTCTACTTCTGCTAAGAGGTAAAAGTCTTAAAGAGGCCAGAACGCAGTTTGCAGTAGCATCAACTACCAATTCGGCTGCTCCATAGAAACTGGTATTTGCACCAACTAACGTTCCTGATATTTCAATAATTCCCTTCCCTGGACACATTCTGTTCTTTTGATTTTGGGAGGATGGGTTTGATCATGTGAAATTCAAGTACCTGGTGAGGAACCCACGGTGATTTCTTGGATATCTGAGGAGGATAGGGGCCCAGATCCTCTGTGCTTTCAGCTTAGCTTTCTTTGACTCCAGACTCATTTCCTCATACAAACAGACCTGGAGGGATGAGTCAACAGCCATTGAGGGCAGTGGAGAGATTCTCATCAATTTCGTTGGAGGCTTGCCCAGACTCTAATTAAACAACTAAATGGCCTCCCTAACAAGGCTACAAAAAACCCCTAACTAACTGCTTCAGAAATACCTAGAAAATGGAAATGAACAAATTACCCCAGGAAGACTGGTGGTAATCAGTGATAGGAAAATCTTTGGAGAAGCTTGAAAGTTTTTTTCAAATATTATTTTTAGCAGCCACTCTAGAAATTCCTGACTTTTTTACATAATTTTAAATTCTGCTCTTGTATTGTTTATCCCTGCAGTTATCTGCTTTCGAATATGGATGAATCTGCAGATTGAAAATTAAATATAAATATCTATGTGCTTTATATATTTAGTAACAAACACATATACACATATGTACAGTGTATTTGCATTGTTGCCTGGGAACAAAATGCCTATTTTTAGTTAATATCAGGTGATTTTAATTTATAAGAGCTACCTCCCTCTCAGCATTTTAAAGAGCATACACGAAGGCACCTGCATGCTTCTAACATTTGATGTATCATTAAATATGCCTTCTCACATTTGGCACATAAACCCTGATAAAGTTTCACCTTTTAACAAAATAAATGACTCAATTAACAAGATGAAAAACAGCAGTGTGGTGGCAGACCCTCTTGGTGGCAAAAAAAAAGGATAAAAAAGAATTATCTCAGCAGGGTGTTAATACAAGGAGCGCCACAACACACAGCAGGCACCTGGTTTGAGTGACAGCCACCCAGCAAAGCTGACAGATTTGTCAGCTTGCTGACCGCTGGCTTGAGTCTCTCACACCACCCTAGGAATAAATTGTTGCTCAGGAATGGCTGGGCAAGCACTCACTTGTCTCTGTTAATCTAATTGAATTTTTTCAAGTTTTTTTCATTTTTATCTGTTCCTCTGCGGCAGCATTCGTTCGTGGAGCAGCAAATTTTGGAGCACTTAGATGACAAACTTCCTCATAGTGGTTCTGTCTTTGGAAGGAAGGTACAGATACAGATACAGGGCCAATCTCATCTCTCAGCTCCCAGGGCTTGAATGGATATAACTGAGGTACAGTTGGACCTACCACAAGAGAAAATTGCCTTTTTTAATGGGGCTAGAACTTAGGACATCTGTATTCTGTTTCAACATAAGATCCCAGCTGGTAGGGAGCACTGTTCATGCATGACATATTCACTATGACCAGAAACAAAGCAGAAAAGAAAATTGGAAAATTGTTATCCCTTTCCTTAAAGTGGACGTTAGTCTTCATGCAAACATCTGATGTGCTGTTCAATGGGAAATTAGGAGACCAATATGAATGCACATGGAGAAAGCTGGGACTTTGACACAAGGACAGTTCAGGATTGTCAGGTATGGAAGACTCTGCCAATCAGCTTAAAGCCTTGCTAAGCAAAGATAGCCTTATTTAAAGAAGAGATAATCAGGAGTTGCACAAAATCAATCTGCTGAATATCACAGTTTCTGAGGTTAGTAGATGCAAAACCACAACTTCTATTGTATAATCAGGCATGTGCCTACATGAATGACATCTTTATAATTGTATGCTGTATCTCCATGTGCTGCATATCATTAAGCACCCAGAATATGTGTAATCAGGCTAGATCTAGGAGCTACCATTTACAAAGTTTTTTTAAAGTATGACATACAGAACTAAATATGTTCAGGGTTGACGCAATGCTGATCTCCCAAATGCTACCAAAAAAGGGCAGGTTGCTTCTAATAAATCTCTTGAGATATTATATAGCAGCCTTAATGTTGGATCTGCTCTGAGATACTGAATTCTGACCGAAGGAAGATGCAACTAAAATAACTTGGTGATAGTTTTCACTTGTGTAAGACAGTTTCACTTGTATCTGTGCATCAAAGAAGCATTAAAACTTCAGCGCTCAAAAGCCTCATTTAATTTCAAATGACAATGCTCCTACTCACATGACAAAACCCTAAGATTAGCTCTTCAGTTCCCGTTAACAAAGAATATCTATTTTCAAGCTGAGCATCTCATATTACCTTGGTACCAAAATGTATTTGTAATATTCCCCAAGAATGGACAAGTCTAGCACTCATTTAACTCAAGGCAAACAGTGTCATGTTATTCTCACAGTTACAGGACTCCACACTGGTTTTCATCTTGACTCTCTGTTGGGATTTTTAAAAGAATAGCTTTTTACCTTCCTTCTGCTTACAGTGGGGAAGTTCTGCTTTATCTAATGGAACCATTTTCGTTAAATCAATATGGTTGTTTGTTGAAGCAGATGATATTAAAACAGAATAAACACATATGAGTCTGACCTTCAGCTACAAGCTTTCACGATAGTTAGAGAGATGATTATTTCTAATATAGATTAGGGTTTGCACTGCAAACTGTCAAGAAATGTCAGAATAAATAAAGGTATGCATTATTTTCCTGTCTCTTCAATAAACTCTGGGGAAAAAAAATAAAAGTGTCTTTTATATCCTGAAGTAAATTGGTTTGTATTTGCTTTAACATTCTTATTTCACTGACACCTTTTTTAGAATAGATCTATCCGCAAAACATGTGACAAGAGTCTGGGAATATTTCTTTAATTTCCATACAGTACACCTTCAAAAGGTATATAATGACATGTGGAATGAATTAAATTTGATAAGTCTTTCTCAGGACTATTTGACAGTAGTACTGAAAAGTAACATGAGAGTGAAATATGAGTACATCTAGTTCTAAAAATTACTGGTTTCCAGCATTGACCTAGAAAATCATTTAGCTCTAGACCTTTAGAATATCTCTTTTCATGCTTCAAACCGGATTGAGAGGAATAACCATTTTGCTTTACCACAGATACACTCTTTTTTCCCTTTTCTAAATTTTAATTTCTTTTTATGGTATCCATCTTCAGAGACAGAAAGAGGGATAAAAAATTATAAAGAGACTACATCTCTTTTCCAGGAGAAGAGAGCTGTACAAATCCAGCTCTAATTACTAAAAAACAGAATTTTATATTGAACTTCATGTGACTTATGTGATTTTTGAATTAACAAATACAATAGTTTTCCCTGATTACCTGCACAAGCTCTTTTTTCCCTTTTTAATAGCTCTGGATTAAGTGTTATGGTAAAGGCAGTTGCATATCAGTAGCCATGAGCAGGAGCTGACACAGCACCCTTGCAATTTGAGGATGGGTGCTCTTACACAACAAAACCAGAAGATATTATTACACAAAAAATGCAGGTATTCCAAAAGTTCATGTGGTACAGAAACCTTTTTCAAGAAGACAATGTTTTCCTAGAAAATGCTTCCCTTCATAATTTTATTTGCTCTATAATAGATTTCGTATCAGGAAAAAGCAGCAAGTCCCTTCAGGTTTGTAACGTGGTGTCCACAATCAAATGAAGCAACAGGTGAGTGTGGCTTAGGACAGCTAAGCATTTGCTAACACTGCAGAGAATGAATTCAGCATCACATTTCCTGAGCAACACTGCATCTTAAAGCATAGACACACGGGAAAGGTGATGTATTTCAAAAACTCTTTAGTTAGGAGTTATAAATAAATACATTTTTATATGCATTTTCACATACATACTCAAGTAAATTAAGAAAAAATATATATGTTATTCTGACAGGTGTAATGTTCAGTATCCCTATCTAGACATGTTTTATTCCATACTGAAAAGACACGTGTAATAAAATGTCCTGAAATCTTGGCTCCATGTAAATCAAAGGAAAAATTCCCATTGTCATGCCCAGAGCACCCCTAAGTAAAAGTTTATTAATGTTTAGCTCGCCTGTCCAAATGTGAACAAAAAAATAAGGCACAATTCACCACTGAATAGCTACTATGATAGTTATATATGTATAGTTTTATATCAAGCTAATTATTCTCTTCACAGAACATGAATTACTGGAAAATGAAAAATGCAGCTATCTGTCTCTGTCTGCCTCTGTGCTTCTTCTCTGTGTCTATAAAAAAATCAGATCACTGTAGATGACTCTATAGCAAGTATTATTTTAGTCAGATAAATTTTGTCTGATTTTTCACATGAATTTTGTCTGATTTTTAGGGGGGGTTCAAAAAGGTAAAAGAAATCTATTTCATATCTATTTTTCCTCATTTTGATTAAGTCCTAAAAAATCAGTTTAGTGCTTTCCTATGCTTCAAAATATTTTATTTTCAGGAACATCATTCTGATGACTCACTTGGGATACAGAGCCCACAGCAAGGGACACATGCAGGTCACCACAAATACAGAAGGCAGATCAGCTTTGCAATGTCCAGTGAATTACTGTTCAAGTGACCTTTATGCACAAATGGGCCAAAGGGAAAAAAAAAAAACACAAAACTTTTCCAAATTTTGTAGAAATTTAGCCTGTGCATAAAGGGAATAAAGGGAAAATTCAATGTGAAAACTGCCAGCCATTTTTGATTTGCCAATCTATACTAGTATTAACTGAAGTGTTAAATATATTATGATATCACTTAAAGTTATTTGATTTTCGTTCTGCAGAAATTTGGTTGAAATTTTTGCTTATTAGAAATGCAACATTCATCTATTGTTATAAGAATTGAACCATGTTTGGGAATTATATATTGTTTTTTCAATTTTGTATGCAAGAAAATAGAAATGTGAAAAAAAAATCAGCACATGGATGAATAAACCCTTAATTTATTAGATCCTTTTTGCTCTGATCAAGGGAATAGCTCAAAGAAAAGAGGTCAGAAGGACTAGTACTGTTAATATCCAATTGATGAAATCCTCAAACACATATTGATCCACTCTTTATTACATTTTTAAACCCTTGACTGTGAGTATTTCCCAATAAGACAATAACTATATCAAATATAATTTGATGTTCTTAATCACAGTAGATGTTCTTCCCCCTCTACAGATCATCACACTGGAGATATTTACATCCAATACACAATGTGAATTTGGCATGGATTGCATTTAACACACAGCCCTCTTTTTCACATTCGTTTCTTCAAGCATATCATCTCCGTATTTGACACTATCTGTACTAACACATTTTAGTCACACATGGAAACCCCAAACAAACTTTCCCAACAATATAAATTGTTACAACAAAAAAAAGCATAATAATGCATTAGACCTCTACCCCCTGAAAAACCTTCACTGCCTTATTCATTAGTTAAAAGAAAAAGGCAAGTTAACTGTCAGGAGGTTGTTGGTTTTTTTTTTTTTTTCCTCAGAGCTGTAGAATTTCACAAGGAATTCAGTCTACAGGGGGACTTGGGAATAGCTGGTCGCCCAGACAGGCGTGCCTGGGGAAAGTCTTTCTGCTGCTTGTGTTTGACGCAGCTTGAGGCAAAGCAGGTTGTATGGGCCTTGACCCAGCAAGGTCATCATTTTGTGAGCAATTCTGAGGCCTGACATCTGCTGCCTGGCTTTGAGTACAAACCAGACCCCTCAGCCCAAACACAGCCCCGCCTAAAATAATCCCCCAGCAAGGATCCTAGGCTTCAGAGAAAAGGCTAAATGGCCCTCTTTTTGTCTGGGTGTCCAGGCTTTTTAGTCCTTCCTCGTCACGTAGCAGAGAGTGGAGAACAAAACCATTCCCAGAATGCAGATAAAGGCCATATTCTCACAACTCCACACCATAACTTCTTCACCTCATGTGAGACTTGCATTTACACTCCAGGGGCATGGCTCTGGGAACAAAAAGGGACAGGCATGCAGTAGCTCAAAGACATTCTATTTGTCTTAAAATGCATTCAAAATGGTGTCTTTTCCTTCAGAGCTTTTGAAAAAAATCCATTGTACTAAATAAAGCACGTGAGGTGTATGTGCTATTTAAATATTATTAAGAGTGTGTACAAGAAGTGGAAGACCTGATTCTCAGACTTTCTCCTTCTCTACAGGGAGAACTGAGAAGAACCTGGTGACCCATATAGAGGTGACTCTAAGCCTTGACTTGATTTTTGTTTGTATTGAAGGTCTTTCAGTCATTCTGACAACAGAAAGAAACTGCCAGTACCTGATAATAACCTGCTTACAGGGAATCTCAGTAAGGCAAAAGTGGTACAAGGGCTGTCACTGGCAGAGCATTTGGAGTCAAATGTAAGCCTTCCCAGAGGACAAGTTATAGCTGTTAGTATCTTTTTCCTACAATCAAGTTAAAGCACTACTGAAGTAAATCTATTCCCATAATAAAGATTAGGGAAGCCCCTGGATTTTTCCACAACATAAATAAACTTTATGTTCTCTTCACCACCACCAGCTCCATCCACTAACAAAATTAGCTCCAAAACAAAATGATTCTGAAAAATATATTTCTTTTACAATGCAAAACACATTCTGTGTATTCCACTCTGAATATCTGGTGATATGGCACTTGCTGCACCCCCAGCAGCAAGAGTTATCTACTGGAGCCCCGATCTCCTCCCACCATCTTCCCTTTACTCAAGTAAACACACCACAGAAGGTGGACTGAAGACCATGGTAATCATGTCCTACTTCTGCCTTGACATGTCTGTCTCTGCTTGTCCTCATAGCTCAGTTCCAGAAGAAACAATCAGACAAGCCTCCAGCCAGCCTGGGCCACCCTTATGGCCCTTTTCCCAGGGAACCACTTGTCCTTGTGTAACCTTAGGTCTAGCATCAAAATCACCAGTCACATTCATAAAGCACTGACCTGCCACAGCTGCCTTTTAAATGTGGCAGTGATTGCTAAAAGCATTGGATGGGTAAAAACAGCAACATGGTAGGAGATCATGAGCTTGTGTGAATCTATTTGGTGGCAGGGAATTATCTAAGGTCAAATACCACTAGGAGATCAAAATCAATCACAAAAACATTTAAATAAATATTGGGTAAATTTCTAAATATCCAAATGTTTAACAGTCCTCAGACAAACCACTCTTCCAGACAAACAGACTTCCAGACAAAAATAAAATTATATCGATTCAGATTGACATTGATTACCTTATGGAAAGAGTTTTGTGACTAGATGAGTTAAAAATTCAAGGATAAAAAATTAAAGCTCATTATATGAATTCTTGGATTAGATGTTGCCATGGTACATCAAGGAGAGTTGTGTTGCATTCACAATATATGACTAATCCCAAATTTCAGTTTTCCTGGTAGTTGCCTTGGGTCTGATGGGTGCTGAATGCTTAGGTATTTCAGTGATCTGCTATGTAGGATCACACACTCATTATGCAGCAAAATCCAGGCCATTGCTGTCACCCAGATACTAACAATGCTTCAGGGTTTTCCCTCTCTCTTCCTGTGGCAAATTATAGTTTACGGAATCACAGACTGTGGTGAGGTTGGAGGAACTCGCAAGGGTCATTGATTCCAACTCCTGGCCCTGCAAAAAACCATCCTCAAGAGTTACACCATGGGCTTAAGAGTATTGTCCAAACACTTCCAAACACAGAACTCTGTCAGGTTGTGATTACTTCCTTGGGCAGCCTGTTCCAGCACCCAGCCACCCTCTGGGTGAAGAACCTTTTTCTAATATCCAAAATAAACATCACCTGATGCAACTTCAGGCCATTCCCTTGGTTTCTGTCACTTACAGAACTTCATACAGTTGGCAATTGCCCAGTCTTGCAGGGCTTCTCTGCATCTGAGGGAGTCAACAGCTCCTCCCAGTTTTGCATCATCTGTGAAATTGCTTAATATCCTTTCCAGTCCTGCATCCAAGCCATTAAAGAAGATGTTGGATGAATCCCATCATGCCCCTTAGATTTGTAGGGATCCAGCTGAAGCAGCAAATCCCGCATAAGTTCAAGGTCAGCTGGGAGTTGATCCTTCTGACAGTCATTTTCCTCCAGCTCAGGGCTCCAAGACCCCCTTGGTCCTTCCTCTGCGTTGAGGAAAGAGGCAAAGAATGCAGTAAACACCTCTGCCTTGTCCCTGTCCGTGTTTGTGAGGTGACCATCTTCATCCTGTAAAGGACCAATGTTTGCTTAACACTGCCTATTGCCATTAGAATATTTTAAAAACTATTTTAACTTTCCCCCACGTTTCTGGCAGCTTCAACTCCAGCTGAGCTTTGGCCACACATACTTTCCTCCTACAGTGGCAAGCAGCATTTCTGTTCTTGCTTCAGCTGGGCGTATATTAATAAGTATTTGATTGACGAAGGTGTGAGGCGTTAATGGCACATTCTGAACTCAACTGCTGCAAGTTCCAGTTGCAGGAACTGAGTACACAATATTCCAGGCTATGGGATGCACTAGGGGGAAATTGGAGCTGCAATGATTTCAATTTTTAAAAAGGGAGACTTAAATCCCTGCACTAATAGAGAATCCATTAAAAAAAAGAAAAAAAGTGTCAGCGAATGCTGACCAACATTAACAAGGTACACTAAGAAAATTCAATATAAAGGAAACAGAGCACTTATGAATGCCTCTTACTTCCACTATTATGCTACCATGACTGCCATAACTATATTCCTGAAGTTTCAGGAATATTTATTACTGAGTGCAGTCCTCACCAATGCAATAGCTATCATATGAAATATGCTTTCAGCTAAGAAAATGCAAATAATAAGATTTGACACATGAAAAATAAACTCCAGGGAGGTTCTTTCCTTAGCTTCTGCTAATTCTGGTCTTTCAGTGGAACTTTTCTTGAGGAAAGATTGAGAAACAAATTAGAAGAGGTGTGCAGTGGAGAGAGGGCATCATCATCCCACTGAATGTCACAAAAGGGCCCATCACAGAAACACTGGGGCATTGGTCTAGAGATGAATGAGCATGATAAGAGTAAAAAGAGAGAACGAGCAAAGAAGAACAGAGAGCGCCTGTGAGGTGATGGAAACCTTTACAAAACCAGAATTTCTTCAGTTGACCTATTATTCATAGCAATGAATAAGTGTGTTTGGATAGTAATACTCAATCTTCGTTTTTCTCAGAATCTTTAAGACTAGGCAAATAAGCTCATCAGAATGCCCAGGACGTCAAAGATTTCATAAGAACTGCTTATAGTTTCTAGGAATTGTGTGGGACAATATTTCTAACCCAGAGTACTCTCTATGCTCTAGGCTATTCACCCTCCAGCACATCTGTTATTTTTTCCTCTTTTTTCCTGGCAGAAAAATCCAACCTGCCCTCAGATTTGCTAGCACAGGACACATTGCTTGAATCCTCCCTATTGCTGAATCAGACCCAAAAAAGGATCTCTGTAATTTTGCTCTATAAATATATGTCCTGTCATTTTTAATGAGAATTGTAAATTCTTTAGCTATTATCTATTAGTCTTTGGTAAATTCTCAGGGGAATCAGATCAAGATAGAAATTGATATCCAGGATTCCTTCAGTGAAACCTTGACAACCGTAATGGAAGTTGGTCTGTAAATACATTGACCACATTGGTGAGTAGTATATTGGGCTATAGAACCATTTTTGAACTACCTGTATGTGGATTTTATCTCCTCAAGAAAGATTTCATTTCAGGAAAATCATTCAATGGTTCCTATAAACAAGCACCTGAATTTAAGTAAAGATAACGTTGTTATGAACCCCTGCCATTACAAAAGGATTGTCATCCAACGTGTGCATTCAGCATTCTTTTAAGTATCCAGCACTCCTTTCTATTACTTAAAGCCCTTATGTAGTGTGAGGTTCTGCACTTCATGCACACTGAGACATACACAGAAGTACAATCACCCTGTATCTGCACAAAGAACTCTGAAAATTAAATACGTCTTCTCTTACTATGCCACAGCCCTTGCCTCTTCAAAGTTGTTGGGTTTGCTTTATAGAAGTAGTGATTTCATTATGAATTAAGTCATTCTCTGTACCACATTGCTACCTAGGCAGAACCTTTCCAATAAAAGTAAAAATCAAAATCTTCCAGAATTTTATTTTTAATCTGTACACTGCCAACTATGCAAGAAGACCAAGTAATTCTAGATTTTAAATAAAGGACAAATGGGATTTCAATTCACAAAACCTGGAAGTAGGAGCTCACTTGAGTCCTAGGATGTATATTATGCTTTGCTGTTGGAGGCTGGTCAGGAATTTAAAGGACTGATGTGATTGGCCTCAATCCCACTATCTGAGATAGAGAGATAGAGGAATCAGAGAAATGTAGCTGTCATCTACCGCTTGTTTTCCCTGCCAGGCCAGGAAAGTGTGATAGCAGAACAAACCAAAATTGTTCTTTTTAACATGACAAGTTCCCTAAAATCAGGATATGCAACAGTGTGCCTAAGGGGAAAGAGAAAGAAGAGGAATGCCTAGTCTGACAGAGAATGTTTTCTGAGAATAATGCCTTCCATCCGTTAACACCATTAACTGCCTATTTGTCTTCCTATCTCTTTCCCTAGTCTCCCCAGCAGACCAGATAGGCTTATACCAAGGTAACCCTTTTCTCTCCTGTTCCCTAGAAAGCCTGTTCTGTAGAAGTTCCTGGGTAACTTCTTGTTATTCAACCCAGATGTAATTCCTACATAGCTGCATGACAGGAAGGGCCTTTTCATTATTTAAAGGGTGAAAGAGAGAGTAGATTCATTACGCAAGTGCTGAACCCTTCTTTCTGTGTTTAGATGTCACTTGATATAGCTGCAGTAATATTCAAATTATTTTGTGGCATTGAGGTACTTCTGGCTTAGTAGTACTATATAATATTTTGCCTATCTTTTTGGCAGTTACTGTAATGAACTTCTTTACTAGTTTTTTTAAAAAGTTGCATTTGCAGTTATGATGTGCTTTTCTCATATTTGCATCAAAAAAATAAATCTTGCTAAGGTTCTCCTGGTAAATGTTCCCTGATAAGACTTTTCTTTAAAAAAACTCACTAAAGATTTGTGCGGATAATAATTATGCACTGATTAATTGGATTAATTTCCTGGATGATCAAAGCATGATAGGTACTTAATAATAAAGCTACTGAATGATGGCTCTCAACAGCCAAATTATGTAGTACACTTTCTTAAATCTGGCCCAGCTGGCACAGAGAGGGAAATGAGACCAGCACAGAACAGATAGGTTAACTATACTGTATTGTAGAGATTCTCTGATCCAGAAGCTGGGACATGGCTTTATAAGACAGATGGGAGAAGATATCAGTGAAGAGTAACTAGAGAATTTGGGGTAGCCACTTCTACAGTGGGCATGCTTACCAGTTATAATTGGTTCTTCTCAAGATTCTCACAGAAGGCACAATTTGGAAACAAAAATAGTTGTATTCAGAACTTACAGTATCTCACTCCCATGAAATACATCCATATCCATCACTGTCAATGAATATCCAGTCTGTATGAGAGAGCACAGTACCACTGTAAGTCCTATATTGCTTATTAGTCTTTCCTACCATGCTTTTGGCATCTTGAACATTTCCAGGAACTAAAAGATTGGTGACAGTGGGAAAGGAAGCCTGGGTGACTGGATCAGTCTACAGAGCCACAGCTGGATTGTTGAACATCAAACAGCACCTTGTCTGATAAGCATATCTGCTCGGGGAGGGGGGGGAAAGGTACTTTTTTTGTTTTTTCGTTTACTGGAACACTCTTGCCGATTGGCTTTGTATTGCCATCAAATCTATGATGGTATTGCCAGCTGGGAATCCTGTCAGAAATGCTGTAACAAGGCAAAATATTCATACCAATATGAGAGCTCTAGCTTTCTCCTTTCTGTTTTTAGAAGCCATCCTTGAACCTGGTCTTGTGCAGTCACTCTTCCAGACATTGCTATAGACAGTGCTCTTGTCAAGTCAAAGTATCCCAGGGACAGATGTGATCCGTAGCCTACCTGGGACACTGGAGTGTGCTGCATGGTGAGAAGCAGGAGGTGTCTTTGATAGACACTCTGGACTCATAAAGAAGCTGAACCTGTCTGTGCTAGCACAGAGAGTTATCAGGCATTACTTTGACTTCAGGCTAGGAAAAGGTATTTCAATAAGCAGATTGGACATTTGGGGTTAGCAGCAAAGCCATGTGGGAAAGCATCACATCAGACAGCAAAGAGCTACAGTGTAACTTCTTTGGAAGATAAATTAATTTCTGTTTCTGCAAGAGTGAAAATCCCCCAAAAATGTTGACAATGACATCCTTACAAAGGATAGGGTCTTATAGATGCAGATGCTTTTAATTGCAATGCAAGCTGGTTTGTACTGGTATGAATTGCCCATACAGACAAATCTTGATGTCACAAAATGTGTATGTAAAAGGCAAGATGGGGGGAAACCATCATATTGCAATATGCATCTTAATTTTAAAAGAAAACAAATGTGTTTGAACAGTTTTTCCTAGTCTGTCAAGGAGTTTCAGACCCTAAAGGTATTTCAGCCTGTTTCCTTTCTCCTTAGGTACAATCACTAATCTCTCTCACTACTTTTTTCAAAGATGCAACCTACTTACCTACCACATAAAATGCAGAAACTTATATTATCATGGTTCAGCTTTAGAGATTTACATTAGAATCAGTGAACCTTATTTTAGCACAATATATATGGTGAGCAGTACAGAGAGAGAAGACTGGGTTTATTCCCCAGATAAGTCATTTATTTCTTTCCTCAAAGAAAAATCCAATATCCTGAGATCAGATGCATATTGAAGCTTTGGTGGAAGGAAAAAAAAAAAGAAAAAAAGAAAAAAATACTTAGGTTGGATTAACATGTTCAAATTGGACACTCACTATCTGTATTCTCTGCAGAACTGTCTCTGTACATATTGCTTACTCTATACCATGTACAAAAATAAATATTTTCCTTGAAGAGATACATGGCCTGAACTTATTTACTGAGCAAATAACTAATGAATTTCTTGTATTTATTTTTATGTCAAAGTTTAATTGTTGTATTATTTAATGCATTTATTGACTATGAATTTCAGAGATACAGGCCATGAATCAGATATAAATATTACCAGAAATTCCGTATATGTCCAAATCCTCCCTCAATAAACCAATGGCATCCATTCCCTCTTCCCGTCCCTTTCCTTTGGTTACACATTGCACTTGCTCCACCAATTTCCTTCTAAAGTGGCCATACAAGGCACTCAGACCTTTTGTGGGGTCTGACCCAAGGTGATTACTCTGTGTCACAGATTTTCTACATCTCAACCAAGTATGAAACCCAGACTCAAGTTTGCGTTTGACAGTCACAGGGTTACCTCATTCCTGGTGCATTTTCAAACTGGAGATTCATCTACTGACTTGATTTAATGTAGGATATTTGCAGATTAAAAGGAGAAAATATCTTTTTTTTTTTGGTCTTATATATAATATAATTTGCAAAATTAGGAACAATTCAGTGGTGCTACTCTAAAAACATTTCTAATCATAAGAGTAGCATCAGAGAGCTCATTATTGGAATTAATATGGGAGTCCAGTTGTCTGTCCATGGCCAAGATCTCCACCCTGCTAAGGTTCTAAAACAAAGATGTCCCATATTTCAAGTTATCTGCAATGTTACTTAGAGATAGCAGACAACCAATTGATGTGTAAAGCTGACTAGAGGCTGTGAAGATAACACACTCCTATGTGGACAGTGCAATATGGAGCAGTCTCAGTGACTTAACCACTGCTGAGGTTTTTGTAGAAGGGGGGAGGTCAATCAGAGACAGAGATGATGGCAAGGAGGTCACCTACCCAGAGGTATTGCAGTGAGATCTGCACCACACAAGGAGACATAAAAATGCGACTTGAAATTCTGGCTTTAACCTTCAAAAAAATTGTTTCTTATCCACTAGCTGGCCCAGGAGTGACCCCAGGGTGCATTCAGACACAAAGGCTTTCACGGGGTGCCATGGCAGAGATGTTATGTTTAGGTGTAAACTCTGCTCCGCCGCGGTCCGGGCAAATGGATCCTGTGGGCAGCAGCAGCTGGAAGGCCACGCACCTTAAGCAGAACATAATCTTAAATGACTTCTCCTCTTTCCCCTTTTCTGTTTTTCTTACAGTGTTAAAAGATGCCTCTTATCCGAGGGAACGTGTGTAAAGAGATGCATGCTGGAACTGAAACTGCAGGTGTTTTATAGAGGGCACCATCTCGGCTGGCTTGGTGCTAGTTACAGTTTCACCCCTGTGCTCAGTGGTTTTATTTATAAATTATCCTGGAGGGGACAGAGCAAAGAATATCAGCACATATGGTATGTCAAGTCCCCTACTGCTTGGAGACCCCTGAAATGCTTAGGTACAACAGGGCATGCTTAGGGCTCTGAAAATTGTGCCTTTTGTCATTTGAGGCAGGCCCTTAACATTATTTTAATGGAGATTTTTTGAATTTAATTATGCATCTGTTGTATAATACACTTACAATAAATACCTCTAGTTATTGCTCCTTAAAATCCCTTTCTTTCCAATATTGACTGCTCTAATTTACTTTTATGCAAACAGCCTAGTCAGATTTAATAAAATGTCTTAGTAGCATGTTTAATGACATCATTCCCCCTAGGGACAGTTGGGAAAATGACCTTCCATTTTACGAAAGAAGAGGATTAATTTTTATTGTCTGCCCCAGTTAATGCGTGTTTAGACATAAAGGCCCGATCAATATGACAGAGAGTATAGTGATTTTACTCACAGTAGTTTCTAAATGGACATTTCTTACTAATCCATTTTTATAAATCACTTTAAAGGCTTTATTGATCTTTAATTGGGAGTTACACCTAATCACTCCAGAGCAACGCATGGCTAGTTTGAAACATTTTAACCCTTTCCACACAATCCTTTAAAACTCATATCATGAGCACTTTTGCCCTCTCCTTTTCTATACACATTATGTATCATCCTTAACTCCCAAACAGATCTTGCTCAGACCACCACACAACAGATAAATACTAGGGAAATATAAATACTAGGGAAAAGGTTATACCTGAAACCTCAAATAGACAGTATTGCACGTGTGTATAAAAATTTATACCCATGTAGAACAGGGGGGAAAAGGCATATTTCTTTGGAATTTTAAAATACAAACACTCAAAGCAAATATTTACAGTGGAAAATGTTAAGTCAGACTATATGACAGGCTTCTTTACCATCTCTGTATTCACCAAGCTTGTAACCATAATTGTTAACTATTCCTTTATTTTATTAAAGATCAAGTCATGTTGTAAAAGTGAACAAGTATAGAGACGTATGCTTGAACAAACGTTGAGGTAGAAAACTAGAAGGGCCAAAGCCTGCCTAGAACTTGATTTGATGCTGCTGTAAAAGACAACAAAAAGTGTTTCTACAAATGTGTCAGTGTAGAAAGGAAGACAAAGAGGATCGCCATCCTCTGTTGGATGTATTGGGAACCAAAGCAGCAACAAATGAGGAAAAGGCTCAGGTGCTTAATGCCTTCTTTGCCTCAGTCTTTAATAACAACACCAGTTGTTATCAAGGTGCCCAGCCCCCTAAATTGGAAGACAGAGACAGGGAGCAGAATGAAGCCACTTTAATTCAGTGACTTGCTATGCAACTTAGACCTCCACAAGTCCCTGGGGCCTGATGGGATTTACCCAAAAGAACTGAGGGAGCTGGTGGAAGAGCATGCCAAGCTACTTCCCATAATTTATCATTGGTCCTGGTCAGCTGGGGAGGTCCCAGGTGACTGAAAGTTGGCAAATGGGATGCCCCCTCTATAAGGAGGGTCAGAAAGAGGATTAGGTAAACTATGGGCTTGTCAGCCAGACCTCAGTTCTGGGGAAGGTCATGGAGCAGACCAGCTTGAGTGCCGCAACAAAGTGACCCACCTAGATGAGGAAAAGGCTGTGGATGTTGTCTATTTAGGTTTTTGCAAAGCATTTGACACTGTTTCCCACATGATTCTCCTGGAGGAACTGGTTTCCCTTTCCATGGTGCGGATGAGTGCACTATTCACTGGGCAAAAAACTGGCTTGGTGGCTGGTCTCAGAGGGTGGATGGAATTTGGTCTCGCTGGTGTCTGGTCATGTGTGGTCTTCCTAGGAACTCGGTATTGGGGCTACTCCTGTTTGACATCCTCACTGATTACTTGGATAAGGGGACAGAAGGTAACCTCAGTCAGTTTGCAGATGACACCAAATTGAGTGGGAGTGTTGATCTGCTGAAGGACAGGAGGGCTCTGCAGAGGGATCTGGACAGGATGGATTGACGGGCCAAAGCCAATGGACTGAGGTTAAACAAAGCCAAGGTCCTGCCCTTGGGTCACAACTCCTGCAGTGCTACAGGGATAGAGTGGATGGAAAGGACCTGGGGGTGCTGGTGATGGTGACATGAGCCAGTGTGTGCCCAGGTGGCCAAGAAGGCCAATGGCATCCTGGCCTGTGGCAGCAATAGTGTGGCCAGCAGGACCAGGGCAGGGATTGTCCCCCTGTACTCAGCACTGGTGAGGTCACACCTCAAATCCTGCATTCAGTTCTGGGTCTGTGAGTACAGGAAGGACATTGAGGGGCTGGAGCATGTCCAGAGAAGGGCAGTGGAGCTGGTGAAGGGTCTGGAGCACAAGTCCTGTGAGGACTGGCTGAGGGAACTGGGAGTGTTTATTGTGGAAAAACGTTATTGCTCTCTACAATTAGCTGAAAGAAGATTGTGGTGAGATGGGTGTCACTCTTCTCCCAAGTGACAGGACAAGAGGAAGTGGCCTCAAATTGTGCCAGAGGAGGTTCACGTTGGACATCAGGAAAAATTTCATCATGGAAAGTCTGTCAATCATTGGAATGGGCTGCCTAGGGAAGTGGTGGATTCACCATCCCTTGAAGTGTTTAAAAAACATGTGGACATGCTACTTGAGACCATGGTTTAAAGGTGGGCATGGTCGTGGTGCTGGGTTGACTGTTGAATTTGATGATCTTAAAGGACATTTCCAACCTTAGTAATTCTATAGTTCTATGATTCTATGATTGTGGAGGAATCTGTGGAGAAAGTTTGGTGAAATTTAGAAACTAATAGGTGGTCTTGAAAGACAGTATTTTTCATATAGTCCTAAGATTCAGAATGCAACTGTTATTTTGAGTAGTCACTGCTATAGGGTGATGCCTGCATGTCTCTGCGTGGCTGTATGCAGGTAGCACATGTATACATATAATCTACTTTACAATATTCTGAACATACCCCAGTATATGCTGAATAAATTAAATTGACTTCACACATTCATTGTTTTTTAAAATTGTATTTTTACATCCTTTTGAAAGTTCTAAAAGTTTATTCCCCCTCACCAAAACATTTTTTTGAACTGAACAGTACCTCATGATTTACACAAATACAATAATGTAATTATATGATAATATTTCTACTCAGAGCAGAAAAATACTTTAATCTATTTTTATCATCTAGCATTTTGTGAATGATTTTTGGAAGAACCCTTGCAGTTCTGGAGTAAACAACATTGGATTGGAATTTAATTTATGACTTATTTAGTTACACAAATGGAAAACATTATCATAAAATGTTAAACTTCCGTGGTTAGTGCATTCATATAGATTTCTTGATAATGGCTGAATTAATTTTAAAAATATTTAAGAAAATGTCCTCCTTGACTGAGACTCTCCAAGCCAAGAAAACCCACAAATGCAGTACTTTGCAATCACAGTGTTTACATTAGTATCACATTAGTAATATGAGCCTTTCTCTAGGACACTAAAACACAATCTTGAGAGTAAGAGGAGAATTTGGAAATAAGTATTAAAGTCCTCTGGATAAATTTAATCTGCATAATTGCTATCATTTCTGAGTTTTCACTATGATCTCCTATAGAATTTTCTGTTCATCAAGGATCACTATATTAGAACAAAGACTACCACAACATTCTTGCCTAGGGCTTTTGCCTGTAACTGGAACAACCTGGAACTACATTGTTCCCTTAACAAGTTCAAAGACCTTTTCACTGAAAGGCTAATGGATACATCTGTGCAAAACCCAGTAGTGGTGAAGATGGCTTTTAATATTTCAAAACTGCCTCTAAACAAATAATTGTCTACAGTACTCTGCTACTATTTCAGATTAGGTGTAACCATTTCACAGCTTCAAAAGTATATAGTGGCAGAAACTTCTAGAAGCAAGAATAAGTAAAATTACTTTTTGTTCTCATTTCTAGATTTAAATTATATTTCCTTTCTTTAAAAAAACTGGAGTGGGAAAAAAAAGAGGGATGTGGTGCAGGTGCAACTCTGAAAACCTACTGGAAAGATTCTGCCTTGCAGCATTACATGTGCCCCTTTTAGCTCAGTAAAACCACCACATGCAAGATCCCACTTGTAAAGCTGCAGCTGAAAGAGGAAAAGACACATCACCAGTTTGAAAACAGCAGTAGTCTATATAATAGCTTTTAGCTATGATTCTGATCATCATTTAGGAATAGATATTTCTGAACATATTTGCTAAGCTAATTTCAGAGGTAAACACTTCTGAGTAGTTTTGGTGTGTTAAATGGAAGAGCTTGAAATATGTCTGATTTCATACTAGAAAAAGGAATGTTCTATGTCTAACTATAAGAATAAATTCCACTCTTTTGCAGAAGACAAGTCCAAATCTGTGCATTTAAGACTGGCAAAAGGTGAGTAGAATTTAAGAAGGATGTGATCTGCAAATATTCTTCTCACTGATTATATATACAGGCGTGGGGATTCCCTGCCTAGAAAGTGAATAAATTCTGGCCAACTTTAGAAATTACTTCAGAATAACCCTGGATGCCTATTGGTCCATCTTCCTTATCAGCAGCCAGCTATTTTGTGGAAAAGAAGGGATTAATCTAATTGATCACTTACACAAGGCCAAGAGTCCTTAGCATTTTACTTTCAGCACAGAGATGGCTTCACATCTATGAAAACTATGGTCAGCACTTAGCTGAAATTAGTGTCTACTGTGGAAGGGGAGTCATAATTAAAGTGATGGGTCACATGGTCCATGCAAGAGGAGACAACGGAATGGAACTGCCAGTCCAAAACTAACCAAATCTAAGCACTTGGAAAGCTGCTGTAAACATGACTACCAACTGAACTGAAGCTTCTCTGTATATCAGAATCCACCTTCTTTTGCTTTCTGTGTTATGAGGTGACTATTAATATGAGTAGTGACTAGCAGCTGGTTTTTGCTTTCCCTGGACTCTGCCCTGTAAATAATTGTACAGGAATATGATGCTGTAAGGTTTTTTCATTAGTATAACAACTCCATGGGAGTAATAAGAAGTTTGCAACACAACCATTAAATAACAACATATAAAGCAGAAATGCATGTGGCAGCACCTTTGGCAGTGAAGAAACATAACCCTGAGGCCCAGGTTGTCTTCCGCTTTGTCAGAGTAAACTTTTAGTTTATGTAACTATGGATTTTGTCTTAAATTTCTTTGCCACATTTTTTTTTTAAATGTGGCAAAAGAAAGTTATATCATCACTATTATGAATGAGTGTCATGTGCTTATTTATTTGGCTTCTCTTTCCTGTTACCTTTAGTTTCTGATTGCATCTTTCCTCTGGGAATCAAGCAAATTTGGTTGGCTAGGGGTTTTTCTCCTCCCACAGGTTACACAGAGATCTGACTTACTCCTCAACAAGAATGAGTAACTCAAAAGACTGGGCTAATATTTGTTTGTAAAACAAAGGAAAATATAACAGCTAATGTAAAAGATGTAGCAGGAGACAGAGAAAGAAAGAAAGAAAGAAAGAAAGAAAGAAAGAAAGAAAGAAAGAAAGAAAGAAAGAAAGAAAGAAAGAAAGAAAGAAAGAAAGAAAGAAAGAAAGAAAGAAAGAAAGAAAGAAAGAAAGAAAGAAAGAAAGAAAGAAAGAAAGAAAGAAAGAAAGAAAGAAAGAAAGAAAGAAAGAAAGAAAGAAAGAAAGAAAGAAAGAAAGAAGGAAGGAAAGAAAGAAAGAAAGAAAGAAAGAAAGAAAGAAAGAAAGAAAGAAAGAAAGAAAGAAAGAAAGAAAGAAAGAAAGAAAGAAAGAAAGAGAGAAAGAAAGAAAGAAAGAAAAAGATAAATTGTGTATATGTGCACATACACACAGAGTGGTTTTCATGCTGATGAGCAAATACTGGAATAAGAAGTATTTTGATCAGAAATTGTCATTCTGTGGGATTCAGAAAGCACAGTTATGTCATTAGGTAACAATCTATAATTAACTCATTCAAGTATCTGTGAAGGACATGGCTGAGCCAAGGACAGGAACAGCTATTCCACCCACATGTTCAAATGAAAGCAAACAAAAGTTCTTGCTGTCTGTCACCCTACTCAGAAGCTTCACAGAAGCTGGTTGATATGGGGTTATTATTCTGGATGTTATTTCTCGCTAGAAAGACTCTCTGAAAAACCTTTGTTTCTCTGCACAGAAACCACTGTATTTTAAAGAAAATATGCAAGTTTAATAACTGGACAGCAAAATTGACATTAAAATGAACAAAAATCAAATTGTCTTCAAAAAAATCTTAATTTTGTATAGTTTTACGTGTGTGAGAGAAGTGAAACGCTTTGGCAGTTCTACTTTTTACCTCCTGACATGGCAGTTAAAAGAGAACAGAAGAGTTGGTTGGCAACCATCCTATTATTAACCACTTCAACAGTAGCACAGATCTCAGTATTGCTTTATACTCTTTGTTAGAATACATGTCTTAAAACATGGTCAGGAGATGGGAAGAAATGACAGAGAGATGGCTTTGAAAAATATGCACATTATACAGGTGTATTAAATGGATACAGTGAAACATTAATCATGCTTTCCATCTCCTGCTGGGTTTTAATCATCACAAATTTATGAGGCTCTTTGTAGAGTTCTGCAATTTTGACAAAAATATTTTATTTTCTTAAAATGCTTTTCTCTGAAGCATTCCCAAAGTTTATTTTTATTAAAATAAAAAGTTATTGTTTCAAGTTTATTAACATAATTCTTTTATTATATGTATAGAAGTAGATCCTAATTGGCCATTAAATTCAAATAAATCATTGAAGATTTACACTGATATGACTGAAAGAAAAATTTGGCTCATGGTTCTCAGTTATTACTCCCACAGCCTCACTGACTTACAGTAGGGGTGTAAATGAGAACATAATTTAGCCCAAGTTATGTAGTTTGGGTACTAATTCGCCAAGGATAAATTTTTATTTGAGGGAAGTTTATTCTAATTGACTCTCACTAGTCCATGATGTGATATATGTGATGTGGGAAAGGAAGAGAGAGAAGGGGAAAAAGCAGAAAAAAAGGAAAGCAAGCAGAGAAGAGAGCAAGCAAAGAAGAAAGAAGAAGGCAAGGCAAGGTGCAAAAGAGAAAGAAGCAGAGAAAGCAAAAGAAGGGAAGGGAAGGGAAGGGAAGGGAAGGGAAGGGAAGGGAAGGGAAGGGAAGGGAAGGGAAGGGAAGGGAAGGGAAGGGAAGGGAAGGGAAGGGAAGGGAAGGGAAGGGAAGGGAAGGGAAGGGAAGGGAAGGGAAGGGAAGGGAAGGGAAGGAAGGGAAGGAAGGGAAGGAAGGGAAGGGAAGGGAAGGGAAGGGAAGGGAAGGGAAGGGAAGGGAAGGGAAGGGAAGGGAAGGGAAGGGAAGGGAAGGGAAGGGAAGGGAAGGGAAGGGAAGGGAAGGGAAGGGAAGGAAGGAAGGAAGGAAGGAAGGAAGGAAGGAAGGAAGGAAGGAAGGAAGGAAGGAAGGAAGGAAGGAAGGAAGGAAGGAAGGAAGGAAGGAAGGAAGGAAGGAAGGAAGGAAGGAAGGGAAAGGAAAGATTCTTTCAACAAAGATCTCTAATATTATTAGTTAAAAGAACATTTTGACTGTAAACTTTAATTCATCTACTAAATGTCAAGCACTATTGGATACACCAGCAGTTTCCCTGGCCCTCCTTGCTATTAATATATGCTTAGCTGCAGTAAAAATTAGAAGGTCTGTAATAATACCCTTCCAAAAACACTTGAGATGAAAATTTTGGTTTGAAATTTACTGAGAACTCTATTACTGTAGTAACAAGTTATATAAAAGGCAAACGTTAGGAGAGAAGCTTTTCATTTAGACCAGCTTATTTCTGATATTATATGTATTCTACCTTTTTTTCAGAAGTGTTAGAGTCATTGAATTTGACCAGTATGCTAAAGAAGTGCTAAAGAACACATTACCATGGGGTTTCTTTTATTTTAAAACCATTTAATTTCCTTAATACCCAGAATCTTTGTGCAACACTTACCATAACATTTCTCACATCGCTGCTTTGTCAAACATGAACCAAACAGTTCTATGGGGAACTTGCTCTGAGATGTATACATGCAACCCTGGACAGCTTCGTTTCTTTCTGAAAATGTAATTGAAAGTAATTTAAATTATTCTACATACATTGCATATTCCTGTCCAAAAATGTCATTGTAGGCTTTGAGGCACAAAGGAGAAAACCTTTTGTGTACATGTGTTTCAGGGGAGAGACAAGCTGTGAGGGAGCAGCTTGAAGTTAAAGAAAGAGGAATAACAGACGACATTTTGTCTCAGTAAGGAAAGAATTTTTAACCTAGTTTCCTCATGCAGAGAACTCTTTCATTTGGGTAAGTAGACTCCCAGTTCCTCATCTAAAACTGTCAAGGCATTAAAAACAAACAAACAAAAAAAAAAAACAAAAAAACAAAACCAAAAAAGAGCAATGAATGATATAGATATTTCTTTTACAAACAAATACAAAAAATAATGTTATTATTGAATTTTCAAAAGGGAGAGGAGAGGAGAGGAGAGGAGAGGAGAGGAGAGGAGAGGAGAGGAGAGGAGAGGAGAGGAGAGGAGAGGAGAGGAGAGGAGAGGAGAGGAGAGGAGAGGAGAGGAGAGGAGAGGAGAGGAGAGGAGAGGAGAGGAGAGGAGAGGAGAGGAGAGGAGAGGAGAGGAGAGGAGAGGAGAGGAGAGGAAGGGGGAAGGGGAGAGGAAGGGGGAAGGGGGAAGGGAAGGGGAAGAGGGAAGATTTAAAATGCTTTCTTGTAAAGCTACACATTTCAAAATCGACTTTACTCATGCAGGTATATCACCTCACTACAATGAAACTTATGTGAGGGAACTCTTATGGGATTTGACCTTGATTGCTTTCTCTTTCTTTTTTTTTTTTCTTTTTATTCTTTTCATTTTCAAGTAGTCTTTTGAGGTTTGAAAATACAACCCTGAAGATATGTTCCAGTTTAACAATATCCCTGATACAAAACGGTGGTTTTGTGTTAGTTGCATTTCACTATTTCTGTTATATGTCATTATACAACAAAACTCCTTTCAACATTAAGGGCAAAGTGATTTTCCTCAAGTAATATTTGCTAATATTGAATTAATTCTCAGAATGTCTCCAGGTTCTTTACAAATCTTACCATCTTTCTGCAACACTATAATTTCAGAGGGCCTTGAAGTGCTGCTGCCTCTTGGAGTAACTTGACAACTGTTACACAGAGAATTGCAGTCTGAGTTGTCCAAGGTTACAGAAGTCCAGCTCACCCATTATATTAATTTTTTTTTAATGTCATATAAAGGAAGAATGCTAGTAGAAACTGGTCAATTTTGCCTACTTATTACTGAAGTAGCTTAGCTAAGGGGTCCTTGAGGTACCTGGTGAAATCTGAAGTTGGCATGACAACAAGCTCAGAGTGTCTAGAAATAAGAGAAAATGTATACAGCTCAAATCATCAGAATGTATTTTGTTTTGTTCACTTTAATGACATGGATGTGAGGGGTTCTTCTGCACAGTATTTGTCTGCCAGTTGCTGAGGAAAGCTATGAGATGATAGCCTGGAAGAAATGAGCTTTACCAATAGAGCTGTTGCCAATCATACCAGTACCTAAGGCCACATCATTCACCATGGAACTGCTGATTTCCCCCAATATCCTCACTAGGTGGGCTGAAACCAAATGGCATCGCTATGTCCATGGGCTTCAACTAAATCTTAAGCTATTATCTTTTTCCATCCACCCCAATCTAACATTCTGCTTTTCCAGCACACTGCCTTTCTCTCTATCTCTGTCTAAAAAGAGCCTATATTGATGGGGCCAGGCAAATTCGCATTTTGTATCACTTCTGAGAATTGTAAATAGAGATGCAAGTGCTCACAGTTCATTAAACTGGCTGATCTTGGTAAAAGTTTGCCAATTTTCTCTGTGCTTAAGACCCTCTGTTGTGCTTATGCAATTTGGCAGAAGCTCAACACCTAACAAAAGTATGCATTGGAAAGTGAAGCTGAAATTTCTGCTATTTCTAATTTTTATTCATAATTACTATTTTTATCTTGTCTTCTCTTAAAAAAATAGGCTACAATAACAGCAGTTACTCCAGAAAAAATTAAACTATTTTTAAACTATTTTTTATTATTTTGTTTTACAAAACATTTAATTCTAGATATTATAGCTGGTTGATATATTGTGTTTAATTGGACTTTCCTGGAAAACGGAAAAAAAGTTGCTTACTAATTTCTGAATCATGGAAATATTCCTGCAGACTTTCACATTAATTATTAACTGAAATTTACCTCAAAACTTATTGAAGATGTAGGAAATAAATATGTCTCCTATAAAAAGGTTTTCATATCAATTTTTACTCTTTATTTTCATTATGGCACACATATCATAAATAGAATATCACCCAAAAAAAAGAAAAAAATTTCAACCTTTTATGCAGCAAAGTAGTTTGTTTCTCTTTCAAATGAAAGTTTCTAAGGTTGGGGATTTTTTGCTTGTTTGTGGGAGGAGGAGTAGTGTTATTGTTTTTGGTTTGGTTTTTTGTGATAAAAGTTTGCAGTTTTCCAATCAGCTTTAAATGTCATCTCATCTGAGAGTCTGACTAGCAGGGACTTCCACATAAAAGGCTCAATACTGCTAAAGAGAAAATAAATAAATGAAAACTTTCCACCTAAGCTTAATTCTTTGTATCGTGAAAGATTCCTAGGCTATTTTATTTTTTGTGCTTTCATAAAGTGTTAAGAGGTATTTTTCACAGTGATTGATACAAAGAGAAGCCAGCAATAATTTGACATGAAGCCTGAGACTACACTTGTTTGATTCTGCAACAGCAAACAAGAATTTTATTAACATCTTATCCCTTCCTGGCCCCAAGATAGCCTCTTATCAACACAACACAACAAAACAACGTCACAAAAGAGATTAGGACAGAAAGGGATATAAAAAAGTACTATATCATTTGAAATGGCAAGGGACTGAAGGTTACAGTTCCTTTATGGAGAATCCAATACATATTTATTATTTTTTTATATTTTAAAAAAGTCACAAATCTCTTGCCAAAATTATGCCTTTTCCTTCCCTATAAAGTCCTTTCACATCATTTGCAGCACAATTCCTCCCTAGGCTACACTATAGTATGTCATTCTAAAGTAGAATTGAAAAAATAACTGGTATAATGGCCATAACCTTGAAAACGGTATTCCCGAATATATAAAAAGGAAAGAAATTACCAAAAATATGGAGCCGAAATAAATTCTTGACTGCCATTGCAATTACTTTTCTTGAGGGAAAAAAAAACTTTTCAGGTGAACTGAGTTAGGAACCAGCATCATGCAGCTTCAACTCCTCTTCTGTTTATTGGTGAAGTTTATTTTTGGTCTTAGTGCTTCCTTCCCACTGAACAATGCCTCCCCCTTCACTGCTGACATGGGCTGGGAAGAGCAGACCTAATGAGCAGGGCAGGTTTCATTCTCAAGGATCCTAAGACTCAGATTTTCTCACCACATAGTCTTGATTCATTTTACAGTGTCCTGGGAGGGGGGCTATTTCTTCTTTGTTTTCCACATAATTTTCAGTTCATGTACTTAGCACAACAAAAGATTAGTATTTTAACCCTGCTAACAACATCTAAATTTTTCAGTTTCACAGGAAAACTTAAATGCAGTGTAGTCTGGCTCCTGGGGTCTCAGCTGATGCTTAATAGCACTGTTTTCATGTCCCTTTTGATAACTGCATCCTGGACATCACATGATCCATCTGTATGTACACACAGGGGCTGTGGAAGGTCGTTCTGGGGAAAGGATGTGCAGGTGTAAGTCAGATAGAGCAGTGCCACAGGCTGCAGCACCACAGGGACAGCCAGGTCAGCTTCCAGCTCTCTTGGCAGGAGAGCTGGGCCCTGCTGAGATTCATGGTGCCCTCACTGAATCAAGCTGGCTTCACTCAAGTGCAATTCTGTCCACACTACCTTTCAAACCCATTTCATTTTGCATTTTCCAAAGGCGGATTTTGGCCCTGCAGACCACAACAATCTGTCATGTCACTTACCAGCAGCAGTACATAAACAGAATTGGAGTGCTAAATATTCCCATTGAGAAAACAGAGAAATATGTGAATGCAAAAAAAAAAATAAAAATAAATAAAAACCTAATTAATTGCAGCACTTTCTTTCTGTCCCAGCTATTCAAAGTACTGTTTTCAATGCACATTGGTCTTTAACAGAACCCAGCTCTCCTCCCTACACAAGCAAAACACATATGACTTTTTAAATCATTTATTTGTTTGCTTCAATGAAAATTTTGTGGACCTTTTGTGCTGTCTTGTAAGTTAACAAAATAAAGTTATTTTTTTAAGTTCTGAAATATACCAAAAATTTTGGAACCACTGATTTAATTGGATTTAAACGTACTTAATGTCCAACTTTTGATTATTTCTAAATTTTCTTGAAGAATTCTTTTTAAACAGATGGTTTCAATACTAGATACAATATAAGTGGGGTAAGATATATCATGAAATAGGGTGAATTTAAGATAGACCAGATACAAGAACAGTTAAAGCTGAAACAAGTTTTGATTCTTACTACTGGGTTAATAAATTAGATTTAGGGTAGATACAGATTAGATATTAGGAAAAAATTCTTTACTGTGAGGGTGGTGAGGCACTGGCACAGCTTGCACAGAGAAGCTGTGGATGCCCCATCCCTGGAGGTATTCAAAACCAGTTTGGATGGGGCTTTGAGGAACCTGGTCTGGTGGATGTTGTTGCTGCCCTTGACAGGGGGTGGAACTGCAGAGTCTTTAAGGTCCCTTAAACCCAAACCTTTTTATTTTTTTATTATTCTACATGCCACATACATTTTTGCCTCAGTAGTGTAGTTGCAGGTGCTGCAGAATTTGGTGCAAAAACAGAAGAGGGCTGGTGAATGACAAGATACATGACCATTTAACTTTGAGCACCACCTACTAAAACAGTTTAAGTTCTCTTGCAAGCTTTTCACATAGGTCAACATAACCTCTTACCTTCCTCACTCAATTCTTTGGAACATTGCTGATACTGTTGTGGGCACATTAACACCGTGAGAGAATTGCTGAAGTGAGTTTAAGATATACCAAGCTTAATTTTAAGGGATGCTCACGTAATATCAAGAATTCTTGATAGGATTTTTGAAACACAGTGCAATATAGTTCAGCCTGGTTTCACTTTATATTTTACATTCACTTTAATCAGAAATGAAAGCTAAGACTGGAAACAGGGGGTAGAAAAATGTTCAGGAACCTAAAATGGCAGAACTTTTCAAGGCTCTGTTTAATACTGAGAGACAATAGCTTACATTATGCAAAATTACACTGCTTAAGTCAAAGCTCGGTTTGCATTTTTAGGACCATAAAAAATCCCAGTGTGAAACCACAAACTTCTGTCTTTTCTTTCTTTTTTTTTTCTTTCTTGTAACTTAAAAAATATCCAAGTGATTTAAACCATATTCTGTAAAAACAAGTTTCTCCCATTCCAAGACCTCGTGTGCCAAGTTTCAGCACACAGAAAATTTTTATAGGCTGAGATATTAACCTCTCCAAACAGGAGCATGTAATGGAAACTCTGTTAATCCCTTGACTATTGGGGCGTAATGAGGCATTAACCTACTAGCTCTCAGAAGTGAAAGGGTCCAGTTTCTGACCTCAGTTATAGCAATCCACATTGAGAGGAACTCCTTTATTTTCAAGTACTTTATGCTCTCTCAAAAAATTGTTTTCTTTTCCAAAACCACTGTTCCTGGGAGAGAAGCTCTGCAAATAAGAAAACTCAGATTTATGAGCTATAGTGTGTTCCTGAAGGTAATTTAAAAGCTGTAGATAATTGTGATTGCATAGTGCAGTTTTACGGAATCATACACACTTCAAGATTATGTACTAGCTGTGTTTGCAAAGGGGTAGCTGTCTCATTAGATTTGAGATATTTAACACTATAGAGAAAATCCTAAATCCACTGGAAAAATATTACTGTCTCATCTAATCTCTAACATTTTTCTATGGCATAACTTTTTGAATGAAATTCATCATTAGAGAAAATATTTGCCAGTTCATAATCTAATAATGCCCCATTAAAATACAAGATTCCTGCTTCTAATTTTTTTCAGTCTAGACTCTGATTTCAGCAGCATAAGAACATTTCAGTGTAACAGGTCTTAAAGGTAAATAACTTCTGGAAACAGTTCAGTATGAAATATTATGGGATTTAAAACTTATTATGTGATTATCAACTCAGTGACACTAGACTGATGGGATCACTGTAGAATGTCAAATGTAAGAATAAAGGATAATTAATTCAATAAATGGTAATGTATTTAGCACATACAATTACTAACACACTCTAGGGCAAAAGTTTAAATGCTTGATATGTATGTCATACATATGTCACCCATTTATTCCTGAGCACAGAGGTTACCCCTGTGCTGCAATCAGGAGATGTCTCTGGTACAGACAGAGGCACCTGCTGTCACCTCAGCTCAGCTCCCTCAGGTAACAGGCAAGCAAAGACATGACAGCAGAGGTTTCAACTTCACGAGCAAGAACCTGCTCCACCCAGCAGCAGTGAAGAGTCCACAGTGAAACTCACACCAGCACATGGTGCAGTAAGAGTGGATCCCTCAGTGGAGTAGCTGAATTAGATATGGGATCTTCAGGGAGGTGAGGAATAAATGCCTATCTCATGTCCATCACTCACCAGAGAGCCTCCATCTACCTGAGTCTTTAGAGAAACCAGATACCTCCCTTGGTCATTCATTTTTGGGAAAAAAAATTTAGGAAAGCAAGTATCGTCATAACTATTAACTGCATAGGTAATGTGAACAACATCATAAAATGCCATTAAAGATTAAATTAGTTTGGTTCACTAGTTGTCACAAAAGACAACTCGTTCCAGCCTCACTTTGAACATTTTGCACCCACAAGGATAAAAGTCTTGAAGGGTTCTGGCTTTTTTGGAAACCTTCAGAGCCTTATAGCTCTAAACATATAGAATTACTTAGTAAGTTGTATTTGTACAGAATATATAATAGTCCAGTGTACATTTATATTGTATAGTATGTGGTGTTATATATGACACCTACTGCTTGTTTACAACACACATTTCAAACAAAAACTATCACAGAGAAAGGAGACAGACATTCTCTGTTTCAAACTTTGTTTAAAATTTTCTCACATGCATAAAAAGTTATTCTTTCAAAACAAACTCTTTTCTGCAGACAATATTGGTTTTGTGAATCAGACATTTCTGATTAAATAGTGTTCATTAAAATAAAATTCTTAGCAAGTCACAATGCTAACCCAAAAATCCATTCTGTCAGATGACACTGTAATGCTTTATGAGGAATTTGGACACTGGATCTTCCATTATTTTTACTAAGAATAATGGCAGGCAACCTCTGCAATGAATTCCATTTCAAGGTATGTTGATATAGATATGCAACTTCAGTAACAACTTGAAACTAGACATTTAAGCAAGTGAATAACTTATTTGGACAGGAAGAAGAATAAATAAAAGAAAAAAGAAAAAAAAGAACAAAAAGCCCATTCAAACTTTTGAAACAAAAAAAACCTTTTGAACATTTATTGCCTTGCCCACATTGCCTTCCATCGCTGACCATCTCAGGTATGAGTTATGCACTAAGAATCATGAGGTTACAGAATCATGGAATCATTTAGGTTGGAAAAGACTTTTAAGGTCACTGAGTTGAATTGTTAACCTGGCACTGTCAAGTTTACCATCAAACCTTGTCCCTAAGGGCCACATCTCCATGTCTTTTCAATACCTCCAGGGATGGTGACTCAACCACTTAGTTCCCTGAGCAGGCTGTTCCAATGTCTGATCATTGTTTCAGTGAGATTTTTTTCCTAATATCCAATCTAAACCTCCTCTGGTGCAATTTGAGTCTGTTTCCTCTCATTGCATCACTTGTTACTTGTGAGAAGAGAATGACCCCCCCACACACTCTGCAACCTCCTTTCAGGTAGTTGTAGAGAGTGAGAAGGTCCCCCCTTGATCTCCTATTCCTCAGGCTATCCAGCCCCAGCTCCCTCAGCCACTCCTCATAAGACTTGTGCTCCAGACACTTCATCAGCTTTGTTGCTTTTTTTGGACACAAGTTCAGACCTACAAAAATGCCAGTTTTGATGAGTTTCTGCTGCAATTTTAATACAGGTAGCTGCATACTATAAACAAAGGTATGAAGCTAGGTGAGAGCTCTGTGAATTCTCTTTTAGGATTTAGCTCTCCAAGTTCAATTTTGTACCCCTAAATCCTGCAAAGTCCTTTCTCTGTGACCAAAGAGCATTGTAGCATACCAGGGAAATTTGTCATCTAATTGTCGCAGCAAGCCTCCAAACCCACACACCCACTTCCTTTCCATGGAAAAAGGGCTGTTGGATGAAGGATGGTACATGCCAGGTTTTGATCCTGTAATGGAGACACGATATGACAGCTGAGTGGGGAAGTTCTCAGTGTGTGCCCGTTTTGAATGTGTGTGAGCCTGAGGCTCAAACCCTGCAGACAGCCTTAAAGAGGGGTCACATCATACCAACTCTCAGGGGAAAAGCCTGTTTCCCAGTATTTTTATGCAGCAGCTGATACATTTGGGGCACTACTGTAAAATAAATAATAATCTTTCTTAAACTGAGGTTGACACCCTGCTCCAAGCTCAAACTATTAAGCACTTTGCTTTGCTTTTGCCTCAGAGGCAGAAATAAAGAGTGACATATCCCACATGGCTAAAATTCCTCGGCCTTTGTCACATAAACATTATTAAAAACATGTAAACTTGAGATTTTTTTGCTGCTGTTGTTTTGGTATTCACATTGTTATTTTGTTTGTTTCCTTATTCTACTCCAACCCATTGTTTTCACTTATTACCCATGCTACGAACAATAACCGATGAAGCAGCAAAAGCCCTGTGCAATTGTTTGGGGAGCAGCAGTAGTCCTGTCGTGTTGTCTGGATTTCAGCCCAGAGTACCAGTTCAGCATGCAAGGCTACCAGAAACAGGCTGCAATAGCTCAGATCTGCCTCTCCCACCCTGAAAGATTAGGGAAACTCATAGTTAAAAAGGACCATGTGCAGGGAAACTCCTAGTGCAGATGCAAGTCCCCTCCAGCAGGAGCTCAGAGCTGAGCTGAAAACAGCACGTGGCTCCCGAGCACAGCGTGCTCTTCCAGGACTTGGGCCGATGTAGAGCACACAACTTTTGAAAGCACATACTTCTACAACTGTCTATAGCAAAGGTCAAAACATCCATTTTATTCTGAAAATTATCACTCCAATACAAAAAAAAAAAAAGGGTTATTGTTCTTATTAATGTTGCTACATCCAAATTTAAGCAGTAATAAAAAGACACCAGTTCCAAGTTCTAACTGCCTAAAGCTTATCCCCAGAGACAGTGAACAATCTTTAAAACTGTGACTTGGGCAGCCAGCTTTCTCTCAGTAATTATTTTCCATTATTTTACTCTGGGGTATGGCACATCAGCTTTCCAAAATCATTATCACACAAATACATTTTGCCATAAGCAGACAAGATCTTCACATTAAAATCTGCAACCCATTTCATAGAAACATAAATATATTTACTGTACAGTAACTTGCAAATCTTTGTTTAAAAATTTCACAATGTTATTTGGGAATGTTACTAATAAAATGCTCATGCTAATCAAAATAGGACGGACTTAAAACAAGGGTAAAATTATTCCGATAATTTTTACTCATCCAGAGTGAACAATGCACTCTTTATTTCAGAAGAGTTTTAAAAGAAGATCTAAAGTACACAATAAATTCAACATCTTAATTTGAATATCAAAATAAAGAAACAAATCTGCAAAATAAAACATTTCCTTTCTCTTATTCTCTGAAGCAAGAAGTATCTGCAGTGATGATACAAGAACCTGCAGAAAAAGATACGTTGATTAGATTAGATAAGCATAAACAGCAACAGAGATCAAACTTGAAACCAGCATGCATATCAGTTATGGAGAGCTATTTTTATCATCTTTGATTTATACTCAGTGATAAGACTCAATTATGAGAATAAGAAATATCAATTAAGTAGGAGAAAAGTTTTATTAATGGGACAATAATGTTTTTCTTGCTGCTTGAGTTGTCCGTTTGTTTCTAGCCAGACTAAAGCATCCTTGAATTTTACAGAGAAATTAGGAGCTCTAAATTACTTTCCTCTGACAGTGAACTGACACACTGCTGAGTTCTCAGTGCTGTTTCTGCAAGGGGTCCATTAGTGTTCATTCACAACCTCTCCCCCCTTTGCCATCCTGGATCACTCCTCGCAGTGAATTTGCAACTCTCACCCCAGGGCATCTCACCCAGGTCTGCTGCCCCCGTACATGGGAACACCAAGCTGGAAACTCCACCAAGAAGTGCAGCCATAAATATATTCTAGCTATAAAGAATGCAGCATTGCAAGGTTTGGTTGTTTTTTTCTGTCTTTTTTTCCCAGTTTTACATCTTAGACAGCTTACGCTTCAACTCTCAAAACAGATTTTATCTTAATAAAGGCTTGTATTACTATTATTCACCTGTCATTACATGGCATTAGACAATTCAGTAGTATAGCCCAATTTTCAGAGTGAGGAACATTCCCATTTGCTTTCAAATGGGAATGGGAAGACAACACAAACAAAACATTTCATTAACATATAGAGATGCAGCTTTATTTATTAAAAAAAAAAAAAATTGCCAAGACTGCCACCTACACCTAAGAAACTTTTCTATGAAAACTCACTGGCATGAGTAAAAAGAAAAAAAAAATCTATGGGCATGAAACAGTCTTCAGTCACAGTTTGATTGCCAGGCGATTGACAAAATAATTTGTACCCGTCGATTTTCATGAAGGAAATTTTTACAATGGATTTGCCAAGCAGATTTTTAATTTTAATCAGTAATGAAAAAATGACAACATGGATCACAACAAGACATCAGCCGTTAAATGGGCTTTCGCGATTGCTGTCAGGACTACTCCATTAGACAGCCATACCTTTGTGGGCATCAATCACGCTCTTCAAACTCTTGTACATCTTCGAGATTTAATTAGACATTTAAGTTCTTTACTAGCAATTTGCAAAACTGTCACTTACTAAAAGTGCAAGACACCAAAAAAAATTTTAAGAGCCGAGAGCGAGATTTCTTTTGAGCCCTGAGAGACGGTTTCTGTGATTCCTGGGAGCAGTTTGGAAGCCACCGGTTCCCTGGGCTGTGTGTGACCGATTGCTCCGCAGGCTGTGCGCTGCCGCAGGCGGAGCGGAGCGGAGCAGCGCCGGAGCGTTGTGCCCATCCGGAGAGCGCTGTGCCCGGCCTGGGAGCGCTGTGCTCATCCTGGGAGCGCTGTGCTCATCCTGGGAGCGCTGTGCCCAGTGTGCCCATCCGGGGAGCGCTGTGCCCGGCCGGGGAGCTCTGTGCCCAGCCTGGGAGCGCTGTGCCCATCCGGAGAGCGCTGTGCCCATGCGGAGAGCGCTGTGCCCAGCCTGGAAGAGCTGTGCCCGGTCGAGGAGCGCTGTGCCCATGCGGAGAGCGCTGTGCCCATGCGGGGAGCGCTGTGCCCATCCGGAGAGCGCTGTGCCCAGCCTGGGAGCGCTGTGCCCGGCCGGAGAGTGCTGTGCCCAGCCTGGGAGAGCTGTGCCCGGCCGGAGAGCGCTGTGCCCATCCGGGGAGCGCTGTGCCCATGCGGGGAGCGCTGTGCCCGGCCGGGGAGCGCTCCCCGGGCACGGCCGCTCCGTGCGAGCTGATCCGCTCCGTCCCCTGGCACTCAGGTGCCGCCAGAAAACACTGCTCAGCTTTCCGGGAAACTGCTGTGTCCGGCTTGGGAAAAGCTAGAGAATGGCGTTTTTCTGAGCCGTGTACAAAACGAGCCCCTCGTGTCGTTCACAATCGAGGTGTGCTCTGGGACGCCGAGCCCGCAAAGGGGGTACCTGCCCAGAGCGCAGGTCCTTTCCCAGACTTCGGTGCCTCGGAGGAAACTGCATTACTGGGACCGGCTTTTCTGTTTGTTCAGAGATGCCAAGACATTTCTGAAACAGAAACGGAACTTCTATAGTGCCCTTTTAGTTTGTTAGTGTGGGATCTTTCTCCGCTTTTTGCCAAACAGATCTTCACAGATTTTGTGATAGGGGTGATCTTCTCCATGAGAAGTAAAAGCATCAGTTAAAAAAGTCTTAGGTTTTGTTCATTATCTCCTTCAGATTCCCAAAAGCAAATGCTGTAGTCTCCTTTAAATGAGCTTTGGCATGCTACATAGCATTAGATCAATAAATATAAAAGGTGAATTGTGAAAATGCTGTTACTCATCAGTAAAAAATTTGCCCTAGGCAAAGATGTACAGTATAGAGTTATTTTCAGGCTAAAGTTTTTTTAATGGGATTTTTTTTCCTCTTTGGTGGTGAAACAAGGGGGCAGGGAAGCTCAGTTTTCCTACAGATCTTCATCACAATGAGGGAGTGCATCAAACTTCAGCCATTTAGCACATACAGCTTTTTATTAGTCACCGGTCTGAACTGATACAGGAACATTTTTGCATTTTGCAATTATGCCCTCACAAAGATTACCTGTTCTCACCTGCATAAACTCCTTGTTGCTTTACTGGGGGAGACAGATTACTCTATGTCTTATTATTCAGGCAAAATTAGCTCCTTGCATTCCCAGGCAACCACAATCATTGTCATGGCAATTTTCATGACTCTCCTGGGTAAATATAGTACCCGTTCACATCAGTGAGAGGGTGAGCTGTGGCAGGGTGACAAGATAGAGGCAGTCATATATTTAGGAGCATTAGGCTGGTGAATGAGGTGTCAGCCCTGCACAGAGGAGGGCAGCCTGGGCAGAGCCACTGCTGGCTGAGCTTCAACCTGGTCTTCATGTGCTGGGGCTGCAGAGAACAGTGAGGAATGCAGGCTTGTGTGAGGCGCTCTCTGACCCCCCCAAGCTTCATGAAGCACTCCTGCATCTGCAGCATCCCTAGGAACATCAGCAGAGCATGGCAGCAGCAGAGGCAGGGTGACAGGCATCAGGAAAATCAAAGGAGACGTTTGAGCTCAGGGGGAGGAAATCAGGGAGTTTCTCAAAGTGCTCAAGGGGACATGCCGCCCACACCAGTCATCCTGGCCAGAGGAGCAGCAAGCAAAGAGAGCAGGGAGGAGAAAAACAAGTCCTCTCTCCCTCAGAAAATTAATTGGAAAGAAGGTGCCAGGAGATTCTGCTTTGTGCTGCCTTACCTTGCAGCTGGCACAAACACATGCCTGGTCAGCAGGTACATATGGCAAATCAAGGAAAACCAAGAGTATGTTACCTGCAGTAACTTTGCAGTTTTGTGGTACCCATCAGTTCTTCATGGTACTACCATCAAATCCCTTCGATTAATCATTAGTACCTCAGCATTTCTGAGCTAGAGAGCCCAGGGGTGGCATTTGCATCATGGACCTGCATTTGCACTGACACACATTCAACCAGACCTACCACAGAAATTATCAGCAACATAGCAACAAAACACTGTAGCACTTTTCATCTTCCATGAGCTTCCAAACTTCATAGCTAATTAACCTTTACATTGCAGCTATGAGTCAGGTGTTTGGTAATAGTATCGATATAAATGACTTTTCAAAGGAGATACTGAGACTAACAAGAGACATGATGCCAGAGACCAGTGATCAAGTGCTAAACTCCAAAGTTTGACTCCATCTCACTACCAGTTTCTTAAACTACTTTATCTTAAGAAGATGCAGGCTTTGTAAATAAATATGTGCATGCATATGTGTACATATAAGGTCTTTTTCTCCCTCCTTTTGGATATACTTGCACAACACTGACATATGTATTGTAAAATGTAGTATTCTTCATAATAAAACTCTGCTTTTTTCAAAAGCAAGGTCCTATTTAAGAGGCTTTTTCCATTTTGGAGAGACAGGGGTTGCAGGACTGAGAGGACAAGGAGTGGAAAGGAGCATGGCCACGCAGCTGGCATGAGCAGCCAGAGGACTGTGCTGCCCTGGGGCAGTGCACAGCAATGGCCCTGCTGCCCATCTGCAGTGACCTGTGCTGAAAGGACCCACGTGCCAGTGAATCAAGAATTATCTCCCAGCAGCAGCGCTGGGATAATTAAACCACCCTAAGCCCTAATGCCTTCCAGCACTGCTACTTCAGGAGTGTGCTTGCTCCTCTCCCAACACACTGCAGGCCCCTGCACAGTATTTTTCTGACTAATAAACCTATGATGGAAAAGACCAATGAGGTCACCTAGTCCATCCTTCCCCTTGGCAGTACTTTCAATTTCCTTATTTAAGTGCTGCTTAAAAAAGGCTTCCACTGACTCCATGGGTGGTTCACCTCTGTAAGGCATAGACAAAGTCCATGGAATTTGGCAGTAAAGCACATTGATAAGAGGATGCAGACAGCAAAGCCTTTCTCTTTGATGCCAGGCCAACAGGTTTCAGTGCAGAGGCCCCAGGAACACACCATGAATCAAACATTTCTCACTGGCCAGAGGCTTTGGAGAAGGGTTCCCAGCTGCCACAACCATCCTGCTCCTGGCCCCACCATCAGCCCCATGAGCCACAGAGGCAGTGAGCTGAGAGCCAGGGCAGCCTCCCCATTCTCCCAAACTGATGAGCTGCCCAAGGCCTCATCTTCCAGCCTGCAGAATTCACCAGCAGTTTACACTTTTAGCTCTTCAGAACTGTGCATTCTGTCTTACCCTGCAGCATGAGTCAGAAGTCTCTTTCAATGCCCCATGTGAATTTATAGATTCTCCACTATTTACATCCTGTCCTTCCAGCTTTGGGTGCCTCAACATTTCCCATGTCTTCAATGTTCTACAGCTGATTAGTTCAGCCAGCAATGAGGGAGACCTGAAGGAAGAAAAGAGAATAGCCTTTGTCAAAGATGCCCTTAAAACTTCACAATGCTACATATAATCAAACTTAGAATCACTAATATCATTATACAAAAATGTTTGTGGTTTTCCTAACGGAAAGAAGAGTAAGTTAACCTAGGGCCTAGAATAAAAGCTTGGTTTGTAAATTTCTCTCCTGGTTAGATATTCTTTAGTTTATTGAAAGAAATTAGCTTGATCCAAAAGTAAGCCACTGAAATAAAAAAAAATTGTCAATCTGATAAAGATATTTTTGAGATCGTTTTTCACAGTATCTGACACAAAACTTATTGAAGATAACAGATTTTTTTTCCTGGTTTGGATGGACTTCATTCATGCAACTCTTATCTCCTTGAAACAGTTAAGACTGATGTTTATACTGTTTTTACACTAATTTTTTTATCTTCTGAATTCAGGTTTGTAACTGATAATTTAGTAACATTCTAGCCCTTTCCATGCATTTTTTCCATTTACTTTACTAATGCTACAAAAATCTCATCCTTGGACTCTAGAAATTTTTTATAAATGTACATTAGCAGATGAGTTTTATACTTCTGAGTAATGAATGTAAACTTAATACTAAAAATATAAAAGGATTATGTGTAGTCCAATGTTTAGCCTTCACCAGATCAAGGAAAACTAAATTCAATAGATCTAAAATTTGAAGTTTGACATAGAGCCACACTGGAGATTGTGGTTTGTGACTTCCATACATGAAGTGGGTGAAGGTGGCTCTAAATACATTATTTTCTCAGCATGTCTACAGATTAGACCTATTTCAGTGAAAGTCATGAGCACATGAATGTTACTCCCATGTAAACTGTTCCAAGACAAATCTTGCTTCATTTTGGATATTGGTGATAAATCAAAGCTCAGCAGAGATGAGCTGAAATTTTATATTGAATGTATTGACATATTTGGTTTTGTAGACTAATTCAGCCTGTGAGAGAATGAGCAATAGTCACCCAACAGAATCCCACATCTCTAGATTAAAGATACTTTTGCAGTCAGTTAAGGCTCTCTGATTACTACCAGCTAATTTCTAATGAGGTTGGGCTGTAATTTGCAGGTTTGCCTCAAGTCCAACTTCCTCCATCCTCAAAGCCAAGTGTTACATCAAATAAACCTCAAAATTCCCACTTAATTTTGACTTCCACTTAACTCCTTGACTGTCTGCCACTGCTCACGCCCATTCCCACAGCTATTATTTATACAAACACACAGACATACTTGCACTTCAGTAGTAGCATAAGGATCTTGTACTGAAAAGGGTCTTTTTTTGATGTAGAGAAAGGCTGCAGCAGAATTCATCCTCTCCCACAGGCTCTCCTGAAGTTTCCATTTCTGTTAACCTAAAGCCAGAAGAAAAAAAGTAAAATCATAACTTTGAAAAGGAATCCTTGAAGACTTTGCTAGAATTCCTAAAAATCCACAGCTTTGTGTTCAGGAAAACTCACATTATTAGGTTTCCTGAAGCCTCTGACAGTACCAGCAAAATATAGGTCCAGGTCCTTGGCAGATGTTGAACAGCAGGGTTATGCTGCTTTTCTAAGCCTCATCTGGCCCATTATGATTTCTATGCAACTTTTTTTACATGTAAGTAGCATTCATATCCAGGAGCATTCGGCATGTTTTCTTTTCTATATTCTTTTTCTCTGGTTATCTGACTCGCTACCAAAACAAATAAACTAAAATAACCCTACACACATGTCTATTGTATCGCATCCACAAAGGATTCTGTTATTACATATGCAGAAGCGGAACTTCTAGAAAATAAAACACGAAACAGTTTGAGTCTCTAAGGCCAATTACAACTACTCTGATTTAAAAGGATTATAGAGAAGCAGGCTCTGTGCAATAATTTCCAGTCTAATTACAATTTACAAAGAATCTTCATTGTTGTCAAAAATATTTAATGTGCCTTGGCATTTAGCAAATAATCTAATTCGTTGTTGTTTTTTTTTTTTTTTGGTCACACAACATGATCGCACACAATTCTCCAAGCTGTTTACAGTGAGCAAAATTATCCTTGCAGCTAGATGGCTAGATCCTTCTGAATTGGTAATCAAACATGATTGTGATTGCACTGAATTTTTAGTACTGTCACAAGTGTATACTTACTAATCTCAATGAGAATAGCTGCAAAACCCTAAGCTTTATGAATAAAATTCACCATAAGAGCGAGAGAGAGAGAATGACCAGTCTTTAGTAGGATTATTTGCTGTCTAATAGAGGTCAGAACCCCAATACAGTTTAACAATATAACAGGCATACACCTAAATGGATATGTCAGTTTTTACAGTATTAAATTATTTAGCAGTAATTACCCCAGCATGTGGATCCTATAAATGTAGGTCTTATAAGTGTGAGAAAATAGTCTGCTTTGTTCATTCAAATTGATGGTTTGGAGGCCAGCTATAAAAGTACCAATGGTTGCCAGCATTCTATGTAGTGTGCAAGGAAGTGGATAGAGACTTTCCCAGATGAAGGAAATTTTAAAATAAAGCCAATTGCAAAGGTATGCAAAAAATAGGAAGTGGGGAGCTCTGTCTATTCATGGAACTGGAAAAGTGCAACTGAAGCACCACAATGGGACTGAAGAGACATTTTTCTTGTCAGCCAGAGACTCCTAATTTTGGCTCCAGAACAGCCCATGCTGAGTAACAATCCATTCAATATTGGCTTTTCTGCTGAATTTTCCAATACAGACGAGAGTTATAAAAACGAGTTTTAGAGGTGATAGGTTTGAAGGGCTTGTAGAAAATAAAAATGCCATCTACTGTTATGTAATATTCAACCTTGATTCAAAGACTAGCAAAGAAAAGCTCCATTGTCCAGATGCCAGCAACTAAGCCATCCATATTTCAAAAAATATGTATGATGCAACATTTGTATTTGCAGAAAAGTACTTTGGATTCTGCAGCAAACTCTAAGAGATACAGCAGCTTCCTTTAGTATCTTCATTCAGACATTTTAATTAATTAAATATTAGTCTGAATTACACAGTTATTAAAGAGGCATCTGCCTTGTTTACTTTGACACCAGAGCTTCACCTTGAAGAATATGGGATGTACTTTGTCTTAACAAGATAAGCATTTGATGAGTTCTTTCTCTTAAAAAGACAAACAGTGATATAATGTGAATTCAGCTGATTCAACAAGATCCTGTATATAGTGATGGTATTTCAACATTCATCTCTACTAACAGCAGAGCTAACAGCATTTAGGAAGAATTTCAAAATTCACATTGCTCAGCAATTATTCCAGGCTATCATCAGATTTAGGAAAACAGCACTACATAATTGTATACTCAACATAATGTTCACTAACATGAAGTAGTCTGGTTATACTGTGTGATAAATTCCAGGTGTGTGAGTTGGAATTTCTGTCTTTTGAAAAATGGAGGGAAAAGTAGCTATATTCTTTATTCAACTCTCCATAGGCAAATGGGTGAAATTAGATATTTCACAGCAGACTCAGAAATAGAAAACCTCAGTTCAGTAGTTTTGTTGTATCAGAGAAACTCTTCTCTGACTCAGTATCGTGATAATTGCATATAGCACAAAACTTCTGCATGCCAAATGTGTTGTGGATTCAAAATCATGCCAAAGAATCCTATAACCCACACAGATCCACTCAGTGGATGGTGATGAGGTACATTTACCCATTGTTTTTAAAAAATGATAAACACAAAATGGATAGCAGGCATTTTATTGTTATAACAATTTGGCTTCTTCTGAGCAAATGTATTTGCTTACTACCTATACCTCTTCAAGCTGTCAAGTAATTAGACAATCACTGCCCTGTCCTCATATTACAAAGTTGATTAAAGTGGCAGAGGCCAGATGCCCAGCTCACTCACAGATTCTTTAATTAGAGGGTCTCCTGAACCTCCAAACCACTTGAATAAAAAAAAAAGAGCAATTAACACTTTTTCAGGGCTTCCTTCGTCCATCTGTCACGGCACAGGTGAAAAAAATAAAAGAGAAGAAAGAAAATATGATAATGGATCCTTTCTCCAGAAAACACTGGACTCTGAGTATGCTCCTCCAGCCAGTCCATCAAAAACATCCCTCCCTTCCCCTGCCGAAGATGAAAAGCCTCTAGGTTTTCAAATATGCTAAATGCACAGAACATCATCTAAGGGAGAAAAATCATGTGGAAGCTACACAGACGGGCACAACATGTCTTTAATCACCCCGGTTTCCATCAGGCAAGAAAGCCTCACAAAGCTTGGTTGGTTAGATGCAAGGGCTTGACATGTGAGGGCATCCACTTCCCACCCCCGTGCTGCCCCCCCAGCCATCCACGGTATCAAATGAGATCTGTTATCAGCCTTAGTTAGATCATAATGAAATAATTGAAGGACTCAGCTGAGGGTGACTGCAGTGTAGTGAGGTGAATTAATTTTCCCACCACAGCAGGGCATGTCAGATCTGGCCACGAGCAGGTCAAGCCATTATTTTTTGTGGGTGTGTGAAAGTGATTGACTGGATTTCTGCACTTCGGGAGCGTTTGTGGAAGAAAAACAAAGGTGCACCTCAGCCTTTAAATGGCAGGCACAAAGGAAAGTAAAACAGTTCCTAAATTAACACAGAAAGAACCTTTTTATTCAAGATTAAAAAGAAACTTCATGCAACTTCAGAAATTTCATCCAGTATCTGTAAAACAGGCATTTCAATCCACTCCAGGGAAGATATATATATATATTTTTAGGGTTATAATAAGTTTATGGTTAAAATGTTAGCAATATGCAACTTCTAATGATCAATATCACAGCTCCCACTCCCATAAATGGGGCCTCTGCACTGAAGATAAAACATTCAGCGTGACTCAGAGAGGTATTTTGGATCCAAGTGCTTTGAAACATTGTACTGAAGGCCAGACAGCACATTATGTGCTCAGTAAAGCTAACCAAATGTCTGTCATTTTTCCCCAGCTATTTAGGCTTACGGACAATTGTGATTTTCAAAATTTCCTGTGTTGTCATAGGCTAAAACAGAATTGCTGCTTTTGTGAATTTTGCTGAAAGCAAACAGCTTTATATTTTAAAAAAGCTACTAATTTTAATCAGAATTCACGTAAAACCTAGAAAGGCAAGCTACCTTTCAGTCCTGATTCTTCTCTTAAGAAGAACATACCTGAAAGTAAAATAAAATCTCCATGTTTTTCTCTGTATTTCCATTTCAAATTTTTACATGGTGTTAGCTCAGTGTTTACATTCACCAGCAATAAAAAAGTGAGGCTCTACTACAGTACTATATTATTTGGTAAATATTTTTAGTGGGTTTGTTTTATTTTTTAAAGTCAGTAGTACTGAAAGGAAAAAACAGCCTGAGTTGTACATTGTGTTGCATAATTTTTCCAAGAATGGCGTTGTGAAGAAATCATCTTACTGAAGCCATCCTTGGAATCTGCTTCGACTCACAGAAATCCCCTGTCAATTTCCATTGTGGCCAAGAAGAAACACAATGTCTTGCCTCAAGAAATGGAAAATACTATTGAAAAAGTTCATCAGTTCCTGCAAACTCCTAGTGATGATTCAAAAGATGAGTAGTTGGAGTCCAGAGGAATCTTATGCAGGAATTAAATTAGGTAATTGAACAGTAAACCAGTATTTTAATGTAAAACACTCAAGGGGGAAGTGACTACTGAAAACCAGGATTCAGAAGATAACTGCACTGCAAATAATTTGTTTTCCTCTCATTTTCTTCTTGAATCTAGAGCTAATCAGGAATAAGGTATTAGTTACCTCTTGTGTTTGGATTGAGGGGAGAGGAACATTTTAAGAGGTGACTTTGCTAATTCCTTTCTGTTTAATTTTTTTCCATAGCATTTTGATAAGAAGATGAAGGAAGGGAGAAATACTCAGATTTCTCTTCTAAAAGATAAATGAGATGAGAAAAAAAACTCTGCAAACATCTATATAAACCCCAAGCTGTGCTTTCTTAATTACAGAAGAGGCTGAAACATCCCTAAAATACCCCTAGCAATTATTCACCTATCTTTCTTTTTAGCAACTTTCCAGGTCCATTCACATCAGGGGTTCCAGTGTAACCTCCTGACAAGCTGAGTGAGAACAAAGTGATTACTTAGCATCAAGAGAATACAAAACCTAATACTACAGTACCTCAGCTGGGAAAAAAAAAATTACATTCTTCATGAGATACTAATACTAGCTTATACCAATATCTGTACTGCAGCAGGAGGCCCCAAAAATTCTTCAAAGAAAAGAAAGGTGTTGCCACATTTCTACTCCTAGGCATGAAATCTTCATCACTAGAGACAGCATATATTAACAGCTCATGAGAATTTTATGTCAAACCACTTTTAGGAAGTATTCTTTCTCTGTAGTGTCTTTATTTTCTCATTGTTTTATGTATATTTATCTACATATTCATGGGTAGTATGCATGCATATATGTATTTCTCTCCTATGTCTCCTTGCTGATGAGCCTATTGCTCTCTCTCATTAAGCCCTGAGCTATTACTCCCAGTCCCTCAAACACAGGAACCTCTCTGCTGATGAGCACAGTTTGGGGACAGAAGAAACCATCATACTCTAGCTCCAGCACTGATAGGACTCCATGGAAGATTTTGTGGACAGCTATGGTAGCCAAGGGACAGGAAGGGAAGGTAAGGATGCAGCCTTTTCTTGAATGGGGAGGAATGAAAAGAACCCCAGCTCACATTAAAGTATTTTCTGGGCCTCATGCATCAAAATTTCAGAAGAAGCAGAAAGTGGCCTTTTATTTGTTCATTGTCCTGTCTCAAATATCTGTTTCAAGCTATGTTCCTCTGCTCTGTTTCTTGCTACCTTCTGTCCGTGCTGCCCATGAGATGGAAACCTTCTCTACCTCTGCAATCTGCTGACAAAGCACAATACAAAAAAGCTGTTCTCCAGGGTACACACCTGTGCTTATCACACCACCTTTTCCCCCTCCCTCCTCCCTCCCACTGCCATCCTCTGATGTCTCATGCACAGAATTTTGTTGGCCTGAGACTGTAAGCCCCTCCAGGCAGAGACCTTGTCTTTTTTGTTTGTTTGTAAGGTGCTGCTTCTCTCCCTGGAGTTCAGTCCTTCATGGCTCTTCCATTTCTTTAGCAATGCAGAGCTTTACTCCCTCTCTGACACAAAATCCTACTTCAAAAATGCATTTAAACTGTTGTGGGTCTTGAATCTCCAGTAGCAGCAAGGCAGAGTGTTCTATAAATGGCATGAGAGCTGATTGGTAATACCATGTGTTAATTGGCAATATCTGCCTTCAGCAGGCTCCGCAATGTGTTATATCATATTGACTGGTTACATACCCATGATAGTAGGTATTAACTGTTTGCAGGATAAATGTGTGCTCCTTTGAGGGAAGCATGTGAATTTAGTAGTTTTGTTTAATTAGCCTTTATGGCCTGTCAAAAGCTGGAAAGTGAAGAGACATCCATCGAATGTGACATGCTGTCAAAACCAGGCAAAGCAAGTATTGTCTCCCCCACTTGTATAGTTCCTTCAGAAACATCCCCTTGAGATAATCATCTTAGCAGTATCAAACTCTTGGCAACCCTGACCTGATCCAGAGCTCACAAAAGGCAAAAGGAATCTTCCATAGACTTCACTGGTTTTCAAGTGCATCACTCTTGCTCCTTTAGACTTAGGAGTTAGACAGGACCCAGCTCCCTCAGAACTGCCCCAGTTGAGTAACGAGTGACACAGTTCAACAGTATTCTCTAGGCTGTGGGGGGTTTTGTTTGTTTGTTTGTTTGTTGCCAAGCCAGAAGGGTCTTTCTCCAGTCATGGAGTCATTCTGTACCCATATTCTGTACCCAGAATCCATTATCCAGCACCACTTTTCTTTGCACTCCAGACCCTTGGTACTGCTCCTGCCACCCCAGCCCCACTCACTGCTGCTCCCATGGGCTTTGAATGGCTTTGCTCAGCAACTGCAAACCCAATATCCCATTCCTCGTGTGCTACCAAGGAAATCCCCCTGCCTACATGCTCAGGTCTGACCTGACATGTGCCGTCTGAAATCCCTCCATTGTCTCTTCTGTTTAAAGAGGCTCAGTTGGTTTTTCTTCAGAACTGGCAAACCCACTGATTTTAATGAGATCTATTATTATCTTTGGATCAAAGGCTCACTTGATGACAGCTATTTGCACCTTTCACCATAATAGTAATTTAAAGGTGACCACAGGCATCTTCTGTTTACTCCTCAACAGTACCTTATCTTTTTTCCTCCCAGATTGGAGAGGTCTGTGGGCACATACTTGACCAAGAATGAACTTGGTGTGTGTCTTCACTGTCAACAAAGGTGTAGGAGGGGGAAAGGGAATCTCAGTGTTATAATCCACACTATTTCCTGACAAATTCAGATGGAATAAGTGCTTTCATTTTCATCCTTTTGTAGGCATCACTGTAATATTTTCACTTACACAGCTGACTTCACCTAGATGGCATTCAATAAAAACTAGACCATCCAGTTGACCACAATGGTATAGGGATATATCTCTCACATACTTTTTACCTTGCCTAAGCCCCTGTTACTGGGAGGAATTACTGGTTTCACTGGGCTGGTCTATTCCACTTTAGGAAAGCCAACTTCATCCTTTCTTCTCTCATTCCATATACACTCCTTGTGCAGTTGTTTTAACCTGTGGATTTATGAGAAAACAGAACTTTATTCTAACAGCCAAAGTCTTAATTTGGGCTATTTCTGAGATAAAAGATGGGCCACAAACCTAGTCATTTTAATAAACAGCCAAATTTTACTTTACACGGGACTGAGATGATAATCAGTTGATTACATCTGAGAGGGATATTTAATTTATAATAGTAGTATCACAGACTAGATTTTCCAGGCTGTCCAGTTGATGCACAGGAGGATGCCAGGTCTCTGGCATGTAATTTTTCAGAATGGGTTCCTGATAAGAAGTGCTGTATGTTAAAAGCCATTAAACACAGTAACACCTTCTTCTATCTTCTAATATCTACTCAGCCAGGTGCAGAGGCACATGACTGAACCTAACATACTTAGCAAAGTATTAACATTGCATATTGCCGTCATTTATTATAGAACTACAAAAGACAAAATAAGGAAAATGAAACATTTGCACAGTCTCTAAGAGCAATGGTTTCATTCGGTCTGTTTGCATGACCTATAAAGAAATTCCACGTAACTATTCTTGTCAATCATGTTGAAATAGCTCAGCCCTGCCCTTTCTGTGTCACTCTTCCTTTTCTCTATTGTGCTCACAATCACTGCTGCCACCCTATTAAAGCAAAACATTCAACCACAAATTGTTAATTTCTGCAGTTATACACACACTCTTTTTTATTTCATAAAACTACCGTGTATCTCGTTTATTTTTTATAATCAGTTCCAATTAAATATCACTAATTCAGTCTTAACATCTCATTTTTTACTTAACTTCAAAGGCAGTGAAGCAACTTATACACAAAATTAATTATGTCTATTATCATTCAAAGAAATCCACTTAATTCTGTCAAGCCTGGCAAATGATATAAAAATGTTGGTTTGATAATATTAACATCAACAACTTAAACTGTATTTAAACCGGGAAGGAAGAAAATAGAAATAATTAATTGCTCATCACAAATCTGCCCAATATGGAATGCCATGTGCTTCTGCATGTCTAATAAATTAGTTTGCTTTCTCTGCACTATGTTTTGTGAGGTATGTAAGTAGTTAAAGGAGCATTTTCAGAAATGAACAATCAGGTTAACGAGGAAAGTGACTAAAAGTTAATTAAACCAAAGCCAAAATACTGAAGAAGATATAGAAGGTTTGAAATGTTGCCCTACGTGAGCAGCACTAGAAAGTGTTCACCTTTTCCCTGCTATTCTTCTGTTTGTATCCTTGTCCCTGATGTGAGAAAACTTAAGATGAAAAACAAAACAAAGAAGAGGAGCTGGGACAATCACATTGATTTATGTGTTAAGATCTGTGAAGGGAAGGACGAAAAGCAGGAAATCTCCGCTTTCCAGTGTTACAAACACTGTGATAAGTTTCCTATGGCTCTGCATGGGCAGCAGATATGTCTGAGCAGACTGGTCCCTTTACATGACACCAGCATCAAAGTGGAGGGGAGCAGCTCTCAGCAGCCAGTATTCCTGCTTCCTCCAACCCACCCAGAGCCCTGGCAGCCAAAGGGTGCCACAGATGTCTGCACGGGTGGGTGTCACAGCAATCTAAACAGACAGACCAGAAATGAATTTCACCACCAGAGATTAGCCAGCAAATTAAACTCAATCTCCCTGTCGGAAAAGCACAGCAATGGAAAGTGCCTTCACCCTACTCCTGAGAGCTGCTCCTGCCCACAGTGCCTATCCAACACCAGCTTCCTCAGCCCCAGTGAACCCAGAGACAGGAGATGTCAGATGTTGGGATCGAGCAGAAGCCAGGAGGAGAGGAGGCACTGACAGTGTAGCCCCTAGAGAAGTGATGAAAACTCACTGAAAGGCATGGTCTGCAAAAGCCTCCCACAAAACAGAGAGCCAGATCCACCACAAGTGAAGTTCATTACTCTGTTTACCCAGAGGGAGCAATATCGACTTATATAAAGAGATGGTCCAAAGTCCCACATTTATTCCCAGGGCACAGTCTCACTTTGGTGTTTATACTGCCCCTAAAATAAGCACTTCACAGTAAGTGTTTGCAGAGTGAGGTACTACTTACCTATTTTCTGACACCAAAAAAATTCCCCTCTTGATTTGCCAGTCCACCTTCTCACACATTTTTCTCACTTCATTTCTTAGGCCATGTTAACCAGGTGCATACCATGACCAGAGCTGGCTTCCAGGGGGATCTTTCTAAGTAAAACTGCAGTTTTGAAAGAACCAAAAAAACACATCAGAGTGAAGAGTGGAGGTTTCAAAGCTGGGTATGTAAATGAACATACAAACCACTGTAAATTATTTAAATACTCTGGCTAGAAGTACTGAGTGTAAGGAAGCCCAAGCACAGAAACCTCCAGGTCAGCTGTGGCCCCACAAACAGGCCAGGGTGTCTTGGAGCCCCAAAACCTGCTGTCTCAGAGGTGTACCTGGCACTGGTAGCTGTAGGGTACCGTGGGGCCACATAAAGATCCCACCACCAGCAGGGATGAAGTCCAGGACCACCCCTGCACAGACAGCCCAAAGGGTGGACAGTAGAGAGAGGAGCAATGAGGAGCCAGGCTGGTTGTGACGGAAATCTGCTTCCCTGTCCAGTTTTGAAATCATTTGGAAGATGTGTTAGAACAGGCCTGTTCTTTTGAAATGACTGGGTGCCAGAAAATAAGTGTGTTTTTAACAGAATAAATGTTTCAGCACAAAAGCTTTGACCAGATTCACAGAGGAGCACAGTCTGCTAAACGTCTTCCTCAGCAGTCATCTATAGCATATGAGAGTCTGCTTTAGCCAGAAGAATAAAAGCCCAGTTTCTTGACTTATGATACCTCAACTCACACCTTGTACTATTACAGGTCAGCTTCCAGCATTTAGCCAAGATAACAACATGTACAAGACCTCTGCTGATCTCAGAAATCCATCTATAAGCCTGATCCAAAGTTGAGAGAAGACGGCAGGAGATTTTCCATAAGCCTCAGTACACAGAAAGACCTTAATGAAGAGCGTGGATGTTCCCAGACAGTTTTCACACATTCATGACTGCTTTTCCACCCACTGAAAGGACTGATTTTATCTTGTAATTCTTGAGTCCAACCATGACATGTACTGATTGGAAAATCTCAATGCATGAAAGAGGAACATCTGCTAAACAGGGATACAGGATTCTGTCCTGATTCAATCCCTTCATATATTTCAGCATTGAAAAGAGGATACCATGCCTCCATTGATTGCCAATACTGGATTATCAAAGCAAACGAATATTTTATACTGACATAAAACTCCCAGAGGCATTTCCTAATGCCAAACTCGCTTCCTTCCCTGCAAGGCAGAGAAGGAAGGAGACGTCTTGGAGGGTGTTTGAGGATATCATCTCCATTTTGTCCCTAAACCTCAGTGGCAAAGATTCCCTCAGCAGCTGTTTCAAATCACAGCAACAAAGCAACATCTAACTCACACAGGGAAAGGGCAGCCAGTAATTTCAAAAGTTAGCCTCCTACCAAGTGGATCCTGGAGTAGAAAAGAAATCCGTTTTCTGCATCCAGCATCCCTCTACAAGCTTCTACCTTCAGCAAGGAGAGCAAAACTTAGCAAAAATCACCTAGACATGGATAATTTAATAAACATTTGGAGGATGATAGATTTAAGCTCTTGAACCAGCACTGAAAGCAAGCTTGAAGTCAAAGCCTTTCTCCTTGGCAAATGCCCAACAAGTAGCTATTCCTGATTTGCACACACAAAGTGTGTTTATATCTTTCATGCAAATTCCTATGCAAAAGAGGGGCTTCCGAGCAAAAATTACCCCTCACCCCTGTTCCCCATCATCCCTGCTGGAGAGCACGCAGTATGCTTGAGAGATCTTGTCCAGACCCACTGGGAGGCTTTGACAAAAACCCTTTGCTAGCACACGGTCCTAAGTGGTATCAAAAATAGTAATTCAGCCATCTCTAAGCAAACAAAACAGAGACTGTAAGAGACAAGAGCCTGCCAAATCTGAAGTGATGCATGTAACATTTTTCTTTCAGGAAGAAGGGATGTTTTCCCTTTCATCTGTTTTCTGTTTGTTCATTTGGTTTCATTCATTTACAAGAGTCTCCTTTTAACCAAAGGGGGAAAAGTTGATGTTTGTTTACATCCTCTCTGCATAATAAGGCCCTGGCCCTCAAAAACATATGTATAGTCCCACTTAAATCAATGGGATTACTTGCCTGAGAAAAGTTAAATAAGTAGGAAAGTCCTTGAAGGAGCAGGGCATAAAATACCTACCTACTGAGATAATATAATTACCTCTTATAACAACCCAAATAATCAGATTCAGCAGTTGTCACCCTTTTTCCTCATTTAATCTTTTAAGCTGTATCCTGTTTCGTTGCTAAATCAACACAAAGTTATCAGTGAAGTTAAGGAGGCAGCACCCACTCTGACTTCCACACTGCCCGACATGCAGCCCTTTGTTATAATCATCATAACAGTATTAAATAAAAGATAAAGACCGCTGTCAAAAAGTTAATCATCAAAAGCTGGAAATCACATAGTGAATCTGTCAGTCGTCTGAACTGGACAGGGTCATGAAAATTAAAGGGAAAGAATGCACAGTCCACAGATGATGCTTACATGCTAATAAAAACCAGCCAGGCAAAAACACATATGCACAAGGCTGAGCAATTTGTCACCGTGGGCTATCATGGCTGTTCCCCTGCCTATTGTAACAATGCCAGCATTCAAAATAGTCAGAAAGGAGCTTACAGGAGCTGAATGCCAGCACATGTGTTTTTCCAGCTGGAGCCGAGTCCTGGACCAGCTTCTGAATTCTAGTTTAAGTTTCTTACTCTCTCCCTCAAACAGGAAAAAAACATAATGCAAAGACTGAAAGCCCTAAAATAAAAATGCTGAAGAGAAACTAATGCTGGAAAGAGTCCTAAAAACATAGCTGCGAATTTGGAAGTGTTAACCACCCCCTTGCAGCACACATACCTTCCTCTCCACAGAGCCTCCCCGAGGTCTGCCTGTCCCTAACTGGGGGCCAGGGACCCCAGACCCCCTGCACCCTCCCTGCCGTGCACCCACAGCCCAGCACACGCCTGGCCCTGCTGGGGCTCTCACGCTGGGAAGGGATTTCCAAGGATGCCACAGCCTCCGTGTTGAGACACTTTACCTCCGAAAATTCCAAACGCTGTGATGCTTTCACTATATTGCAAATTAACAGAGCTGCCCTCTCTGCCCTCTCAGCCTCTCGCCTTCTTCAGCAGGAACGGTTCAATGTGGCACAAGAGCGTGTTTAGAAAAAAAATTTTAAAAGATAGTTTTCATCCCTCTCCAAAGTTTACAGCCATCTACTCCAGGCATAATCATTTCAAACTCTGCAGCACTTCACATTTGGTTAAAACCACTTCAGTTTAGAAGTGATTAGAGGTTGAAGATTTGCAGTTTAAAATTTAAATTAAACTGTTTAAAATTATTGGAACACTTCACACATTTTAAGCAAATAATTTTTTTAATATTTATTTATCTTTCCTTTCCAGTATTTCTGGATTTTCAGCAGCAAACTGCACAGCAGAAGCAGCTATTAAAGAATCGGGGAGGACCAGAAGTCAGATTTAGGCTTTCAAATCCTAGTCACTTATAAAGGACAAAGTTGGGAAAAAGGACTATGTTTCCACAACAGCAATAACTGCAAAAATATCTTTAGATACATAGAGAGAAAATAATGGGAATGGATAATAATAGTGTGTGGTTTAAGTCTTGTGCTAAAATATTGCTTCAAACCGTTTGCAGCCAAATTCCTTTATTTATAAAAAGGCCTGTAGCAGAAGCAAACAAGCACACAATACTTTTTTATCATTTCCTTTTAATTTTCTAAGATTTCACACTTCAGTGGCAAATTAACCCTTTACTCCAAAATAATATTTTTCTTTCCCCCCCAAAGACACAGACAACTTCCCTAAACTTATCACTTCTGCAATTTTATGTGGCACAATATATTATTATATTAACATATTATTATCAGTATTTGACCTGAAACTAAACTGCATTTCCATAGAAGTTAATCATGAGTTCCTCCCCAGAAGCAGCAGTGTTTGTGCCAAATTGCAGCTCCCAATTAATAATAAGAATGGTATAGTGCACATTCATGTGTGAACCTGAACAAAACTGAGCCCTTACACAGAGCACAGTCTGATGCTTTCAGCTCAGAAGCTCTGACAGAGAAAGCAAAAAGAGCATTTTCTGGTGTGCATCACCACTGAAACCAGTGCTGAAAGGGTGGCACCAGCCTTTGGACACATATTAACTGGAAGTGTGGGCTTGTGCTGTTTCTCCCTTCAGAGAAGGAGGTGGAAAAGAGGACAGGCCTCATATGCAATTCTTCTAGTGCCCTGAAGGTACATTTATATATACTGATCACTGGTTTCCATAAGTGTTCCTCTGGCTTCCCAGATCAGTGCAGAACTATAAATAATCTTTATAGTTAACAAAGGGTCATTTACAGTTAGATGCTTATGGTGCTTGAAATGCTTTATATTGTGAGTGACAGAAAAAAAAACATAAAACTAAGTGAAAATCAAACCCAAAAAGTACAGCATCATGTTTAACAAAGCCATCAAAACAGTTTCATCCCTCTCTTATACATCTTTCCTATTATCAGTAGCTAATAAACACCATTTCCTCATTAGGTTTATTGACAGCTATACATGCATGAGATAAAGTAGATATACAGGTTGGATTAGAACTCTGCATTTATTTTTCATAGATGGGAACCTATGGCAAAAAACAAAACCAAAAAAATTGTGGGGGGAGGGGCAGAAATATAAGAAATAAAAGTTGGGTTTTTTCCAAGTACCCACAAGTAATACTCAACACTTGTACATTTGGTATTCAAATCTTTTATTATCTTTATATTAAAACTGCCTAGTTGCCACATGCCTTTTTAAGCAGTACTAGTCTTTGACACACACACTGAAATCTACCCAGTGTGTTAAAGTTATTGAACTGTTGCGAGCTTCCTGACAACAGTGCTCTGCTAATGCCAGTTTTGATTCCACTGACATTAATCTTGGTAGGGCTGAGATGCTGTTAATACTCACTTCCTAAGCGAGGTAACCCCTTCAAAGGCTGACACACACCACCTCGCCTTGTTCATCAAATATATAATCTTACTAAATGCTGTAATCTTAAATCCCAACCTAGAGTAACTAGCAGTGCTTACATTATCATTTTTCTTTAAAGTTCATCTAAAGGGAAAAAATTATCTATTAAAGAATTGTAGATTTCAAAATTAAAACTTAGGACCACCACCTTCTCCATATACTGCACCAAACTTCTTATTAAGCTTTAATTTTAACACAATCTAAAATTATTTTTGCCTTTCTGCCAGTCCTCCCACGCTTCCATGCACACAACACACATGAATCTTGAGAAGGTCCCATTGAATTTTTAAAGGGCTCTTTTTTTTCCCCATTTGACAACTTTACATCCTCAAATTAAAAGGGGTAATGTGGTTATAGCATGTGATGTAGAAGGAATTATAAAAATGGTTCATCATTGCCAATGCTACTCAATGACAGCTCATTTTCTTGTGCCAATAGGAAGAACAAGATTAGAAGTGACTCTAATTCTTACCCAGACTTCAGGCCGGGGAAAGTCAAGTTAAAGAAATAAGGCTCTCAGTCTCTGGAGGGCAAGGGTACCAGTCACTTATTTCTTATGAACACTTGCTGACATATGCACTAAGCATAATAATAATAATTTTATTTATAAAGTGCTTCCCCACTGAAGTGCTTGGGGCATTGTACAATATCATAAAAGCAATTTAAAATACATTTTAAAACATAGGAAATAATGGACAACCCTCTAATGATAATAATTTTTATTTGGAAAATTATGACAAGAACACTGGCCTGATGTTAAAGCCTCCCATCACCTACAGCAGAGAAGAGAAAAAAAGGAGAAAGAAGGAAAAAGGAGTGAAGGGGAGGAGAGACAAAAAAAATGAGGAAAAAATGAGAGAAGGAGGAGAGAGAGGAAGAGGGAGCGAGAGGAAGAGAGAAAGAAAGAAAGAAAGAAAGAAAGAAAGAAAGAAAGAAAGAAAGAAAGAAAGAAAGAAAGAAAGAAAGAAAGAAAGAAAGAAAGAAAGAAAGAAAGAAAGAAAGAAAGAAAGAAAGAAAGAAAGAAAGAAAGAAAGAAAGAAAGAAAGAAAGAAAGAAAGAAAGAAAGAAAGAAAGAAAGAAAGAAAGAAAGAAAGAAAGAAAGAAAGAAAGAAAGAAAGAAAGAAAGAAAGAAAGAAAGAAAGAAAGAAAGAAAGAAAGAAAGAAAGAAAGAAAGAAAGAAAGAAAGAAAGAAAGAAAGAAAGAAAGAAAGAAAGAAAGAAAGAAAGAAAGAAAGAAAGAAAGAAAGAAAGAAAGAGCTCCCTTCTGGTTTTGATTTACTTGTAATTCAAGGAGTCTTAAGGCTCCTATAGCATCTGTGTTTTAAAAAATCACACATTTCAAGTAGCGCTTTTTTCCTATGTATAATAAAAATCATAAGGGAATAATATGACTAACATATTACAGTCAGGTAGTTAATTCTCAACCCCTGTTAATTGGCATTGATGCTTCTATTTTCCAGACTAGCTTGAATTACTTAATTTCTTAGCTTTCATTGTTGTAAGTGATATTCCTTATAATAATGCAGGAGCAGTTGGGTATTTTTTTTCCCTCTCATGTATTTTATGTATGTAGAATTTTTAATTAATGTTTATTTAGGGATAAAAAGAAGAGTTTCTGCATCGTGGGAATGGCCAAATTTATCACACATGCTAATCTACTCGTGTCAGCAAAATTACCCTGGGGATACGTTTGGCTCTATGTATCACACTATCATATATAATTCCAATAATGGGCATCTCCTGGGGAATAAGATGTAGAAACCAGAAGGAGAACCAGGAAGTCCAGGGTAGGATGCTGGAGCATGCTTTGACAGTGGCTGGCCGTGGACACCTCCTCCCTGTGCTGGTGTGGACGGGCAGTAAACCTGGTGCACCACAGCCTCCCCCCAGCCAGACCCCGAGGCTGTGGCTCATGATCCAGGGCTCTGGGTACAGCCAGGCAGAACTGGGGATTTGTTTTCTTCAGAAGACCAACTGTGAAGATTCCCACTGTGAGTATCACATATGTAGATTCATTCTGCAAAGCATGTTCAGAACTGCCGGAAATTTTGGCTAAGTGGGACTGGGAAGGTCAGATAGGTTGTGCCTTGCAAAGCACAATCAAAGAGCATAGATCAGATTCCTAATTAGGACTCCATTAATTATTTTGAAAGGATGGATATGCTTAACAAGAAACTTAGCTGAGTGTCTTTGTACATTCTACATTACTATGCTATCAGTGTTTTTGCACCCACACTTAGAGGTAAAGAACAGAGAGAACTAGAATTTAATCTGACTGCTTCAGTGAAATATAATTAAAAATATTTCCATAAATACATTAGCAATAAAAGGGGTTAAGGGGAACCTCCTTTACTAGATGTGAGGGGAAACAGAGTGATAAATTATGAGGGAAGGCTGAGTTACTTAATACTTTCTTTGCCTCAATCTTTAATAGTAAGATAAGTTGTCCTCTGACCCCTGAGCTGACAGGGATGGGGAGCAGAAATAAAAAACATAATCCAAGAGGAACTGGTCAGTGATCTGCTACACCACTTAGACACAAACAAGTGTGTAGTGTTGGATGGGATCCACCAAAGGCTACTGCAGAAGCTGACTTTCCCACAGCACTGTCTTGGGGAAACTGGCTTTCCATGTATGCATGGGTCTACTCTTCCCTGAGTACAAAACCTGGCTGGATGCCCAGGCCCAGAGAGTGGCAGTGACTGGATTTACATCCAGCTGGAGACTGGTCATGAGTGGTGCTCCCCAGGAATCAGTGCTGGGGCCAGTCCTGTTTATAATCTTTATCAGTGATCGGGATGAGGAGATCAAGGGCACCCTCAGTCAGTTTGCAGATGACACCAGGTTGGGTGGGAGTGTTGTTCTCCTGGAGGGCAAGAAGGCTCTGCAGAGGGATCTGGACAGGAATCAATGGTGTGAGGTTAAACAAGGCCAAGGGCTGGGCCCTGCACTTGTGTCATAACCTCCCCCTGCAGTGCTACAGGGACAGAGTGTCTAAAAGGATGTGGGGGTGCTGGTGATGGTGGCTGAACACCAGCCAGTGTGTGCCCAGGTGGCCAAGAAGGCCAATGGCATCCTGGCCTGTATGAGCAGGAGTGTGGCCAGCAGGACCAGGGCAGGGATTGTCCCCCTGTACTCAGCACTGGTGAGGTCACACCTCAAATCCTGCATTCAGTTCTGGGTCTGTGAGTACAGGAAGGACATTGAGGGGCTGGAGCATGTCCAGAGAAGGGCAGTGGAGCTGGTGAAGGGTCTGGAGCACAGCTCTGACGAGGACTGGCTGGAGCTGGAGAAAAGTAGGTTCAGGGGCATCCTTATCATTCTCTACAGCACCTGAAAGGAGGTTGCAGCCAGGTGGGCATCAGTCTTCTCTCCCAGGTAAAAAACAATACAACAAGAGGAAACGGCCTCAAGTTACTCCAGCATAGGTTAGGAACAAGGTTTAGTGGTAGACCTTCAGTGCTGGTTTAACAATTGGTCTCAATGATCTGCAGTGTATTTTCCAACCTAAACAGTTATATGATTTTCAAGAAAAAGTCTGGATAAATTCATCTTCGTAGAGGCAGCTGAATAACTCACCAAATTTGCTCCCAAAATGTCAACAATAGTGTCAAGAAACCCATTTAATCTGCCTGTACACTCCCAAGAGAAAGGATTATGGCTTTACTTATGTTTGGGATGACCCCAAGCAACTCGTTCTACTTAGAAAATAAAAACACATTCAAATAGCATTGACTGGCCTCTCACTCTCAAATGTGCACATGTGCCCAATAGGCAGTCAGTTCTGCTCAGGAATAAAATTGAAATTATTATAACTAACTCACCACTTGATTCTTTAAAGCCTTTTTCTGTGTCATTTGCACCTTTTCACTGAGAATTACTTTGGTCTTTAAATTATATTTTCCTCATTGAATTTCCATGTTGCATGCTCCTTTGCATGTTTCATTGCTCAGCATTATCATTCATTAATGTTTCAGCTGCCTTCTTTTGTCTGCTGCCCTTCTCCTGTTAGCATCAAGTTTCTTTGCTAGTCAAATAAGTTATCCCAATCTTTTTATAAAGCCTAGGTTATGGCTTTAAAAAAATAAAAGCAAGAAGATACAAAATCTTCAAATGGCTTATTAGAATTCAGTATGACTGGCAAGTGTCATTTAAAAAAGAGATACTGCACCTTTAATAAATTTAATCCACGTCTGATTACAGAGGAAGAAAGCTCTTTTTTAATCTTACAGGGCTGGAATATTGCAATAACTGTTCCATCTGATTTTAAAAATAAGATTTGCTAAAGGTCAACGTATCTCCTGGCCACATATGCAGCAACATTGAAATTTCCTTGGCCAGGGAATAAAAAGATTCTATCATTAAAAATAAAAGCGCAAGGACATCTTGCAAGCCCATAGGGTTTTTAGAAAGAGAAGGAGACATTTCGTTATCAACTAGCAATCATAAGATTTTTAAGCAATATCTCTAATCTGCTTCTCTTCCCCCCACCCCCCTCCCCACAACCCCCCTTTCCTTTTCACATCAAGGTCTTTTTATCTTCCAATTTTGCATCTAAAGATGAGGTGAATGCCATTAGCTCAATTCAACCTCAAGTGTAGTCAGATGTGCCTGTGATTTCTGAAAAGCACTGTCTAAGGTCACATTAAAATGTATAAGAGCTTTTCTATTCCTGAGAAGGGGGCTTATTACCCATCCATGGTGTAAGGGAGTAATGTCAGTGGCCATAGACTAGGGTGAAAACAAAAGAGATACCAGGGTTTCAGGCTTTTGTCAGAGAACCTCTCTGCCTCCTTTTATTGCTGTCTGAAGCCCTACAGATAGCGCCACAGACTGTAAACTTGGGCAGCGCTGGGGGAGAGAAAAACAAGTTAAACAGGCTCAGACTCTCCTCCCCTGAACCCTCATTTTTGAAAGCTTAACTCTTTCTGCAAAAATAAAATCTGAAAGCAGCACTCCTCACTCACTGAGGAATTTTGCTCCACTCGTTTCTCAGATGGGATCATCACCACTGTGGGTGACACCAGAGCCCCAAGCCTGGCAGAGACAGTGGCATCCTCTTTGCTTTGAGCACAGCAGTTCTCAGAAAAGAAACCTGGTAAATGCTCCTCGGGATTAGAGTCAGGACAAGATCAGAGCTGCCAAATTTGGCAGCAACTTGGAGTGCCATTTTTTTTCCCTTTAATTTAAAAAGGGCTGCCAAGAAAAGTTAATGAGTGTTTACCTGGGCATGATGTCCGTATTTTCCTGCAATTGAATTAAGGAGCTGTCACTCAGGGATAATGCGAGTCATCAGTGAAAAATATTACACTACCAACAGTTTCTGTTTTCCTTCTTTCTTTAGAAAAAAAAAAATCAGTCTAAAGAAAAATTCAATCACAGAGGCTTTTCAAAAACAGATATTCACGGCCTGTTTTAAAACACTGTTCAAATATAATTTTATATTTTAGACTCAATTCCCATCTCAGACCCTTCTGTGTGATGTTATAGCTTTAAGTACCTTGTAGATATCCCTTCAGGGCCATGAGCATGGCTGACTTGCAGCAGTCTGATGTCTTTAAGAGACTGCAGGCATGCTCTTTCTACTGTACAACTCTGCACTGAACTCCCATGACCTGGTACAGAAGATACACTCTCTTGGTGATCTACTGCTGAAGCTGCAGGTAGGCCTTTTCTGGAAAAACAAGGGATTATTTCCACAACTTCAACTGCCTTTTGCCCTAAGGAATGGGCAAGCTAAAAGCATGAGACAGGTTTTTTCTTCCTTTTTTTTTTTTCCCCAACAGCAGGTCTGATTCATCTCCTCTCCAAAGCACATTAAACACAATCTAATTTATAAAGGGTGGGCCAAATGTATTCAGGGCATAATACTTTTGAATGCTACACTAGGAGTTAATCTGACCCATAATTTTCCACCTTGGTAAATTTTCCCATCTTGCAACAGTAATGCCAGTTAAGTGACTCACTGTGATGAGATAATGTAGTGACTTAATTACCATTGTGAACAATGAAGTTACCGTGCCATTTGTGCACCTTAAAATGGCTCACAAGCTAGTAAAGGTAATTCCTGGCTTTGCTGTGTACCATGGAGCTTATTAGAGGGAGTACTAGATTGATATATCTCTTTCTTTGTCAGTAGGGTTGAGACCTTCTGCAATATTTTTTCATGGGACTATATATTTTCAAACCTTGCCTCTGAACTCATTACCTTTTTCCCATGCAAGCAACTCGCTGTGAAAAGGGAGCTAAGGCATGTTTGCAAACTCCAGGCAGCAACATAGATCTGTAATGCAGTCTGCACAATCATTGTGGCATGCAAAGAAAATCACTCGTGCAAAGGAGGCTTTGACGTCTCTGAGATGTGTTTTGTCTCATGGACAACATTAGCTTGAGTGAAAATCACTCTGTTTCTGTGTGCTGACAGTGCAGTTGACATGCACAGGTGATCCCAGCATAGGTTTCATCTATTTCAAGTACAAATAGCAACGAATATTCAGCATCCCAGGCTTTTAGCCCAGGTAAGGCAAAACCTCTCCTCAAGCTGCCCTGTTCAAGATGGTAGGCAACCTCTATGCACTGCAGAGACAAAGCAAGCTCTTCTTATACTTGTGGAAAGATCCAGTGTGCTGTCTTTGTCCTTTCTTGAGAAAAATTGCCATCAGCTGGACAGCTGTTCCTGGCCTCATTTGACAACAGATTTTTAAAAATCGAGCTCTTGGGTACATCACTGTATTTACCCTATTTGTCCGGTGGTTGTGTCAGTGTTGTCACCTTCTGTGAAGCCCATGGAGCACAGGCAGCCTTTACCCTGGCCCCAGCATGTCAAGCCAGCACTTGACCTCAGTACAAAGCACACCTGGTGCCTCTCACAGGACTGAAAGCGCTTCCTTTGCAGACTCCAGCTAGCCTGGGATCAGAAGGATGAGTTAAATACATAACTTCAAATATAGTCAAAGTTTCAGTAGGCTACTTGGTTGGTTTCCACACCCCACATGCCAAATACATCCTCTAAATTACTTCCTTATTTGTCATTTATGTACTTTTGAATTTTAATGAATAGTTCTCTCGTTCTTTGCCAAACTCCTATATTCATAGAAAGCTGGCATTTCACAAATATCAAAGAGTGCTGCTAAGTGAACCAACCTCAGAGAAACTCAGGAATCATCATTCAAATTCCTTGTTAAAACAGGAAAACAGCTAAATGATATTTATCTGTTAAAATACAAATAATATTTCTGTTTATCCCTTCAGTGCTCCTGCACACCCTTAGAATGTCTCCCAAAGTGTTTGGGCTGCTATTTTGTTATGATTATTTGAGTTCAGGTTTCAAAATCTGAAGCAGTATGAATCAGATTGGAATTTCAGTTTTCTGCAGTAGTTTTTAATAGGAAGGCTCATAAAGAAATTGACCCCTCTTTCTTTTTTGGCAGCCATTTGACAGTAGATCATCTTTCTTTTAATAACCCACATCACTGTTTCCACAGTAATACCACAGTATTTCCACAGCAATACTGCAGAGCACGGACATATTGATAACTACAGCAATGTGAAATATTTGTTTCATATTCATCTAGTTTTGTTCTATTTATTTATTTATTTAGAAGGAAGGGGTTTTTTTCTGATAAGCAATCTCTGACTTAAGGAACAGCTATAATTTTTGTTTAGGGAAGATGAAAGACCTCCTCAGAGATCAAGGAAAAGAAACAGGGAAAGAAACAAAGGTGAAATCAACCCAGGTGATTTTTTTCACAGAGCCTTCCAATACAAAGCATCGGCAAAGAAAAGCAAAGACAGGTATGAGACACTGATCACTGTATCCTCCTGCAGCACCGAGCAAAAGATTTTAGAATAAAAAAGCATTTGGCTATCGTCTGAGATGAGGGATGGCTGCTTTGTTTAGATGGTCTCCACTAAAACATAGAGCGACAACTTCTCAGGTACAAAATTGACTTGTTATGTGGGCTTTAAAGCACTCTGAATGGAGAAGCTTTTACTTAATGCAAAGAATCAAGTGTGTGCTTTTAACACACAAAGACAGAAGTTGAGGATCTGAAATTGGAGATGAATAATAAGAGTACTAAAGTCATAAAGTAGCTCTATGTGAATGGAAATTCTGTATGGGAAACAAGCAAGAAGAACTAGAAGTATCACTAAATAATGGAATATATGAAAGCAAGTGAAACCTTGTAAATTATTCTCATAACCAGAATATCAGTACAGACAGGTTCAATTTATATAGAAGAGATGCAACGGGAAGAGACAGAGGAGGGATGGTTTTGTATGTGAAAAACATCTCCAATGCCAGCAGATGACAATATGAAAATGGAGAATAGGGTAGTGAAGTTTTTGGACAAAGACAAAAGGAATGAAAATCAAAGGGGAATCTACAGGAGGTAAATGCTATAGATCACCAAGACTGGAGGAAAGGAAGAATAATAATTCTTGGACCAACTCTCAAGATACTTGTAACCACAGGATACCCTCCCCACTAGAGAGTATAATTTCCCAGATATTTACTGTGCAGCTAGAGCGAGATACAGGTTACATCAAAGAGATTTTTGAATAGTGTGGGAGACAGCTTCATAATCCTGACAGGAGAGATTCCAACTGGTAGAAAAGTCAACCTGGAAGTAATTCTTCCTCAGAGGCTTGAATTAATCATGTAGAAGCGACCAGCAAAGAAACTCAGAATGAGTAAACTACCATTTTCTTGCCCTGAGAGGAAGGGATTCATGGCAAAGTATACATTTTAAGAAGCCATATTCTGAGTAGAAATCTAATTTAAATCCAATTCTCCTGCCTTCAAATCAGTGAATAAGCAACCATTGATTTTGTTCTTTAATGATGGCTTCATCTTTTTATAGAAGTCAATTCACATTAAGATGGGAATTTGCAGCACACCAGTAATTCTGCATGAAGGGCACAGATTCGCCTATGAGAGGTTACAGAGACACTGTCTGAGACACCAAACCCAGGTGCCAAATCTTACCACCTAGTCAAGAGAGAGACATCTCCCCAGGGTGTTCCAACCCACCTAAGATCTGATTGCCCTCTGGATACAAGTAGGATTCTATGTGAAACACCTTAGGGCACCTCCAGTTAGGAAGAATTAATCGCCTGCTGGATCCTCACGCGGATTCTGTTATGCTCCCACTAAGAATATTTTTATGTGAAGCAGTTAACTCTGACGGTATCCATATGGAGCCCGGATAGGAAATAGTTTCAGTGTTGCATACTGTAGCCTACTTTTCCTATCTAAAGAAGACTGACGGATATATTAAAATTCATCTGTGAGAAAGCAAGCTGTGAAATCTCAAAGTACATAGGAAGTGATTGTTTTTAGGGTCTACGTGAAATTCTCAGTCATTGTTTAACCATCAAATTGTGGTCTGGGGTATTTTTTCCCATTTTTGCTTTTGAAGCTAGAAATAAAGCTTTCAGGCAGGAGGGCAGAGGCAGAACACTGGCTTCTCTTATTGACATCCTTCCATCTCTTTTTCTGAGACAGGTTACTTCTCTGTCTTCTTTCCAGTAAATTCATGTATACATTTTCCCCCCACTTAAATTAATCTTTAGTAAATAAGAATGAACAATTGCAGTGTACACCCTATTCCAGAAATTCTTTTTATGCCATGTGTAGTATAATTAGTAATTTTTTATTTCTACTAGGTATGTCTTACCTGGGATTTCATTTGCCTTTTTTACAGCCACATCATTGCCAATGGCTTAGGCACATCTCTGTGTATTAGTTTGCAATGGTTCAGATGCAGGCGTTTGTCTTCTGTTTAAATGAGTCTCCTTTTTTCTTGCAGAAATTCTTGTTACTGTTTCCTAAGGGAAGTACTTTGCACTTTGTACTACTAAATTTAAACAAATTTCTAGTGCTAATATTCTCCAGATCATTTGTATTTCTCCTTCTCCCAGCTTTTGGAAGCACAGAGCCAGTTATGCAGTGATGATAGAAACTCTCATGGTTTCTTGTAGCATGAAATCTAGGGCTAGCAGCAAAGCCTAGAACACAGAGAAAAATCTTCAGACTGTGTAAATCAGCAAAGCTCCTTTGATTCAGTTTTCACAAGGATGTGGCTCTAAATCTCTAGCATGTGTTCAAAAAATGTAGTCCAGTTAATGTGGAAGAAAATCCAAGTGCTATTGTTCTTTTGAAGACTGAAGATTATTATTCATGAAATGCACTGGGACAACAGAAATCTCATAAAGAAAAAACAAACCGAAAAAAACCAAATATGGAACATTTAAAATTAACTTGAAGATTTTTATCTTAGTATGGAAAATAATTTTTCTACCATAGATTTGAGATGTTAATAGGTTTTCCTTTATGCAGACTAACTTGAAAAGAATACAAATGTCATAATCTGGATTAAAATCATTCCTACTCTATTTGAGATATACATCTCATAATCAAGAATATCCAGGTCCCCCTTTCACAGGCACTGCTATATTCCCCAGGGGTTTTCCATGCTGAAGTTAACTTATGCAGGAAGAAAATTTAGACAGAGTGAGACTTAGAGCACTAACATGCAGGGCTGGAATTTATAAACACGTGAAAAAAAATGGATGAACTAATTTTAAAACTGTGTTTGCTAGATGCAGGCTCTCTCTTAAGGGCTGACTGCTGCCTCTCCTGGGTTCTCAGAGCTCTCTGTGAGCTGAGAGTTGCAGCCTCTTAGTGGATAATCACCGAGGCAGCTTGTGATAAGTATCACACACAGTGAAGGAAGCAGTTCAGAGTTTCTGAAGGCAAGGTAAATAGGCTTCCATTAATTGGAAAGCGCACTCTTTAATTACTTTTCTAGCCTGGACTAGCCTATTCTAATATATATCATAATTCAGAACACAGTAGCTAATGTCTACAGAATTTTCATTACAAAGGGTGAAGAGCTAACTTTTTGGGAGCCAAGGGTAGTTATGCCATTGGTTTTAACAAGGTCAAGAATTCACCACAGATAGATAAAGTTGTTCCTCACTAGCTCTCTGTGCTTGTGTGAGCAAGAGCAAGTTACTGCTCCAGACTCTTGTGGTCTCTCCCACAGCTTCTTTTTATATTCAAGCCCATTAACACAGGGACTCTCTCCCCAATTTGTTTGACTGGACTAAGAGGATGAGACCACACAAAAGGTCTCAAAGTAGTTTAAAAAGTCTATTAAAATATAAAATAAATATATGCAAGTCTTTTGAGCACCAGACACATAAGAACATAAAACCCGCTCTGGATCAGACAGCAATCTGTCCAACGTGTGCCCAGTGATGGATGTTAGGGGAAGCAGCAGAGATGCAACTCCAGGCTGGGCCTTGTCTCCAGTTTACCTGCTAATCCACCCTCAATCAGTTCTAACAATTCCATGAAGCAGAGTTTACTTCTGAAACCTATAGTTTAGCAATCACCACAAGAATTTCGTGAATATGTCTAATTCTCTTTTTTAACTCATTTTTGCTTTTCACTTCCACAATATTCTATTCTCCATTTTGATTATGTACTGCACCAAAAAAAAAGGAAGGCTTTGTTGTTTTAAACCTAGTAATTTCACTGAATTGTGAAAATCAGAGTCTAATCCTTCCCTAATGACATTCTCTGCAATATTAATTATATACCCTCAGAAGTTCCTTTCCAAGCTAAAAAGTCCAATTCTTTCCAGTCCACAGTGTATGGAAGGTATTCCTGCATCTGATAAAACACACCACAATTTCTCCGTAATTGCATTCATTATTTAAGATACAGATATACCATGAACATGCATAGGAACATAACAATGCTTATTTTTCCCTCTATTCTTTACCTAAATATTCCTAATCTTCCCTTTGCCTTTCTTGAACTGGTGCTTCTGAACAGCTCTCTGAAATTATTTAAACGTCTCTGGGCAGCTATACTATCCTGTCCATAGATAGATATAGACATGAACAGACAAGGATTTTAGGGAGAATTCCCCCCTCTCTGTAACTATTTTGCAGTTTTCACCATTGAATTTCATTTGCCATCTAAAAACAGAGTCTCTCTGGATCCTGAGATACTTTGATTAAAGCTACTAAATGAATGCCATCAGAAGTCAATTTTGGTAGATAACACTCTTCAAAATTTTTTTAATAATTGATCCTATTTTATCTTACTTAAATCCAAATTATTCAAGAGTCTGACTATGTTGTACAGTCTCACTAGAGTTCCCACTGAAAATGGGAAGCAATACTGATGGCACAATAGATCATACTGATGCAATCTTATAGGAGCAGACAGCATACAAGAAGACACAGTTGATGCTCCATGTGGCAATTACAGAATTTAGCTGTAGCACTTCGGTTGAATACTTGTACCATCTCCTAATTAAATGATTCCACTTCACAGGACTGCCATATAGTCCTCTGATTGAGTAAATAAAAGACTGTACAAACTTCCATCATCTTAGCAAAGTTTTTTTTTCATTTTCTTCTTTTCCTTTTGGTCTTTGATGATCCCTCTGCTCCTGCACCTATCATAAGGTAGGAAATATAAGAATAAAAACAATTCTGAAGAATAAATAAAATAAAATAAAATGTTATGGAATTCAACATCCCTGGGACACATATGTTTTCCAAATAAACACCTCCATATATCCTTACTTAATTATATGCTAAATGTCACTGATTCTGATATAAGAATGCCTGCATTCTTTTCCAAAAATTAAGGTATTCTGTATAAATAATATCTAGGATAACAGGGAATATTATTCAATCATTAAGCCAAGGAGGGAATCATTTAGTAAGTAATGGCAGGAGCTTGATGCCATTCCTCCACTGCACAGGCTATCAGCCAAAGAGCACCACACAGCTGCAGTTTTACAGAAGGATTTGTGGAGTTCTATGATGTTATTAAAAAAAAAACCTGTTTTCCACTTTCCACTTTCCACACAAGAAAAGCTTTTCAGACCCTTTATTATATTTATAAATAAATAATCTAAATTAACATATACTTTTTTTTACAAGTACAGATATAATAATAAGCACATGAACTATATGGTTATGCTTTGGTAGATATGAATAAAGATATAGGTATTCTATAAAGCCTATATAAAAACATAGAGAAATTATCTACTGTAATGTCAGGGACTAAAGAAGTTGTGCCCATGATGTCCTATTATTTTATAATTTCATATGAAATTATTTTTCATCAGATATACAGCTAGTGGAAAATTATGAAGAGATCATAGTTCAATCATTTAAAAACTATCAACATACATGACATCCCATCACTCTCCTGAAAAAAAGGGTGAGACAAATTAATCTTTTCTAGAACATCCCTGAACTGTACGATGGGTGAATTGCCATAGCTTTTCCTATGCTCACACTTCACACAAAGGTCATATCTTACTGGCAACTTTATTTTAAAACAAGCCTCATGTTGTACTTAGGATGCATCAATAATTGCACTTTTTAGTACATAGCCTGGGACTGGCTTTTATAAATTTTTTAATTTACCTTGTAAGTCTGGAGAACCCCAAAATTAGGTTCTCTTCCTCTGTTTAGAGAAACGACATGTGGTTTACAAAATGTTTCACCAGAAGGAGAGCACTAACCACCTGAGTACTGCACGAGTGTTCCAAACTAAAGGCCATGACAGCTGTGTTCCAGGAGCAGCAGTGGTTAACACAACCCATCAGAGCTTCAGGTGCCAGCTGGGCTCTCTGTGCCAGCTCCAGGCACAGGCACGAGGGTGTTGGTGCCCTCGTACTCCCGTGTGCACACACAGCACACTTGCTGTTGCTACATGCTATTAAGATATTTCCTTCCTTTCATACAGAGAGCATTACAGAGGATTAACCAGCTCTCCCTTTCTTCCCAGCACACTGTGATTCTCCAAACTCGGAATTTGTGTAATTCTGAAATTCAGACTGGAGGAGGTTTTCCTCATTCTGTGCAGATCAAAGGCAAACAGGGGAAAAAAACAAAATTATGCCTCATATACAATGCAAGGGCCTCTTCATTTCTAAGTTATGCAGATGACCCCTCCGCAAAAATAACAATCTCTAGGAACTTGGAAGAAGAAACTGTAGTCCCAGTTGCTTTGACCTAAATAAAGTGTCTGTGTAATTATCTTCAACAGGGCTTGCCAAAACATCATTTTATACTGTTCAAATGCATATTCTAAGAGGGGATGGAAATTTGAGGGACAGGATGGCAAGCAAAGTACATTTTATTTCTCTGAACAATTAGAAAGATTATAATAATACAGCAAATACTGTGCATCCTGCCACTATGTGCCATCTTCCATCCCAAAGGATCTCAAAGGGACTTGTCACTAATTCCATTTTTCTCGTTCCAAAAAATAACATGTCAACCTTTAACTATTTTGTTCCATGCAGCACAATACATACTTCAATTTCCTACCATCCTTTTTGTTCTTGTGAAACTGGCAATGTGCATTTGTTTGGGATTTTTTTCCAGTGTCTTGGGGTTCTATGCAGTCTTGATAAATAAGCACCTTTGCATAAGTACAAGCCAATTTTTTCTCATAAATCATACCTGCCTTCTTCATTGTAGGAATTTTGCAAACCTTTTGCTCAAATATTGGAGATGATTGGGCAATTTTAGTTATGCAATAAGAAAAGTGATAAAATCTTATTTTGAAAGGATTTGCATGGAAGTAAAATCTCAGTTCAGTCAGTGAGAACAGAAATTTTAAGTGTATTAAAAGTGAGAACTTTCTTTCTTTGATCAATACTTTTTTCAAAAAATTAAACTTTTGAACAAAATGTCTATTAAACAAACAAAAAAAACCCTGTTTTAGATTGATAATCCATTACAGGAAAACATGATTTACAGAATGATGTAAGAGTTCAATAGCATAACATCTTTTTCACGATAGAAGTACAGATTGATTTGTGAGATACACACCCCAACAGCTGCCTGAAACAGAAGATATGTCAAAAAAATAGGAGAAATTTATTCACCGTTTGAAAATGTTCTGCAGTTAATAAAAGCTGAAGTTCAATTTCCTCAAAATTTAGAAAACGGAAAAAAAGGGAATAAACATCTCAGACTTTCTCCTCATTATCTTAAGCTGACATTTCCTTAACCTGACAAGTTAAATTCAAGAGTCTTTAGGACATGACTGTTTTTAACTTTGAGAGGGATTTTTATAGAGAGAAAATTATTCCCTGACTTGGAGTCTGGCCAGGGCACTGCAGAGAGAAGCATCTTGAGAAAAAGTGATCTGGTCAAAACAAGGGATATACTCATGCTAAACTGTTTATATAAAACCCTCCTCCTGGCACCAAGACAAGCTGTCAGACACTACCACAGTGACCATCACAAACAAAGCAGTAAAGCATTTCATCACGAATGTTATCCCACACTGTGCAATTTCAGACAATAGACACCAGTTTGTTAGCAACGAGTTTGAGCAATTTACCAGGAAATGTGAAAGCTGGTCAAGTAGAGAAAGGAAAATATTTCCAGCCTATTACAGAAAAGTTAAACAAGGAACAAAACGAGGATCTCTCACAAACATGATCTTACTAGGCTGATATACAGATGCATGTCAATAGTCTCTGTGTTGTTAGAGCTTTATTAGGGCCAAGAGTGAAAGGATAGGTAAGACAAAAATTGAGACTTTCTGATTCCAAAGCATACAATAGGTGATGAACCAGAAACATCTCAAAACTACCATCAGGAGCCCCTGTTGGGATCAAATACAGCTTCATGAGAAATAATATATTTGTGAGGAAGATCCGTGTGTTGAACAGATAAAGCTTCAATCATGTCACACAGCAGTAGCTGGGTATTTTATTCGCAAAAATCACAGATACACACTTATTACAAACTCAGGACATTAACATGAGGGTGGTACTGAGACTCAATCTGCAGGATGTGGAAAGGAGCATAGCAGAAAAACATGCAGTAAACATCAGAACAGACTTTCAAAACACCCTGCTAACAGAAGAACCAAGTACAAGCCAGCCTCTTATCATCACAAGAATAAATTGCATTGGCACCAACATCAAGATGCCTGCAAGGTAAACACAAGGCTTTGTACAATACTGGCATGAGAAAGTAGCTCTCTTAAACGCAGAAGAAAACACGTTAATTCTCCAAGCAAACTGGAAGCTCACAAAAGCTATCAAAGAAAGAACTTGGTGTGAAACAGTGTTAAGTTATATAATTGAGGAGAATTTTAAGTGTATAAGAAAGTTCTGCTAACCACATTTAATGTTGCTAATTTAAGCACAGTGAGAATCACATTAGGAAAGGTGGCTTCTCAGGAAGGGATATTGTGTTTTGGTAGGCTGCTTATGTGATAGGTTTATGTATCATATATATATATATATATATATATGAAATGTCCTTAAAATCTCTTCTTTCAAGAAGTGCCTATGATAGAGGACACTAACTATATGTGTAGGAAGGACTGAAACTGAACTACACACCACTTTGGCTCTCTCCCTTTTTGTATTTGAACATCAAACACCAAGGACATCAGTTCACTTTTAGCTCACCTTTTTAAGCTTACCAGATAATACTTAACACATTCTTTCAGGGAAGTATGACTTCTGGGTGCTGTCTCTTCTTCTTTCTTCCCAAGAGTAAAGATGAAGCTGCTAACGTCCTTCAAATTAAATTACAACAGCTGTAAAAAAGAAGACATTGTCTAAGGTTCTGAAGAGACAGGTTACTTGTTACCTTCTGTGTTACCTGTTAGTGCTGTGCAGACTTATTGATTCTTTCCGCTTAAACTGGACTACACATTTGTCTCTAGCAGATCCTTTGGCTTTTGTGGGCTTTTGTTTTGTTGTTTATTGGGTTTTTATCTGCAGGAACAATGCATGCTGTTTTTCCCATAGTGTTTTTGTACACCATGACCCAAAATGTAACACTTCATTTCTTATTTTCTACTACAGAAAATGACAATATTTTGAAATAACTTTTCCATTGAGACCAACTTCCACTGAGCTTAGGAACAATTGCATAGCCTGTCCCTATGCTGTACTGTGGGTATAAATGAATGATGTGCCAGTGTCCTCAGCCAACCACACTCCACTCAATCACAGTTAGCAAAGTATTAAATCTGACATAAGTCCAGCTGATAATGAACCCAAATACGCTGACGTCAAGAAGGCAGACAACTGTCCCACTGTTTATGATGCTTCATTTTTGCAGCTCAGCAGGGTTATGTCCTCCTACGTGTCAAATGAGTGTGCAGTGCACACACCATATCAATACACCCACCTACAAGAGGAAGCCAAGCCATTGGATTCATTCCGTGTATCTACAGTCACTAAATATTTGCAGTGAGTGAAAACACATATTCAGATTACAGCTTTCCCCTGCTGAAATTCATGTTTAAATAATTTTCAACTTCCTTTTTAATTATATGCCTTGGAGCCTGCTTTCCAGATTGAATCTGTACTCTAGGCAGGCTGGATCTGTGCTAGAACAGCATGTGTCATTTCAGCAGGTATCTGGTATGAGATGGCACCCAGAAAGCTGCCTTCTGCAAGGGAGGATGAAATGCAGGAGGAAAAGACGAGAGGCTGAGGACCCAGTACAAGCTAACAAGGTGAGCAGATTTGGATATCTATGTTTGTGCAGAGCAGCAAATTGCCACAGGTGAGGTAAGCCTCTGATTCTCAGCTCCAGTCAGCAATGACAGTTTCAAATGGGAGGGTAACTAGAGCCAGCTCAGTCTTTTGAGGACAGAATTTGCCCTGTCGGTTCAAATTCAGAAAGGCAGATGCAGAAGCTGCTGCAAATGTCCTGAAATTTTGGCCTGTCCTTTTAAAACAATGCAAGTGACATGAGTAGGGCCAGCTGAGGAAGTGAAGAAGACAGAAAGACTCTGACAGCCAATAACCCCATCAGGGCTTCCCATTACACAAATTCTCACCAAGTGAGACAACACTCAGAGGGACAAAGAAATCAGTTAATTGTTTTCCCTTGAATAAATCACACACATCTCTTGTCAAATGAACCACTCTTTCCTGTACGCCTTGAAAAATCACTTTTTATGATTCCATGATCACATCTTATAAAAAGAATCACATTCAACTGTCTCTGCAATATAACTACAGCTGAAGATTGAATCTAATATGTCTGATGGTTATGGGAAGCAAAGTCCTAAATCCCTTTATCATTTCAATTTTCCATGTATAATTTACATGAGACTATTATTAAAGGATGGCTGTTGGTTGTCTGAAGTTTAATTTCCAGAAGTATTGTCTTCAAAGCTCCACTTCCAAAAAGCAACTAAGAAATTTGTTTTCCCCATTGAAAACTTCTCCTGATTCAGGGAAATACTGGAATTGTTTGTTATTAAACCTTCGGGGTGAAAATTATCTTCCACAGGCAAGCAAACACAGTAGGTACCAACAATATGCACCTACAGACTTCCAGTTACTCAGTGTGGGAGCAGAACTGAAGAATTTCTTCTTTTGGTGGCAATTATTTTTTCCCCTTTGCTTCTCTATAGCTTCCTCTGTAAGAAAAGTGATATTTGCTGTCATAGCTTCAGCCTCACTATGTAAGTTAAAAACATGTCCTGTCTCCATTACATGATTACAGGCAGACTTTCAGCTCTGATAGTCTATGAGCTAAAGTCGAGGAACGTGCGCCAGCTGTTACAAAACAGTTTTCCTGGAAAATAGCCACAGGACCAGCAGTCAAACTAGGACATTCTACATACAAGGAAGAATAAAATAAAAAAATAAAAAAATAAAACGTAGCAGTACAACACATGATTTTAATAAAGTCAGGAATGCCATGAAATGTCCAGAAGAAAACATGTCTATACTAACCACTAAATTTCATTAAATCCATGAACATTCACTGCAAGAAGAGCACCATGGCACTGAAACACTCACCCCAACATCTTCACTTTCTATTAAAATCTGCTGTAGAAATTCAGGTGTCTTTCTGTCCTGTTGCAACTTAGATACTTGCTCATCTGAGTATCTGAGGACATCACAATATGGGATGTCTCACATCCATCACATGTTCTTTGTTCTCTCATCATCTCCCCATGGAGGGGGAGTATGTGGCGCCAGGCCTCTTGTTTTCCTAGGGATTGTTGGGGTTTTTTTCTGGTTTTGTCTGCACATGTTTCTGCAGACTGGATAAAGCAAGGTCGCAAAGCATTTGGAGTGGAAGACTATGAGGCTTGTGATAGTCTTTAGCTTCTTAGGCTTTTGTTTTAACTTATGGAGAGCTTCCCTAAGGCTTTGTTTCCCTCCCAGACAAGTTTTATCCAAATGGAAAAATGCTCTCTTGAGCCAGAGGAGCAAAACAATCAGTGTCCACCACCAGAATGCCATTTATGTAGCTTTCTAGAAACTTCAGTGGAAAAACCCTGGATGTTCCCTAAAAAATACAAGAGAGGAGTCATGGCTTGGTCCCATTTCTGATTAGAAATTACTAAGTCATATGATCCTCACACTATGAACCATGAAAACAAAAAGTACTGTAGCTTTTATTTAACACCCAAACCAACTTTTGCAACAAATGTTCACACTATTTCACTTCAGGAGAGAGCTCTGCTGACTAAGACCCAACTCCCATGCGTTTATAGGCTGGGCATTCAGAGCTAGGAGCCTACTCATCCTCCCAGAAATCCAGGCTCTTATGCCAATGTCTTCATGCCAGCATGAAGACAAATCATATCAACACTAACCACAAACCTACATACAAATAAGAATGAATTTAAGGACATACTAACCATAATATTATGTAAAATTCAGGAAAAGCTGTTGCAAGATGTGACAACACTGCATGGCCATGATTGCTGGCATAGATCATGAGAGGAAGGAGGATGTTTAGTCAGCTTGTCCAGGATGTAGTGAGAGCTGTTGGCAGCTGGAAGGACAGTTTTGGGCAGTAAGGGAAATTGCAGGTGGATTAAACATTTTGGAGGGTCTGGGTATCACAGTTGCAGGAGATTGAGCAGCTGAGAGGACAAGGGGTCTGTGAATACTCTCATCATGGCTGGGAGGGGCTTGTCTTAGACTGTCTCTGGATGACCCTGTGAATTTTAATGGCAAAGCCAAGCCATTCTGGCACACAGAACTGACAGTGCAGAAGCTAAGGCACATGGGAGGGCATTACTGCTTGTTTAGGTTTGGCATTTTGGGGATTCTGTTGCAAATTGCCCAATGGAACTACTGTACCCAGTGGCTGAGGTCCACAGTGTGCTACTGAATAATAAGTCAAAGAAAATGAAGTGTGTTTGTGTTTGTAAACACGTGAATTAGTTATTTTGAAGATTCAAAACAAAGTTAATTGTTCTAGAAGCAAGAAAGCTTACATCTAGGACAATAAATACAATGTCAGACCATCAAGAATAGCAGGGAGAATCACATGTCTAGCACATGCAAATCAAGGTTTTTAATGTTATCAGAGGAGAAGGGCTTTCAAGAAATGTAAAGCATCCTGATTTGACTTGAGCATAAGTATTCCCTTAGAAACACTAACCAGTTAGGTAAAAATCTACAGAATACTATTTTGCACAAACCTTTTATCCTAGATACGAGTGAAATGGGAGTAATTTCATGATGAGATGTACTCTACCCTATGTTCCCTAAAGAGGAGTCAGTCCTAACTCAAACCTTCATCCATGAAAGCACCCCTGTTATAATTTATTTTGTACAGGCATGAGCATTTCACCGTTACATTGCAAGCAACAGTTCAAGCCATGATATTCCTGCTGTGCTTCTAAACATGCTTAGATGTGTTTGGACAGGGCAATACAGGTTAATTGTAACTTTACCAGTTATATATTGCAAACAAAACACTGACAATAAAACATGAGACAGAAAATCAATATGGTTACAGACAAATTAATTATCAATGGTATATGGAGTTAAAAATAATGGAATGAGATCATCCACTTAGTTGTTTTCAATGGTCTGTGCCTCTGTGTTTCTCTTTTGAGTTTAGAAAATTATCCACAGGTCTGCAAAAGCAGAATAATTGCCTGTTCAGTCAAGCTCCTTTCTCCTTCTGCATTGTAAACTCAAACACACTTCACCAGACTCAGTCATAGTCCTGTGCCTCAGATTACATCAGTTCCTGGCTTGCTGGGTCCTCCCAGTGCTCTCATGCCTTGTTATTTCAAATGAAATTAGTACATCCAATTTCCAAATCTTTCCCTCTTTTCCCACTTCCTGTTCAGGTGCCCAGCAGCAAAACCTTCCTAACCATTCTGCTGACCTTCACCTCCACAAAGCCCTGCTCTTTCTCATTGCCTTCCCATCATTTCCCTGGCCTGGGTTTCATTCCCATGCATTCCTTGTTCTCTCCTTGCTTCTTTTGGCCTATCTCCTATTTTGCATCCTCCACATCACCCAGGCTTTCTGAAGTTCTTCTTCAAACTCGTTTGAAGGGCTTCCATATCTCCATCCCACCTGCAGCTCCCACAATCTCCTCTGCTACATGCCTTTAGGTCAGGTTTCCAACTGGAATGGTACAGTTACAGACCATCCCTTTCCCAAGACACAAGCAGATGTCTTTGGGCCAAATCCGAATCTGATATGCATCAGCTTGGCTCTCCTGATTTCAGGGGAAGGCTGCAGGCTCCAAGCAGCTGAACAGCTCACAGGCAGCTTCGCCCAAGGGGATGACTGCACCACATCACACTGAGAAGTTCTCATTACCCCAGTAATGGCTATGGCTAGTTCTGCCTAAAGGCCAAAGACAGGAGCTGGTTTATTATGTTTTTATAGTTGTGGGTCATTCACAGTTCTGTCAGATACACAATAATCACAACAGACTTTGTTTGGCTGTTTTCAAAAACTTGGAATTGCTTGCGGGAAAAGGGTAAAAAGCAACAAAAGGACTTAATTAAAGCGTATTCACTGAGGTCACCGAGTTATGACACATACATTTGGTTTAAAAATACATTTTTGTTCATTGTCACAAAAACTGGCAATTCCGATTTACAAGGCCAATTTCTGCCTGCTGACTCCGCTGTTCAGTTTGGAGTCTCCCTTCGTGCCAGCATGTAAGAGCAGTGGCCTCCTGCAACCAACATTTACGTAGGACAAAGTGTGATTTTCCAGGTTCTCCTCCCTCCTGGATTACCAAACTTTAATTAACAGGACTCAGAGGTCAGTAACTCAGACTTTCCACATTAAGAGATGCTTTCATCAACAAATGATGGCTCTGATGGTGCCGCAGGCGCAGCCCTGGGACAGCAGGAGGTGATGACGGCGAGTCAGCCCAAGAGCAGCCCTGGGAGGCTGAGCTGCTCAGAGACAGCCCCGGCAGCACAGAGGCCCCTTCCCCGGGCAGAAGGCTGTGTCAGAAGCAGCAGCGTGTTCCCGCAGGTGCCCGCAGCAGCCCCGCCGTGCCCCGAGCGCTGCCCGTGGGAGCGGGGAGCGGCTGGGAGCTCCACCCGCACACCTGGGCACAGGCGGGCTCAGCATCCTCGCTCCTCGGCACGGACACACTGATCTGCCCCGACAGGTTTCTCTCCCCAGCTGCAAGATGACTGGAATATTCTCAGATGATAGGTCTCTGAGCAAGATGAATGAGTTAAGAGCCAGGGCCAAACCCTCAGCTGAGGAGACTTAGAGTCACGCTGATTTCATGCAATATGGAGATTTTGGGTGGTTTCCCCCCCGTACTTCCCTGCAAAACAAAACTGTTGTCTTCTAGAAGCAAACTTGACTGGAGATTATTCTATTGATTTGGCTACCTTTTGTTTTTCCTTTTTTTTACTCCCTTCTTTTTACAGATTATAACCTGATAAATTTTAAAAATTCATTGCTTACATAACTTCCTGTGTGCCATCCTGACTAATGAAAGCCAGCAAATCTCAAAGTAAAACCCGCATGAACAATGGTGCTACAAATGAAGAAAGAAGACACTTAGCAGAAAGTTGCCAAGAGAGGCTGTGAGATGCCAGATAAAAGCCAGGGATGTATCTGAGGAAACAAGGCAACTGCAAGAGATAAGAAGGCAGATATAGAGATTTAAGCTCAAGAAATAAAGCAGGTTTTTGTAAATCTGGACAAAGATATAAAGACAAAGATGAGAGAGAAAACCAGGAAGAACAATATGGAATTTATCAAGACAACACTGAACAAACAAAACAAAACTTGAAAGTATGGTAGTAGAAAGAAAGCACAAGAGAGGGAAATAACATTTTATTGCAGTGCTGAGAAAAAGGCAGAACTCTGTAAGTGACAGGGCACAAATCATTAAAAGAACTGAAGTATTCTACAGAGACTTGGAGTCCTGCGTTTATAGCAACTAGCCAAGAAAAGAGTTTTTGCCTTCAAAAAGCACTCTGAATTCACAAATGAATGAAATGCGTGGCCTGACCAAAGCGTACAGTAGGTCAAGGCACTGGCAGGCAGTTGCCTTTGATAATCCATGCAACAGCCTGTCAGACAGCAGTGTGCTCTTTCTGATGTCTGTTTAGTGTCCTGTATAAAAAAGAGCTGTTGGTTCACTTGCAGGAGATACTTGTCTCTCTTACAAAGAATACCAGGGTGGTTGGCACAACCAATTCTCTGAGCAAAGGCGCTGAGATGACTGGGCACAGAGATTTTTTTTTTTTTAATAATATGGGCCACAGATATAGAGATATTGTGAATGAGCAAATGCAGAATCACAGTTACAAACATATAGCATGACCCCCACTAGGAAGGTCATTGAAGACTGTTTCAGAAAATTTCAGCAAGCTGCCATGAAGTGCCTAAACCAGCCTACAGCACCAGCCTTCCACATTTGATTGTCAGCCCCCAAATATGACCATAGCAGCAATGTGTGGGATCAGAACAAAGGTCTGCACCTTTTTTCTCCAGCAGTGCCCAAATACAGGAGCATGTGAAGGATCTAAGATCAAGGCAGCATATACAACATTTCTGTAGTCTTCCAGTTCCTAGCCCTTTGTGCCTCAGCAGCCTCCTAGGCCAAAGTTGGCTTCTGTGTATTCAGGAATCTTCAGATTTCCTTTCTGCAAGCTTGCAAAGCCTTCCCTTTAAGGCATGTAAACCTTTATAAAGAGATGAATCAAGGAGTGCTTTGGTTTACCTGCATGTAGGATGAAAAATCACTTCTGACCTTCTCCAGCCATCATAATTTCATCCATCCCCATCAACAGACATGTTTTTACGAACCTCAAATACCTTTTTCATGGTCTGCAGAGATCCTTTCTTAATTGTTTTCTTTCCATATGTTGCATCTTCCCTGTAGACTTTCTCTGAATAAAAACCATGATGAACCACTTGAAAAAGCAAATACCACCAATGGTTTTTGTATCTAATCTGAGGACCAGTGGAAAGCAGTTTTGTATCCGTGTTAATGGGATGGGGGGGAGGGGTTTAATGATAGAGGGAAGCAAAATGGAAAACATCTTTTTCAGAAAAAGAAGGCAGGAGAGATTTGAGAGTACATTGAAATTAACTTATTTGGGCCTGACATATGTGTAGAAATGCAATGCAGGTGTAATAGCATTTCTGTAATATAAATATTCTGTACAAAGAGAAGATCAGAAGAGGTCCCCTTGACTCTTATGAAGCCCCATCATGCTGAAGAAGGGCAGCAGAACAGGCAGAAGATGCCAAATCTCCGACCAACCCATCTTTCCTACTGTCTTATCACACTGGTCCAGGTTGCCACTGCACCAAAAGTCAAAGTCCCTTAGGGAATAGCAGCAAGATCTGCTTTCCTCTGAGCTACTCGGGTAGCTTCATTTCCCTCTTACTCTATCTGGGAAGAGGTGATTTTGCACTGCCCTTATCTTAACCTCCATTAAACCATCTTTAACTCCACAGTGCCCCTTAATTTTAGTAAGATCAGCCACAGATTAAGACACCATTCAGTACAGGAGCGACCCGACCCTCCACTTTTGCCTCTAAGAATTAAAGCCTGGGGAGTGTTTCACAGGTATTTAACAGCTGGTACCTGTTACCTCCCCATCACAGATACTTAAGAGGCCAATCTATTTGTTTATAGTATTCATTTATCCTAGCCTAAGCAGTCAAGTGCTACCCTGCCTGGGGAGAACACCAACAGTGGCAGAGCACTAATGGACAAACCCTTACAAAGAAAAACCCGAGAAAACCAAGACAAAACCTTAAAGCTTCTTTACCATCACCTACAACAGTTGCCACCAGCTCCGGGGTAATTGCTAACACCGTAGGTATGGGCTCCATTTTAGGCAAATCGGGCAATCTGCAAGGGGTAAACACTTGGGCTGGATCTCAGAGCTTCTGCCGATTTTTGCCACCTACAGATCTGGTCTGAGATCTGCTGTTTTCCCGCGACAAACGCGAGAAAGAATATGTCTTATGCATCCTGCTAGCATTCGAGCAAACATCGTGTTTAATATTAGAAGCCAGTATGCATGTGGTTGCTTAGGAATGAGAAACATCCTTTTGCTATGCCCTCCGATATGCACAGGGTTGCTGTGGGATGTTTTTGTGCATTCTACTTGAGCAGTTACCAGGGTCTAGAGTCCACGGGAACATGACATTGTAATCTTGGTCATGTTTTATTTATGGGAAGTAGCGCAGCAGATAGGGTGTGTTAACAAACAAAGATGATTGCTTCAGGGGCACTCTCTCGTCCTGAGGTAATTAAGACAAAGTAGTTTCACTGGTTGGGGGATTCATACTGCAGACAACCTTTCCCTTGCTAAAATGATCTGCAGCAACCAGGCCAAAAAGGCTAAATCAGAAGCAACGTGGGTAGTGTTTTATCTTTGGTGAAAGGTGCATCATTAGATGACACTGACATAAATTATACTTCTTAAAAATCCATTGAACATTAAAAGCTACTGAGAAGAAAATGTCATTCTCAGAGATGAGATTTTCAGCTGGAGAAATATCCAAAGAATTACTGCTACAGCCCAGCATCTCTTTCACATCTTGAACTGAAAACAGTAACTGTCACCAAGGCCACCCTAACCACAAACCCTGAGAGATGCTGGCCTGACAAAACATGTAAACTCAGAGTCAGGCTCAGCTGTCAAAGAATCTCAGCATCACAAGGGAAATCTATTCCACCATCAAAGGTCACAACTCAGAGACCTATGGCTGCTCACATTTGTTGGTTATTTGCAAAGTGTATGGCTGTGATCACAGCCCTGCAGTACTTGCTCCAGAGGAACAGAGAAACACACACAAGGCACAGCACAGGTTTAACTGGGAAATACACAAAGCCCCTCCTCTTTGTCCATTGCCTTTTCTCTCTTCTTTTATCGCTAGCCCCATCCCTTCCACTGCAGCACGTCCAGTTACAAAACTTCCCCCTTCTCCCTCTCCATAGCAGGTCAGCTTCTCCTGGTTAAGGGCAGGTGCCTCGGCTGCCCGGGGTCAGGCTGATCCCATGTGGTCTAATGCAGTCGTGCTGTGCTCACACTGAAAGTGGAGAATGGCCTTGCTCCCTGAAGTTTTTAGCTGGCCCACTGAAACCAACGGGACATTTTTCACTGATTTAGACAAGCTCTGGGTGAAGCTTCTTTGGTGGAAAAACCTAATTTCTTACACCTTGAGATATAAAAACCATGCCATAAAAACATGTCTCCCAAAGGATGCCCCTATGACTAAGGAATAAGATCAAGACCCACCAGAGCAGAACTCGGAAGAGATGCACAAAATTTCTGGTAAGTTCATAGAATATTTTGTATGACCTTCAACAAATAAGTTTACCTTTCTGTGCTTCAGATCCCCATTTGCAAAACTATATAATAGGTTTTTCTCTTACTGTTTATACATGCTGCCCAAAGATATTAGGTCTCTCACAAAAGCAGAGGTAGCGAGCTCCAGCTCTGCTTTTCTGGGACAGTTATGAGCATATGGGGCATTTCAGAGGTATCAGCCATAAAGTAATTATAGATTAATTCAAGATTTCCCATCTTTCACTAATAGGCTACGTTTGCTGTATAGAATGCTTACAGCAGTGCTGCTGTCTTCTGTCACCATTAACCCAGAAGAGTGGCCTGCTCAGAGCAGAGACAATTTGAAAGGAAAGAATAAATACACTTAGTGAAACCCTGACAGGTACCTTTCACACCTTTCCAGGGAAAGACATTAATTGCCCCCTTTACTTTTAACTGTCCTATGTTGATATTTTAAAATAGATCAATATAGTAAAAACCAGTACCTTGATTGCTTGAACCGTATGTTTAATTAGGCTAATTTGCATTTTTATCTGAGTTAATTTAAGGGCTAAAATCAGGTCTGGTGAAAGAGGGGAGAATTCTTCCAAAGGTTATGTTGCATTAGCTTACACCAGGTCTGAATCTGGTCCACAAGATTCAGAAAAAAGTCTTTTCTTATGTTTGATGAAGCTTGGGTGAAGGCCAGGTTGCCATTGAACTTCCTTGGTTAATAAACATTTTTTTTAAAAAAACAAACAAAAAATCTTGCTCTTTTATGATGCCATTCAAGGGAGCCATGATCACTGATTTGTGAGGAAAGGAAAAGTTTGCCAAGGAAAGGTTCTGCAGGTGGCATAAGGTGAAATTCCTTGTGAAGATGCAGTGGATTTGTTTCTTCTTCCAGATACCATGGAATCATATGTAACCACAGAGGGGGAGAACATCTTTACAACATTCTTTTTCCTACTTGAAAAGAGTTGCCTTCCTCCTTACTTTGGCTCCTTCTGATCATATTTGAAAAATGATCCAAACTATTTCAGTATTTCCTCATCCAACACACAGTTTCCTTTGCTTCCTTTAGGACAGCCTTCCAGACTTCCTGGATTTTTCCTGATTCATTTAAGCTGAACCCACAGCTGGATGTTTAAAGTCCTCACTGATGCTGGGCAGAGTGCACATCACACCATTTGCAAGCTACTCACATTGATGCATGCCATGGTGGTATCTGGGTTTTTTTTGCAAGAGCATATTGCTGTCTCCCTGTCACTTATGATCCTCCATACCCTTTTTTTTTTCTCTGACCAATAGTTGTTTAGTAAATTAGTCAAATAGTAAGATCACTTTGAACACCACCATCAGCTTTCAACACAGTGTTGATTTTTCACAACCTGGTTTGGTGTGCAAATATAGTAAATTATCCTCAGTCTATCACCCAAGGATGTCATGAAATCAAATTTAATTGCACAGAACTGGCCCTAGTACTGACCCCTTAAAACCTGCTCTATTTTGAGAGCTGCTCCTCCAAGATGACTTTGTTCCCTTCAAGCTGTATGTGTCTCTCTCTTCCTGAACAGAAAAGGTGCCTTGAAAAGAAAATTGGGATCATGTAGTAATACAAGTAAACTGAGATATGATATTTGGCTGGTAGACACAGAGGCAAGCTGAACAACACTTTACTTGTAGGTATGCAGGTTGCTCTGGTGTTCTTTGCACTCAGAGGATCTGAATTTATTTTTCTTTAAGCTTCTATTCACTTTAGCAGCTATTATGTGGGACAACTGCAGAAGCAGATCAGCAGACCCCTGGGCCAGAAGTGCTTCACAGATCAAGAAACTTCACTTGAGGCACAATTACCTGTAGAAATTACATCACATTAGCAGTTTAGGGAGAAATCAATGTCCAGTCTTGCTGGGCCAAAGAAAGAAGGACTGAAACTTCATCTGTGGGAAAACAGCATGGTGAAGAGAAATATACTGGTTACATGGAGGGATCATTCATCACCAGGTTAAAGTGGTAGCATGAAATCACATTGGAATAACAGCTAACAAAAGAAGCAGTCTGAGTATGGAAAATCATGTGAACTCTCTGGCTAAGGTTTTTGCATATCAAGACAAGTATATACTTCTGGGAAAAATTGCTTGAGAGATTACATCAGACTGAAATGACAAAAAAGTTACTTCATTCTGCTGGCTGATCATTCACATACCTCACAGAAGTTCCTACTGACATGCACAGTAGGCTTAATTTGCCAACAGTTACTGCTTTCCACACTACTCCTTTGGAGGATTGACTTATTGGGAACTGACACTCAGTATTGCAAAGCAATCAGGTAATGTGGTTTAAAACACCTCTTGCTTTGAAGAGTCTGAAGAACATGGTACTCTTTTTAAAAAATATATCCAATATTAAAACTATTTACCAAGCTGAGTTGGATTGCACAAATTGGAAAATCACTCTCAGTTGATAAGTAAATATGCCTCTCTGCCTTGGCACAACAGAGCAATGCTGATTTACATCATCACATAGCCCACTTTAGTTTGCTCCCCCACAAAGTAGAATTAGAAAGTTCATTTCTCTAACTTACTATTAAAAAAGGAAAAAAAATCAGCTTTTAAAATCCACACCTGGGAAGACAATCCATCTTCATGGACACATCCCCATCTCCACTGGTCATTACCACCGTTCTGCATACATCTGCTGTGGAGTATCTCAGGGTGATGGAAGGACAAGACATTCTACAGCCATCATCACACATATATTGTAGAACACGGTGTGCCAATTGCAGTCATACTGCTGAAGTCCTCTATTTTACTCTGATTAGCTTGACCTGCAGAGAACTGATTAATCTACCTGCCTTTGCACTAGAGGGGACAAGGAGCACCTATGCAAGCTATACTACCACTCTTTTATAGAAAGAATAAACTATGGCAGTGGAGTAAACTGCAAATGTTTCACATATCAAACTTCAAAACTAGTGCATACATAGCAACATTTCCATCAGAGAACATTTTTCACGCAGTGACATGAATTTTTGACTAAAAATATGTTTTCCTCAACAAGAAAGTTCATGGGTTTTGTCACTTGTAGATTGGGCATTTTAAACAGCTACGATTTCATACTATTACTTCAAATCTTTGCAATAAGCCAAATTGTACATCTAAATTTCAAACTCCTGCAGGTAGAGAGAGGTATCCACCAGGGTGTCATTCCAAGAGTTTCATAGGACTACTGGAACATTTACAAGCCATATTGATCTGAAGATAATTTTGCAGCCTTTCACATCTAGTGAAATGGTCAAAATACTGTCTTCGCCACATGCTGCTTACCCTGAATTTGCATTATCTGTTGGGTACAGTGATGGACTCCTCCATCAGAAATATATATATAGAGTTAGGAGTTATGTCTCTCTTTAATAAAGATGAGGTTAAGCCACGAACTGAAACAGGAGGGATATGGTATTTCAATTTCTCTAAAATGTTCAGACACTAAAAGCAATAATTTAAGACATTGGAATATGAGCAGAATAATATCTATGACGATAATTTTTTTTTCTAAAATAGCTTTGGACCACTGCCTTATTTTCAATATTCATTTAGAAATGTAAAGCTTGTTAAAAATCAGTGGGTCTTAGAACTCAAGTTACCTTTAAAATGCGATTGAAAATCCCATTTCACGTAAGTATTTTGAAATGTCTAACAATCCTGATTCATCAATGATCCTCCAACACATTCCTTTTATCTGAACATGATTACCATGTGAAACATGATTTCTTCCCCTTGTTTATATCTCTTAACATCTCCTTACCTCTCCTCTTCTAATTCTGTAATTGTGTCATTTTGTTCTGTCAGCCATTTGGGAATATTTTACTGGAATGGTGCTTTTCTCTGTGAAGCTGCATTATGTTACATCGTTGCTAAGAATTCAAAGTATTCTGTAAAAAGTGTCTGGATTCTGATTAGATTGCTTCAGCCACATCCTGAATAGAAACTACTATTGCTATCAATATCAATTTTCCTTGGTTTTGCTTCTAATTCACATTGGAAATATATTACACGAAGACTCTACTCCTTTGGCCTCTTTTCTCACTCCAGCAATTCTTCTCACCATCACATCACAGAGAGTTAAATGAGGAGAGTTTGTCCTGAGTTCTTTGTTCTGTGCTTTATGTCTACTTGTCTTTCCCAAATTATCTTAATTTCAGTTTGTCTCTCTACAGCTCACCCTGTTTGGAAGACCTATTTAACATGATGAGTGAAGTCCCACATGTAGTTTTATGAAGTTTTATGTAGTTTTTATCCATCTTCACGTATGAATTAATAAATACAGTGGGGGAAAGAATTATCGACATACCTCCTAGTGGTACTTTGCTACTGTGAAATTTAGCATATACCAGATTATCTTGGGTAGTCATTGAACTTTGCTTTATGATCTATTGGTTTCTAGTGAAAAATAGCATTTTAGATATTTTAATAGCATCTAGTAGAATGTTATATAGACATTGTCCACATGCAGTGGCTGCTCCAAATGTGATTTCTAGAGGGGAAGCAAGGTTCTTCATTTATCATTGTAATATTCATTTTAAATCAGCTTTGCTAAAGTAACTGGCAATCTTTAGAACGTAGTGTGGTGGACAAAAATGAGCTCAGTTACACTTGTCTGTTAATTGGGAGAAATTCAAACGAAACCACTATTATACTCTAGCTTCTATAGGTACACAGATATCTAAGTTAGGTACAGAGCGATATAGACACTGTTTTTGCACACTTACACACATCTAATGTGTTGCTCATTGGACATCTATTCTTTATGCTTAAAACATTTTTGAAGAGCAATGGGGTTTTTTTGCATTATTGCAATTCCTAGTCAGTTTTCAGGAACAATTAAATCCCCATTGTTTTCTCTCACATTCTTATTAGTTTTTATGTTCTCTGATGATACCTATGATTTCTACCATAATCAGCACAGCCACTTGCCAACCCTATCAGAAAACACGCAAGTGATCTTCATTTGCGCCAGAAGTTTGCCACAAATATCCTGACAAAATAAGACATAGTTTAAAAGATACACATAAAAGGAAATCTGCATCTAACTTTGGTGCAGAGGAAGTAATCTATGAATCAATACCTTGTCTGCCTAATGCAATGGTCTCTTCATTAGTTTGGGAAGCAGAAGAATCAGAACAAATTTTTAAACTAGTGTTACCCTCAAACTGCAGTCCAACAAAGCCCTGAAGTGTGTGTCCATTCTCAGGAAGTTTAATACCTGTGGTTAAAGCCATAGGAAAATGGACAGTGACAAAACCGGATGAAGAATCTTTTCTTACCAGCCTTTTATTCTTTTTTTTTTTTTTTTCCCAGTGTACAATTACATTTGATTCTGTTTTACGTAACAGCTTGTTTAGGAAATGTTCTGAAAGTAGTCTTGCATTGGTAAAGCATTGGCAAATGGAGTGAACTGGTCCTTTCCATCTCTAACATGTGTGATCTGAGAGAATGGTCTGTCAGACAATGAAATGCATGTCATTGAGTAGCTAAAGGTCAGTGTTTAGCTGAGCTAGGAGAAAAATTCAGAGCAAATCAACTATTAGGCAAATGTTGCTTCTTTTTTGCTTACAAGTTGTCTGCAAATAGATCACAATTTTCTCAAATATATTCATTATTCAGAATTATTTCCTGAATGATTTTTGTGTGTAATTATTGGTCTGTTCACAAGCCTTTCATTTTGGGTGCTTGGTTTTCAAGCTATTTTAATTGGGTGTACAGATCACATGGCATGTTTCTGTCCTTTGGTAGGCTAAATGTAACTCTTGGACTCTCTGATGGAAAAATCTCAGTTATGGTCTTGTAGTTCAATGATCACTGCCATTCTGTTATATGTTGCTATCATTTATGTAGGTTTCATGTATGTAAGACCACTAAACCAGATCTGAGTCCATGGAATACTTATGCAAATCAGTAGTAAATGTGTTGAATCCAAAGAAGTAATATGGTGTACAACCAGTGTAAGTATAAGGAACTTGAGCTATCAAATTTCCTTTATAATATTTTTTCATTATAATTACAGTACTGAGTTTAATTACCTCTCCTTTCATACCAAAGTTTGAATTCCGTTGGCTTCACTTGTATTTCACAAAGATTTTTCTAAGCCCTCTTCCTTTACCAATTATAATGGAGTTCTTGGATTACACAAGCATGTGTGAAACAGGAGTATCCAACCTAAGGACGTCACAAAGCAGCTCATTTGGATTTAGCTGTTTGCAGTTTTATTTGTGTGATTTCTCACATTTTCTCTGTCAAAAGGGCCTAATCCTACTTTTTCCTCATGCCAATGTGTGTGGGTAATCAGAGCTCTGACAGACGTGATCTAGGAGATCCAATGGTGATGCGTTGTGGCATTACAACTTCCAGGAGGCCCAGAATTCTCCTTGCCAGGCAATATAGTGATATAGTTTCCCTAGCAGAGGCAGTAGACAGAGACCCCTTGTACCTCCAAACCCTCCCAGCCACAAGCTGCCATGCACAGCAGTGGTTGCTGCCCCTAAATCTTCGAACACCACATGAACATCTGCAAGGCCTGCAGCGTCTTTACAGCTAACAAAGTGACATGGCGGTGTAAAGCTCGGCTGGAGTGAAGTCATGTTTATGGGGTGTCAAAAACACCCCATTCAAATGCAAACTGTACAAAACTTAGAAGTAAAATGTAACAGCCCTTACAGCTCACTTCAGAAGGCATCCAAAATGAACTTGGCATTTGGGAAATTATAGCGTGAACTATTGCCCAATGTAATTGTCAGTGTCGGGTTCCGATTTCATTTTCACTGTTTTTTCATGAGTGCAACTTTTCAAAGCCTGTAACTTTTATATCACTCTGAAGCCTTGATCCAGCAAAGCACTTACATACATACCTAAATTTAGATTGTAGATTCAGGGAGCTTGAGATCAGGAAGGGACCATCTGTAGGAGTTCTTCTGTAGCACACACCACTTAGCTTCCCCTCCTGACATCTGAGTTGAGCCAAATACTTTAAAGTCCAGGAGCAGTTCCTTTGAAATGAATTTCAATTACCCGCCTGCTTTGAATCAAAAGCCTGTTACATGGTTTGTTGGACCAGGGCCTCCAGGAAACCAGAATCTGGTCTCCAACACTCCAAATCTTTCCTATGCTTTCCAATAATGGTTTGAATAACAATTCTCTTATTTAAGATTTCCATGCATTAGCTAACAGGTTGGGTTGAGAAAGAGCATCAGGACAATGAACTGCCTCTAGCTGCCAGCTCTTATCCTCAAACTGCAAATTGTGCAAAATTCTGTCTTTAAATGTGCATATCTTTGCCCCTAGCTGAGGAGCAGGAGCAGATGTTTAGCTGCAGTTACATTTTGGTACTTCTCACATAATACAATTCGTGGCCCAAATTCAGTCCTGGTTGAATTGGTAAGTGTTCTCCCTATTTGCATTGGCATCCAAAAAGCAGAATATGGTAACAAACCTGAGTGCATGCACCATACAGCTACATTTATGGAGAGGGACAGAAAAAAACATGAGCAAAGCACTTCTCAGCACCTTCAGAAAACTGAGATAATGGCCCCAAACATAACATAATTTCGTATGAGAAATGTAACTGTTTCAAGAATTATTCTACCACTTTCTCTCAAGACTCCTATTCAGGAAATACCTTGCATTTTATTTAAGTCCAAGGGATGTAAGCAGGACTTGAGCATCTGCTTGACATAATTCAGGTTCTCACATATCCTTCTCGAAAAAGATTTATCTCCTGATGGACTCCCATGAGAACTGACAGAAAAAATGGCAGGAGCTCTGTCATCTGTACTGAGGCTTCAACCCCTTGCTCCTTTCTTTTTTCCCCCTTCCCACCTCTCAATGTCAAAAAAACAGGAAAGACAGATTTGGAGATCAAGTCAAATGTCCAATTTATTTTTATAACTTGAAACTGGAACAAACGTTGTTTAGAACGAGCGTACAAATGAAATGGTAGACACATGCTGAACTCAACATTGTGACAATACGGGGAAAAAAAAGAGGCCAAAAATCTTGTACAGAGAATAAAAGGAACAATAAATATTTCACTAAGCCATATTGAAATGACCTCCAGCCATCTCAACATTTTATCCATAATAAAAAAAAAAGTGCTCTCGTTTTTTAAACAGAGCACAAATACCAAGCAATAATAAATAGTTCCAAACTTGTAGTAAAAGACAAAACCTCCAAGTAAACAACAAAAGCTCATACAATAAGTAATAGAAAAAGGTAATAAAAATATTTTGCCTTGCCGGTACAAATGCAAACAACTTAAACCAATGTTACTTTGCTTTGCAGTTCTAAAATACAAAGAGCACCATAAAAATGAGTTTGCCTGTGATAAACAAAACCTTGGACTGTCTTTTACATAGGACTGGGATGAAATGCTGATTTTTTTTTTTACCCTTTCCTTAAAAATGTTTATTTTTCTTTCCAAAACCAGGTTCCTGCACCTGTCCTGTTGCCAGGGAGTCAACTGGAGTTTTGCTCTGGACTTCAATAGCAGCAGGACCAGACAAAATGTAAGTAATAAATTCAGCCTTAAAAAAAATTTAGAACTTCTTAAAGTGTGAAAAGAACTACGGCAGCATTCTAGCTATGTCCATGTTATATTGTGCTTATGGCCTAGTAAACTACGGCTCTTCTAAGCAAGAAGAAAAGGAGGGCCATTTCAGTATCATTACAGTCTGCAGAAACACAACCCTTGTGCTTTTGGGTGACTTATTGTTAGTTTCAGTGATTTAAGTCACAAAATTAGACATCTGCTGGTGTTAGCTATCCTGGATAATTAAAAATGACAGGGAGACTGAAACTCCAAAACAACTTACAATAAAATGAAAAGTGAAATTCTTTCTAAAATCAATGAATTGTGGACTGAAAATGTGCAGTTAACTTCCAATCTTTGTAGCTCTGACGCAAGTCCAAGAGATTCTTCTGAGTTCTGTGGCACGACTAGATTTTTACAAAAGCCAGAGATCTGAATTTTCACCAAAAAAGTGAAAATGTGTCTTTAAGGAACCACATTCTAACCTCAGTTATGCTGGAATAATCCAGGACTAAGAGTGATGAATAATTCCTGATTTATATCCGTTTAATTGAGATACAGAATTTATCCAGAAGACTTAAGGGTGTGACGTTCAAGCCAGGCTATCTGATAAGTAGATGGACCAAATTCTCCCTATTGTCACACCCATGCCTCTCCAATTGCTCCAGTGGTTCTGCACCAATGAAAGCAGAATAATTTGGCATGGCAATATATTTTTTCCTTGTTTTTATTTTAAGTGTTACCGTCATTTTCTGCAAGAGCGGTGATCATTTTCTCCTCCCCTTCACTAAAGCATTAGTGCCTCTTCTGCCACGTCTTCCCCTCGACCCCAACGGGAGAGAGTGTGAGAGAGAGAGAGAAAAAGAACTGCAAAGAAGAGAGACATCAAAAGGTACAGGATTTCATCCCAGTCCCTCAAACATTCAGAAATTTATGGAATGTACAATTAGAAGTGAACAGCAGCAAAGCAGCTAATAACATGGACTGGCAAGACCTGTACACGGAGTCGGTCCTGTTCTGACAGGGAAGAGGAGGGCTGTGCCTGGACTAATTTTACTTCAACCCGATTACAGCTGTACCAACAGCAGGCCATTTCACCATTTTATGTCAAAGTGGATGCAGCAGCTCTCACTTTTTGCTATAAAAAGACTTTCTTCCAGAGGGCAGTGGCAGGGTGTGAGGAGCAGTGAGTGGGGGTTGGCTAGGAGAGGGAAAATGTATTGGACACCTTCTTGTTTGGAAGGAGGGGAAGAAATCTCCTCTCTCTCTCTCTCAAATCTGCAGGGAAGCTGTGGGATGTCACCCCAGACACCTTTCCAGGAACGGAATTTCTTTTCACACAAATAGGCAATATCCATCCAGCCTGGTTCAACCATACCTGGTAAAACCTTGATGCAAGGGGTCCAGGCAACTTTGAAGTTATTTAGAGCCCTGTGGGAACAGCACTTTTTTGTAGGCCATTTCTGACAAAAAAAAATATATACACAACTAAAATCGTTTGTGAACAACAACAAGAAAAAAAAGTAAAATAAAAAATCACTTAATTATTTTGTTTTGTTTCTTTTACTCAAAGGTCGTCTAACAACCCCCTTTTTTCCTGTACAATAAGGACTTCACATACAAATTTTTTTTTATTTTTGCAATATTTTATCCTGCCAAATTAAAAAAATATATTATGGCAGCCTGTTTGTTTGTTTTTATTTTTATTTCCAAATTCACTAACAAAAAGGTACATTAAATCCCTTTAAAAGGACAAGCGTACAGTTAAAAAATTACAAGCTTCAGTAAAAATACAGCAAGTGCCTACATCATATGAATCAACCAATATCAATATCCATTCCAGAAGGGGAAGGGAAGGGGGGAAGGGGAGAAAAAAAGAGAAAAATAGGTACAGGTCAGAAACGTGATTTTTTTTTTCTGCAAAGCAATAACAATATTAAGCACTTTTTTCTACATACTTTTTCTACATGGTGTAGCAATCACCTTTTAATCCCCGAATACAAGATTCTATACATTTTTGAAATAAAAATTCAACACCCAAAGCAGAAAAAAATTTACTAAAACTCAAGACTTTACAGTTACAGTGACAAGAACAAATTTATAGACCCACCATTTAAATTTTACTGCAACATTTTCAAGGAAAAAAGAAATTTTTTTTTTTCTTTCTGGTTTTGTAAAATGCCCAGGCATTCTCCATTATTACAAATACTGGTCCACTTTTACAGTAATCAAGAAATTTTAATATATATAATATATACTAAAACCCCGTCACCAAAAGAAAACAATATACACATGGCCATTATGGCATTTTTTTAATAACCTATTAAGCAAACTTTGAAAAAAAAAAAGATTGCTCAAACACACATACACACAATTTCTTTTTTACCCTTGTATGTATTCAATACTGTAAACGTATTTTAAGACAGAGTGCACTAAATTTAACTTTTAAAAAAAAATTAGCCGTTGTTCCTGAATTGTTTTTTCTCATTCAATCATAGCAACTTGTAATTTGTGTCATTTGAGTTTTAATTCAGCAGTAAATCATTTCCATTCCATTTCCTAAGCAGCGTTGTCCTGAAAAAAAAAAAAGGCTGAGAATAATTCAGCTAATGTATGTCCGAAGTTGTGCTGGGTATACATCTTCATTTGATTGGGTCTTATGGCATTTTCATGTCCACTATCTTCAACCAGTAATTTTTTTTATTTTTATTTTTTTAAGTAAATGTGGCTCTTTTTTTTTTTCTAAAGAATGTACTTTTCTTGTTTTACTTTTTTTTTCTTTAAAAGTCTTTCCATTTCACAAAAACATTTTGCATTTGTCTCAAGAGACTCAAATAGGAAGATCAGTTTTCAAGGCACTCACGTCAAATTGAATGGCAGTAGAAAAACTGTCCAATAAATTATTTTTATTTATTTTTCTTTATAGTGCCAGTATTGTGAATGCCATGCTTAGCAACACTGACACTTAATCTCAGCTGTTCCCTTACAGTTTAACCCACCTTTGGGCCAAGTAGAATATGATGTAATTTCTTGTTGAGAAGCCATTTTTCTCTTAACCACAAACAAAAGATTTAAAGTGCGGGTCAACATAATTAAATCTCTAACCATAATTGTCTACTGTTTGCTAATATTAGTTGAAAAAGGCTTTTAAAATTTTGGAATTTGAAAGTAGAGCAGGTGCAATTTTTTTGCTTTCTTTTTTCTCTATCATAATGCTTTTATCTGAATACAATTCCATTCTGTTCCTAATTAAGTTGGAAAAAATCTTACCGAGTTCAGTAGGAGCAGAATCTTGCCGAGAAAGGTAAATCAACCTAAATCAACCAGATTTTTTTTTCCGTCTTTATAATAACATCACTGTACAGCATCTAAGATGGTTCTAATAATTCTATTCATAATGCCTATGAGTTGAGGCTTTTCATTGAGAAATTCACACTTTCCTATCTTCTAGTAATCAACTACAGCAAATATGGACTAAAGTAGATGTTCTAAATTCAAATTTATGATTTTGTGGTTTAAAAAAAAAAAAATATGGCATTTGGCTCCTCTGAGGTTTGAAAATAATATTAAAATGCTCAAGATGTACTTTTATTGTCTCTGGGAAGAATCACAGGAGGGGAAGAGGGAGGGAAAAACACTCCAGAAAGTGACAAACTGGCATCATTATGTTGCCATAGCTTTTAACAGGAAGAAACTATCTGATAGTAATGCACAATTAAGAATGTTTCTAGGTTTTGAGTGTAGCAGCCTTCTGCATCTATGTCTTTTTTGTTGCCATAACTTTAGTGCTGAAATCCATCTAGAAAAGGCCTCTATCTTCAGTGACATTGTCAGTGCTACGTATTTGATCCAATTTCAAAAGAAAGTGCTAATTTTAAAGATTGTTATCCGCTGTACAATTTTGTTTTCCCTAATCTTCAAGGTTATTTAAGAAGAGAAAAGAAAAATAGGAAGGAAGGAAGGAAGGAAGGAAGGAAGGAAGGAAGGAAGGAAGGAAGGAAGGAAGGAAGGAAGGAAGGAAGGAAGGAAGGAAGGAAGGAAGGAAGGAAGGAAGGAAGGAAGGAAGGAAGGAAGGAAGGAAGGAAGGAAGGAAGGAAGGAAGGAAGGAAGGAAGGAAGGAAGGAAGGAAGGAAGGAAGGAAGGAAGGAAGGAAAAGAAAGAAAGAAAGAAAGAAAGAAAGAAAGAAAGAAAGAAAGAAAGAAAGAAAGAAAGAAAGAAAGAAAGAAAGAAAGAAAGAAAGAAAGAAAGAAAGAAAGAAAGAAAGAAAGAAAGAAAGAAAGAAAGAAAGAAAGAAAGAAAGAAAGAAAGAAAGAAAGAAAAAATATTTCAGTTCAAATGCTGGCTTCTTTACAAGAAATTACACACATTTAGCTTAAATTTCAACAAAGCAGCGGCCCAAAAATTATAATTTTAAAAGATATGTTTCTCTCCTACAATGCAAGTAATCTCAGGCTACGACTGGGTAAAATTAAAAAGGGATACCCAACAAAATTTTAAAAGAAATTTAAACAGAAAGAATAAAAAAAAGTACCTGCACATGCCAAAAAATTACAAAAACCCAATAAATACAGAAATTATTGCACAGTTAAAAGGCTCCACAATTTTTACTGCCTTAATCAACCCTCGGGTTTAATAGAACTTTGTAGACACAGGTTATATTTAAGTGCCAGAGTCTGGCACCTTACCATAGTTATGCTAAGTTATGTTTACGGAGGCAAGTTAGGTCATCTTTTCTCAGTTGGCAATAGTTAAACTGTACAAATAAAATGTTACCTAGACCCCTGAAATTTAACCTAGCGGAGGTGGGGACAGGAGGGGATGGGGTGGGGGGGAGGGAGGGAAACGGGGGGGCCTTAGCTTCTTTCTGCCTGCTCAATTTTGACGTCATTTGTCAGCAAATGTTCTCCATGCCACTTTTTCATGTGTTTCTCCAGGGTGCTGTAAACACTGAAGGGCATCTGGCAAATGTCGCAGCGGTAGACCTCCTTCCCTATCTGGCCATGCGTTTTCATATGGCGCGTCAGCTTACTGCTCTGGGCACATGCATAGTTGCAGAGCTCGCATTTGTAAGGCCGCTCTCCAGTGTGGCTCCGACGGTGTACCGTCAAATTGCTGCAGTTCTTAAAGACCTTGCCACAGTACTCACATGTATCGCTCCTGCGTCCTTCCTTCGAACTGGGTCGCCCGGGGCCGGGTCCACTGATGTGGGGGGTGCTGCCTCCGCTCGCCGTGCCGCTGCGCCCTGAGAGCCCCCCGTCCAGCATGTCCCCCGGCGGAGTGGAGAAACGCAGGCTCCCGTTCTCCGATGAGTGCTCGGAAGAGGTCGCGAAGGGGGATTGTCGGGAGTCTGTGAATCCGAGGAACGGATCCTTCATGAAGTGCCGCGATGCTGCATACCCTACCAGCCACTGGGAGTAAACGTTTTCGGAAGGTATTATCGTTGCTGGTGGCAAGTCCAAATCTTTCTCTACCTTTATTCTTTTAGAGGAATTGTTTAAACTGGGGCTCGTGATAGGTGTTGGCTTGCGGGGAAACAAGTTTGGGAAGGGTTCACCCGGGCCAAAGTTTCTTCCATTGACCGTACCTTCCTCAGTGCGGTCCAGCTCTCCTACCACTGAGTCTTCATCGCCCGGATCTCTCTGACAGAGGTCTCGAGGACACAAGTCTCGCTGGTCAGAGGACCTTTTCATGAAGCTACTCCTCTTCTGTTTCTCAGCTAACATGTCGTTATATTGCTGAATGGCACCTAGACTTACATTCTCGATGACTTTTCCCAGGACGAGGGATTTCTCATCTGGCAGCGACTTGGAGCCGTTTTCTCGGTTGCGACTCAGCTCTGAGTCCATGCTAAAGCTTGATTCCGGTCGGCTCTCATTTTCAAGCTCCTCTTCCTCCTCCTCCTCCTCTTCCTCTTCTTCGTTGTCATGGCCCAGGGAAGGATCGCTCTCATTCCTGAAATCTGCCTCACTGGATTTCAGTCCCTCTCCAGTGAGCTCACTTGTGCCTGGCTCGGGGGAACTAGTGGTGGACAGGCCATCATCTGACCTGCCTGTCATGGAGCCAGCTTTATGCATATGCGTTTTCATGTGGCGTTTTAGCTTGCTGGCCTGGGAGCAAGCGTGGTCACAGAGCTGACACTTGTAGGGCTTTTCTCCTGTGTGACTGCGCCGGTGCACGATAAGGTTACTCTGGAACTTGAAAGTTTTCCCACAAAATTCACAGGACTTGCTCTTGGCCTGAGGCTGGGGAGGCGTAGTGCTGCTGGGTGGCATGGGGGGCAGTGGCGGGGTGCTCAAAAAAGGTGATTTAGGGCTCGGCTGGAAAGGATTCAACAGACGATGCATAGGGTTGGTGCGACTGGGTGAGACTGGCGGAGGGGTGGAACTGTTTCCTGCCAGCTCTCGAAGCCTTCTGGAGAAATCCATCGCTGGGGACTCAATTGCCATGGGGTTTAAACGCATAACTCTGTCAAAGGCACTGGGATGCTGGGCAACTAACCCCATTTCTTCGGCACTAAGGCGATGTGGATCCAGATGATGACGAGGTGGTGGGCTGAACAGCGGAGGCGTGTTTGGGAGCCGACCCTCACCAAAGCCAGGGTGTTCACGCAAGATGGGTCCTGTCATGCGCAAAAGGTTGAAAGGGTTGTTGTCTCCAAGAAAATTCATCAGCGGGGACTGTGCAACAGTCTCCGGTCCCAGAGGAGGAGGGATGGTGATGCGTGGAGTAAGGGAACTGTTTGAAGGGCTTGTTTCCAGGTAGATGCGGAATCCATGTGTGTTCTGGGCATGCTGAAGCAAGAACCAAGCGCTATTAAAAGGCTGCTTGCATGTTGTGCAAATATAGCTTGAAGGCTCATCTTTACCTATAAAAGAAAAAAAAACCAGAAAGAACACTTAAAAAATAATACAGCGGAGAACATTAAAATGCAGTTGGCATTCACTTTATTTTGCTAACACATTTCCTCCTTGGCATTTCTGAAAGAAGGATTTAATTGCAACGTATTGACTGATATAAATTGTTGAACAGCACGTTTACTCACCACACTTATTCACTTAACATGTATGACAAATATCACACATACGCATTTGTGCTATATACATTTACATCCTCTAATTTGCAAATAAAACCTTCTTTTATGACGTGTGAGGATCCAAATCCTTTCATGTGTTTATTCCACAAAGAGGAATTTATTTCAAGGGATTTATGACTGCGGACAAAAACCAAGAAAAATGCAGTGTGGTAGGTTTTACAAGGCACCTGTAAGGACCTTCAGTGTCATTTTCACTCTCTGATTTTATATACTTCATGCAGCAGTCCCCTGAGATCTTGCTGAATTTAATTTATACATGCTTAAGTCATGCCAGCACTTCCATTTTTAAAATACTATGTAGATATTTAGCCACAAAAGTCCTATTCAAGTCAACAGGAGCTTGGAAAACATACCCTTGCATAAACCACTTTGACGTTCTTTTTGCCAAAACACCAAGAAGCCACTCAAATGAAACATCCGGTAATCAAAGCCGACAGCACAGTTGCAATTAACAGTAACAAATGTCGGGCTGTGCTTGAACTGGGTCCCAAGAATTTCTGAGCCTGAGCCTGCCCTCCAATGCAGAAATGCTCACCAGAGCCAAAAACATTGTTCTGTTTGCTTTTCTAGTCTCTTGGAACGACTGCATAAAGGTGGAAAGCATTCCTTTAACCTTGATTCAGCTTTACATAAAGGACAGGTGTGGACAAGTCTGCATCACAGTCATAATTTTGCTAGCTAGAAAATTCCGGTCCTGGGCACAATATAAACTATGTGCTATCTGCAAAAAGCACTTCCCTTCTTGCTCCCCTCTCCTTTTTTCAATGCCTCTGCAAGACCCTGATAAATTCAAAAATATGTTTCAACTTCAAAATCATGATCAAGAGTTTGTTTTGTTGTTTGTTTTTAAATTATTAGTAGGCTTCCTGAAAAAAAAACCTGCCCGTTTTCGAAAATCTAAAATTAATTCCTTGCTTGCTTGTTTGTTTATGATAGCACATGTTTTGTCTAGCAATGGCCCCACTGAACCTAAAGGCACTAAACTTCCTGAAAGTTCAATATTTTAACCAAGCTTCCTGACTGACCCATGATGGAACCAGGACCCAAGCAATGCCTGATTCAGCCCCTCCACAGGAGCTCAAATCCAAAGCTGAATTAACAGACCCTTTCTAGATGGGGGGCTGCCATTCCCAAAAGCCTGTTGCATAAGCTTGAAAATGAAAGAGTTTATAAAGAGAACAGAACCATGTATCAAAACTACCTTGTAAAGAAGAATGACTCATAGCAGACCAAAAAAAAATTTACACTTGGGGACATCAAGAGAAGCTGATTGAATTCCCCTCTTCTGGCTGTTGCAGGAACGACTGTTGCTAACAAAACCTACAAAACCTTAGACAAGGAGGCTAGAAGATTATCTGCCTACCTATCAGCCTGTCAGTTTATTTAATCTTATCTACCAATATACATCCATAACAGCATAAAGGAAAAAGCATGTATCAGATTGAGACTTATTTACAAAGGCAGGTGATAAATGCAGTGCAACTCTTCATGCACTTATTGATTTAGCAGGGCAATTGCTGTGGATAGCAGCTTTGAACTGTGATTTCAGTGAAGCTGTCTCTTCACAGCCAATAAAAAGTGTACACAGCACAGTGGGCATTTCTGCCTGGCTGACGTGGCCCCCATGCCCTGGCCCCACACTCTGTGTCTGTATGGGCCAGACATAGTTGCTTTGATTAATTTCTAACAATTGCTATTGGAAGAAAAAACAAGTTTGGGAACTGCCCTTGGCTTGGAAAAAAGTGCCCGTAACTGCTATTGACATTAATGAAAGCCACATACAAACATGGAAAGGAACTGATACATTACCCCTTAAAAATCTACTCCCTGCAGAGGCAGTTGGGAAGTTTTATGTCAGCTTTGCAGCCAAAGCAACAGTAAATGCTCCCATTATTACTTCAAATATTTAAATTTCTGTTTCTTACAGAAATATGATGAAAATGTCTAGACCTTTAACTTTTCTTGCACAGCAACATGTGTACTATAAAAAGTGACAGAAATCACTGAAGCAGACCAAAGTATATAACATACTCTGTCAAAAGCTTTTTTAAACAATATGTTTTACCTCAGCTCACCCTAGAATAGATTTTAATAAAGCCCCTTACGAAGTGTGATCTAATAGCAAATGAAGTGCAGCATCTTACAAGGTCATATATCTTCAAATTAAAGAGTGCTCTGCACCCTTCACCTTCACTTTATCCACTCTAATTAATCAATTTATTACCCACAGCTGTTCAATTCTTTCATTTTTAAAGTCACGGCATGCACTCTTTTTTGTTGTGGAGCTTTTTTCTTTAAAAAAATAAAGTGACTGAGTGTCTGTGTGTATTCTCTTTGCTTAGCTCAAGAACTGACAGGAGGAAGAAAGCAGCTGTGCATTAGGGGACAACAACAGCAACATGTTTACTTCAGAAAAGGCACATACATAAGAAGAAAAATTCCTGAGCAGGCTGAGGATCAAGGCCAACCTAAAACTGAAATGGCTGATTAAAAAAATTACCCTCAAAATGGCAGCTGGCTGGATGCTTGCTATTACATGTTACATGGAACTAAGATATTTTGGTTTGTTCTTTCTCTCCAAAACTTCACCTCCATGAAATTCAAGAGAGGAAAGTAAATCCCTATCTTTTTAGTTTTCTTTCAAAAAGACAAAATTAGTGCTACTAGTGATCTAAGATTTATAAGCTAGCAGTCATAAGTCTTCCCTCCCTTCTTTGTTTTGTTTAGCTTTTCTGTTCCTTAGGCTTCCTCTTCAGGAGACTTCAACACAACAGTAAAATTGACTGTAGGCTACCTGGCTACCAATCTGACTGATTCATGAATGTTCATATCTGGATACATATTTTTTTTTTTTTTCCACAACCCTCAAAGACTCTCTCCAGACTTCCTGTTTAAAAAAAAGATAGAAAATAAATAAAAAAAATGTTAATTACCATATTATCACTTCATGGTTATCATGCCTAAAAGTTGCCCTGAGCAGTGTAGACGCTCACTTTTAAGAACAGAACAATGTCAAAAAGTCTTTGAAGATCCACTCCGAACATTTTTATGTTCAAAAATTTGCTAAATATTTTAAACATGCCCAGAAACAGCCATGTATTGCGCAAGAATGATTCTTATATTTAATAATGCACCTACACTATAAAAGTCTTTGTTATAAGGCTACTTTTGATACGTAGCTATCTTAATCCCTTGCCACCTGCACTGAAGTCTGTCTAAATATCCATTTTATGACAACTAGCTATATAGTCTTTGCCATATGCAGTCTTTATCACTTTAGCATGTGCTTGACTTTGAGCATGTGAGTAATCAACATCAGTGAAACTTAAGCATAGGCTGAAGTGCTCTGTTGGATAGTGATGAAATTATTCATGTGCTTAGAGTCAAACACAAGCCAAGACTTCATTAATACTGTTGGATGAATTGCACATGGTTTCAATCCTACAGTCTGTAACTAGGCATGAATTTTGGGGCCGAGAGCTGAAGTATAATTCTTTATTTTTACAGTAGTTGGTAGATAAAGTGTATATACAGAGAAGAGACATCCAGGTCACAACTCCTGAGCAATCAGTTGTAGCTTCCAGGTTGCAGGAAAGCCAAACACATACTGCCAGTGCAGACATGATAGAGGTTTGTAGGGCTGAATCTTAAGACCTACTGAAACAGTATTTCAGGTATTCAGAAATACCATTTAAAGGCTAGGAGGGATTATGAAATTAAAGAATGAGAGGACTGGGATAAACCCTGACGTTTGACCTCATCCAGTTCCTGACCTAGAGGATAATAGAGACATAGAATGGTTTGGATTGGAAGGGACCTCAAAGTTCATCCAGATCCAGCCCTCCTGTCATGGGCAAGGCCACTTTTCACTAGATCAGGTTGCTCAGACTTCCATCCAGCCTAGCCTTGAATACTTCTATGCCAGGTGCTCCAATATCCTGCTTCAAAGACCACCAAATGGAGAGTCTACAATCTTTTTAAAGTTTACCTCATTCCTTCTCTCCTTTACTATCATTAAGATTCCCCAAGTGCTTAATCTAAATCTTTCTCCCTGCAATTAATATATTAATTATATTATATATTATAATATATTATATTAATATATTGTCCGACCCAGACGTACATGCAAAACACAGGAAACAAGCTAATCTGCACCTCACAGCTATTATCCAACCCAAGGATTTGCAACTGACCTCTTTGTTTCTTTTAGCACCCCCTTCTCCTAATTTGATTTGGACATATTGAGGGAGAATTCACTTTGTATTGGAGTAGTCTGTGGCCATGTTGACTATTTTCAGTATGAAAAAAAAAGCTGTCTTCTTTCCAATTTGAATTGCTGAGTTCAACTCCCAACCTTGCTGTATTTTTACCTGAGTGATTAAAAATCTCTCTAGTATCTTCTCCTAAAGCAGGTAGTTATAAACTATGAACTTATTGAACACTCTTGCCTTTTCTGCGTATTATGACAAAAGATGTTTTTTTCTAGAAATATTAAAATGTGTTCCCTGATTAGTGCATGACAGATTATGTTCCATTCAAAATGTCAAAGCAATAATGAGCCTTCTTCTCTTTTATGAAGACCTCTAAACAAAGCTGAATTCAGACCCTACTCTGAAATTCTTCCTTTACAGGGGACATTGAGAAAACACAGGTCACAGCAAGACTAGAGCAGGTCTGTAGACATCCACCCCACTGCACCAGTCAGCCTGAATCCCTGACTTATCTGTCCCCTGCAGCCTGACTTGTATCATTTAGTGATATGCAGATCTTCCTTGCCCAGTTGGTACATAGCTTTCTATATACCCTGAATGCTGAGCGCCTTTACCCTGGAGATAAAAATTTCCCTCAAAATATCCTCAGTTATTCTGGATACCATCAAACAATAATCAGTGTGAGATAAGAACTGTTGAGAATTCATTATTTTCTGCTGAGCTACAGTGACATCCAGTGCCTTATGAATCCTCCCCTCAGCATGCCTGAATAATTCCATTAACTGTAACAGGGAATGAACTCCCCCTCATTTTAATCACCCACCCATAACCCCTGCCAGGACTGCATTGAGGACCTGCAGTCAGGTCCATATAACCACTGCCATTCTTTACCTCTAGCAGTACTTTCCAGATAATGTTTCTGGTTCCATTTTACAAAGTTACAACAGCAGCAATAAAAACGTTAAGGAATTTTAATGCTGGTTTACTGCACCTTTAGAAGTTCAGGAAAAGTAGAAACTTGCAAGCTTTAAAGAAAGGACACCTTTTATTGTAGCACTCAGGAACAGACATGTATCAGGTTCCTAGAATCTTTCCTCCAATATTACTCTCTTCTCCACTACTTGATTTTTAATGAACATTTAAATAATTACTCCTTGTTATAATGACGGTTACTCTAATAATACCAATAAAGGTAGCATGGATGCTCCATAAAAAACACACCTTTAATTGAATTATTATTAAATTAAAATGCCATAATTGAGAACACAATTTTAACAAGTCTCCTTATAAGACCGGCTGACATTAAAGAGAAGGGCATTAAATACTGGAAAGATTTAGTGTTGCATGGTGAAAAAATATATTGCCATAAGTGGTTTGACAGATCACCCAGACAAGGGCCAAATGCTTTTCAGGTGTCTGCAGCGTGGATCTGCTATGTGACCTATATCAGTTCATGTTGGGTGCTTGATTGGATCTGCAAAAATATCTCTAATATAAGTATTTATGCTGAAGGGGTTTTTTAAGCCATATTATAACTTTAAATTTTCCAAGTTAGCAAGAACTTTTACTCACCTATGTTTGTAATAGAATAAACATTACCTGAGCACATACAATATTGAGAGTTTTACCCTCCCTCCCTGCATTCACGGAGCTGTTTGGAAGTGCTGCTACCACCATTTCAGAAGGACTGGCAGTCTCAATAAAAAAGACAGAAATGTAAAGTAGGGTCTAAGTCTGGGTGTGAATCACCACTGCCAGTCCAATGCCAGTCACTAGCTTTAAACAACAAACACAAAGGTCCCATATCTCTCTCACCTCTCTTCATATTAATTCTGTTTTGATGGCAGCAAGAACTGAGGATGAAAAACAAGCACAACTCCTCCATCCATCCCCAGAGCTAACACAGTTCATCCATCCCTATACTGCCTCATCTAAAGAAAGGGCTCAAGAGAATCTTGCAGCACATCCTGCTGAGGGTTATGGGGACTATCACCAACAGTTCATAAAGTTAGTGTCAATTGGAAGCTAAAGTTGGTATTTTATGACTTAACAAGTCGCCTGCAGTCTCACAACCCACGCACCTCCAATTCTACACTCAGATAAACAGCCCTTGTCTCCTGTAAATCTCAGCCAACCTGAAGTGCATCTCAGTCAAGAAAAGCAGATGAAAGTTTAGGTGTAAAAGCCCAAGCATGAGGGGCCACAGAGCCTGTCATCATCTGGAAATGGGGAATCTCAAGATGAGGTCAGTAAAAGGAAAGAATGTGAAAGGGAAACAAAAATGAAATGTTTTTAAGAGGTGGATGGAAAATCAGGGGTGTCTGAAGAAAGAAGTAATCGTGAGATGTTACTTCTCGTTTACAGAATCCTATTTCCTCCCATACAAGACCCTGCTCTCTTTTCCTACCTTGCCTCTTGATAGCCTATTTCCTCCAGTGCCATCTTCAACAGAAGAAAAATCACGACTTCATGCAATATTCTTCTCCCACACACTGCCTGTATGTTTTACAGCTTTCTCCATCCTCTTTCTACCTTGACTAGTGAGACTGCAAGTTCTCAACAGAGATTATGCAAGAAGCTTTATGCCAAGAGAACCTACACACCCCACAAGACCCTATCATTCTCTGCACTGATTTTGATTAGTGATGTGAATATTCTTGAGAGCATTTTCTACCTGTTGGAAAATATCTTCAGTAGTACTGGTTGACACAAATATTAAGAAATATTAATATTACACTACTGTTAGCAATGTACTATTAATTCTTCCTATGCTAAAGACAACTGTCAAACTCCAATTTGACTCCTTGAAAATCTTAGCGATATCAAGATGATACACCTCACCAAACTCTAATTTTAATTACCCTACTATGAATTCAAAGTAGCTGTGATGATCACCAAAGCAGACTTTTTCAAATTTTTCCAGATAGATAAACTATATCAATTTGTCACTAACAAGGATCTTAACTAGACTTGCATGAATACACCAAGTTGCAATGCATTTGTTTTTTTTTCATTGAACTTTCCCCAGAAGCATATTATATGTCCTCTCTGGCATTTATACTTATAAAAAAGGAGGAGGCTGCAGGCAGACTACAGCCATGCCTAACACAAACAGATGCTTCCTGCTTCTTAATGGACATGGGCGACCTTTGGCTGAAGCAGCTTGTGTTCAATGGTCTCATTTTCTGTGAGACTTAATCATACCTCAGATCTGTACTGCCAGATTCACATAAATGAACCAAATGCACAGCTCAGTTTAACTTTTAGTGCATTACGAAATGGTAATATTATATTTTTAGGTATAAAATGTCAATAGGCATTTTGGGCAACTTCCTTCTGGATGTCCAATTTCTCATTCCTTAAAAGAACTTCTGGCTTACTGAAGTTAATGTTCAGCCTACAGAAGTATAAGAAATGCTTTTACTTAGTGCAGAAAAGGAAAGAAAAATGCATTGCAGAAGTTGGAACTTGTGACACAAGGATTTTTTACCCAGAAGCACTATTTAAATGGAAGATAAAAAACATGTTTGTCATCTCTGAACACCTTCTCCTAATTGGTGTTAAATCTAAAATGCAAAGGCAATTTATAAAGCAGAGGAAGGGAGAAGTGTGAAAAGTAAGGAGCAAACAGGAAAATCAATATTAAAAGATCAATAGTGAATGAGTTAACTTTTAAATTAGCCCTTTGTGATACAACAGTTTCAACTAACTCCACCTTTAGCATCTAAACAGCTTTGTGTCTTTTAGATAGCTTCTTTGAACCTAAAACATCAACTAGCAGACTGAACGGATGTTTCACAAACCTGATGCATAAAATAGTGAAAACTATCAGCTAAAATGGGGTTGGCAATACAGAGGGGCACCATATCCACTCGTGAGATTAAAAGACCATAGGACTACCTGTGGCTGCTGGCTTAATATATAGGATCCCATTTACAGCACTCGTGAAAAACCCTTGTACTGCTCAAGGACACTTTCAGGCCTTTTCTTTGCATAAGGTATTCAAATGCATTTGAAATAATGTCAGTCTTTTCTACAACATATGAAATATGCCAGCAGCTTCCCTTTAAATCAATTTCCTGTAAGCAGTTTTGTTTGAAAACTGGCAAGTGCTGGGATTTTTTTTTTCCCACAGACTTTTCTAAGGTGCCATTTTCTCATCTTATAGTCAAGAATTCTCAGTAATCTGAATAGGAACTAAACGAAGGGTACATGAAGGAAATTGTCAATGTTATATCATGGAAAAACAAAGAGTAAATCAGGAAACAATTAAAAAAAGCCAAAAGGTGAAAACAAATTTTCCTGGTTTTTCTACCCAGGAGTGCTCTGTCTGTTTTACTACAATTGTTTCTTAAGGCTATTAGGTGCCTATTCATAGTTAGTAAATAAAATAGCATTTTTGTTTTAATTCATTGCTTCTTTAACAAATGCTAACTCCCATCTCTGCTTCTTTAAATCCACAAAATCTCCACATCCAAGCCTAGGAAGTATTGTAAAGCCTGTAAATCTTGTTTTAATGGAATGTACATTTAGCTATGAGGAGATAATTGACGTTATGGAGGGCCTAGATGCTGAATTATATAGGTTATCTAATACAAAGGGGACTCATTACCGAAGCACTACAAACAAGTAGTAATATATGTATATTGTTCTGAGTGGCGTTATAGCAAAAGTGTTCAGGTCTGCAGGGATTTATAAAACACAAGAAAACAGCAGACATGCACTTGTAAATTTGTCTCATTTGTCTCTGAAGTTAAAGGTTATTCCCTTGATCTGAATTTGTAATAAAAACATGCTAGACTAAGGTTTGTAGAGAATGTTTGAATATGTAAATTGTGTATAATGATAGGCAATTATAGGGTAAAAACTGGACCTTATGAATGTTACAGAATTGCATGGAGCATCAAAGTATTTTCCTTCAGATGAAATATTTATCTTTTATGCATGTTATAAGCACTTTTTCAAAGGTATTCAGCAACCTATTTGAGCAGAGAGTTGACAAAAATCAAACCATTACAGCCAACTAAGACTGTGGGCTTATGCACAGGAGAAGCCACAGCTTTTTACAGAATATACATAATAAATCTCTTGAACTAATGGTTCTGGAGATGGATCCTCAAGGACAAGTTCCACTGATTTCACTCCCTTAGATGAAAGCTGGTCAGATGTTCCTGGATTTTTTTTAAAACGATATGGGGGTGGAAGTGTAGGGAGGGAGACTGCAGAGAATAACTAGGTAAGAATGTGAATTTTCTTGGACTGATTCAATGAAGCTCCATTTTCCCTCCAGTTCATTTCGTTGGCTGCTGTTTTCAGGGAATAATAATAAAATTTTAAAAAAATAAAAATAAAAAAATAATAATAAAAAAAAAGGATGCTTCATCGAGATAGAAAGGAGTAAAGCCGGGAGATGATACTACAGTTTATGCTACTGAAGATAAGGTTTTCTCCTTCTCTGAGCACGACAGTCTGTTCAGGTTAACCAACTGCAGTGTTAGAATAACTCCAGCCGACTTGTCACAGAGTACAAAAGTCATCAGCAACTGAATGTTCTTTTCTGCACCGCAATTAAGACGAATCAATACGACGTGCCACAAATGGTATTTTACTCTCAATAAGAACTCGGGCTGAGTTTATTCAGAATATTTTAGCGCTTCCCCAGGGGATTTTGGTCCGACGCAGATGGCAAATAAAGTACTCAGCCTAGGGCTAGAGCACATTATGCTAATTCTAATGTCAGATGTACTTTAATATACAGCTCTATTTAATCACCCCATTATTTCACATTTCCATATGAAAAACCTGCGGCACTTCTGCAGAGCTTTCACTCTGCGACAATGCCAGCTTCCTTCAACTAGCTCACTGTGAAAGAGAAAAGAAGACTGGTCATTCTCGCCAGTCAAAATGTTACAGTTTCAAAGTTTCAGTATTCCTGAATTTAAAGTGGGTCTTCCAGTGCAATTAGCAAATCGCTCGGCTAGAATGCTGATATGTACAAAATGCTAAGGAGGTGTGATTGAAAAAAAAAAAAAAAATAACAGCCCTCCCTCTCTAGCTCATCTGCTCGCGCATGCAGACATAGGCAGGCACATATCTCAAATCCGCTTGCAGAACAGTAATAATAAAAATAATGAAAATATTTTCATAGTGCAATTCAACCAATATTCTCAACACTTGTCACTAAAACGTTGCTATTCCCGGCTGTGTGGCTTCCGTTACTTAGAACAGACATGGCTGGCACAGCTGCCAACCTACAGATGTCTCTGAATAAAACCTTCCTTGTGTATCAATAATTTTTGCCTGCAACAAACTACACCTCTAATTAGGTTTTAGAAGCCACACACCTTCAATATGGGCCACTACCCAAATTATCTGCAAATTTACCTTGATGCCCCTTCTCTGGTGACCACAGAATTTGAACCTTGAATGTAAAATAATTTAAAACTGGATTTACATTGAAAGGAATGAAGGAAAAGACTTTGCTGTGGAGCAGTTTTTCAAGCCGTGTAGGCTCTCAATGTGCAGACAGGGAAAGCAGAAGCAGTCCTTGGAGCACCTCTTCAGCATCCAAGCTTTCCCTTCTGAATCATTCTGTGAAGGATCCTTAATTCAGCATGTATGTACAACCACCAGTGAAATGAGTTGCATGGTCTCAACAAAATCTTCCCTCTGTTTGGCATAACTGGGGCTGCATGACAACCAATACTGCTCATCAGGGAGAGCCAGGTCAGGCCTAGATTATACAGAGCTGTTATTAGAGGAATGTATGAAGCTTAAGTCGATAATTTTTTTAATCATTTCATTAAACCTAAATCATATTTCACTGGGGAAAAAAAATACGTATTTAGAAAAGGACATTGTTTTTCCTCCTCCAACCACCCAATCTGCATCCTTTAAAAATTGTTCAACAATGCATGCAGCAGCCAGCACCTGGGGTCACATCTCACCTGGTTTCACTGCTATGCATCAACATTTAAAGATACAGAACTGCACTCTGCGCCTTGACACGACATATGCCACAACTTCCCTGTCCTAATTTGAACACAGAAGATGATATCCTTCACATTCAAGGCAGAAATTATTACATTTTCAATATTTCTTTTATTTTTATATGCATACACATATATAAATGTATATGTGCATGTATGCATATATGTGTGTTTATATATGTGTAAATATATTATTTGGTCTCTGTTAGACTGTCTATGAGTACAGCATTACGCACAAAGGATAAGGGGGCTTTGGACAGGGCAGAGATCCATCCTTCCTTAGCTACTTAAACTAGATCTTCAAACACACGATCTTACCATGGGAGAAGTATATGCAACAGTTTCAGCTCGCTGGAAGTTTTGTCTGAATGATAAACACAGCCCAAGTTAATTTAGTAGATTAGAGCAACGTTGAGATTTGTTGAAAGTGAGGTCTGTCACTCTGAAAATGAGTAGTTAAATTAAAAATAAAAATAAAAAAAGATGATGAAATGAATGTTTAATATCCCAATGCAAAGCCCACCAAAGTCAACGTGAATCTTTCCACTGGCTTCAATGGGCTCTGGAAGCAAATCTTCTTCCACACTGGGATTTGTTAGTCTCAAGACACTCTCTTCAATGTAAGGATAAATCTGGTTGTGGTAGTGTAGTTAAAATAAGATAACTGATTTCACAGCAGCTACAAACCTAAAGAAATCAGCTGTAAATATTTTAGAGGAATAAATGGAGACAATAGATAGTAAAGTATCTTTTGTATCTTTAGTTAAAAGAAAAAACAGTATAAATATAAGAAATACATAAACCAAAATTAATCCTTGACAATTCTGTTGCTTTTTCTTCTGCTGATACTATGTTGATTTTTGGAAATTAAAAAAGGACAATAGCACTTCTCCCTAGGTCTATCCTTTTTTTTAGTTTACTTCAGATAAACCGACTGCACTCTTAAACTCCATTTTTAAGAATTCTTTTGTTGAGACTAGCAAAACCATTTTTAATAACGTATTTATCCTTGACAATACACAAATTTGTGGAATCTCATTCAATTTCCATCATTATGGAAATTTTTGAATGCTAGAATGTTTGCAGACACATCTACACTAAAGGGTTCCTACAGGACTCAGAAGTCCTGCAAAGGAAAATCCAGTCTGAGTGAACAAAGAAGCAAAATGATCAGAAGCTTTAAAAGCCTAAATGGGGAGGGGGCACAAGGGGAGACAAGGGAAAGAGGAAGGTATAAAATACTCAGATGAAAAATAAAACCCGTTAGTTACAGAGGTAGGGATCTTGAGGGTTGCTTTAGACAAAGCAGTTAAATTGCAATCTATGACTATGAAGTTGCAAAAGATGAATCTCCAATCATACTTCCTGAAGTGCAAAGATAAAAATACCACTTTTTCTCCTTAAATAAGGTGATGTTTTATGCCACTATAACACTGCAGAAAAATAATGCCGATCTTGGCTAAAAAGAAGATCCTAAAAACTTCCTATTTTATTTCTATACAATCCAGATTGGTCACCTAAGAGAAGCATAATTAAACAATTCTAAGCATCCCAACCCCCTGGAGAATGTGCTGCTGAAAAATATTTTTAGAACAATCACTGTAGTAATTCTTCTTAGTTGTAGAAACACTCCAAATCAGAAAGTCAATTTTTCCTCTATTTGCAGAAGTGTGCTGGTTTTCACTGGAAAGGCGCCTGTGTTTTGTTTGGCTGCTGTTCATATACTGCCTTGGCAGGATTTCCTTGGATTGCTTACAGTGAACATTGCTCTTGCATACAGTAGCACTCCCATTTTAACCGTCCCAGCCACACGTTTTCTAATAACACACGGAGAGCTGCAAAATCCCTATAAGCACAGCTCTTTAAAGCAGCAACAGAAGGGGGTGGGGGCGGAGGACCGGAGAGGGGGAGGCTCTGCCCGTTCAAAATCCAGCGCTGCAAACAGAGGATAGTCCTTTTAAAAACAACCAATGTGAATTGTGTTTAAGGAGCAGCTTTCCAGGGAAAGAAAAAACATCTCCGAGAAGTTTCAGCTGATTCACCGAATCTGATCTGCACAGGCTGGGCTCTGAGCGTCACTGAATTGGGTCCTAAGTACCGTTTACATGCTTCTTTTTTTTTTTTTTTTTCCTGTCCTTCTGAGGGGTGTGCATTTAGCTTAACAATTCGTGGGATTACCTTGCATGTTTGAGACCCTGCACCTGAGCCTGTGTTCCTTGCGTGTCCCAATTTTTTGCCTCATTCTGGAGAGGCGGGGGTGCATGGAGAACACAGGGCTCCACTGTGAAAACCAAAGGGGCAGGAGAGATAAAAAAGGAGGACATCTATCTCGCTGCAGTAGTACCAGGAAACAAATGCAGCATTTCTACCTACGGCTGAGAAAGAGAGAAAGCCAATAACAAAACCGTTATTCAGCTCCGTGCCCTTTACAAATAGGACTGACTTGTTAGTGGACAGCTGCGGCTCAGCCCCCCTCCACACCATTCCAACTTGCTGCCTTTGCCACCCTGCTTTTGGAGATCAACAGCAATTTGCATCTCCATGCATCTCATTTCTCGTTAAGTAAGTTGATTAATTTGGGCGAGGGAAGTTGTCATTCAAAAAACCAGAAATTTCCACTTGCATAATTTCTCCCTTTCAAAATTGGCCGACCTCCTCCCCACGGATCCAGCCCCCACTTCACACCTCTCTTTCTCCGGGTCCCTTTCTCCCCCATTCCCGCTCCCTCCCTCCCTCTCTTTCCCTCTTTCTCCCTGTTGTTTACAAAGGTTTCATTATGTTTTCAACTAATCAGAAAGGCCTACTAATACACAATTAACATGTGACTATAAAAAAATAGCTTCCAGAAGAAGGAAAAGTAATTAAGTAGAGAATGCTTTTCAGTAAGTGCTTGCTTTAACCCATCGTCAGAGAACAGAGTGTAGGTTAGTCCACAATGGATGGAACAGATGCCAAGGGCGAAATGTTAAAAGCAAATAAAAACGGGCATTATTTTCTTTGGGAATAATAACTATCAACGCCACAAAAACGTACATCACATTGCAGTTGTTTATACCTGACCTCCTCCTCTTTCCTACACTTTTCTGAAGTGCCTTTTCTGCCTATTTCATTAAAATAAATACAAAAATAAAGGTATCATTTATTGCACTTTTGCTTCCAAAGTGACAGGAAACCAAGTGTCTTGGTTTCAGTTGGAATAGAGTTCTTTTTCTTCCTAGTAGCCAGTATAGAGCTGTGTTTTGGATTTAGAATGAGGATAATGTGGTTAACACACTGATGTTTTAGTTGTTGCTTACCCAAAGTCAAGGATTTTTCTTCTTCCCATGCTGCCCCACCAGTGAGTGGGCTGGGGATGCACAAAAAGCTGGAAGGGGAAACAGCCAGGACAGCTGACCCCAGCTGACCAAAGGGATACTCCATGCCATATGGCCTCATGTTCAGTATATAAATTACAGGGAAAGCTGGCTGGGGGCTGCTGCTTGTCTATAATCTGGCCATCATTCTCTTCACAATAAGCAGTGGGTTTATATTCACATCACCTGTTTTTCTTCAGTTTTACTTCTCTCTGTTGTTATTATTTTCCTTTTGATTACAATTTTTCTTATTCTTTCATTTAATTTCAATTATTAAACTGTTCTTATCTTAACCCACAAGTTTTCCTACTTTTACCCTCCCAATTCCCCATCCCACTGGAAAGGAGTGAGCAAGTGGCTGTGTGGTGCTTAGCTGCCAACAGGGATTAAACTCAGTGACACCGAGTAATCACCATCACTATCAAAATAGCACAACGCTGCAGTTTATTAAAAAGATTTTACTTCAAAATATTTTAGGCCTGAATGTACACATAAACTAAGCACCTAGAAAAATCTGCAGGAATTCTGCCCAAGTAATGACAAGGGGTGTTGAACCCTTCTCAAGATGCGCTGTGTTATTACAACACATAGGAACTACAGGAAACAGTTTTAAAGGGTGTAGTGTTTGTTATCAGTTATTAACTTTATATCTGTCTGTTGACACTGTCCTCAGGCTGAGAGCTGCCACACAGGTTGGAAGCCTGAGGACACTAGAATATATATGTGTGTATGTATATTGGGGAGGGGGCTTAAATGAAAGTGTTATCTAAATAGATTCAAATTTTTTTTCTTTTTAAATCCAGGGATTGTCAAAATATGTCCAAATGTTCCCTGTGTTCTTTATGCATTCAGTCAACGTCCACAATAAAAATGGTTCCCTTTGGAAAAATATGTATTCCTTTATGTGTCTATCCTTGAAGTAGAGTGTTTGGGATATTATCTCTGTTTCTCTCCCCTATATGAGTTCTAAAGCAAGCAAGACACTTAGTTGTGTAATTTCAAAACCAAATTCTGCAAGGAGCTCAGTATTTTCAGCAAGATATTAAACACTACTTTGGTCCCACTGAAATCAAGTAGGAGCTGAGAGGTGTTGGGAGGAATAGGTCCTTCAAAGTCACAAAGGACCACACGTAGTAACAGCTCCTTTTCCTTATATTCCTCCCCCCCACCCCATGAATTTATATTCCAAACTATGTATCACATACAGAGTATTTTTTACTATCCAAAATCCCATTAGTTTCATTGGCACTTTAGGTAATAAGATTTGCATGGTAAAAATTCCATTTCTATTAGATTGGGTCCATAGGACTCACCAGCCTGATATGATTGTCAGAGGAAAGGGAGGATGTGTGGGTTTGTTACAATATGAGGATTTGTCCACACAGAATTTGGCACCAGTTTAATCAAAAGGACTCAGTTTAACCAGTGCAAACCCCAGTGTAGCCGCTATTTCTGTCAGCTTAAAACTGGCTGTATCAGGAAATTTCTCACTGTGCATTTATATAGGTATGCTAAAACAGGTCAGCTGAACTGGAGTGGCAATCAGTTTAAATAATCTATGCCCTGAAGTAGTCTGCATCATCTGTCTGGAAGATCCTTTAGCTGAACTAGTGGAAGGAGGTGTCCTTCCACCAGACCCAAATGATGTTTCACACAGAAGAGAGAGATGATGGCCCCCCACGCTGAACCTCAAAAGGTCTGTTTCCGGACAGAGTGAAATCAGTGATATTCTATCAGCCAGACTGCTGCTCTTGTTTTTGTAATAAACTAAACCCTCTGGGTCATGCCCACAGGCAGGAACCCATTTTCAGTCATGGCAACCAGCTGAAACTTAGGGAAAAAGTTTGTGAATCAAGGTAGAAAAAAGTTCACAACTAGACCCTTTCCAGACCTCCCAGCTCCTAACAATCAATGATTTAGAGTCTTTCAGTGCCAGGACTCAATCCAGATCAGCATTTTTATAAACCACCCACCAAATCTTCCTGATTTTTCTTTATTTTCCACACCTCTATTTGTTGTGAACAAAAAACTACATCCGTTTTAGGTCTGCTGCCTGATTCAAGGGTTATTAAACAGGGACACTTGCACTGTCAAGTGCAACCTAAGCAGGTCACAGCAGCAGACCATCACAAGGTACTCCCTAGAGATGGACAGAAAAATCACGGTGTCTGCTTTTACACAATTCTTACTTTAAGGAAATCCTTACTGATCACACAGGATATTGAATGTAACTAACAGCAAATGGAAAACTTTACCATTGGGCACAAGTTAGATATGACAGCTCCTTTCTAGACCATCCTTCCCTTAGTTTGTTTGCTCTTGATTTCTGATTGACTAAAGAGTTTCTTGTCCTGTTCCCAGCTTTGTTAAGGCTTAAACAAAGGAGACATATTCACCAAATGCTAGGAGATGGCTTTGTAAGTACTTTTCTGAGTCTTGGCAGTTTTCCACCTCTTAAGAACACTCTATGACCTGAAAATGAGTCATGGTCTGGAATTTTTTTCTAATACTCATTTCACACATAGTTCTGTTACCTATTATTCATGGCTATAGCTCTCATTCTGAAAATACACCTATTTGTAGCATCAGGCTGATACTGAAGTCTCTTTGTCTTCAGGGACTTTGAAACCTCACTCCAAACCTTCTGAAAATGGGGCCTGGAAGGGCTGTCACACTACTGAATCATCCCCAATGTTCCTTGACACTTCAATCATAACTCCTCTACCTGCTCTTTATTTAACTTGCTCATATATTTTTAGTTCTTTTCATCTTTCCTTTTGAAAATATCCTGTCAACATTTTAATCACTTTTGTTGTTCTTCTCTGAATTACCTCCAATTTGACAACACCGTCCAATTAGCAAGGTGCACAAAATCATAGACCATCTTGGGTCTTTGTTCTGTGAAAAAATAGTTTCCCATTTAGTCTTGCTGTGGATCACATTTGAACTTCAAGAACATCTTGGGATGGTGAAACTAAGGACTGAATTTGGCCCATGTACTTAACTGAGAAGTAAGATTATTTTCCACAGTTCTGTGTCAAGGACCCTGGATGAAGAGCCTTCTCTCCTCTACCCCCGAGTCCAGAAGACAGAGCTGGATGACAGACAGGTTGATTGACAGCATTCAGTCTGGACTGTTTTGCCTTTATCACTCAGACAGATGTTTAGCTCTACACAGAAGTTATTTTCTAACCAAAACATCATGGCATACCAGATTTACAGAAAAAATATGTATATGATATATAAAACTATATGGGATGCAAAGCAGGAAGAAGGGCCCTGGACATGCACAAAGCAGACAGCAATCAAGCTGACTTATAGCCAGAATTTGGTTGAAGACTCCAAATAATCATCCAGGAGTGTCTGATGGGACAGATAGTGAGGCTAGCAAGGAATTGATTGCAGATCCCACTGGAGTATAAGAAGTAATGAGATTTAATTGGGCTACTGACAGTATAGGCTAATTATCAGGAGAACATTTCCTAACTCTGAGGCCAGCAAATCCTTGCAAGGAGCCCCAAGACAGCGACATCTCAGATGAGGAGGAGCACTTCAGAGTAGACAATGATAATGTCCCGTTGCCAAAGTCAGGCAGCATTATGAAACCAGCATTTTCTGCTTTCTAAATTTATAGTTGTGATTCACAAAAATGAATCGAGTTGATCCAAGCACCTCATTTAGAAACACTGGACTCAGCATGAGCTGCACACACCCCCTCCAACCTCAACAGAGGCTGTGCCTTATGGGAGCCTCAGTGTGCTCTAGAAATGAGTGTTATCAATTTCAGTCTCTGAAAGATCAGGTCAAAACTGTTAATATCTCATCAGTCACGCGAAATGCATCTCCTTTCCAACACACACCTACAGATTTATTATTAGGGTACTTCAACTCTTTTGTATTTTTAAATCAAGCTGCTTCACATACTGTAACATTCATTACATAATTAAAAATATATGATGGTAAAAGGTTTTTTCCTAACTCATTAGGAAAAACATATGATATATATTTATAAATTACATATTATCATCTTTTTAAACCTAATGATGTGTGCTGTCTCAGGCAAGATGACCTGTTACTCAGACTAATTGATGCCATTTCATAACTACAAGCATGGAGTATTTTTATCTAAGCTTGGTCAATTGGCTCTATCCATAAAACGTACTTTGGGTTTTGCTGGGAAGGGGGATAGGAGAGAAACAAAACTGAACATTTGAGTCAATATTTATCCCTTTGTCAAGATGGATGAGGAATGGATAAATCTGGTATAGATGCTTTGTCTACTGAACCTGGCAATATGGACTCTGCTCAGCAGACCTATCTAAGTCAACAAATACTCTCCTAATTAACTAACATGGAATTCTAGGTATGAGGCAAACAAAGTCCTGACTGCTGCAGTGAATTACATGAACTTTCATGAAGACAAAGATTGACTCTTCCAAGAGGTGAGATAAACACTCAAGGTAATTGAAGTGTTGGGAGAAATAATAAAATAATATTGGGGTTGTCGATCCAAAGATATCTGTTTCTAAAGCTACTTTCTCCACCTAAGATCCCCTGCAAATAGAAGCCTTCAATTCTTCCAAGCCCCAATGCACACACACTTGTTCTCAACTGTACTGTGATGTTAAAATAAAAGATAAATTGGAGTAATGCATAACCCTTGCCTTACTAAAGACTAAAATGGAAAAGAGGCATGAAAGCACCCCTAATTCTCTAGCCCTCAAAGCATGGAAAGGAACTTGCATCTTTTTACTTCTCAAATCAAAGAGGACCTATATCAAAGTGGTCACTCCTGCTTCAGCCAATGGGTCTGACCTTCCTCAGAGGCAGGGAGCGCTTTGTCACATCCCCTGCAGAGAGTGGGGTTCTCTGAAAACACAAAGCAGCAACTGGTGGAGGCTGGAGCCATATTCCACACAGCTCTACACTGACAGCTCTCCCTCTTTTGGGTACACTGGTGTGTTTGTGCTAGGTTTTGGAGCTGGAAGCAGACCAAGCTTTTCTGCACACCTGGGCTGTGTGCTGAGGAAAGGCTGTGGCTGTGGCATGCACAGTTCCAGCAGGACAGGCTAGGGCTGGGAAGCAGCATGAGGACAGCAAAAAGTAACTGCCACTGAAGTACTGCCTGTGACAAAGCCTCCAGGCTCTGATGGGGGAAGGCAAGTGGTGGGAAGGGTGACATCAGAAAGCTCTCCAAAGAAAAACACTGTGGAGCTCCATTGAAGATACAGGGAATGAGAGATCTGCGTTCTTCCCTTCAAATCTCACTCTGTGAAACACACAGTCCTTCATATCTTTCCTATTAATTATAAATCCCTCCTTTGCCAATTTCCCCTTTGTTTTGCCTCCTATTATCAAGCTCTCTTATGGAAGCTTCTGTTTAATTTTTCCACCACTGACTACCAGTCAGAAACTAAGCAGACCAAATTTTTGCCCTATTGTAAATCTACCAGAGCCTTTTACTAGAGATAAATGCCCTGCAGATGCAATAGGAAGCAACAGCATGGTATATGGAAAGATCTGATTTTCATTACTAAAAGGATAGACAGTGCAGATATGGGGTGATTATTATATAATCCACGTTTCTATAATGGACAAACAGGAGTCAAACTTGTGTACTTCAGTAATAAAGGGTTTACAAATGGGCCTCTTCTATTCATGTAAATAGCCTTCCCCATTCTATTAAGATCCATCTACTGTACTGAGTGCTGAGCTAACTGGCAATCTTCAATTGCCACCTCGCGTGTCTGCATTGCATAGTACAATTCCTCCTAGATAAATATCTCGGGAGAAGCAGGAAAACAATTAAAACTAGAAGGTAATAAATGATGAAGAAACCTATGAACAGCGTGCTGGCCCTCTTCCCAGTCTTCATTCATGCATCAAAAAATCCCATAGCTCTGAGTCTTTGAGAGGGCAGCTGGGCAGTAAGGATGTCCACGGTAATATAAATGGGAATTAGATATGATCGAATGTGCTCATTGCATTTTCAACAGCACATGTAATATTCTCCCCCCTTCCCTCCAGTTCCCCCACCTCTCACCCTGCTACCAGAATAGATGACTAATGATCCTGTAACCAAGCAACGGGGCAATTGAAGAGTTTCAAAGTTCCAGTACATGATAATTTAGCTATGATCATCTGGGTGATCGGGCTCTGACTGGACACATCATCCCTGAGTTAAATACTTCTGCTCTCTCCAAATAGTTTTACCCTGGCAAGGGTTTGCAAGGATAGGTGGAGGTAGAATTTTGTCCTCAAAGCTTGGCAGCTCTGTTCATTACTTCTCCTGCTCCCTGACACATGCAAGAGGATGATGACCACAGAGGAAATGAAGATGCATCTATATGACAGTCACCTGAATAGCAGCAATGGAGGCAGCCCAGTGAATACAGCCATTGTGATACTCCATCAGTGATACCCCAATGAGATTTCGTCCCCAGTGAGCAAGTGCTCATACAGAGTACATCAGTAGGTACACTTAGTGCAGTTTAATCCACCACTGTTATTGTAGTTTGGCTTTTTGTTTGGTTTTTTTTTTTTTTTTTGCATAACACAAAGACATTATTTATAAGAATTAAGTCTCTGAAAACATTTTAAAATACCTAAATCTTTTTCATGGGTCTATTCCAACTGCAGTAGTCCTTTCCACTGGGGAATGTATTGTGAGATAATTGATTTTGATGCCACCACGTATGCCCTTGCTTTAGACTCAGGACACATAACTCACGTGGGTCAATTATCTCATAGTACAATCCCCAGTGGCAAAGTCTATGGCTTAAAAAGATCCTATGCTAGAAAAAGTATACCATTATCACTGGCTGCATTTGTTTCTAAAGAAAAATGTATTGGTAAAATTGTTTATTGCTGGCCCACATATACATGCAGATAGATGTGCGTGTATAAAATATATATTGGATATAAAAGGAATATGTTGAATGTATATCTATTTGTATACATATGTCTGTATCTCTCACCACTACAGTATCTTTGATGTAGATGTAGAAAAGTATAATCAGGATTTTTAACTCTTGCCTTGCAAAAAGAATGTCTCTCATAAGTACATTCAGCTCTAGTCATTTGAGTAAACAAGGCAAATATCTGTAAAAGAAATGCATCCCAGATTCTGCTAATTGTTTTTAAACTCTGAGCTTTATTAAGCCTTCTCAAATCCTAGACTATCCTGATAATACTGAGTTAGCATTCACGTATCATCCATTATTGCCAACTAGCCACCACAGTTGAAAACTATTAGTAATAAAATGTAACTCTATTACATTGAACCAAGATTAAGTTTTCTGGCTGATCACTGAATGGGGGTGGTCAGACATGCATCTGTACATCTCCATTTAGCCACAGAGACCCAAAAGAATGTGGCAGTATTCTAAAGAAAATTAGTCATAGGTAACTAAACCCCCCACAAAAGACTTGGCAAGCCACCCTAAGATCACACTGCCAAATTCCAAGGGAGTGAGTGCTTTCCAATCCTCAGCAAGTATAGAGGCTAGACTCTTTGGTGACATAGAGTTTAAATCAGTATCAGGTAGGGAATTGGTGCAAACAGTGGCATCTTTACCAGTTTGGGATTCTAGGCTGAGCAGTAAAAAGTAGCTTGCAGATAAGGAGATATGGAAAGAAAATCAGTTAGCTGGAAAACATCACATTCCTTTTCTTTAGCCCAGCTCCTTGGTGCCTCTACATAAGCAAGCACATTCAGGTTCCAACCTCAGGTTTTAAGTTAAATTCAATTTCTGACCCCAGGTGAATGTTGAAAGTATTCACATCTTGTCACTTACAACTCCATTGTTTTTACCACTTTAAACCCACACAATATAGCCTCAGCTATTTGAATACCAAACCTCAAGTCAATGTCAGACCCAGTGAGAGATTTGCCAGAGGGACTGAGATCTGCTTAAAGTAAAGACAGCAGAAGAAATTAGGAAAACTATCTTGGGAATGTGCATCACAGGGACACTTTAAAGCTAAATGAGACCTATCTTCCTTTTCAAAGTCAGGCTGAAAAACAGAGTTTCAAATAAGAAAACATACACTTTGGGAAATTAAGAGGTTAGTGCAGATGGAGTTTTTAATCACTGCTTCTTAGTGTAGGTTTATTGGCCACTTTTAAGTAGAGAAAAGAATGCTTAGCAGAAATCATCTCCAGCACGAAGAGCTTCAACTATTAACAACCTCTTCAGGGTGAATAATTAAAATCAATAAATTCACCTTCTTCGTCCATGTTAGAATTACTGTGGCTGTGAATAGTGTAAATAAGGTGCAGGGATTTGGGTAGTAACCCTGCTTACCACACTGGTCTCTCTGAACTTATATCTCATTGTATTGGGCAGTAATTTACAAAACTAGAGACATTTTTTTTAATTGTTTAAAAAAATAAATAAAAACACAAAACCAAATTAAAACTCCCTCCAGATCTTGTGAACTACAGGAGTGAAGGAGGTCAGGTCCTCCTGGAGGATGATGTTTAATAAAACTAGAAAGAAAACAAGAAGGGTAAAAAGAACACTACACAAGAGTGTTCAAGAGCAGAGAACAGAGCAGCAACCACAGCACAGCTGTCAAAGCACTGCCCATTCTCTTCCTTGCTGAGGCACTAACTCCAAACAGTTTGCTGCAGCAAAGAAGTAGATTTAATGAGACAACAGGGTGGGCAGGGCTGTGGTGGCAGGAGGCCTGGCAGACCGTGTGACATGGCACACAGCACCCATGCCAGGAGCACAAGGGCTCCCACCTCCTTACAGGGTGCTGATCCCCTGCTCCCCAGAGAGATGCCAGTCCCACAGCAGCCATGCAAGCAGCAGAGCCACCCACTCCTGCTCTCCCTCTACCCTTTCTCCTCTGAGGCAAACCCTGGGAAGGCAGCTTGGTGCTCCAAGAGCTAGTCTGGTGCTGGAAATGCTGGAGTGGGCTAAAGCAGAAGAGGAATGGAGGATGCTCTGTGGCTCACACAATGGTGTTGGGAGGTGCCTCATTCCTGTCTTACAAAAACCAGTTGGAATCTTCCACAGATGTTAACTGTGCTCCCTAAAACAGGTCACTGATAATCAGAAAGACCCCTTCCTAAAAGGACTCCTTGGCAGGAGCCAGGGTAAAAAACTCAAGTCCAGAGAGCCCAGGGCAAATCACTGGGAAGTTTCAATACCTCTGGTTTTGACACAAAATGTGCCCTCCTAAGTGTCCAGAGGGGTGACCAGCATGTCCTGTGTTTACTAATATGATTTCTGCTTGATTTACAAAGCTCTCAGTCTCTCTGAGCACGTTCTGCAGTCGTGCACGCTGCACTTGGAACGCTGCAGGCCCATCAATTCAGCCTGACTCAAATCCTCACTCTGGAGTGATGCTTTGCACCGGGCTATTGTCCACAAACCATTATTTGTCGAAAAACAAACAAAAGGAGAACATTGGAGATACTTTTACATGATACTTTTCTGATTCCTGAAAATGTGAGATAATGAATAAAAATGTTCATTACAGAATTATTCACTTTTCTTTGTGATTCACGTCCCAGTAATTACCGTGACCAGCCTAATAAAAACTGCTACAAAACGAAGGTCAACTAGCAGTTAGAAGTGTTCATTTTCATTTCAATGTATTCATCTCTGGCTCCTAATGGCCTCATTTTCTCCTATGCTCTTTAATAAATACCACTGAATTACAGGTTAAATAGCTAAATTAAATTATTGCAATTACAGCATGCGGAGCACTGAAACTGGTTTACCTTTCCCAGTTCAATTAGAGGGGAAGTTTCAACAGCCTGAGACTCCTGATTGCTGTCAATATTCTGAATCACTAGGAATCCTTACTAAAGGCCAGGTTATTTGGTTACAGACTGGGTAATTTCCACACCCCTCTTCCCTCCTGTATAAAAAGGAATGACTTGAGTGCTCTCAGCTATAACAAAACGAGGCAATCAAAGTATTTTGGGGGAAAGTAACCGCAATGCATAATTGATTCCTTTTGACTGAAGAGAAGGAAGTCTTGAAGTGTCTCAGGCTGAAGGAGAGTATATGAAATGACAACCTCCTTCCTCTAAAGCAGAGGCAAGTACATTTTAATAAATATGAATGCTTAACCTGCCATCGGCCCACAATTATTTTACATGTTCAAATTAAAGATGTTCTTCATTATTTAAATATATTCTAGCATTTGTTGATGTTGCCCCTTCCACAGGCTTAATTATTTAACATCCCTTTATAAGAATGAATATCTTAATAATAAGGACTGTTGGAATATAAATTTTAAAAATATAAAAAGGTTTCTTTCCAAAAGATCCCAGAGCATGCAGCGATATTTGTTGTGGAAGAGCTCCCCCTTACTTCTTCACTCTCATCTTTGCAAAAAGCACCAAAAAAAGCTACCAAGAATGGGGGATTCTTTGCTGCAATGATAACAGGACATGAAACACAGGCACTCTCAAATACAGTTAGAACGAGAGACTGAAATATTTTGACTGCTCTGTGCTATTGCTATTTCTAGCATCAAGGGAGAGGGGATCTCTTTGTCTTTCACCAAAATCCACATGTTCAAAGCCACATGTTCTGTACTGCACTTAAACAGAGAAATTATACTGTCACTGGGAGAAAAGTGACCTGGACTATGCAGGTAAAACACTCTACAGGCTTGAATTATTTCTTCTTCAGATACCTACAGGAAGTAGCAAGAAAGGGAATTACTTTGTGCCAAGCTGAGGAGCCACATTAAAACATCTCTACAGCCAAAGTGAAAATATATAAACTCATTAAGGTAATTGGAAGCATACACAAAATCCTGTTATTTTATTATCTCATCTTTGAGATGTTTTGCCATTACAAGAATTTAATTCCCGGTAATCAACTGGATGTAAGCAAGAACAGAAAACAGCCAAAACACTGAAATGAAGTTGGAAATTACTATGAATGTTAAAGAAGAGGACACTGATAGGGGCACAGCTGTGAATTAAAAATGCTACTGAGTCCTTGCATGTGCCACATCAAGGGTATGCAATATTAATATCATTTTGCCAAATGGATTTTAGGCTTGGATTTTCTTGCATGTGGATCCTGCTGCAGTTAACCTTAATGAGCCACAATATTCACAATGGTATTCTCAGTAGTTTGAGCAGAACTGTATCCTACTGTATTTTCTACAAAATATAACCCACACTTCTCATGAATTTGGGTAGAGAGACAGATTCCATATGTGAATCACCAAGAGAAGATCAAACTGCCAGCAAAGTAACCTACAGCATGGGATCCTGAATGCACGTTACAGCAATGCACGAGTTAATTAGTGGCAGCACCCAGGGCCCTGAAGGAAAGCACAGTACAGTGTGTGAGTGACTCAGCAAAGACAGAAACACAAGTAGAGGGAAAGAATTACCAGGATCACTTCAAAGTCCTGAGTAAAGAGTACAAAAGGGCTCAGTGCTCCTGTGAGTAGAGGAAGACAAGAGGAGTTCTGAAGGTGTGAATTTCTCCGATTCATCCCTCTAAGCAATCTTGAAAGGTTTGTTTCTCCACCCACCCTTCCTCAACCTGAGAGCAGGGTTCAGTTCACATACAACCTTGTGAACTGGACCCTGCAGGGCTTCAACAGTTCTAGACAAAACTGTAGCAATGGAAATGAAATGAGTGTTTTGTGATAGCTGACAAACTAGGTTACCTCCCTCCAACTGTGAAGTGCATCCACCCTACGAGGTATGTTTCCACCACTTTCCACACAGATCTAAGAGGGCATCCTAACACCCCAGGGCTGAGTGACCCATGTCTGGACTTTCATATCCTATTTGTAACCTAGCTGGGATACTCAGGACATGGAAGAGACAGTTGAAAGGCTTTTCTTATGTCTATCATATTTAACAACCTCTTTGATGATAACTGTACCACCCAAACTATTTAGTCAACATGTAAAGCCCACTTCTTCTCACAGAGCCTCACAGATCCTGTCTTACAGATCTGACGTGGTTAAAGTTAAAACAAGTTAGAAGACAACAAACTAGAGCTGCTCAGAACATTTTTACCAAAGATTCTTGACAGCTAATATGACCTGTGTTAAGAGCTGAGTTTCAGTGAAGTTTCATCAGAAAGACTGAGAGAGTTGCTAACTGGTGCTGAGCCTCATGTTCAACTCCTCGTGTCAGACTACAAACCGTGTGAGAGAAAAATGCTGAAATATTATTGGTACTCACCCAGAAATCATCAGATATAAAATACCGTGTGTTTGCCTAACAAACTGAGAACAAAGCTTAATTTCTCAGAAATCTCTACATTTGAGTTTCATTCCAGTAGAAAAAAACCCCACAATTTTAGACCTTTATAATTTTGCAAAATGAACATTTGTTATTTTCAATTCTTAGGATGCAAATCCTTATGAAAAACCTACAGAAGTCACCAAGAACTTTCTGGTGGGTTTAGCAGACCACAGTTTCATACATAGATCATGTGGGGTTTTTTGAGACCACTAGTGCTAGTACCTGAAAAAGTGAAAGAAGATTAATTTTTCTGGGCAATTTCAAGCTTTTATACCACTATGAAGTTCAGGTTTGCACAGCGAGAAGCCAAGGAAAGAATATTAATGAATTAGTAACAGATAGGAAACATAAAATATATATCTACAATTTCTTGAATTACAGAGACCAATCAAAGCTCAGACAACTTGGAAACATGAGCTAACACCAATTTCTTTTTTACTCTTTGTTTTTACTCAGCAAAGCATAGTTTGTACCCTGTAGGGTGAAACTTTTATTATACTCCCTAGGGAAGAAGCACCAGCTTGCTGAAGTCACTTGTTCGCTTCTGGCTAAATCACCACTCCCTCCTTCAAGGTGAGGAGAGAGGGCAATATCACCATAAAGCACTATCGAGATCCCAACAACTTCAAGAGACTCCAAACCAGCCTCTCAGGGCCGGTGGTAAACTGCTTCGCCTGAGGGAGGGTAGCAATAAAATCTTGAGATTTCTTCAGGGCTGACAACTGTATCACTGCAGTCAGATGCAATTACAGAGCTGGAGCAGCCAGCAGGAAAGGGGGTTGACAGTGACCAAGAAGGTGGAAAGGCCTGGGAGAAAGCAGACCAAACATTAGTAATGCAAAGTCAGTGCCTACATTGCTAAATCCATGCGTTACACAAAAGACCTCCTTTGGCAGCCACTACTAAAGATGACTAACATTTGCTCACGCTGACTTCAACGAAAATTCAGTGCCTGAGAAACTGCTACCTAGGGTGAGGAAGGGTACATCTACATGGTACCTGGCAGGCTGACAAAGGCTCACCCTGCCTGCACTCCAGCCTGGCCAGGCACAAGGCAGCACCAATGCAGAGGACCTGTAGCTGTGGTTAGCACAAGCCCAACCTGAGGTAACCAGCCCTGCAGAGAAGCGGGGCTGGGGCTCCACATCCTCGCTCCGGCAGCTGCACCGCTTCCGCTGCAGCTTGGCTCCCGTCCAGTTGGCTTGAAGCATGGGCAGAGCAAGCTCATGTCTGCTTGCAAAATACTGCTCACACCTACCTTCACACAGACCTGACTTTCGCCCAGGAGGCTGAAGAAATGAAGAAAACTCACATGAAGCGGCCATTATGGATTCTTGGCTTCTTCAAAACCTGGAGACTCACACTCTAGAGCCAACCCTAGTTTGCCTTCTTAGCAGGCTCGAGGTATTAAATACTTAATCTCAACAAAATACAATTAATTGCATTTAAATCTTTCAGGTCCCCTCTCCTTTTTTTCAAAAATTTATTTCACATGTTCTCAATTACAGTAAAAGTTAAAACCCACTATTTGATCCAAAATGCTCCAGTATCTCCATGCCTAAGCAAGAATTGTAGATGTATGTCTGTCATGCATTTCAATTCTGACTACCTTGGGCCAAAATACTCTTACCTTCTGCAAGATAATTTGATGACTGCTGACCTGGATTATGGGCCTAATCCAAACCCAAAGCAAACCACTTTCAACAGTAAATTCATTTTGTGTCTTTTGTTCATGTAGCAACGTGACCAGACCAGATTTCTAGAGGCTGGGAACTTATTAACCAACTTTATGCCCAAGCCCTTTGTTTTTTTCCTGCCCATAAAATGGTCATACGCACCTGTGAGGGCTGATTAGGAGAAACCACAAAGATGAACTATGCTACACAATCTCAGGCAAGTTGCAGCATTTTTAAGGATTATCACTCCACTTCTAAACCACTAAAATTCTATACTTCAGAGAGCAGAGCAATCAAGAAGCACTACACTTTCTGACCCATACATAGCCTAAATCCTTAGAAATCTACATGCTAACGTGATGACCAATATAAATAACAAAGCTGGACACTTTACCCTGTTGCTTTCCAATCAGACCAGATCGTTACACTCCTTTCCAAAAATAATGACTAATGAAATGACTAAGAGGGATGGGTAACTGAAAAGAAGAGGCTGCAGGAATGACACAATACTGTGAAGTATTAATTCTGTCAGGAACCTGGCGCTGCTCAAGTATTTTTTTTCCTTTCTCTTTGGGAGCACAATGCTAACCCAGACTGGTCATTTTATTGCATAGGAGAGGGGAATTCCTCCTTGCAGAAGGAACCTCAGGATCACAAAGGAAAAAGTAAGGTAATTAAGGGGAGAAACAAAATGTTAAAGCAAGCCTGTGCATTAGAACTTAAAGTAGGACTCAGAAAGGTGGCAAATGACAACTGCATCAGAATCTTCTCTGGCTACTTATGGTAGTAAGATGTAAGTGAGACAAGTGAGACAAGAGCATGGCAATTGCAAAAATGAATGGACTGTGCCAGACTTTCTTTTACTATCCTTGCCAAAATGCCCTGTTGTCTCCTCAAAAACAGCTTAACGGCAGTCAGGGAGCAAGCAACCTGACCTAAATGCTTACTGAATCAATAGCAACTGATTCTCCTGATAACTTCCACGGACTTCATCTATATCCTGCCCTGAAAGAGTTCATTTATTCCCTCACTCTTTGATCATATTTCTTCTTAGAGTGGATCTCCACGGGTTCAATTTCTCTGAACATACAAGTCTCTTCACAATAATCCTGTTTAGGTTCTTGCACTGCTTGCTTTATCCACAAAACTGTTTGCCTGAGACTTAGCCTTACTCATCCCCGCTGCAGCCACAGTTCACAGGGAGATGGTGTGGTGGGGGCAGCAGCATGAAAACAGTTTCCACTGTCTTCTTAGTTCATCCCGTGAACTACAAAACTACCCCTAATCTAATGACTTGGATTTCATTGTTTATTGTTTGCTCACTCTTCAAATTAGAAGTGCTCTGGACTCCTTGGAATTAAAAGTTCTAGCTAAGTACTTGCTGCTGTTGTTGGTATCATTAAGATTATTCACAAATAGAAGTGTCAAGGTAGATTCAGAACAAGTTCTTCTGAGGGCCATATACCTTCCAGGCATCCATCCATGCTGTTACATAGTATTAAGGTGTGAACAGGGAAAACCATGTACCCAGTCAGTGCTGTGTTTAAGTGGCCTGCCAATTCCAGCTAATCACCAAGTTATTTACTTCCAGTTTATTAGGCTGAAACTGCCACTAGCTGTTGGCAGCCTCTAATATGTACATCTCACTTTCGTGGGGTCTCTTCAAGCACTGCTGTAATAAAAAAGCCATTTCTTCCAGTTTCAGATGCAAGAATTAACACACAAAGCACCTCACAAGGCCAAGGCAAATTCTGATCTCAGTTACAAATGTGCAACCCCATTGATTTCCAGTGGCTTAATTTGCAATGGTCTTGAGCTGCTATACCTGAGAGCACAATTTCATCCACTGTTTTCACAGAGAGGAGTAACAGCAGTAGCTCTTATGTATTTGTGAGTATTTTAAACACAGTAACAGTTGGATAAACATCAATCACTATCAATGGCCCTCAGACTGATTTACATCACATCCCTGGACGAGCAATTCATCAAAAATTAGCCTAAATTATTTGCATTCATTTTATATACTTCAGTAGTTTTTTTATTATTTTAGTATTTGAGCAGCTCAGAAACTTCCATATCTTTTTCCTTATAATATTCCCATCAGAGAGTGAAGAGCTGGAATTCCTTACTGAAGTGGAAGGCTTTTCATGGAGAAATTAAAGAACTTTTCCAAGATCACAGGGAAAATTCAACAGAGGCTTGGATTTAGATTTCCCAAATCATAGGGAATAGGACAGGAAATGCAAGAATCATCTTCTCTTATCAATGCTTTTCACTGGATAACAATAAAAGCATACAGTAAATTCTCAAATTCTCTCACAACATTTTTCAATTTGGATTTTCCTGTTTCAACTAGATACAGGGTCCTTACACTGGGATCACTGGGGATCCCTAGACAAGAATGTTATATTTTCTTCCACCTGTAAAGAGAGCCTGTTGTTGGTCCCCTAAAGCTGCTTTTTCCAAGGAACACTCCCTGTGCGGTGTTTTCCTTTGATTTTAGATGCATGATTAAACCTTACAGCCATGCCTGCAGTTGTGTACGGCCAACAGAGTATTTGTCCATGCAGAGCAAACATGAGATTCCTGATGCTAAGCCTGAGGTGTGCACTGAGCTATAAGCAACACGTGAAGTTCCCAAACCCATTACACCTTCCCACTGCCAACATGAGGGAGTTCCACAATTTGCCCAGGGCCAGGCACACCTTTATTCAGAGGAAAACCTGCTAAGAAGCAGCCAGATAAAACCAATACTTACTCATAACACATGTGTGCTTGCTCAAGTGACCACTTCCAGAAACAATAAAATACTGCAGACAAGCCCTGTCCTGCAAAAATTACACACTCATTGCTCTTTCTGCAGGCTGAGTTCATTGTAATGAGGAAACTCATGATGTTATAAAAGATATCTCCCTTTAAACATTTTCTCAAAGGTATTTTCTCGTACTCCATGTAAAGATGTAGGAGCAACTAGACAGAAGAATAGATAAAAAGAAATTGCAAGATATATTGCTGACTGCATGGTCAGCTGTGCCCCATCTCTTGACTTCAGTTCTGACTTCTCCACAGAAATTAAGTTTGCCATGCACTACAGGCTGACCAATAATTATATCAGCTACATGAGTAACTCACCAGCTTCATTTAGGATAATCATATTTGCACCAATTCCATTTCCTCCCTATAAGAAAATAAAAGCTAAGAAGAGGGTGGAGTAAGAGAAGTTAAGGAAGATGAAAAGCAGATTTTGGTTTTTAGCAGCTTGAAAATATTTCCTAATAGGGAGAGAGTCACCATTTACTTTATTTTGGTCCACTTTCTGATTTCCAGTCATATTGTGAGTGATATCTTGATATCATAGCACAGTCAGGTAAATATATAGGTCAGGGAAAATCATCCAGAACAATCTGAATAGCTAGGTTTTACACCAGTAAATAGTTGCTTTAACTGAAAAGTCTCACCACTCAGATCAGTACTGTCTTTAACAAAAAAGAAATTATATTTGGAATTATAGTTTTTATAGTTACACTCCAAATGAAAACAAAAGCCTGAAAAAACAGTGCCTTCTCTGTTCTCACCTTGCTGCTGTATGTAGAGCCCCACTGAGGTTCCAGAGGAACAGACCACCAATAGCAAAGACACCAGTATCAGCTTTGGTTTGGTTTTGTCAGGTGTTGTTTATCAGGGGTTGAGTTAACTTCAGAATCAGCACTGTGCATGCAATGCACTAGAAACTGAACTTACCAGCCCTTGGACAATATACCAACACTACTCCCTGAGTGAAAACTCAGAGACAAAGTCCTTCTTGTCATCCATTCACAGTGCCTTCCCCTGAACTGAAGCTTGTCAAGTACTTCTGACAATTTGAGGATAACACTGTCTTGCGTATAGATATTTCACAAGCAGAGAAAAACCGACCTGGGATATTTTATTTGCTACTGTTCACTCTGCTCATGATAGGTGTGTGACTCTGAACTGTGTTTGGCATCTAACATCTCTCTTTTGATAGATAGCAGTCTCTCAGCAGCTTGCTGTCTGAGCCAGTGCAAGGAATGCGTAGCACACGTTCATCAAACTAACATCTGCTTTCAGTTCTCATTTATGGATATGGAATCCTTTCAACTGGACATTAATCTTTCTCTACAGCAGCAATTAGGTACTTCAGACAGATCAGAACAAATCAAATTAGCCTTATTTATTAAACAAAAAAAATCCTAAGGAGTAAACAAAAAGCATAGCAGACCATCCTATGTGCGTCAACATAAAAAGATTAAGATACTGACACATAGGAGTCTAAAAGCTTTCAGGTGCTATTTTCAAAGTCTCAACTGTAACCAAATAGCAGAGGGTTCTACTGCAGAATGCCTCATGGATTATTTTAGCAATAAGGTATAAGTGAAAGGATTATCATGAATGTAATGTTTCCCTTCCAAAAATTCCAAGAATGCAAAAATTAGTCTCATGTGCACTGCATGACTCATGTTTTTAATGCTGGAGCTTCATTTTCACTCATGAAGAATTCAAGCACAGGGAAATGTTACCACAGAAATTCTCATTCAATTGACAAAGGAAAATCTTTCTTTTGCTACAGTTAAACACAGCCTAAAAATTGCATCTTTAGAGAGACTGGCTTGGTTCAGCTTCAGGCAATGGACATCATGCACACGAAGAAGAGACACTGCCATCCCTGACAGATCAAATGGATTACCCTGAAGAGCTCAAATTCTACAGATTTGGTTAAAACCAAGCAGAGCAGCTTCCCCTTGCTGGGTTTCCCCAGCTTAACATGGCAGATAGCTTTAAGCAAGCAAGGTGGGCAACTCAGCCACGTTTGCATGGAAATTAGTAGCAAAACATTTGTAAGTCACAAGATGAATGGACTGATCATGAGGAAGGTGCACAGCTATCCACCAAGCACCTGATACTCTCTCCCTCTTTCCTTAATCTGCTTTTTTCCAAAAGTCACTTTGATTTTTTGCTAAGGAAACATTTCAACATATTCATTAGAGAAAACTAGCACAGCCTAAGTGAAGAACAGTTCCCACCATCTAGATTACATGTCTCAGCAGCATTCCGGGGTTGGCTTTTACAATGGGAGCTAAATGTTAAGCAGATGAGAAGTTTCATGAAAGAATATATTGGAGAACAGGAAACCGGGTTTTGCCATCCAAAACCAAAATGATCCTCACCTGCTATTGCCATAGATCGTAAAGCTGATCATCTGCTCTCATCCAGAAAGCCCCATCCCACGCTGGGCTGCCTTTGCTGCTGGAGAGCACTAGGGTGGGACAAGCAGGTCTGGAGGAAATGTGATTCTGCTGCACGCCTTGAAAAGCTGTGCTGCTTTATCGCCTTTGTTCTCAGCATCTGTTCAGGGTATCCATGGGTGGGATGCATGGGAAGGAGGAAGACACTTTTTCCATTGAACCATCCAGCCTCTCTTTCAATATCCAGATCCACTCATGCTGATCCTTCAATCTCCCTTTTCCAACTCTACATACACCTGACTAATAACAGCAGAGATACCATCTGGGGTTAGCTCATTACATGTTTATTACTCCTTTGTTTATTTCTTCATAAATATAAACTGTTGCTACCTGTGCAAGTCTGTGCATCTAGCCCAGTTCTGGTGAGCCTTAAAAGCCCCAAATTGAAAATAGCCTAAAGATGTGAGAAATCACAGCTAGCATCACCACCAGTTAGCCAAGGTATGGAGAGAGAATCATTGCAGCATGCAATATGTAGGGTTGGGTTTATATTTAAGATTTCCTGGCTCGAAGGTACCGTGTTAGCTGGTTAGATGTGGTTATAAATGGAAGCACCTGCTGACATTAATCACAGTAACTTGGCAATGTGGCTACCAATGCAAAATTTCGAAAGGGACAGGCACCTTGAAAACCTAAGTCCAGTTTATCATTGGCCAGATCAATTATCTGTCAGAGAAAATAACCTTTCCTCTGCATGCAAATGTAGATCTGAGGAAGAGAGGGAGGAAGGTACCATGTTTTTTATTTGATTGGATTTTTCATTTGGTTCAATGTAACTTTAAGAAATATTAATCTGCTCCTTCATTTAATTTCATCTGTACCACTGGCCAAGAGAAACGCACTAATTTATAAGTTGAAGCAAGCCTTGAGATAATGTCACCCACCATTCATCCAAATTTGTCACTAGCATCCCATTAAAGCCATAATTATTTTTTAATTAAAACTAAGGAAGCTGGCATGTGTGTGCCTACTTTATACATCTGTTATGGGTTAAAATAGCTTTTAAAAAATGTTTCTTTAGACCGCAGTCTTTTGTGGCCATGGCCTATGCCAAAGAAAACGCAAACTTGCTTATTTTCTCCATGGGGCGCAACACTGCCTATGTGTGCCTGAACAGATTCGACTGGCCGTGAAAAGAATTCTAAATAAAACACAAACATGGAATTTGGCAACGCCACAGAAGCAAGCTTAAGACTAATTCCAGCATGCGGACGGCTCTCACACAGCAAGTCTGGCTCCACTATAAATGAAACCAGGCTCTGTAAAATCGCCAGTAAAGTTTGAGTTAGGATTTAAAGAGACAGCACTCTTATTCCAAGGTTTGCAGAGGAAAAACACACACGTGCACGCACACACACATACCCCAGCTTATTAAGGAAATTCATGCTGGCTCAGTAAGTCTGTACATTGCAAACTGTGTTTATTTTCAGCAGTCATTTCCATTTTAAAAAATGTGAAGTTAAAAAAAAAAAACACTAAAAAGAACAATTTCACTTTGGACTTGTGTTTTAGAAAAAAAGTGTTGTAATTATGACTTCTGGGACCACTGGCAGTGACAGTAATGAATGAAGGACCTACCTGATGGAAAAATTGAAATGTAAAATAAGAAAGAAATGTGAATGTCTCGGGCAGAGCAGGGGAAGGGAAAGGTGCAGATGGGCAAAAGCTCTATGGACAGGGTGGCCTGGGACAGAGCATCCTGTTCCCATCAGACAGCCAGCAAGCAGGATGGTGACTCACTGAGACTTGCTGGGAGGGAGCTATATGCAATACAGCTCCATGCTGCTGTGTAGATGGAGAAATCTAACCCTGGAGCAATGAAATCCCCTGGGAAATACCTCCCCAGCAGTGCCAGCCAGTCCCAGAGAGCAAAGACATCTGTGAAGAAAGAGTGAGGAGAAAGTGAAAAACAGCTTTCACTCATCTTTACCTATTAAGGAGAATACAAATTTAAGAAATCTCAGTTTAGAGATTTTAGAGACACAGCCTGACAAACTTAGACAGAAAGGGCAGGGAGCAAATTATTTAAGCAGTGATAGTACTGTCTCCCACACTCTTGCTCTCCCTCAAAGCTCTGGATTGTACCAGGTCACTGAATTAAAATTGTATCTCAAGTGCCCACCTCAAACCCTAACCACTGGGTTTTTTCTCAAAAAGGAAGAGCAGAAGGGAAGATTTGCTGGCTAGAGAGCTCTAAATATGGGAAGAGCTCAGACATTTCTGAGTGTGCTCAACTGCACTAATGAACGGCGACAGTGGTGATAGAGGCAGGGGCAGCACGGACGCAGCTTTCACAGCACTCTTCATGGAAAATGGGCAAGGAAAGTGTAAAGAAAATTAGGAAGGAGTTTAAAGCAATCTCACAGGATGGTTTTATAACTATTCTATGTATCTATTGATAATGATAGTGAAGTGTTTGGCTTCAGTAGACTATCGAGCTTTTAAGAGTCTACCTCAAATTTACAGTGGAGGAATTAGTTCCATTTGAAGAGAAAACAATAAAAATAGAGAAAGATTGATGTTTTTTGAATTATGTTTTACAGGAAGGTAAAGTTACTCACTGTATGTCCACAATGGTCCTGGTTCCCAGTTTAATCAACAGTTCACACAGTTTTTATAAAGGATTTGGATTAACCAATCAATAAACACTAAGATCTAATTTTTAGACATACTTTATGTTATAAGCCTGTCTGTGCCATAATAAATTAACTTACTCTCTCCCTATTCAAACAGAAGGGATGAAAAAATTACCCAAAACTCTGTTAGAAGATGCAAACTGAAAAAAAAAACAATTCCCCTGCAGGCAGAAGGCACTCGTGCTATTCTGAGGTCTTATTATGAGATTCCATGAATTGTTGGTTTTTACTCTCACTGCCATGGATAGTTTTAAATTATATGTATTTCCCAACTCTTACTTAAATCTCTGTGAATCCTGGAATTCTACAGACTGTGTTCACTGCTGGCAGAATAGTATTACACCACTGAACTCAGAAAGCGCCTCACAGGAAGATGCTCAGGCAAGCATCCCTAGGCAGCCCTTAACCCATCTCTCAGTGCAATGTTGCCGTGGTACAGCTCACCCTGGGAGCTCCACGTTTGTTACACAGCCATGGAAGAGATGGAAGGATCAGGTTTAGATCTGTGTCTCACGTGAAGTAATCTGGGTCAATACAGGACATGTAAGGAGACAGCCTGACACACAGGAAGGATGGGATGCTCTTCTCACATTGCCAAGGGGATGTACTGAAAATAAAACATTTACACTTGGCTTCAAATAGCCAGGTGACGTTTAAACAAGAAGTAAAGCTGCAGGTATGCTGTGCAAACTAGCTCTTCTCTAACCAGAGGCCCTTTATTTTAATAGCAAAGACAGTAATTTAGAAAGCACTGTTTCATAGCATAATTCCAGTGACTGTCTCCCCATCTCCTTGCTTAGTGCCTGCATTAACCTCATTCCTGAAGTCCCAGGACCTCTGACTCATACAGCTGAATTCATAAAAAATGCAAGCCTTTGCTGTGTGGGAGTTTTGCCTGCTTCCTCCCAAATGCATGTTTTAGTGTCTCATTGAACCTGGCTTACCCAACCTGTGCTATGGCAAGTTACATTAGCTGGAATGAAGGCCCAGAGAAATGGCTTGATTAAAGGCAAAATCAAGAGGACAATAAAGATACAAAAGGCAAGTACCATACACTAGCCTACCAGATTTTTGTATGTACTGCAAAAATGCTTGGAAAAAGCCTGTCCAAAAGAAGGCAAATGGCATAAAAAGGTATGTTGTTAACAGTTGCTCAGCTGTTTGCTGCTCAGTGGAAAGAAGGACCAACATGCAGAACACAGGAACCCAGTTGGGCACACATGAGATGCATCAGCATGGCTTCTTTCCCGTTCTGAACATAAAGCATCCCATCTGAGCATAGAGCCCTTCCTTTCATCTATTTTTATGAAGCTCAGAAAACAAAAAGAGCAGAGGTCCTCTGAACTAGCTCTGGCAGGACACATGGTAATTTTTTTGCAGTTCTCTGACCTAAACCTGAGCCCACCCCAGAAATAAGTGATCCAATTCTTTTAAAACAAATGAAATAAAATTAAGTGATTTCACTACAAAATGTACAACACCTCATTGCTCCCTCCACCTTTCCCACTCTGGCTTGTAAACTAAAGAGCAATTCTCATCTCAACTACCTACACCATACACCATAGCTTGCCCTACTTCCTTTGACACTGAACATTATATTTGTGCACGAGAGATTTATATCTGTTCTCACAAACTGAACAGGCCAATTCACTTCCTGGCTCAGATACACAAACACATCCGCAAGAATCTGACAGAAAATGAGAAGAAAAGTGATGACAAAAAGCTACTGCTGAAGGGGCAGGAGGAAACTCCATCCTGAATATGCCAGGTGAGGCTGCACAAGTGAACTGTTTAGCATATGTTATGTACAAATGAATGGCAATTTGCTGAGAGAAATAAAGAATAATTGCAAACATTTATGCCTTCTGCACATGTATTTAAAAAAAAAAAAAACAACCGCTTTTATGAAGCTGGTGCATTGCCCAACCCAAAGGCAAGGCACCTGACAAGCACTACCCCTAATTTTTCTCGCTTTTTAGGTGATTGCTTCCTTCCTTCTCTTCCTGCAGTTGATTTCTTCTCTTTTTAGGAAGTGTTCACCAAGAGGCATTCAACTCTCTGAAAATGGATGGGAAAACAGTGGCAGCAGGGAAGAGGCTGGTCCCACCCTGTAAACCATCCCTGGTGATTACTCTGCTGCAGAAACATGAAAGCCTTTCCCATCCCTTTGCTGAGCATGGACACACACCACGCTACCACTTCCAAAAGAGGTCTGCTCCTCCTTCAGTCAGCCAAGGTGTTTCTGGATATAATGGCTGCTGAGAGTCCTGATGGTGCCCAAACCTCTCCTACTGTGCCTGATTAGAGTCTTTACTTATGCTGGTGTCTTGTGGAAAGTACTACCATTCAAAAAGAAGACCCTAATTTATTTGGGTCTTCTGTCAGAGCAGCACAAACCATGTCATCAGTGGTGCCTCTTCATAACCAAGCTATTCTCTCCCAAACTACCAGTACTCCCAAATGTTTAATGAATCAAGGGGGGAAAAATGGGGTTATTATTAATGGGAACAACAAGACACAACAAGGCACAAAGAAAGAAGTCCTGCAATGAACCAAAAAAACCTACTGTTCAAGGAGATAGAACAGAAAATTCCTTCCCTTGCTTTCCCATAAGCTCCCTTTTTACTTCATCTCTCACCTGATACCACCAAAGCCTGTTTGTGCTTTAACAAATATGGATCTCTTGCTGTGTGCTCCCCTGGTCCTTACCTATACTCTGAAGTCACCTCTCCTAATCCAGCCATCACTCAGCAAACTCCAAAAGGACATTCATTTCATTCCAATAACTAAATTATAAAATCACCTTCATCCATCTTGTTCCTATATTTTTAAATTTCATTGTGGCCAGAGAATTGCTGACTGGGAATTACCCTTCCCCCACTCTCACATACAGCCTTTAAAAATGCAAAATCTAGCCCTCTATTTCAATATTTCTGATGTCAGTGACCGGTGTCGGCTCTCCCCATACAGTAACTGCTTTAAAGCGCTGCATACAGCACTGCATTAAAAATTAATTACACATGCTATTTTATTGATAGTGCATAATGTAATGAGCACCAGCTGTGCTAAACATCCAAACTCCTTTTTAAGACAGCTATAAAAAAAGAAAGAAACTGCACTTCCAAATGCTTCTCCTGTCAGAGGAGAAAAACAGCAACATCTTGGATGGATTTGAAACAGGATTCTTTGATTTAGCTCTCCATTTGGAGCGTTTGAAGAGTTCAGACTCTCGGGCTCAGTGTAGTGGTATGCAATCGAGTTAACTCTCTCAATGTTGGAACCATTGTCCTTACTGCAGGCAATGTTGCCTTGAACCTTTTCGTCCCGAGACTACCAGGTTCAGTTCCACCCATTAATATTGCAATTAAGGGCTTTTCTTTTTTCCTGGGTTGTCTGGAAATGGCAAGCATCCGCTTTAAAGCACCTTTAAATATCACTATTGCTCCTGCTGGTTCTTAACTTGACATAATTAGGACTTACAAAGTTATAGTGATCAGCCATCTGTCTAGAACAAAGCCACAGCCATGATCACATTGCCAGCGACCCTGCCCCATGCAGCACCCTCATTTTAGTCACCTCCTTGCAATTTTAAGGTTTCTTCATTGCCTCTTGACAAACACACCATTCAGTCAAAAAAAAAATCTGTATTTGATCCACTTATTTTGAGTTTGGATCTGATTTAAGTATCTAGTGAGACAGGGAGCTGCATAGACAGCAGGTCACATATGATTTTAATACTTGGATAGATGAACATAGAGATTGATAGATAGGTGTAAAGATGGATGCATGCACTCAGACTGATGCATTACTCTTTTTAGTGTATCTATCTCTCACACATCCCTGCACTCTGTAAGTACTGTCCACAAAGTCAATTCTACTATAGCATGCATGAAATTTTTCACTAAAATAAATAAATACATGTAACCATGACTCATAGGGACATCTTTCCTGAATATTAGCCAGTATTTTATGCAAACCTGTTCTTTATGCAGCAAAATGAAAAGATACATTTACAATGGCTCTCAGAGAAACTATAGACCTTTTTCTGTCATCTGACACTTATACCAAATTCCTCTTTCTCCTCTCAAAAAAGCACCCAGTGCTAAAAATAAATCAATTATTTTTTCACTTTTTTTAAATTTTTTTTTTATTTTGACATTCTACTCAGCAAAAAATGAAGAGTAGAGGATCAGCCATTGTCCTGGGACATGATGAGTTAGAAGGTTTTTGCTGGATGAGTTTGCATTCTCTGCTCTGATTACTGTTTTGTTTTCCATTGATCCTCCTGTGTTAATAAAACCCAGTCTGGAGTGAACAAAAGCTTGCTTCTTGTTCAAGTAAGAAATGTGCTGAGTGCATACCATATCATTAACATAAAAGTTTTTGAAATAATACTTCTTTCTAGACAGACTGTATTAATTGCATCAAGCTTTTTACAGCAGGGTGGTCTAATGTAGCTCTTCTCATTGGCTGACTCCAGTTATAAAACCAACATAAAATGAATAAGGTGATATAATAGATGGAGGAAAAAATATTCTTTTAAAACCTATGGTTTAGTTACAGTGACTGCTTTTATCTTTACTGTCACCTTAACCTCTGCCAAGAAAACACCAGACTAGTTAAATGAAGCAGTAAGTAGAATTTCAGTAGCCAAGTAAATTGATATTAACTTTACAAGATGACTGTGATTTTCAGAATGTCCTAATGACTAACACAGCTGATTCCTTGAATTAGCAGGAGCTTGTTCCTCTCTTCCAAGATACGGCCTCATGCCTTCCTCTATTTTAGACCTTAAATTTCACAGCCCTGTCCCTTAATCACTGCTGTCCATGCCCACTTGCTGTTTTTATACATGCAACTAAGTATCATAATTGCTTTCCACCTCCTTCCATCAGCCTACATGTGGGAAGGAAGCAGTTTCACTGGTTAGATTAATATATGTGTATTGGACAGATTTAATTATCTTTACAGGGGTATATAAAACCCTCACTTATAGGCCCAGGTCCAAAGAATTTGGATCAAGTACATATCTGAATGCAGGCACAGGGGATAAATTACTCTCTGTGCCATTACAATCCCCTTTGTCTTATGCTGATTAAGATCCTCTTCCTAGGGCTTTTGCACCATAGTATCTTCAAGGCAGGGACTTTTTTCTTTGGAGAACACACTGTAAAGTGCTGTGCACTTCTGCGTTGAGATTTTCAATGCTCATTTCTCGTTAACTTTAATGGGAAATGGGCATCCAAATCTCTTAGGCAGCTTTGACAATTTAAGCCTTAATGTACAATATTAATAAATCAGCATCATAAAAAGAGCCTTATGAAGATGTATAGTGAAAAAATAGCCCCACAAAAAGCATTGCAGTGTATGTGTGCATGCACACAGGCATATACTTTTCTTTACATAATTATGTCTCTCAACAATCATTTGCATGTCTCTGTTGTGCAAAAAAAAACTGCGTGTGTTTTACAGTTACTCTGAGCAGTTGCAATTCATTGGAATGAAATAAAAAGCAGACTCAAAAAAAGCACCCTAATCTGGCAAGGGGTAAAGCAAAATGAATGCTTTGCCCATTTATATTTTAGATCCAAGCTACACAACCCTGTGAATTTCATTACTCTATTCCAACTTCTAATTAAATGGGCACTAAAAACATTTGAACGAGAGAACCCAATTCAACTGACAAAAGCTTCTGGGGCAAAATATATAAATAAATAAATAGACTGAGAGAGATTGAACCAGTGGTAGAGGGTTTTTTTTAAATCACATGAAAAACACAGACCTTTACTTGCAAATTCCTCGTCCTGGGGTGCCTTGAACACAAAGAATTGAACAAAGACTGAGAGGACCACGATCAGCACTGGCTGAGCAGCGCAGTGGACATCCAAGCAGACTTCCCAGCACCATTTGCTGTCATTGAAACTATCAGCAGCATGTTTTCTAAAGATCACTAACAGCTCTGGATGAGGCAGCACGACTTCCTCTGTGCATGACTGAACACTACTCAGCATCCCAGACAATCACTCGTATCTAGGTAGACAATCATTCTTATCTAGGTTGGAGATTTCCAAAATCTGAAAATGCTGTTTTCACACATGTGTACCCCAAATCCCACCAGCAGCCCGACATTTGGATTCTCCAGCACAAACTTCTGTGAGGGACCCTTGAGGGCCTGGTTTGTGAGTGCCCAGCAACGATATTGGAGTATCTGCAACTTCAAGCCATCAGAGTCGCAGTCTGCCTGAGAATTGCATGGAAAATCTCCAGGTCCTGAATTAAATAAATGCTGAAAAACAGGAAAGGTAAGAAATGATGAAGGATGAGGGGAGGCGGGAACTGCTGATGGCTTTTGTTCAAAGAAGTAACCAATTCCTCAGAAGCAAGAACAGGGCTGACAGAATAAAAGGCTAATCAAGTCAGAGAGACAAGCTGATCTCTAAAGCTGGAGCAAGTGACTGTTGTAAATGTCTATATTAAAAAAGAGGGCACAATGCAGGGATTGTCACTAGATTATTAATCAACACAAAGAACTCACTTTTCTATCATTTCCACAAAACATTTTGGGTGACAGAAAGATCCCATAACCCTTGCCGTGGGGTTTAAGCTATGCCTGGGCTCACATACAGTGAATACTATGGGAGCTAAGAAAGGGTTAAGTAGACATAATCTCCTTTTTCAAGGGAAGAAAATGTTTCTTTCAAGCAGACCTTGACCAACTACTGTCATAAACATGTAGCATGCACTTTGATAAAACCTATTCTCTAAGTGTTGCAGACTGCAGCAGTAATTACAGGAACCCATGATAACTGGTCTCCCTCTCCACAGAGCTGGCATCACTCTCCCAGCAAAAGGCAATTCCAAAAACTCACAGCACAGAACTCCAAAGTGAGAACTACAAGTACGCAAAGTACAAAAGCCTCACCTTCCCCACATTCCTTAATAAGTTATTCCTTGCTTCCTTTTCTATTTTTAGGTGCACTTGCTTCCATTCCCACTAGCTGCTGGCATCAGAAGCAAGAAGGAACCAGGGTATCCAGTTCAGTGTTACAACTACATGCCTCCTGGAGGCATGTACGTGCATACTACCAGTGAAGACAGAGGACAGCAAAACGTGAGACAAGTTCCAGTTTGGTTTACTGGTTCCTGGGAGGAGAGAAGGCAGGAAAGGCTTCTGACCTTCTGATCCAACGCTCACCATTTGCAAGAGCCTGTCTCGGCATCAATCTCAGGCCAGTTGGTCAAGTCTGCCAAGACTGATGAAGCAGAATTTGATTAAAACAGCATCCTCTGCCACACTGCATGCAGCAGCTTGGATAGGAAATTTAACCAGACCCTGGATTTACTGATGGCACCTCACCACACAGCACATTGCTACAAGCCCAATGCCTGTGCACCAGCGGAAGGGGATGGGTGCAGGCTGAGCATCTTCCAAGCAGCACAGCAGCCTTCTCTGTGTGCCCTGAGCCTCACCCAGGATCTACACAGCACTCTGCAGAGTACTCTTAGCCTCCTCCTGAGAATATTTTATCTTCCAAGACCCAGAATATCCAAGATACAAATTTAAATTTCTTGCAAAACCTTATATCTCACTTTATTACATCAATGAGAGATGTACAGGAACATTCCCATGAGATACACCATACTGTAGCCAAGTGGTACCAGGGCTTCTGGAAGGAAAAAGCTAGTATAACAAAGTTTTGCCAGCTTCAGGTGAGAAATGAGGAGCCATTTCCCAAAGGCTTTATTCCTGACAGACATTGCTGCCTCTCTGAATTCTTTGCTTTACTTATCCAGCATCATCTAGGGAACTCCTTATTAAAACTACATGCACATTATCATGAATGAGAGCTGTGGGGTTTGGCCCACCACAGTGAGAGTCCATAAACATTTGTGGATTTTGCCACATCTGTATTTTCTTTTATACCCTCCCCATTTTCACCTCACCAACACACAGTTCAGCATAGACCAAGCCTTGCAACTGAGCCATGCTCAGAAACACCCACTGATTTCAAAGAGATCACTGGGTCTGAAATGATGGGGTCTGGTGACAATATGTCCGCGTTCTCTTTGGCTAGCTTGGTGTGCCTTCATTTTCACATCACTTTCCCCTCCTTGTGGTGATAAAAGTCAGGCATCCAAAAGGAATAAAGGAAAAGAAAATCTGATGGGGTAAGAGGCCAGGGATGCATGGTGAGTTACCAAGGAGCATTTTCTCAAAGCAAGGGAGAAAACAGCATGGAGCACATACATCCTGCGTGCACATGGATGCGGAGGAGAGCCTTTAATATGAATGATTGAGGAGGAAGGGCAAAAAAGAAAGAAATAAAAATACCTCAGATGTTAAATGTTATCCAATTAGGCTTAAAATAAACAGCCTAGAGAGATGAAATCTTGATACTGGGGTATCACATTCTGCAAGGAGTCTCAGACATTTGTTCACAACATGGCACAAACGGCCTGGCAGTGGCCGCAGGTGACAACTGAGGGTGGGCAGGCAGGAGGGGAGGGATGAGGAAATGGAGGGAGTCGCATGCCCTTTCCCACTCCCCATCCTCGTCCAGGGTGGAGAGGGAAGGCATTTTCTCTGCCTTCCCCATGCGACCCAGCAAAGGCAGCTCTCTCACAGCAAAGACGACATCACTTGGCAGCACTACTGACCTTCAGATAGCGACAAAAAAAAAATATTTCTATTACCTGACAACTGACAATGACATCCAAATGTGCCTGACGTCTCAGTCTGAATCTCAGTCTGAGTCCCGCCAACTGAGACTGCACGTGCACCACAGCAGGGCAGGCTAAGGCAGGGCGGGAGGGAGGCCAGTGCGCGGAGAGGTGACGTGATCACGGATGTGTGAGGGTGGGAGGAGGCAGCTATGGGAGCCCCCGGCAGGTTTGCAGGCCTGGACGGCCCTGGAGAAAAAACAATAGAAAAAACTGTCAGTCGGATCTAAGTTTGAAGGGACAGAGGAGGCATCAAACAAGCGAAGTGGGGGCTGGCTGCCTAACGCACAACACGCTTGGTCTGAACCCCTCTCTGGGCCCGGCTGAGGCTGGCGGGCTCACGCTGGGTGGGGGAAGAATAAGAAGAGACCTGGAGGACCTGCAAACCCAGGCTGAGGGCCTGTGTGGGCATGGAGAGGGGTGAAGGTGGGGGATGGACAGCCCTGGCACGGAGCAGAGCCGGCGGCGGCGGCGGGCTTCGCCACCAGCGCTTGCTCAGGGACCAAATCAAAAGGGGGATAATTGTTTTATGGCTGTGTTAATGCACTGAGCTGACACAAAACTGTGCAGGCTTTCTGCCGAGCCACTGCTGAAGCGGGCTCCACACACCAGCCCGGACAAAGTGCGCTGACTTAGAGCTCAAATGGCTTCAGTGAGGTGCCAGGAGCCGAGCTCCCAGAAGGAAGCCTTGGCGGCCATGTGCTGCCTTCCCGCTTGAGCTGCGGCCAGTTGTGCATTTTGCATGCCCCGATTATGCAGGCTGATTCCCTACTGAGCCTGCAAGGAAAGGAAACAACCTTTTTCCTGGTAGCTAAAAGATGATATTGTAACCTCCAACCTTATTATTTATTTTTAACCCTTCTAGGAACCCCTCACCTGCCATTTAAAAGCTGTATTTAAGAGTTTTCTCCTTTTCCACTGGAAATGTTTTCTCCTCCTGGCACTAGTCCAAACTGAATTCTGTGGCTTTGAAAAACTAAGATACAAGTCTTAAATATCGACATACACCTGCACAAATACACACACACACACACACACACAGAATCATGTAGAAGTCAAGTTTTTGGCCGGCACAAATTAGCAGAGTTCAAAGGGAAGCTGAGTGAATGGCACCGTTTTCCATCTCTTGGGAATCCCAACCACTCCATTTCAAACTATTCTTGCCACTTAGTGATTAACTAAAGGGTAGCTACTAATCAAGGCCGGTTTCTAAATGAAGATATGTGGTGGAGTAGTTGCCATTAAAAAGTTGGCATTTGCCAACAGTTACCGCACAGTGGTAGATCAGAAACCACAGTTTCCCCCTGTATTTAGGTCAGGAAATATGTGTGCTAATTGTGGGGTACCTTCTGGCAAATACTTTCTTTCTAAATGGCGGCATCTCTGGCTGTTCATGAGTGTGCACCTTGCAGATAGATGCAAACACCATGGCAGCAAGTAGAAATATTTATCTGCACTCCCTCCAACCTTAGAAAGGGACCTTTCCTTTGCTAAAGGAACCTACATTGTGGCAGCAGGGAATATTATTTATCCATGCTCCTTCTGACCCTGAACATGCAACATCTTCCAAGGGAGTCTCTCCACCTTGAGAGTCCCTATTCAGAAACTAGGCCTGCATGTTGATCTGACAGTTACACATGTGAGGCAAATGGGGATACTTCATCCTTGGCACAGCATCCAGCGCTCCAGTCTGCAAGGACTGCATTTGATTTTGGCGTTTATCTTAAACGGCTAAGAGACCACCAGTGCAAAACATTTGTGTGAAGCTTTTGCCAAAACCACAAGTGAAGAGTCTAAATTCCCTGTGTAAATACTTGAGCTTCAAGGATCGAGGATAAAATTTGTGCTGTTTTGTGAGGACTGGTTTTAAATAGAAGCCATCTCTGTGGCTTGTGGGACAAGGAAGGACTTTTATTTTTTGAGCTCTGTTTGACTTTTGTAACTCTTTGATCTCTCTGGAAGTACTATACAAGCAGGTATGATAACTGCTACCCAGATCATAACTATATTGCATTTCTGGCAAGACAGTGTGCTGTGCATGTGGAAACTGATGTTGGACATGGATTCTATGTGTGTAGGCACCACTCTATTGCCACGGTAACAGATATGAATATGAATAATGTTTGCTTTCTTCATGGAATAAGGAAAGAATGATACAGATTCCCTCCAATGACTTAACAATTGTATCTTATATTCCTAATGTAATAAAAATTGCTAGGTGGTGTTGAGCTGCCTGGGTGCTTGTCCTTGCTTGGAAACACATGAGCAAATTCGTGAAATTCTTGAAATGGGGATTTAGAGTAGAACCACAGGGCAGCTACATCTCAAGTTACATGGAGATGTGTCTGTGGTCTCACTATGACTAAGGGCACTAAGTCTTGGAATCACTTGGCCCTCTATATATCATGATGCCTTATTATGGGTTTTGAAGGAGATAATCCCACAGAGAAACTATATGAAGCCCACCAAACACATCATTTGATTCCACAGCATGAGGTTTTAATGTGAAGGTCCGTGGGTCCTGACACACAGCACTACCCTGACAGTAACAGCCTCCTCTCTAGCCCTGGTGTGTCCCACATGATCATTGACAATGAATTTAACGCATTTTGCACGGCCTTGAGGTGTGCAAGTAGATGCAAATAGCTCTTATCCAGGAAGGCCCTCCCAGATCTTACTCAGCACATCTCTAGTGTGGAAAGGGAATAAAGGTCTCAAACAGGAGACTTCCCACCCTCTGGTCAAAGGGGTGCTGTAAGAGCCTCCCAACAGTGCTACCAGGGGCAAAACAGCAATCTGTTTTAACAAGGTACATAGCAATTTTACCAGAACTGCATGAACCAGATGCCAGTGAATAGATGGAACTGAAACTGTCATTCAGAAGTTCTTTTTTTTTTTTGTCCTCACTGTGGAGAAGAGAGCCTCTGGGGAAACCTTATAGCAGCCTTCCACTACCTGAAGAGGGCTGACAAGAGAGCTGGTAAAGGACTTTTTACAGGATATGTGATGATAGGACAAGGGACAATGGAATTAAACTGACAGAGATTAGGCTTTAGAAATAAATTCTTTAATGTGACAGTGGTGAGAGACTGGAACAAGTTGCCCAGAGAGCTGTGCTCAAGACCAGGTTGGATGGGTCTTTGAGGTGTCCCTGACCATGGCAGGGGCATCTGTTCCAACCCGACCCATCCCATGATACTATGATTTGATGTAAATTTGAGGAAATCTAAACATTGCTAACCTAGTATCACAAAAGAAAGGATTTGTAAGGGAGAAGAAGAGTGGCTCAAGAGAGACTCTGGCAGATGATCAGGGATTACCATCAGCACTCCCAAGTCCAGCACTAAGAGACAAATATTGTGCAGTTGCCAGACCAGGAGACTTAAGTCTGCCCCTACAAGCAAAGTCAAATCAGGTGATTCCCCCTCTCCTTTACTACCACTTCAAGGTTTACTTCTTTGTTACTAATCATTACAGTCCTACGGAATCAGATCAAGTGGAAAATCATATAGATGGAAATCATATCCAGTGGCCTCAAGAAAAGTCAGGGAGAAAAGGAGAGGTCCACCATTAGGTACATGATGCCTCTTCATAGCTATAGAAAAAGTAACACTTGTGTTCAAAAATAATCAGCTCGTATTCGCTAGGAACATATTCCCATTTCATCTCTTCAGCTCCTCTCTGTGGGATCCTATGTGTGATTTTTATCCTCTAAATGGTCTATTTAAAGCTGAAAATGAAGATGGGGGCTCTTCAACTTAACTCTTACAGGTGACAGACAAACACAGAATGAAGAAAGATAAAAAGAGAGATAGAGAGACAGATGGATTAGATAGACAGATAGATAGATAGATAGATAGATAGATAGATAGATAGATAGATAGATAGATAGATAGATAGAATCTTAAGGTGGTGCTGAGAGTTTTTTGCTCAGCCCACACAGCAACAGGCAGGGGAGTGGAGCTGATATCTGGAATTCTACATCTAATCGACTACATCACATTGCATAGAGGTTTCAAAGAGAAAACACACCTGCAAGCCCCTGACTGCCACAAAGGGCATAGCCACAATCAGCACTAAAGGGAAAGCAAACTGCAGGAACTGCATTGCAATCTTAGAGGCAAATATCCCATCTGGATGGGGAGAGCAGGCTCACACATGCAGCATTGTGTAGCTCGGACATCCCTGACACAATGTGTGAGGCTTGATTTTCCTCTTGGGTCAGCACTGGGAAATTACTCACCTGCACTGCAGATCTCAATTACATATTCTGCATTCATTCTGCACGGATGCAAAGGAGAGTTTTGCACATAGCATGAGTGTGAAACACGCACAGGGACTGTCACCATGTAAATAAAACATCTGCATTGCTGATGGTAAAGGAAGATTTTGTTCATGTGCATTAAACAGGCTCAGCATATCCACAGAACCTGTACATGGCAGTAGCTCACAGGTGATGTTGACTCCAATGCACCACTAAGAGTAATTCTTTTTTCTCTGCTATTTTTAAACTTGCAAAGAAGAAAATAAGGTAAATTGGACATGACCCCAGATGGAAAATGGAATAGCCTAGATGAACCTGACAAAAGCCACAATCAAGGCATAAATTGCATCCTTTTGTTGCCCTCTCCCAGAGCTTAGGCATGACTGGCCATATGATATGGTGTATGTAAAACACCATGCTCCTCTGGCACATCTGCAGAAAAGTCCCTGAGCAAAATACAAAGAAGGAGCCAAAGCAGCATTCAAAATGTCCCACCTCATTATGGCTTAGACCAGGGGGGCTGTGTGCTTGGCTGGGTGGGTGCCTGGGCGTGTATCTGTGTACAGGCAGACAGGCAGGTGCACAGCCAGACATGTGAGCTGCTGAAGAGGGCACGAACCAAGTTTTTTTACGTGTCTCTCTGTGCCTGTCTGGTGACAGAAAATCCAATCAATAGCTGGTTAGAGAATAAAGCTCAGCTCCAATATTAAAAAATTCTCTTTCAATAAAAAGAAAAACATCTGTTCAAACAGTGTACGGCTACAAATTTGAAGTGCAGGCTGAAGCATCATCTCTGCCCTGTGCCCATCATGTTCAGGGAAAATACTGCAGATGTTTTGAGGGGGGTTTTACATGAACCATTGCAGTAGGTTTCCAAAAATGATAGACAAATCTATCCAGTAATCTCTCCAACAGATTTTTTTTCCAAGCTTTTTCAAAAACAAGTTGTCTTATGTGTTTCACACCCTCTCCTGTGGACTGTTCCCACTTGACAGTATTGTCTCTCTGCCATGTCTCTTTTTGCAATGACCAACACGGTTGGGAAGCAAATACACACAAGCACACACGTGTACACACACAGAGACACACTTCCAAATACACACAAGCACAAACACTTCCAACAGCAACCAGCAGAGCAATGCTCACACGCCCTGCCAGGGGCAGATACATTGAGCATCCCCCAGGCAAGGCAGATACACACAGCATCCCCCAGGAAAGGCAGAACGACTCCCTGGTGTGGGCAGACATACAACTGCACACACTCACACCCAGAGTCCAGCACTCAGCCAGACACACCTGCACACCAGCCTTCACCTCTCCCCCCAGCACACGCACGGAGATTTGGGAGCAGTTTCCCCACACTGATTGTGATGCTTAGACTAAAACTTTGCTCAAGCTGGGAATGCAAAAGTTGCATCAGGTAAAGAAGAAGGAGAGCAGGGCAGAGATTTCTTGCTGTATTTTGCTCAGGGATTTTTTCATTTTGGCAGACAAGGATTCCCTTTGAATTGATACATTTCTTTCTCCCAAGAATTTCGAATGATAATGCATAAATGAGTCATAGATCAAGAACGGCGACGTGGTGAGCAAGGAGGAGAAAGAGTGTGAGTGAGGGGCACTGGCACAGAAATTTGACAGTACCCCAACTCCCCCCCTTCCTCCCCCCATGCCAAGACATTAATTCTCACAAGTCGGAGAAAATTACTATGCATGAATGCAAAAAGCATGATCAGGAGTAATTAACATGGCTTCATATGCAAATTTTATTAATGCAGAAGTACAAAGTCATTATGCAAATGAAACTTACGTCAACTCTCTTGACAAATATTCATTTCTAAAGCTCAAGTTTCTCCCTTCTAATTTTTTTAATTTTTTGGTGTAAAACCAAAAAAAAAAAAAAAAAAGTGATGAGGACTGCTTGACAAGTTTGCAAAGTTGCTTTTCAACCGGAGAAATTTTATTCTTGCATTGTTGATATATTTTTTGTTGTTGTTGTTGTTGTTGGCAGGTACACGACAGCTCATGGAGGAGAGCGGGAGGATGGGGGACGCGGGCTACCAGCAGCAGGCAGCCAATCAAAACGCCAGCGGCTGTAATGAGCGCGATTGATGACTGTTTGGCTTTACTGCAGGGTAATGAACTAGAATCCAGTCTGAGGAGGGAGAAAATATGAATATTCATGAAGCTGTGCTCCTGCCTTTGATGATTAAAGAAATTTTTAATATTCAAATAAGCGCTTGCCAAGTGATTAACAAAGAACAAGCACGCAGGAATATGGAAATGGAGCTGTGGAAGATTTGGGAGTCACAGTCTGTGCAGAAAAGACAGCACAAAATTTCATAAACAAGATAGGCAGATAACCTAATTCAAATCTGAGCAAATAAAGGGGGGAAAAAAATCACCTTCTTTTTCATCAGTTTGGATATTGTAACAGTCACTTTGTTTTACAGTGCAGAGCAGAATAAAATCAACCGATGCAATAAGACGGGGGGAAATATCCAAACCCTGAGAAACACAACCCAGCAATTACAAAGTAAGAATCCTGGGTGAGAAACCAATAGGAAAATGATGGCTAAGTCCGCTGTCTGCTGTGGGCTATTGCTTTTCAAAGCAAGACCCTGCCTGATGCTGAGAGCCTCCTGGCTACTCAGAATCACCAACTTGTTGTACACAACGGGCAGGAGTCAAAAGTACCCTGAAATCACCAAGACCAGTCCCTGCTGTTAAATCCCTTTCCTTGGATAAAGAACGCACTGCAGGGCTTGACTGCTGTCTGGGAGAGGAGGCAGTGCAACAGAAAGAAGAAATATTATTGCCAGGGAAAAGAAAGCAAGAAAAAAAACCAAAAGGAGGATGCAAGGAGGTTTCAGCTGCCCACCCTGGTAATCAGTTGGTAAAAAAATGTGTTTTCCATGTCTGAACCAGAAAGGTCCTCCACTCCCCACAGATTTCTGAACAAGGATACAAAAATTCAGTCACACTATAAAATGTCTGATAAGTTCAGGCTCTCACAGTTTAATAGCTTCACTAAGGATTCACACTGAAACACATAGTAACAATATTAGCTGCTAAAATGACTTTGCAGTTAAAATACATCTAATTAGCAGACAGCTAATTTTTTTTGTCTTTCTTTGAAAAGCGGTTAACTTCAGGGCTACATTATACTAGAATGAAATGTGGTTGAGCTCTTTCTGTTACTCAAAAGCCAGAGCAAGGATATCTTCAAACTCTTAGGGCACTGGAAAACCAACTCACCTTTTTGTTATTAGATCCTGGGGTTTCACAGGACTGTTTGCCTTTTCTGCAGACCTTTAAAAACTCTGGTTAATTATTTCTTTTTTAAAAATCTAAAGAAAGCATAGGCTAGGTACCGTTTAATAATTAACTGAAGTCTTCAGAATGCAAAATTCAAACTTTACTTAAAATAAAAATAATAACAGTAGCATCATGAGGACAATGCTACAAAATGCAAAAAATGGCCATGATCAGAACCTTCGAAGTCGTCATGAAAACACAGTATGTAGTTAATTGGATTTTTCCCTCTATATCTGCTCCATTTTTGGAAATACAAAAATATTCACTATTGATGTATCACAGAAAAGAACGGGAGGGGAAAAAAAGGAAAGGAAGGAGAAGGGAAAAAAAAAAAAAAAAGAGAAATGCCTAAATGTAAGTAAAGATAAGGTTAAACACCATGCCGGGGTATTGCTGGGAGTCTTTGCCCTGAATAATGCCAAGACCTTTCGAAGATGTCTGTTGTCTCTGGGTGTGTGTGGGCGGGTGAAGTGTGATATTACATAACTCACACGCGGCAGTGGCTGTGCACAACCGTACTGATTAAAACGCCTGACTGTGAAACTCAGATCTCCATTTCCGGGGCTGTTTGTAGCTCGTGTCAGACCCTTGAACACCGAAAATGTTATCCTTTGTCTACAAGATTCCTTGGCTTTGTTTTAATCAGTGCATTTTCTTTTTTAATGACAGAGGAGCAAGTACCAGCTCCTACACTTGGTTTCTTTGAAGCCCTTCTTAAATGGCCATTAAATTCTACCATACAAATGTGAATACTCGATACTTATTCCATATTTTCATTCTTTCTTTAAAAGTACCCCATTTACATATTTCTGGAGAATAATGATACTTCTGCAGGGCAGGTGAACACACATTTCTGCATATGGAGTCAATGGGAAAAAGCATTAAGAGTCCATATTGTAAAAATCAGCCCCTAAATTTAAGTGGTTTGAATTGAGCATGCAGCTGTGGTTGCCTGTCAGTAGTTAGATGCTGTAATAATAATAACAACAACAATAATAACAATAATAATAATAATCTTTTCATTTCTCTAGTGCCTTCCACGCAAAGATCTGGAAGCACTTTACAAAGATAAATAAACTGAGTTTGGAACACCCCATGTGGTTAATAAATATCCCAATATATCTAAAGAGCATGCAATTCCTCTACTGTGTAAAAGTCCATGTTATGTCATCCACATATTTGCATATGACGTTTTGGAGGCTTGGACACCAAGGGCACACTGGAGAGAATTTTACTTACCTTGAGACTATGTGAATTCACAGAAGTAGTCCACACTATGCCTGCAGGAGTGTTTTGTCAAATCCCCTCTTTTAGAAAAGGGATGGGGATTGTCACTGGCCCCACTCAGGGGCCAGGATGAGTGGTCCCCAGGGGTATCCAGATGCCACATGGCAGCATCCCTCTGAGCCAAGTCTCCACAGGGCCTCCTGCAGGACTACCTGTACCCTCCTCCCACCTGGTGCTCATCTAAACTTGTTCCTCACTCCTTGTCTGTGCTATGAACATGAAAAGAGAAAAACGGAAATATCTTGGCTCACCCCAAATAAACACACAAGAAAAAGAACTCGCCTACCCCCAGGCTGCATTCATCACCTCCCCCTGCTGTGCCCTGTGCCCACCCCACCAACACAAGCCCTTGCCCCAGAAGGACCATATCCCTTTGTGATGAGAGCAACTGGGTGCAAGATCAAGAGAAAACAGGGCAGGATTTGGCCTAAAAACATCATAAGGCATGAGTAAATATGACATATCAATAGATATGCTAAAAGTGTAACACAGGGAACCAGTTACCAACCTCCTCATCTCAGGAGGGTGGTCTTACTGACCACTGGGCTGGGAAAAAGCTTGGGGTGCACACCCCAGGGCACGAGCAACACAGGCTATGGCATATTCTCTCCTGGAGCTCAGCTTTCCCCTTCCCACTGACTGCCTGCCTGCTCTGTTCAGCCCCAACACACTCTCAAGCAGACCCCAGCTCTCACGCTGGGAATGTCGAGTGTCTGACATAAGGGTGGCTTGCTCTGAGCTGCAATGTCCAGAAGCTACCACAATAAACTAACAAATAATAATCACCCTGATTTGTGGAAGGTTTTTTTGTTTGGGTTTTTTTTTTCCCCAAAAGGCATAAAGGGTAGGCAATAAACAGTTCATCAATTTTCCCAATTTTTTTCCCCAACTCTTGTAATTAAGTCCTGAGGAGTTTTCAATGGTTGTAAAAATCCTTGCGGGTACTAAAAATTTTAGACCTGATTATATCATGAATATTTCTATCTACCAGAAAGTATTTCTGATGTAATTGAAACATATAGCTACCCCAACAGACAACTATAGCAATTTAACTGGCCCTGAAATTAATAAAGGAACTCAGTGGATGGAAAAAGCTGCTCCCAAAGGGCAAAATATAGATATGCAGCTAGAGCAAACAATGCCACTACAAATAATCAGAGGGCTTAACCACAAGAGGATGATCAAGAGGTTAAAATGAAGGAATTTAAGTGGCCAGGGAAGAACCACAGATAATCAGGAGTCATTAACACCAGTGGACTTCTCTGCCTTGGCCATGGGGAACGGAGTTCCACTCACACACTGGCAGATGCTGCAAGCGTGTATCCTCAGGGTGAATATGGCCTCTGGAGAAGAGAACAGCAGGATCTGCTGCTTGGGAAAGTATCTCTGCCTCCCTCTGAAGTTTGCCTTCTACTAGTAGTTTTAAATTTTGTCCCTAAATTTCGTCCCTATCTCTCACAATAAAAAATGATAATAATAATTTTTTTAAAACTTGATGGAATTAGGCAAAATGAGGCTTTAGCAGCTCTTCAGCTGTTTGGCAGCAAAATCAATTCCTGGAATGGGAGGGAACTTGGGGAAAAAGAAGCAGATGAAGTCACTCTGCCCCTCTGTGCCTCAGTCTCCCCATCTGTGAAAATCGGCTAATGACATCCACCTGATTTAGTTAAATGTCCTGGAAACTAAAAAGGCTCTGTAACAGCAATATATTAAGCAGCAGCACTGTTAACTGCTTCACTGCTGGAAATGCAAAGGAGAACCATCAGGTGATGCCATGTCCCTGCACAGCACAGATGGACAAACTTAATATACAGAAACAATTAGCTTTGGGGGAGAATCACAGCTTCTGTTTTTTTGGCTCACACCTTGCCAAAAGCAATGTAAGTGTAGACACTGTAAGTGCTGAATTTCAATGTGAAAGATAGTCTACCTGCCTAGTGTGAATGCATACACCAGACTTAAAGTAATATAACTTTAAAATAAGTGGGGGGAGGGAGGGACATTAACAGGAACATTTACGATTTTCAAATTTTTTCTTGTGCATAGAGCACTTTCACACTTAGAAGAGCAATTCACAAACACCAAGCAAACTTGAAAAAAGCAAAACAGAGTGAGTGACTGGGGAGGGAGGGAGCAGCAGAGATTTTTAGAATGAGGATTCCTGTTGAGTTTTGGATCTCTCGGGGAAAACTTCTCCAGCTATGGGTATAAGAGTAGACCCAAGTCTGATAACAGAATCTGTCAAATTAAATGAGCAGAGCAATCATCTGGAGATGGTAAAACAATCCACCAAATGAGAAGAACACTGAGGATCTGAAGATTCAGTCTTCAATTCACTGTATACCAGCACAACTAAGCAAATAATACTCCCTGAATGGAAAAGAGGCTAGGAAATTAACTAGCTTTTAAATAATGAAAGAAAGCAGAAAAACAAACCAGGAACTTAGTTCAAACTATAATGTAAGCCAAAAAAAAGGAAATAGTGAACCAGCGTTTCATTTGCACAAGGAAGCATGCTGGAAACTTGTGCGCAATCCCTCTGCAAAATACAGCAATGAAGTTTTACCCAAAACTTGGATCCAAATAGAATTTGGCCAATCACAAGCACAAATTAGACAGGATAACTGAACCCTGCACCAGGAGAAGTAAAACACAAGTGCAGTATAATAAGAACCCTGTAATCCTTTCACTCTGACACAAAACTAAGAACAAAGTACAAGAAACCAAGAACCATTCTACATAAAGAATTTTTTTCTGAGGTATATATTTTCTGGACCAGATTTCCCCGTAACTCTCAATTTACCCATTATTTGCACAGAATAGCATCTTTCTCCATAACATAAAAACATAAGACACAAAAAGGCTTTTTATTATCAAGTCTGCTTGAAACGGAAGCCGAATACACTTACCTAGGAAAGTGTATTCAAAAAAAACCCCAAAATTATACAAAAACAGACATCCTGTACAAACAAGGTGAGGTAAGAGAATTCCTTCAAAAATCTACTTTTAAGATGAGGAAGCAACAGTAAATTCATACCTATCACCCCAGTAAAATAAAGCTGAGTAGACTTGTTTTGTTTCTGATGAAAATGTCAATATACTCAAATGACAGCTTATTGCTTTATATCACAGTCTAACCAAATCTTTCTATAACCTCCTGCATTACGAGCAAAATCTCTAAAATGTCACCAACTAAAAAACTGAACCACCTTGTAATTAGTTTCAACAAAGTCATCCTTTTAACCCTAATTTTCTAGATGTTGATGGTATTTCCATAGTAAGTATTATGAACCTTCCTTAAGGACAACTGGAATCAAATTGTAAAATCATAAGCAGCGATCTAGTAGTTCTTCCTTGAAGCAAGCCCTTTATTTGCCTGTAATAAATTCAAATCCAGTCTTCAGTCTCTTAATAGGTGATCAGAGAAAATATGCATGCACACCTAAACCGCTACAACAAACCTTATTTTTTAAATAACACTTCAATCGCTAATATAATAAAGATCGTTGTAACCCGTTAGCACTGGTATCATTATTCCTTATGATTCAATATTCTAATGACTGGCTGTAACAGAGGTTTATGCTCTGCAGAGGTTTATACCACTATTTAATGTAATTAAGCAAACTGGCAGCCAGTGCCTCTATGGAAATATCATTTTTATCACACAGTATTCCCACCAGAAATTCAGAGGGATCATAACATACAAACTTTGATTCTGTTTATTTTTTCCCCTGTTCTGAAACTGATCTGGCATTTCTTGGACTTAGTACTAAGTGAAAGAAGGAATTAATTTGGCTTCTGTAGACATGTTATTATTGACAATACTAATAATCTATGACAAATGGGCCATCCCCACTCCTCTCTTTCATCAGACATTGCAGCCTGCAACATCGCTTTGCAAAACCCCAGAGCTGGACTCTTCTCCTGCCGGGAGCCCTATGAGTGTACCAGCAATGGGGTTTTAAGTAAGCCATTAAAATGCTAATATTCAGCAAGGGCCAGATCCCTGTTACCACTGAAAGCAGAACTAAAGCTTCTCTGGAGACAGGATAAGGCCCTTCCAATGTGATCAAAGAGTAAATACATGCAAAGCTCTGATGGGAAAAAGGATCTTTTTTCTAATTTTAAAACTAAACAGGGAGAGTCCACCAGGCTCATAATCCATGTTACAGTCACATCTGGGATCACTGACATCTGGGATAACAGCAGTGAGGAAGATGGGTCCAGGCTAAAAAGTTGCCACCTGGGGTCAAAGAGGAGCATTTAATACCCGGGATTCTGTGAAAATTGAGTTATTTATCTTTTGGGCTACACTCCCCCCACTCAACAAAACTCTGCTGATGACAGCAAATGTGCCACACTATATATATTTGTTTTATATAGGTAGATAGATATAGATATATATATGCACTGTGCATTGCTTTGTCACATTTGCATTTACCCCATCTTGCAAAGGAAGCTCAACCTCTCACTCAAGCAGGTTTATAGGGCTATCCAAGAATGCAGGGCCAGGAGCAGAATTCAGACCAAAAACTATAGTTCATCCGCCGCCTGTAACAGCAGAGTCAATTTGGTTAAATAAAGGCTTAGTTACCTCTCCTTTCCAGCTGTAAAGCTCTCTGTAGAGGGAAGGAAAAAAAAAAAAAAGCAAAACCAGGAAAACTTTGAAAGAAAACCCACCCCCATTTGTGGGGGGAATGGGACATGGAATGATAATGGGAAAGGGAAAATGTCTGGTTCCTATTATTTCTATCTCCAGCATTTTCACCTCCACAAACAGCTTAAAGAAGGGCTTCTGGAACAGAAGTTCAACTTTCCTTAATCTGGGCTCTTAACTGTCAGGATCTGGTTAGATTTTCTCCTTCTCCATATTTTAATGCTTTTATTATATATTCCAATGGGGAGTGGGGGGAGTGAGAGTGGGAATCTCAGTGTCACTCTAAGAAAGAAGTCACCGGGTTTTGCGATCCAGCAGCTTCCTTGGCAGCGGGAACTGCTGGTTGGCATAATCCTCTCGTTTGACAAAACTACTATTTCTGGGCACAGGCTCAAAAACAGGTAGGAAGCAAATGCTGAGAAATAAGGAAGTAAAAACAGCCAACAGATTTTTCACTACCAAGAACGCCAAGAGTAAACATGATTTATTTAGCTGTGTTTAACATGTCTCTTCTGCACTAGACTGCAGAAATCTGCTTGCATTTAGAGCAGGAGGAGGAGGAGGAGGACGGGGGGAGGGGATGAAAAGGGAATCCATTACGGCTCTCCGCTGGTACTTTCTGAATTGTTCAGTCACACAGTTTTATGGAGTACAAGTATTTTCTAGCCCAAAATATATTCATGTGTCGGAAGAAAGCAGCACTAATCTGCTGTTAATTAACAAGCTGCTGCTAACAAAAGATGAAGGATCCAATTCATACAAACAATATTTACGTGGGTGTCGCATGATTTTGTCACAGATCTTTTCTCTTTTCCCCTCCCCCCACCACTCTCCCCCCTGCCTCCTCCTCTTCCTCAGCACCCCGTTGCAGGGATACAGCACAGAGGAGTCCCAGCTTCTGTGGAACCAACACCCAGAGTGGAGGTGAGGGCACAAGCCGTGTTCCAAGCCAGCCAAACTCAGACGAGGTCTCACCTGAGCCATCCAGCTCTGAGGTTCATGCCTACCCACACGGGGAAGGGCCCTATCACATGTTCACAAGTGAAATTTTCTTAGATCCTTCATTTATGAGGGAGAGGCCATCTCCTGGCACTGTGCCCACAGTGACAATGCTGCTGAGGCTCCAGGAAGTGGCATGAAGCTTCCCATCCTCCATCCATCCTCACCAACCAGTGCAGGCTGTGAGAGGGGATGGGAGACACCAACGCCTTCCCCAGTGCCTGGCTGGTGATTACATTTTCATTTAATCCAAACTTTGCCAAGGAGTTTGAGGATGGGGGGAGTGTGCTAATAGCACAGATGCTCAAAGGGATGAGGGTTCATTCAAAAATACCTATGCACACAGAAAAGGGTAGGGCTGTGAGCAGTGAACCACAGGGCAGCTCTCCCATCCACAGCCCTGTTGACCTTCCCTGCTCCCCACTGGAATTTTGGGCTGTAGCACCTGTGGCCTCATCCAGCAGGGTTCTGAGCACAGCATGCTGCCCCAAGTCCCTGCCGGATGCAGCTGGGCCCTTTGGAAAATAAACCCATTCACCATCTTTTCTGCTTCATCTGAGAAATGAGAGTACATCTCTCCTGTGGGCGTCTTAAAGCTGGTGCTGGCAAAGAGATGGGAGAGTTAACAGCAACAGCAACTAGCACTAAAAATTCCTGGACTTGTTCCCCTCTCAGGAACAAAGCTGGGGCTGCAGGGTGGGAGAAAGGGCTGATGGTCCCTTGTGCTTCACCCATCAAACCACGCCAACCTGTCCTACAGAAGGGTTACAGGGGACAGGGTTTAGGCTCTGTTCTGCACTGTCATCACACAGGGCTGGGAGAAGCATAGGGACAGGAGGGTGGGAAACAGAAGTATTTAAGAGTGATTCTAGAAGTGCCAGGCTTTTCCCCTCATAGCACGGTGGGGTGGTATTTCTGCTAGCACAGTTCTCTGCACACCCCAGTTACAGTCTCACCCTCAGGGCCACAGCTTCCTCAGAAAGAAACAAACCCTACTGGAGCATACACACATCTGCCCTTCCAGGTTTTTTCTCTGTACCCTTACCCCATTCCCCAAATCATGGGGTTTTCACTGCAAAAGTCACAGCCATTCTCTCAGTGCATTCCTCAGGCACCCTGGCCAGCACCCAGGACCTGCTCTGGCAGGAGCCTCTGAGAGGGACCGGCCCTGAATGCAGGCTAGCACTGACTCTTCCACATCATCTCTTAAAAAAGCTAATGAGAGAGAAACTGATCCATCTGTATTGTATTCTCCACTCACTACCTCTCAAAGAAGTAAACCTTTCCAGACAGCAGGGAAGTCTCCCAAAAGTGAAGACAACAGCAGTTCCCAAGCTTCCCACAGAGGGAGTGAGGACAACCAGTGAATTGCCCCACCTAGGTAATGCTTGCTGCAAGCTGCTGGCTGCCTGGAAAAAAACCCAGCCCAAGCAGCCTCAAGGCCCCAGCCCACAGACCTCATCAATCCAGCTCATCAGTCCTTCCAAAACAAGCAGGTGCCCTTGCCAGGGGGCTCCAACCACACTGCATCCACGACCTCCCCTTGCTGAATTATTTCTAATGAGTGTTAATTGTCAGATAGGGAGCATTGAGGAGTGAGGGTGCTTTTCCTTACCCTCAGAGCAGACATGGTAATGCTGAGGCCAGTCTAAGACAATGCATTGTCAAAAGCCCCCCAAAGGGATGGGTGCTTCTGGTGGCCAGTAAAGATGTCTTTTGCTCCTGTGTACTAGCACTGCTAACAGAAAACCATCTTATGCATCCCTTTGGAGAATCAGCTCCAATCAGGAATCCTCATTCAGCTTCAAAATCAAAAATAACTTGCATCATCTTAAATGATGAACTTGGCACAATGAGGATAACACCCTTCAGTGGAGTCTGGGAGCTGGAGTGGGGGCTCAGGGGTTTTTTAGGGAGTTTTGGGGCTTACTGTTTTAACTTCCTTCTTGCTAAAAGGCCCTGTACCATAAACATTAATCAAACACTATATTCTGCCTTTTAGTCTTGAACAATTATGAGTACAGTTTTGTGATCTTTAGCCATATTTACTGATACTCAAAGGCAGATTCTATCTTGTTAGATTGTTATAAATGGGACCCCAGGGAATCGGCACACAGGCGGAGGCAGATGTGAAAGAGCCTTCTCGGATCTCGGGTGTGCTTCAGTTTTCTACTGCTGAAATCACAAATGTTATGGAGAAAAAAAACCCAACCAACTTTAGATTCCTCTGCCAGATCATTACAAAGAAAAAAAGAGACATTTTGCTGAATTTAATATTTTTTTAAGGTTAACTGTTCCATTTCAAAGTGTGGTTTACATGTGCTGGCCACTTGTATGAACAAAAGTTTCAGAGACAGACCAAGAAAAGGTTTCTGGTTATAAACCATTAAAGAAAGAAACCCACAAATTCTCTCTCATTCTCCCTTACTTAAATATGTTGTTTCTGCTCCAGACCTGTTTCATAATACCATAAAATAGAGGCATGTTTCCGACACTAGATTTGAGAAGCTGTCACATTAAAGGTAAACTTTTAATCTGCTAGAGACAAACAGCACACACTTTTACTTCCCAAGAAACAGCTCTTGTGAAATGTTTAAACAAGAATTTAAGAGCTGTGTGGTAAAGCCACATACATACAGGGGTCTCAGACAGCTACTGGGTTTGAACTTCTTTTCCTTGTTGTTGTTTTTTTAATTCTTTAAATAACCCACTAAAAAGTAGGCTTCTAGGAACAAGGTAACCAAGATGCATGGTAAAGTGAACCTCTAGGCTTGCTTTTATTTCTAGTTAATCGAAATGTTTTAACTGAAACACAGGCCTGAATTTCTAGCTGTCCATCTCCATCTTTTTATTTTCTTGGGACTCACAATCAAATACTTTCAAGAAGTTAATTGTGTCACAATTAGTAACACATTAGTCCTCCGATATTTTTAATAGCAACCCAGGTTTTTCCCCAAGGCACTTAAAAATGGCAGGCTCGGCTATATTCTCCCTTTTTTAAAACTCCCATGCACTTTCTTCTTTAAAAAACTCCCACATGCATTTCACTTGGTCTGAAAATACCAGCACAGATCTTAATCCTGCCAACGCTTACAGACATGCTTAACTTTGTGCACATCAGTAATCCCGCTGACTGCAGGGGCCGTTGGCGTACCTACAGCTCGGTGCAGGCTGGGGATGGAATCCGGCCTGCGCCCAAGCCAATGGCAAAACCCCCATTGACGTCAATAAGGTTGTGCTTTGACATCCAATTTGTTGCAGGATTGGGACCATCCTCATTTCAAGGTACTTTCCCAAAATCTATTTTGGCTTAGTTATTTTGTTTGGGTTTTGGTTTTTTTCCTCCCTTTTTCTCTCTTTCTGCTCTTTCTCCCCCTCACCTCCCACACTCACTCTTGCGGGGCCCCATATTGAGACCACTTGAAAACTTCTGCCTTTCAAATCCCTCCACGAGGAAAACCCCCTCGCTGAGACAGGAAACATCCTTTGCAGGTAACGCTGAAAGAAACTATTTTACTCCACTGTGTGCATTTGAGTAAACTAATTAAAAACCTGGGAACTTGGGTTCCAACCAATGCCAAGAAGCAATCATTAATATGATCTGAAATGAAATGGGAAGCTCCAGACATTTAAAATCAGCTGTAGGGAAAAAAAAAAAAGAAAAAAAAAGAAAAAAAAAAAAAAAAAAAGAAAAAAAAGAAAAAAAAAGAAAAAAAAAGAAAAAAAGAAAAAAAAAAGAAAAAGAAAAAGGGCAGCAAAAATGGTTTAAAAAGGCTAAAAAAGAACGGGAAAGAAGTGGAGGAAAGAAGGACAGGATGTCTTGTAATTTTTGTCATAAAGTCAACTCAATGCAGCTTGAACTGCACGGGGTTAAAACACATTGGGGGGATGCTATACAATGAGGGGATAAAGCCCTGCTGAAAAGCAGGGGAGGGCGAAGCAGCGGCAGCCGGCTCGGAAGCGCTGCGGCGCTGTGAAGAGCGGGCAGAAGTGAGCAAACCAGCTGAACCGCTTGCAGAATTAATCAGTAACAAAGAGATTGGAGCTGTTGGCGGGCTTCAGCCCTTGAACCTGGACTCTGCTCTATAAATTTCAACTTGGAATGGCTCTCTACTTGTTGAAAGACAGGTTGGCTCCAGGCCAAGACATAGGGGGAAGGAAAGAAAAAAAAAATTCCATCTTGCTCAGGAAACTTCCCTTCAGTTTCTAACTCGTTTTATGAGCTAGTAATAGGGCAGTCTAGAAAACGGGAAACAAAAAGTGGGTCTTGAAAAGAAAAAAATTTAACCAGAAGTTGGTTTAATAAGGAAAATAAAACAAGTAGGTGCTAAATTCAAATCTGGATTTTGCCTGCACACAGTACACAAGTACATCAGCTCTAATAGAAGACTTCAGAGCACCTCAGCAATAATTCAAAGCAGAATTTTACAGTTGCATTAGCTGACTACAGGTTTGACTCTGAAAATAATAAATGTCTTAAAAGAGGAAGAGGGCTGTTTAATCCTTGTCTGCAGTCTCATCTTGTTCTCTCCTCCCCCACCACTCCACCTTGTTTAAATGACCATTACAAAAGAAGTGTGTTATAAAAAACATGTAGAACCATCATTTATTCAACAGCATCTCTTTCCTTTCTTATTTTACCCCTCTTCTAACAGGGGTGTGCGGGAGAACCGATGCTTTTCTCAAGCTCTCCTCACTGCCAAGGCACTTTCAGTCACAAATACCTTGCTGCCGCCGTGCTTTCCCAGCATGTGCAGACAAGGAGCGGGCTGGAGCAGAGTGAGGGGCTGGAGTGCAGAGAGGGGAGCTGTCAAAGTGGGAAGAAAGAAAGCAAACATCTATTCAGGGGCCAGATGCGCTGAGCAAGGTCAGCTGCAGAGACACAGCCCTTTGCAGCAGCTATGCAATTACATCCAAAGTCTGCACAGTACCGAGAGTCCCACAACCTGCATGCAAGGGCTGGACTGGAGGATCTAGGGCAGCTGGAAGAAGGTCTATAATGATTTTAATTGCTCTTCCGAGATGCTAAAGGGTAGATGAGATGCTCTTTAGCTAGAGCAGAGGGGCTGATGCTCTGTACCGCTTGCAAGAATACATGCAGATAAATACCCTAATGAGAGAATGGAGAGAGAAATAGGGTAAGTGCCAGCAGTGATCAAAAGGTGAAATAAAGTAGTGAAATAAGATGCAGCCTAATCACAGCATGGAGGACAAGGATACAAAATCTTGTCACCAAAAGTGGCTGTTAAGGTAAATTAGATTAATCACTCCCAGTTCTCTTCCTCTCCAAACTCCCTTAATTTTAAAGAAGGGGCTGACTCCTGTGAGGCTGCACACCATACAAGACTGCTGGACATTTAAAGCTACATACGTAGCATGCCTGCTACAGACACGCATCCTGTGCTTCCACTTTCCAAGAAAACTGGGATCTGCTACTTGGTAGGTCTTTTCCATTTGCAGCTTTTATGACTCTGCTGAGGGACCAGGAGCAATGTCCCCCTTTTCTTGCTCAAGAAATATGCTACCAAATGCCAGAAGAAGGAGCAAGTTTAAGAGCTGTTGAGCTTAACGGTTTGCGCTGATCACACTCGAATCATTCTGCAAAGGCGTACATGCAAAGAGAAAAAAACAACAACCACTATGTAACCACTTCACATCTGCCATTAACATTATTAAACTCCTTACAAACAGTATCTACCCCACCTTCCCCACTACATACAAACATACACACACCCCCGAGCTCTGCAACACAGCAACTAGGAGCCAAGACGGCTCTCCTCTCCTCACTGCAGCAACCACATTCATTCCTGTTAAGGGGTTAACGATTCATTTCCACTACTTCTCTCGAGAAAACCTACAATGAAAACATTGGCTCACGAAAGCGTTCTCACTGCCAGAATGCCACAGCGCGAGTGAAAAGTCCGTTTTGTTTTCATTACATCTCTGGGATTTCCGGCTTAACTCCTGAGCTTAGACACCAAATCCCTAGATACCCCACCCACCCAGTTTTTCTTCTTTTTTTTTTTTTTAATAACATTTCTACTGCACGGCCCACCAATTACCATTTGGAGGGTGGGAGGCAATAGGGAAAAGAAACCATGCAGAAAAGGATGTTCTCGTTGGAGAGAGCACATGCCTCTCCCAAGACAAGAGTTACCCAGTTTCTCCTGGCTTCTAGGATTTTCTGCTGAGAAACACGGTTTTAATTCTATACCTGGCCTGTCTCTTCTATTTCTTACCCTCTGGGCTCCCATCTTCCCACTCGGCCACCGAAGCCAGTGCTGAAAGTCAGCCCCAAATCTATGCCCTTTGAAGTTATGTGACATGACATAGAAATCCAAGCCTTTCTTGTACAAAAAGTATGATTACTTCACAGGGCTTTTTTTTTTTTCTCCAGTTATGATAGAAAAATGTTCCAATCTCAGAAAAAAACCTAGAAAGGTTCAACCTTTATGTCACAGCTGATTTGGTCTCTGTGTGTATAGGCAGCACAGTTCAAACACTGACTGAGAAAGAAAAACAATCTATGGAAAACACATGAAGAGAGGCAACCTCATACTGTAGCAACACTTCTGTGCTACTCAAGCAAAGGAACCGTTTCTGCGCCTTTATGTATTTATCCACTGTTGGAGAAGAACTTCATTGGAGAGAGCTTTTCTCTTTTATAGTACTTCCACACACCCAGCTTTCCTTTAGCTACATCCCAGTCCAAAATTCCCCTGCAAACACATACAAATTCTTTCTTGCAGTCAACACTCCACCAAGCACAAGCGTATTGCTATTTGTCGCATCCACATGAATGCCAAAGCAGTCCACAAGCTGGTTGGGCACTACTTTTACTTTGCTCTTAAAAGTTGCTCACAAAGTTGTCAAGAAAAATGAGTAATGGCTGGCTGAACAGTGCCTTTTCACTATTCACTGTTACTGTTTGCCTATAAAAAATCTACCAATCTTTCCATGGTTAATAATAACAACCAGATATGCATACAGTTTTTGGATACAAGTAATTTTACAAAAGGAACTAAATAAAGGCAAAAAGCCACTTTGTTGGGTGACATTTTTGGTGTGCTCTAACTCTGAGTAATCTACAGTTCTTTCATTGAATTAAAAGAGGCTAGCAGCAACACCAACGTGGTACAAAAAAAGCAAGTTTTGCTCTTAAAGACTGACTCCTCACACACATTCACCCCCAAGCAAGAAGACTGGCCGTGTGTACTGAATGACCTTCTTAAATCCCCTCTCATCAGCCTGCAAAAATGGCACTTCTGTTGAAAAGGTTTTACCCAGCATTGTCACTCTTAAAACTGAAGATGACTATAACTAGGATAGATTAGACAGGGAGAAAATAACAGCAGCAAGCTCCGGTTTCTCAGTACAGCACTCAGGGGCAGCTCCCCACTTGTGCCACCTGGTCAATCTGGAGTGGTCCTGCTGGTTTCAGGGAAATTACCCTGTGAAACAGGGGCACAGCAGGGTAAACTGGACCCCCACCACTCCTGCAGCCTTGTGGGAATCCTGCTAACCACATACAGGGCACAGAATACAACTTTGAAAAAAACAGGATGGTGAGAAGAACAAAACAAAAAGCTAAGACCAGCAGGGAGAATCAAGGGCATAATATGCTCAGCATTTTTTTTAATCTGCTTTTAAAACTCTGTGTGATTAATTTCACTCTTTACTGGCAGATGCTGGGAAAGTTTTGGTGCCTGGCAGGGCTGGACCCTGGGCTGGACACAACTGGGACAAGCTGAGGTGGCAGCAGGGAGAGGGTGGTTGGTGTCCTCAGGCTGGGTCTGAGCAGAGGGTGCTGGAGTGGGGCCCCAGGGTGTGGTGGAGTTCAAGCAAGGGGAAGGAAGGGTTTTGTAACTGTCAGGTTTCTCACCTTTAACTCTTGCCAGGGTTACCAGGGTCTGTGCTGCTGCCTTGGTGAGAGACATTGGAACTGTTGCCCTGTGGCTGCAGCCCTGGGGGTGGCCTGCTGACAGGCATCCTCCACACTGCCCTCTCTTAGGATCGCCCACAGGGGCACAGTCATGTTGCTTGGAGAGCCCTGTGCTGGCCTCCACCAGCAGTCTTAAAACTAAGTCATCAACATTTCAGCAGCCCTTGTTCAAGCTTGAAGCCTCAGCAAACCAGGGGAGGGCGGCTGCCACTGCAGGCTGCTCCTGTGGGCTGGGGTGCCCTGGCCCCAGAGGAGAGCCAAGCTCCCCAAGCGTGCTCTCCACCCCCATCCCTGGGTGCAAGCAGGGCTCTGGGTGAGATCACCCTGCTTGTTTTTCTCTGCACACCCCAGCAAGGACCTCAACAAGGTCCCAGGGGCAGGAAGCTTGCTCGTTAACCCACTCTCAGGGCACTGTCAGTTGACACCTTCCTTGTGTCATGTGTCCTCCCCTTACTGTTCAGCAACACCAATTAGCAAAACGTGTTGCTAAATACCTGCTGAAGCAGCAAAGGAGTAGGAGGAGGTGACCAGGTAACTCCTCTGCACTCAGGAAAATCCTAGCAGATTCGAGGGAAGAAACAAACCTGGAAAAACCTCATGAAAAGGATTGCAGCTGAATTTCTCAGGCACTGTCACCACATACTTCTAGAAGCCTCCTTTTCTTCACATAGTGTTTTCTCCTGGCCTCGCTTTTCCAAGTCACTCCTGCAAGACCCACTACCCCAGGGAGGTTCTGGTAGCAGCACCTGGTGCCATGACAGCCTTGGGAAGGGGACAGCCACCAAGCCCGGGGACAGCTCGGCTTCAGAACACCTCTTCCCAAACTGACTGATACTGCTGTCACAGTTCCTGGGATGTTTCAGTTCGTGTTTCCCTTCCCTCACGTGTGAAGGCATCACGATGGCTGTCTGAGTCCTGCAGTTAATACGGGTGCACAGGTCCATAATGGTACATTGTAAGTGAATGTCTCAGGGTAGGCAGCAATAATAATTAGCTGTCATGATTTGAAAAAAGGATAATCCATGCCATTGAGTTAACAGTCACTCACACAACACACATGGATTTAACTAATCTTAATTTGGAGAAAAATAACAATTCTAAATATATCAAATAGCCCATTTCATGGCAACCTGCAGCGGTGTTTATCTCTGGTTTCCAGCACATGCGAGTTATTTAGTTTCTCTCACTGGCAGTTTTACCATTCAAAGCCTGAAATGAACATTCATGGAGCAGGGGTTGCAGTTAAATCCTGCCTCTGACAGGGAGCCTTTTTTCATGATGTACATCTAGTACAATGTATGGAGCCCAGCACTGGTAGCTGGGACCGGATGAATGAGGAATTCCAATCAACCCCCTCCCCTATTTTAGCACTGTCTTTGCAAAAATTAGCTCACTATCTTAATGAACCTCTGCTGCTGCTGTAGTTATATGTTTGTGAGGGTCTGCTGGCCTGAAAGTACAGACCTGCCCATGAATCTGGAGGAGGTCTGGTCCAAGTGGTGCCTGCCCTACAGAGGCTCCAGCCTCTTTGCTGGGGTTCTATGAAACCACTCATCATTAAAATCAAGCTGACTGGTACTTTTTTTTAAATCTGGGTCGTTTCAAAGAATCCTACTAACAAACAGACCACAGAGCCATGGGGAGGAGATGAGATACCATCAGTCAAATGACAGTGAGAGCACCTTCCCAGGTTATTCTTCAGCCAGGACAGGTCACCTGGTTATGTCCAAGATCTGATAAACATGAAAGATAAAAAGAGGTATAAAATACAACAGTGGTCTATATTTTTCCAAGATACCTGCCAGCAGTGAAATAAAAGAAGCAGCGACCGATAACTGCTCGCCAACTCATTGGCCTGGTTATGTTTTGCTGTGCAACAATCTGGTACATCTCTTTGATACTATCACACCCTCTGTACAAGAGGCAGAACTGATTTTCAAACAGGTCAGCCAATAGCAAAAAAAGAAAAATAAAACTTGTACAGGGCAGACTGCTCCTAAGCAATCACCTCCTCCCAGTGCCAGCTAACATGCTACCGCACATCTTACGGACAGTGGTAACTAAATGAAAACACCTTCAGAACTTGGATTTGCAAGTTACCAGTCAGAGAAAGATGACAGATTTCATTATCAGAAGATCTTTAAAAGCTGATTGCAGAGACAAAGTTGCCTTTGTTTCTGCTGGAATATAGAAATGTGTGTCAGAGACTTGTGTTGCATACATAAAAATTCTCGTGGACTCCTGAGTTCTGCCTCAACGTGTCCCTCAAAGCAGCTTAAGGACTATTGTGTGGTCAAGAGTCATTCAGTGACTTGGGCCAGAAGAGCTACCAAGAAAGTAAAAAAAAAGACAAAAAGAAAGAGAGGAGGAAAGATCAGGAGCACCCTGTGCCAGGATGAATACTCAGCGTGGTTTCTGCATCCCAATATCCTCAGACCCAGAGCTACAAGATGTACAATGGCAGAGCCAAGCTCAGCACTTGACATGCCCTCAGAGCATTCAGCCATGGGAAGCTGTAAGGTTTGGTGGCTTAGTCACACCACAGAAGGCTGTACAATTCATTCTGACCAAATAAGAAGGTCTACAAAAATAACACAAGATCAAGGAGAGGCGCTGAAACCTCTTCGAGGACAGCAGTGGCGGCAGCATATTTCAGGGAGCCAGAGTGGCGAGTGGGTGATTTCTGGTTTCCCTCTTCAAATATAAAGACTCAATTATCTTTGAACAGCTTGCTTTACACATGAATTGACACATTTATTTTACAATAAATAACTGAAAGTTATCTATGTTTCCTTTACTGTTAATCTACACAAAGAAATAATAAACAGAGCTTGTCTACAAAAATGCAACTACTGCAGTCCTCAGAATTCAATTAAGCTAAAATAATTAATGCTTCCACCATATTAAATTACTTTATACATTTGAGCCACTGAAGTTTTTTTTTTTTATTATTCTTTAATCTTTTTCGCCTTTTTATTTAATAAAAAAAAAGTTAGTTTCAAAGGGGGGGGGCTGGCTAGGAGGGGGAAAAAGAACACGATTTGCTGTTAAAATGTAATGGTCTCCTTTAGCTGACACAGCATGTAGAGTGTTTTGTGCCTTTGATTAAAATAACATTTTAAATGCTTTGAACAAACATATCTCCCCATACTTCTAAGGGATTATTTTACATATTTCTTGGTGGAATAAAGAAATTCATTCTTCCTGTCGCAGTACAGAAAGGCTAAGAATATCTTTCGTCACATATAAAGTAAAAATACTGTAGGCTGTTGCATTATTACAAAAAAAAAATAAAGGGAGGGGGTGGCAGGGTAGGAGAAAGCTGCCTTAGAGATTAAGTTTCCCTTTTATGAAATCGTATTTAGTCTCTTTTTTTAACAAATCTAACAACAATGCTCTACAGCCGCTCACTGGGAAATACCTTTAATGTTAAATGCAGATTCTGATTTTCTTGGCTAATGCAGAAAGCCTTTCTATTGAAATATAAATAAGGGGTTTGGTATATCCCACTAAAGCCTTTCCAGTGAATGACTTCTGTGGGTTTTTCATGGCTACCCTCCATGGCTGTAATGTGAGGCTTTTATCCTACTATTGAAAACTATCCGCTGCTATTAAAAAAAATATGGAAGGACACTGCACCTTTTTATCTCAGAGCTGGGCTCCTAATTGAGAAAGTATTATTACGACACTGTTTTGTGGATGTCCCTATTTCCGTGCACTGCTGAGAAAATGCCAATCAAATGATAAACCCTTTTATTTTTCTCAATTCAGAATCTTTCCTACATATTTTTCATTTGATATTCAGTTTAGTCTGAAAGAGATTAGGTGCTCCAGACTGGCTTTTAATTTTTTTTATGCCTTTTCCACATGTGAACATCTCCTTCATGACCTCCTATCCCAGCAGATTTTCTGCATGGCAAAAGCGTTGGTTATGCTGTTGTTGACCCCCAGAACCTGGGATGGGACAGCACACTCTGGCAGCTCTGGGAGTAGCCATTGAGATACTATGGACTGAACTTGGGCAGAAATTAGTAAGAGATGAGCTCTGGGCTACAACTGCAATAGAGCTCTCCTAAACCAACCTTAATAAGCACTGCACACCGTCTGCAAGGGGCTGAGGGCCATCAGCTTGCACAGAGATCAGCAGCTATTGGGAGTGCCCAGCACCACTCAGGCAGCCTTCAGCAGACTAAGGAACATCCTGAATATTTCTCTTCTGCTCCTAACAAATGGAAAGGAAATCTAGCACTCAAATCTGCTACACCATGATGTAGTCATCTCTACCAATAAATGTATTCACAACTGCAAAAGAATGAGGAAAGCTGAAATAGGATGAGGAAAAGACAGAGTCATATCTTACGGTAGGTTTGCTTACAACGCTACAGCACAGGTCTGCCACAGCTAATGTTCCCAAAACTACCAGCTGCCCCATGTAAAGGTGGTGGCTGCACCCAAAAAAAGATTCCTGGAAGAAAACAGTGTAGTCAATGGGCATTGTATGCCCTGTCCTAAAAGAAAGGAAGTCTGAAGACCATAGTATTTTAAAGCCCACACCCTCACTGAAGTGATGCCCAAACCTGTCAGAGATGCTGGGGACTGGATCAGAGACCTCCAGCACTAAAAGTGGAAAACTCTTAAGCTTCAATTGTAAAGATAGGAGCCTCTCACTAGTCTTCTGGGGATCCCCTCATGGGAAAATCTCTACCATAGGCGGGATCCTGGACTGTCAGATCTAATCCCATAGGACAATTCCTAGAGACATCGGGGTAGTGGCAGCAAAGACAAATTGTCACTGGTCTTCTGTATGGGATGCAGTCAGTTTGAACAAAAAAGGCCTGTTTGAGGGGAGATCCTGCTGTGTAACATAAAGCCCCCACTCACTAGCAGGGAGAAGAGTCATCCTTTCACCACTGCAGAGAGGAAAAACACCCTGCTTGATGGAAGCAACCCCATGCCAGGCACTCTGCAGGAACCACTGCATACCACCTCACCTAGGTGGATAATCATCACCTGCCTGCCCACATCTGAGCGGGGGAGGTCCACTGAATGAACGTTAACTTCACCACATATGAGAGTTTTAGAAATAGAAATGCCTGCAATTTGCTCACCCAGGCCAGCCTGTGCTCTTGTATCCTCATTCAGAAGATCTATTTGGGGTGTGCATGAGAGTGGAGGTGTTGCCCACCCACCCCAAGCCATCTAAGGAAACCCAGAACGGGCAGCACAGGCAGCAGTGCAGGCCAGGAAGCTGACATCTACCCCAGGGAAGGAAAAATAAAGGACATAATGAAGCCCTGCTTTAGCCATCACAAAAAATCTTCTTCCCACTACAAGTCAGTGGGAAGAGGATTATTCCAGTGACATCACTAGTGTCAGGATGAAGTCCTTCCCAGTGAGTCTGCATGTGAGAAAGGGTATCTGGAACAGGACTGAACTGAGCACCTTACCAAAGACTCCTATCCCTCTGCCACTTCTACTTGCTTAAGGATGCTCCTGAAATGTTTTGTGACCCCAACTTTCTGCTTTTTCGCAGATGTACAGGCTCCCCCTTAGCTCTCCAGGCTGCCTGAGAGGCCCCTTTCTCCCGCAGTTGGCCCTGCACAGACAGCTACAATGGATTAAACAGGGATGGACAACCCTGCAGAGCCATGAGGATCCTCCAGATGGACGGCTCCTCTAAAGACGTGTTGCTGAAGCCTGTTTCATGGCACTTTCTAGAGGACTCTAGTTAAAAGATTACCTAGGCAAGTTGACTGAGTGTAAAACGTGCTGTACCTGCAATGTTCTCCTGCTTGGGGCAAATTCCTTTTGTAGGCGTGAGAAGACGGTCTTCTTCATCGGGTGTGACTTGGATCCCGATTTCCACTGGCTCTGACACTTTCCTGAGCTCGGCGCGTGAGGAGGGGGGAGGGCTGCTCTTATCCATGCTCTTTTCATAGCAGACACCACCAGTGCCATTGCACTGTTTTCTCTTGTGCTCTATAAAAACCAAGATGTCTCCCAGCGGGAAGTTCATCTGACACTGTCCACAGGTTAACAAGTCGGGGTCTGTCCCGCCTGCGGCGATGCTGATGCCACCTGGGTCTGCTATTGCCAGGCTCTCGTCCTCGTCGGCCAGTGCCGGTTCCACATGGTCAGCCTCTGCTTTGCATGGACAAGGAGAAAGAGGGAGGAAAGGGACGAGGGGAAAAGAGAAAGAGATTGCTTTGAGTGTTTGAGACTCTGAAGGATGCATCACCAGAGGCCCAGCCTCCCCCAACCCCCCCTCAAAGGAGCCAAGCCTGATTAGATCTTTCTTTTATTTTTCAGCTTTTCCGCTCTCCCAGAATGATTTCAATATATTTTGCAACCAAGCCTGCCTGAAACAAAATGGAAAGGCTGACCTGGCATAGCTTTCTTGACAGCTCCTTCCCACTGCTGCCAGCACTGCAAGGATATCAGCAAAGAGCCATTTTGCAAGCATTCGAGCCCCGAGTCACATTCTGAAATAGTTCCTCTCTTTTTATCCCACCTTCTCATTCCCTCCGCGTCTCCCAGCCATCTGGCCAAGGCCCCATCCAGCAAAGCTTATGCACCCAAGTTTTTCCTTCTTTCTCAGAGAGAGGGGGAAAGCTTTTATGCATGAAACTGGCAGGACCAGGCTCCCCGTGTCATACAAAATTATTACACTACAGAGTTACAGGCAGGATTAAATTGCCACCCATTAGCAGAAATTACAAAAAAAATACTTGCAAGACTAGGATAAGCAGGGTATGGTCTCATGAGCAGTTAAGGGGTTTCAGAAGTGTGTACAGTGGGAAAGGGAATGAGGCACTTATTTAACATATTGGAATATTGGCTGAGCCTGAAATATTCCACTCTATTTTTCCAATGGCAAATAACCCTGCCATTGCTATATAGGCTAATAAAAGGGGGTTTTGTTTAAATCTTGTCCACGGACCTGTTGAATTTCCTACCTTTACCCCCAAACACTGGGAAAGAACTTCTGAGTGACCTGAATCAGTTTCTAGGAAATATGCAACTTCTCATTTCACAATTAATAAAACCCAGTATGTTTTAAATCCAGTATTTAGAAGATCATTTTTACATTATAAAATAATTGTGGATCACAATCCATTTCTGGAGCAAAACATGTTTTTTGGTTTGTTTTCTCTTGTTCTGCCATGCAACTGCCAAATCATACAAACCTTGGACTTTACTCAGGCAAAATTTCCACTGACTTTTGCCTAAGGCTGGTTTGCTTCTGCAAGGACTATAGGATTTGGGCTGAACTAAACAGAGGAACTAACAGTATGTAAATCAGTGACTGAGACCTCTAATCGAATCAGGATTAAAGGAATTGGAGGAAAAATGTTCTCTATTAGCCCAAGCAGCTTCCTCATGGATTTCCTGGGGAAAGTAAGTAACACAAATGTCTCAAAGAAGTAAGACTGTGATAGACAGAAGTTCTAATTCAGACCTGGACTCTTCTCCATTCTGAAAACAAAAGGATTTTTGTCCCACTCTTCAGCAATTGCAAAAAAAAAAAAAAAAAAAAGAAAAAAAAAGAAAAAAAACAACAACGAACACATAGAAAAAGGGCAAGAGGTAGAAAGTGGAATGCATTGCCTGGCAACAAAAATGGTTAAGCCTTGAAAAAAAGGTAGTTTAGAAAAAGAATCGCTCCCATTTTTGCCTTCCAGAATAAATAACTGCTCAGCGTATCTACCAGCTGTATTACAAGTTGCATCAGAGCTCTCTAACAGCGAAGCAGAGCAGCAGCAGCAGCGCCAGTGCCAGCAGGAAAGGACAGAGACCCCAGAGAAGTGCCCAAGCATGGACCATCCTGCTGGAACCAACGATGGGCACAAGAAGGCTTATGTTTCCCAACTCACTGATTCTGAAAATCATTAATTACCTTTTCCCCCTTAATCTAAGTTTAAAAGGAGTTTGAAGACAATACTGACCAATTAATTCCCCAATTTATATCATGAAAAGATGTCTCCTAGCCTTAGTGGAAATGTGACTATAACCCTATGCTGAAAAGGCACTGCTGGGAAGGGAGCGGATACCTGCAAACAGCGTGTCACGATGCAAAAGGTAATTATTTAGTGCTGCAGTTCCCCTTTAATGATCTAACATTGAGCAATATTGTTTTTATTGAAGAAAGCTTGCACCTTTAATTACCAATTACATATACATCATTTTAGAGCCAAAAGAAAAGCACTGTGAAAAGGGTCTTTTAGAAATGTGCGTGCAATTTGTAGCCAGAATTCCTATTAAGGGGGAATACTGTGTCAAAATATTTTAAAAAACTGTACAGAGAGGCACTCACAGGCTCGAAGATACACAAGCGGGAGATGGGACAAAGAGCTGGAAAAGACAACACGAAAACAGGAACTGAACTAAGGGTTGTAAGAATAAAAGATGGCACAGGAGAAAAAAATGCTTGGTACTAGTTTCACTAACATTCCTGTAAAGCCTTTTGATTAAAGTCTGTGTCTTAAATTATAATGACTGAATTTTGGCATTTGTATATATGTAACAAATAAAAAGAAAAACACAGATCTCAACTTTATTATCTTTTTGATGTGAGGATTTTTGTTGGGTTTTTTTTGCCTGTGATTTAGATCGTGCTCTTCAGAAAATGTAGCAAAATTGCTGCAATTGATAAGGGTCCTGACCGGGCGCCTGTGGAAATATGAAGGAGGTTTGAACAGCTAAACTGTTACAAATTCTTTCTTTTCAGTTCTACACTTCATCTGAATATTAGTTAAATCCACATATGCCTATTCGCTTACACTCGCTCACTCTCTCTTTCCAAGGACTCCTCAATGGCACTTTTTTAAAATAACATCTGGTATTCCTTCATATTTTGGCAGTCGTCACATCACCAAAAATCAGCTTTTCGTTTTCTTGGTACGCCGAGCCCTCATGATCAGTAGTAATTGGGTTTCAAACTATCAAAAGATTTTTTTTTTTACTCAACTCTATTTCTGATTTGAGCTTAATAAATCATCAATCATGAGACCAGCTATTCACCCAACAATGCAGAAGCTATATTACATCCCCTTATTCACAACATGGAAAACAGACATAAAAGAATGAAAAACAAAATACTGAATAGATCTTCAAATGCATTTTATCCATGTCAATTTGCATTTATTTTTTTACTCAGAATAAAAAAAAAAAAAAGAAAGAAAAGGCTTCCTATTGACAACTCAATTAAGCCATTAAAAACCTACATTCAAGTAACATTACAGGAGAGATTTAAAACCCACAAAGGGAAAGAGAAAAAAGCCTGCAAGTCCAGCCCATAACGCATCGGGTCATGCCTGGTTAATACAACAGCCAAGATCTTAGGCTGTTTAAGGAGCCCTTTAATACCAGTGGGGCAATTTAGGCCAGTCTCAATCTAAAGTTCTGACTCGGCTTGTGTCTGTGGGTTTAAAATGAGTCGCTTCACATTATTTGAATTTAACTCTGTGGTTTTATTGCTGTTGTTGGTAGATGGGTTTAGAGGTAGGAGGGTGTTTCTTCACAAGTATTTATTTAAAATTAATTTATACTTTTTAACAAGAAGAAATTAGGCGACACAAAATAGGAGAAGGGAAGACATCTCATGTCGCTTACATGAGAAAAGTGAAAAAAAAAAAAAGCAAATGAGCTATTTCCAGCCAGGACTCATGCCCTGGTTCTTTCAGGCGTGTTAAGGTGTGCCCAGTATTTTCCCTACATCCAGAGATTCCTACACAGAGGATTGCCTTGGCACTGCCTGCCTAGGGAGCACAGTGAATTGGCGACGGGCAATCTTTGGGGACATGAGTGACACAGTTGTTATATGATGGCTTTGTGAAATTAAAGCAACCAGACAATCCAAATCATTTGCTTTACTTAAAAAAGCATTATACTTGCTGACTGGACTCTAAGCAGTATCTCCAAGGTCTCTCGCTGCCTACCACACCAAAATACAGTGGACAAACCCCTTAATTCCATAAAGGCACTGTCACAAAGCCACCAGCACTCCTACTCCAGCGTGGTGACATCATTAGAGCATATGTGCCCCATGCAAACAATGCTCTCATGCCCAGTATTAAAGTGAACACACATGCTAACAACTTTCTGCCTGTCAGTTGTCTCAAAATCTTACCCACTAATAGTGGAAAGGACTGTTTTGTTAAAAATCATTTCCAGGGCTTTAAAGGACAGAACCATGGAAGTTTGTTCACAGAGTTTGGGTGAGGCTGGGTCCAGACAGCGATCATTTATTTTCTTGTCTTTTTATTGCTCTGCAGAACCAGGGTAAGAAGGGATCTAGAAGTTGCCAATCTATTCTTTTCCTTATTTTTCTTGTTCTACAGTATCAAAATGAGGCAAAGGGGGCAGAGGAAATGTTTTGGTGTTGGGCCAAAGTGTTGCATGTGAAATTTCCCTGCCATGGCTGGTTTGCACAAGAATCACTAACGGGGTGGTGAAGGTGAGTGTTGCCAGTGCCTTCACTGCTGACGTGCCCTGCCTGCCCCAGCACCCTGCCACAGCCACTGCCCACCCCTGTGCCCACCTGGGGGACAAGACACAGGCTACCCCAGGGGCCACCCTTCACTGGGACAAGCTAGGGGTGCCCAGAGTCCACCATGGGGACACAGTTGCCGGTGGCCAGGTACAGGATATTGCCTAGAAATGTGCTGCAGCACGTCGAGTGCGCTGTTCTCCTCACACTGTCACTGCTGTCTTGAAGGCACAGCCAGAGAGAGCTCAGCCTAGTTGGGGAGTGAGCACAAAGGACAGACTTGCTCTTCAGGGTGTTGGCCCAAAGCAGGCCTGAAAATGATGTCCCTTCAATCAACTCCCACATGTCACATTTACTGTAACATCGACATGCTTAACGGAAATAGCTCGAATCACACGCTCTCTGGCTGGGTTATCACCGAGATCGGTGTCAGGATCCTTTGCTGCACAAAGACTAACGCTGCTCAAAGCGGGTGACACGGCTCCTTGCCGTCGAAGTTTATCAATAACCTGCTTCCAGAGCATCCCAGCAGCTCCCTGCAGCCAAAAGGCGCAGAGTTGAGATTATGCCTACACATTGCACCAGCATCGCACTCAGCGGCACTGGGCACCAATTTTTAATTTTTCTGAAGACTGCAAAACAATTGTTTGTGGTATTTAATTTTTTTCCTAAATATAAGTCTGAGGCTGAGTTCACCAGAAGAGGCAACTTGATGGAGAAGCCCCGGAAACACAGGGGCCGCAGAGTGCCTCACTTTCCCAGCGGCTCTCCGGAATGTGCAAAGTGCACAAAGGCAGCCGGAGCAGCGGCAGAGGCTGTGCCCCTCCGTGGCCCCGGTGCGGCCGCAGAGCGGACCGGTCCCGCACGGCTCAGCCCGGCAGGTGCGGGCCCGGGCAGGATGGAGCGGCCGCCCCGGGGCCCCGCGAGGGGACCGGGACGCGGCGGTGCGGGGATGGGGTGAGAAATGACCCGGTCACTCCGACGCTTCACACCCGCAGAGGGCTGCGAGGTGAGGGGCTGAGCTGCAGCACTGGGACCTCAGACACCTCTTGCAGCAGACCGAATCTCTCAGAAAGCAGTTTAACCCTCTGTATACACCTGAGACAGAACGAGCCCAAGCACTGCCACAAAGAGCTAGTCAGCACATCAGGATTTAGGGAAAAGAAGAAGGAAAACGACACAATAACCATGCCGGACCCAAACAGGACAAAAGACAATAATATCCGAGAATCTGCACAAATCTCCAACGCTTGTCAGATGTTATTTCTTCAGAAACTATGTACAGTGTTTCGGAAGGGAGTAGTGTGTCTCTTAATTAAACTATATATTCATAAAAAAATATTTACTGCTTTTGAAAACAGAAAATGTATAGACTCTTCTATAGACTGCAGAAGCTGTAAATCTCTGCAGATAAAATGGGATTTGATAATGTGATATAAAAGCATTCTTTGTTCCCCAGTGAATACATTTGTTTTATTTAAAACTAAACGACAACCAAGGAGAGAAATGAGTGCTTGGTGCCACAAAAGGAGAAGGAGCGGTATTTGGGTACAGGCTTTCAACTGGCATAGAAAAGAATACTGGAAGCAGAGATTCTTACCCAAGGATTTAAAAGGCATGATCAAAATTAAGTAATTAGTTCTGAGCATGTATTAAACACACAACAGCACTGTCCTTTTCTTAAATATCAGACTCAAAAGAGACTGCATTTTTCAATTGTTTATGGCACACTGTTGCTCATATACGATTTTCTTAAGCCTTTTTTTTTTCACTTTCATTGAAACATACTCATTATAATATTCAGTGAATTTATGGCTTCTTCCAGTGGCTTAGTAAAAGGGGTCATAAAAAAGTTAAGTAAACCAGTATGTTTTTTTTTCCTCTCCCTTAACTTTGGATTCCTTTTTTGTACTGTGCTGTCTAGTGCTTAGTCTTTGGAAAGTACCTTGGGCATATCCAGCACATACACAAATTATCAGATGCTCCAGGAAAAAAAACAAAACGGAATTTCTTGCACTAAGGCAACTACACAAAAGACTTGCATATGTCAAAAATACAGAACTAAGTCCCTGTGAATGCTGCACCATTAATCAAATCCCCGATCTGGTGTCACTTTTGCCAGTAAAATGATTATATTCTTCTAACCCCCGTCTACTGGCGCGTGCCTGCAATGCATGAAGTGTGTCCCTCTACTTTAATTTGTTTTCGAATAGCCTGCTTTAGGCATTTTTTATATATCCTTTAAAAAAAAAAAAAAAAAAAGAAGAAGAAAGAAAGAAAGAAAAAAGGGGGGGAAACAAGAAAAGCAAAGAAATAAGCTGCTACTTAAAGCTCCAGCAAGGATCTACAGTATTGAACAAGCAACAGCTTTTTGAGGAGGGCAGAAAACAAGAAAATTTTACTGATGTTCAGGAGCCTCTGAGGCTGCAACTGAGTGCCGAGAAATGGTGTGCAGTCTGTTCAGATACATTTTTAAGAAGTAAATAAACACCGAGGAGGAAGGTGCTATAGTACAAGCAGCTGAATGAATCATACATTTATCAACGCATGCAGTTATTGATGCCTTTTCCCTCCCTCGTTAAAAAGATACATACATATAAAGCCGTCTACAGATGATGCTGATGCTTCACCAGTGCTTTAGTGGCACTGCTAACTTTAATGCATGTGGGTAAACCCCAGCCACTCTTTATTTTTCCACATACTTTCTCTGGACCGAAGGGAGACTAAATTCAACCAACAACTGCACTGCAACCCTAGAGAAACCAAACTGCGACCAAAGAGTAGGAAATGCTCTGGCAAGGAGGCTGAGAGCCATTTTGGGGTAACAGGTCTCTGCAGGGAGGCTTTTCCACCAGGCTTTGACCTGAGGGAGTGGGAAGGGTGGGAGGCAGAGGAGGGATCGAGGGGAAGGGGAGCATGGGTGTGTGTGCACTTGGTGGGCAGAGGAAGGGCAGGAGGAGAAACAGATAGCTGTTTTTCTTGATAAAAGTTAACAGTCATGCAATGAAAGGAAAGCCACAGTAAGTGAAGTCTGAGGTTTTGGGAGGGGAAAAGGGAAGATTTTTCCCATGGCTGTGCAACACTAGCATCAGCAAGGGCCCAGGCACTGTGCTCTTCAGCTTATCGGTCTGTCAAATGAGCTGGCTGCTGTCTATATGCTTCCAACTAGCTCAATTCAAACATTAAATGAAGTAGAGAAATCATCAGATAAATTACTGGTCCTCTCTACCCAAGAGTGAAGGGTTTTTGTACAGCTGATGACAGCCCTGATCCTTTGTCTGACCTAATTTACTTCTCTTGAAGGTTAGAATAAAGTGCATTTTCCTGTCACAGGATAGCCATGCACATATTGCACCCTGAAAATAAGAAGACGCTTCTGCTATGTTAATAGTGCTGTAACTTGATGGACTTTTCAGGATGGGTGAAACAGATATCCAAAGCTTTCTGTGTGTATGCCACTAAATTATATGTTTGGGCAGGAAAGTGTCCTGCTAAAGTCCATCCCTGACACGCAAGCCGACTGCAGCAGAGAACAGCACAAGCCCGTCGGAGAAGCCTGTCAGATGCTCAGCAGCAACTTCTACATGACAGATGTGAATTTGTGTTTATTTCTCTAGAAAAAAAAAGAATGCGTATTTTCATTTGCAGGAATTACAGATAGTTTGCTCTAAGAACCTGAGGATCAAAGTACAGTTAACTATCTCGTATCAAATCCTCTCGGTAGGAGCACACGTGGCTTTCTGATATGTAATCGAAGCCAATTTCTGTACATGTGTGTCTGCTTTGTTGCTGCACACATCTTATCCTACAACTCCAGCTTCTTCACTCTGTGTTTTCACATCCACTGGAACAAGCATATGGATCTCCATGGGTTCCCCCTGCTCCCCGCCACGCAGGAGCTCGCTCATGTGCAGGTATCATTATCCCGACCACTATCTGACAACAACAAATTGAGAATTTAAACATTGTCTGTTGACAATAAAAAGCACCGTTAAAAACTAATTTTAATTAAAAACTCCTGTCCGCCCGAGTCAATTAATCAGCCGCGATTTAGTTAAAAATAGATTTGTCTCGCTGTCAAGCCTCTCTCGGCTAGCTCTATATAGATCTTCGCATGAAAATCAATAGTACAAGTTTACGCCGAGCGGCTTTGGCAGCGCGGTGCGCGCCGGGCGCGGCGGTGCGGGCTCCGGCGGCGCATCCCGCGCGTCCCGCGGCGGGGCCGGCGCGGCCATCGCACGGGCTGGGAGCTCCCCCTAGTCGCCAACCCCCGCCACTGGCGGCCGGGGCACACGGCAGGCTCCGGCAGCCGGCGAAGTTTATTTTGGAAAGTATTTTCCATCAACAAACAACACAAAGAGCGAAGAGATCCAGGTAGGAAATGCGGGAGACAAGCTAACATCGTGTGCGAGGCGTTTTTGAAGCAGAGAGGTTTGCTCGCAGAGAGCTCAGCCCTGGGAAGAGCAGCTGAAGTCAGCCAGAGTCTATAAATGATATCAAAAATTTGTGCTACTTCTTCGAGCGCACACTTTTCTAAGTCATAATTATTACCAAATATGCCACAAGACAACCCTTTGTTCTGCAGAGAAACACACGTTTTGTGCAAAACAAGGGCTCCTAGCATTCCTATTCAAGGCAGCCAGTTTGTAAAATCTTGAAGAGTTTTATTTCTCGGTATTTAAATAAGCTTGACGAAATATGCTCTGCATCTGCCGACCAGAAAAAAACTGCAAAATGGTTTCTCACCCGCTGCATATCTGTTTAAGCCACCGGACATATCAACTAAAAAGGACAGAGCAACCCACAGCCATAACCTAGTTACTCTGCACCAGTTTAAAAAATATTTTTAAAGAGCAGAAACCATGAAAATGTGCCAGAAATTTTTTTATTTACCTTGTAAGTCCAATACAAATATATTCAAATGAAAGACAACCTGGAATTCAACAGCATACAACCTTTTTGTTTCCCTGTCCTATTTAAAGTAAACACATGTAATGTCTTTTAAAAGCACGTTAAGCTTTTCTGTGCACAGCCATGCAGGTATTATGAAAAAGTCATCCATCCTTAAAATAATAGTAATTTCCTCTCTAATTCTTCAGTCACAGCTTACACTCTCTTTGTATTAGAGTTGATTACATTGGTGTGGGTTTTGTTCTGCAGGGAAAGTGCGTTAATTGCACTAAATCTAAATGCATTTTAAGAGAAGCTCCTTGGAGCAATTTGCAAAACTTTGACATGCAAAAAATCATAGGGGTTTTTGTTATGATTTTTAATGACTACGTACAAAACAAAGTGATACAGGAAATTATTGCTCTTCCTAGGAAACCTGTTGACCAGGTAGTGAAGACCTGCCTTGGGAAACCTGGTTCTCTGCCTGGAATTATATGATTTTCTTGTGCCTTTCCCTCTCAATCTTTGCTCCTGCTCTACAGAAATGTTCTTGCTTTGCCGCTTTCTCCAAAACTGCTACCAGCGATCTTTTCACATGCTTTTGCCTTTCACATTTCCTTTAAATGCAAAATGCAGGGCTGGTTTGAAAACAGATTTCTTAAGTTAAAAATGGAAGATCTTAAGCTGCTGGAAAATCAGCAAGTTGAACCAAACCAAAATAACATTTCTTTGCACAGAGCAGCTCAACACTCCAGCCTCCTCTTCTATACATAATCAGTTCTTTTGCATTGTCCACCCATTTAAATGAGCTTGGCTACCAAGTTTGCTCTGTCCGCCACCAGTGAAGAAAGGTCCAGAGTTGCTCTTTTCTCTCCGTGTGCTTCACCTCTTTTTTTTGCACATACACCATTACAAGGCTGCCTGGGTGAGCCTGGCAAGGACAGGCAGGCCACTCCGTTTTGCAGACCACTGTGCTAATGAGATGCTGCAACTCTGGAGCACAACTACATTGCACTTTCTCTCCTTTTTGAGTCTGTTTGTCTCACACTCAGGAGCTAAACATTTCTCCAAACACCAAGTGCATGAAACCAAATAAACTCCAGCTGAACAGTGTCAGAAAACCCTTCTCTCTCTCTGTCTCTCTCCCCATCTCTCTCCCCATCTCTTCCTTTGCCTGGCAGAGACCTCCAATCCATCCTGAAATGCAACTCCCCTGACAGATGCCAAAAAGGGAGACAGGGAGAAAAAAGCCCAAGCTAAACACGACATAAAGGCAAGATTTCTGAAAACAGTATCAATTCATCCTGGCTTTGGGGGCTTGGCTTGAGATTGACTATTTTGTTTTAAATGCTTTGGTTTCCTATTCTGTTTGCCCACTACTTTCCAAACTCCCCTTTAGAGAGGACACTGCCTGGCTGCTTTTCCCCCATGAATGACACTTCCCAAGGAGTGCAGAGACTGCGACCCCCTCTCCTGCAAGCCTGCAGCTGAGGCTCAGACCTGTGCACTGAAATGCCTTCGCTCCTGCTCCCCAGCCCCAACCCCAGCCCGATGCAGCTCCCCCCCGCCCCCCCCGCCTCCCACCACCTCCTCCCCTGGATACCTTCTTTTTTTTTTTCTGCCACTGTTCAGTATGCAGGCTGATTTCTCCGCCAGCTTCCTCAGGATGGAGAGATAGATAAATACAAGAGGGTAGGGAGGGAAGCTCGTACTGTTCTGCCCTCCATTCCTCCCCCAGCCTTCCCGCTAAACCCATTGTACATGCAGCTCCTCGGCACCTTTGAATACTCTCCTGCCTCATTATTTACTTTCAAGTAAGGCGATCGGAAAAGGAGATCAAATTGGAATAACAAACCTACCTGGCTCTCTTCTCCACCCCCCTTCCCCCCCACCCCCAGCAGCAACAGCAGCGAGAAAAGAAATGTTTCACCCATTGAAACAAATTCAGACGTGCGCAACAAAACAGCTTTTCCGCACACCCCCTTTCAACACTCCACATCTCCTCGCAAGTGAGACAGAAAACAAGTGGGAGAAATTACACTGGGCGATTTAGGTGGCTGTTGATGCTTTTTGTTTTAAAAAGAAAATTAGAAAACAGAAAGGGGGGAAAAATAAGAAGCCACCAACAAAAAGGCTAAGACATTTTCCAAACCGGATGGCTAAAATAAAAAATGCAATTAACGAAGGGGAGGGAATTGAGGAAGGGGGGAATCCACCTTTTATGGTGATGCAAATCTGGCTCCAAAAAAACAATGAATTAAAAACAACCACCCCAGAAAAAGCTGAATATCAGATGCATCTTCATCAAGGTTCCACCAGCTGATGGGGGTGGAGTGAAGGGTACTTTTTAAAAAATAAAGACGCATATTTAAAAAATGCAAATATATATATATACACACATATATATGTATGTATATATGAAAAAAAAAAATGAATACAGAAATAGCGAAAGAAATTCATATTGCGGAACTCAAACCGTCCCCCAATAGCCCTCTGGTATGAAAAGAAAATCCCAGTGGAGGTGGAAAAATTATATACACATATATATCTCGATTCCCAAGGAAATCTTACAAACAGAAATTTATCACCGGTAACAAAGAAAGAGAGGAGCTCGCAAGCACCAAATGCTCCTGGCAGATGGCTCCTATTCTTGGCTTTCAGGGGAGGGGAGAGAAGCCGGGGAAATATTTTATTTATTTATTTAAATTTTTTAAAATCTCAACATAAATATTCGGATCCGCCGCGGCTCAGGCTCAGCCCCGGGCTGGCTCCGTGCAGCCGCCGCCCCCCGCAGCACAACAACTTGCGGACTCGTCTTGCGGGGCCGGGGGGGCCAGGGGTCCGACCGGGCTTCCCGGGTGCGGGGCCACGGCGTGCCGAGCATTTCCTTACCACCCCCAAAACTTGTCCTACACTGCAGGAGGAAAATGGGCCCCCCCCCCCCCGACCTCCCCCTTTCCCGTGCCCCGGAGGCGTCGGAGCAGCGCGGAGCGCTGGGGGCCACACGCCCCGGGAGGCGTCCCCACATTTCCCCCCGTCGCGGCACAAGCCCCCGGGGACGGGAGCGGCGGAGCAGCGGAGTGAGGCGCCCGCACGGGGACCTGCCCCCTACTCTGCCTGAAGGCACTCGCCCCTCTCCCGGAGCTTTAGGGGTGGGAACCGGGAGGAGGGGGATTCTGGTGCTGGGGGAGGGGGGATGCCTCCTTCCCTCCCCCTCCCTTTATTTTTTCTTTCCCTATTTCTTTTTCTTTTTTATCTTTTTTTTGGGGGGGGGGGAGAGTGGGGGGGTGGCGGGGGGGTGAGCATATGTGTGTATTTTCACTTACAATGGGAGCTTCAGCAAAGTGCAGCCTCCGCTCCTGCCCCGCAGGCGAGCCGGTGCCGCTGCCCGACCCGCATTTCGTGCACTCCATCCCCGGTCCCCGCCTCGGCTTTCCTCGCGCCTCCCGCCACCGACAGAAACTCCCGCCCGCACCCCCTCGGCAGCCCCTGCCCTGCCTCTAGCCCCAGCCGAGCTGGTTCTGCCTTGCCCCGCGCTTAGGAGGAGAGTTCTTTTCCCCGCCGGCGATGCACCTGGGGCGGGCAGGGCGCAGCTGGCCGTCTACCTGCCCCGCGCTCCAGTGCCGGGGGGCTCGGCCCCGCCGCCGCCAGCCCACCGTCTCCATGTGCTTCCCGCTAAATCCCCCCGGCCGTTCCGCGTCTCCCTCCCTTGCTGCCCACCTTGATCCTCCTCCGCCCCCCCCCTCCGCGGCCCGGCTGTCACGCCGAGGCAAGGCTCTCGGCCAACTTTTCCCACCGCTCCGTACTGCCCCCGAAGCGAGGAACGAGGAGCGGGGCCGCGGGCGACCGGCGGAGCTCCGGCGGGGTGGCCCGGGCGGGCCCGAGGTGGCCCGGCCCGGCCTGGAGCAGCGCGTCCCGCTCCGCCGCCCCCCGCACACGCACCGGCTCCTCGGGAGAGCCCCGCGCCGCCCCACGCCGCGCTCTGCCCGCCGGCAGCTCCTTCCCCGCTCCACGCCGCCTGCCCTCCCGCCTGCCTGCCCGCCTCACCTCCGCACCGCTGCAAAAACGCACAGCAAACTTCGGGCTTCTCCCCCCCTCCACCCCCAGCCCATCCCCCCAGCCACACACCCCCCTCCCCTCTTTAATTCCCTTCTCCTCTCCCTCTCTCTGAAGTCATTTACCAGCTTTGGTTGCTCCTGGAGTTTCCCCCCCACACCCCCCCTCCCCAACCGCTTCCTCCCCTTCCTTAATTTTGCTTCTCGATTTCGGCTCGGTTTGGTTCCAAGTTCAAACTTACGTGTGATAATCTCTCTTTGTGACAAGTGCTGCGGGTTTCCCTGCTTGCGACGGGACATTGCCCTGGCATTTACACTGGCATCGCCTGGAGAGCTGCACTGGTTGGGGGAGATGTGTTGGGGGGCCGATCCTCCTCCTCTTTTTTTTTTCCTCTTTATTCTTCTTCTTCTTTATCGAGTTCTTCTTTCAAAAAAAATCAAAAACGAAAAAAAAGCCTCCTTTTTGTTGCTGCTGTGGTGCACTGGATGGGATTCCCTCTCAATTAAAAATCATCATCATCATCAGGAAAAGCTCTTTCTCGCTCTTTTTCTCTTTCACACACTGTCTTTTCTCCACTGCTTCTGCCACTTGGACTTCCAGATCTCTTCTTGAACTTAGGAGGATATGCACCGCCAGTGACACTTTTCTCTTTCCCTCTTTCCAGAGTGCTTGGCAAATTGGCAAGTGCGCTTTTCCACCAGGAGGGTAAAAAAAAAAAAAAAAAAAAAAAAAATTAAAATTTAAAAAAAAACTGTAGTAAAAAAAAAGAAGAAAAGTACTAGAATTGGGATAGCCCCCACAAAAAAAAAATCGCCAAAAAAAATTGTTTCTCAGAGATTGACCCTTGCTGGGTAGATATATAGAGAGAATTTTTTTGAAAAGGGGTAGCCGAAACTGTGTCTCCTCTTTCCCAGTTCAAGTGGCACTGCTTTGCCCTGGTGCTTTTGGATTGCCAGTGCTCCTGCACCACTTTGCACTCTTCCCCCCTCGCCTGGCACTGGGACTGGAAGGAAGGAAGCCCCCAGTGCAGCTGGGCTGGTGCTGGCTATTACTATTATATATTGCAATGTGAAGATGGCGGAGTCCTGGTTCTCTGGGAGCGCTCTGTCTCTCTATGGCTGGGGCTGCCTCTGTACAATGGGATAAAATTCAAGTTCAAGTGCGGACGTGACGTTTAATCTGCACTAGAGACAAAAAGACCCAGAGAGTAGGAGCACTGGGGGCGACTAGCGGTGGCTTTTTAACATTGTACCCTGCAAGAGAACAAGAAACGCCACTCGCACACACCGCACACACCGCACACGCACACACACCGCACACACACCAACTACGGCACACGCAGGGCTCGCCGCCGCTCCGGGCTTTGTGCAGGGCGCTCTCAGTACGCGGAGCGCCGGCGGCCAGGGAAAGACAGGGGAGAAGGAACAAATCCGCATCCTCACGCACGGCCAAACTTCCCCGAGCCCGGCGCCGGCCGCAGCGGGGGCGGCTCGGGCGGGGGAGGCTGCCGGGGTCGGCGGGGGGCGCGGGGGAGGCGCTGGCGCTGCCCGCCCGTGCCGCGCTGCCCGCCCGTGCCGCCGCCGCGCCGCTGCTCATCGCGGCCGCCGCTCTCCGCCGCCCGGGCTCGGCGCTGGGTCGTGCTCCCGCCGTCCGTGCCCAGGAGCGGAGGCTCCCCGGGGGTCGCGGGCTGCTCTTCCTTCCCTCCGGGCGCCGCCGCAGCTCCTCGGCGGCGAGCGCGTTCCCCCTGCATTTCTTTCAAACAGTTTTACAACAACACAAATATCTGTGTGGGCTGGGGAGAGGGATTTTTTTCCCCCTCCTCTCTCCCTACCCGAAGTGAGATGGTAGCGGGACACGCGCGCACACCCGATCCGCACACGCACACACGCTCCGACCTTCTCCCACCCCCAAACCCCCCTTCCCTTAAAATCCTGGCAGAGACTATTTTTCCTTGGAGAAATTAAGTCTCAGCCACGAACGGAGAGACGCCGAGTTCCCAGGAACTGCATCTCAGTGCACTTGTCCTCCTATTTCACACGCAGGTAAATGCCCACAACTGCGTGCATTTCTAACTTAGAAGATTCTTGGAAAACAACTTTTTCCCCTCTACCTCAGCTCTCCCGGCCCATCTCCTGAGACTATTTCTCTTTCTCCCTCCTCCCCCGATAAGTAAACAGTTCGGTGCAAACAGCTTTTCAGCACCAGGTCTGGCCAAGGCGAGGGCAATGGGGAGAGGGGAGGCCTGGGGGCTTGGAGGCGGATGGAGCAGAAAACCAAGGAACCAGACTGTACCCGGAACCCACTCGGAGACCCGCGCTGCGCTCATGTCATTTACTTTCCAAGTTAAATTAGTGTTTTTTCATATTAAATCGCATGAGAGTCTTGACGGGACCAGAATTCATCTCGGTGCCCTTAATCAGCTTTGAGAAGAATTTGGCTAAACAGCATCGCTCTCGCCTCCTCCAGCAAATCTGCCTCTCCCTCCCCACGCCCGCCCGCCCGCTCACAGCTCGCGTTCCGGCGCTGCCAGACCCCGCAGCCCGGCCCGGCGAGTGCCGAGGGCCGCGGGCACCGCAGCCCCGGCCGGTGGGCTCTGGGCCAGCCTGGCGCTGCCCTCCGTGCCCGCGCTCGGCCCTCCGCCTCTGCTAACGCTCGACAAACTCGTCCCAGACCATTAACGGCGCTTAAACTGCTGCGATTGTTCGCCCTGTGGGTTTGGTTTGTGCTGCGGGGTCCTGCAAAGGAAAATGACCGTGGTGATAGCAGGGGCCCCGCCGCTGGGAGGGGAGGGACGGGTCCACGGCCCCGGGGCCCCGAGGGGGAGCCCCCAGCCCTGCCCTGCGGGGCAGCCGTGTCCGCGTCGGGGTAAAAGATGCGGCACAATCGCGGGGGAGCCGGGGGGGGAGAAGAGGCTCCTCTCGCTGACCTCCGCCCCCGCGGGAAGGGGCCCGGGCCGATCAGAGGAGATGGAGTTGCCCGCACCGCTCTCTCCGCTTTGATGCCGCCCTGCTCGCGGCTGGCGGGGCCGAGAGGCTTTGTGTGGCTGTGCTGCTGCTGCTCTCAGCGCGGCCCGTCCCCAGGCCACGCCGCGGGGCTGCGGCCGCGGGGCCGCTGTGGAGTGCAAAGTCCGGGCCCCGGCGGCCGCCGCCGTTCTTCGGCGAGCTGCAGGAAGCTGCACCCCTTGGGAGTGCGGCTTATCGGGAAGTTACTGGGCATCATCTGTTGATTAACCAGTGTCTTCCAGTGGGCACCGAGAGCAGGAGATACGGGCCGGCAGTGATTGACCAGGCGGACTCCCCGGCTGCCCGGGGCAGCGGGGCCGCAGCAAGTCCCCTCCCGTCTCTCCGGCTGCGGGCAAGGCTTCGGGGGGTTGAGCCCCCAGCCTGCCTCCTCCTCCTCCGAAAATACATCCCAATAGAGGAAAAAAAAATTCCAAAGTGATTTCTCAGTCTTCTCTTTCCTCCCCTGTCTGGCACTTGTGATCATTAGCACTGAAAGCTGTTAATGTCTTGTCTCACAGCTCCCCCTTTAGTCTCTCTGCTCTCCCTGTCTCGCGTTCAAAGCCAGATCAATAGCAGGCTCTTTCTAACCTTGACCTATCCCTCGACCTGCCTCCATCTGCAGCTGGCCCCGCGCTTCTGTCTCTTCCCCACCCGCCGAAGGAGCCCCCTGAGAGGGCCCAGGGTCCCCGGGGGCTGCCCGGGCGGCGGCGGCCCCGGCATCGCCCCGCTTTGTCCCGAGCTGCGCTGCCGCGCTGGGCGCTCGCCGCCGGCGAAGGGGGCTGAGCCCCCCCAGCCTCCTCTCCGCTGTCCTGGGGATGCGGATCAGCTCCGGCCTCCAACACCGACCAGCTAACTTGGGGCGGCAGCTCCCCACGACAACAACAAAACACCCAAAACCCCCCACAAAAATACCACCAAAAGAAAGAAAAAAGGCCAAGCAAAATGGGAGCATAATCTGCAAGAAGAAAACAAGCTTTTCGCTAGATTTACAAGTACACAGTCCCTTGTTTTAAATTAGGGGGAGAAAGCACTCTCTTGCACTAAATATCTTGTATTAAGATAATAATTTTTCTGTCTTCGTAATATGCAAGAGATTTGAGGAGTTCTCATACAGAAACATCAACCTTGTAGGGAAAAACAAGCTCATCTGATGTCAAATATTCCATTTTATCCTATATACAGCGAGGCATGCTGAGTCGAGAACTCTCAGCACACAGGCTCAGCTTTTTCTTTTTCTTTTCTCCTTGTCTTTTTTTTTTTTTTTCCAATCGAGCAATGTCTTTAGCTAAAATTTGGCACAGATAAAGATGCATAAATAACATCAGCTTCAGTGTAAAGAGGAAGTCCCAATATCCTCATGGAGGATAATCTTGGTGTGCCACTTGGACATATTTCGAATGCATTTCCGCTTTCTCCCCATTTGGTCAAGTAACTTTTCAGTGGAAGAAAAATTGTAGCTGCAGATTCTGTGTGATGTGATTTTGGTTTCTGCTCAGTCTTTAATGTGAAAGCTTATGCTAAGTTAAAATTTTTGATACAAGTCTGGGAGTTGGGGTAGGATGAGGGGAGAGAAGGGAGAGAAGGGAGAGAAGGGAAGGAGGGAAGGAGGGAAGGAGGGAAGGAAGGAAGGAAGGAAGGAAGGAAGGAAGGAAGGAAGGAAGGAAGGAAGGAAGGAAGGAAGGAAGGAAGGAAGGAAGGAAGGAAGGAAGGAAGGAAGGAAGGAAGGAAGGAAGGAAGGAAGGAAGGAAGGAAGGAAGGAAGGAAGGAAGGAAGGAAGGAAGGAAGGAAGGAAGGAAGGAAGGAAGGAAGGAAGGAAGGAAGGAAGGAAGGAAGGAAGGAAGGAAGGAAGGAAGGAAGGAAGGAAGGAAGGAAGGAAGGAAGGAAGGAAGGAAGGAAGGAAGGAAGGAAGGAAGGAAGGAAGGAAGGAAGTTTGAGATAATCTTGACATAAATGAGGCTGCTGTCCTCATTCTCTTTGAATCTTTAAATGTTGCTGCTTAGGAGGGAAAAAAAGGGAAATAAACACAGGGCGTTGATCTGTTCAGCTTAGTTAGCCGCTCCACCTTGTGAAACGGCACAGAAACACAGGATCTAACCAGATCATATTTACATACATATTAATAAAGCTCCCAAGGTGGCAGTTCAGCCTTCACATACAGAACAAGGATCTCTGCAAGTTCTCATTTTAGACCCATAAAAACAGATAAAAAGAGGTCTTTTGGGCTTCCCTGAATATTTTTCTGCAGTGGTTTTATATCATTTCTGAAAATTACATAGTTAAGTGGCATCAAATTTCTGGGTGATATAATAACTCAAAATGTGTAATTTTTTTGTGTCAAATCACTTTGCAGCCATAAACAGAGCTTCAGAACCTCAATTAGAGGAATGATTTGGTGGGGTTTTCATTTATGGCAAACAGTAAAATTGTTCTTGTTATCTATTCAAATATATATAAATTGCAACATTTATTCACTTGATTTTCTTTTCCATGACACTGGTGCATTTGAGAGTGCAGTGAAATGAAGGCTTAAAAGGATAATATATAGTATCCCCTGCCCCATTCTCAAGACTTTTTGGAGTGAGGCAAAAGGGATGAAGATTTTGTGTGTTATCAAAACATTTGGTGTCCCCTTATTTTTGGTAACTGTAACTTGCTGATGTTTCTAGGAGTGAATTTTGAAAATGAGATTTTTTTCTCAACATTTACATTCTAAACCATCCTTGGAGTCCCTTCCTCAGTGAGTTCTTTTGCTGTCTTTTTTTGGTGATTTTTTTTTCAGTTCACAGAGTCCCTTATTCTAACTCTTTCCAAGTGTCAAATGTACTAAATAACAGTCCAAATGCTGGGGCTGAGTTTTCCCCACACCTATTTTCAATAAAAATAAACAAAAGCAAAACAAGGCCGCTCTCAAAACAAACAAAAAGAAAAACAAAACAAACAAACAAACAAAGAAAAAAACCCAAACACCAAACAAAAAACCCTCATGGAACCAGCAACTCAGAACAGAAGAAAAACCACTGTTTTAATTTTGAGGCTTTTTTAAAATCGCATAAAATACAAGATCAGTCCATGTTTTCTTCCTTTTAAGCTTCAGACTTTCTGACAGTAGATATCCAGTTGTGTCCCCATTGAAATCACTTGCAGGACCTTAGGGACTTCAGGAAGAGACAAACCTGCCCCTACATTTGTAACTCGAGAGTCCTCCTAAAAGATAACAATTCTGTCCAGCACCTTCTCTCAATCTGCAAAGGACTCCCTTCACCTGAGAGCACATGCTGACAGGCAAAGATAGAGGGGAGCATGATTTACAAGCATCCAGCACAAAAAGGAGTCAAGCATTCCATCTGCTATAAGTACTCCATCCCACTATGAATGCCATTTGTGCATCCACACAGCACTCACTTTAGGACAAAAAAAAATTTGAAGGAAGATGGGCAAAACCCGCTGTTGCTGGGGAGGCTTTTTTTAAAAAAAAAAAACCTGGCACATTTTTTCTAACTACTTCAATCCAAGGATTGTTTGTGCTTTGGAAAACAAATGTCATCATTGCTTGGTGCAGTAAGCTAAGTTTTGTGAACCAGCACTAAATTCATTTAAAAAATTCCCTGAAAACTCCTTGAAAACAATAGAACTAGAGGGCTATTTTTGTCTGAAAAAGTACTTTTAAAACTTGGTTCATTATGGAAATGCATAACACAGTCTTGCATGAGAGATTCATATACAAGTTGGCTGGCATGTGGTGGGGACACACACCTCTTCCTTCCACAGGTATTCCTCAGAACTTACACAAGCTGAAGTTTGGTTCAGCTCTCCTCTGTTTTCAAGTACAAGTTTCAACCAATTTCTTCTCTTTTCTCTTCTCCGATGATTTTAAGAGGATTTGAAATCTTTAGATTGTTTAAAATAACAAAGGCCTCTAAGCTCTGAATGTTGCAATGAAACCTTCAGCTTGAACTAATGACAGAAACATTCCAGCCTGTCTCTTGTGAATCATGAAAATTTGAATCTGAACCTCAGAAGAGAGTGACAATCCGTTCATTCCTGTTCTTTTCCCCTCTACTTTTGTGCTACCTTATTTTATTTAAATATGGTATATCCATAGTAACAAATTAGCATCGTTGTTATTATTATTTTTTACTATTTTAACTTGTGCAACGAAACTCAAAGAGGGAAATTCATCAGTTTCTAGATTCAGTATCAGCCTCTGCAGTTTCATTATTCCTGTTGACAATTACGGATCACAGAAATGTGGATGCCTGGCCAGGGAGTGCTTGTATATTGCACCCAAATTACACATTCCTGTTCATAAAGAGTGGAGCAAAGTATGAATGTTAGCGTCATTGCTTGTGTCTCAGGCAACTAGTCACATCTTAATTGAAAATGATCAAATAACAGTATTCCCTTCGACAAACAAATGACAATGTCTTGCCAGGCTTGCTGAGGACAGTTGAGCAGGAAAGCCAGGGGCAACAGTTGGCACTGGCTGTAACTCACTGGGAACACACACATGTGCTCCAGCCCTGGACTGTGCTCCCTTCCAGCTCAGTTCCTTCGAGGATGCTGCTGCTGACTCCAGGATCAAGCTTCCTGTTTTCCCACTTGTGATTTCACCTTCTCCCCATGCACCTCCCTTCTGGCTTCTGAGCGTGAGCTGCAGGTCAGTGCCACAAGGACAGTTCGGTTCTTTCCCTCCCCTCCACTGCTGCTTTGGAAGGTAATTTAGGATGATCAGGCCACCTCAGTGCTGGGTGTGACAGCACCCTAGTCAAAGGCCACCGAGAAGCAGAGCATGTACAGAGCAGCAAATGAAGTCTTCTCTGAGCCAACTGTTCCACCTGGACCCCACTACAAATTATTGTTTTCAATTACCACCTGTGTACTCCTTCCCATGCAACTTATTGATGTAAAATTACAACAACACTGGTATAAATAAGTTATGCTGTGGTTGTAAAATGGAAGAAATTTTGTTGTAGCAATTATGTTCAGCAAGATGACAAAATAAATTTCCAGTGCTGTGCTTGCAGTAACCTGGGGAATTTAAACCTCATAATTTCCATTCATTTCAGATAATTTGGAGTAATTTCTATATGTAATAACTTTGTAATGAAAAACACAGCAGTACTGAAGTGATTTCAACTCTTTTTTTTTTCCTATGGTATACATGGCACAAAATAAATAATAAAAATAATATTTCCTTTTTGTATGTGTTCGGTAATTCTTTCAGCAAAATCATAAACTAATACCAGGACTAAATCTCTGTCCATGAAATGAAAAATAAATTGAGTTAAAGAAAGTGAAAAAGTATGAAAGGCCTTGGATGTTTTATTGTGACTTTATTAAATTGTGTCATCTCTATGCTCTATGGTATCCCCAGGGGTTACTGTTCTGGGGAAGGGCAGAGAGCTAGATAGATACATGTCCCTAGATCAAAAGCAGAGATTGTTGGAGGAAATTCATAAAAAAGTGCTTAATTCAACTCCTTAATTTTTAAAATGGAAACTGGAAGTAATAATAAAATTAAAGAAAATATATGAGAAAGGTGTGGTATGGTACAGGACAAAAGGCACAAGTTGCTTTGGGGCATTGATTTTCATTAGTGTATTTGATGGTAAGTTACTTAGAGACTGTAAACATGTGTAATCACAGAATGCGTTCCAATACAAGGGAATAGCATTTAATTAAAGATAAGAAAGAGTACTGTACATCACTGAAAAGCTGTATCTGTGTCCTACTTACCATTGCAACACAGGGCTATTATTACACAATAAACAAGGAATCATGTGCTCTGATTTGTAGAAAACAGTGTATTGTTTGGGGAAAATAATAATACCAACAATATGTATGTATGGATATGTGATATCCATATGTATGGGATATGTGTCCCATGCATCTCCAGGTAGTTTACAAAGGTGTGTAATGACAGAAATTGTTGTCCTAATAATAAGAAAAAGGAGGCATAAAAGGTGTTCCTATAACCTTGAAAGGTCACCCAGCCAAGCTGCAGGACGGAAGCAAAAATGCAAGATTACCAGGCTGAAAAATGGTTCTCTTAACTGCTAAAACCCACCTCCCAACAGCACCTCTACCTCTCTTTTTGAACAACAGCAATATGAAGATGTCATGTGATTACTCTTGAGCTGTACAAGACAAGGGTCAGCTTGAATAAATTCCCCCAATGTCATACAGAGATGGTACTCAAGGTTTGCACCTGCACATCCTTGAATTTACTGGGTGAGTGCTCCTTACCCATGGCCTGTGCTGTAACCCTGCCTGAAGGCTGCCTGAAGATAACGTGGAATGCAAGAGGACTGAAGGTTTATGACAGCCCACTAAAAATCTTGTCTGGAGATCTCACAACAGCAGTGCTGGGTAACCAAAGCTACTGTCTGCTCAGAGAGGAGGAAGGAAAAAGGCTATAAAAGTCTAGAAAATACTCTGATTTTGAAGGGACACATCAAGCCACAGGAACACAATGCACAAATTCTCAATTTGAAGCTTGCCTGATACTGAAACCAGTGGTCATTAGGTACCTAAAAAATTCTTGAGACTCTATTGCAAGTCAGGATTTGTCATACAACACTTTATGTCCCAGGTCACCAGGAGATGTGGGTCCAGAGGCCATACTCCAGCAGATACTTTGGACAACTTAGATCTAGAAACACAAGAGGAAATGTAAGGGAAGTAAAAGACAGCCACAGTACAACAGTACAACAGCACACAGCAGTTGGCACCAAGGTTTTAAAAATACAGATCCCATCCCCAACCTTCGCACTAAAGAAATGGAAATGGAAACAAAGTTCTAAAAGCTAGAAGCAGGTAGAGGTCAACAGCAACATGTAGTGGCAGGGAGCTAAAAAACTCTGATCCCTTCATCAAAAGCAGCCTCAAAAGCAAGGACCAAAATAGAACCCACTTGTGGTCACAAAGTTGAGGGGCTGCATTTGAATTGTGGCTCCCGTGTCTCTGTATCTTTGTGTAATGATGTTACAGCTACTGAGAAGAGGGAGCTCTGCTGCTGCTCAGAGCCTCCACACCAAAGCCCAGGAATGTTTTTTGAAATCTATTTTTTAAACATATATATGTATATATATATATATATATGTATGTATATATATATACATATGCTCATTCTATCTTTTGTGAATTTTCTGATCCCCCTTTAGAATACAGAAAATTGCACTGCCTTCCACTAAATTGCTCAAGCATTCAGTAGATACTTTCCCAAGGAATATTTTTTAAGAGAACATATTAATACCTATAAGCAAAGCAAACAATCACCTATTGAAGTACATATCTAAATTCGTCTGAGTCAAGTTAAGACAAATCTTTCCAAATGGCAATGCCCTTGAATATCAACTGCTATTTGAAGCATGACCCCTCCTGAGCCCTCCCTGAAAGACAAGGTGTCATATATTGAATCTTAGCTGGGACAGGGCACAAGTGGATTTTATTTATTTTACTGAATATATGTAGATGAGATCAGCCTCTAAATTGAGATTATAAAAAAAAAATCATACTCTTTTCTGTATTCAAATTTTAGTTGAGACACTGAACTCAAACTAGCTATCTAGAAACAGAAGTATACTGATAGGGGAAAGAAAATAGATTAAGATAAAAGCAGGTGTCATTTTAAGCATATTAGTAAGTCTCTTGCTTTTCAGATTATTCATGTGTTTGCAGAACCAGGGCCTTAGACTAAAGTACACCCAAGGCCATGTTTGCCTGCATGCACAGTGATGAGCACACTACCAGTGTTTGCCTTGCAAAGGAGCACATCGAATAAGAATAAAACTATGCCAACAAAATCCCCCTCACCCCATGCGCAAATTAAATTCATGATGAGCAGGCCTGAGGGAGGGAAGCAGCAGTGGAGGCCTGGCATGCCATGTTAAACTGAATCTCCCTTCTGCCTACTCCTCCACCTCTTTCTTTTCCTCCTCCTCGCCATGTGGCATCCTACTCTCCTGCTGCTTGCCTGCTACGCCTCTGCATCCCCTCCATGAAGCGCCGCACGGTAGCAGTAGCAGCAGCAGGAGCACGCTGCCAGTCCCTGCCTAATCATCCCCCACTGTCCCTCCAGGAAGATCTGCTCACCCCTCAGCTCCTGCCCCTCCCATCACACAAATCCCTTGGGGAGTCAGGCACTAGCACCCAGCCAGGACACTCGGGCATCTTCTGGACCCACTGCACTGGAGGACACAAGTGTCAGGCAGCTGGCAGATGTTCTGTCCACACAAAGCCCCCACCAAGGTGGCTGTTGCTGCCACACCTGAAATACTTCAGGCATCCCAGAATCTCAAAACAGCCTCCAACTATCCCCTGTCCTTTGCAGCAGCTCACTGGGATATTGAGCTGTTCTGTGCCTTTTTCAGGATGAAAGCTCACAGATTGACTTTTCAGGATTGGTTTCACTGTGGTTAACACTGAGCTGGTCATTCATGGCCATGGGTATTGCTTAATCGTTCTCTATCAGAGCCACATAGCTCAGGCAGCTCCTAATGGTTATGGGTGTTGCTGAACTTCTCCACACTTCCCTTTGACTACAGGGAAAGTCAGAGGAGGAGCCATGGGACTGGCAGGAGGGGAGATGGGGTGCTCTGGACCATAGGTACAGGCCAGCAGCACCCGTGACAATGCTTTCACCACTGACAAACCAAGCCTTATCTCAGAACCAAAGTACAGCGTATCTGTTGCTGCAGGCTGGAGATTGTTCTGAGGTGACCAACCCCTGCAAATCAATTTACAGTTTCAGTATAATATACTCTGATGAAATTATAAGGATATAAAATATGAACAGAGCAAAACCATTGAACCTAAGAGCCTCTGTGTACATCAGCTTTCTGTAGACAAAACCTGCAGATACTCTCATGCCTATATAAACAGCCTTCTGGTGTTTGCAGAAGGGCTTTCCAGCCCACTGAGGAGGGTCGGGCATTTCTGTGGGCTCTGCATAGGCAGCCATGGCAGGCAAGCACTGCTCTTCCCATCTCAAGGCTGGATGGTCCTGCAGAGATGCAGGGTTTGGCAGCTCAGCCACACACCCTTCCTAACCCAAACTGCTGAGTCATGAGACCTTAGAAACTCAGCACAGCAGAGGGTTGGGGATCTCTTCACTGCAGTGATGTGGACTTGCCCTAGAAGTTCTAGTCACAGCCTTGCTACTGTTTCATTGCTGCCACCTTCAGATTTTATTAAGATTAAAATTTTTGTGAAAAAAGTTCACAGTAAAAAAAAAGAACTTAGTCCTATATGCAGTGGGAAAAAAGAAAAAAAAACCAAAATTAAGTATGCCATAACTCCAAACTGTGGCAACCAAAAGGCTCAGCATTCCAGAGGGGGAAAAAAAAAAAGACACTTTGCTAAACACAATAAAAGGAATTAAGCCAGCAAATGCTTCTTCAGTCACATGTAGAGTGCTCAGTCTTACCTCATGAATCCAGAGTGTCTGTGGTTACTGCCTTGCTCTTCTCTACCAGCTTGAGCTATATCTGCCTTTTGAGAGCATGAATCCTGAAACCATGCCCAGCTAGCCAGCACCCACCAAGGCATAAATCTACAGAGTTGGGGGTCTCTGGCTGACCAAAAACTCATCTTCTGGGGCACAGCAATTCCAAGCACAGCAAAAGCCTTATGGGTTGTGTGAGAGGTAAAGCTTCAGCCTTACTTCTCTCACCTCTGAGAGGTCAATGGGTGAGGTTCAGTGCAGGAAACCAGGTGGGAGGCCCAAGGCTGGCCTGGCCCAGCCTGGCATTGACCTTACTTTGGCTTTCCTGGCCACTTGCACTGCCTGTGCAAATTGTCTGCTGCTCCCTGATACAGAGTACATGTGCTTCTGTGCTGCTGACTTCTTCTTGGATGAAACCACACATCACCACAGGCATATTCCTGTGTTCTTGAGGTCTTAATTTTTGTGATGAATATGTTGAAATGTTTGGATTCCCCAAGAGGCTCATTTTGTGGCCATTTGGGATATTTAGTATTCAAATTACATGTCTCTGGGACATGTGCAATTCAAACCTTTCAACTCTGTCCATTGCTCTTCAGTGCCTGGATTAGTTGGTTTGAAGGCTAGAGGCCACTTGCATAATGCAGGCTCCAGAACCTCACCCAGGCTTTCCAGCAACCAAACCCACAGCTCCCATCTGAAATGTAGAAATCCACTCCATCTTGACTTAAGGACAAGTCCAAAACAACCCTAAGTGAATCGATTCAATGAAGTGTTGCTTCCCTTATTAAAAAAACAATGCACCTTATTGCCAGCCTCAATTAGTCGACTTTCATCTTCCAACCCACTGATCTGTGCTAGGACAGAGAACTGAATCCTTTTCCCAATACTGGTCATTCCCAATTTCTGGTCATGAAATTGCTGAACTTTGTCATCAACAAATCAGTTGTGGTGCCTCAATAAAAAGTGCAGAATTCAGAATCCAAGTCACCTTCTTACTTCTTTTCTAAGCCTTTCCCAGCTCTCACAAAATTACACAAGACTTCCTTTACAGTGCTAAAAAGAAACAAAGCTGGTGTTCTCACCTCGCTTGCAGAGCCAAAGAAATCAGTCATCAGGAACCAAAATAGATTTATTGTGCATAAGAAACCTAGAGAGCTTGTTGTATTTATTTAAATGGACCAGCGAAGGAAAGGCATTCAAAATCCATTGCAGAACCAGAGCTGTGCTATAACCAGTTTGCATCAAAGGCAGGTTTACTGAGAAGGATAAAAAGGCTCAACCTCGTCCTCCCTAATTAGTTCTAATCAGTGAGAGATATTCCTGCCACAGGCTAAAGGAATTGCCACATCTCTGCAGAGCCCTCTCAGCACTGCTGTCTCCCATCCTGTTGGTTTCACTGTACTTACCCTTGTCCTCCCTCTCCTTTGGTTATCATCTCCACTCTGTTTCAAACCAGAGATGCCCAGTATTTTTCTATTTTCATTGAAACAGATATCAACCAGAAACTTGTGTCCTTTGAAGGCTCCTCTGAGGTATTAATTACATTTTTAAGAGACACATATACCTTTCAAAATCCTGCTGGCCAGAGCATGAGGCTGGGACTCATGAGAGGCAGATGCACTTAGTAACAACCACTATCAATGTCAGTATTCATTTTAACAAACTTATCTTTTTGTCCCCCTTGGATTCTAGCTTAATTTTTACTTAGAACAGAATGTTGTAATGTCCCTAGCACACAAGAAAATTATTTGTGCTAAGGACTTTCTGCACAGGATTGTTTTCTTGGATCTTGCTTGTACGTTACCAGCACAAAAAATCTGCAATTCCCCTTTGCACAATTCCGTCAAGCATGACTTTTCAAAGGAAATTAAGGCAACTGTATTTTTATCTACAGTTGTTGCATAGATGCCTAATCTCAAATTGTACTTCAAAAATCATATTTACAGAATAGATGCTTGTTTAAATATATGTTTTATGCTTTACCTACTATGTATTGGAATAAAAATGAAGATGTTTAATGAGACCATATTTTAAAGCTAGGTCATCGATGCTGTCTTATATCTACTGGATACAACGTCTAGCTTAAAATCTCTGCCTATTCCTCTCTTGTTATTGCCCAAAAATTCTCACACAGCCTTTAACACAGGTCAGCTGAGTTATTTTGATAGTGAGAGACAAGCTTCAGATAGGTAAGGTGTTGTTACTCATTTTCATTAGAAGAAGGGCACAGCTAATTCCTCTGAAATTTCAGCTGTCAGCAAGTGATGATTATTGTGTAAGTTATCTTTCTTTTATTGATAATTCTAGCATGTCAGTTACTTTGAAATATATAGATACCTGCATAAGAAGTGTCGGATATTTACACATCCTGATGCCAAACAAAGAGGCAGTCAGTCCCACTGTGATTGCACTTGAGCTCGTGTGGATGGAAGTACTTCAGCTGTAGGATGGCACCAGTGGTTTTAGATTTCAAGCCCATAGTCTGCAAGGAGATGTGTGAAAGCATGTGGCCACATGCCAGATTCTTGGCACAGTAGGCAAACCACAAATTTAGCTAGCTCTTAAAAGTACAGGCTGAAGAAATAATTTTTGATGATTATATAAATTAGCAGTGTAAGATCTATTGTAAAGTATATAATGCACTTTCTGAAACAGGAACTTAGAAGCTTTGGACCTAATCTGTGTCCATCTGGTACCTTGGGTAGGCATTCAGAGCTGTCCAAAAATGAGTGTCCAAAGTTACCAGATCGGGGTAAAATATTTTATCCACCCTTTACCCTTTACACACAGTGTGCAGGAGCATGCAGTCAGGAGGTCTCTGATCACAGCAAAGACTGTGTCTGGACCAGATTCTCTGGGCGATGTTATCTCTTCTGACATGGCCCAGGGAACAGAGCTGTGCCCTTTAGTCCTGTTTGAGTCCTGGACGTGGCCCACAGAGACTGTCTGTCTCCTTGAACAAGCAGAGGGTACGGAGGGTTTGTGCTGTGACTGGAGGAAAGCTGCGCTGCCCCGTGCTCTGCCCTGGGTGGTGATCTTGAATGTCAACTGTTATAAACTCTGAGCAATAACATCTCTTGTTTCACAGATTTATTATCAACAGCCTGTGTTGCCCATTGACCTCAAGGTGGTTTTATTGTACATCACCATGCTGTGGTCACATATCTCCAGGTTACAATGAATTGCTGCTTATCGTTTCTTTCAACGACATCCCAGCTCCATGACCCAGCTGTCTCTGGCCTGCCTGTTGAGGTAAGGACAGATGTGGGGCCTGAAGTCTGTGGCCATGCTCTGCCAGGTGTGTGGACCCCCAAAGTGCCTCGTGCTGCTGAAGTCATGCTGTGGGTATCTAAAAGGCATTCCGCTTTTTAATTCCTTAGGGAGCTGCAAGATTGAAGCAAATGTTTTGTTTCTTTACCTCTCTTGCATCTTTGCCCTTGCCAGGCATTTTCCTTCCAGCCTCTCTTGTTGTTTCACTGCAGAATTCCCACACTGGCCCCCGCTGTCTGTGTTATTGGTAGACTGTTCCCTCCCGCCTGCTGCCTTCCTTTGCTGTATTGGTTTGACCTTTCCCTGGGATAGCTAGCTGTTCCCTTGATATCTGGAGGTGTTTCTCTAGGGCTAGATCTCCTCTTTTTATACATTTCTGTAAGAGCGACTCATGTCCTACAGATGATCTTGGTTCCATTTAGGGAGTGTTTAACATCTCCAGAGTTATAGATTTTGCAGCTCTGTAAGGCAGGTGTCTATCTCAGCTCCTGCTTCTTGAGGTGGGCTAAAAGATACAATATTTCTCCAGAGTCTCATTCTGTCTGCAGGGTCATGATTCTAATCAAACACCTTTATCAGCTATTCCAGTGTTTCAGGCATTATTCCTGGCAACAGCATCTCACTTGCTTCTTGTCCTTTAATTCCCAGTGAGACAGTAAAAATCTTTACCTTCATTTTCTCATCTTTATCTCTTATGGTCAGCTCTGCATACAGACTTGGTTCTGGCTTCCCTGCTACCATACAGGGTTGGGTTTTTTTGTCTACCTTCACATCACTTGTTTGCTCTCTTTCTGTCTGTGCTCTATAAACCTGCTTTTCCTTGCTTGCTCTGGGTTGACTACCTGGATTCGTGTGCCACATGCTGTGTGATCCCATGAGAGGACTATAGTACTTCTAGGTGTGGCTCCCTATTAAGAAAATTCCTTTGTTTATGCAGATATGCCACAGACACTGGCTTCCTGGTGCTGATAAATGCTTCTGTCCTTCAATTCTTGTCTGCCTGTCCTGTTCCCAGGGGTAGGCTAGAATTGTCCAGCTATCATCCATCACAGTACCCTGAGCTGCTGCCAGGTGGGATGGCACATGCAGTAACAGCAGCCCATTTGCTCTTTTGCTCTCTTCTTGAGTGCACTGAGGTGTCCAGACCTTTAGCAGCCAGCAGGATACAACTGGACAGACACAGTGGAACTGCCTGTGTGCAATAGGCAGGACTTGTGCAGTCCCACACACACATGCAGACCTTGAGCTCTGTCACACATGGAACAAAGTAGACATGGCACAATTTAACTTAGCAAAAAATGCATGCAAAGAATTACTCCACAAAAAAACAAAAACAAAAACAACAAAAAAAACCAACAAAAAAAAACCCCAAAAACAACAAAAAAAAAAAAACAAAAAAAACCAAAAACAAAACAAAAAAAACCTTAAAATTATTATTTCCCTCCTTTTTTCAACAAAAAGAGCAGACTATCTCCAGAATGAAGAAAATATGAGGTGAGTGTGTTTAAGAAAGAAGGAAGCTCAGAGAAATGACCCAGGGAAGAATATTGATTTTGCTTTGTTTTGCTGGAAGAAGGATAATAATTCCTTTTTCTTTTGTACTTAGAAAAGAAGAAAACTTTGCTTTTGTTTGCAGCAAATGTTCAGGATCCAAATCTTCTCTTCTTTGATGTAGTTGCTGCTTTCCTTTACTCAGTGCAGCTATCCCAGTATAAGACCAGCAACAGAATAGAGAAACAGGACATTTATTTTTTGAAAAATAGTTGAAAAAATAGATGAATGAAAATCCTTGCTCTCCTGGTGTTAATGGAAGTCTTCTTTGTATTTAGTACTGTGGAGAAAATTTGTCGAAGAGCACTTCAACCCAATGTAAATATTGCCCCCTACTAGTACTGCCGAGATCAATGAGAAGCTGGATTATCTGCCTCATAAGTGCCATCATTTATGTTAGATCAATTCTGCAGCTGGTTACATGTATACACCTGATTTTCTCTTTTTTTTTCTTTCTTTTTTTTTAATTTCAAATCAGTGAATGCAATGCCAATGAAAGCTCTCAGGTTGAGGTCTCTGGAAATTTAAGTCATCTAGTTGTCAGAAGACCTCACTCTGGTGTGGCATCATCCAATTCCTGAGGTGTTTTGAAGAGATATCCCCCAGACATCACCAGTCTGCAGCTGGTCTGACAAATATACTTACATGAGTACAAACTGCAGGACATGTCTGTACCCCAAGGTTTTCTCACTCAGCTTAATAGGCTGCAGAGCTCATTCCTCACTGTTCATGTAAGCTTAGATCCTCATTGCTGCGTTGGGTTTCTCTATAAAGAAGTGGGAATTCATTTTCATTGCATACTCACACATTTTTATTCATTTTCCACAAACATTTATAGAGGAAATGTTTTTGTTTCTTCTTTCCAAGAGTCTTCCCAGAAAGTCTTGCAGTATCTACCAAGAAAGTTGGACCCTGATCCAGCAAAGCAATTAAGCATGTGCTTAAAATTACAAACTATCCCTGTGGCTGAAGCAGTCTGTCAGAACCAGGACATCTTTCTCCTTCCCTGACTTTTCATTTTGTGCTTATAAATTACCAAAGTAAATGAAGACAAAGCAGTAACACAGGGTAAGCTGCAAGAAAAGTGCACAAGCATCATCCCACACAACCAGCTCCAGAGACAGGAAACTGGGGCCTGGAAAGCACATTTTTGCTTTATGTTACTTCCAGATCCAAACTTTTGTGTCCACTTAGAACTGCTCCCCTTGGCCTCCAGCTGGACCCAGTCAGTTTTGCCCCAGCTTTGTCCCCTGGATGGCACAGCTCCTATGCATGTGCTCACAAGCCCTCTGCAACCCCAGAACTTCCCTTGAGGTGTTTGATGCACATAGACCAGGGGGAGATCAGCACCTATTCTTTGGGGAAATTCCTGTGAGATGGAATCCCTGCAGCTTCAGCATGGCCACAGCAACATTTTCGAGCGGATCAGGATAGAGGTGGTGGTGCCAAAGCTTTTACAGGAAATCTGTGCTACGTGGAGCAAAACTGTTTCAGGACACCCTGAGGAGCCTTAAAGCAGTATGACATTTTGTCAAATTTAATCCAATTCCACATATTTTGCCAGTGCTTTCCAAACTTCGTTGTCCTACGAATCTGGCAACTCTTCCTTGTCTGCCCTTACAAAACAGGATCAGCTTTCAAAGAGAAATGTGCCCAAGTAAAATCTGCATCTTCCTTGCCAGCAATTACGGGAACATTTTCCGTCTCCTTTGCCTTTCTCTAAGAACCTTCTTCCTCCCATTCAAAATTCACTTTATAGGACTTTCAGTCCTTCACCCTGATCTCCTCCAGGCAGACTTACTAGCTAAGGAATTTCCCAAGCCTTCTCTTTGGGAAGCTGAATCTCCTTCCAGAAAAGGAACACGTTTTGTAAAATGAGTTTTTACTTATTGCTGAGAAAAAATATCCATCTTCTTTGATATGGATGAAGAGGTGGTTGCTCTGATTAGGATAAAAGAAACCAAATAACCCTCATCCAGTCCAATAATAACTGAAAGAGCAATGGGCTATATATGTACACTCTTACCAATGCATTCATATCTTGCCATCTGCTGAACAGAACCTGAACTGGCAAGCCATCTTGCTTAAAAGTGCTAAAAATTAAAGGAAATTTTCCTTTGGCTCATGTTGTCCAACGATTTGTCCTGAGAATCTGAGAACTAGGGCCACTGTTCTCACAGTACAGCAACAGCTCTGAAAATTCAATGAGCCAATGTTCTTCTAATAGTTCATATTTATAGTGCCTTTATTTGAAGAGGTTTTTTTTCCTTCAAAGCCCATTGGTGAAGGGATTAGGTGGGGTGAAGGGAGAGATAACTATCCAAGAAAGTAAGAATATACATCTGTGAGTCATCACTTATCTTAGCAGACCAGTCCTGAGAGCAGAGTGCTATGGAAATGTCTATTTTAGTCCAATTAAAAAAAAAAAAAAGTTTGGAGAAGTGAACATTTCTGCACAGATTGTCACTACTTTGTGAATACTCACTGAAAAAGCCATGAATCTGGTACAGCTCTACTGCAGACAACTTTGGAGGAAAGCTTATTCTCCGGCCGTGAATTATGCACAGATAATTATACTGTTCTTTTTTGGCAGCCCACTCTGTGGTTCCCATCTTGGCACATCATCTCCTGTTCCAAGTCGCACACCCATTAGCTCGAGCCTGAGAGCCCTTCCCCGGGTCACACGCACAACACCCTCTGAAGGAGTGGAGCCACGATGACAATTTGTCAGATATGATAACTAACAAATTAGTGCCTCGCATCGCCATCAACGTTTGGGGTTTCTGATACAGTGCATGTAGAGCTATTCATTAGGCATGTTTGACAGAGGGTGGGAGGGGAGAGGTTGTTTTGTCTTCCTTCACTTTTAATTCTGACAATTGCAAAGATACTGCAGGCTTCTCAGCTCATACGCTCAGTGCACTATCCTGGCTAAATCCTACTGAGGAGAAAAATGAGCTCTCTTGGGTGACCACTCCAGTGTGTAGGAGTGAAGCATCCTTTTCATATTCTGTCAGCACTAGAGCAAAAGCAAAAATCTTTCAAAACATCCTTCATGTATATATTCAGATTCCTCATACTTTTGTTCCACTTTAGGAACATAAGATCATTGGAGACGTCCTAGTTCTAACAAGTATTGTGGAAATACATTGTCAGAGGCTTTTAAAATGTTCTCTCAGATACCTCATCTTAAGAGGCAGCCCAGCAGCTGTGAGATACTGTAGTCAGCTACAACAGCTACAATTTGTTGCAGCTCAGCCTCCTGGAATAATTCCTGTCAATGAATCATTATGGATTAGGCCATACTTAAAAGGTTAATTTATATACAACTGCTGGAGCTTGTATTGACCCTTCTTACACTGGTCTAAGGCTCTGAATGTTTTATTGCCTCTCTGTATAAACAAAAGTTCCAGATAACTGCATATCCTTGACAAGATGTTCTTAACTCTTTCAGCAATGGACAGCCTGTGTGAGAAAGCTCTGCTCATGAGGACACCTGGAGTGGTGTGTTTGGGGACATCCCAACACCTCCTGCTTGAGGTCACTGGTGTGTTTGCAAGGCAGTCCCATTACACCATGGCACCACCAGACTGGGTTTTGTAGTTTTGTATCCCTGATGAACGTACAAGAAGGGAAAGCTGTGCAGGAAGAGCTAAAACCTTTCATTAGAGGAAATGGTGGGACTTGAGGGATGTATTTATTGTTCGTTGCTCTCATTTCAGCCTGGAAGAAGGAATAGTGCGCCTGGGAGGTTGTCCATTTCTATACAAGTCTGCCACGTTTCTCATGAAAACATGATTCATCCTTACAAACCTCGTGTCACCTGATGCATGCTTAGCCACCACACAGGTAGGTGTTAGAGCCTTGTTATTTGTGAGTAACATTAACCATATGTCTTGGACATTTCTCCACTCCGTAGCCACAAGACAGTGGATACTGTTCAAGTACCCAAGGTATCCTTTAATTCCCAAACATACCTGGTGCTAGCATGGCTCGGGAAAACAGTAAAAACACAGTGCCATAAAAGCTCAGCAGTGGCTTAAATGCCTCCAGTTGCTCTGTGCAGTAGAGGTGGTGTTTGCAATCCGTCATGGCCCAGCCATATGTTATGGGAGCACAGGCTGACCTCAGCCATCCTCTGTGTGCGTCAGCTGCTGCAGTGCTGCAACCTGATCCTCCCCACAGAAATGCCTGCCAGTGCTGCAGCCAGGACCTCCACCATCCTGAAACCATCACGGCAGAAAAACCAGGTGAGAGACACCCTGGGCTGCATTCACCATGGGTGTTTGGGGTTTGCAGATACTGCTGGAACCTGCAACCACATCCCAGCTGCAGTACCTCTTGTTGTAATGACTGAACCACAGTGTGCTACACAGACTGGGACTTCTCAACACACCTTATGTGCCCCTTCCATCTGATTTCATTGTGTTATAGCACCCATCCACTATGTGTGCTCTCAGCCGTCCTTAACTCAGGCATCTGCTACCTGCCTGTGAAAGCATCCTCTCTGTTAGCACACCTGAGAGGCAAAGACATGGGATGCATGTCTTTGTCAAGCTTTTCCTAGATGGAGAGACCTAGCCCTTCGGAAGCCTTTTCAGTCCATGTTTGCCAGAGAAGTTTCCATCAACTCTTCCTTCGGACATGTGCCAGGATTACAACTACGATCCACAATTTTTTCAGTTCAACAATTTTTTCACAGCTTAGATTTTTTTTTGGCAGGAAAAGTCCACCACCTTCTCCTCCCAAAGAAATCCCAGTGTGAACACTGTTACTGCCATCAGTTGTGTGACTACAGCTGGGTGCTGAGGTCCTCAAACTCCTGTAAAACAGATGATTCAGGAATAGTCCAAGGACTTTGTAAGCCAGTCTATCCATCTCTGCATATCTGGGCAGTGCTGCCACAATGATCCTGGTATCCTGATGTGCCAGGAAATGTTCATGGCCATCTGCAGATATACTGCTCAGAGCTAAAACTGAAAGAATGTTAACATAAAGCACCTTGAGGCTACTCAGTTTAAATTGGGCTACTTTATCAGTACTCATAAAGCCTGTGCTCACAGATTTACCAGTAGTCCTCCCTTCTGCCAAGACAGTAGATCATTGTTCTCCTGGTATGAAGGACAGAAGCAAAACCTCTGTTTCCCCTTCCTATGTACCCAAAAAGAACAAAAACACAGGGGCCTGATGTAAAATACAAAAACTATCCCTCACACAGAGCCTGTGTTCTTCTCCTCACAAACATCCTGAAGATATAGAAAAATATTTTTATCTCTTCAAAAGAAACACTTTTTCAAAGTCCCACGCTAAGAACTTTCCCTGCTTCCTCTTTTTATCAGAGGGCTAAGGGCCCTTTTCTGCCAATGTCACATGTCAGCGTCATGTAGTGAAGGCCCCTGTTAAACCTGGTACCAAACCTCCCCTGGCAGGCTATCAGTACCTCTTTCCTGCTGTTTGCCCCTGTATTTCTCCCCCACCTAAAGAACCTGTGTCTTCCCCAGGGAGGGAAGCTGCAGCCTAGTGCTGTCCCTCCTGGGGGTCCCACTCATGTAAACAGAGAAATTAGGAAACCTAAGGGACCTTTCAAGGTCCTCAGATGTAAGGAGGTGGCATACACTTTATAATGAAATGTACATTTAATATCAGCTATTCACTTAGATCAGATTAAACCTGCCAGCTTGACTTAGAAATAAATTCAATACCGATCTGGACAACAACAAAAACAACTCGGTGTGCCCAGGGTGTCCTGCTGTGGACCTTGCTGTTGTTAGATACCTAGCAAGGCTGGTTAAGCTGATGGCTGGGACAAGCAAGCCTTGAAATGTTCTGTCATGGGAGTGTGACTGAGCAAGCACAAAAGTGCCTCTTGATCCTGCTCCCATTTCTGCATCTCCCTCTCTGGGTAGTGGGGACACAAGCTGACTGCTGGGGTCAGTTTTGCTGCAGGAGGGTTCCCCCAGTGTTTGTTGCCACATCCACACCCAGCTCTTGCTTGCCAGAAGTGATTTATGATGTGGTGAGTTATTTTTGCTGAAATCAGAGGTACTTCTGCTAGGAAGAGAAAATAGATCTAAGTCCTGCCTCACAAAAGCAGATAAGAATCTATCTCCGTTTGAAATTAGGAGCTGCTTTAGAAGCCTAAAGCAGGTCATCATTCTCTCATAAAAAACTATGTGGAAAGAAGAAAAAGTCTCCTCCCATATCCCCTGGATAGAGATGCAACACAGAAGGGGAGGCTTGCTTTCCTCTTTACCATCCTGCCTGAGCTCAAGGCCAGGTTTCCCCTGAGAAGAGGCACAATCCACCGTACTCTGTTTCCACCAGCACGACTTCTCTTGCAGAAACCCTTCCACTTGTTGTAGATTATAAAATATTTATTTGCCCAGAGATTTGGACCTCTCTTCCTTATTTCACATTAGTGTGCTAATCGCTGGCAGCAGAGCAAGTCTCTCTCCCCCTCATCATGCGCGGGTGCTCTCCTCCTTCACTTCAATGGATATTTATTTTTCATATAAAGTAGACTAACTGGAAAACCAGAGTATCTGATTACCTGGGGGCAGTGCACTGTGCTGAAATGATGTGCAGCAAGCAGGCAGAGAGTTTGAAGGGTGGTCTCTGCTTTCCATTTTAAATGGTGTGGTTGCAAGGGGCAAAAAAAATACCTCTATGGCACAGCATCCCTCTTAACCCAAAACCAGTGGGCATCTAATAGTTTAAAATGTAGCTCTGAAAGTTAATGTAAAGTTTACTCCCTTGGTGGGACTGAAGTCATAGTGTCTAATATCAAATTTTTTCCATAAAAATGGCATGGAGCTCAAGGACAATGAAAACCCAAAGCCAAAACCACCTCCTTATCTCACTCAGCCTAGACGATGCCTCTTTTCTGACACAAACCTCTTTGTGGGGAATTAAAAGGTTTTATTTGAGAATTCCTCTCATTGAATTCATTGAGTCAAAGACTAAAAAAAAAAAATTAAAAGTACTCAAAGATCATTCTGAAATTGCTTGGTATTTGTGATCCTGAATATAAACAGAAAATTCACTGTATCATGAATTCTGTGTTCTCCTTCCTATCCAATAATCTTTGTAATTCTCACATGACTATTTACATGAGTGGACAATGACAAATTTAAGCAAGAAGATCAGCATTTCTCTCCTAAAAATTCTTTCAAACTTTCACAGAGGGCAAGTCCTACCCCTTAACCCCCTTCCCCAAAGAAAGCCTTTTCAACTTTGAAAGTTGGCTGCACCTACAATATTATTGAGAATATTTTTCCAACATTACAAGAAAAATTGTCATGACAACATATTATTAATAACTAGACCTGCTGCTGTTCTTCCTCTGTGGCACCAAAATGCTAGAAACTACTTAAAGCAGGAAAGATAATAATCTGTTTAATAAACATGTTTGATTGTGGAAGACAGAGCTTCTAGATTTTTTCTAGCCAAAGAATCACCTAGTTTGTACTTTAAAAAAAGGACAAGAAGAACTTTGGAAAATAAGTTCATTTATTTTTGTCAAGCTCTTTTTTGTTTCAATATTTGTGAATGGGAGAAGCATATACAGAAGAATTTATGTTTATTTTTGCAGTGTGCCTCTGACCGAGACCAGTGTTGGTTCCTGGGCTAGATAGTGAAGGTTGTTTGGCTTGGGCAACAGGATGCTTTGGTAATGAGAATTTCTGATGTTTTTTGCTTCAGTGCCTGGCTCCAACATAGCCCTGGTTTGTAACCACCCACCTGTGGCAGCTGCTCTCCATAAACCAGTTCCTACCTCGGACATGACCAACACTGGGATTGGTTTAGCTAAAGTTCCCCAAGCTGGAATGGCTGTAAGGTGCTTCCTTCCAGAGTAGACCATCAAAGCCACAGCTGTTAATGACTGACCACCTATGCAAATCTCCTAACCTTGGTCTCTGCACCAGGAAATGTGCTGACGGCCACCTGCAGCTCCAGCCTCTACCCTACACAGGGCATGAGGGCACTGCCTCCTGTGTAAGCTGTCCCTGCTGCCAGCTCTGGTGGCTGCAGCAGCCGTGTGGGGCTTACACAGGGCTTGTCCCCGTACCAGACACCCTTTCAGAATAGGACTGAAGCAGGCTGGCAGGGTATGAGACAGCAGTTCGCACAGATATCATTCAACCTGCACCTAGGTTGTGACTGAATATATGCCCTCAGGTCTACAGAGAGCAATATACAACCTTTCCTTTAAAAAATATGTTCTATTGGAAAGCGTTTAGTGTAGTACAAAGCCAGTAACTGGGTGTGTCTGTTGAAACTCTGAGTCATTTCTCAAGTCCACTCCAAAGCCAATTTGAGTCCTAACGGGCAAAGGAGCAGTTAAGCAATTACTGCACACTGCAGTCCACACTGCTGATAAAAGACAAGGACTCAGGTTGTCACAGCTCAGAGAAATGTCCATCCCCATTTTTATGTTAGTCACCAGGGCTAAGGTTTTAATTCACACCCTTGTCAATTTTGTTGCAATAGGACGTAAAATAAAATTGGATACAGACTTGTTTCAGTCAATCCAAGTTATAATTATTGGTCAAAAGTCACAACGCCAGACACATTTATTGTTGGTTATCTCAGTAATCTTTAACCTTCCATGGCAAAAGATCTCCAAAGAGAAATAGAAAACAAACAAAGGTTGGGCATTAATACATAATGACTCAACTGAATCTGCACTAGCCTACGACTATTTTCTTTTGTTTTAAATGCCCTTCCAAGATTATAAAGCCAGCTTGACATCTGTATCAGGACACAAGTGTTGTTAACTTCATAGTGATCTTGTCCATGGAGCATCTGTGGAAGTGCTAGGTTCTCTGAAATTCATGAGTTTTGGCCAATCAAAACCCAAATCATCCCCTACCACTGTGTGATAACTTCACACATTGCTTAAAAGCCTGTGTTGAACTGAAGATGTTCATTAAGTCTGCACATAAATTCCAGCCTGTTTTTTAGGTACTGAAAGGGTAGATACTTCAGACATCGTGCAAAAAAGCTCTGAGAATGTGCATATTACTGCACTGAATTCATATGCCACTTGATATTATGTGCACCAGAGCACATAAGGTATGTCCAGAGAGAGATCACTCACCTATTCTTTAAATATGCAAGCGGAATCATGAAATGTCATTGGCACAAACTGAATTAGACAGCACTCTGCCAGCAAGGCAGATGAGCTTGAGTTTAAGGCTCTAAGGAGACCTGGGTTCAAACCTCAGCACTGACTTTCTGTTTGACCACAGGTCAATTAATTGCTCAGATAATCTTTGTAAAGTGATGTGAGACCTTTGAGTGAGGGATCATGTAAGAGCCAGGTGGTACACACTTTCATTAATCTCTGATGTGCCTAAACAAAATACTGAAAAAAAAAAAGCTGTGTGAAAACATGATTTAATTTCACAAAGATTAATTTCAATTTGGTCTGCAAAAGAATTACACAACCATGTTTTGGTTTGACTTCTGGGGTTCAAAAGAATCCAATGTTGGCCCTAATACTGGCGATCAGTAGGATTACTGAGACAGTTGCGAAGATGTTAAAACTCTTTGATGAACCAAGTCTGTAGCTCACAAATTTCCAGAAAGAGAGAGAATGTGTGTTGGCTGTTAGGATTTTTTTGTTGTTATTGTTTGGTTGTTTTGGGGTCTTTGGGGTTGTTTGGGTGGGGGGCTTTGTTGTTTTTTTTGGGGGGGATGGTGTTGTTTGGTTTGGTTTGTTGGGATTTGGGTTTTTTCTTGGAAAGAATTGTCTACTTCCACCTGGTTTTAAATTGACACCATGAGAGAAAACTTTTGGCAGGTTTTTTAGTCCAAACCTGTGAGTCCTCCTAGCTCCTGAACAGTGTGGAAATAGTTTTAGAAATTCAGGCAGATTAGAGAGAGAAAGAGAGAAAAGGAGTGCACAAGGGAAAGAGAGAAATTTCTCAAAGGGCTAGCAAATCTCAGCAACCTTTTGACAAATGTGGTCTGAGTTCCGAGCTTGCAATGAAACCTGAAGCCAGGCAAGTTTCTTGTGATTTGGGGCTCTGCTATGAACATTTTGCACAGCTCTAGCTAAAAGGATCTGTCCTGCTGTGCTGCACTCTGTGCCCTGTATGCAGTGCATTTGTCACTGTGCAGAACAGAGGAGGGGAGTATGGATCAAAGGCATCAGAGAAAGATGGGCTCAGCAGCATTCGAGGATCAAGGTGCCCCTTAAAGTTTTTCTAGTTTTCTATTTGTTGTTAAATATGTTTATTTGGGGGCATATGAAGGGGGGAGATGCAGAGAGAACTCTGCAGCCTTCTAGTTCTGTGCTGCTGATCATTTCTGCATGTAGCACACTGAGCCTTGTCAATTAATGCCTTAGCACCCACATAGAAGTACATTTATGATCTTCATATGCAGAAGATCAATCTTATTCCTTTCCAGAAACCCTTGCCTGCTGGAGCAGACTAGCTCTAGAAGCTCACTTCTAAAACAGTGTTTGTGGTGCTACAAAAAAAGGATTTGGATTAATTTCTGTTGCCCTGCTTATGTGCAGAGATCTTCAGGCAATCAGAAACATCACCTGCAAATCTTCCTGTCAGTACAATTTTGCCTGTAGCTATGAGGTTCAATCATACACAACACGTCTTCCTTCTAGTCTCACTGCTCTTAGAACAGTGGTGGGCACATTTTCTGTTTGCATTAAGCCTAATACATAGAGTCAGCATTTGGCATTGTTTGTAAGTTTATCATTACCTTTGTTCATATTGACATCAAAAGCTTCCTTCATGCGTGTGTGTCTATGAGCTCAGTGAAGCCTCTCTATCAATCAATCAAACAACCAGGCAATCAATCAACCTACAACTATCTGAAGCTAAATACAACAAGAGAGCATGTCAGGCAGATACCTGACTTCTAATTAGGTCTAGGTATTATTCTAATTTCTCTGACTTGTTCTGTACTTCATAGGACCTGGGGATGTATTTTGTCATTAACATGTCAATAAAGCAATACAAATGAGGCTGGAGGGAAATATCAGCTCCCTGCACCACAGTGTCAGCCTGGTCTCTGATGCATTCTTTTGCTGGGGGGTGGGAGAGGGAAATGCACTTTCAGACGTAGTTGATCAAAGAAATATCATATACAATAGATTTTCTTTTCTTCACTCCAGTGGCTGGGTGGCCCATTGCGATTGATTGAATTTTATGAATTAAGTGAATAAGTGAATACACAATGACAAGGAGGTTGTGCTACAAAAGCTAGGATGCCAGATTCCACATCCCTTAAGCCAATGCCATTTGGGAATAATCCCACTGACAGCAATGGAGTTACACTAGATTTCTTCTGAGGCAGCTTGGATCTGGCCTGCCTTGTTTTTTTGATTGCTGTAATTTAGTTTAATTATTTATGCTAACCCTTTGTGCCATACTTTAGATGTGCTGTGATATATTTTCTCAAGGTAGAGAAAATTTAGTAATATAGGTCATTACTGCAACATTAACGCTATTAAATCTTTGGAGAGAAAAGATCCCACTGCTGGCAGTGTGAAAATGATGAGGTATGTAGATTAGCACAGAGTGAGATAAAAACATTCAACTCTAAAAGCAGGGGGAAAACAACAATTCCTCTTCACATCTCATATTATTTGGAAATAGCAAAATCATCTTATTTCTATTTTCTGTAATATGATATTTGCAAAATAGAATTAAAAAAAAAAAAGGAAGAAAGTTTAGGGATCCTAGAAATATATGACTGGAATTAAGAGTATCCATCTAACAACTCTTTCACAACAATGTACTTTCCTTCACCCTTGTAAATTTCTCCACTGGACTCATGACAATGAAAAAAAAAAAAAAGACTATGAGAAACAATAGCTTTGATGACTGCAGAGCCTGGATTAGCAGAATTATTGTGCTGAGTAAATTATCAATCTCTATTCTTACATGGTTGCATAACTCAGATAACTTAAAGGAAGAGCTGTTCTGTTCATGAGATTTAGGGATTGTTTAATGCATGAATGAGCTGCTGCCATCTTCTGACTTTTCTGAGTTCTGCAAATTAAAAAAAAATTCTACTGTAATCAAATGCCCTGGGGAAAATACTTGTAGTGTTAGAACTTGGAGGTTCCTAGGGCTTCTTTAATAATTTTTAAATATGATTAAGTGCTTCAGGTAACTTTTACAAACATATTAAAAAAGATTAAAATTGGAGTTTGGATATATCTGTGGCTTACCATGAAGAGAAGCAAATGAAAACACTTTGTGTGAAAAAATGCCCTTTCTGGCAAAGTTAGACCCTATTTTGCTTCTCTACAGCAATATGGGCAACTCTACTAAACCACTGGATATTGTCCATATGTAAATGGGGTGAAAACATGACGTAACAAGCTGAAGGTGATACTGAGATTAGGATGCCGTTTGACAATGCAGGCTCTAAGGGAAGGCTCATAGTTTACCCTTTCTGAAAAAGGAGCAAATGAAGTGTCTGGCTGAAAAAAGCCTTGAATTTAAGCAATTCAGTTTCAATTTTTTTTCACATGACTCTTCAGTTTTACAAGAGACCAAGACGGAATCTCAGCTGTGAGCATCCACAGCCTTGGGGACATTTGAAATGAGGACACATATTCTGTACTTTGATATCAGTGCTCTTTCTGCTGTTATTGTTTTGAGGTTTTCTTGATGCAGTGTTTGCTCATAGAGACTGGATATATAATCCTATTCATTTATCAGCCTCAGGGAAATCCAGGGAAATTCTTTTAAGTTTATTGTGAGAAATAAAGACATTATGGGCTACTTTAAGTGAACTGTGACTACTGCCTGGCATATTAATTGCTTCTGGATTGCCTTCTCCTTCCTTATGGACCCTACTCAGGTAGCATTGCCTGAAGAGAGGCTTTGTGCTGAGTCTGAAGACTGGCTATTCACATGTTTCAGGAAGAGATATGTGGATATGTCTGGGGAGAGAAAACGTTTTGAGAAAGAAACTTTAAGTCCAAGACAGGTCATTTTATGCCTCCTGCCTCTCACTTGTGCTCAGCACCGACCATTCTGAATGTTTACAGTTTATTTTCAATATACTTCTTCACTCAGTCCATAGGTCTGGGTATCTGTACACTGATTTTGGTAGCTGACAAAGTGAAGTCCCATCAGACAGCTTCTACCATCACACCATCACACCCTGACAGTGGACACACCCAACCAGGGAGGGCACATTCTGTGAGCAGTCATCCTGCTCTGGGAAAGAGCCATCTGAAGGAGCTCCCCTGGATCTCAACATGCATCCAAAAGGGAAATGCTGTAGATAATTTAATAAACCCAGAAATTCACTGGGACTACGCCTTTAGTCCTAAGGAGCAGATTACACATCAAGAATCATAGATACAAGCATTACCTAGTCAGAGAGCTTTCCTTTAATTCCCTCTGTTGGACATAGTGCTGTCCTCTTTAATTGCTTTGGCTCTGAGGGAAAAGAACAATTGACAAAGTATCTTCTGATCTGAAAATCAATAAGAAAGAGTTAGAGGATATAACACATCTCTCTCCCATGTGCTCCTTTCTACTCCAGCAGCAGCCCAAATCATGTAGAGATGACATAGCTTCTAGGGGTACTCTCATATCCATCCTGGTGCACATTCCCAGGTGAGATGGGTGGAAATGGAAGATTCCCTTTGCCATGTGAATAGATAGGTAGACCAGGATCCAGAGCAGGTACAGGACAGCAGGTACTCAAGGCTACTTCTGCCAGGGGAGGGAGAAACCCCGGGTCAGACAGTTCCTCTGAGTGTGGAGTTTTCCATGGTCAAAAGCAGAAGCAGCTCCTTGCTCCAGCAATATAACAAAGCCCCAAAGTCTCCTGAGATGAATCTCCACACCCAGCAGCATCTGTCCCTGTCAGACCTGACCTGATCCAACATGTCTGTTACCCACTGTGCCCTTTGCCCTTCAGTTAAAGAAGAGCAAAGCACTCTTCATGGTGCCTTTGTGCGGGAGGCTGGGAGCCCCTGGAGGCTTGGTGACCTGCTCTCACCCTGGCAGCCTGCACCTTGATGCCTACACAGTATTTACAGCTCTCCTGTGCCAGCCCCACTGCCAGCTGTGAGAGTGCCAACATGCTTCCTTTCTAGTGCCTGTGGAGAGCCACGAGACGAGAAGCCTTCTGCCTGTGTGTTGAACCACTGTTGGCTTATGAAGTGTATCTGACATCCAAAGGCCAGCTGTGCTCCACTCCATTCCTGAAATCTCAAGCTGGTGAATGAAATGAATGAAATGTAAGCGCTGCTTTATGAGCTTCTTTTATGTAGTCACCTCAGGCTGCACAGGTGTGCTAGGAGCTGCTGGGATGGGAGATGTGTGTACGTGGTTAAGCCATGCAGAGGCACTTCATCTTGGAAGCACATGATGAGGAGAGGAGAGCCTGTTCAGAGACACCACTGACCTGGGCCTTGAGGAGGTGTAAGGCTGGAATACTGACCACACCTGGCTGTCAAAAATTCTCCTTAGCCATGGCTAAATTGCAGAGTGGGTAAATATACTTTAAAAATTCTCATGCTTTCTATATGTTCCAAAAGAAATTAGTGTTGTAGGCTTACTGTGTTAACGTACTGGCAGTTCTACCTGAAACACCTGTACCCAGGAGGGATATCAGGTCTATCAGGACATATATTTATGTCTCAGGGATGCCTGCAGATTTTCTGTGCAGCTTTGCTGTTTGGAACAAAGCCTTCCAAATACTGTAACATATTTCGAAACTACCTTTGGTTAGGAAAGGTGTTTTCATGACGTTATAAATCCTAAACCCAAGAGTCCTTGAGGAGACTTTTGCGTTATTAAATGATACTGCTAAGGGATGAAAGTGACAGTTTTTCCATATTCTGGTCCCCCTATTCCTCCACCCGTCTTGTGCTATTAAACCGAAGATACAAATTTTTTTCATTTTCCCCAGTAACATGCACAGCTGCTGTCATCTCCACAGCTTGAGAAAGTGTCTTCTTGCTTGGCTAGGAAAGATCAAATTTCCCTAAGACCCCCATGAAAATTTGTCTCCACTTGCCCAAGAAATTTACCCTTTGTGATACATCCTGCATTTACTGCCTGTGAAAGCAAAAAAAAAAAAAAATTAGATGGAAAATAGACTAAAAGTTGGTGAGTTTTCCCACCCTCATAACTGTTCCCTCCAGAGTTTTGAATCATGCCCATTGCATTATTATATTGAGCCTTCCTAAGGAAAGCTGGCAAGACCTTATGGAGATTCCCAGCCCTTGCTTGTGAACATGCAGACTCTGGCCTGTAAAGAGCAAGGAATAAGTGTACAACCTTGTGTGTTAAGATCTTTCATGCTTACTGGGCCTGTTCAGAAGCAGATGCTGCCAAGGAGAGTGCAGTGGCATGTCTAACAATGACAAGTCCCAGCTTTGCTTTCCTTGTTCTCTTCTCCAAGAGTAATTCTGATATAAGGATAAATTATTTTCCCCCACTGAAGTAAACACAATTTAAATAGCTCTCAAGTTCATCTGTTGTGTCTTCTTATCAAACTCCCATTTTTGTTCACCCAGAGGGAAAAAAATTAAATTTCTACTTTCTCTGCTAAGAATGGAAAATGGTTGGTCTTTAATCTTTAACCCAAGAGGCAGCTGCCTTCCAAACACAGCAGAGTCACTGCCACATTCTATCTGCAACTGCTTGTCCTGAATTTTAGTGCTCAGGCCATTCTGGGTGCCCAGGATCCTGTCAATAAAGAGTGGGAACGAGAAGGGTGACACAGCTGCTCCCCTGCACAAACCCTCTGACCCAGCTCCACACTGACAGAAGTTTCCCTGGGTGAAAGCTCTCTGCCCCATCATGTTTGCACAAGGAGGCAACACAAACAGAGTATATTCCTTTAGTGCAGATTTCATTTGGTGGCACTTTAAGGATTGCTATGAATAAATGCTAATTCAGAATTGCCAAAGTAGTAAAACTGGAAAATGAGGAGACATTGCACAGCAGGAAATTTTGTAAGTGTTCAATTGCTTATTCTGCTCCCTGAGAAAGTCCTTTACTAAAAGGGAGGTTAACTTACATGTGATTGAATAACCCTGGGTGATGAGTGTGTGTGTGTATATATGTGTGTGTATATGCTATAAATAAAGACCTCAAAGATGAATATGTGTTTCTTTTTCCAGAAGATATTCCACAGTTGATGTCTCTTTTCACAGATCCCACCTACACCATAGTGTCACTCATTTATTTACCTCCATTTGGAATAAATGTACATTCAGAGTAAATTCAAACAGAACTTGTATAGAAGGTTGTCCAGCTGAAACAGAGTGAATGTGGTTTGTAATTATTTGGGTTTAATGACTACAACTCAATTAGTGTATTAAATGCTGTAGAAAGTAGAAAGGAATTCCACACTCTTCAAGCACAAAGTACTTGACTAGAACTAGCTTGAACCTACGTGGTGCAGCGTTGGTGTTATAGAAGAGTCTTGCGTCAAATTTAATTCTTGCCTTTGAAATCCAGAGAAATTCAGGCTTTACCCAATCTTACTTTCCACGGAAGAATGCAGAAGTGCATTAAGGTTCTGACTAGTATCTCTCACGGACATTTTGTTCTAGAATAAATTGAACCACCTTTTTAACTCGAGGATTTCTTCCTTTGTAATGCAGGTAAGAAGGCAACAAAGAGTTGCATGGTGCCCTGGCAGCACAGGACCATCTTGCTCCTGGTGGCCTTGGCTCTGTCTCTCATGTCAGCCTCTTTTCAGCCTAATTTCAGTCTTAGAACCGCAAAAGCCAGGGAGCCCAAGGCTCAGAGCTGCCAGCCATTCTTTATCTAGGAGGCTGAAATAATAGTCTGGATTTTTTGGGGAGCAGTTTCTTGAGAAAATAGCTGAGGCTTGACATTTCCCTTGATGTTTGTCTGGCAGAAAACTAAAGATCATGGAAGACAATATATTTTTGATAATCTGTGCACTGCTGTAGGGTTTCATACCAACTCTGTTGTCTTGACTGGGCATTTACCTAGACTTAAGATGTATATTATAAATTGATTTGCCAAAGCATGTAGGGGGAGACTAAGCAACTAAAGTGATAGCCTTGGACAAGCCAGCTTACATGTGGTTCTCTAGTTTTTCCCGGAGTTTCACAGTCCTCTGTGTGGGCAAAGTGATCTACTTACTAATGACCCCAAACAGATTATGAAAAGAAACAATAGGACTAAAATGCTTTATGCACATGGGAAATAATTAAGACATTAGAAATTGTTCTCTGTGTGTTATTGAATGATTCCTCCTCCTCACTTTTCAGTTCACAGGGTAGACAGTAGCTGTACAAGAAAGCCAATGGTTAAGGGCTTTTTTCGTTTGTGTTTGCTTTCAGATTGCAATCTGAAATGTTTCTTTAATTAAATCCAAAGGAAAGAAGTTGCATTACTGATTTCCTTTGAGGGGCTCCTGGTTGATGCAAAGGCGGTACAAACCTGTGACCTCTTCAGAGGCTAACTTCAGGCTAACTTCTGTGTTGTCTTCTTTTATGGCTGGACGCAGACACAGGCTATGAAGTAAATATCAAAAAGTTGTGAAGCTCCAGGAGCTCAGGTAAATAGCAACACGAACCACTGGCTAAAATCAGACAAATTCAAGCAAATGTAGCAGGGCATTACTGAAACTTTCAGCTCTTTCCTGTATGCCCCATCTTCTGCCACCTACTTTGTCTCTCCCTAAGGGTATCACCACTCTTTTGCTGGCATTCTGCAACTGTCTTCTAACTATTGTTTTCAGATTCTCTTTCCTGATCTTGACCAGTACTGGAGGGACAGAGTTATAAACTGAGTCTCAGTGCTGGAAAATCACCTGAGAAACAGCAGGGCTTCTGACAGCATAAAAAGTAGGAAAAAAAAGAATATTTTCAGATTAATTTTTCAGTGCCTGTTGTTGCAGGCCAAAGCTACTTGGACAGCCCACATAACCATCTGTTTCACAGTGCTTACCTGAATTGAACTGTCATTATTTTATTTCAGGCTTATCATTAGCTTTGAACAGAACTTTGTCAGGTCCAGGATGGGAAGGCAGGGACATAGCTGTTGGCCGAGTCTGTCTTCCAACCACCTTCAAGAGAAAGGATGAACCTGTCAGGGGCTGATTTGCCTCAAGGTATCCTGTGGCAGTTATTTGTTAGTCCTGTTACCACTGACCTGCTGACAGTGACTCTGGCTCCTGGTTATGGCCATACAGAAACTGTAAATTAGGGGTTGGAGGCTGAGAGATAATGATTATTTTGCAAAGAGACAGTTCTCCAAGTGTGTGTTTGCACACATGCTTGTGACTTTGCTGTGAAGGCTTTCTTTGCCTGTCATTCCTATAGATGATGAACCCCAGTTGTCAATGAATCTCTCAAAGATCTGAAATTAATCTTTCAGAGACCTGCTCTGGGACCTTCTGTATTAGAAGAGAATTGACAAAGGAATGCATTACAAGACCTTACAGCCAGCAGTGGCTTGCAAGGGATCATGCTTTAAAAGCAAAACTATTGTTTAATGGCGCCAAAATTCATTCATTCTTGCAAAGTCTCAGATCTTCTTCCTGCAGCACATTCATTCTTAAATATCATACTCCATGCATGCAGCCAAATTTGGTATTTACATGACGAACACTGCAAACCAATGCTCCTTAATATAGTTGCAGCCTTGTGATGGGATTGTTTCCCTTGTGAAAAAGCAGAATATCAAGTCCATTAAGAGATATGTGAAGTATGGCAGCTACACAGTAGTTTTATAAGACTAAGGGAGAAAATTATGTCTTGCTATGCTGAATTGAGGCCTTTTCTAATTTTTGACAATTTACATTTCCAACACCTATCTGGTAAAAATTCTCTTTGGTTAGCACCACTGGAGCAAATTCAACTTCCAGTAATGTGGGTGTAGACTTGGAGTAATTCCATTTTGAATGGCAGAGATACTTCAGACGTGCTCTAGTCCCACTGTTACATAGGTGACATGATGGAACAAGGCTGAGAGGAATCCAGCTCATGGAATTACTCTTACTAATGATTTGAACCATTGCATGTGTTTACCCCCAGGGAAATTACAACTGCTGAAGTGAGGGACATATCCTATAAGAAGAAAAAGACTTGTTTTGTAAGAAGCAATCTGAAACAGAGAACAGAGACCTTGCTCAGAAAAGCACAATGCTATGTCTAGCAGAGGTTTATCCATAGGTCCCACTCTGGCTGCTGAGGAAATGGGCACAGAGACAGAAATTGCTGCAGGGCACTGGGAGGCCACAAGCAGAGGGAGAATCAGACTCTGGCTGGGAGTAGGAGACAGGTGCACAGGCTGTACTGGGAGGAAGCACTGAGGTAAACGAAGGTGTGTACAGAACAACAGGTTGGGCTTTTTGCAGGACAGGAAGAGTGTATGTGTGTGTGGATGAAGAAGTTACTGTTTCATGCCAAGTTTCAGGCTCCCATTAAGCCAAGTTTCCATTCTTCTTCCACCCCTCTCCCAAAACAGAGTAACCAGAGGGTGATGCAACTTCACACCGGCCAGTGCTGGATTGTGCAAGCCCATCCATCACAGCAGCCACTGGCTTCCACAGGAAGCCACAGAGGCATCATGACTCTGTTGTAGGGAGGTGAGGAGAGATGCTTATCTGGAAGGGAGCCAGGGCCAGCTGCCCCATGACAGGTGTCCCCATCTTCCCCATTCCTTCCCTTCCCTTGCTGTGTATCTGCTGATCAGTCAAGCTGTGATTTTCCCTTCACAGACAGGGCTGGAGTGGGATGCTGCTGTATGCCCTCTCCGGCTTCTGGTAGCTGCCTCTCATTACTGCCATGTTACTAAGGTTTTCATGACTTTTGTCCAAGCCCAGCAGCTGGATTTTGGCAGCCTTCCAGGCACTTCTACTAATGTAACTCAAAGTTACTGCAGGTTTTCTCAGGAGTTTCAAGTTGCTGCCAGACTCTTAAGGATGTTGGCTTTTTCTGGCACCCCTTCTCCAAGGCTTTAGCTTTAATTCTGGATAGTTTACATCTCTGGAGTCGTTAGCTGCAGGACCTCTGTGTTTCTCCCTGATTATGTATCACTCCAACATTTCATCAGAGTGAGGCGCAGCTCTGGTGATGTATGACATGAGAGCATCATCAGTCAGCCGGTGCAATAATGATGCATTAGCGTAATATGCCTTCAGGATGGAGTTGTACTGATGATGTATTTTCAAAAAGATGGAGTCTCAGAGAAAAGAAACAGTCTGGAGCTAATTCAGTATGAACATGGCCACCGAGAGCACACAGTGTGCAGATGATTGGGATAAGAAAGATGACTTTACATTACCCACTCTGACCCTGATCCTTTCTTTTGCTCCTTCAATCTTTCTTCTCTGCCCCCTCCTCACTTTTCTCCTCCACCAGCACTTTTCCTCTCTTACTCTTTGTTCCTTTATCTTCTTTCTTTTTTTTTTTTTTTCTGTTTGGATTTTTTTAACACTGGTGACTCTCATGGCCACTGGCTTTATTCATATATTCCTGTCTCTCACAGTCTGACCTTGTGTCATGCTGTATAACTTAATATTATCCCACTAGAAACTTTTTCCCCTCTCTGAGTGAGATAATATTAAGGTGACCTGTAAGTGCAATAGATAAAAATCTCCAGGCCATCTAGGCAGTGACATTAAAAATCATCACAACCCTTAAGTGATGGAGGGGGTGAAATCTTATGGGATCTTTCCTTGGCAAAGGCAGCAAATGTGGGCTGAGGAGTGGCTGCCCCTGGGATTTCTCATAGCCTTCAGCTTCTGGAAGATGAGAAGTGTGTTAACCCATTCACACAGCTAACAATATTAAAACAACAAACAGCCCTCAATCAAACCCAGATTGTCATCTTTCATTGGATAAAAAGTAACCTTTCTAATAAACATTTTAACTAATAAAGACTACAAAAGTAATTAGACTATTAGCTTGCTAGTCCCTGACACCCAGACATTGATTTGAAAGTAACTTTCCTGCAGTGCTTAGACGGAGACAATTGAATGACGGGAAGATATTATACCAAGATGAAACATAAATAAAATTGGCTTCAGTCTCGTCTGGAATTCAGGCTATACATGGAACTCAGATAATGCCCTCAGTCTAGTCCTAACATGTTGCTAGCATCCACCTCAAGAATAGATGAATTCTAGGAATTTGATCTTTCAACACTCTCAAATGTATATTCTGTGAAATAAAGCATTTTGCAATATCTCGCAATGTCAAAGAATTTTGTAATGAATATTCACCATGGAAAATATAAGAGACTTTTTGTGACATTTGCACTTATTTTCAATTTTTATTTTTACTGTACCTCTTTATTTATCATCATTGTTTTTTATTTAAATTACATTATACTCAGAGATCCCAATCAGGACACAGCAACCCATTGTAAAAAGACCAGGGCACACACATTTAAAAAATAAGTTCTTGCTTGGCCATTTAATCACTACATTCTACACAGTGCAGAATTTCTCCTTATGTTTAGAGTGAGTTAAAAATCCTCTGCAAAATGCAGGGGCTTGTAGCCCTGGTGGTTGAAATCATCTGTTTATTCATGTATAACTCAGGCGCATCAGTGTGCCTCAGCACTGAGTTGAACTGACACAACAAGTGTTGATTTTCCGTGTCTAGCTTGTGGCCTCACTGTTATAAAAGCTACTAAGCAGGTCAGCTGTGGAGACAGGCAGAAAATGGACTGTAGCCTGCTCTGCTCGTTTCCCACAGCCTGCCATGCTCAGTGCAGTCAGGACCAGGAAGCAGTGACCTGCAAGCTTGGTGTAGTTCTGCTCTTGCTGCTTCAAATTCATTTTCAGTTAAATTGTTCAGGTGGGAAACTGTAGTATCTCTGGAACAGATATCTTGCTTTTCATTTACTTCCAGCATGAGCTAATTCATCCTCAGCTCATCCAGATGGAAAACCAAGTAGTTTTATTCCCTTTTTACAGGTAGCGAAATTGAAGCAAATTTAATTGACATATTCCGAGTCATAAAAAGAAGGAAGAGCTTCAGTAGCTTGCTCTTAGGAGTCTGCTATTCTAAAGCACCAATTCTGCTTCAGTCCAGGAAAGCCAATTCTACATTAATTTTTACCTCTTCTGAAATACAACTTCTAAGTATCTATTCATGAAGTATCAATACGAATAACATTGCAATTCTTTGATGTTCTTTTTCCATAAATTGCCATGAGTTTCTCTACCAGTATTAGGTCATAAAGGTTTGGCTTGCACAATAAAGGCTTCCAGAGAGATGATCTCTGTTGCTCTCTAACACCAAAGCTCTAATTGGCTGGTGAGATTGATTAACATGTGAAGCAAAGCTAAGGTCTTTAATCAATCTTAGAAGTCATTTATTGAAAGTATATGACAAAGCCATAAAGGTTGTTGCAAATGACATATTTTAATATTAAAACCAGAATCTTCTGCCTTTGTAGAGGTTTGAATATGTTTTTTCCCCGTTTATAATAAATTAAGATTAAAATTAAACAGATACAAAATAAAAGGATGATTCATGAATGTAAGTCTCTTTATCACTAGTCAGTAATATCCATAGCACTGGAATTCCTTGCCCTAGAATGCCTCAGAGCCCAGCCCAAGGTTGATTCACCCCAGTTAACACCTGCTATCACTCCAAAGTGGTTACTTATCATTATGTCTGATCTTGATGAGAAATTGGAGAACACTATGCACACTATTCTCATTTCCCTCTTTGTAGAAGTAAGGTTGAATAAAGTATAGGTGGTTACATGAAACGTTGCTTTCAGTGTATAAAGAAGTCATATGCTAAGGGCTGATCCCCTGCTCTGCAAGGCAGAAGGGAGCATTTATCCTGTACAGATATCAGATTCAGAATGGATCCTCAGGGAAGGTTGGGGTTGGAAAGATAAACCTGTTCCTAAATCTGAAAGCTCAGCCGGAGACTACACTTCTATGTAAGGAAGGGATATGCCAAGACATTGCATAAGCATCTGACAGCTTGCTTGCTGGATGAAACAGAGAGAGACACCTCTTGGGTGATCTAACATATAGATAGTTATAATTATGTTTTTCTATTTCTATCCACCTGTCTTGAAATTGAGTAACTATGCTGTTAAATTTGGATTGCAATAAATCCAGTATCCTTTGCATTTATCTTAACATTTCCCTTGTGTTCAAAGTGACTTCAGAGTAACTGAAAGTCATCCCATTGAAAGGACTTGACAAGCCTCAAAGTAGGGTCCTGGACCACCATCTAGAACTATCTCACTGGCAGAGCTGTACAAGACTGCTTAGTGACTTGTAGTTCAGGTCCTCAAAGACACCCAAAAAAGGTGTCTATTGCCCCTCTGGGCCTGGGAGTTTCTCCAAAGGATCAGTGCAGAAATTACTAGCCAGAACAGGAATTTAATGTTAGTAATTATTTTTCCAAATATCACTTTTTTAGTCTTACTCACACTACAGATTTCTTAACACAGAGGTTTTTGTTTGTTCAGCTGCTGTTCAGCTTCTTTTCAGTCACCTCAGGTGAAATGAAGGGCCAGTCACATTCCAGATCAAGCAAAACTGTCATAACAAGGATTTCCAGGGTGGTTCAGAGTAAGCCCAAATTCATCCCCTAATGCAGATAATATGAAACAGGGAGCAGCCAAGTGTGATTTTCACATATCTCACAAAGATAAAGGTATTTAATTCCATAAAACTTGCCACCTACATTGTCAGATGAGGAAAATGAAGGAGAGGGAAATCATCAATTTTTTTCCCCCACCACAAAACAGCAAAAAGAAATCAATTGTCTGAAATACAATTCAAAAAAATTCACTGCAAGACCAACTTCCTTTTTTTTTTACTGTTGTAGTCATTGGCATGTAGAAGCAGCAACTCTAAATGCATGTGCTCAGCACTGAAGCCATGTGCATAAGAAGTGAGGATTTCCAGGGCAATTGAAGGATCTGGTACAACAGCAGTTAAGAGAAAGGCTCTGCTGTTGATGGCCAGAAAGACAGTGCTTGGCCTAAGATGAGTAAAACCTGTACATTCTGTTTCTCTGACCAATGTGAAAGCTTCCTAAAAAAAAAAAAAAAAAAAAAAAAGATAAGATAAGAAAGGAGATGTGCAGTTTTGTTTCTAATGATGGAGTCTGTACGACCCTTAATGACCTCCTCCCATCTTCGGGCTCTCAGTGCCCTGAAGAGCAACAGATGCACAGCTGGTAAGGCTAAATCAGGCCTGACAGCACAGCAAGACGACTGGGGAAAAGGAGAACACTTTTTTCAGATTTTAGTCTGGTATTCTGCCTTTTATTGTGCAGGAGTGTCCTAATGAGGGAAGTGTGCATATAGAAATTAGAGATGGGAAAGGCTATCAGGTCATCTTGTCCATCCTCCTACAATGAGAGAGGTTCTGAAAGAAATATAGCATTAATATGGGGCCAAAGAACAGAAGAAAAGTCAGGAATGAAGTGAAATAAGTTCCAAAAGCATATATGGCCGTTATAGGTAACACAAGTTAATAAATAACATTAAGGAAGATATGAACATTAATTGGCCATTTAGATGGGGGTGTGTGAAGTTATTAATGACAGGCAAGTTCTAGTATAATACAAGTACCTGTCCATGTCCACAGTAAAAGCCAAAAAGAGTCCTCATTCAGTAGGATAATGAGGCAGTCAATGGATGATCCAGCTATTTGACCTGTATTTTTAGTGCATTTAAATAGAATATCTAAAATATGTTAACTACAGCTGATATCCAGCAAGAGACAGAGAGAGAAAAAGGAAGATGACATGACTTTGCAGGGAAAAGGGTTGGAACCATTACTTCAAAGTTTACACTGTGCTTAAGAGTGGCAGGAGAGATGGGGGAGAGGTGGTATCACTCGAAAGACTGCACTCTGAGAACCTCTATCACCACAAAACCCTGGTAGCAAATCTCACCATGGAAGAATTATATCCTGATCTAGTTCATTTTGTCAGTGTTCAGTGCAAGCCAATGCAGCCACCTGTCATGGAACAGGGGGCTGATGGTTGCTTTAGTTTAGATGAGTTGTGGGGTCTGTGCTGGAAACATCCTCAAACCTCTAAGAGAGTGGTTCTGTCATAAGCAGAGAAAAAATTGTGACACCTTGAGAGCATTCTACAGATCTGTTCAGCTTTTGTCAAAAACCTGCTCTGTACAAAGAACAGAACATAAACCCAAAAATTGGTCATGGCATTGCCTCTACACACAGTCTGTTACTATAGGTCACCGAGCTTTTGTAGACACCCTCCTCATCTCATGGTCTTGGAAATTCTGCATGGGGCTCATTTGCAGAGGTGATGCTGCCATAAGCAGATTGAGAGTAACTCCATGATCCCAAAGTGCTCTGCCCCACCAGCCATCCCTGAACATGCTCTCCAAGCAGATGCCAAGACTTCCTTTGCATGCACCATGACAGTCTAAGCACAGCAGGGCAGGATCCACTCCACTGGCACCACTGGGTTTGAGACAGGAAGGCGTATCTTGTGATATGTGAACACAGCCCATGTTCATTGGAAGCAAACAGCATGGATATAAAACTTCTTGTGTGACTGAGGCCAGAAAAAATACACACATCAAAGAAAGGCAGAGATTGTTAGTCACAAGGAGAGACATATAACAGTTTTGTAATGAAAAAAGGTTTGGTCCTACACCTTAAGTAGACTGTCTAGTTCTTTCTGCATTCAATCTTCTGGATGATGATTGCTTCTCATTCCAGTGTTTAGAAAGGGTTTGGGGAAAGGAGGGGATTTAATCTCATGACTGACCTTTACAAAGTATTTACATACACAAATATTTAAAACATGAATAGCATCTCTCCTTTCTCCTGTTTGCCAATTTGTCTCACTCCATAAGCCCCTCCTGAAGAGCCATTTGCACACGCAGCAGTCCCGATCCCTTCCTGTTTCCACTGGCCTGCCAGTGGGATGTGGGGTGTTCCTGGGATGCTGACTCACCAGGCTGATGGGGTGATGTCAGCATTGGGGTGTCTGAAGGGTGAGCTCAGTGCAGCCCGAGCACTGGGCCTTACTCTGAGGCACTGACCTCCACTTGTGAACAAGGACACGGGAATCTCTCCAAAGAAGGAGTTAAGGAAGGTATATCCCAGGTAATTCCCAAGATGCCCATCTCTATGTATCAGGAGACAAGGCCAAAGATATTAAAAAAGCATTTTTTAAGAAAGCAATGAATGTCATGTGCCTTCCTCATGGGGTGTTTCACTATCCCAGAGGTGGCAAGTGAGGGACCAAAAAGCAGTATTCCCAACAACTTTTTTTTCCCAGAGATCCAAGCTAGCATATTGCCCACTCTCCTGAAAGGGTTAACGAGAAACCTTTTCCGTGCCCCTGACTTTGTCTTTCCTCCTCTCTATATTCGTGCTTCCCTTGCCGGATCCATTTGCAAATGATATCACTTGTCTGCATATTGTCACTTGCTGCCTGCCCATCCATTTATCAAGCGTCTGCAGCTCCGCACAGGCTTGCCCTGTCCTGCTCCTCCATTGTTCCTCCTGACCCAGGGGAAGGCGCGCCTGGGCGGGGAAGCGGGGAGGGAAGCGGGGAGGGAAAAGGGATGGAAGTGGGAGGAAAGCGGGGAGGAAAGAGGGAGGGAAAAGGGAGGGAAGCGGGAAGGAAGCGGGGAGGGAAGTGGGTGGGAAGAAGAAGGGAAAAGGGAGGGAAAAGGGATGGAAGTGGGGGAAGCGGGATGGAAGAGGGAGGAAAGCAGGGAGGGAAGCGGAAGGGAAAAGGAAGGGAAGCGGGCTGGAAGAGGGAGGGGAAGCGGGAGGGAAGCAGGAGGGAGAGGGAGAGAAGCAGAATGGAAGCGGGAAGGGAAGAGGAAGAGAAGCGGGATGGAAGAGGGAGGAAAGCGGAGAGTGAAAAAAGATGGAAGCGGGAGGAAAGCAGGGAGGGAAGCGGGAGTGATCCCGCAGCCCCGAGCTGGTCGGGCAGAGCGCGGCGGGGCAGCTGGGAAGGAAGGGACAATGACACCGGGAGAATGACAGCTCCCCCTCCCCGACTGGCACTGACAGATGACCTTGCAGGGACAGCAGCCCTGGGCCTCCCCGCAGACATGAGCTGATACAATGGGCCAGACTGGACGTGCCATCCTGGGCACGTAGGAGGTAGGGAAATCATCCCGGCTTGGTGGAAATAAACTCCGCCGTTTACTTTCACAATAGATTTTCCCTCAAAATCATAAACTTGTTTCTCAGTAACCCTAAAGCAAAATGATCATGGAATTTGAACACAACATTTACCAAGTCCTAATGAATAACATAATTATCACTTTATGCAAATCAAAGCTCATTTGCATATGTGAATATTTAACTATTAAAAACAAGGCTTTGATCTTGAATAAAAATATGTATATCACATAATCATAGCCTTATGGAACATGAAAACTATCTTTTTTTCTTTCTTTTTTTTTTAACAGTACAGTTTAGCTGCGCTTGGGTTTGCTGTTTGAACCTTCTCGGCGGGGACCCCTTCTATGGAGCTTCTTCCCCGAGGATGTCCACTGGGGTCTCTCGGTGGCTGTCATCCCAGCTGGGTACATCAGGCCTTTCTCTTCAGGTCACTTGTCACTGAGCACGGCAGCCTTCCTTCAGTTTGCTTTTCCTTGCCCAGCAGTGTCCGCTTTGGGGACAGGAGCAAACCCCAGCTCTGCAGCCCAGGTGGGCTGAGTGCTCCTGTGTTACACACCACCCAGAGATGTTGCCGAGAGATGGGTACTTTATATATTAATTACAGAGTAAGAGAAGAAGTCAAATTCTCCTTGCATATTTAAATCAAACCACAGTAATGCAGATTTTCCTCTTAGGGAAAGATTACCAGGGATCACAGAGGAAGCACGAGTCTTTCACAGGAGATTTCCCCACTGAAAGCTTTGAACCTGGTTCACAGAATAGCCTTGTGAAGGAACACTTGGAGCCAAGAATCTAGAAGCATTCAAGTGCCCAACACCCACAGGTATCATCTTAAAATTGCTAAGAAGCAGTTCTGAAGGTTCAAGCCATGCACTGTGATATATTGAATGATAAATCTCCTGTGTTCATATGCTGGAGCTATTACCACTAGTTGTTGTCTTTTGTTATGTTTCACTAAAGATAAAAATTAGATTTAAAAAAAACCCTTTAACTCCTTGTCTGCAAAGTTATTCATAGGTTATTAAACTAAATGAACAAATAACGTGTGACCAGTCACCTAAAATTCCCCCAAAGGTTGTCATTGATTATGGCCCCTGATCAACAGTGTTATCTAGTAATGTGCATACCTAACTGGGGTGGGTAAGGAATATCAGGCCATTCATTCCCTGTACATCTATCCAATGGCTTGATGTATTTCCCTAGGGATGTGAAAGAGTGGCCCTTCCTGTGCTGATGGAGACATCCCTTCCCTGCTCCCCATCACCCCCTCCCAAATCCAGGCTTTCAGTTATTGCCCTGCCCACAGTAATCCTGTGTGCTAAAGGAGGCAGACAGGGACACAAAGCATGTCCTTGACACTAACTTAGTGAGGATGAAGCTGTCCACTTACGAAAAAAAAAAAATTTGGTTCCAGCTCTTAGCTCCAACCCCTGCTAGAGTATGCTACCCTAAAGAAGTTTTTGCTGGAGCAAGGCTTGCTACCCTAGTGTCTCTCTTCCAGGTAATATTGCCTGGGATAAAAAATATTCATACTCAAATACTTTTTTTTTTTTTTAATCTAGCATTTGACAAAAACAATGTCCTTTTGCAGGACTGTCTGAAGGAGACCCTCTTGAGCACACCGTGAGAGTCCATGGGTTCAAATGCTTTATCATCTCTCCAAAAATCTAACTTGGGTCATTCCCATCCTGGCGGAGCACAGTAACCGCAGAGCTGTTGCAAAAACTGGGAGTGGTGATGAAGGAAACAGGTGGTAGCACTTGCACCTCTTCTGATATTTTGTAAGCAAAGGCTGCTGTAAAAATTTAACTCCAGGACTGCTTATAGTGCCATGATTCCCCGTTGGACTTCAGTGACTTTAAAGTCTGCGCTGTTTAGAATTTGAGTGTTGGTTTGAACTTTGCAGTTTGGGCTTCAGTCTAGCAAGTGCATATTTTAAACAAAGAAAACATTTGGCAAATAGTTGATTCTGCATGCAGGCAATGTCCCTCTGCTCCACACAATTTATTTTTACAAGGGTCTAAGGGAGACACATTTCTCTAAAAATAAAAGGCATCCACACGAAGCTGAATTATTCCTTCACAAACACAAACAGATCTTTTGCTTGTTTCCAAGCATTCTATCAAATCATAACAACAAAGAAGCACTGTACTCCTTTAGTTAATGAGCCTATGGCTGTATCAAAATCTTACCCTTTCCAGCCCCAAACACATGCATTGATCCTATAATGCTTTTGTCCATCAGAATGGACATCATGACCCCCGGCCTTTGAAAGATACAGGTTATTGATGGCATTTCCTACATTCTGTGTAACACAACAAAGTGCAGCTGATGCAAAAGTAAATTATTAGATAAGGGTAAAATGCTAAGGATCATAATTATTTTTTTAAACTATTTAACTTCTCTTTGCAACAAGTACAGGAAGATGATTTTTTTCAAATCACTGAATTACACTTAATGTGCATAGCTCAAAGTTTAGTGATGTGCAAGAGAGAAACTCTTGTAGATCTGTTGAAGACACAAGAGACAGCATAATTCACATAGCAGCATTAATTTTGTATTTTTAATAGGTTGCCAAAAATCTTCCAGCATGTGGTGGGTTGATCCTGGCTGGATGTCAGATGCGGACCAAAGCCCCTCTGTCACTTCTCAGCTTGACGGGGAGAGAAAATACAAGGAAAGGGTCACGGGTCAAGATAAGGAGAGGAAGAGCTAATGGGCATAACAGATTCAACTTGAAAAAATTAATTTAATTTGTCACCAATCAAATAAGAATAAGATAATGAGAAATAAAAATAAATCTTAAAAAACACCTCCTCCCCACACCTCCCTTTTTCCCAGGTTTAACTTTACTCCTAGATCCTCTCCTTCCTCCCCACCAATGCTGCTAGGAAATGGAAAAGTTGATCACATGTTAGCTTTGCTGTTTCTTCCTTCTCAGCAGAGGGACTCTTCACACTCTTCTCTTGTTCCACATGGGGTCCCTGCAGAGGAGGTGGAATTCTCCAATCTGAGTACTTCCCAAGGCCTCTCTTCACAAACTGCTCCAGTGTGGATCACCACCTCAGAGTGCAGTCCATTATGAACAGAATTCTCCTACATAGGTCACCAACAGCATCACAATTCCTGACAGCAAACCTGCTCCAGCATGGTCTCCTCTCTCCACAGGTCCATGAGTTCTGCCAAGAGCTGCTCCAGTGCAGGATTTCCATGGGGTCAAAGTCTCCTTTGGACATCCTCCTGCTCTGACACTGGGTCCTCCAGCAGCTGCAGGTGATTCTCTGCTCCACTGTGGACCTCCATGTGCTGCAGGGACACAGCTGCTCCACCATGGACTGCACCATGGGCTGTAGAGGATCTCACCTCTGATGCCCAGAATGCCTCCCTCCTTCTGCAGTGACCTGGGTGTCTGCAGAGAGTTTCCTCTCACACATTCTTAGTCCTTTCTTTGTCTGCAATTGTTCCTGTGCTGCATTTTTTCCCCTTTCTTGTAAAAACGTTACCCTCAAGGCATTACCACTGTCACTGATGGGTTCATCCTTGGCCAGTGTTGTGTCCGTCTTGGAGCCCACTGGCATTGCCTCCACTTGATGCAGGAGGAGCTTCCAGTACCTTCTCACAGAAGCCACCCCTATAGCCATCCTCACTACCAAAACCCAATACACAGAATATTTTGAATGAGTGACTCCTCTGAAGCACCCAGTGCTGTATGCACAGGATCACTCTGCTGTCTCCTCTCCCCCTTTCACTCTGCTGGCTGCTTCTCAGGAGGCCAGCCAGAAATGACCAGCAAAAACTTGTGCTTGAGCGTCTTCATTCTAGACTTATAGAAAACCAGAGGGAAGACGATGTGAATTCAAAGTATCTTTGTCACTGCCCCCTTTTTCCCAAGGTATAGAAAAATGAGGCCCAGATGTTATGATTGCAGGAATGCTAAAAATTTCATGAGTTATTCTGCAGGCAAGAAAAGCCACAGAAGGTCAGGCCAAACAGGCTTTGTGTGGGGCAGGAGCTGTTCAGAATGAATCTTTTTAATGTGCAGTATCCATTACCAATTGATGTCAGAGATTCTCTTATAGATGGATCAGCTAATTTTTTTTCTTAAAAGGCAGAAAAATATCCATGGCAAACTTTCAACACATGTATTGGAAGGAAAATTTGGAGTTATGGAGACACAATATCTCTTTTGACCAGCTAAGAATGGCAAGTTCAAATTTTATTCTTCTGTCCTTCTTTTGTATGGTAGGATGATTACCAGTAAAAAAAATATAAAAAAGAAAAAGCTGGAAACTGTGCTATGTAAGAAAATTCATCTGGAACTCTCTGTTTCTGGATTTTAAGTGAACTAAGCCTGCTTTCATCTAGTAGCCTGTTGTCAAGTCAGCAGGTTTGAACGGGCTCAGATCTAAGAGTACATAAAGTGCAGTATGTGTTGGTCTGTGCTCCCAGGACAGAATCACAGTTTAAGCAAAGTTCAAGGTTATAGGCAAGGCAGAACCATGTGGAGAGTTTGCAAACCCCTAGCCTCCAGCAGCTCCCAAACACTGCTGGGTTTGCTCAAAATGATGCCCCAGCTGTGGGCATGCTGCTGTCTCCCAGCTCGAGCAGGAGCTGTGGTTTCCTTGCCAGGACGTTTCCCATATCACAGGGGTTTCCCACATGAATGAACCTACACGCCAGTGTCTGCAATGGCAGCTGCAGAAGCTTCTGCTGCTCCAGGCCACGCCTGAAACAGAACCCTACCTATGACTTCTACTTTCACCTCTCTTGTGTCCTCTCCAGAAAAGTTTTCTCTGCCTTTTCCCTGACATCCAGAGTAGTTTTTGGAAAATACCAGGCATGCCTGATAGTCTGAGATAAAGATACAAGGGTCAGCAGAACTCTGGCCTCCTCTGGGAGTGGAAACCTGGGTACAGTCCAAGACTTTGATAGCTCCACTGCACATCCACTACCCACCTCTGACTCAGCAATCCCACTCACAACATGGCCATGGACAGCACATCAGCCCCCAATTCCTGAGGGCAGAAGTTCCATACACACCAGGAATTTCCTGTGTCCTCCACTTTAGTGTCAACACACCTGCAAATGTCCCTCCCTTGGAGCAATGCTCCCCCAGTCAGTGCTCCTCTTTCCAGGTCATCCTGCCCTGTTTATTTGTCCAGAGTCACTCTCACACCCATAACTCACACCACTCACTGTCAGAAGCAATTAGTGACAGAGAAAGACTGACCAAAGGGAAGGAGGCAACTGATGTCTTATTCCATTCAAAACAAAACAGTGCAGGAGCAGAGGGCTTTTGTCTTGGCTATTTGGGCTTGTACACACAGCGTCTGCCTGTATTGGCTTTGCATGGCCAAGCTTTGGTGATGGTGATGCTACACGGGTGGCTTCTGTGTGAAGCTGCCAGAAGCTTTCTCCATGTCCTGCAGAGCCAATCTCTGGCAGCTACAAAGATGGACATGCTGCTGGTGAAAGCTGGGCCAATTAGAAATGGTGGTAACACCTCTGTGATAACATATTTAGGAAGAAGGAAAAAAAATTTAAAGATACTGTGCTGTAGTAATTGTGACCAGAGGAGAGTAAAGCAGGGGAAGGACTCCTCTCCCCGAGCAGCAACAGAAACAATGTGTGATGAACTGACCACAACCCCCATTCCCCATCTCCCTGGGCTCCCAGAGGGGAAGGGATAGAGTAGGAAAGGAGAGGGGAGTGGGGAGAAGGTATTTTTAAGGTTTTATTTTATGTCTCATTATCTTGCTCTGATATTGTTCATAATAAATTCAGTTAATATCTCTAATTTGAGTCTGTTTTGCCCGTGATGGTATTTGGTGAGTGATCTTTCGCTGTTCCTATCTCAGCTCACGAATCTTTTGTTATATTTTCTCTCCCCTGTCCAGCTATAGAAGGCTTTGGTGGGTGTCTGGCATCCAGTCAGCATCACCCCACTGCACTGCCCAGTCTGAAACCAGCCCTATCTCCTTTCCTATGACACTACTGCAACAAGCCTTGGAAACACGGTGTTCTGTGCACCAGCAAAGCCAGACTGAATGAAAAAAGGTGAAGATTCCCCACGACTAACACCCAGAAGGTGTTAGTACCCAGAAGGTACAGTTTTCAGTACAATCATGTAGCTCCTGCTAATGATGAACATTTCCTGGCCACAGCCTTTGGCAGGACCAAAATCAGGGTTTCATTTACTCACATTTCCTGTGATTTCTCTTTAGTTTGTCCATAATTTCATACAGACATTAAGCTTTCTTGCTATATATATCTCAAGTAGAATTCCATTCAACCAGAATTCCCTTAATAAAGGTTAAAAGATTTGCAGTGAAGAAATGTCAAAATACAGTAGCTTATAATTGCCTTCAAATATGCAGTTTTATATGTTTACTTCATGGAGAGGAACCTTGGCATATATTTAATTAAAGAAATGGAGCCTGCAGGAGGTCTTGGAATGGAGCTCATTGTATTTTGGTCTGGGATGAATTTCACAATCTACTCTATGGTTTTATTAATCTCCCCAAGCATGAAAAAACTCCATCTATTTATGTAGAAAATGGCAAGGAAATAAAATATAGAAGCTTTTGGAAGTGGTTTTAAACATAGCAGGAGAAATTACAGTATTTAATGTCAGAATCTAGACAATTATTACAGAATAAATGGCTCCACGCAAGAGAAATAAACTTTGAACCAAGACGGTTAATTGATACTTCAACAAAGGAGACATTTTTATGAAACAGAAATTCTGAAACAGACTTTTAGCACTTTTATCAATTAACCAACAATAAAGGTTACAATCAGCACCGGGAAAGCCTACAGTTTGATTCCTGTTGATGTCATCTTTTTTGATTAAAGCTAGAAACATTAACCTGAAGACCTGCAGAACAGGAAACCAAGAAGTAAAGCTCTGGTGAGCTTCCTAACACCAGGTACTGGATCCAGGAAGGAGTGTAGAAGAGTGTCACTTAAAAGGTTACTTGGTGGATGTCATAGAGTCACAGCTCAGTGTGTTAGAAAACACTGCCATGCCAACAAGAATGTGACAAGACTTGTGGATCACTTTCTTCCACTTTTTGCAAGAGGTGGAAAACCAGGCTATGGAAGCAAACTAGGGAAATGTGCATTTGTAATGCCACGTGTGCCAGGTCCAGGCATATCAGCAGGTGGGGAGAACTTTGAAGACTTGTTGAACCATCGATGAAAATTAGCATCCTTCTGAAGGGAGTTAGGACTTCAGTGGGGCCAACAAGCACAGGCCCAGGGTATCTACAGGGTAATCTGTGACAGGAACGTGCTGCTTTAACTTTTGCATTGGCTAAGGCAAAAGGGTGACTCTGTCCTGAAACAAAAACTAACTCTTTTCTTCTCCTCTTTCTTCTTCCTGAAATGCTGGGGCTAGAGGAATAGTGACCAGAGTAGTGAAAGCAGTGAAATAAAATGTTACAAAATGCGACCTAATTCTATTTGTCTATTTGTCTGGTGTCAGAATCACAGATCTAAAAAACAAGCTAACTCTTTCACTGCTTTATTCCTCCGTGCGTCTACTTTTTCTCACAGGAAATTTTGTGGAAGTTAAAATGTGTGGTAATTCTGATATTTTCCACTGAAGTAAATGTAATTTAAGCGTAAGACGGCAGAATATATTTTCCATGGCAAAACAAAGAATTTGGGAAACATCCCATACAAACCCAACTTGTTCACTTAGAAAAAAAAAAAGCTTTCAAGAAATATTACTTTTTTTTCCTGGCTGATTTCTGAAAAACTTTTTGATCTATAAAGCCAGAGTCATGTACCAGCGGGAATACAAGCATTACCTCTTACCAGTTCTCTGCAAGTCACATACACACAGCAGAAAGTATAAAGCAGGCTGAGTTTAACAGCACAAGGACCTTAAACATGTCATTTTAGCCAGAGGGAATTCATTACCAAAGATCTCAGACAAAGAGAATCACAAGACTTGATTAATTGTATGCATGCTTCAGCCAGAAGTACTGCTTTCCTTACTGTCCAACATGTTCATAGTAAAGGCAAAAGGAGATTTCACACCAAAAGAGGAAAACCACACTGGTTTAATATTTAACTTCCATTTACCCCAGAGTATACTGGAATCCTCAGCCCTGGTTAGAGACACAGGCATCCTAGGGTACCACGTCTGGTGTAGGGGAGAAAGTAAATCTGGTGCCTCAGGATGAGATTAGAGAAGCTGTAGAGTAGAAAAAGAAGCTGCCCAAGCTGCTGGATAAGTAATGTCTACAAGAGGCCATGTGGTGTGCAGTACTTAGTGGTGAAGCAATTAAGCAGAGGCAGTTATAGCTACCACTGGGAGAGAAGGTGGCACCTATCTCCTCTGGGAGGCCTGGCTGTAAATCCTTTCTCAGAGATAAGAAAAAATACTAAAAAACAACGAACAGTTATCTCCCCCATATTTTTCCCTTAGCCACATAAGAGGTAGGAAATTGCTTTCAAGTCTTCCTCCTCTCTCCTCGCCCCCACATCTGATTAGAAAGCAGATTTGAGCCTTGGTCTTCCATTGAGGAGAGTGTCCTCATCACCACCTTCTCAAATATTTGGGAACGGGACTTCCTTAATATACTCTGCTGAATCTGATCTACTTTGTCATAGCTAATTAAACACCTGCACTCAATTATAAAACAAACATGGCTCTGTTACCTTTCTCTGTAAGGCTGAAGGCTGAGGACATATCCCCAGAATGTGAGACCCAAGTTTAAATCTCTGCTCCCAAGGAGGTGGGCTCAGATGGCTATGAGGTTTGAAAGGCCTGTTTCCCAGAAAACCTTATGGCATTTGCCACTCCACTGTGCATGTTCAGAGTGTGCCAGGAGGTGATCCCACGTGTTTTCCTGCACCACTGTAGTATCAGCTGTACACGGAGAATCCAATACAGGTGCTCATGTCAGTGTTCCATTGGTGCTGTCAGTGGATGTCTGATGGGTCACATACCTGCCCAGGAAATCTAGCTGGAGCACAGCTCCTCCTCCTGCATCACTGCAACAGTGAGAGTGCTTGTGCTCCTTGCTCCACAATATGCAACAGTGCCAGGAAAACATTTTGCCAAGGATAGGAAAAACTGACTGTTCCTCCACCTACTTTCAGTAGCAAGGGGAAGTATTAGAGTTCTCTTAAAGAGGAGAAAATGCATGGACATGAAAATAAGGTGGGAGGATAAAACCTGTCTGCATCAGGCATCCTCCTCCCTCCGGTACTACAGATGCCCTATCAAGAGGAAAAGGTTATGTAATGAAAGAAGTCTGCCTACAAAGCCTGCTGCTACAAGAGTTTGCCAAGAAAAGAGACTCTCAAGAGAATGCCTTACAACAGCCTTAAAGCAAGATACTGCAAGACAGAGCCTCAAAGCATGATCTCTGAATATTAACCTAGAACGGGTTAAAAGGGTAGAAAGACCACTGAAGCAACCAAAAAAAACACATAACAGGCCGTCTTTGGAGATTCTCACTCATTAATGTTACTGCTGTTGCAAATAACAATGATAATGTTTTCTTTTGGTTGCAGGAGAGTGTAGACAACTGAATGACTGGGATTGGTTGTATTTGTAATTCAGCCAGCAAGAACAGAATTTGAATCTAACAGGAGGATGGACATATTATACCAAACATTCCTGGTGTTCAGTGCCACCTCCTTAGTCTCATCTAACAATTAATGTTATGTGACCCATATGACTGATATGACCATGTAATAAATGCAATTGGTATGACCAATGAACAAAGAGAAATATAGTGTTTCTGCCCACTACTTCCAAGTTGTCCAGGTAGCTTTGTCTTGTTCTGCATTTGTTTCAATTCTGTTGCTCTTGCAGACAGGACCTGAATATGCATTGTCATGAAGGAAGGTAAACGGAGGCATTTAAATACTTAACTGCCTGGCAAACTATGAAATAAAATGCTCAGTCCTTGTTTGATTCAAATTTTCATTAACAGTTTGAGATTGCCAGAGACAGATGCCAGGAAGATGATTACTGTTCCCAGAAGTGGCCAACTTCTGATACTTCACTGATACTTCTGGAACCGTTCATCCTTTGTACATATATATGTTAAGAGTATGTTTCTCTCTTCCCTTGAGCACTGTGATTCACAGACTGATGGTATTAAGAGATCCCAGTGAGATGAGAGTCCACATGGGTTAGGGACACTTATCTATGTGCTTGTCCTGTCTTTCTGAGAGAAAAGCCAGGAAGTAAATAGCCCTGTGCCCCCTTTACACACACAGTGATCTGAGCTACAAGAAAACACACTCAGGATGCCACAGGCAATCTGTGGTGGGGCTGGGAACAAAATCAAGATTTCCTGAATCCTCTCCAGTGTCTTAACCTCAAAAGCACCCTTTCTCACTAATCAGGTATATCAGACGAGTCATCAGACACCTATATGTATATCTGCTTACCCCGAGATTTGTATACCTCTGCAGTCCTGAAAACGAGTTTGTTCTCTCCTGCCTCACCCACAGAAGTTTGATAGGGCGGTAAAACCAGCTTAAAGACTTCCTTTGTTCTGATGAGCGAATAGCAACTCTGCTCTCTGACCTTGGTTGTGAAGACCTGAGAGATGAAGCAGCTCAGGTGGGCTAAATGCAGATGGAAACTTTCTCTCGGCTTGTGCCGTGTCAAGCGTCTCTTGGAGTATCGGTGGCTGGATGTGTTGTCTTGATGAAAGCAGAATAGGCAAACCAATGAAAGAGGCTTATCAACAGCTCTCCAAAACCACCTTACTGTAGATAGAAGGCAGGCAATCAAGGCATGGTCTGCTAAACAGAGAGTGAAAAGATCTCAAAGAGAAGCCAAACAATGTGGAAATTGCCAAAAACCACTGTCAGTGTCTGCAGGTGAGGATACTGTTACCTTACCATCAGTACATCCTACCAGATTAGAGAAGCACAGAGTCAAGAGCCATAGGAAATCTCCAGGTGAATTTGTTAACCTTGGCTCCATTACTAAGTCAATCTTCATGAGCAGAATATCTGCCTTTCCATTTCCTTTGAAAGCAGGTGCTGCAGACCTTGTCTCTAAGCGCAATCAAAGTCTGCTGTGTTGAAAAGAATGTTGACAGAGGTAGCAATAGGCATGACAGGAGCATATGAGACTCCTTAAGCTAATCATTAAAGCCAGGATCAAGAAAGCAAGTGCTTACAGGTGCCTCTGTCAGCCTTGTCAATCCAAGAAAAAAAGAGGAGATGGGGGGTGAACTTCTGAAAAAGTAACAGCTGAAAACTGAGCCTGGCGTGATAAGATGGCAATTCACAAAAAAGGTGATTCAGGCAGTAATATATGCTGGTATTAACTAAAAACATGAAAAGTGCATAAGGAAAATGTTATGAAACTGGCAAAACTGAATAAAATTTAAGAAGAAAGCAACAGTTTTGAGAGACTAGCATATTATCACTGGAAAAACATTTTTACTCTGACCAGAAAAATAAACAGAAGATAAAGTTTTAGAACAGCTGCAGGAGGTGTCAAAACTTCTACAGATCTCAGTGGCACCAAGACCTTGTAGACAAAGAAAACACCACTGTATCAACCAACTAGAAGCCTTGGGTGAGGAGAGCCCACACTTTTCAGCTTCATCACTGTTCCCACCACCCATGGATTTTCTGAGCTTCCCATAACAGTGTCGTTCCCAAAGACTTGGACAGTGTGTGGTACATCTGCACTGCACGTTGTTGTGCTAAATGAGGTAGGTCTAAAGGAATGAGCATGAGAAGCAGTCCAGACTTATTAGCATGGTGCTCTACCCTGCCAATTTATTGTGCTAATGTAGCTGTACCACTTCTAGGTATCCCTGAACAACACAGCGTTGTGAGATCCAGATCTGCCAAGAGCAGATGTGTCAGTAGGTTGAATGAAGAAGTTCTGAGACTAACAGGTTGGCTGGAAATGTGAGGTACACTGATGGAGGCTATTACTTTGTGCTGCTTTAATGCCTTCTAATTTTTAAAATTAAAGTTTGGTCACAATATCCCGTAGGGAAATATCCCTTACTGGCAAAAAGAGTAGGCCAAGAAACCTCACAAGCTCTCTTCTGGCAGTAATCTCTATTACTCTAAGTATCAGTCCAGCCCAAACTTGTAGGTGAATAAAGATACCACACTCCTACCACAAAAACTATTGTTCCTTGACGGTAATTGATGTTTTTCCATATACAAGGACCAGATAATCTACTTTCATTCAAAATTACCTCTTTTAGGTTAAGGAAAAACGGCAACAGGAAGAAGAAGAGGGCAGGGGGTGGTGGTAATGGGATTTAAATAAAACACAAGGTCTCCAAGATAGACCAGTGTGTGTTCATTTCCACAACAGGCTGAAGCAGGCAAGAGGAGCATGGCTGCTCCCTCTGCACACATGCAGGATTTCTTTGAAATTCCATGTGTTGCTGGCAGGCTTAAATGTTTCCTTTATTACATTGGCCTTTCAGGGCTCCCAGTCATTTGGCTGTGCTGTTATCAAGCCTTGCAAATGGCTGCAGTCCAGCAAGGAATTCGGCTACACAAAGGTTGGTTTGGCTTCAGCAGACCAGCAATGCTGATGGTGCTGCCTCCATGAGCACCCTCTGATATGGTTAGGTCTGAGCTTCCCCACCTGACCACATCCTTGTGCTGCACCTTGTTGCACACTGAGAGAGTAAATCATGTGGGGAAGAAAAGAAACATCTTGTTCATTATCTTTTCATGCCATCTCAATGGTGGTCTATGGCCAGATCCTGCCAATGTCATTGTAACACAGCACCAGTGACAGCAAACCAGAGAAATAATTTGATCATGGTAAAACTTTTGCTGGAGTTAGTCCGGGGGTGACCTGGCCCTGGAAAAGGCAGCAGGTCAGGGCTGCCTGCAGCTGCTGGATCCCCACTGGAGGGAACAGCAGTGGTGAAAGAAGGAGATTGGTCTGCAGGGCTCAGGGCAAGAGCAACAATCTGATTTATAGTTATGTGCTGCATCAGATAAAGGAACTGTAGCATTTTCCTTTCAGCCTGGCTATGGTCATCAGTTAATTACCCATGAGAAGGTGGAAAGCATTAAACCTCAGGAAACACTCGTGTCTATGAGTGTGAGAGTGTAAGTGCGTTAGGCAGCTAAATTTACCTGCTAAGAATCAATTTTACTTTCTCTGGGGCCCAGTTCTGGATTTCACCCCTCATGCACGTGTGCTCTGGCACGCACAGACAAATACATGCACATAAATACTAAACAAATACATTCACCTTGATAGCATTATTGACTATTTGATATGGTCGGATTGCTGAAGTTAAAAACTCTCCAAAGAAAAGAGTTTGCAGATTTCTGTCAGCCAGAGATCTATTACTCATGCTCAACCATCTGGTATTTAATGAGAATATGACAAGCTGATTGTTATTTTTTTTTCACATGGCAAATTGAAAAATGTGACTTTTTGATCTGTATTTTAATTACACCCCCTCTGATCTCTCTCCCTTGCACTTTCTTAGTAATACGATTTTGGAGAGTAAACACATTCTGACTTTCTCTATTAGCCCTGCCTCTCAAATGGATAAAGAAAATCTCGTTTCTTTATGTTTCTCTGATTTACCTGTGTACAGTGCAGGTTTAAAGAAAATGTTTTTTGTCACATCTGAAGAATCAGGGAAGAGCTTCCAATGGAATGCATGAACTGCAACCACCCTTGGAACTTCACAGCTTCCTGGCACCCTGCTTTTTCCATGCCATTGCAGCTCTCACAGGAGAGGAGTTATTTCATGTTGTATTTCGTGTTGCAGACATTGCTATTATCTAATAAGCTCATAGTTTTGTTCCAATACCGATAATTAAAAACATAACATAACGAAAAAGAACCAAAACAATTCTGCCATGAAAAGAAGGGGAGATGATACAAGTCCTAGAAATCAGGATTTCTGTCAGATTGACCCCTCTCAGTTCATGACACATCGTTGCCTGCTTAGTTGGGCCTCGTGCCTATAGCTGCAACTACATCTGACTATATATGAAAGCCTGACTTTAAAGGGACTGGACCCAATCACATGACATGTTTTTGTCCAAGTTCCACTATCATGTGACAATCTACAGTAGATTTATGAAATTAAGCACAGATGGCTACTTTGTTTTTGTTCTTTGAACTGACAGCTGCTGGTGTAAAAATAAATTAAATTAAATTTCATATAAGTCAGACTCTGAGGGGGTTTTTTTTGGTTAAATAATCTTTAAGGTCCCCCCCCACCCTGCACACACATACATTCATTTTAAGATTTCACTGTTTCTGGCCTTCACCCCGTGAACCTGGCACACCCCCAGGAGCCTTTCCCAGCCACCCTGGCAGTGACCTCTCTCCTCATCTGGGCACACAGCCCCTGTCCCTGAACAGACACTGACAGTGGGGGCAAAAGATGCCAAGCCTGGCCAGCGGGCATAGCTGAAGTGGGGCCATTTAGAGCCACTTTCCTACAGGAATCTCAGCTAAAAAAGGGAAAACCCCATGAGTCCTCTACCCTGCAAGCCTGCAGGAAAGTATTCCTAAGCCCTTAGGAACTGCCAGCTCTGAAAGGCTGCATCTGCCAACAAAAGTGGGAGGATTGTTAATAACCGAGCTGCTAATAATCCAATATATAGGGAAAATCAAAAGAAGTCAGTTCTAGGTAGGGAAAGTAAAGGCAGGTGCATAAAAGAAAATCAGATTACTTTTTAAGAAAACAGTGTTTCAAGATTAGCCAAAGGGTTCTCCTGTATTCACAAATCTCCATGGAGCACTTTAAAGTCTTCTGTGTTTGTATCATTTAAAGTGCTGCTATTTTAGGTCAGTGTAAATAAGTCATGTGTGCCGTCAGCCTTGTACAAGTGCTTTCTGCTGCTTAATAATACATGTGCTTGTCCATTATAGGGGCTACATGGGTATGTGCTGGGATCTGGAGGCAGTCATGCACAGATCCTGTCTTTGGCATGGCTGCTTAATGCTCTGAGATAGGGCATGGGGTATGTGCTTGTGATGACCTAAAGCAGGACAGAGGCTAAACAGAGCTCTGATAGCAGAGCCCAATAAATAATTCATAAGGAACTATCTCATGGTGTGGCTGCTTTCTTCCCCAGCTATGCCATCAATCCAACACTATTGCCTTTTATTTTATTTCTACAGAGACATCAGGGTTCTCCGTAGCAGGGGGTTAATTGACCACATCAGAATTCTGCTATTTTGAATGCATTTCAGCAGTTTTCTGGGGTCTAGTGGGTGTTTTGGAATTTTAACATCTCAGGTTCCATCATGGAGATGCCTGGCACAAAAGATGCTATTCAGAGGCAGCATCCTACAGGACACAGCAAGCAGAGCATCTCCAGCCTGACAATCCCTTTGGATACACATCCATGCTGAGCTGCAATCTCAGCTGTGGCTTGTGCATCCAACAGAATTCCACCTCTGTGAAGGGTATTCCAATCATTGACCTCAAGTGGAAACGGGACATTCTGTAGCTGATATGACCACTGATGAGACCTGGCATTGTGTGCTCCTTTACCGTTCACTCCTTTGTGTGTCCCTGCTCTCTCTGTGTCTCTTTTTACATTTATGTAATATATTCATCAGTATAGGGACTCACATCATGTGCTTATCCAGAAGTGAGCACAACAGGGTCCTGTTCCCTGTGGCACTCTAGGCAGGACAGCAGCAAAGACAATTAGTTTCACTAAGTGCCGCAATGGCACAGCAGTGTCATGCAATAGCCTGAATACAGGACAGAGAACATGAACTTTCCAGATCTCAGTCATTTGATCATTTTGCAAAGTTGCAATGAAATGTAGACGTGATGGCGAAAAAGTAGGCCTGTCCATGATGCATAATTACTGAGTTAGTGCTTGAAAAGCACTCAGGGGTTGGAAGCTGTGAAGTCCTGCTAGGAAGCTGCTGTGGCACATTTTCTTCAATACATCTGCGTGTTGCTGCATCCAGCCAGGTAGCCATCACCCTGAATTAGAAGTGGGTTCTCATACTCTGAGCCAGTTGCTTTGTGGGGAGAAAATTAGTTAAAGTGCCTGTTTTTCCTGATGGATAGCTGAGAGAATTAATCAGGTGATATTTTTTAAGGATTTTGCCTTGTGCTCCTGTGATTTTGCCCCTAGAGAAGTCAAATCAGATTTACCATTCCTCCAACAGGAGGAAAATCCAACTAATAAAAGAGCAAACTATCACACTGGAAAAGCCAAATCTCCAAGTCTGACTTGCTGGGAGGGAGATGCCAAAATACCTTTACAAATCTGCGCCTCAATATGAGTGTCAGGTTTGCAAGGTGCAAACACTGTGCTTATGAGAAAAAAAATGAAGAGGGTTTTGTTAGCAAAAGCTTGCCCAATCACACCTCCACAGACCTCTGCAGGCTACTGAAACTGAGCACAATGTCTGTGAAATTAAGAGCTGAAGAGTAATTTGATGAAAGAAAATGGTGAAAAGAAAAAAAAAAAGTAGTTTAAAATGGTCTTTTACTTTCCCCTTCAAATGTTACAGTACTGATTTCTTTGACAGAAAAATTAGTATGTGCATGTGTCTATGTGGTGAGTTATAAGGAGAGGTTTAGAAACAAGATTTTTGATAGAAAACAAAAGCACGTCAGTTAATAAGTATGCAGCAATGTTGAAAGAGCCCCACAATAGCGTTTCTCATGCATATGTGGGAGTGAGGGATTGTAAGAACAAGTGGTGGCTGGTTGCCTGGGTTTATCAAAGCCCAGTAGGGCAGTATCACCTCTTTGTCTTTCCTGGGCTCAGAGTCATCAATCCCTCCTGTTCCTTCTCGAGCTGTGAAAATGTCAAGGGAGGAACTCCTCCTCCTGTGACAAGCCCCAGCTCCAGCCAAGCGCGGGCGCGGCTCCCGGGGCCGGGGGAGCCGCCGGAGTTCGGAGGGACGGGGACAGCTCCAGCCGTGCTGGGAGATGGCACAGCCCAGGGATGGACACAACCCAGGGATGGCACAGCCCAGGGATGGACACAGCCCAGGGATGACACAGCCCGGGGATGGGCACAGCCCAGGGATGGCACAACCCAGGGATGGGCACAGCCCGGGGATGGGCACAGCCCAGGGATGGCACAGCCCGGGGATGGGCACAGCCCAGGGATGGCACAGCCCGGGGATGGACACAACCCAGGGATGGGCACAGCCCGGGGATGGACACAACCCATGGATGGGCACAGCCCAGGGATGGCACAGCCCGGGGATGGGCACAGCCCAGGGATGGCACAGCCCGGGGATGGACACAACCCAGGGATGGGCACAGCCCGGGGATGGACACAACCCAGGGATGGGCACAGCCCGGGGATGGACACAACCCATGGATGGGCACAGCCCAGGGATGGCACAGCCCGGGGATGGACACAGCCCAGGGATGGCACAGCCCAGGGATGGACACAGCCCGGGGATGGACACAGCCCAGGGATGGCACAGCCCAGGGATGGCACAGCCCAGAGATGGACACAGCCCAGGGATGGACACAGCCCAGGGATGGACACAGCCCAGGGATGGGCACAGCCCAGGGATGGACACAGCCCAGGGATGGACACAACCCAGGGATGGGCACAGCCCAGGGCTGGGCTCCTTCCGGGGCTCGTAGTCCTCTGCAAAGCCAGCCAGGGCAGGCCTGGCCAGGGCACCTTGGGAAGAAAAGGGACTTTATGCTCCCTCGGAGCAGGGGCTGGCCCCGTTTCCATGCTCTGCCTGCGCAATGCTGGAGGCAGCTTTGCTTAATGGCTCAGCTCCTAGCTGAAGCCACAGCTCCCAGAGAGCCTGGATCCTCGTGTGCATTGTGTTATACAGGGTTCCTGTCCCTTGCTCACCACTGCCTCATGCACAGCCACATACCCCAAAGACCCTTTATAATAAGGCAATCCTCATTTTGTCTACCCTGTCTGCCTGGCCCCCAAACGAAATCTTTCTGGAGGGATGTGCTGCTGAACTTCAGCTCCCTAGGACTGCTCCAGTGCTCATGGAACCCCCAGGAGCTGCAAATCACCTCAAGAGAGGAGGAAGAAAAGAACCCTTGAAGCTCTCTAGGAGCCAGTGCCGTGGAGAGCTGTGAGTAAGTGGCCCAGTCTCTCTGCAGAAAAGATCAGTCCCACCACAATTTCTGGGATGCTGTGGTGTGAGAAAAAAAGAGCAGACAAGAGGAATGCAGACAGGGATGGATGGCTGGAGGGGCAGGGAGGAAGCTGGAGGGTGGCTGAGGGCAGGAGGAGAGAGAAAAGGCTGGAGGATGGGGCAGAGGGTGGAGAGGGTGATGAGGTATAGGATGATGTGGGAGATGTAATCTAAGGCAGAGCTGCCCAAAGCCTCCAGGCTGCAAACCAGGTGACTGAAGAGGTTTTGGGGGAAGCAGGTGCCTTCATTGCACCTGCAGCATAGCCCCCTCCCAGCACCTACCAGCTCCCTGCAAAGGACTCAGGATCAGTGTCCCATGTGTGGAAAGCTCTGCACCACAGGAAGGAGATCACACAAACATTGCTTCCAACAGGAGTGTTGACAGGCTGGAAACAGAGATTTTATCTTCTATACCTGACAGCAGGAGGGGGTTATGCTGCTGGTTTTGCCAGCACACCAGAGGTCTGAGCTGGGTCCCTGGTCCCTCACCATGGTAGGAATGAGCAATGGTACAAAATACAAAGGCACCTGTGCAGGTCTGTGGCCTTCTCCCTGTGTTCAGGTAGGGGCTGTGGGCAGAGCAGTGTTTTCCCAAGTGTGCTCAGCATGAGAGACAAATATTTCTCTGCCCTCCATCATTTTATCGCAAAAGTGATTCTACCAAAAACATCCAGTTCAGGAAGTGATTTCATGAGGAAACAGACAAGTATCCAAACCAGGTAGAACTCCAGAGCACTAGTACAGGATTAAGCGCAGGATTTACCTGAGTTTGATATTATTACTGTGCTTGTAATTAAAAGCCTTTTTCTTCTGATTGTGAAGATAACCTCCTAAGTGTTGCCGACCATAATCCAAATCAGTTTCATATACTTGAGCCTGCATATACTCTGGAATGACAAGTACCTCTGAGAAATAGATACCCTTCTACTGCTATCAATAAAGCATCATCGCTAGTGACACCCATTCATTGTTTGAGTGTTCAGCTCATGTTCTCTCTTTGCTGCTGCTGGACATACCTTCAGACACTGGTGGTAATCTTTTCAGGGTGGTGCTGGCATTGCCGGGAGAGCTAACAACCCTCAGATATCATTTATATCATTTACATCATTTGAGATGACTGAAGGGAGAGAGAAAAGGAGATTTGTCCTCCTCTGTAAAATTTACTTATTAAAATTTCAAAATCCAACACTTCCTCCTACATCACCTTCATTGTTCAGATCCTGTCCTCTCCTTCAAAGCAGCCTAGAGCCTACAAAATCTCCCTCTTTGTCACTACAAGTATTAACATATATTCCTATAGCTTAGGAAAAAACAGAAAATATGTACAAAGTAAAAGAGAGTTTCTACAACAGCATGTAAGGAACCAGGTGGGTTAAATTACTCTCTTGGAGTGTATCTCACATTAAAAGGATGAGGCCATGCCACACTTTCTTCCAAAGGCACACTGTCAGACATTGTATCTACTGTGTTCTACATGGCCCATCACTCATTTTTGGGAAAAAGAGTCACATCACCCTCTATTGCCTTTACTATTTCTAAGGAGAGTGAGAGCAGACAGAGACCCACCCTGAGAGGCACATCAGTAATCACACAAGCAGAGCTGGGGGAGATAACCCTGGTGGGAGGCTCAACAACAGCCAGGACTGGCCCACATCTTTTCTCCTGCCCCTGTGCATGGTCTTGCTCTGTGTCAGCTCTTGTTTCCTCCTTTTGTGCCAACCACCTCCAGGGGAATAGGTCAACCCAATTTCCTAGAACAGAGACATATATTTCTCCTTCTGCACCATGAGTAGCTGCTGCTGCTGCCTATGGGAGTTGTCATCCTTCCTGCAGAGGAAAAGTACAGTGAATGGAAGAGGCTCAAATCCCACGCAGATTTAGAAAAGAGCTAGTTTCTTGTCCAGGGGAGCAGAATGCTAGCCCCAGTGTCTCTGACAGCAGCCCCAGCTGAAGAAAGCAGAACCTGCAATGCTGTCACAGATTTCACTGCCTTCAACACCTACTGATAAGCCATTAAAAGCTACTTTGAATATATCAAACTAAGAAATAACCCTAGATTGGCTCCTGGTTTCAATACACATTAAGAATTTATGCCTGTCAGCCCAAAGTTTGTAGTAAGAGATATTTCTTAGTGACCTGGGAGTAGGTATGTAAATAGTGAATTAGCAAAATGTCTGGATGACACAGAATTTTTTAGGTTACTCAAGACTATGGGGACCTACAACATGTTCCAGAAAGACTTGACCAGACAGCATGATGGAAGATGAAATTCAGTGTAGACATGTGCAAGCTAATGCACACTGCAGGAAATAATTTAAGCTTTCATACATGCCAAGGGACTGTGAATTAGTGATGAGAGGCATTATGGTGGACACACAATGCCTTCAGTGAAGCTGGCTGCACAAAGTAGAGCCCAGGCCAGCAAAGGAATGAGGGGAAATTCAGCTATCTAAAGGTGAGTGGGGTGATACTTACATGGCAGAAACCTTCTGGGTCAGGCTGGAATATAATTTAAAGGTACCTATGAATGAGGCAGCTCTGGAATCAATTCTCTCACTTTGCCTCAGCCAGGTCTTTTGGGGCTCTCACGTCTTACACTCTGAGAAGGTCAGAATAGTTGTCAAGCCTCGTAAAAGAGCTGGACCTCACTGAATTCTTTTTCCATCCATGAAGTCCTTGAAAAATGATAGATATCCTGACAAAGGTTCAAACTTGGCAATTAAATTCCCATGAGCTGGAATTAGAAAAGGTGTCCCACTTACATGAATAGATTGCATAAATTGTATTTGGAGGTAGTTTCAACAAGGCTGGTTCCCTGGGTTTTGCTGTGATGAATGAGCCAAATATGCCTTTAACATAAGGCACTATTGCAGTATTACCAAAGCTGAACCCCCTCTGGAGTGGGAAAGGGGAAGACTCTTTTTTGGGTTTTTTTCCCCTTTGAAACAAAGGGCATAAAACAGAGGCTGGGGATGAAAGCCCTGTAAATTAATTTGTATTATAATTTCTGCAATGCCTTTGTATATAAATGGAAGTTAAGTACATAATTTATGGAGGGTGGTATATGTGAATTGGAGTCTCAAACCCCCTCAAACACACTCACTCAGGCATGATGTGTAGCACACTATCACTCTCAGGCAGTGTGCAGATTGCAATAGTAAAAAAAAAAATCACTCTAATACTGTGTGTTACAATAATAAATGCAGGAATTAGAGGGTTTTACCTCTCTGTAAATAAATTATGCATATGTAGTTTTAAATTAGCCAAATTAAATGATTAAAGACACTCCATTCCTTCATAAACTTGTCTCAGGAGTAAGGAATGCAGCATACAAGCAGAGGTCTCTGGTTCCTCTGAGCCTCACTGTTTCATTTGAAGCAATCTTAGATGCACTTCCCTTCCCTCACCGTTTTGCAAGGACAGAAGGAGTTTTATTTTTCTTCAGCTAATTATTTTCAGATAAAAGCAAGTGTTGAGATTAGAAGCACTAGTTTTGTTTGCATTGGGATGTTGCTGGGGCTGGAGAACTACCATGGCTCCTCAGAAGTCATTCTGCCCACGGTGACTACGGTTCCAACATTTCTGCCCTTGGTTTTAACCAAGGTTTTCAAATACCCACAGCTCTTCATGGCTGGGCTGGCAGTGTAAGTGGACAACACTCCTGAAATGCAGGTCCACAGTGCCTTCTCTGCACAGAGTGCTGTTGTGCCAGCCTGTCAATGATTCTATGATTTGTTGTGGTATGTGGCCCTGTGACTCACAAGCAGCTACAAACATTGTTGCCCATTTTCCTGTGGGAGGGAGTTTAGGCTGTATCTCAACAGATGCATTTCTTACTCATTTAATGAACTGTCACTGTAGCCTTAAGCCAAAACTCACCAGTCACAAGAAGAAACTGCAGAGGTTTCAAGAGTGTTTCTTTCCCAGTATTACCAGTGCTGTCTTACCCCTTATTACCAAACAGGGGTTGACTCTACTAAATCCTAGATATCAAAATAGGTCAGTTTTTCCAGGGAAAAGTTTGGACAATATCTGTCACTCTCAAAGCATTTAGCTCAAAATATCATTTTATAGGTGGAGAAGCTGGTACAGAAAAGCAGAGCACCTTTCTTGAGGTCACAGAGTAGAGCAGTGGAAGAGCTGAGATACTCAATTACTGTTGTGGGTCCTGCCCTTGGCCAGTACCATCTCCACACACCATGGTAATTTCATCAGTGGAGCCACTGCAAGGTACTGTTTTGGCATCACTCAGCACCTCCCAAGCACCTTGGATCCTGGACAGCTCAGGCATTTACAGATGTTAAAACTTCCCAAGGCTGTATGAATAAAAAGGTCTACTGAAATCTGCACATTAAAACAAACAAGGGATATCCACCTAATATAGATTTCAACTGGATTTTATATGTCTCTGCTAGGTAAGAGTACACAAGCTTGTCGTTCTATGTAAAAATGTGTATTTTAGTGGAATTCTTTCCCCATAAATCACCTCAAATGCTGATGCTCAAAGCAGTGTGAAAGCAGAAGGAGTTTAAGTGAATGCAGTGTGGGCATGGTACAGTTCACAAAGCATTTGTCCTTTAATTCCACCTGGAAGTACAGTATGCTGATATATGCGTTCATTCACTTCATTTTGACCGTATTTTCCCTTCTTGCTATGAAACCAGCCTCAGGCTTAACATGTAGCAGAGGTGTAAGACAGAGATGTCTCTCAAAACATTCTTGGTGTTTTGGAGAAGACCCCCATTTTCAACAGCAGAAGTTGACTGCTTACATCCACATCAACAGGATTTTGGGAAGCAAGTCCTAAGTACAGGATCAAGAAACACAACAGACTTTAAACTGCAACTTTATGAGTTTATGAATGGGATTATAAATAAATATGAAAAGCAGAATCTTCAGAATCATATTTACTAATCCAGAGGTTCATGAGCATTCTTGGTACAGTAAGCATGGGAATTAGGGTAGCTGTTCCAAAGTAACCCCATACTAACGTTTCTATGATTCAGATACAAGGTCGTTACAATGGACTCCAGGATTTGGTTTATGCTTTGAAGGAAAGTAGGGAGAAATTTTAATCTTGCAGTGCCAATGTTGATTCTGTGAGATCCTAGCCAAATAAGGATCAAACTGCTTCCAAGATATTTTTGTGAAATGCTATATAGATCTGTCATTGAGAGAAACACTGCAAGTTTCTGATACAAATACATCCTCATGGTGAAATGGAGATTATTAGCTCATTATGTTTATAGCATGAACCAGAGATTTTGGATATCAATAGGGCAAATGCAGTGGAAATAGCTGTGGACTTTCATTTAGAAATCTTCTCTTCCAAATTTTTACACCTCTCACTAGCCAGTTTGCCATTGGGATTTGGAACAGTGGAGTGCAATGTTCACACAAAACAATGACAGACCATGAGGCTATGAGGTCTTTGGAATTTGGCTCTAGTGTGACATCTTGCCAGCTTGCCATGCCTCCAGCAACAGTTCAATACAAATAACCAGTGCTGCATTTTCTTTCCCCACCTGTTTGCAAAACTTTACAGTATGTGTTTTCAACATCACAAGAAGCTGCTACAAGGTGGCATCTATGTGTGCACACCAAAATGTGTATCACGTGTCTATGAAAACTGGGAAATACTTCACACTTTTAAATCACTTGAGTTCTTGGGTTTGTGTTTGGATTCTGTGTGGGATATGTGTGAAGGACATATGTGAATGACAGAGACTATGGCATCTGTGAGGGCAGGTACACAGTGGGGTGGTTGGATGAAAATGCAGGAGGAATTGAGAAAAATTGTCTGAACTACAGAGGACATGAAAATCTTGGCTCAGGATGGAGAGAGGTGGCAGGGCTGAACCTCTGCTCCTCATGTGTGTCATTTGGCAGTATCACTCAGGTCAGATCCTTCTCTGTCTTGCACGACTTCAGGTCCCTCATGGCCGTGGTCTTTTCTGCAAGTGAACTTCAATACAGAGCCCAGAGAGACAACCATACCCGGGGCTGCCCCAAAACCAGCATGAGCAGCAGGTGGAGGGAGGTGACTCTCCTTGACTCTGCTCTTGGAAGATCCCACCCGGAGTGCTGTATCCAGCTCTGGGGCCACAATATAGGAAGGATCTGGACCTGTTGGAGTGAATTCAGAGGAGGCCCACAGAGATGATTAGAGGGACGTAGTCTCTCCTTGATGAGGAAAGAATGAGAGAATTGGGATGTTTAGCCAGAAGAGAAAGCTCCAGGAAAACCTTACTGAGGCCTCTCAGTACCTGAAGGGGTACAAGGCACCTGTAGAGGGACTGTTCACAAGGACAAAGGGCAATGGCTTCAGACTGAAAAAGGGGATGTTCAGATTAGATATGAGGAAGAAATTTGTTACTGTGAGGGTGGTGGGGCACTGGCACACGTTGCCCAGAGAAGCTGTGGGTGCCCCATCCCTGGAAGTGTTCAAGGTCAGATTGGATGGGGCTTTCAAAAGCCTGGTCTAGTGGAAGGTGTCCCTGCCCATGGCAGCTGGTTGGAACAAGATGATCTTTAAAGTCCCTTACAACCCAAGCCATTCAATGATTCTATGATTGTGAAGGCTTGCACAGACCCTGGTAAGAAACTCTACAGCTCTGACACAGTTTGTGAACATCTCTTGACACTGCCTAGGCAGAGGCATTTCTTCTGATCATTCCCAGGAGATGCCTACCTCAAGAATTGCCTAGTGCAGATTTATCCTGTTTTTCCTTACTGAATGGCTGTACAAGCTACCTCCTGAGCATGAAGACATTTAACAAGAGCCAAAACATTCATTCTGTGCAGTCCTTGTCCTGCACAGTAAAAAGAGAAAGTACCTGGAGAGACAAGTTTTTGATTCAACCAACTATTGGGAAAACTGAATTTCGAGCTGAACTTCACAAACTTTACAAGAAGTTATGTTCTGTTGTTTTTCTGAAATTATGACTAAATGTGAAAAGTGTGGAGTTTAGCAATCTCTGTTCCAAGAAAATGTACTGGAGAACATGTCCCTATTTTTATCTATGTAAGTAAAAATATTCCAGGAGACATTAAACTTGACTACAGAATTTCTTGTACAATCATGGCATGCAGCACACGAACTTAAGTAGATTTTACAAAACACCAACACTGGACTTATAAAAATAAGAAAATTCATCTAAAAAAAAGAAAGAATTGAAGAAGACATAACAATTGCAGGTACTATCAGTTAAGATAATCATGAAGCTCTTACATTCTTGTCAAACATACTTGTTAAATGGGATCATGAAACCTGAGAACTTTTCAATACACTTAAATTCAAAGCCAGATGTCTAGAAACCTGAATACAGGCTCCACCCGTGAACTGTTGAAACTGTATCATCAATAGCAGTGATTGCAATGATAAGCATGGAACTCAATGGGAGGGCCAAGGAGCATTAAGACAAAGAGGACTACTGAAGGACTTTGATATTTGTCCAGGCAAAATGGCAATCAGTAAGAGAGATACCATCATAAGCAGCTTTGGTGTTGTGAGCAACCATATATATTCCAGTGGAGGAATCTTTGAGGAGGACTGAAAAATTAGAGGAACACAGAGGAGAGATCTTAAAAACACTTTCAGGCTGGAGGAAACTTACAGCAAGAGGCCTTCTGTGCCTCTCTCATCAAAAGAAGAAGCCTGGGAGGTAAACTTGACTATTCCACACAAGTATATTCACAAAGGGAAATTTCCAGGGACTAGAGAGTTTTTGCATCTAGCAAAACAAAGTAGTACAAAATCTACCACAAGGACCTGAAGCAATAGGAAAATTTTGTTTTTGAAAGTGAGAGTCATCAAATATTGAAACCAGCTGCCAAGAATAGCAACAGAATCACCATTTTCCTCTGTCTTTGTATCAACACTGGATGCCTTTGTCTTGGACAAGTGCACATTATGGGCATATGCAAGGTAACTGGATTCAGGGTCAGTGCTCTAGTGAGCCCTTCCTGCCTCAGGGTATACATCTAGAGTTGGTATGGTTACTCCTAGTGCACTGTGGAAAGGATATAATAGTATCTGCTCATGCTTCAGGGCTTCAATCAATCTTTTTAAAGGATCAGGATGAGAATCTTCAAGGTAACAGTTTCCCAAATCTGCAAGCTCCTGAGCCACTTGTTCTACATTTTCATTAAGCATCAGTAGTGTAGACCCTGCCTTCCTGTGCTTCATTTATCTTTTTCATGGTCTTTTTGGCTACCTGAACCATGCCTCTTTAGACATGTCTCTAGCTGATAGCAGCTTACTGGGTTATGTCTGGGAGCCTTCTCACCCCTACAATATTATCCAAGATTCATGGCTCATTTCTGCAGGTATTCCTCTGCAGTTCAGGGTTAGCTAATGAATACCTTGATTACAGCATTCATGAGAGATGATTTACATTTTTTCATTAAAAATGTCACTGGAAGTCCAGTCTTCCCCTGCTAAAATATTTGAAGCCACTGCCAACATCATACATGGCTGATATTAATTAGAGTAGAGGATGACAGCACTTGGAAAATGACCTTTAACAAGTGCTTGTTCTTTAGTTAGACTAGGTCATTACTAGAGATTACCAAGCATTTTCAATAAAACTGCAATCTCCTGCTCCTCTTCAGCTTTAAATTTGAACAATGAAAAGTAGTGGAGACTCTTCATCTCCCACTGCTACTATCCTGTCCCACCACAACAGACAGCTGGTGATTCCTGTGCATCCTTTGCTCTGAGCAGCAGGAGAAGGAAAGTGGTGAGCTTATTCCCTCCCTTCCTTTGCTGCACAGATCAGGCTCAGGAAGATGGAAGACAACCATCCCAAGCATAGTTCCTTTTGTCATCCACATAAAGGTTGTGGAAAAGGGAAGAAAAGCGAGCTTGCAGTCTGTGTTGTCACAGGTAGCAGCCATATCCAAAATACAGGCAGAGAAAACTTTAAGGTTCTACATGGCTGTACCTCATCCTTGGCAGTACCTTCCCTGCACCACAGCTTCACTCCAGGGCAGTGGCACTGCAGCCCCCTGTGATCTACCCTCCTTGATGCTATGGTTCATCTTAGTTTCTTCTAGGTGCTCTCCACTTACAACACTGGACTTTCAGAGCATGTCACTGGAAAAAATACATTTAGAAACGTCTTTGTGTTCATACTTCAGTCACACTAGGCCCCATGGAGCTGAGGACAAAGCTGCAAGCATGGCACACAGCATGCAGAAAAAAGGGCAGTGGGGGCAGTCACTCTGTTCCAGAAGTTCTGGACAAGATGGGGTGAGCGGAACAAAAATCTCCCACCCAGCCTCTCTGTTCAGAGAGCAGGGCTTCTCACCATGCTCCACAGATAGTGGGCTCCATCAAATCCTGCAACTTGCTCCTTTCTGTGTAAGCCATTAAATGAAGGTTCTGGGCATAAACCATGCTGAGAAATTATGCTGCAGTTTAAGAGAGTCAGAACAGAAGGCCTGCTTAGGAAGCAGTTTGAAATTATTGAGAGTAGCACTTCACATTTCCACAGCAGAAGCCTTTATAGGCTGGAAGTCTCAAACCTTGATCACTTCCAATTGAAGCACTTATAAAAAATGTGCACTGCTGGAATATTTTAAATGACTGTGTGCAGTGTGTACTGACTGAACATTAGGGGCTTCAATTAAATAACAGTTCAGAACATAATGAACTGAAAAATTTCACACTCTCTAAAGTGAGATAAGTATGAAGTGAAGAAGAGAGAATTAAGAAATAGTGCTCTGAAAGTGGCACCAGCTAGTGCCTGATGAGATTCAGGCAGAAACACAACAAAACAGTTTGTGAATTAGGGTGTTATGTCTTCTTGAGGTTTTTATTTTGTTTGTTTTTTTTTTTTTCCAGATCCCTCAGAGAGCACAGGAAATGGCCAGGTCCTTTTTTTGTTTTTAAAAAAGGGTGACTTTGTATTTGTGCTGAAATTGGGGATGCACATACCCTGTGAGCTTGGCTCAGTCATGCCTGAAGTTGTGCACTTCTGGAGGCACAGTTGGTCAGCTGGTCCCTGCTGTGGGCTCCGTGGATAATCTGGAGTCCAAATCCAAGGTTCTGGCCTGATATCTCACTAACACCAAGTCCTTCTGCAGTTCTTGCATTTACTAATGAAATAATGTTCTCCTGTGACCAGACACACACAGTACATTTGAAAATGCTTGTATGCAGCTATGGAGAACGATGCAGCAAAGACTGTCTGTGCTGTCCATTTCCTCTGAATGTCAATTAGAGGAGAAAAGGGATGAGCAAAGCTAGAGGTCTGCACCACAGCATGAGGCACTTCCTCCAGAATACTGCAGAATGCTTAAAAAAGAGAAAACTGACACTCAAGAGTGCCAACACACAGCATTTTGGTAACTGCTGACTTCAAACTAGGGCTATTCTCCCTTTGTTCCATTGCTGGCTTGTTAGCTTTGGAGGCAAATCCCTTTACAGACTTCCATGATCTCTAAAGCACACTTATTTGGTTTGAAATGGAACAAAATGAGATCTCATTGCAGTAAGTACCGTATTTATCCTGTTACCAGAAAGGGCACGGGTGTCTTTAGAGATCTTGCAAATACAAAAGATGTCTAAAAAACCAACAAACATATAAACCAGGAAAATTGACACACTTCAGACTTTTAGGCTTATTAGGTTTAACATTTCTATGTTTGACGTTTTAACTGACTCATTACTATTGTTCTGTCTGTATTATTTCATAGCAACCTTTCAAACATCTTGGTGGCACCTGCTCTGGGCACATCCTCCTTAACTTTTTTTAACTGGTGAGATCCTATGGCCAAATTCCAGCTGACCAAAGCAGCTGTACTCCCTAGGAGCCCAAGAAGACTGAATATAATGGACAGCCATATCAACCTTTACCAAGGCTGCATTTGACTTGAAACTACACGAGAAAGGTCCAAAAGCTGAAAAGTAAGTGAATCTTATTTAGTGGCTACTTCAAGCTGTAGAGAGCTAACTCAGTTTGCCAGCAAGTGTTCATGGGGATATTAACAATCAGGTGGGAGTCAGGAGCCTGCATTTATTCCAGTTTACCTGACATAAACCCAGCATCTGAAAAAGCTGAGCAGACTACAAAACCCATTTATAAGTATATGCGGTAAGCTTAATGATTTAGGAGTTCTATAAAAACTGTAAGTATGCTCTGATCTTCAAAAAAGGTTGTCAAATAAAATAAAATAGGAGGAAAACTTATGCACATTTCCTCAAGCTCCATATTGCCAAAGTGATGAATCTATTATCAAAGACTTGGTTTTACTGGTCTTTTGAGGAATGTAGGAAATCCAGCCCAGACCACTGAACTTTCATTCTGTCATGCATAGAAAAAGCATCAAAAGCAATGCAAAAACCTTGCTCCTTAGACAACCACATAATTTAATTGTATGGAAAAAGTTTCTACTTTCCCCCCCCCCTCAATCCAAATCTGCTTGTAATCTTAGGACTGAGGGCTAATTGTCATCTTAATTTTGCCTATTTCCTTTAACAAAAATCTGAAGCATTGAGACCAATGCTTACCCTTTTCCGGCTCCTCCTGAATGGAGGGTTTATTATTTTGTTTGCTGAAGCATGAAGTGGCCAACTATGTTTCATTGGGTCAGTCTAAGGCTCTCTGTCTTTCAGACTCCCTTTGGTTCTCCTATGTAAAGGAGCATGAATGGGATTGCAGCTGGACCAAACAGCAACTTTACAATTCAGCTTCAAGTTTGTTCTTCGATTTGCAGCAAAACTCATTCTTGACCACTTGCACCAGAGGACAAAAAGCAATCAAGGTATTGAGCTCTTCAAATCTTTGACTTCAAGATTTCAAAGGAAAGGGTTGAAGTCATAGAATCATACAAGCTTATACATTTAAAAGGTCATTTCAAACCCAAAGCAGGGCTTAAATTTTAAGTTGCTTTTATGAACAAGGAATAGATTTCTTCTGACTCTCATGGCTGACCATGAACTGTGTTTAGGGCTGTCTCCACATGAATTTTCTGCTAGCAACATATGAGCTGATGAAGCAGGTCTGTCCCTAAAGCAGGGCACTACCTGCCTGATGATTTTAATGGGACTCAGAAATCTCTGAGCTTTCCATAATTTTGCTAGATTTGAAGATGACCAACAAATTCTTAACACTTGACATATAAGTAACATATGAAATGCTTGAACAACATGTAGGGAAATGCAGAGATCATGTCACTGCCCAGGGATTTTTTTAACAAACCAGTCTTGAAACATGAAAATAGGATGTTTTGATAGATCAAATGTTTTCAGTTTCTTACATAAGGAAGATATGCTAAATCTCACCCTTTCATGCAGATTTGTGCAGTTTAGACTAACATGTCCCTAAGAGAAAATTTTTGTCAGTAAATTAACCGGCTATGCCTTTCCCTAAATAACTTTTCTTACTTCATGTATCTGTATCACAACTACTCATTACCTTAAAGAGTCTTTAGAGGCTCTCTCGTTTAGAGACTTCACCTTGACTTCATTGTCTGTATTTTGTCTGTATCTTCTTAGAAATGGAATGTTTCTCAGTGTTTTCCAAGTTAACACTTTATTTGCATTTGCCACCACTGACCGAGCTCAGGGAAGGTGCCAGATCAGAACAGGTAAAATTACACCTGTGATTCCCAGTCTGTCCTTGGGGAAGGGGAGAAAAAAATTCCAACACTTAATGATCTTCTATTCCTAAAGACAAACTGCTTATTTTAGTAAACATTTGTTCTAAACAAGTACCAGGCACATCTCTTTTCCCCTTTCTAGAAACAATCTTGTAGTTTGCTCACAAAACTATTTCAGATGAACTTCAAAATGTAACCCACTCTTGTGACCAGAGCTACAGATTCAGGTTCTGCCACCCTATTGCAGCCCCTTCTTCATGACAGAAAACATAATAGTGCTTCTTCATCTCAGAAAAATACTGCAAAAATTCGGCTTTGTGAGTGCTGCAAGGCATTTAGAAACCATTGGGAGAAAACGTGCCATGAAAGTGAATATCTTCACTGCGGGATGCAAATATATGTTAAGCAATAAAATTCTACTTCCTAAATAGGCTTATCTTGCTTTGATATTCAAGGATATGAAAAAAAAAGACATACGTACTTCTCATCTAATCCTGCCAAGATACAAATCTTGCCTATTTTTATACACTTGCCCAATATGGATGACAAAAATAGCTTTCTTAATAAAGAGAAAGAAAATACTAGCTAATTTCTCCTGCTGCAAAAGCATGAGGTCCACCTCAAGACTGCACATCATTTTAGGCTGAAATTCTACTTGTTGAACCTAATTTTGCTGAGGAAAAATGCTGCTGCTTCTGGAAACTCAGTGAAGATAACTGAATTGTCCTGTCAGAGGATATTACTAGTCCCAAAAGTAAAATCCAAAGAAAAGATTAATATGCTTTGCTGAGAGTAAGCTCGATAACTATCATTGTGCTGTGTATTTGCTTCTCACAGCAGATGATATTTGATCACTTGAAATGATTACTTAGGTTTAGCTGAGAATGTTTTGAATCAAGTGGCTCTAAATCATCTGTCCCACACGTATGTGCTACCAGCTAGGGAGCATTTAGACAGCATTAGCACAGGTTAATAACTCCTCTCAAAAGGAGAAAGGACAGGGAGTACCTCAAGAGTCTGTGTGCGAGCATAAAAACCTCTGGGGACAAGGCAAGAGTTTTTAAGGCTAGACCTCTCCTGTGAAAAATAAGCTACATCGTGCCAAACTGTGTTGCATTTTAAACACAAAAGCCACACTCTTTTTCCAGGGGGAAATAATTTCATCTAATCCTGAGCAATGATATTTGAATATGAATGTTGTGCAATTACATTGGTGCACTTGTTAATAGTGCTGGACAGTTTGTATCCCTGTACTTGAAGTGAGCCTGTTCAGCAGCACAGTACTGAGAATTTGTGAAAATGATCCCACCATTTCTTAGGTTTGGGTAGTAGTACTTACACTACTTTATGAAAAAAATATACAGGAAACACTATTACTTTTATTCCACAGCTTCTTATCATTTGAAAGATTTGTGTGTCATTCCTTCATTGAAGTGTTCAGCACCAACCTATCAACTGCCCCTGTAATATTCCAGGAGGACTCGCTTAGTCAATACCTAAAAACTTCAAAAATTAATGTAAAAAATAGGTTTTCATACATCACTCAGTGCTGACATACTACTAAAGGTACAAAGATTTTATTAACACAGAAAATGACTACCCATTTGTTTGCATTCATTTCTTCAATGGATGATACAATTTAAAATTAATAAATATGCTTTTTGATACATACTTTTCAGATGTAATTTTTAAGCGATAGCTTAAGAAACACAGCATGCCAATGTAGCCGTTAGGAATTGATGCCACTGTACAGAACCAAGGGTTTATTTTTACTTAAACTTGTGGCTCCTTAAATCTAGGTACTACTGAGAAATGCAGTATAACTAGGTTTTGGTCACCTGAAAACACCACCACCACCATTTCCTTACTCACTTTGCTTGTTTATGCTTTTTAGCTGTGGTTTGATGCTGCTTTACAGCTGTGGGAAAAATCACGTGTACGCGAAAAGAAATTAAAGAGACAAATTATGGATTTGCATAATTTAGAAGCTCAGGCAGAGTAAGTTAACAGGGATGTGTGTAGAAATTACTTTAAACAGCTCACTGTGATGTACGCTTTTCTATTTCATTTACCTGTAGTTTGATCTGTGCTACTCTTTTTATTTCAAATCCATAGCAGTTCTGGTCCTTTTGTTACTAACCATTCGATAGTATCTTGACAGCAGAACTACATCTTCGTTCTCATTTAATAACTATTTATCATTCTGTATCTGCCCATTTTCAAGAAGGAATAAAGTTAAGTGTTCCAGAAATTGGAAAAAATTGAAACTTGACCTTTATTAAGTGGGTTAATTGTCACAATCTCAGCATGTACAAAATTAATGACCAAAAAGTGGAACTTCAGAGTTTCAGAAGACTAGGTTAATGTCCAAAAAAGCCTAAACTCTGACCTTCTTGACATATGCCAAAAGAAACAGCCACCCTAATAAATTACTACCTGTGTGCAATTATAATAAACCATTCCTAGCATCCAATCACTTGAATTAATTGCTGCAAGGCAGTGGGACTTACAGATATTCAAGGCAATCTAAAAATTCCTTTGCAGTTCATAGGAGGCTGTTTGTGCATGCCTATTTCAGCATGGATATTCAGTTTTAAAGCACGTTATTCATTACCTTTGGACCACAAAACTGTATACAAGCCCACTTACTAGTGCTGAAATTAGGAGCCTTGGCTGGGGTATTAACATTACTGAAAGCGGTGAACCAGTGTGGAATAAAGCTAGGGGAATGGAATTTCCCTTAAACCCATATCATAAAGCAGTTGCTGGATGCAGGACACCTACACAGTTTCCAAATTTCAGCCTTACATAGGAGGAACAGGCAACTTCTGTGAATAGGACAACAAACCACAGCATATTTAAACCAAACAGCACTTGCAAAAAGAAAGCTAAAAGAAAGCAATAAATACTCCATTTGCATGGTCCAAGGTAGCAGTGCAATGTGAAATCTACTGACTTCCACAGCACCATGTCAAACAGTGATGAATTGGCCAAGAGGACAGCCCACACTTCTCCATGGATAGAAGAAATGCATTGAGGGAACAGGCAGGTTGCTCCAGCTAAACACAAAGCAAGAGGGTACCTGGTCAGTAACGTCAGTAACGTAAGTGAAACAAGGCTGCAAGCTGGAATGAAGCTACTCTTGGTGTTTGCCTTGCATGGGATATTACAAGGAAACTTGCTTTTTGCCCCTGTTAATCCTGTTCGAAGGACAATTGATTTGTGCATTCAGGGCAGGTAAATTAGCCCATTTTTTAAAACAGTAAACTTAAATAAAATACCACTGTTTAAGTTCAATTATCTAGTTCCAATGGTGTTTGAATCTGTGCTTAAGTAACGGTGACTCAATTGTGAAACCCACATTAGTCACATGCAAGATTCTGTTCCCTACACTCATGCAGATTTTAAGCACCTTTCTGAAGAAACAAAGTCTTAAAGGACTACAGATCTGTTTCACTCCAATTCACATCAAGGTGCTCAAAGACACAAGATGTGGTGGTCAGCAAAAACTATTTTGCCATGTCTGAACTGGATTTAACTGAATGACTGTCTGATTTCTCCAGATTGGGAAGACAGAAGACTCAGGTTCAGAAGCTTCTTCTGTGCTTGATCAACTTTAAATAATAGAATAGTGCTATACACAAAAAACCACATAGATTCAGGTCCCTAATTCTAGACACATTGTTTCAGGTGACTGACCCGAATACAACACTATCTTCTATTTCCATACTGCTCTCTGTGGCTTTGTCCTTCCATGCTGGATTTGCAAAGCCTTTCCTTAGCCTCTAGTACTGAGCCTTTGTCCCAAAGTGATAGAGGAGCAGTTAATGGACAACAGTAACTCCAACCCAGACTCCTGAGGTTACCCCAGCACTGCACTGACAACAAGACAGCAGCCACTTACTGCCACTGTCTGCTCTTCACTGCCAGTTCAATGCAAATTTGTGATCCATATATGCTCATCTACTCCTAGGGATAGTGAAGCCCTTGCCTAACTATGAAATTTCACAGTAATTACAGAACTAATTTTAGATGAATTTGAACACTCACTGAAATAATTCCTGAACTTCCTGTTCTTCACAACAGCAATCCCTGCCTCCCAGACAAACTAGCTGTCTTTCACTCACTTGTCCAGCTCCTGTTTTCCACTTAGGAAAGGACATCTCAGTTTTGTTCCCTGTCTAGCTTAATCTTCCATAATTAAAAATCACACCAGGTCCAGAAAACAAGACTACTTGTGATTTTCTTTTTTCTTAATTATGAACTAAGAGTTGTTTTTTTAAAATTTTAACTGAAAAAATCCTCCACATGGTTTCCAAACTTGTGGCATTTGTTAGGAAATAGATGTAGAACCTGCGAAATGCTAAGAAAGCTCTTCTAACCGTGAGTCACCAATTTATGTGCTGTACTTTGCACAGCATGCAGTGCATGCAAAGAAGGAAACTCAATAGAAACTATTAAATATAGATGGTAATTACATGAAAATCATGTGGTCATATCTGACTTCAACAAGGATCAGTTAAAAATCTTCTAGAGGAAAAGGGATGGGTATTGCTTCATCAGATAAATTTGGCAGGGCAATGCTTTTAATGAAAGCTGCTGTTTGGAACAGAATATAAGAAATAGCTGGACTGAGTTTCAGTCTGTAAAAACAGGAAAGAAGAGCAGATTTTGGGAGCACCTTTCTTTTGTCTGATTGAAATACTTCAAATGATGTTTCATAATTACTTCATATCCTTTCTATAAAAGGAGGGAGAGAGAAGAGGCAGCAGTAGATACTACATAATGGTTTTAAACATGTGAACTAGAGATTTTGTAACCTAAATCTTCCAGAACACCTTTGAATTATGCGAGATTCATGACTCCATGATGATCATTCCTCCCTAAAGGCAAATCAGCCTCAAGAAGGCAGCTACTGTTGGGTTGCACAGATTTTCTGTACATACCACCTTATAACGACGTCTGAGGCAAAGAATATTTATTCTAGCCAAGAACAAAAACCATCCCACCTCCCCAGCCAGAAGGCTCTCATTTCTCCTTCACTCATGACAGCACTTAAGCTACAGTTGCATTTACACTTTAAAAACATTTTTAAGGCTGGTAGTTGTTGCTCAATTTTGTATATTTGACTTTATCAAGAGAGAAAATATGGACATCACCTCATGGCACAGACCCAAACTAGTTACAGGTTGTTAGGGAAATGATTCATCAGTAGGTAGGTTCATGTAAAATTCAAAAGGCTTTTTTTTCCCCCTGTTTTGCTTTTGGAGAACAGTCCGAGAAATGCAAGTGATGTCTTTCTTACAGGAATACTTTAGATAGCTAAACAGAAGCAAGATTTGGCATTTAGCCTGGGATTAGTGTGAACAGCCTCTTAACCAAACATTATGAAGAAAGTTAACTTTAAAATGCTTTGAAAGGTCTGTTTTCATGACAGATGGTAATAAGGGCTCATCAGTGCCAATTTTTTTTGTTTTCACCTCAGTTTCCAAAAGCTTAAGTTTTAGGTTAGTGCTTCTGAAGGAACCATTACATACATAGATGAAAAATGCAAATTACAAAATTAGATTACTCACTATTTTTATTGTGTGTAACATATTTTTCTAAATAACACTAACAGATGAAGAGTAAGAATTTGACCATGCACTCAGTAGAACACTTTCTCTTTTTTTTTTACTAGAATCCTTTTTTGTTTTTTCCCCAGCTATTTGTCCTTTAATCTTTATCTGTACACCTGGACAGATACTCCTCTCCCCACAGACCCCAAAAGATACAGCAGTCAGTAGCAGGTAGAGGTTTTGTTTGCATAATACACTCACTAGTGAAGACATGGTAGAACTATATTTTATTCAAGAAAACCCACACATTCTGTCCTGTGGTGACCACAGGCTTTGCTAAGCCATAGATATTAGCAAATACTGGAACAAAATACAGTGTATCAGATTGAATCACAGCATTTAAATTCTGAATTACAGTTATAATTTTCAGGGAAGGCTAGTTTCAGAATTGCATCATAGTATCTAGTACAATGTTGTGCAATGTAGGTGGCAGAAACAGAAATGGAGCATTGGTCCTAATAAAAACCAAAATGTAATGACTCTTGTATGACATTTAAATTGTCAAGACAACAATTCCATAACATTCTACCAAAGGCAGCATATAGTTACAAAAATACTGGTCCAGCATCTTGTTAGTGATGAAGCAATATCCAAGGTGCAATGGCAACATGCCATTCTTAGTGAAATATTTTTTAAAAAACTATTTTTTCTATTTTCCCCACACTGATATTAGCTGAACACCAGAACTTCTATGACAACCTGAAAGAAAGTCACTACTTAAATGTGTATTGCACCAAAGATTGATGCAAAAACACATTTTCCAGATTGCAGTATAAAAGAAGCAAAGTCTAATAAAACTATGAATGTGCCAAAAGACGTTTTACTGCAACTGATCTTAGATGAGCAGTTTGCAACCTCTATTGAGCTTTAAACAACTGTCCAAGCTTTCCATTCCATCCATTATCATGAACTTAAGGACACAAAAGTAAAAGACAAAGTCCTTAACATTGAGAACAGAATTAAACCACTTTATACTCCTCTGAATTGATCCACAAAATAAAAATATTCTGCCCTCCTCTCCTCCCAATACCCTGGCAATTTCAAAGTCAAGCCATGGAATTACCCTTGTTCTGATATTGCACAGGGCTAGGATTGTATTGTTTTAAACCTAGAAGTTCAAACACGCACTATGACGGTGACCAAAACTGCTGATGACAGTAGACCTGCTTAAGTTGTGGAAGTATCCCAAGAAGCGTGCATCAGATGAAGACAGAATCTAAATGGCAAAAACCACTGCGGACTTGGTTGTGGTTTGGACTTGTGCCAAAAATACATAAACCTGCTTGCCATTTCCTTTGAGGAATCAGGATCAATTACTATCTTAACCAAAAGACAAAGTTGAGTCAGATCAGGTAATCATGTGACATTCAATGTTACATTCAACAACACAGAAATGAAGGAGTAGCAGACAAGAACATTATTTTTCTTTTAATAATGGTTTAGTCAAAACTGTAGCTTTGAAATCTCTAGCTCATTGTGAAGACCTGAAGAAGCTGGGAAGCAACCTCACTTTGATCAGTTTAAAGCTGTGGCTTGGCCTATCTGCTTTCAAAATCTCCAGTAGCTCTTCCAACCTTGTAAATAAAAACTACTGCCTGGAAATAAAAAGTAGTCAGCCTTTAAAAGTTTGTGAATGTTGTGTTGTAGCAGCCTAACTCTGACTGAAGAAGATATTTTATACAGTAAACAAAAGACAAAGTAAACTGAAATCAGAGATCACTTTAAGTGTATACAATTTGGATTCTCATTGACATTTAAAACTACCAATCATAAGGTTGCCACCTTACCTTTTTCTGGACTGGCACACCTGATTTTAAACAGGTTTTCCTCCAGTCTCCCAAGTTTCTGATCCTCTCATTCAGTTTTCTGCTGTACTGCTCCCCTACCTTCATGCTGAATACCGAGTCAGTCCTGCCTTCTGCTTTTCTTGGCAGGAGGCAGAGCAAGCTTTTAATTTCGGTAGTCAGAGTGACAGAACAACAAACACACAGCAGATAGAAGAGCTTAATTCTTCCCCAGGAAGAAAATACATTTGGTTCAACAAAGGGCTGCAAAATCTTCCAAAGGCACCTCTTTCCGCAGTTTTTGCCTGAAAGCAAGATGGCAATCTTAATTGAAAAGGGATGCTAAATCTTTTAAATAACTTAAAAATTCATTTTTATATAAAGCAGCAAAACCATTTTTCTCTGCAGAAAGAGAAATCTTAACAAAGAAACACACCAACATAAATGCACTGTTGATAAACTTCAGCTAGTTTAATTTCACAAGAAAGTAAAATTTTAGGACTTTTCTTTAACCTCATCAGTACTTTCTGAAGAAGATTCTTTGGCATCTTCAGTCCCTCTGTTGCTTTTCTCTTTACTAAGATTTTTGCTTTCTGATTTGGTCCCATTAAATAAAGAGTTTTCACCATTTACAAACCCATTCTCTGTGACTTCTGCATCAATGGCTTCATCAATCTTTAAATCCCCTTGCTCTTCCACATCTTCTAGGTTTCTCAAGACAATAGGGAGTCTAGAGTCTGCCACAGTGTTCTCCAACAAGGCAATATGGCCCTTGTCATACTTGGGAAGCGGAGCTCCATCTGCCATTTGTTTGCTATAATACTCTCTGTTGGCAGCCGCGCTCTTCACTGCCTTCTCCAGGATCTCTTTTTCACCCAGGCGCAATTTGATGGCCATTATCGCATGGGGAGTGAGCTCGTGAGTCTCCAGGAAGGACTTATCGACCTGTCAGAAATTAAAGAGCAAGTCTGTTACTAACACCCCACCACAATAAAACAGCCCCCACTTCATCTCTCTCTGAGTGACACCAGGCTCTCCAGGCAGAGCCAAATGGACATGAGGAGGGTCTGCAAGGAGTCCCAGTGACATTTGTTATGAAATCATAAAAAAGCCCAAAATTTCTGCATATAAATCAGTCTACATGACAAGTAAAGTCAGGTTACTTCACAAATACATGCGGTATGTAGGTTCACTTATATATTTGCAATAGGAGCACATTTCTTTGCAGTCTGGAGAATGCAACTAATAGACAACAAGTTGAAACCGATTCCCCATCTTATTTGCAGAGAAAAAAGCAGATAGTCTCTACTTGGAAAATCAAAGGAAAAATACATTAACAAAATTACATTAACAAAATTTTCTGTTTTGCAATCTTATTTGATTTTCCTTAGATAATGCAAAACTGTCTCTGCACTTAAAAAGTACAGAATAAATTATGTTACTAACATTCAGATTGAAGTTTGCAAAGACAAGATGGAGGAAAATATATCTTTTCCTACAATCACAACATGCAGAAAAATTCAGACATTTAAATTACACATAATGATAATTTTACCTCCACAGTTGTTTTATAGGTTTTCAAAAGAAGAGATGCTCTGGCTTCCAGGAATGTCCAAAGCTTAACTTCATTGTCCCAGCTAACAGGAAAGTCAGAGTTCCCCAGAGTGAAGATTTTGCCAATCGCGTGCTCACCTATCAAGTGCTCCTTCAGCTCTTCTGCAATAAGTATAAAACCAATCTGTTAAAAAACAATCTCATCATTCACTTTGTCAGTCGACAAACTGCATAAAGATTTATTTTCAATCACGCATCTTTGAGCAGCTAACAAAAAATAACCCTCTCCTCAAATAGGAATTATCAGATATGTTGCTTTTTTCTAGGATTTGCCTCAAGGAGACAACTGGAAGTCTTGAGGTCAGCAGAAAATGGGCCTTCTCTCCAGTAGGAAATAAAGATACTTTAGATATCACAGCCTCTCATACACAGTGTAAATCTGTGTCAGTGAAACAGAATGTTTTGTAAAATCATTCAAAAATGGGAGTAAATTTGTGAAGAGTTCAATGAACTTTTTGAGAATAAAAGGAACAGGCCAGAGAGTGTGCAAATAGCAATGGAATTATTTTTACTGTTGTCTTAGCAATCTTTTTCAGTAGCAGAAACTACCTACAGGTCAGAAAACACATCCATCAAAACTCAAGAGCAGAAAACATTTAATCAGTTCCTTGACATTACACAAATTTCATTCAATTTTTAATTAATAAATTTTCCTACTGAAAAGCAGTTATCACAAACTTCACCAAGAGCTTGCATATAGTCTCTCAATAAAGTTTTTTAAAATAGTATTTAAGACATATAAATAAACTGAGCACAATCATATACCAGAGAAATGCAATTAAAGCTTTCACTAGCTATATTTTCCTCTCCAAGCCAAAATTCACTACCTCATCAGCATCCTAAATTCTTCCCTTGAATTTACTTCCCAGAAGTATCAGGCAATTGAAATAGATGGATGTTGTAGATCCCTTCCAAATGAATTGTTCTGGTATATTCTAATTTCTTAGTAAATTGTAAAAGATGGATGACAGAAGGAAGTGAAGGCATGACACTGAGTTACAGTGTTTTTATTAAAGAAAACAAATAGACCACATGCAAAAACTCAACTGCTTCCACATCATCTGCACAGTATTCCTAACTGCAAGAGAGTTCTCTCACTGTCATGACAAACTGTCACATCCATAACCTTCAAAACTGCATCTAGCCAGCAAGGAGCTATTATGAGTATTTAATGAGAAGTTTCACAATGAGAATGCACAGATAAGGCGAATATTTATTAAATGTACACACACAAATTTGCCCCACAAATAAAAGTAACAGAAGAGAAACACTAGAAAGACAGTCTGCAAATACAGAAATTTGTTTTAGATTACCAATTACCAAAATATTGAATATTTAGATTACAAATTACTAAAATATTGAAAATACTCAACTTTGAAATGTCTCTTCCATATTTCCTCTACTGTACAGAATATTCCAATTTCATACTTAAATTATTCCAGTGATGATGGCTAAAATGCTGTGATTTTAAGCATGTAAACCCCTAGGTCTTGCATGATCTGGTTCTGCAAACTATTTTGAAACCTAAGAACTAGAGATCAAACTCCAAAGCTCACTCATTCACAAGAGTCTGGGAGATTAAAAGAAATAAAAAATAGTATCATCTCATGCTTTCAGAGTTACTGAAATATTCCCTCAGATGACATGGTCAAAGATCGGGGCTCTCAGTAGCTTACAGATTCCTTTTTAACATAAACTCCTCTACTTTTCTGATCTACTATCTTAGTGTTTTCTATAAATGTCCATCACATTCCTACATTAACAAAAAATCCAATCAAAAACCCCCACAACAAGATAAACATAAATTAGGTTACCTTCATAAAACATCCTACCTTCACTCATACAAAACACTCGAAGGAAAGCCAAAAGCTGGGCAGAGATTGCAGGCTCAGTGGAGTGCAAGGCAAAAACACTTGAACTAATAAAAGAAACAATCAAACAACAGTAAATACAAGTCCAATTGTCATATCTTTGAACTTATTTCAACATAAAAGACCATAAAGTATACAACAAATTTACTGCTACAAAAGTAACCTTAAAAAAATTAGGTAATATTAGCTCAAACTGAAAAGCGTCCCTAACCTGTATCTGAGAAGAATTATTATCTCTATAGTTTTACACTTAAAATTATTTGATACACCTTTCATAATAAATTAATGAAATACAGTGTTTCATGTCTGCTGGTCCTAATAGTTCCTCTGGACTGAAATGATGAGGAAAATGCTGTGATTCACATATTGAGCATTGTAGTACAGCTGCAAGCGATAGGAAAGTAAAACCACAGCTTCAAATTAATCCTTACTCTGCTTTTGTTCAAATGGTTATTAAAGCAAAGGCTTTTTTCTTTATATATGGCTCAAATTAGATGATAATATCGCTCAGAGAACTCCTGTAAATATTATTACAATAACTTTAATTTGCTATACGAACAGAAGAAATATTACACCTAAGAAAATTATCACAAAAGAGCTTCATATATGCTCTACTGGACACTATATACTTTGGAAATGTTTTTAAAAACCCATGGCATTGTGTTTTACTTACGTTGGGATACCAGCACGAGCTAAGACCTCTGCCTTCATAGCATACAGCCTGTCACTTTTACTCACGCCAAGCTTTATTTTCACTCTGTCATGTGAATTATTATCAAAGAAAAAACCACTGTGGATCACAAATTCAGCGTTTGACCGAGTGCCATAAAAAATGTAAATCTAGAAGGATGAAAAAAGAAGTGAAGGGACAGGAAAAAAGCTTAAGATCAGCTCACAAAACTGACAATTTGAAAGTTATTTTCTGAGAGTTACTATTCTGAATACAAGGTGTATTTAGTTATATGAACATGCTTTGTTTTCTGGTGTTTTCTCAAATGCTGTATATAATGTGGCAATTACACTTTAGAGGTAGATGTAAACATATCTATGTAACAGAGACTTTGAAAGGCAAGAAGAAATTCTTATTCTGTATTTTAAAGTAAAAATATTCTAGTTTCTCACACTGTCATAAAATACTAGCATATGGAAATAAGCTTTCAAAGGCTTATTAAAGACTAAAAAAATCAGAGACAAGGAGAGCCCATTAAAAGAAATGGTGTATCTGGAGTAATTTTCCACAACCACGTCCATTCAGAACTATACTGCTGATAGATCAACTTTGCTTTCACTTAAATGTTACCCTGAGATATGGATATACCGCAGTACATCATACAGAGAGACCTGAGCTGTGTTCAGCCAGTATTTATTTTTGTTTTACTCTGAACTCTTTTCTATAAAGGATATAGTTACTTTAATTCACATTTTAAAAGATATTTCTAAATATAACCTGCAGAATGTATTTAACTCAGGGCTAGGCAGTATGAAATTCATGGGACTAGAGGTCAGAGTAGCAATTGTATTCTCCCACATGAAGAGGATATTTTCCCATTTGTGTTTGATAACAAAATTGTCAATCAAAAGAAAAAGTTCCAGCAGTTACAGAATTCCCTTCAGAGCCTCAGGGAACAGCAGTGCTCTGGATGCCTTCAAGCTTCCATTCCTCTCTAGCTGACAGAGAAAGACACTCTAGTGCTCTCTAAAGGGCTCAGAAACAGCAGTTGACGCCATTTACTTTCTTTGTTTTCAGTTCTGTATTAGAACTATTTATCCTAAGCACTAAATGCTTAAAGCTTGATATTGAATTATAGTAAACATTATACTGTAACACACTCATATGATGAACACATAACCTGCCTATGTATAGCAAGGCAGTGGGTAAGGAGAGAGTTGCTCATCTTCTCAAGTTTTAAAACTACTCTGGTACATCTCATATTAAACCAGAAGTTACATAAAATGCATAGATTACACAGTATGCTCTTACACTCCAAGGCTGCTTTAAAAAAACTCCAATTAAAAAGAGTGAGAATTGCTTTATTTCAGGCCAGTGTTTGATAGATTCTGTGGACTTCTGCTGCCTAACATTTTTTAGTAGTAAAAGCATGTATCATACCCTTTTCTTGCTGAAACTCTAATTAATAACATCTGTATGGTATATTAAAGGACTGAAGCATTATATAATTAGTGCTTTAAAGATGTCACTAACAGTTAAAGTTTGCACAGAAATTCTGATAAATAGCAGACAAAGTGAAACTACTAAAATAAAATTGAAATATAGGAAACCTATATAATTGAAATGGAGAGAGCAACCAGAACAACTATATGACACATCCATTGCCAGCTGTGGAAAATTATAAATTGGATCCCTTCTGGAAAAACTGTGGACTCCTTTTAACTCATCACACCACAACCGGAAAAAACAGAAAATATTTGACTACCATAACAAATTCTGAGAGCGAAAATATACAATCACTGTAAACCCCAGCATAGCAATGAGGATAAATACACTTCTGGAAAGATGCATTTAAAAGAGACAAAATTCCAGACACTTCTTTGTTAAAAAAAAAAAAAATACCAATACATAAGAAAAATTAAAATCAAAATATCATCAATTGTAAGACTGGCAAAATAATACAGTAAAAGTAATAACTCAGAGGCTGAGTTACAAAACATTTCAAGATCTTTCATAGACAAAGGCTTTGTCTGGCCATGTTGACTGCAACGGCAGTAGTCAGAAAAGGAGTGCTGCTCCACTTGAGGGTTTAGGCTAGCTGCTGACACAGCACAGGGGATTCCTACACTCCTGGAACCACTGTCTTCAATGCTTCACTAGTTTGGACACTCAGTTTTGGTTTTGAGCAGTTCTGATCAAACCACTGATTTCTGAACTGTTCCAGGCATTTTTGCAAGACACTCCTGCTGTCTCAGGATGAAGAGGTAAACATGCATGCCTGTGTGAAAGGGACACAGTGTGCTTTTAGGTCCTTTCTAATTTCCACTAAGCATTGCAATGACAACAGCATGGGATAAAACGACTGGCAACTGTACTGCATTTCACCTCTTTTAAATGAATGAAGACTAACAAGAAACACAAGCCAACACACATCATTGTTAAAAAAGACTCTACAATCCACTATTGCAGAAAAATCTAAAAAATATTGCTCTTTGATCCTTTGGATACGGCCTTTTACTGAGTTCTTCCAGAATACCAAACTTAGTGGCTGCATATGTTCACTCACCAAAGATTAAAGATTTCAACTAGTTCTACAAAATATGAGAAATCAAACTCTCCCACAGTCGAAGTCTACCAAGTGATAGAAAATATTCTGAAAAATGTACATGTATTTTGTTTGGTAGCATTTTCACTCAAAATTAACTTAGCATAATAAAATTCAAATGTAGCACCAAAATCCACACCACTACACTATTAAAATTTTCTAGGGAGTTACCAAGTGTCCACAGAATTTAATGAAACAACAATAATGTAGACAACTCTTCACACTACCTGTTCTCCAGCCTTGAAATCTTGAAGCGCTACACATTCACACCGGTCATCTTCCAAGTTGTAGCCTGTAGTGATCTATCCAGGAAAAGAGTGACAAAAGACCTTTTTAATGACCTTCACCATTTTCTATTTCTCTCTCTCACCACTGACAATTTTTCCTATTGGAAATAAATATTAACAATAGCAATTGCACACATTTCTTCTCAGCACAATAGAATATAGGTGATAGTGATTGCTTTATGATTCCTGAGCAATCTCCTTTTTTAAAAATCTCTGCATTAAAGAAATCTAATGGAGGAAATAACCTACCTGAAGTGAACAGAAGGCTCTGAGGAAAGTACCCTCCATAGAGCCCAGACAAAGTACCATGCTAAAGCCTGCAGCTTGTTATAAAGTTCTGGAGCTTTCAGTCACTCCCATGAGGCCCAAGGGAGCAAGGCACTGACAGCTCTATGTGCTGTGCTTTATCCTTCAACTGCCAACACATTTTTGATCTCTCAATGAAAAAGGATTAGATAACTGTGGATCTTTAGGGGATACAATCTTCAGAGAATTATAATTTACTTGAAAATAATCCCTTTATCTGAAAGTTAAGTAATACTCTTAAAATGCTAAAAGGATTTTTGTGATGGTAGCTGGCAATGGAAGCACATAAACTCTCTTGACAAACCTGTGCTTCCCCAAAAACAATTACTAAACTGTAAAGGGGTCACACTAACAAGTAAAGCTTCCTAAAAATTTAATATTTTTATTAAGTGACAAACAGCATGTTCTTGAATAGTACGACCAGAGGTGCAGCCACAGGACGGAACATAAGCTGCTGAAAATCAGAAAGTAACTTTTGTACTGACAGAGGTAACTTATGGAAAAATACGCTCTAAGCCTGGGGAAAAATCTAGAAGAAGCCAAAGATTCCCTCTCAGCCTTTGAAAATGAAAACATACTTTTTTGTAAGCTGACTGACATGAGCTGTGATATACCCTGATTCCCATCTTGGATGCAGCTTGTCCAAAGACAGAACTCTTCATATTATTTCAAAAGCTTGGTTGATGGCTTACACGTTAATATTTTTGAACTGCTTGCATCATTAAATGTGCATTTGTCAGCCGAAAAAGTGCTTTCAAATGGAGCAAATCCAAAATGCCAGCCCCAAGCACGGGCAGCCTGGTCCTGCAGACACTTGCAGAAACTTCCCTGTGCAGATGCCTCACTGCAGGTCTACTTAATGGGTTTGTGGCATGTGGAGATCAGTGAAAGAGAGTCATGCAATACAGCCTACTGAGAAACACAGGCTGCAGTTCTTGAACACAGAAATTCCTGTGCATTCTTTAATTTGGACCACACAATTTTAATTAAGATCTTCAGTTTAGAAAGTTATCCTACCCTGAATTGCAGGTTACAAATGCTAGGGGATGACAAATCAACCTTCCCAGTTCAAATGTAGTCATCTTCTGAAAAACTGTACCTTTCATCAAAAAAAAAAAAAAAATCTTGACCTGTCCTGAAATTTTCTTAGTGTGTAAACTCAGTGAAATAGTTCTGAATGTGAAAAGTCCACTCCAATCCCTTGAAATTCTGGTGGAACAAGAGGCTTTCACAGACTGAGGAAATTCCAATATTTTAAGAGGAGGATTCTGTCAGTTTAAGCATGTCTCACTGGAGTACTGATCCTTCTTTAAATTTTTATTTTTGCTTTAAAAAAAAACCAACAAACAAAATGCAGCAGCACTTCTGAAAGACTTTTCTATAAAGCATAACTGAGTGCTAGACTCCTATTTCCTCTTTCTTTTAATAGCAATAATGTAAGAGAATTAACAGGGTGTTTACTTCTCTTCCCACATGATAGCTGACAAATTGCATCCCTTCAGTTTTATTTCTGAAGCAGACTGATACATGAATTTCAAGTTGTGTATAAAGCATGCAATAGTCTCTTGGTCAGTGATTAAGGATGGACCCAGCCCAACAGCCAGAATGTAGCTTATTCAAAGCTCTGTCAGAACTAGTAATCAACCTCTGACTGTCAAAATACAATCCCACTAAAGAATAACAATGAGAAATGCATGAAGACAACCATTTTGAAATAGCTCTTAGAGGCAGGTTGATCTAATTAATAGTGTCAGAAGCAAGAAAAAGCTAGATGGACCTAGGCTCCAGTTAAAATCCAAAAAAGCATTTTATTATCTAGCTCATGGAAAGGGGCCCTGCAGAATAAAGCAAGAACAGGGATACATATGGCAGCTGATTGACTTGGGAGGTATTTCAGCACTATTTGGAATAAACTAGACAGGGGTGCATTCAATGTCATCTTTTGTTTCTTATTTTCCTGCAATGAATAACAGTTCCCTTCATGTATTTAAAAGGGACTGTGCTATGACTAGAGCAGAGCCCACCCTCACCTCACTCTACAATGATATAAACTACAATACAGGCAGCTTACAGTTATCTTCGCAGGACACGCCCCCCCATTTCTAATAGTATAAGGCAATTGGCACACAACAGAAATGGCTTCAGTAGCTTTTCTTAGCCTATTACAATATTACAGTTTTCTATACTTCCTGAATTTATATCCATTTAAATTATTTTCTGTAGAAATATGAAATAAATGCTGAAATCTTTACATATATACAAAATATATAAGTTCATCATAACCCTCTTTGCCCTTTAGGATATACTTCAGCATAAAAAAAGGTTTCCAATCCTGATATACTACTGCATTAGGAGGTTTGGCTCCAGAGGCTGGCTCCATATCAAACCCATTGTTAAACAGCATAATAAAAATAAAAATTACTTTATCAATTTAAATAGAAGTTTGAATAAGTAAAGCAACATAAATAGCAGCTATTTTAATATATGCTACTTAAACTTTCCCTCACAGAACCTTGATTCTCTTCCTCTTTACTCTAATCCCAACTTTGAAGGCATTCATTAAGAGTTGTCTAATGAATACAGACAAGTCTCTGCAAAAGCATCTGAAAGAGATGCCCAGCAGGAAAAGGGTACAGGAAGTACTGATGCTTGCAGCTACGACTTATATTACAAAAATACACATTTCTGAATTTTAAGCAATTTTCTTTATACTGAAGACTCTCATACGAACTTTATTGCTAAATCAAAGCTGTGAGATTGCATAATAAATAGGCAAAGGCAAGAATCACTGTTAAAGAACAACATTTAATCACCTTGCAATAAGGAAAAATAAATAAATAATGAATCCCAAACACTTGCAACTTCGTAGCCCAGCCTGCCCTGCTGTAATTGATACAGTCACAGTAACACTAAATTAGCTAAATGTCAAGTGAAAAACAACTTGCTTTACAGTTTGTTCATTTAAAACAGACTTTTTTTATACCAACAGCACTAACACATACTGCTGTCCTAACACTCAGGTCAACCCTCCCACAAAAGAACTAGATCACTTGAATAGTACGGTCATATCCAGTGCTTACAAAAAATAATATCTACTGGAAACACAAGTAGGGGGTATGACTTTTGAAGTGTACATGAGCATGACTAAATAACATTGATAAACCAGCCTCTCTGGGTTTCCATTTCCTCACCTCAGCATTAACTAGTCTGTTAATGAAATCAGGAATCATCCCCTGAACTAGCACACGTAAGCCAAAATGTCAGCAGGTCTGACTTTCTATATACATATGTCACCTTTTAAATGTTTAATATGCCCTGAAGTAGTATTTTTGCATTTTGTTTCTTTGATGTAGTAACAGATGTACTGTTTTTGTTGAACTAGGCTTTGTTCTTGTTGTTGCTGTCTCTATAACAAGGCTCTTTGGGCATGGTTAGGAGAGCAGGCAGTATTTCTTAGTTGCAAATCTCTAACCACTTTCCCTAGTGGTAGCTCCATCAGTGCCTGCTTTCCGTTCTCAGAACAAATCTGTCCAGAACTGTGCATCTTTTTCAGCCCACCAGAAACAAAACTCCATGTCAGGAGGCTATTCAGACTTGTCTGGACAAACTGTATCATGCAAATGAAAACTTTTAAAAGTACATTATATGTACATAAGACATAACTTCACAAAAATACCAAATCACTTGCAAAGTTTTCTCTAGATGAAGAAAGCTCTCCCTGAAAAGCTACCATAAGATATTTGAGAAACTGACAAACCTTTCCTTCAGATATTAGATTTTTAGGGTCTCTTGGGAAGACAACATACCTGTATTAAGAAGCATAACAGAAAGTGTTACTAAACTGTTGTATAGCAGTTGAAAGCCTTAATACTTAAGCCCTAAAGTCTTTCAGCAACACTGAAGAAATCCTTACCAGTCCATTAGTATGATTACACATGTCCCATAAAGGTATTAGAGCCAGTGTAACTCTGGAACCGTCTTCTGTTGGAATCTGGTTCTGCCGTGTCATAACAGAGGAAACTGCCCATCTGCAAAAGTCAAAAACATGAGATGGTCAATGTTCACAGCATTAAAATACAATTGGCCATAGTCCCACATGAAGCAAACATTTAGACTGGGAGTTTCCAAACTTAGTTTCCTTAAAGATCACACTGACTATAGGAATAGTAGAAGGCAATATCACTTGCCGGAGAAGCAGCAGCTCCCATGTTTCCAAGACATGCACACAGAACAAATACCAAACCAGGATTGTGACTGCTCTTCTCTTTGCAAGAGAACCTTCACATCTTCCATTGGCTGCAACCCTCAACCAGCATCCCATCCCTATGTCAGCTTGTGCTTCCCAGCCCTTCACCACATCCATACCTCACACTACCCTTCCCAAACCCAGGGTCACCTGCTCCTGTAGGTTTTCCTGCTGGGCAGCAGGAACTGTCATTACATGCAAACTCTTGTAAGAGCCAGGATATATTTTACTTCTCACTCTCTAAAAGCCTATGTACTGCATGAACTGGAAACCAGTGCAACCACCTGACGCATGTTTGATCTTTGGTAAGTGTCTCTCTTCAATTTGCAAGATTTTGGCTTAGGTCAGTTGCTAAATTTTCTGCTTAATAGAATTGAGAGGGAAAAAAGCCACAGCATTCCCAACAGATACCCAGGCAAACACCATGAAGAGAGTATTACATAGCTCTTTAGCATATGGACATCATTCAAAACCCTTCTAAGTCAGGGTAAATAAACAAAATGCAAGCTACCTTTTCAAATATAAAAATCTTTAGAAAAGCTTCGAATTTCAGTATTTTCTAGAATTTCATGTTTTATTTTATACCTGACAAAAATTAATATTAAACACCAGTGGAAAAAAGAATCTTAGTTTCACCATGTTCTGGCCTTAATACATATATGTGCTGCAGGGTTTTTTGAGGGGAAAAAAGATGCCACCAGGAGAAGGTCAAAATAATTTTAATTCCTACAGACTCCACTACAAACATGTAGTTAATATACTAGACTTCCTGAAGGATTTCATCAGAAGGACTAGACTGCTAAGAAAGAGAGTGGCAAACTGAAATCTACCTAATTCTTAAAAGAAAGTTAAAGTTAAATTGTGGACAATTGTGATATACAAACACTACTTGAAATACAGTAATAATATGCTTCTTGTTAATTGTTGTAATTTGTCTGTAAAATTTTAGACCACTTCACTTGTAAGTCGGTGTGCTCTTCAGTGACTCTTTAAGCGAAGGAGGCATGCTTTGGAAATCCCACTTTCATAGCCTTATCCAAAAGTACAACTAGGCTAGAAAATCCCTCATGAATGCCTTTTACTCATGCTATTTTAATCATTTAACAGAATTAGAGCTCTCATTATCTTAATTATTATTCTTTTTATCTTAGTTCTGTCACCCCTTATAGCACCTCCAAGTGATACTCAAGCTTCATGTGTACAACTTCCATTTTCCAGCTCTCCTGTTCAACAGCAGCAGCTCTAGATATTAACTTTTGCTCATATGTGCTGGTAGAGCCTTTATGAAAAAAAAAGAAATTAAAAAAAATTTCCCAAACCCAAAACTCCTGCCACGTCAACTGAATTATTTTCTTAAGAAACATGGAATTACCTTAGTAATCTGACTATGTGTGCCAGTTGGCTAAACTAACTGCTTGTGATGAATGACTATTCCTTTGTAACAATTAAAATTTGCATATTTATTTCACTTTCTTCTTCATTAAGAAAGTGTATTAGTATCAAGTCCTACCATAAACATTTCAGTAACAATAGGGCTTTCCCACCAATGAAGAATTCCAGGGCCCCATAGTTTACCATAGTAAAAACAGAAAAGAAACAAAAAAAATTAAAAGACAGACCAACCTGTAGTCATCATAAGTGAAAGAATCCTTTAAGGGCAGTTTGCTGGCATTAGGATGGGTCTGCAAAATGTAAGTTGCATAAAAAGGTGAAAAGAGGAAGAAAAGAGGAATCAGAAATCAGTCAGCAGAATTTCATTATTTAGCTGCCTAACAGATCCTAACAAGAGCCAAATGAAGCAGGAGGCGTCCAGCCGCGCTACAGAGGGATCATCATGCTATTATGCTCTCATACATCACTGTCAACTTAATTTGTTGTGCCCAGCAGCCGCCATAAATCTGTTTCTTCATATTTCAAGGCTGGAACCCACAGACATTGTACAAAAATAAAAAAAAAAAATTTAAGGTGGACTGAGTATATGAAGGTAAAACACAATCCAGCCCTTGATACACAGTGGGGGAAAGAAATCAGACAATAAGTGTACATTAGCTTTCATCAACTTCCACATTTTTCTCTCCTCTGTGATATCAGTGAGGTATTTCACAAATGCAAGAAATATTATATAAGATGTTCAGTTCTTCCTTGATACCTGTAAGAGTGTTATTCAGTAAAAGTAGCACTACATCTCTGAAACAAAAGCAGATTAAAATATTTAAATAGCTTTGGTGACAAACACTGATTAGGCAGTATCTACATTAACCCATCTACACACGCTCCTATCTCAAAGTGAAGCCGTGTCATTTGTGAATGCATACCGCAGTTCTCATTAAGCAAACATTTAATTTCTAACAGCTTTAAGAAGCTCTGATACCCGTTATTTTTCTGACTAATTAACTTATTTACAGTCTTGAAAATACAGGTAGCTTTAAGCCCGCATTCACACATTTTCTTTAGAACTTTGTTCCAATTCACAAATGGAAAGCCACAGTAGCATAAATTTTAATCTTCAGGTTCAATTAGGTCTCTGAGACGAATTGAAGCAAATGATCAAACGGTTATTTCAGAAGATACAAATGATTTTTTGCATAGCTCTATCTTTGCTACGCTTTTAATGCATGAAGCTCCATGTAGTACGCAGTTTTTTACTCTTGATGCATTAGCATCACAAGTGCGTGGTAATTTATCATTTCTCACTGTAATGTACTTGCTGGCACTGTGTGCAGGACAGTAGGGGATGAGGTAAAAGTGGCTCAAACCGTAAATCAATTAGAAAACAAAAGCTTGTGCTCAGCGCGCAATTTTAGGCAAATTATATATTACAAAAGGCTGCCAATTGGGTGTGAGGTCCCAGGTGGCTGCTCTCCCTCAGCCCCTCCGTTAACCCTTCCGATGGGCTTTCTCCGGAACACGACTAAAGTTAACAATTCCAATGGCTCCGGTCCCTCCTCTCACTTTTTGATTTTTTTTTTTTTCTTTTTATAGTACTCCATATGATTTTCATTGTATAACAAATCCCTTCGAATTTAATTGTAACAACACATTGTACCGTTGTTTCTTCTCACAAAAAACATTCCGTATAAACGCAGGACCGAGACCCAAACAGAGACATTTCAGGAGGCACCTTCGCTGCCGGCCAGTCCAGATCCGAGTCCAGAAATGAACGCAAAACTCAGCCTCCAGCTGGAATTAATTATTACAATCAAAAACCTCCCTATAGTTTTCATTTATGACAATCTAATTTCAACTCGTATTGCTAGTGTTATTAATGTATTTTGCAGCAGCTTGATAAATTAAGCAGGGAAAGACAGCACCAACACTGCGAGTATCAGCCCCTCAGTTTCCCTTTACAGCACAACCGCGTTTCCCTGCGACCCGCGGCGATCGGTGTGAGGAGTCGGGTGTCACCGTGCACCTCAAGCTTACAGCTGGCATTTCGCTGTAATTTATGCCCCGGAGCCCCGTGGGCGCCGCTCCCCGCGGCCCATGCCCGGCCCGGGCGCTCAGCCCCGCTCCAGCTCCAGCTCCAGCGCCGCCGCCCCCGCGGCCCGGGCCGGGCCCTCACGCCGCTGGCCGCGCGGGCCGGCAGTGCCCCCTGCCGGCGCCGCCCCGCTCCGCTCCGCTGATGCCGCCCGGCCCGCGGGGCACGGGCACCGAACCCTCGGGGCGCCTCCGGCACCCGCAAATCCCGCACCGCACGGCGCACCTGCAGCCGCAGCAAACGCCCCCGGCGGAGCGGGGTCCGACTGCTCATCCCAGGACAAAGATCCTGGGAACGCAAGCACCCCTGTCTGTCCCCTCTGTTCTCTCCTGCTTTCCTGCTGCCCCTGAAACAGCAGCATTTAGCGGAACATGCTGTTTTTCCCAGGATAAGAATGACTACGGTCATAATGCACTGGAAGTGAAAAGGCGTCGCAGACACTGCAGGGGTGAACAGCAAAAAGCGACTGCTACCAGCCCCTGTGTCCAGTTCCAGCCCACACCCCATGCCGGGGGCACCAGCCGACAGCCTCAACCTGCACTTGGAGCAAATAACCATAAGATTCAAGACCTATATATGTTGTCATTGTCCTCTCTGTAGGAAACGGCTATTAGATCAGTGGATTTTGCAGGGAGATCAACTGTCCATTTCACACAAGCATCCCCCTTCAACAGCCAACCTGAACACCCAACCCATGGGGCAAAGATCCTGGATTTGGCAAAGCCACCAAATGCTCTGTCACCCTCCCCATTTGTAAATCTGTGAAACTTCGGGAGTGCCCCTACGAGGACACCATCCAGATGCAATTCACATAAAACCACTAGTAAATTACAATAAAGGACAAAATATAAGGTCTTAAAAGACACATGGCAGAATAAAATCCCAGCATATGTAATTACCGTATTTATAACATTCCATGGCACAATAGTCTAGTAGCTCTTTTTAAGTTAAGATACGTCAGCATATTTGATCATGTTAGATTTCTGATTTAGTCTATTTTACTATGTAACTTAAAAACCCTATAGATTACAAGAATTTAAAGACACACAAAAAAAGAACAATATTCTGATTAAGAATTTGATTTAGTATGCAGCTTCTCTTTATAGTCCCTTGGTAAAAATGAAATCTCCCTAACAAACACTTAATAAAACCTGTCAATATATCTAGAAAGAAAAATGACACAAATGCATTAAGTATTAAATACCCTTGAAAAAAGTCACATATTCCATGAATTTTTGATGTACTATCTTGACATTAATGTAAAACCTTGATATTTATAATTGACAGATATTTAATAAAGTATAGAAGATGACTGCTGCATAGCATGCAAATTGCTCAGACTGCTCAAAAAAGATATAGACATATTTAAACTAAACAAACACTTAATACGTAAAAAAAAAAAGTCAGATCTAGCTTTCACAGGTTCATGCAGCTAGGTCTCTAAAGATTAGCTTTCAAATGTGACATTATCCACTACGTGAACCCTAATTTTAAGTTACTAAGTCTGTATGAAGTAGTTTCAGAAAGTTGGGAGGGGGAAGCTTTAAATAAAAAATGGGAACATGAAAATGTGAATATATTCATTTAGATGCAGGTCCTGACATTCTACTGAAAGAGTTATTATAAAGAACAAATACCATTTATTTCGTTACCCTTTCTGTGAAAATATTGTCAGAGCTGGCAATCAGGGTGATGACCACTGCAAAAACAAATAGTGGCATGCTGAATTTCATTTTCCTCCTGATGCTGCTATTCCTAAAAAAAAAAAATGAATAAAAAAAACTTTTTCCCCTTCAGTGTTTCAAGCCTTCTTTGAGACATTTGGAGGATATCTCAAAATAACCAGAAATATTAAAAAGTAACAGTGATTGCTGCCAGATTGTCTGCAGCCACTGTGGAAAGAGACAGACTGTTATTCTAGTCACCTAAAACACTATCAGACTAGAAGCCAGTTACTCAGTATGGCAATCAGCAGAAGGGGGGGTGGGGGAGAGAAGGGAAAAAAAAAAGAGAAAAAAAGGACATTTCCAAACATTTTTTCTCTTTCTGTGAAGCAGTAATATCCAGGGGTTCACATCTCATGTTTAATGCCTCACAAACAAGCAACACTCCTGATGTGCCATAGGGGCTCTGAGTTAATAATTTCCCCATCACACTTTTAGATGGACATCACAAGGTAATGATTCTCAAGTTCCAGAAAGCAGATGCTAAAGGACTCCCACTCTGAGGGTCTGTTTCATTTGAACGGCATGAAGGCTGCAGTGTAGAATAGGTGGGTGCCCAGCTACGAAGCCATCACAACCCTCACTCTGTTTTGCAGAGTAGGGCATTCGCTTCCTGTCACAGTGGCCAGACCTCTGAAGACAGTAACCCTTTTCCCTATTCAATCACAAAATGCTAAAGCTCATTTATCAGAGCTCCTAATCTTAATGGGGAATTTCCATTAAAATTGGCTTAACATTTGCTTGTTTACCAAGTGATGCAAAGAACAAGTCCAATTACTGTAACACATAATATAATGTCTGAGTAGAAGGAAAAATTAAAGTTTACTTAGTGTTAAATTTGTGTTCACATCTACACTACTAGATGCCTTGAAAAGAGCTGATGTATTTTTATGCAAAGTCATATTGCCCAGTGTATTCATTTGTGCTATTAACCCTTGTATAATCCAAGCAAGAAAAAAATATTTTAAACACTAGATGTGATCAAAGTTAGGTTTCTTAAAAAGAGACAACACCTCTAAGCTGAGATAAACTGATCATCGGACCCATCTACTACACCCCTATAATACATAGACAAATAAAGGTTTTTAAAAATCTTTGGTTTTGTTGGTTTCCTGAGTTTGTAGACAAAGAGATGGTTGGACTTCTGTGACAACTATTTCAAGTACTCACAAGTCCAAGGCAAAGTTGTGGAAAATCATTGCATTGATATCACTAAATCAGACTTCAATATCTCAGAAACCTCTTGTATCCCCATTCAAGTGGAGACAGCTCCACTTCTACCTCAGGAAATGATCGTAGCTAGTGTTAAAGAGTATACTGAGGCCACCACTGCACTCCCTTCACAGCCCCCAAAACACTAAGGGTGCTTGAAACAGTTAAAGCCAAAACCACTTTAAGCTTCCACCTTGTTAACTTTCATTCCTTTGAACATAAACCCCAAGGGTTAGTTGCTTTTGACCAAACAATTTTTTTCCTCTTCTTTGCAGATTCTTCCCTCTTTCCACTGTACTCATTAACATGGGGAGACTTCGTTATGAGCCTTAGTGGATGCTACTTGATGGTTTCAGGCCAATGTGTAGGTGTACAAAAACACAAACACACACACATTCAGGGCCAGAAGCAGGAAGATCTGTCAGCATTTGCTGGTTACTGTCCCTTTCCCAGCTCTGGTAATCCTTTGAAGCAGCAGCCTTGAAGAGAAACTCCTCTCTGTGGAGCTGCTGAGGCTTTAACTGCCCTAAAGCTAAGTAAAATAAAGAATTCAGAATGGAGGATCCTAGTGATCTACAGGGAACCAAGAATTCACTTTTTCCATTGGACATATGCTGCCTAACCTAATGAGGGAAGCCAGTTCACTGTACAGGACAGGAGAAAAGGCCAAAGATTATTTTACTTTGTAACAACAGTTTATAACTTCAGAGGCATGCTCTGGAATTTTCAAACAGCCCAATTCATGAAGTACTAGGAATAATGTTCACAAACTTGAGCTGTTATACAAAAAAGATAATTCTACTTTGGAAAACCTAATAGCACGAATCTTAATATTTAAAAAAATTAAAAATTAAAAAAAAAGGTATCATAGGATTGAAACTTATTAAATCTAAATAATATTCTCGCTTAATTCTTTATGTCAGCAATTTTTATTTACTTTCTGCCAATATTCACAAGAAAGCACTGTTCCAGACTATTAGGGGATTCATGCAGCGGAAGCAAAGTGGAATGACTCCTTCTGGTGCAATGGAATTTAACTGCACAGTCCCTTTTTCTGTACCTTCTACCTGCAAAAATTGTTCTTTGTTAATGAGACAGCAGTGGCACAACAGACAACTCAAACCATTAACTATTAACTCAAGGGTCTGAAGGACCAACAAACCACTTCATATTCAACGTGGACATTACTGTTTGGTAGACAGAGTACACAGAAACAACTCTGAACTGACTGCAACCAAGTACCCCACCTCCAATCCTGTGCCATCTCCTTTTCTAAACAGAAGCATAGACAGCCATGGATTCCTTAACATTCACTTTTTGATTACTCCATTTCAGAACACTACTTATTCTGTATGTATGTATACATACACAATCCTGAAATAGTAATCTTTCCCAAAACAGAAGATGCTCATATACAGCATTTAAATAAGTGACCAAGTTTTCTATACCTTTTTTTGCCCTTTCACAAAATCACTTAGAGCTGAGTGCAACCCCATCAAGAGTTGAAGTGGGAGAAGTCGGGCTGAGATTAGATGTGTTTTGCAATGAGACAGCCTCATGAGTCCTTCCCGAAACAGTTCATACAGCAGAAGGACACACGAACTCCATTATCTCCTGTGGTAAATCTCCTTGAAAAATATGAGTTTACTGTTCATGTGAGCCTTAGATTTATAGGTTCATTCTGCAGTGTTTCATTCACACAGTACAGTAAGTTACAAAACCCAGCTTCCTTGCAAGAGTTTATGTTTGCATACCATGACATCATTTACTCTATAGGCTCTTCCTCAGGTACAAAGTTTACCTTGAGCATTTTTCATCTCAGGAAACATTTTACCTTGTTAATTTCAGGAGCTGGGCCTTGATCATCCTTGTGGGTCCCTTCCGGTTCTGAATACTTTATGATTCTGTTTAGTGCAACACACAGCCACTATATTCACACACAAATTCATCCCACAACTCTACTATTAGTGAACTCCACTATTAGGTGAATTGCAAGCTACAAAAAAATGCTGTAATGGAAACCCTGAAGTGAACTGCTTTGAAAGGACAGAAATGGTATTTCCAATCCACAATCACTCAACTAAAGAGTTTGCTAACAAGCATTAACATTACGCTATATGGCCAAAGTTTTGCTACCTGTGAATCGAGTACTCAAGTTTGCCCAATAAATCCAACCAGGAATCACTTAGGTGGAAGCTTGGATCACAATCACCTCATAACCAAGTTTCACAGGCCATGCTAAGTCCTGGAACTAGAGGTACTGGGGCTACAATGGCACACACATCCAAAACAAAAACTTACCATTCCCTCTTCAACTTGCATTCAAATAATAGTACAAGAAAATAAACTTTGGTTTACTTAGCAACATATCAGTGTCCTACTGTGTAGAGTATTAGCATTGAGTCTGACTGAAGAGGATAATCCACTTTGTAATTTAGTTAAATTACTAATTTTAACAAAGATAAGTACCCTGCATAATTTTGCAGTGCTTAAAGAATACATCCTTTGAGTATTCCACTCTAAGAAACATCAGCTTGTTATAATATTTTAAATTTATGGAACATTTGTAACTGCCGTTATATCAGGAAAAAATATTAAATCTGCACAATAAGTACAAACTTTATATGAGAAAGTATACTTGTAAGTGCATCATGATCTCCTGATGTCTGCTGAGGCACTCACTTCCACAAAAGACACAGACAACATCCTTGGGGATAGCCTCAAATGTCCCACAAAGTGCAACTCAGTTAAAAAAAAGGCTACTAACAGAAAAGCAAACAAAAAACTGTCTCCACTCTATTGGCTGTAAAAAGAGATGCTTATCTGCATTCTCAACCAGGAGAGTGGTTGACAACCCCATCTTCAAAAAAATGCCTTAAAAGCCCATACTACTAACAAGAGAATGTATTATTCCTCCCAAATGTGGTTTAAACTATGCAGAAACAAATTTTGTTTAGCGCTGCCACATATGCTTTGAAGTACGTCTCTGCTTCTCTAGAGGAAAGCAGGCTTTTAGGCCACTATAGCAGAACCCATTCAGAATATAAAATAAATTAAAACCTGCTGATTAGGAGATCTTAACAATGTCTGTATGATGAAATATAACATCTATATTCAAAATGGAAGATATGTTTTATCATGTCTGTCCCTCCAACTTTGAATTATTTTGACTCTAAGAAATAGCAGACACCAAGCAGGACATGCCTCTATTTCCATCTAGGCCAGGATGGTCCAACTGGTGCCCATCATCTGAATCTGGACCACAGGATGCCTCCATATGGCCTGCCACCTTTTCCTTGGAGGAGATAGGGAACAGCTGTTTAAGGAGCAAACGCTGCCTGAACAGCCAAACACCTCCTCCTGTGTCCGGCTGGCTCAAAGCCCAGAGCTGTCGCCGTGTTCCTGTGGAAGGCAAGGAAGGAACGGGGGGAAGGAGGCAGCAGACCTTCCACCCACGCAAGGACTCGAGCTCTTCATCTGCCTGACTCGGACAGACAGAACCCAGCAAAGCCTGCAGCTGCTTCTGCCGTGGAGAGGGGCAGCCACAGGAACGGCCCAATGAAGCCCCAGGATCTGCTGTTACTGCCATCAGAGCCAAGGGTGGGATATACCAGAAGTCACACAAAAATCAGGAATTTGGCACATGTTTGCAAAGTCTAAACCACCTTACAGAAGATACACTAAGTAGTACAGTACACGCATACTGTCAATCTTCAATCTGCTGCCAGCAAAACAGATTAATACAATATTTTGGCCTTCACAGAGAAGAAAAACACAGAAAATCATAAATATATTTCATTATTAACTGCCTACTTATTTATTATTGATCAAGAAGAACAACTTGGGCATTGAAATCCAGACAAAGCAAATTAGATAGCAACACTATTTTTACCTTTGCAACTGCCCACTCAATGTAATTTTAAATCTCTCCTTAAGGTGACATTCATAGTAGACAAGTAAACAAAAGGAAAAGATTTTACAGGGTTTACAACTGTGCCATCTTTCTTCCACCCATTTTTCACAGTGTTGCTGACATAATTTCTGAAAAAAAGATATTTGACTGGTATGCCAATGAGCATAAATCAAGCAAGGAGGAAAACTGAGAATCCTAAAGACCTACCTGGTAAAGAAATAAAACTCAATTCTGTTTCAAATACATTTGCTTTGACTGTATATTGGTTGAACTCTTTGGAAGTATTAAAATACTCTCTATTACATCAACTTAAAAATAATAAATACCTTCTGATTACTTCGATAGGGTGTTTTAAAAGACAGTATACTTGTCTGCGTTCAACTCAAATATCATTTAGTACACAAAAGTTAAATGGTGGTGTCTTCAAGCCAAGTACAGAAAGACACCAGATGTTCTACTTCGCGCTGACCTGGAAAATCATATGCTTATTGGAATAGGATAGATTAAAAACAACACAGAAAAATAATGTAAGAGCTGCATAAGTCATACTGAAATCATCACCATAGCTTCAAAAATTGGTGTAAAAATTATGCTAGAGATGTGAAATCTCACCTAATATACCCATATTGAAGAGTCACACATACCAGAGTCACAGATACCAGATTTTAAAGATGCTATAACATTATTTTGAAATCTAGAACTTGATGTATTAAACATCCTAACTAAAATGATATTCCAGTCCCCAACAGCTAATGACTGGATTTTAGAATTTCATTCACATTAAATCAATTAGTCAAACTTTATATGAATAATATATGAAATTTAGTATCTGATCAAAAGGGATTACAGCCTCCAGGAAATTAATTTCTCTGTCCAGTACTGTACACAAACAGATCAAAACATCTTTGGATAGATTACTGCAAAGCTTGTATTCACAATGGGACTAGAACAACACTTTCACAAACAGTATCCAGATGTCAATATACCCTAGTCAGAAAACTGTTTGACAGTGTTCCTGTGAAATGCTGGAAGCAATACAGATAATACCTAAAAATTATTAATAACTTCTACCAAAGAGATTCTATTTAAAAAAAAATATTAAAAAGAGTGAGACTCATGGGGCAGCTTCTGCCTTCTTGAGTAAGAGTAGCTTGACAGAAGGAAAACAAAGCACTAGCAAGTATTTGCTCATTAACTTTGCAAAGAAACATAAAACTGATTCAAAGAAAATAAGTTTACTTGCTAAAATGTTACTTAAATAGGTGACTTTCTCCATTCAGTTACAATTATAGAATTAAACTGATCCCTCTTGCACTGGGGAGCTTAGCACTGGATGCAGTACTCTGGATGTGGCTGAGTAGAAGAGAAGGATCACCTCTCTCAACATGCTGCCAACAATCTTAATGCAGCCAGGATGCCATTAGCCTTTTTTTCCTGAAAGGACACACTGCTGGCTCATGCTCGGCTTGTCCCCCAAAATAATAATGGGACTATTTCATTCCAAGTGCAGGACTTTGCACTTCTAGCTAAACATCAATTGGCAGTCCATTTCTCCAGCCTGTCAAAGTCCCACTGGATGGCACCTTACCAGAAACTGAAGTGAGGCTGACAGGCTTGTATAGTTCCTGGGTCATCTTTCTATCCTGAGGATAGGAGTGACATTTGCGTTCTTCCAGGCCTCAGGAACGTCTCCCAGTAATCATGATCACTCAAAGATCACTGAGAGTAAACAAGTTTGCACTGGAAAGGACCTTTAAGGATCATCGAGTCCAACTCCTCACTGTGATGAACAGGAACATCTTCAACTAGATCATGGTTGCTCAGAGCCCCATCCAACCTGACCCAGAATATTTCCAGGAATAGGGTACCTACAACCTCTCTGGTAACCTTGCCAGTGTTTCACCACTCTTATTGTAAAAAATGCCTTCCTTAGATCTAGTCGAAATCAACCCTCTCTTAGTTTAAAACCATTACCCCTGCTCCTCTGGCAACAAGCCCTGCTAAAAAGCTGGTTCCTGTCTTTCTCACCCCCTTTTAACTACGGAAAGGCTGCTTTAAGATCTCCCTGGTGTCTTCCCCAGGATGAACAAGGCCAGCTCTCTCAGCATTTCCTCACAGAAGAGGTGCTTCAGCCCTCTGATTATTTCTGTGGTCATCCTCTGGAATCTCTCCATGTCCTTCCTGTGCTGGGGACCCCAGAACTGGGTGTAGTACTCCAGGTGGGGTCTCACAAGAGCAGAGGGATTGAATCCCCTCTCTCGACCTGCTGGCCACACTGTTTTTGATGCAGCCCAGGGTAAAACTGGCTTTCTGAGCTGCAAGCACACATTGCTGGCTCCTAGCACTCCCCAAGTCCATCTCTGCAGGGCTGTTCTCAATCCCTTCAACCCACAGCTGTATTGATAGCAGGGGTTGCCCCAACACAGGTGCAGTACCTTGCACTTTTCCCTGTTGAACTTCATGAGGTTCCCAAGAGCCCACTTCTCAAACTTGTCCAGGCACCTCTGGATGGCACCTTGGTACTTGGGACTCCTAAAGGTCAGTCTTACCAGTAAAGGATGGCATTTGGTGCCCCAGATTTTTACATGTTCTATGTATTCTATTTTTACATGTTCCCCCACTCCATCCAGCAGCAGGTCCACAATTCCCCTGGTCCTCCTTTGGTCATCTATGTACACAAAGAACCCTTTTGATCACCTTTGATATTCCTTGAAAGATGCAATTACTACTGGGCTTTAGCTTTGCTAACCACATCCCTGGATGACTGGACATATGGTCTCCATATTCCTTCCAGGTTATCTGTCTCTGCTTTCACCTTCTCTACGCTTCCTTTTAATGTCTGAGTTTTTGCCAGGAGTTCCTTGTTGATCCATGAAGGCCTACTGGCACTTTTGCCTGAATTCCTGCTTTTGGGATTAACTGCTCCTGAACTTAAGAGGAGGTGATCTATCAATACTAACCATGTTTTCTTTCTTGGATCCTTCTTCTCTCCAAAGCCTTATCCCATAGGACTTTTCCAAGCAGATTCATGAAGTAGCCAATATTGCTCTCCTGAAGTCCAATATTGTGACCTTGCTGTTTGCTCTGCTTCCTCCTCTCAGGATCCTGAAATCCATCACCTCATGGTCCCTACAGCCAAGGCTGTCTTCAACCTTTGCAACTCCAATAAACCCTTCCTTGTTTGTAAGTATGAGGTCCATGAATGCAAATAGCACCTCTCCTCATTGGCCCCTCCATTGCTTGAGTGAGGAAGCTCTCCACAAACCTCCTGCACTACTTATGCCTTTCTGTGTTGTTACTTTAACAGACACTGGAGTGAAGCCTCCCATGAGGACCAGACCTTGCAAATGTGAGGCTATTTTTAGCTATCTGTAGAAGGCCTTATTCACTTCTTCCTTCCTCCTGATCAGACAACCTTACAGCAGAGACCCACTACAATGTCAACCATATTGGTTGAGGTTCAGTTTTTTTATGTTTGTTTTTTTCTTTCCAGACAGATAACTTGCTAGTGCTCTTCAGAAAAGAAGTGTGGTCCCTCAGTGGTCCAAAGACTACACGCTGAAAACACTGTGTAAATCAATGCCAAACTGCCATCCTGGACAGTCTCACAAAACTGGTGTTTTTTCCAGCACATGAGAGGCAGCTACATACAGGTACTACTTACTCAGAGTGCCACTGAATGCATTGCAAAAGCTATGGTTAGCTAATGGGCTCTGTTAGTTTTGGACTTACCACTTCAAAGATTTCAAAAGTCAACTAAAGTTATAAAATTGTCTTTTATTTAGGCAGGTAGTAACAGCCTTTACTAAAGCTGGGGAAAAGATACGACATTGCTTCAAACCTGTCATGTTCAAAATGTAAATTGTTTGGACACTTCCACCTTCTCTAAGTGCATTCCTTGTCTTCATAACTTGTTTTGATTTACAAAAACTTCTCTGCAGCTGACTACAAACAGGGATAGAGATGCACCTGAAAATCAAACACAAAGTCCACTGCATATTCTTTTTACAAAGCTTCAAACTTGGCTGTATTTTCTTTAGGAATATAATCTCATTGTGATGGTCTGTAAACTACATGGCTCCCTCTTGTGTCTATTATACCACATTTCAGTGGACAAAAAATTTTTAACATTAAGCCATAAATATTTGGGCTTTGTTCACCCTTCTGCAGGCAAGCAGTGCTTATAATGTTAAGGAAGTCACAGACATACCTTCCTTTCTCTTCCCCTGAGAAAACCCTGCAGCTTACAGAATTTCTCTTTGGAACAAAGTATACAAAAAATCTTGCAAACTACAAGTCTGCAGCAATGAAAGTAGTCTTTTCACCATTCCCTCCCTGTATTTTGATAGCATGCAGAGGCCAAATGCACGGTTAAAGTACATCTGCAACAACTTTTAACTATTTTTTAGTTATCAAATTACATATGTTTAGAGAGGTGTCAGTGTGGTTTACAGAGCCCGGCTAACATGTTCAGGAGTTTATTTTTGTCTGCTCAACATCCCACCTGTTTCTGCTTATCGAACCAGACTACAGTTTAGCTTGCAACAGCTGTGAAATTCATAAATCTGCCCATTCTTCATGTGTAGCCAGACTAAGCACTTGGAGAAAGAGTCAGAACTGCAGCAGTCACCCTTATGGAGAAGCTAAGAAAATAAAACAAAGCAGCACTTCTCAAACCATGTTTGAAACTGCACATATCAGAAGCCAAATTATTTTAAAAGCAGTCTAGCCATCCTATTTGGAAAGAAAAAGAAACATTTGAAGACAGGACCCATTAACCTGTTTATTCCCCCCCACCATTAGAAATGTTTTCTAGACTAAAAATGTTGCAATTAAAATATTTTGCCCGCACAAAGTAGTCCCTTTTTTAGTATCTTCAAATGGCAAAAAACCCCCATCTTTTATTTCAAGATGCTGCTAGCATTAGTTCCTGCAGTAAAACAACTATCAATAAAGTAAACACAGTTTTAAGATTTTTATATTACAAAGAATGTATTTATACTTCAAAAAATACTTTAGAAGGTACTTATACTTAAAAAGTATTAGTCTGCATACTGCAAGCAAGATGAAAATCCTGGTCACACCAGACAGCTTTCACTAAAACACTTTTGCTAAAGCAGTAATAGTACTGAATGAAATGATGGTATACAAAAATCTAAAAAAATTTAATTTCATCAAGCTTGTAGAGTACACTGCCTTACATAGATAAGTGGGTTTGCTTTGTTTTTTTCATTTTTATGACAAATTTCTCTTTCGCTGTTTCTTCCCTTTTCCATCTGCTCATAAATTACCCTTAGTATTAGTATTTTATGGGTCAATTTTGTTCACAAAATCATATGAGTACATGCAAGCTGATACTAAAATTAATTTCAGCTTTTATTTAAAAGGAAAAAATGGTACTTTGTTTAAGGGAAGAAAGAGACTTCTATTTTTCCTCTATGAACTTTTTTCCTCCACCATTTCATAAATTATAACCTCATTTTTGAGAGCAGAAACAGAAATTAAAAATTTAAACTTTTCCATAAGTTTTCATCAAAAACATTAATAATAGCTACCCAATACATACAATTGACGTTCCTGGAGCCAACTGAATTTATTTTACTTTCTAATGTGAATAGTAGTAAAGAAACATTCAGCTGAAATTGTGGTTACATGGCAGTGCTGAAGTAAGGCACCAAACAACCAGAACCCACTTAAAATTTAACTAATATTTATTACCTCTCATTCTACAGAGGAAAGTAAATAAAGCAAATGAATCCTACCTGATCTACCTTCATGCTCATGGTTCAACAACGTGAAACAACTGTTATAGAACAAGATATATAACAAGAACACAAGACAAGCAATTAAAGCATTTATCAGGAGAACAAGAAAAAAATTGATCTAGTTTTTTGATCATTCTGCATTTAAGGGTTTTTTTAAAAATTAATGTTGCAGTCACATAACCTCTCACATAATAGTACTAGTGCAGGATTAGTCAGTGAAAATGATAGAACTGGTCATAGTGATAGTTCAGCTAATTCAGATGATTCAGTTATGAAAAGAACTGCAAGAGCAAGAATAGCAGCTAGAAGAATTGGATGTTCCACAATATTCTGCTAATAACTTGTTAAAAACAACAGACTTTTTTAGGGTGAAACAAAATTTCTAAGGCACAACATTTAGAAGCTCTGTTTGATCAGGCAGCATATTCTGAGAAACTGAGTGAACGCTGTAAGGCCACGTGTGGAATGGCAGTCTAGGATATGACACAGAAAGAAAAAAGAGTTGGCTGAACTATCATTTCCTGAATTGTGACACCTGGAAGGAAGAATTCAGTTCCCTTCTGATATCAAAGCCACTGTTTCTAGCTTATTCCTTGTGCATTTGATTTGGCTTCCACCCATCATTTTCAATTACTTCAATTTTCAAAATGTATCCGTCTGCTCCTTATACTCCATAAATGGAATTTGTGTTTGAAACATATTTAGTTCTTGAAACACCAAACAATTACACAAACTAATGTAACTTTTGTTGAATTAAAACTGTTGATAGAAAAGCTTTGGAGTTCTGGTAACACTAAAGGAGAGTAGAATTGCCTTATGTCTTCTGACCTCTCCCATGGCCAAACAAAATTTCTCTAGATCACACATTTGGGGATACTCAGTACATAGAGCCATACATTTTTAAACAGATTGTGCCACAAAAAGCTTTGCATGTTTGGACATTGAGCACTACCTTGAGAATAACACATCAACATTCACTTACAACATTATATCTAGATATCAGTGACAATAACAGAGTTCTGTTAGAAACTAGGTTTAAATCATTACTTCAGAACACAATGAAAAGTTCACCCATCTCAAGCCTCTCCATACCCTAAATGTTACCAGATGGGTTTATCTTTGTATTTGAAAGCAATCAAAATAATTATGCTAAATAGAAGAGAAAACAACAGTTAATCCATGTTCATTGGAAATACAACACATGCAATGGTTTTATTCTGTCAATTAACAATTATAATTTTACTTCGTTAAGTGCAAACTACATATTTTTCAAGGAATCATAGAGACATAGATTGTAGATCTCTGCAGATCACGTAGAAAAGTTTCCATCCCACAGACTTCTAGAGAGTGGCAAGATGAAAGCAGTGACTGGATTAATCCTTATCTCCTTTTCCCCAGAACAAACAAATCCAGCTCCCTTAGCCTCCCATATGGATAAAGGGCTGAAGCAAATTACATCTTAATAGCCCTCCTATGGTCTCATTCCAATTTGTCAACAAGTTTCCAGTTTGTCAACGTGTCTTTTGCACTGGTCGGCCCAAAATTGTACAGTATTCTAGCCGAAGCCTCACCCATTTCTAAACAAAGGGCAGTAATCATTTCTCTCAACCAAATACATATATTTTCGTATATCCATAAGCCTAGGAACTGCAAAATTTTAACAGCAATTCAAAAAAACATCAGGACATTTCTCTAATGATTCAGACTTTTATAGGCAATATACTTGTATTACTATTCAGCATCATTGTTTTCACACTATCCACAATAAGGATCATGAGAACAACATGTATATACTATATTGAAGATTCTTACCTGAATAATTTTGTAGAAGTACGCATACTGTCGAGCTGTATTTTTATATTGGCTAAAAACATCATGTATGGCCTGAGTTGATTGCAGATACTGTACTTCATCTTCTTCAAAATAGAGAGGAGTATCATATTCACTGGGGAGAGTTTGGATGTAGGGCAGCCAGAAAGAGTTGGGGTTGGCTCGCTCACAAAGGAGATGGAATGCCAATGTTATATTGCCCATGGCTTGAAGAATTCGATCTTGAGAATATAGAGATCCTGAATTAACCAAGAAAGGTGAAGAACTAAATTGAGTCTCCATGGAAAAGAACATCCTAGATTTATTTTAAATTAACATGGTTAAATAAGAGGTAAGCACTTAATAAAAAAACAAAAGCTTTTCAGGTTTCTAAAATATTTAGCTGCCTACACTGTACAAAAAACTGCAAGTTTTTTGACACAGCAAATGTTTCGTGTACAATTGCATGACAAAACTAGAACAATATTCTCAATATCACAGAACATTTTATCTCCAAGTATTATACAAGCTACATGATATGTGTTCAAAATAACACACACTTGTGGAAGATATCCAGTGCACTCTGCCAGAAACTAACCGGGAAATTAAATTCTTTCCACTGCCACTTCAAGTTTCTAAGTATTCCAAACCTGATAGCTGGCATGATAAGCAAGCCTTGTAATAAAGAAGATCAGCTAAAAAAAGAAAGTCTCCCACTGAAAGATCCCATAAATATTAATTTCTTTCTTAGGAACTTCCTTGAGCTCTTACCCAAGACTGAATTTTTAGCTGACTCAACCGTCATCAACAGTTTTCTGGGAACCCACAGAAACAATTCTTCAGCCTACAGAAAGAAAAGAAATGCAAAAAAGGGTCACTTACATGTTATGCCAAGTGTCTCAAATATACATCAGCTTTAAATTACAAGTTGTTTGCATTATTTTTTTTAAAATCAAAATTCTTCTGAATCAAAATTCTTCCTTCTCCTCCACTGCAAATTCAACAAACAACTGGCGTTTCATATTGTGGTAACCAAATGTTTCAATCTGCATTACACAAAGTTTAAATGCAGACACTCAAATAAAAAATAAAGCCCTTCCATTTTAGAACTGCTAATTCGTACAACACAACCTTAAAGCTACCAGATACATTATATTGCTAATAATTGCATGATTGCATTTTCTCACAGTAGAGTTTTTTCATATTGGCTCTTTTTATTCTAGAAGAACTGTTCAGGATTTCCATCAATGTATTAACTGTGTGCTAATGAAGCTCTTAAATAATTGTACTATGCTCATTTTCTAATAGTCTTTTTACAACGGCTGATTGGTCTTCAAAGCTGTTTCCCACCTACAAAATGGGAATAGAAAGACATATTTTTAAATGCTTACCTTTTAACAGTTAGCTAACTCTGTGTGTGTCTATAGTCCTTACCTGATGATTAAAAACATCCTTTACAATTATCATAATTTGGGGATTTTTTCATTTTCACTGGAAAATAGGTATTGCAAACACCTTTTTCTGAGACAAAAAGACCAATTCTTTAAAAGAAAGGACATGAATGAAGAAGAGGCTAAATAGGTATTCAAAAACCTCTTTTTCAGGCAAAAACTTTCAGTTCTCAAAAAGGAGCATTAAAAAAGAGAAGAGACTAAATAGTTAGAAAACATGGAATAAAGGGATACATCAGTGTGGTAGAGTACTCTGGTGATTAGGTAAAGAGTATAGGCAACACAGAGGAAAACAAAAAGATTGATTAAAAATTCACAGTACTATCAGTAGTCATCAAAAATAATACTCAATTTTATCAATAATGTTATTCACAAGTACACAGAGTTGGTAATGTTTCAGAATAGCATAAGCAGTTAAAAGGGGGAAAAGGGTGAGCATTTCAGATCTCTGCAGATATATTTCAAACATGATTTTCTAATCTAAGTCAAATGTTCACAGGCTCACCTTTATCTCTCTTGTTGCTTTCAAACCAAATCCCTCCTCTTGAAAGTTAGCTATTTCAAAACCCTCTGTAGATGCTCCATTTTCAGTTGCCCACTTTAGCAATTCAGGGAAATAGTCATCTCTTTTTCCATCAAAGACAACAGACAAACCTATACACACAAGTTATTAAAAAACAAATGCAGAAATAAGAGGACCCAGAAAGATAAAAAAGCTCAATATAGAAGCCCATGTAAAAAGCTATCTGCTATAGCACAGCAGTGCTACTTTGAAGTAGCTGAGTCAGAACTGGTCTCTGTTAAGTGTTAGTCAATACTATATAAATGTCATACCCAATTTTCATCAAATTCGATATTGTGCCAAATTGGCTTACCAGTCATCTTAAAAATGCAACTGCCCAAACTGAGCAGTAAAGAAATATGAAACTCTCCTCTTCTTTCCCTTTTAATAAAAGCCAAAATATTTCTAATCTTAATATCAATGACAAACGCAATCATCACAACATGTTGATACAGAAAAAGAAGAATTTGAGAGGTAAGTTGTAATTTCATTATCAGCACTGCAACAGATGATAAGCAGATTTTTAGATCCTTCTTTCATATACAAGGCAGTTAACCTTTTCCTGTAGCATATGGATCTACTAAAATATCTGAGGATAGATCTAAAATATCTAAGGATCATCCTCCTGACATCACAGAGTTCATCCAAATTTTTACACTTTGCTTCTCCAACTGCATGTGGTCCACCAGTGAAATCACAAGCTTCATTCATTTCCTCAGCTTTCCTCTTTACTGTGAATTCATTTGAATCTCTCTTTAATAGTTCCTGGCTATACTCAGCCATCTCCTTTTGTACCTCTTTGCCTCTGTGTGTTCTCTTCAACCCAAACTCTAGAGTCAGATGACATTAAGTGTCCAATGGCCCCCAAAATGCTCAGGCCATTTCATGAGTGACAAAATGTCATCAGCAAGATACCTTACATCCAAAGATATTTTGGCTAAGCACAGGGAACAAAATACATTTTGAGATTAAAATTATTTTAGGAAAGTAGCATTAGTGTATTTAAAATACCCCCCCTTCCTGCCTCCAAATTTTACATTTCAAGGCCCAGAACCAATAAAATCTGTAGTTAACTTGAAAGCTTGAAATGATACTTGCACTTTTATCTTTGATGATGCAGTATAAAAATGTATTAGTTGTTTACAAAGTACTTTTTGGAATATAATGACCTCACAAACCTGGTAAGACTAGTTGCACAGTTTCTACACACTTGGTAGGTGTTTATACTGTCCAAGACTTTGCTCTTTTGATTTCCAACTTTTGCTGCTGTATAAGACTGGAAGCTTTTAATATCCAGCTTGTACTTGGGACCATTCTTTAAGCATCTCTGAAATTCTACTTCTCTTCCTTATATACAATGTGACCAACACTTCCCAAATTTTTCCAAATTAAAGAGAAGACCAGCTCCTTTAAATTATATGCACCATAAATTGTTTCTATATGGAACAAAATACAGCTGTACTGATGAAAATCTAAATTGAAAAGTAGTTTTATTTAAGATTTTCCTAATGAAACAAAGAAGGACAATTTTAGAAATTAAAAATACTCAGTTTTCAAATTAGGCGTTTTCTATACCAAAGATTATTGTTCACATTCTACAACCCCATGTTCTAGTCAAGAAAAGCACAAAGTATAATAGTCTTGGCAATATATATTAAGTTGTACATCTCAGAGCTCCCAATAGGAACTTCTTCTGCTAACTGGCTAAAGCCTTTATTAAGTTAGCAAACTGTGCAGTATTAACTAATGTGTTCTGCTAAAAATAGTCTTGAAAGATGCCATACCATTGCTACTCACTATGTATCAAAAAATGTTACATGGAAAGACAATTGCATGTAAACAGCAGTGTGGTTAGCAGGGTTTTATCTCCCAAAGAAAAAAATATGCTCTATTAACATGATACTCTTACACTAATTCTACCATCTCTGCCAGCTGCATCTTCCCCATGGATAGTTTAATCTTTCTGGTGCAAAGAAAGATACAGCAAAGAGGCCAACGCCTATTCTAACTCTGCTCTTATTAACCTGAATTATGACTTACTTTTACACATATATCACATCAAAAAAACCTGGACATGTATGATAAGTTTATAGAAGTTACGGCACAGTTAAAAAATAAACTACGTTCCTGTCTGCATCAGTACAGAATGCAGTCACTCAAAACAGCATCATTTACTCTTCTGTACACCCTCTGCCAAAAACTGATGTTCAGAGGTTTGTTAATTCTTTTCATGGAGTAAGACTTTTATGCATCAGTCAAAATATATTAAAAACAGGTATGAAAGGGAAATGTCAAGTCTCTGAAGTATTTGTGTTATTAAGGAACACCATGAACTAGTCGAGCTCCATTTATATGTAATCTGGCTTTCTTGCTGTTACTGTATAAATACCAAAGAAAGAATTGTTTAGGACTTTTCCAGGTATGTCCAGCCCAAATCTACTCATTTTAAGTTTAAAAAGTTATTTTTCAGGCATTAAAATACATCAGTCATAAAAGAGGTTAATTTTACTAAAAATTATATGAAAAGCACTTTTAGAGCATGCCTCCAAATATAAAACTTATATTAAAAAAGTGCCATCAACAGCAAGATGTGACAGACCATAATAGAAGAAAACTGGTCTAGTATGAAAAATTAACCTTAAACTTTGGAAAACTGGCAATAAAATTCCTTATTTACTATGATATAATAATAATTTCTTTATTTTGATTATGTGCTTTATTTAGAGCAGATAGACTTATTAGCTGATGTATATATCTTGTGCATTTACATATTTTTGTCATTACTTGATGTCTGATGTTGCATTGCTGAAACTGTTTCAACATTCAGTAAAGTCTTGATGAAAACAGTTACAAATTTGAATTCAGAATGCTCATATTTATAGAGGCAGAGCAGCAGACCATGCAATCAGGAACCAACCCGGCCTATTATTCTCTGAGGATTTTTATTTCAAGTCCTTCCAATTGTGATGAGAAAACAATTTCAAGTTTCTTTTTCTACTCATCAGACAATTCTCACAGGATCCTCTGTCTGTGATAATCATTCAGAATTCTGAGTATTAAAATGGTTAATGCCAGTGGTGAAGCCTACCTGAACATTTCAGAACCACTTGCAAGTGTTTCACATTTACCTTTTTGCTTTTTGCGGATTTTCTCCACGAGCGAACGGATCTGTACATATTCTTCCCATTCCTTACCAGGACCTGGGGGAGGACTGCTGCACTCTGGAAATAAAAATGTTTTCTTTAATGAAGTACATAATATACATATATATGCACACACACATATATATTTTAACTTCAGAATTATGATTTCACAATAACTTATCAGAACTCCAGTACTATTTGTCCTTCAAATATGTTTACATGGCAAATTAAAATCTCCACTGTTATAAACATCCCATTATATGACAGGTAATTAATTTACTTTTGAAATCTTCACAGTATAACTTATCTTATTTTTAATATTCTTTCAGATGCAAGAAACAGCAAATGTCAAAAAAGCTTGGAAGAAAAAAGGTAAACAACAAGGCCATTAAGTAAATAATATCCCACATAAGACAAACAAAAAAAAGTGTCTGTTTTCAATAATTCAAGCAAAGCACTCTGTTTACATTAGCCTGCTTGCCATCACTCTTGCTGTAATGAAAGCAGATGATAATAGTACAGCGCATACCTTAATTAATTGAGAAATTTGCTGGTATATACATTTCACCTGCCTAGTCAATACTGTTTTCATAGATGCACAAGTACAGGAGGGATGAGCAAAAAAACACAAAGCCATGCTTTAGATTACATCCACAGTGTCTCTGTCAATATTCTAAATGTCAGTGTGTGGATTTCTTGACTTAAGCCACGTAAATCCAAGTGGACAGCTGAAGATTACCTTGATCAACTGATTTGAAAAATCTTAGCATTGAAAAAAATATGGAAGCTTGACAAAAAGAACAGCTGATACTTGCCTTTGCTTAGCAAATTAGATCTACATTTTATTTTTAGTAGCAAAGCAGAGGCCAATTGTAGCATAAGCATCAAACTGCTTTGCCAACTCCTTGTCTCCTCTTCAAGAGCAATGCTAACAAAAATTTTAATTTTTCTAGGGCAACATTTAGATGCATCCAGAATATGAAAATCTGGACTTGTGTTTCAAAAAGAACTGTATCACAGCACAGTTATTAATGACAGTAGAGTCAATAGTATTTTAGCATCATTGTATGAAATTATGCTCTTCTTTTCATATTTACTAGAAATAATGGACGAGTTCCAAGTTCCACAACAAGTGAAACAATCTTTGGTCTATACACGAGATCTACACACCATGAAAAGCTTCCAAACAGCAACAACAGCAGAAAATTTATCTAAGCAACAAAAATATCTGTGCAGTTGACCTGAGTTGTATTACTGCTTCCCACAGTTAACTTCCCTACTGTAGTATCAGTTCGAATTACTGCTCAAGTGATAAGTGGAAACAGTGCAATTCTTCAAGTTTACAAGAAAAACATTTTTGACAAAGCTTCAATGCCAAGTTATCTAGTTGTTTAAAAGTCTAATCTCACCCAGTATTTATGCTTGCATTCCAATGAAAAGCCAAATGCTGCCACAAATACGGTCTGTCCAATAAATACCCATTTAAATAAGCCAAGGATGGCACATATATTAACAGAGATAGATATTCTGAGATGCATACTAAACTGTCTTAAACACACTGAAATAGCAAGCTTGGCCACTTATGGAAGAAATACAACTCACTGGCTTCAGCAAGAAAATGTCTGTGACACCATCCCTTTTCCCAGAGAGGCATAAAAACAAAACTTACTTTGCAATAACTCATTAATTAGATTCAACATTTCCTTTGGAGATACTGTCGCTGTGGCTCCTGTACCTGACTTCTGAGTTTTTACTCGGCTCTTCTTCCCCATCTTCCAACTAAAACAGATTAAGAAGCACACTGTCACCAATTACAATGAAACAAAATATAAGTATGAATGAACATCTTCTTTCACTAGTCATGTAAAAAAGAAAAGAATGAGAAATGATTTCTCGCACATGTATATGTGCAAGTATTATTTGCATGGCCTGACTGTAAGAGCCATACAGTGCAATCTGAAGCAATATTTCATGTAGTTGCATATTAATTACTTCAGGGTAATTAGAAACTAGAAATCTTAGAGACAAAAAGAAAAATTAATCTAATCACATGCAAATTCATTAGTTGTGAACAAATATTATGGATTTTGAAGTATTCAGGCTATAGAAAACCAGGTTATTTTATCTCACCAGCTGCATGGCCAACAGCAGCTGAATTAGTATTTTGACTGTATGTTACATAGTAATTCAAAATGAATTGAAAATTAAGAAGTCCATTTCAAAATAAAATCAAAATACCATCTGTATATCTTTGCTGCAGCTTCTTGTGATTCAAGGCAACTAGTTAAAGAAAACTTATTTTCAGTTCCCAAAGTAAATGGAACACCATCTTAGGCTGGTATTCCAATATTAAGTGCCCCTTGTTCTCATGCAGAACTTAGATCACACAACACCTCCTGGAACAGCAGTGCAGTAAAGCGTGAAATATCCAGGGAATTTCTCACATGCACTGGGAGCAATTTCTGATGCTGGCACTGAACAAGCTTCTAGGGGAGGGGTTGTGCAGGATCTGGTACTCATGAATAAGGAAGAACTGCTCACGCATAAGACAGCCAACTGCCTTGGATGCAGTAATTGTGAAATTGTAGTGTAAGTCTTGAGAAAAGAAAGGAAAGGAAAAAGAAGACTCTGGACTCACTGCAATAGACAGAGCTGGGACATGCTCAGGGAATGGTAAGCAGAATGACCTGGGAGGCTACAAATAAGTCCATTACAGCCAGTCATCTTCCCAGACTCTTTTCTCTGAGCACAAAACAAGCCTTCCCAATATGAAAGAAAATCAACAGGCACAGCAGGAGGCCAGCTGACTGTACACAGGACTCCTCACTGAGAGAGCTCAAATGAAACAGAAACATAGGTAAAGTGGGACTGGGGACAGGCAACTGGAGGAGAATATAGATGCACTGTCCAGGCAAGCAGACAATGAATGAGGGAGGCCAAAGCTTGTTTGGAGCTGATATTTAAGATGAATGGGAAGGGCAAGAAGAAAAGCTTTTACCATGAGCAGAAGACACACTGGGGAAGGTGTAATGTAGCTTCTAAATCAGGAAGCTACCTAGCGATGAAAGGTACAGAAAAAGTTGAGACACCCAGCACTTTGGGCATTGTCTTTACCAGCAAGGACTGCTATCAGGTTTACCATATTTCTGTATCTAGTAGCAAAGTTTGAGGAAAAGGAGCTATCGAGACAAAAAACTATCTAGGCAAGCTGAACCCATGTAGGATCAGATGGGAAACATCCAAAGTACTGAAAAAGCTAGCTGATGTCTCTGGAAGACTGCTGGCTATCATCTTTGAAAAGTCATGGTAATTGCTCATGACAGGAAACTTGTAACTTAAAATCAAACAAACAAAATCCAACTGAAAAGCAAGGTAGAGGCAGGAGAGAGTAAAGGATCCAGAGAACTAGAAAGTAGTGAGTCTCACCTCATTTGCTGCACAAAATGTAGAATGAGTTCTAAAATGAAGTAATTTCCAGGCATGATGGACGTAAATGTGACTGGGATCAGAAAACAAACTTCTAAAGGCAAACCCTGCACTGCCTCAAGCAGAAGAATAAGTGGCTTCACGGACCAGAGAGAACTGATGGTTGCTAGTGCTTTGACTTATGCAAGGCTTTTAACACTACCTTCCATAGCACCCCAGTTGTCAAATTGAGGAGACATGTACTGAATAGGCAGGCAAAAAATTCCTTGAATCATGAAGTTCAAAGAGTTTTGCCAAATAATCCTTTATGTCAACTGATGAAGTGCAGTATTTCTCAGTAGACAATACTGGCCAGCATCACCAGACTTGGATGCTAGGACAGAAAGGATCCTCAGCACATTTACAGACAATATAAAATGGGAAAAGCAGCCAAGACATTGAAGGTTAGGACTAGCATTCAGAAGGATCTCAACTAACTGGACGAAGAAGCCAGAAGTGACTTTGTTAATTTATACAAAAATAAAGTATCCTGCATTTGGAAAGGAAACGATCATATACAGCATCATAGCTGCAGACTGGACCAGCTGCAGCTCTGCAGAAAAGGATTTGGAGACTCTAGGAGACAGCAAGTTCAACAAAAGCCAGCACCCATAAACCAGTGAAAACTAACTGCATTTTGAGCAGTATAAGTAAGAGCATAAACAGCAGGTCAAGGGAAGCAATCATTGCCCTCTGCTTGCACTGGTGAGGCCACATGTCCAGCACTGCAGCTTTGGGCCACACAGAGCGGGACGTATTGGCAAACTGGAGCACATCCAGAGAAAGGCCACTAAAAGGACTAACACATAAGATGAAAGATGTCATTTGTTCACTCTGGAGATAAAAAGGAGTCCACTACTGCCTTCACCTATGTGACAGGGAATTATACAACAGGTGAAGGCAGATTCTTCTATGGCAAAAAACTCAACAGGCAACAGACACACAATGCCTCAAAGGAAATTCCACATAGACATAGGGAAATATCTTCACCCTGAGGATACTTGAGCACTGAACAGGATGGAGATTTAATAGCATCTCCAAGCAACTTTGGAGAATTTTAAAATTTGACTTGGCAAGGCCCTAAGCAACCTGATTTAACTTTGAAGTTAAAGTAGAAAATGGAGCCTCTCAATCTACTTTTTTCCCTACAATTTCACATGTTATTGCAACTGAAATCCTCACGTCTATAATTAGTCTATACAGTAAATATCTTCCTATACAGCATAGAAGAGTCTATGTCCAGTTACTTTGCAGTGAGATGGGAGAGAGAGACAGTCATGTCCACAACTTTAAACATCTCAAAGATTTCAAACATCTCCCTAACTCATCAAGATCACCACAGCCACAGCAGCTTTAAGTTGCAACACATTGCACAGTAAAATTCATAAAATCCAAAAATCACTGTACAGAAGTACAGTACTTTGGGTTCCAGGTGTTCTGAGCATTCTTTATATATAAAAAGAATAATTTTATCCTTGGTCAGTGTAGTTAGCTGACCCAAAATTACATATTTCCTCTCATATGCTCCCAAAAAGTTTTGTTCTTTGGCAACTGGTATTAATAATGCAATGTATTGACCAGCAGCTGAAAATTCTAGTAGGAAAAGCATATAATCTGGCTGCTTTCCCTTTTCATTAAGATTAGAGAGAACAAGAAACTACCAAACCCAAGGTTTATTTTAAATAGTAACTTTAAATGATCAGGAAGCAAGTTAACATTGTTAACTTATTAACCCAAAATTAAAGGAGCTCAAAACTGACTGAAAAGCAACACCTGAAAAAGGGGGAAAAAAAAGTAAGGCAAAACTATAAGGTGTTTTCCAAAGTGAAGGCAAAGAAACTGCATCTTTCATTTTCTGACATTAAACATATAACAAGAACAAGACTACCTCTGAGTAACAGAAACTGTGAAGTCCTGAGGCATATCCAGGTCCCCTGATTTTAGCACTCTCTGACAGATAGAGGTCAGGGGCTCAAACAACCCACCTGTGCTGTTTAATTTTATCAGTCCACCTTGAGTTGCATAACTTACTTTCCCAATACAGTTTCTACCATGAAAAGCCCACATATGCAGCTGGTAAGAAGAGATCCCACAGATTCAATGTGAGAACCACAGTGATCACATCTCTTCATGTTTGTGAATGAACACTGGACATCCTCTTGAAAGGTGTTGCTCTACCACAAACAGCTACATTTGATATGAGATTTCTTAATATTTTTCAGCTCAGATGAAGAGGGCAGTAACACTCATTATGCAATCCATGTTGAATTTATAACAGTACTCATTGGAAATAGGATCAATATAAAAGGTCAGCCAGCCATACTGCAGTGTGAGACAAAGATAAAGAATAACAATATCAACAAAAAATGAACTTAAGAGTTTATTTTCATGGTCTTCCCATTATACAGACTTTCTTTCTGGTTTGTTTTCTTTTCCTCACCCTCCCAGCAGTTTTCTCATGGTACATCCTTCTCAAAGACTTTATTTGTACATCATCTATTCACTTGAGTGTTCACCTCTCCTATATGCCATCCTGATATATTTATTTTAGACTCTTCCGCTCTTAAGAAAAATCAAGTCAGATGGGTCTGTAATGGATCCAACAGCAGGATTGGAGATGGAGTCCAAAATCTTAAGAGCAAGAACAATGCAGTTCTGTGTTAATTCATACAAATGTTTTCTACATTCCCTCTAAGCACAACTCCCCGCATTTTTAGAATAATCAGAAAATTAAAGCATTCACACACTTTATTTCATGACAAAAATTATAAATTATAGTTTAAATCAACATACTCATAAGTATTAAGATATGTAGGTTTAAAAAATGAAATTCATTTGAAGGATTTTGTTTTCTCGTTTCCAAGAATAAAGCAAGTTAATTGATCAGTAAATTGGGGAAAAACAATCTTAGCAAATGTTCTGTATACACAACTACCAATATACTGCAGGCTTTTTGCTTTCCACTACTTTTTCAAAAGTTGTATTGAGAAGAATTATCTGCTTGAAATATAAACATCCATCAGTACAATTATGAGGAGAAAAAGAAAATAAAACTGTGCACATATTATACATGGAGATATGAAAAGTGACAGCATGGGTTCAGAACAATACTCAGAACATTCTTGAACCTGTTCAAATATGGTACACAGCATTAATTTTTGAATTTTTCCTTGTATGAAACACGTTAGTAGCAAGAATCCATTATTCTAATGAAAGTATTGCCAAGAATTATGTCTAAAGATAAAGCTGATTTCAGAGGATGTGAACTTCAGCTTCCCAAACATGATGAAAAGGAAAATTTGAAGAATGCTTCGTATTTGTATTTGTACTACCATCCTAGCTGAATATTTTTTCAGAGCCCAAAACTAAACACCTAGCTGAAATATAGTCTACACAAGCAAGAAATTCAAGCCTCATGCAAGATTTGTCTGAGCTACTACTGATGTTCACAGCAAACATGCCATGGAAAAAAACAAGTTCATTGAACACAGCTCACAAGATTGATGGCACCATAATCAGAAATGCATTTTTTCAGTACACTGTTACCAGTATATGAATATGAAATAAGCTCTGTAAGTTTCTCTGCTCTCTCCTTTGATACATGCATCCTGTCTAACTATTGCTTCTTAGTCATCAGAATTTCTACAGAGAAAATATTCTGCATGCATGATTAAATCAGCCAGTCTCTCTCACACAAAAAAAGAAGCAAAACCATCAGACTGATAGACTGAGATATCAGGTTAAGGAAGTATTTCCTTTTAAGGAATCATCTACCTTGATCAAAACTGTACTTTTTGATCCAATTCCAAATCAAGAAACAGGTTTCTACTTCCTACATACTTATCTTCATTCACTGTTCAGTTACATGAAACAGAAATAACTATTTAAACCTAATGCATTTGACAGCTGTATTGTTTAGTAAGAGCCATAATTTGAAAGGATTTGCTGCTATACATAGCTGTCTAGAAAATGTATTCCAAATACCAGCACAGTGAAGTCTATGAACCATTAAAAAGTCACACATTATATCTTATAAAATATATAATCTAAAATAAGATTATGAATGTTTTTTCAAAACTTCTGAAATCTAACAGAATACTTCATCCAATTTCACGGAAATTTTCTTTTTTTGGGAAAAAAGTTTAGTTAAGGAGTGCTCTGCTGTATTTAACCAGCAAATGATGGGTTATAATGATAGCAGGAGACTCAATATGGAGAAGGTAAGTGTGCTTCCTTTGTGAAGCTACTTTTTGTAATTCAGTTCATGAAACTGATTTTAGAGTTAAATTTCAATTTAAAAAAAAAATCCCAGAATTCTAAGAAATATTTGTAACTTCAGGGGAAAAAACAATATATTTTTCATTTCAAATAAAATTCCAGACAAAAAGTATCTTCCTTTGCAATACTAAAACTATTGTTTAGAAAAAAACAAAATATGAACCCTCTTTTTGACACAGCCATGAAAAGGAGTGTTTGCCAGTACCTGCATGAAGTAATAAATACAGAAGAAGCAATAAATAAATATTATATATATAATATAGCTGCACTACGTGGGGAGAAACAAAACAAAAAATCCTTCAGATGAACCACAAACTTTATGAATGCCTGAAGAAGCAGCACACATTTCAGTGGAAAAGCGATTTGGGGTTTGTTTTTTTTCTTTTTGAGTTTAGCTTTCTGGTTGTATTCTGGTATATAGCTTTAAGTACTATGCCATGCTTTCTTTCAAATGAACATTGTTGAAAATTCCTGAAAGCATTCTCCAAAGAGCAAGTGCACTGACAGCAATGATGAATAAGCTTAGTAATACAGAACACAGCCACATTTCCAAATATAGTGTATCAGCTGGCCTGACAAGAAGAATCTTGCCAAAACTGGCAGCAAGGGGTGTAAATGATCCATCTCTCTCTCTAATACTCTAATAAAGAGCAGTTCTGTTGGGTTCAGACTTTGAACTGGTTTCCATATCATACACAAAAATAATATTTTAATGAGCTGTAAAATAGGCCTCCTCTTGACTTACAGCTTTAAAAAATGAGCATGTTCACCTAACAGCTTTAGAAGGTAACCATGAGAAGTCCACACAAAATCCCAGAAGTACTAAAGAACTGCCAACAAGTGAATGCATTTTTTGTTGCTTTATTAAAAAAAAATAAATTATTACTTTAGCATTTTATTTAGGAAACCTAATACTTATGGCATTAGAGAATTTGACTTCATCACAGGACCACATCTCCTTATGGAAGTAATGCCAAGCTTGCATGATAAAATACAGATCTTTCCAAATAATAGGTCAGAAAAAAAATTCCATTTAATCATTAGCAAGTCCCCTAGCTCTTCACATACACATGACAACCAAGAAGTTCACTGCAGCACTACATCGAGCTGCAGGCAGGTTTGATAGGAAAAAAATTGAAAGATCATTAAGCACTGTAAAGACACCTACCTCTCCCTCTCTCTAACTGGGTATAAAATACAAGTTTGCAACTGTTGTTACAAAACTGTGAATATGATCACTGTGCTAAGTAAACACTACGTTAATTTTTAACTGTGCTATTTTTAAAACATTTATCCTACATGATGCCTGGAGTCTGATTTCTTCTGGACTTCTATCTCACTTTCTTTTCAAGCGGTGTCAGAATCCCTGCAGGGCTCTCTATGCACTAGTTGAATATTGTTTCAGAGGCCAAAACCAAAAATCTAGCTGAAATATGATCTACACAAGGAAGAAATTCAAGCCTAATAGAAGATATGCCTCAGCTACTACTGATGTTCAAAAAACACACAGCAAACATGCCATGGAAAGCACTGTGCTTTCTGTTCCCTCCCCCCATGACCACACGAGCCAGGCAGCATCTCCTTCTGCAGGTTTCAATATAACTGTGCACATGGTCACTAACTGACAAACAGGCCAAGCAGGTGAACTTCTCTCAACACAGCTTTTCCTCTAGCAAGCAGGTCAAGTCAAGTATCCTGTCTTTTACCACTTCAACCAAAGTTGATTGAAAACATCCACCAAGTTGACAGGTGAAACAGGACAAACTGAGCACCAGAGAGCTGACAAGCCTTATTTGCTTCAGCTATAACTTTTTACTTTGCAGAGCTGTAAAGCAGCTACCCAAAAATTTGCCAGACTTTTACAATACCAACCAAGTTAGGAATTCCCACAGCAAGAGGTACCTCTCCAAGTTAAACTTTGTTTCAAGGACTCAGAACATTTCAGATCAGCATCTTAACATTGCATTTTCTTTAATTCAGATTCTTGTAGATGCTAATTACATTATGTTCTCATTATTACATAATAGTTACTACTCCATGCATCTACTTGGCACATATGGGCACAGATGGCAGAAGGGTGCAGATCTAGAATCTGTATTAGAAGGATACATATGGGTAAACAAGGGCAGACAAGGAGAAGACAAGGGAATTCTCAAGCCATGCAAAGAGCAAGGAGAGGTGAGTATTGTAGGTGGCTGTGGGATATGTTCTTTGGCTGCATCAAAAGGGAGGACAGATGAGTGGGATGCACACAAATGAGGTCTGCAATTTCTTTTTCTAGTTTGACTGCCTAGCCAAAGTCCTTTTCACCTCTACTTCATAGAGGGAAGTGTATCATCTCTTATATCAACATATGTTAAGAAGTCAGGGTCTTAAAGGACAAGCTTAATGCTTATAGGCAACTGACAGGAGTTATCCAATCTGTACGTAGGAGAACACAATTTTACACTTGATATAACCAGTTTTACGCAGAATGTGATCTTTTACTTCCACTGATCAAGTTTGGTTTTTTCTCCTAAACTTGAATCTTATGACTGTGGCTAAAAAGATAAATACATTTCATAGCAAATAGATGAAATCAAGAAGTGTAAGTACAGTGTGGGCGGAGGAAGGGATCTGTGATCTTTAAGAAAAATTCAGCTTATACATTTACAATGAACGCTATATTTTCTTCTGAAAACCACCTACATCATGTCACTTGGAAACCACATTAACATTCTCATCACTCCTAAGGTATTAATCTAAATGTTCCTACTAAATAAATGACTAATTAGTTACTGATTCAATTCCTTTCCCCCCAGCTCTTTCACCTCTGATGTACTCCACCCCTTCTCTTCTTGCTATTAATTCTCCTCTCCTATGACTGCCTTTTCCATTTTCTTCCAATTCCTCTACAAGCTTGTCCCAAAAGCTGGTCTAAACACAAATATAATCGTAGTTCACTGTCTGTGTATTTTCTTTCTCCAGCATTCCTCTGTTCTTCTGTTTAAGTTGCAAGCTCTTTTGGAAGTCGGACCTTCTGTGATTATATAGAGGAATAATAACAAGACAGCCTATTTTTAAAACACAATCTGAAGTATTTCTGTAACACTGATGACAATGATGACAAAAATGACCTAAAGAAATCATTAATAAGATTAATAATAGAAAAACCCATATTTTTTCACTTATGACTACACTCCACTTAAAAAAAAATGTGAATTTATGTTTCCCTTAGCCATAACCCACACAATTTGCTTGAAGAGCTAGCTTTGATACACATGCTCCTCGTGGCAAGATGCTGCACTTAGAATCAGTCCAATGCACAACATAACTAACACAGAGTGCCCTAGGATCTTCTGCTCTCCCAAAACAACTTGCACCTCTCAAACACAGTCCCTTCTTGCCAGTTAATCTGAACATCTTATTTAATATAAAATATAGGCTAGCTGCTTAGGCTTTTCATTTGAACATCAGGTCGAGAAAGGCATCTCCAGCAGCAACCCACAGCTCCAGATATGCATTTTCTGCAGGAAGAGAGAGATCCTGGAACACACATATGCTGCAGTTTTTTACCAATTTATCTTAGGAAGTTCTGCTTACCCTTGCACCCTCCCTTTCTAATGTCTGCTTCCTGGATTCAAGACCCCCCCAAAGTCACAGGTCTTCCTCCACAGTCTTCTTGATTAAAAAATTCTTACTACATTCCCTCATATTTTCCCATTTAAAGAACTGCACTGAACAGCATTCACCATCTCCCGGAGGAATAGTGAGAAGTTGCTGTGCTCTGTTTCTTTGTAAAGCCTACAGTTTTCATCCTTACCATAGTCCCCTTTATTTTTCTTCTACCCTCACCCTGTCTTTTACCAGAGGAAAGAAAAGTAAGTGACAGCAACCAAGAGCAGACTACTTAGAGACTTACAGGAAAAACAAGACAGAGGGATTTTCTCCAATATGTTCACGCTACTTCTTGCAGCCCAAGCTGCAATGTAGTAAGATTCTCTTCTTCAGGAAGCCTGTGAAATTATCCAGGGCACCTTCTTGTACTACATACATAAACTCACTTTTATTTTCTTATCAAAGACCGGATTTAAGCACATGATCTATTTGCAGTATTTGCAATAGGACTCTGAACATTTTGTCGCTCAGGTAAAGCAAATTAAATAGGTTGTCACCATCACTTCCTAACAAGAACAGTCTTCCTGAGAAAAAGTCTTTGAAAGCCTCATGTCTTTTGATTCAGTTATTTCCTTCCCATACCTTTTCTCATCTTTCTGACTTAGCAGATGGATTTTATTCCTTTCAGGAGGTAGGTACCATTTACTTCTGTCTCCCCTCTCTGGGATACTTGCTTCTCACAAGCATCTCTTTTCTTTCTTTCTTTCTCACAAACATCTTCTTTTCTGTTCTCTAAACTAGACACACTACCATATGAAAAGTATGATCATCTAAATAAATGTAACTGGTTAAGAATAATTTTTCCCCCCAATGGGGAAAAAAATAAAGAGTGACACAGAAAATGTCTCTCTAGCCTTCACTAATGAAAAGAACTTACTGGCAAAAAAATCATTAGAAATGTATGCCCATGTTCTTAATGCTTCCAAATGAATGCTTTCTCTTCCTACAGGATGGGTTTGAGTACAATTAGAGCATATGTATGCCATTGCTTTAAAAACAGTTAACATCAACTAAGAAAATAAAAAAATATTGTTAGATAATATTTTTGCTTTTGTACTTATTCAGAAAAATCCAGTTCTTGCAAAGCATCTGTTTTTCAGCTAGACCATCTTTTTTCTTAATTCTTCATATAGGCTGTTTACCAAGGCATAAGACAGTCACATGATTGACATATGCTTCAATAAACCCATATGTAAAATACATATTGATTGTTTATGAGAACACTACTTACATGTTTTGTCCTGGAAGAGCTGTTTGCTGAGGCGGTATAATTCCAGAAGAAACACCCTCAGCATTTAAAAGAAACTTTGAAAAAGTTTAGTCTACAAAACAAGATTAGCTGTTGTCTAGATCTAGCCTCTCCATAGTTGTTTAGATCTACTCCCAGTAGTAGCCCCCTCTAGCTCACATAAGAAAACCTCCCAAACGCTAAAACCATAAATACAGAAATGTTAATATGGATCAAAATATTAGCCAGTATGTCATAGCTACACAAGACTCATAAAGTTACTTTGATTTTACCTGTTATCCTGTGCACATATGTACTACACAATGCTTAAGTAAAAGTGTTCATATGCTAAGACATGAACTAGTAATTATGTGCTACCTTTGTTGTACTTAAATGGCTTTATAAAGATCTAAATATTCCACAACTTTCAAAAATAGGTCCTGTGATGGCTTAACACAACATGTTCTACTTGCCATTGCAATGTGCCAACAAGGCTCCAAATCACTTCAGCATGTCATTTCAGATAGCAACTCCTTGGCCATGCTGGTACTTTTACCAAGTGTCTTCATGGAAATCTCAATATTAATGATGACTAATGAGATCAAAAGCTAGGAACTGCCAACATTTCCTGTATTTTGCTTAGTCAGACTACTTCAAAAGTAAAAAAATTAGTCACACTCATGACTATGAAGGCACAAGTTAAAATTAAGCAATATTATGTTAATAGAGGTGCAACAAAACACTGTAACATTCCACATTGCTCCAGAGTGAACAGATGTTCTGTCCCTGCCAAGATGGCTAATGCACTTTGAAATTTCAGCAGGGCCTTGCGTGCAATTAGGACTTTAGGATGATACTATCCAAGCATATATCTCCATGGCAATTGGTTTTTAACCCAAAATAAACATTTCACATAGCTCTGTCATGGTCACTAAGAATCACAGCAATTTCAACCACCAAAAAAAAAGAGGCAGCACCTCTTTAAATGGGGATAGAACTACTAAAAACATGTAACCCATTCCCTCATCTGTATTACTGAGAAAAAAAAAAAGTAGTGTGCGTGCATACCATCCACTTTTTTCAGATTCTCTAGAACAAATAGAAAAGATTGATGCATATTGGTACATATCACTACATATTTACTGTGACCTGCTTCACGTAACAGCTAGAGCAGAAGGAACAGAGCTTGGCTGGATAGCAAAAAAAAAAAAAAAATCTGGGTAGCACTGTGTAAATTTTTTTTAAAGTCCTTTTTTAATTGCATTATAGTGAATAGCATAAATAACACATAACTAGGCAATAACATATATTCCAATTAACTGGATTGTCTCAAAGGAAGAGATTTAAAGCTGAAGACACTTAATGCCAAGGACTACTGTTAAATTGCAACAATAATTCCACGTAAGTGGAATGCCCTCAAGCAACCTAGTAGCAATTGGGCCCACAATTATTGCTATGCACTGAAAAATTCTTCTCTCAGTTCAGCTTAGTTTTCGCTTTAACACCTTTGCCTACCCTCTGCTTTCTTCACATACTGCAATTCCCATATGATTTACTATTGCCTCCTACACTGCTCCCTTCTAATTAGATAATTACGTAGGGCCATCATACTGACAAACCACGTCTCCAGTCTCGGCATAGGCAGCACATCCTATAAAGGGACGGCCACTGTTCCTGTGCCCTTCTCATGTAACCAGCTCTCATCTTGAAGTCGCTCCTCCAAGCAGCCAGGAGTTGCAGATGTAACCATATATCAGATACATCACCTACATTTTACTGAAAAGAACTTACTACCCACAGAGTCCTTGCCACATGTACACAAAGTTACAAAAAAACCTCTTGCAAATAACTCTAATGAAAGGCAGGAAAGGAAAGATGATATCTAGAGCAGAAAATAAGTTTCACAAGCTTTAAGACTTGTTCTAGGCAATGTGGCAACATATGCAATTCTTGCCCTCAAAATGAGTTTCATTACACATTCATGTCTTGTACAGACTTAAATTGGCTGAATGTTTCAATACCACTGCTGGAAACAAAAAACCACTTAAGTATCTATATTTGGACACTGAATTGACACTACCCAGAGTGCACAATTAAACTGTGCTTGAAATTATAAATATCTGATTCAGCTACAGTTTCATGTTGCTTCCTGGAATACCCTGTACTTAAAGAAGGGATTCTAAGCAGTTTTAAAGTAACTGCTGTATTTTTTCCTAGCTAACAGTATGAAGCACAGCTGTTCAAACAATCTTCTACAGCATTTGAACTCCTTAAACATGTAGTCAGAGGTGGTACCGGTGGCACTTCATCCTGACCAGAAGAGTTTAGGATCACTGTAAGACCACAACAAACAAAACATGGTCCAGAAGTGTTTTGAATTCTCAGGGCTTCCAGGCTGCAGCCAGGAACCACAGCAGAAACTAGTGTGAACAATGAAAAGACAAGTTTGGAGAATTCCATTGTGTATTTGTGTACCTATTCTTAACCTTTCCAAGATGTGGGAATAGCTATGCCAGTTAATGGGTTTGCTGTTAAATTATACTGCGTGTCTTGTACACTTCTGAAAGACACCTGACAGATCATGTTGATATAGGATCATGGCTGGATAGAGGCAAAAACTTCAGAGTGGCACTCCACCTCCATGAGAATGCACTGCTCTTTTACCCACACAGACAGTACACCTGGCCTGCCTTCCTGCTCTGGGTGCAGAGCAACATCAGCTCATTGTACACATATATACAAAAATCTATCACTGCTCATTTGTGGAAATAATTAATGAGCATTACTGTCATTCCTTCCATGTGAAGTTCAAGGAAAGTTGAGTGTTATATAGCAAGGTTGTACAATGGTTGCCAATGTATAAGTTGTATCAGTGCACAGATTTACTGCAATGCAATTGATAAGAAATACTCTGGGGACTCTCCTTAATAGCTTGAAAGAAACATTTTTACCAATACATTTATTATAGAGCTGCTTCTTTTGCTGGCAAACCCTTACAGAAGAGATCACAGCCCTCAAGCCCAGTTACAATTACACTTCAATTCACTGCAATTTTAGTGTCCTCAAACCACCCGGGGCAGACCAAGCACTCCACATTTCTAATCCCAAAAGAGTTCTATTTGACAGTTGGGTGAGGAACTTCTGACAACATTTAAGAGCTATGCACGTTGAAAAAAAAATGTAATAAGTTTCTGCTATGAATGCCTGATAAGTGATGTAATAGAGGGCTTAACAACTGTCAAAAAGTCTTCCAAACCCATTTGCCTTAAGCCCACTCCCCGGCTAGTGGTAAAAATGGTGATTATTCCAGAAGGTGTCTAGAAGTGTCAGTGAAAGACTCTCAGTTTTCTGATCTTTTTATTCTAGACCTTGATAATGAAGCAGCATATTCTTTCAAGCCCCTTCATATCTTCTGGCATTCACAGTTGGCAACTTGAGACCTTACAGTCTCCTCCATGTTTACTCAAACTCTGCAGCGGTTTGAAATAAAGCTTTTTACATACACATTTACTGGGCTCTAAGGAACAAGAAAGACACAGCAGCATTAACTGTTACTTAGCTTCATCCCTGAGCTTTCAGATGTTTCATGAAGTAACAAACAAAATGTATAAAATTATAAGGTACTGTAAACTGTCATCTTCTCAGAATGTTAATCCTCACAATTTAGAAGAATGATAGGAGAACTGCTAGGCAGCACTTTTTTTTGTATGCTCACAGGTGACAACACAAGCCAAAGCAGAAATATTTTAAACATTTATTTTAGCTTACACATTACAGAGTAAGCACATTGCCCACTCCAGTTCTAAAATATCTAAGAAGGCCATATAACTTTCTGAACAACACCCTCCTCTCTGTATTAAGGCAGAAAGATTGACCAGCATGTTTTCACAAGGTAACTGCCTCTAGTATACTAATAAACTGTTAACATGTCTGCTGAGGATCTATTTTCCTGCCCTGTCTTAATTTGGTGCACACCCCTAATCATTTCACCAACCAATCCCTTTGACCCCCAGCTATGCACTGAATTACAGAGTAGGGCTGACCAGACCCTACAAGCAGTATTTCAAAATGTTCAAAGAGCTGAAAAGATTTCTATAGTCTTCCTACAAACCTCTAGGAAGCCTGAGCTTATCTTACCTCTGACCCCTCCAAACTGAGAATTCAATGTTTTTATTTCTAAATACTGTCCTTCCTAGTTTCCTGGGCCTATTTCATTCCTGCACTGCAAAGATAATCCAGCTTGGACTTTCAATAGTCCCAGGCCCCTGTAGACCCTGCACCTTCCATCTCATCTGAGACCTGCATGGCTTCCTGTGCTGCAGCAAGAATTCAGCTCAAGCAGCAGCCTCAAGGTCTGCTGCCACAGCCACAGCCCGTGTCCCTCACCAGCAACACAGCCAGGTCTCCTTCGGCCATAAAGGACCATGAACACACATTGCATTAACCAACAAGTCACACCCACAACACTTGCAAGATGATACTTATATCCACCAGCCCAAAAAGAGAATTTGTTCCTACTGAATATAATCTCAAACAAGGGAAAAAACAACAGCATGACGCCAGGCAAGACTGGCTGTTGGTATTATGACTCCCAATTCTTGTAGCTGAGTTTCCTGCCACCACAAATAGAACCATTATCGACAAGTCTGGCAAATTTGTAAATAGATAGAGATGTCTGCAACTCAGACCGAGTAATTCTTCCTGAGAGACACAAAGGACAGAACTGAATGCCAACACCATGGCTATTGTAGCAAAGCAGCACCCGATATCTGCTGCAGGTGACACTGGTGAATCTCTATCCACCAGAGAAAAATGCATTCTGGGAGCAGCAGTACTTTCCAAAACTAGACCACTCATGTCCTAGGCCTTAGGCCAACATGTCATATACGGTCAGGACAGAAGGCTGCAGAAATGTGCTCAAACCAGCTTTTTGTTATTAACCTGAACTGCCATTTGAGAGTTTTCCGGAAAAGATACAACTTTATCCTTACAGAAGGTGAAACATTCCTTAAAGTTGCACAGAATTTTGCTGTCTTGGAGTGCTACAGCAAATCCCCATCATGACAAATAAAACTGACATCATGGCACTAACTTCCCAAACTAGGCATACACCATGCCTTCAAGACTACAATCACTGCTTACTAGAGTTTGCAAAGCTTTTGGCTGTTTATATCATTATATGAAACTCCACACTATACCTCCAAACCACACAGAGACCAACTCTCAGACATCATAGAACAGAGCAAGCAATTTTTCTATTAGTCTATTCATTTTTTTCTTCTAATTGCCCAAACTCAAAGTGCAACAGGCCAGGTTTTTTTATATTCAGGCATGGATTCAAAAACTTAGTAAGCCAGAGAAACAGGTTGTAGAAGCCAAGCATCCTATAGTGACAGAAGGAAATCATAATATTATCTGTCATTGTCTTGAAAACAGGAATTCTATTTTCAAATAGGGCATTGACAAATGCAAAAATTGTAATTTCATGAGCCCTTAACAGAGCTCACTGTTCCCAACCATCACCTGGGAACAAATGACTGCTTGAATGCTGACTTTTGGAAATGGGGCAGAGAACAGATACAATCTTAATCTGATAACCACATGAAAACCAGTCATTTTCTGCAACTCTAAATTTTACAGTTCTATCAGTGTACTCACTGTATCAGCACACAGAGCTTCTCAAATTGGTCTGACAATATCCATTTTACTTGCTCCTGACTGACAGAATCAGGTGCAGCATACTCCAGAGGAAATGGATGCTTCTCTATTTCAAGTAGAGTTAATATATTAATATGCTATCAATACAACTCTGCTTAGCAAAGGGGAAGATTACACATTGTAGGTGGTCATCCAAAGTAACCAGGCATTTCTTTCTTCACCAGCCAACCCTTATTACTTTCTGCAAGTCCAAAAATACTATCCCATGCAATGTTTGTTAAGCAAAGAAATTCATCCATACACAGCTCAGCTTCCAGCTAAGATCCACTTCATTTGAAAAAGGCAGTTTCCAAAGAAAAGATTATCCAGTTGCAAGATCATAGATACATACACATATATATATATATATCTAAATATATATACACATCAATGACAGCCTCTAAACATCAAGACATACCAGGAATATCCAAACACAGGCAGTTACCCTCCAAAGTGAGCAGTAGCAGTTGTAGAATGGCTGTTGGCTTACAGAGGTTAGAATTCCACAACAAGACTGTTGAAATGTGTCAATCACCAGTTTCCTGAATCCCAGCACCTCTAACCATGCTACCTGGAAGCTCACAGACCATCCAGATGCCACAGACTGTACAAGGCAGTGGAGACTGACCCAGAAGGTTGTAAGTCCTATTTTGAAAAGTCAGTTTTGTTTACGTAAAACACTAAACCCTGGACAAATGAGTCACAGATGTTTAGATACAGGCCAGCAGCTATTTCTGAGCAGCATATTCAACAAGAAAGAAACTATGCAGATACATTAAAGAAATGCTTTTGTATCAAGAGTTCTACTGACAAAACTGATTAAACCTGTAGATATGTGCAGAGAACCAGCGAAGACTGGAAGATCTGAGCATTTTATCACTGGCTTTGAAGAAGTAAGAAAACCAACTATATGAACATTGATATCAACCTCTGTCCCATTCTATCAAAAGAATGGAAGAGCATATTGGTGACAACTCATTGTATCCCAGTGAAAGTCTGAAAAAACAAATGTTAAAACCAGAATAAGGAGTAGTGATTAGCAATGCAGTAAAACAGAACCATTTTAACAAACCCTGAAATGCTGTCTCTACAGATATCAAAAGCATAACAAAAGCATCTATATGCCTAACACCTTCTCCTTTTGAAAATGATAAATTATATACTGTTGTATTTAGGGGGGGAAGTAAAAGTACTATGTTTTTTTTTTACATAGCTGCCTGGAACTAGAGATTTGATGTACAAGGGTAATCTGGTGTTTGTTAACTCAGGCATCTGTTCATGGTTTCACAAAATAAGCTCTAGCGGCCTACTACTTTCACTTCTTCTAAGAGTATACAATTGAAAATTGAAGGATGGAAAAAAAGCTGGTTTGCTACTACTCTATCATTTTTAAGATCTTAAGAGATGAGACTTTTAATGATCACTTCTTCCAAGCTTAGGAATGCTCCATTCCTATGTGCAGGATCTTAAGTGAAGGTGGCAGGTCTGCATCAATGGACAAGACACTCCTGACAAAACTCAAAGAAACAGAAGAGGTGGAAGCACAGCCAGTCTACTCAGGAGAAATCAAGGTACTGTTTGAGCATGCAAGGGTGGGGACAGGAAAGCTAAACCCCATTTGAGTTGAATATGGCAAGGGACAAAGTACAAGAAGGACAGTAAGAATGGCTTCTACAGGTGCATCAGGAGCTAAAGGAAGAGGAGAGAAGGCAAGGTGTGAGCCTGGTGATGAATGGGGCCAGGGAACCTGATGACAAAGGACACAGAAAAGACAACTGGTATTGCATGTCTTCTTCAGTGACAAGAATTTCCTTCAGGGATCCCAGGCCCTGAGATCTGATGCAAGGAAGAACTTATCTTTGGTGAAATAGGATCAGGAATACAAACATTTAAACAAGCTTAAAAAAAAAAAAAAACTCACGCTGAAAGGGACCACTGGAGACTGACTTCAACCCTCCTGCTCAGGCAGTGCCACCTAGAGCCAGCTGCCCAGGATGATGTCCAGACAACTTTTAAAAATCTCAAAGAATAGAGACCGTCTCCAAACAGTGCTCAGTCGCCTTCACAATAAAGAAGTATTCCCTGATGCTCTGAGAGAACATCCTCTGTTGCAGTTTGTGCCTATTACTTCTTGTCACTGGGCACCCCCGAAAAACCTGGCTCTGCCTTCTTTACATTTTCCCTTCAGGTATTTATACACACTGAGAATATCCTGCTGAGCCTTGTTTCCTCCAGGCCAAACAGTGTCAGCTCTCCCAGCCCTTCTTCATATGAGGAAAGTCCCTTAATCATCTTAGTGGCCCCTCCACTGGCCTCTCTCCTGTAACTCCACCTCTCACACTGAAGGGCTCAGAACTGGACACTACACTCCAGATGTGGCTTCACCAGTGCTGGGTGGAGGGAAGCAGTTGAAGAAAGCAACCTCGATGAGAGAGCAGTGGATGCTGTTCATGTCTACATCGGTAAGGCTGTTAACAACATCTACCATCACAGACAAGCTGATGAGCTATCAACTAAAGTAGTGGACAGTGAGGTGGACTGAAAACTGGCTGCACTGCTGGATTGAAGAGGTTGTGGTGAATGGAGGACAGTCCCACAAGCATACCCCAGGGATTAATACTGGGATAATCTGTATCACTGATAATCATCCTCACTGATGACTTGAGCAGTGGGACAAAGTAGACATACAGTTCCACAGATTATATAATTGTAGACGTCAAGATACTGTTTATTTGAATTACCCAGAGGCAAACCTGTAAAGAGAGATCTTTCAGAAGGCCTTGTCAGAAATATTTCAATACAAAAGTTCTTAAATGCAAAATCTCTTTCTCTGAGTTCTTGAAGTTATTATGGGCTACATCTATAAACTGTCATCAAATAAAGATAGCCAAGCACCTCTAACAGTGGCCACAATGACAACCCCCACAGGACCTGTCAAGAGCAGGAAACAGCCTGCCTGGCAGGCTGCTGGTTGGTTGGCACCAACCCCTTCTCACAAAGTAACTCATCTTTCCTTAGCTTAGCATGAGAATGGGCACACCAGGCAAGACCCAAGGGAAGTTCTGGACTTCCCTTGCAATACATGGAAGCAGAAATCCACACACCACATCCTCTTCCTACTCTTCTGAAACACTACTTGAAAACTTTGGGCAGTAGTGCTATAAAGCATTAAAGACAAAGCAAGATTAACTAAGAAATACAGGCAGCATTTGTAATGTAAGAGACTTTGTTTTATTGAGATGATGCCATCACTATTTATCATATTCTAAAATACATACAAACATATAAAAAGGACAACCTACAGACTGATCTGCATGCAAAAGGCTAGACTCAGACAGCTAACATAAGAGCCCCAGAGACTGACTCCTCTCCTTTCAGTGCAGGTTATCAGTATCTTAACAGAATCAATAAAAAAGCAACTGAATAGAACTGACAGACTTTACAGTCCATCTTCAATTACAGAAACTATTTTGGTCTACATTAAAACACTAGTTGAAAACCATGTGTTCAAACACTGCTGTAGGCACTTCCAGGACAGGTTAGCCAATTCCTTCAGAGATATTGGGAATATACCCAAGAATAAAATAAGCCAACTAATCTGTCATCCTCCAGTACATAACAGACTTTAACATCAGTCTCAGAAAATCCTTCTGAAAAGTAAAACAATACCTCTCAAGTTATATTGTATTTTGATCCCTAATAGGACATTAGCAGCTACATTCTAAGAAACATGCTTTTCCTTTATTACTGCTTTATCTATTACCTACATCTGGCCAACTTCAGAGCCTGTGAAAACCAGTACTGGAGGTAAAACTGATCTCAAGCACAGTCATTCACATCTCTACATGATTCAGCCCAGGTTAGACATACAGGTGGAATCCTCCTGCAGGTCTGCTGCTCTGGCCTGGTCACAGAACCCAAAACTGAAATGAAAGAATATTACTCTAATTCTTCCTTATTTCACAGAAAGAAAAAGGATTAACAGACTACCTGAACATCATGAGAAGTGGTAAAGGAAGGGCAGGGATAGAAGGAGCAACTGGAATAGTCATTTGTTAGAAGAGATGCAAGCAAGAGGCTATGTAGGGCAGAGCAGCTAAAAACAGAAAAAGGGAGCAAAGAAGGTTAAAGCAGAAGAAGGGCAAGACCAAAAATGCAAAGCAATGTTAAAATGCACTTAGGTATGAAGTCACCTCTTAATTGCTACAAAGGGAAGTCTAGCTCCAAATACACAAGACTAAGGCCAGACAACACTAATGGGCCATTTTTACGGAACAATGAAGAACTCCTGCTGTACTTTTAGTTTTGAGAGTTTCTTTCTCATATTTTACATAACAGTCAAAGTTAAAAACTTTATTAGTCATCTAAAGCCAAACCTAGGAAGCTGAAGTGCCTTTAAAAAGTTATCTGGCAAAGGATGGTCAGAAGCAAATAATTCCCTTTACTATAAAAAGCTGCACCACCACAGGTTTGTCAACCATGAGCACAAGCCTAAAGCATCTGGAAAAGAGGAAAGACTGAATCACTGCTTTATGCACTGCATACATCTACTCTGCAAAGAACTGCTAATCCTATTACAGTTTAAGGTTAAGGAAAGAATGATGATATATAAAATATTGCTGTGATATTGGGAAGAAGCCAGTCTGCAGAATAATATCAAAATAAGCTACCAAAATTAGCTAAATATTTGTTTGATACACTTACAAAAAACACCAACTACAAAAAATTTAGCTAATTGTCAGGAATCAAATTCCAAAAGACATTTATTCTTATAATTGGAATCAAAGAAAACAAGTCTTGACAGTATTCTGATTTCAGACGCTTGAGTTACTACTAATCTACTAAAAAAAGGAAGTCCTGTCATTTTGACATTATCTCCCTCCCCACTCAGTTGAACCTAGCTAGATACTAAGCACAAGACTGCCTCATGCATTAAACATAAACTTCTGGTAAGAAATTATTAATTTGAAGATAGTACAAAATGCTGAAGGGCAAAAAAAAGTCCATATCCAACAGAACAGCTCAAAAGAAAGTATATATTTCTTAATACACTTTTATCATCTTGCTAATTTGGAAATATTAGATTATTTACTATAGGTTTGTCCCTATACCCCTTGACCTCCCATTAAAGCTTTCATAAGCAGATGGAGTGCTTCTTACTATCAACACCTGACTGATCTTTCTAGGGAAGATAGTTTACTAACTATCCACAGGAAATGAGCTCTTAACTCCCTTGCCGCTCTCTTGAATCAGATCCTCAGACAGCTATTTGACCAGAAAAGAAAAAGTACTTACTCTTTGAAGAAAAGAAGCTGATAAACTACCAATTTGCCAACTCACTTTTGTAATTTTATTTCTTTGCTGGAATCTTTCTTCTCCTGAAGACTCCCACAAACCTTCTTTTCCTAATTCCTTTAGAGCAGAATTAATTAAAAACCCTTATGTACTGTCTTTATCTGCGTGTTCCTAAATAATGTTCTTAATTTAGAAAATATTAACTTCACTTTACACAATATAACTCCTAAATGAGAATAAAGCAAACCACCCTGAATTCAGCCATCAGTATGGGCAGACTTAACAGAACTATCCAGGCTTCCAAAAGCTTAAGCCACAGGCACCATGAGGTCTCATGCAGCCTACTAGAAAAGGTACAGATCCATTAAGACCTCCAGTATCCTTAAAGTGCTTTTTTTTTTTCCTTTTCCAAAGAGCAATCACTGAAATACTTTCTGAGAAATACACAATTTATCAAATTAACTACATAACCAGTACCACTATGATGAAGTATTACATAGATACAGTAGACATGTCTAAATAGATTTATTACAATGAAAACATCATCAAGATGTACACTTTTCCATACAGAGGCATAATACGGTCTATTTTTAATTTCTGTACCATACTGAAATGAGAATTCTATTTCAAGGCACATCTGACTTCAGCAATAGATCAGGCCATCTCTGGAAATAGTGATATACAGATTACAAATGATTTTGGGGTTTGTGGCATTTCTTCTGCCAACAGCCTAAATCTATTTCTCAGCACACATCAGGAATGTGTTTTCAACTGTAGTGTAATATATACTTCAATCTCTGCTAAACATAACGAAAAACTTTATTAAGGCACAAGCCAGCATGCTTGAATCTCTACCATATTAAGTTACTAAACTGAGCAAAAACATCAGGAAGGCTTTGAGCCCATCATGCCTTTCCCTCCAACAACTTGTACACTGGCTTACTATTTTATACCAGGAAATTGATAGTGGACATACAGAATGCCACAGTTGTTTACTCACCGACAAAATACTTATGTTTCACTTGACAGTTATGAGATTACAACTGAAAACAGAAACACTTGCGAGACATTAAGCTAACATTGTAGCAATTTTCAGAGAACAAAGCTGTCACTTGACTAGACAGGCGCCTACGTTACATGCTCTTAGAAGGGACAATCCACTTTCAGCTTGATCTCAGGAGCAAGCTTAGGTTCCAAGGACAAGTCCATCCCGAAGAGCAGATAGCAAATCTGGGGCAAGAGTAGCTTTGAACTGTGAGGGACAACTTCCAAACGGAAGAACTGAGCTTGTTCTAATAGCTGAATGTAGGGTAAAAAACTGCATGCCAAATTCAAAATTTAGAAATTTGCTAAGAACTGAAGGCAAAGCACAGCCTCAGCTCAAGCAACTCTAATCAAGTGTTGCGGGGTAAGGAAGAGGAGGAAGGGTTCATGGGACGGGCAGCTGTTGCAGCAATAGGGGAAGGCTGAAACGCCAAGGCTGTTTCAGGAGTAGCACCTCTGTCAAGAAATAGTTTAGGATTTATTCTAATTTTCACCACCCTCCTCTTTTTTCCTCAGAAGATTTAATGCCTTTACTAAAGCAGTCTGCAGACGGGTGAGACAGGAAAGAAACCAGAGCACTCTTCTCCAGCCAGAGGAGGGCTCTGAGGAGCCACACACCCGCAGAACCGCCCCTGAGCCAGACCCCGAGAGCCGGGGGTATGGGGGGCTCTAAGGGAACCTGAAGTAGGAGCAGAGAGTATCCAAACCGTATCACATATTAAAAAAAAAAAAAAAAAAAAAAAGGAATTGCATCACGGGGAAAGCAGTTTTAAGCCATTCACTTTACTTTCGTTTCTATCAGCCTCTCGAGGGGGAATGGGGCAAGGGAAAACGCCAGTGCCGCCGCCTCGCTCATTAGAAACCCGCGCAGACCGGGTTGGAACTCGGCCCGTCCACGGCGGACCCGGGGCAGCGCCGGCCCCTCCGGCCGGGCAGCGGGAGAGGGAAAGGCCGGGGCGAGCCGCGACGGAGGCGGCGGCTCCCAGGGGAAGGAGGCCCGGACCAGCCCCGCACCGGGCATGCGGGGGAAGGCAGGGGCGGTAAGGCCCGCGGAGCGCGCCCCGGGGCGGCGGGAAGGGGTGTCCGGAAAGAGCGGCGCCTCCTGCGGGGAAGGAGGCGGCGGAACGGGGCGAGCCCACGCCGCCCGGAGGGTTGAGAAGAAGGGCCCGTCCTAGCCGGGGCGAGGGGCTGAGGCAGGGGAGGGAGCCAGGGGAGGAAGCCCAGGCAGGCCCCGCCTTACCTCCCGCCAGCGGCCGCTCACTGCCTGGCCCAAGGGAGCGGCGTACCCGAGCCCGCGCCGGACGCCGCTGCCCGCGGTGGGGAGGCGGTGGCTCCACCCGGCCCCGCCCATTCTACGCCTCCCTCCGCCATTGGCCGAGCTGCAGCCCGCCGGAAGGCCCCGCCCCACCCGCGCCCGGGGCGGCCAATCCTTCGCGGCCAGCCTCAGAAAGGGCACGGCAGAGCTCCTATTGGCTGTCATTCAGTCCCTGTTGGCCCGCCTTCAGATTTCTATTGGTTTCTGAGGCTCTCGATCTTCCCCTTTAGCGTTCCGATTGGTCCGCTCCTAAGACACGGCAGCGCGTCGGCCTCCTGCCGCGGTCAGCAGCCGCTGACGCAGCGGGATTGGGTGGGAGGCGGGGGGGCGCCGCCGCTTCCCATTGGCAGGGCCTCGGTCCTCGCGCGCTACGCCTTTGCAACGTGATGACGCAGCGCACGGCCTGGCCTGGCTCCCAAGATGGCGGCGCGCAGGGCGCGGAGGCTGCGCTGTCGCTGAGAGGCCCCGCGCTCCGGTGCGGCTCCCGCTCCCCGCGAGCCCTGTGAGTGCGCGGGACCCGCACGGGCCGCTCGCCGGCGACAGCCGCCGGATGGGGAAGGGAGCGGAGAGGCCGGGGTGGGGAGCGAGCGCCTCCTCGGGCACCGGCAGCCCCGTCTACGGCGGGCGGGCGGGCGGGCGGGCGGGCGGGCGGGTCTAAGAAGAGTTGAGCATCCTCGGCCGGGTTTGGGGCTGCAGGGGCGGAGCCGCGGTCGGGGGGGTTCGTCTCAGGTAAGAGTATAAAAAAGCCGCGATCGAGCTCTGGAACTCTCCTCCAGTTTGATGGGGTGCGTAAAAAGGCAGAGAAAAGTTGTTATTTCCGGGCGTTGCGGTCTGGATTGGGACGTTTGAGATGGTTCATTTAAGATGTTTGCGGGTGATAATTTTTGTTCCTGGTTCCGTATTCGGAAATGCTTTTGCTCCTTTATAGAAGCAGAGCTTGTCGCTTCAGGCGTTTTTAGTGTTAATTGGGTTTTAAGCGCTTTAAGAGTTAGGAATATTTTGTAAGGAAGAAGAATCATTACAGTTACAAAAAATAATACCTTTCTATTAAATATGATGGGAGTGTGTGGTTGTGGCCTGGCGCGCTTTTGTTGTCTCTGGAAATAGTTTTTAGTAGCCATTTACTTTTTCTTGTGACAGAATTTAGATCTGTCTGTGACTGATACCGCGAGTTGTGAAGGTGATTCCAAAACCACCGTGAGACAAAGACAGTTTCCTTTATTCTGAAAAAGAGAAACTTTTTGAAGGTGAGCGAGGTGCTGATTCTAGGCATCGTTCTGTGGCCGTTCATGTGATCTTCCTTCCGTTTTCCGAAGGGAAACGTCTCGAAAAATAGTAGCTGATTTTAAGAGTTTTAAGTTTGGGTCTTCCTGTGACTATTGCTTAGAGCGAATATATTGCATCATATGTTAATCACTGTCTGTTATGCAAACCTCTGCAGGTGACTGCAGTAATCTGTGCATAGTATCTGTGGTTAGTTGAATTTTTTAGTAAGAGCAGTTTTGTGCCTGAAAGAAATAAGGCAGCAGGTATTCATTCTGTAAACTGAGGTATGGCTGAACATCTATCATAATTCAAACACTGAAAAGGTTCCTGCAGAGCAGTGCAGTAAACACAGGCAAGTAGGAGACTTTTGGAGTGTATTCGGTTGCCTTGTTTGGATTGTCTTAATCTTGATATGTGAAAGAACACTGATACTTTTTTTCTTTTAAGTAATACAAGGTACAGATCACTTTACAAAACTTCTGCCAAGTGGTTGCTGCTCAGGGTGTCCCTGGGAGCAGGCAGGTATTTAAGTGGCCGTTCAGGCTCACCTCACCATGCCTTTCCTACTTACCAATAGTCAGCTAATCCCCCTAACTTTTCAATTCTTTCTGCAGCCATCACTGAATTTTTTTTCCCCTACTTTTATGGACAAGTAGATGGAAGTTGTTCTACTAAGAAATAGCAGATGTTGTTAGAGATGTATTCTTGAAGTTTCCTTATGAAACAGGTAATAGCAAGGATAGCCTATGGCTTTTTCTTTGATTGTATTTGCAATATATGGTGAGGATAAAGGCAAAGTTCTTTATTACTTGTTTTTGAGCATAGGAAAAAGTTCTTTCCAACCAGCAAGGCTAAGCACTATTCCTTTTTATTCCCCTTTGAGCAGGAACTGGAGGGGTCAGTTCTCTCCATTTTTAAAGAATTCCTTTTTTATTTTCATCAAGGTCCTGAAGTGAATCTCTGAAGACTTCATTTTTGAAAATTTAAAAAGCAAAAACAATTCTGTTTTAATAAATGAAGGAGAATAAAGAAAATTCCAGCCCTTCTGTAAACTTGGCAAACCTGGACCATACAAAGCCATGCTGGTACTGGGATAAGAAAGATTTGGCACACACACCATCACAGCTTGAAGGGCTTGATCCAGCTACAGAAGCACGATACCGCAGGGAAGGGGCCAGATTCATATTTGATGTGGGAACACGTTTAGGGCTGTATCCTTTAAACTCATGTTGGTATGAAATGTCTCTAGGAATAGTGAGTTTTCAGAATAAAATGTACAAGAAATGTGGCATGCTCAGTGTTCAGGTGTTTAATTGTTAATTAAAAATATATTTGTGTTTATCTGCCTTTTGATGTAATGTGTTCCTACACAATTTCTGTCTATTCATTGGATAGACAAGGTTTCAATTTGTCCGTAGGAAAGTAAGATGATACAAACTTTCCAATTAAGAGTAACTTCTGTGAGTTGTGAAACTCAGTGTTTCACTATATGAATCTACATGTCATCTCAATTTTTTTTTTCCCCTCAGTTTCCAGAGTGTGCCTTTGAGGCTTCTAACCTCTGTCTCCCCAGTCTTTTTGTCTTTGGTGGCTGTTTTTTGTGTCATTGGTTTGGGATTTACAGGTTTGTGTGTAAGGTCTCCCAACTGTCCCACTCTCTCATAGATGGCCACTTAAATTTTCTGCTTCCTATATTCCTATGGTTTCTTTAAGCTCCTTAGTTCTTTCTTTAATAAAGCATGGTGAAGACAAAATGTTTACTTTTCTTAAAGTGAAGAATAGGGAGCACAGTCAGATTTTATTTGCATTTGTAGGTATGAATAGTAACTTTCCTCCACACCAGCACTTGAATGTGAAGTGATAATTGTTCTGTTCCTTTGTGTGCCTACTGCTAGATTTGACCTTCTCTGAAGCAGGTATGGTGCAACACAGGGATGACCTTATGTGTATCCTCTTGTAAGTACAATCAGGACTTTGCACACTTAAAACAAATGCTTTAGATATCAGCTGCATCTGGGCCTGATCATAGTATTTACACAGCTTTAACGACTTTTGTGCCTTTTTTTTTTTTCCTAGAGCTCTTGTTTTACTTGCAGTGTTTTCTAACTGGTCACTGAACAGCCAGTTACTTTAAATACTTGATAAAGCAAAATCCCTAGTGCATGTTTGGTATTAAACTTGGTTTATGTACTGTTTGAAGGTCCTTAATCTGCACCACAGACATTATGACACTCTAGCAACCGGAATAATTTATTTCCATCGGTTTTATATGTTTCATTCCTTCAAACAGTTCCCAAGATATGTAAGTATTTAGAATATTGATGACTTAATTTAGTGATTGCACCAGGCAGGGACTATGTGAAATAGTGAGTAGTCACTTGGATACTACTACTGCTGTTAACTACAGAAAGATGGAAAATTAGCATTTTGTCTTTTAATTATTACAGCTTAAAATTTGTTGTTCTTGCCTGTTTACACATTTCTGTTTATGCTCAGAAATGCGTTGACACTGCAGTTATGACTTGCTGATATTGTTCTTTAGGAGTGGTACCTGTAGTGCTGGCACTTCTATATTAGCTGAAAGAAAAAAAAAGTCAGAAATTAGTATGCTCATTAAGTCTTGGAGACTTCTACAAAACCGTTAATGGAAACTGACAGTGCCTTTCTAATGCTACACTGTATTGCATATCTACATGCAGACCACTTTTTGAAAGTACTTTCCTTTTTTTAGGTGACAGGAGCCTGCTGTCTCTTCCTAGCAGGAAAGGTTGAAGAAACACCCAAGAAATGTAAAGACATAATTAAAACAGCTCGTAGCTTGCTAAATGACGTACAGTTTGGGCAGTTTGGAGATGACCCAAAGGTAAAAATACTCATGTCGAAATTGATTTCATCCTGTTGTACTGTAGTAAAGTGCACACATTCAATAGAGCATTGAGTGATTTTCAGTTGTTCTAAATTGAATTAGATATTCAGCATGCATTTATGGCTCTTCTGGGTAATGTGATTGGTAACTATGAAAGTAATTCTTCATAATACAAGTAGCTTTGGGAGCTTACTGGAATAATTGTTTTCATTAAAAGTTTGCATTTTATTTCATGTAAATTCTGATACTGTTTTGCAAATTAAAGTAAATTTGAGTCATTTCAGTCAGAGCAAGAAATGTTACCAAGACGTAAATCATAAATCATCTGAATGGGATTTTAGGAAGTAATTAATAGTGAATCTTAAATAAGCGAATTAGATTTCAAAAGTACTGAGAAGTTTCTTGTTTTCAGTATTGACTTAGCAAAACTATGCTTTTCTTTAAAATTGCTTATCTTAAAAAGCAGAAGGACTTGAAACTTTTGAGTGAAATGTGTGTGTGTGAAGATCTTATATTTTTGTTGTGATTTTGTATCTGGTAATTTCATGCTGTGTCTTGTTCAGTTCATTCCTCTGCAGAGGAACAGGGATTTTAAGCACCACATCCCCTGTCCTCACTCAAATAAATATGAAGAAAAGGTATCTTATGAATTCAAAATAATATTATAAGTTGGAGAGCTTTCTGCTCTCCTTGGGGACAAACATGGCTGCCTGGAGGTTCTCTTTACTAGCGTGAAGTATTCTTGAGTGAAAGAAGGAATAATACTGTGGTTACTTTGTAACTCTATAGGAAGAAGTGATGGTACTTGAAAGAATCTTACTACAAACAATAAAGTTTGATTTGCAAGTGGAACATCCATACCAATTTCTTCTCAAGTATGCTAAACAACTCAAAGGTAAAATATTGCAGGGTGAGCAATTAATGCCTGTTGCTGATTTCCAAAACTTAATATATTAACACTACAAGAATATTCTACTTCCAGCTGTTTGTCCCTCCTAATTTTATGTCCTAATATTTTTCCGATCATTTTTCAGGAGACAAAAATAAAATTCAAAAACTGGTTCAAATGGCATGGACATTTGTCAATGACAGGTAAGATACACCTAGGAAACATTCTAAAAGTGAAATAGTTGCTGTTGCTTACTTTGTTCTGGTCTTGGATATTTTTTGACAAATATTTGATTTTTTTTCTGCTTGTTACATGTGTTCTTGGTCATGTTCCTCAGTTTTTCTTTCCATCATTACCATGATAGTTCCATTGAGCACAGAATCCGGAATGAGTATGAAGTAGGCCAGTAAGACCTCTGCAGTGTTGTGGTACTAATTTAGTGCTGCATTAAAACCTCCAGGATACAAACTGGCTTTTTGCCAAATCTATGATATATGGTACATTCTGAGAAAAAGAAGTAATTTCTTAATTCCATCATGTTCATCAGTATATTTTTAACGTGATATTTTGGTAATAGTGAAGTAGCCATTAAATTCACTGAGGAATATAGCTTTTAGCACTGCATTTACAATTTCTTGAATAATGAACTTGTAAGAATCACATCAATTAATGGGAGCGCCTGTAAAACCACTTCTCATGGTATTGAAAAAAAACAAACAACTTGACACACTTTAGTCCTGTTCAGGAGGATTCTACACAGCTGGGCAAGTTAATTCATTAAGGACTTAAATATTACTTTTTCTTTCCATAGCAAACCCTTAAGAAAATTTGTAAGTGGTCTGGCTGTCCAGAAGTTGTGACTACGTGGCATTCAGTCATGCCTACAGCAGTAGAACATCATAAAAAAAGAGGTGCATTTTTAATCATATGCCTCATTTGAATTAGCCCTGTGTGGGTTCAGATTCTGTAGATACCACCTAAACTCTCCAAATGAATTTGACCAAAATTAATGTGGATCTCAAGAGACGTTTACTTCAGCTGCTGTCAGTCTTGCAGATGATGATCTTACAGGTAGAACAAAATTATTGCATGACTGCCACTCCTAAATACATCAAACTACTGTAATTTATCTATCAAAGTTTGGACACCATTGTACTTGGAAATAGATAGTGTTTAATATTTAAAAAAACCTAACAATTAAAATGCACTTCAGGAAAACGCATGAAGTTGGAGAGGTTGTTTCAAATCATGTGTAATAATTATCTCTGTTGTGAAGAGACTATATTGTGCTTACTTAATAAGCACTATATTACCATATTAGAAGTTTACTCTGTTTGTAGGATCCTGGCAAAATAATTCTGTGCTGTGCACTACAGGCCTTTAGGACAGGGGGTCCTGTTCTTATACAGCCACAGTGAATTCATTTGGCTGGCTGGATTTAAATTCTGTAAGCAGGTTATATGTTACAGAATCTATGGACAAAAGAGAAAAAAATCTCATAATTTAAAATTGATACCAGGAAATAGTAACTGATTATGACAGAAACTCAGTATCAATAATACCAATGACATCAATTATTTTAGCATTAGCTTTAACAAAGACTATTCAAGAGAGAACCTTTTATATGTTGTTCTAAAGCTTGTGTTCTCTTGATAAGTTCCTTTATTTTGTTCATACATAAATACATATGATACAACATTCATGTTGGCTGTTCTGTGGGATTTTGGTTTTTTAAAATTTTTTTACATTTTATTGACAAACATTTGGAAGCTGTAAAATCTGATTTGGGACCTTATTTCATAACAGTAGTAGTCCAGAAATAGTTTAGTTTTGTAAACTCTATTGTTTAACAAGGCTCTTAATTAAAATTGCCTGAGAAGTTAGAATTGTGATTGGATTTTATACTCTGTTAATTATAGCTGCTGTACATTAAAGTGCATTTGGACAATCAGGTTATCTCCAGGGTTGTGTTTTGTTTTGGTTTATTTTCTGTTGCAGTCTCTGCACTACGCTGTCCCTGCAGTGGGAGCCTGAGATCATAGCTGTTGCAGTTATGTACTTAGCAGGCCGTTTGTGTAAGTTTGAAATACAGGAATGGACATCAAAACCAATGTACAGACGATGGTGGGAGCAGTTTGTCCAAGATGTTCCTGTTGATGTTTTGGAAGGTATGAAAACTGTTTCCCACAGCATTTTTTGTAACTATGTGGTCTAGGTCAAATAAATGCAAATAGCTTTTTATCTGTATTTCAGTCAAAATAATCTTGAGTCGAGTATGTAACTCAGGTCGAATGTGCTATGCCTTAATCAGGTTTTAAATTGAACTGACTAAGCTTAGAAGCATATTTAATCATCATGATTAGTCTTTTGTTCAATATTGGCTTTACAATTTGTATAGTTTATTGCACATCTAATTAGCCTGAATTATCATGATGTGTTTTCTATTTTTTTTAATGATTATCTACTCCCCATTTTAAATAAGTGATTCTACAAACTTTGGAACTAATGGAGCCTGATTTCCAGTGGTTTTCCCATTGATAATTGATCTCTTTGACCAAATTATACTAGGATAGAGGGTTTTTGTGATATACCATGAATGATGAACAGATTATGGGGGACCTTTAGCTTGTACAGTGTTGGAAGAAGAATTTAGTCCTTTGCTTAGTTTCCTGAAGCCTTTCTGACTGGCCTAACTGGGCATGTATATTTTAACATATAATCATCTTCCACTGCTTTCTTGCTGTGTTACTGTCCTTTGAGTGTGGTTACCTGGCTCTTCCAGCACACAGTAATCACATACAGTGAATTATTACCAAGAAACTGTGTTTTTCTTCTGAAAGGGGTGCATATCCATATTGCTTAGGATAGGCAGAAGAAACTCAGAAATGCAAGTATAAGTTGAAAATTGATCAGCTTTTAAACAGTTATTTTATTCATTATAATGGTGAATAATATTTGCAATGGGTTTTTCCAAAGTTGATGTCCAGTAAAAATCAGAGTTGATGATTGTGTTAAATATACACTTGTACATTATAAGGTTGTAATACTTTGGAATTTTCTTTCTTTATTATTAAGATATCTGTCATCAGATCCTGGATCTATACTCACAGGGAAAACAGCAAATGCCTCATCATACTCCTCATCAATTGCAGCAGCCACCATCTCTTCAGTCTACACCCCAGGCACCTACAGTACAGCAGTCCCAGCAATCCCAAAGTTCAGAGCAATCCCAGACACAGCAGCAGAAAGAGTCACAGCAGTCAGCACAGCAACAACAGCAGCAGCAGCAAACACAAGCACAGCAACCTAAAAAGCCCTCTCCCCAGTCAAGTCCTCCTAGACAGATTAAAAGACCAGCAGTAAGTTGAACTTTAACTCGGAATTTGTTTTCAGGCTGATCTTATGCCCATTTGATTTAAAGGCCACAGTGTGCAACAGACCTGTGTTTGCTTTAAGAATGAGCCCTGTAATTAATTCTGTGTAGTTGCTTTTCCTTGATTATGTGGCAACTTTGTTAATGCAGAACAGCCTTTACACTTTTGGCATATGACATTCTTACTCCATTTGAGCCAAAAGCTATGGAGAGGCTTTTAAGTTAACATGAGCTATTCAAGTTCTCAGTGTTTGTGGTTCTGGGCTATCAAACTTCGTTATTTTCTCTATTAAGCAGGTTTAATTTAGGGAGGGTTTCTTGTGCTGAATGTAGAGATGTGCACAATGCTGATGAGGACATTATTTGACTCTTTGATTACTAATATTAACAGAATAGTGACTTCTAAAGTTACGTCAAAATTCTTGGAAAAAAGTATTTTAAAATAATCCTTTAATAGTAGCAGCCTATAAATCATCATACTTTATAGCCTCACTTTGCCCATAATAAATATCAAATCATAATTGAAAACAAGAAGCTACATTAGCAGTTGGATAGTGTCACAAATACTGTGAGCACTTTTCAACAACCATCAAGTTCCAATGAAGCTTTCAGATTTTAATCTATACTTTTGGGGTTTTTTTCACGTGTAAGTTAAAAAAAAATGTTACTCAAGTATTCTTTCATGTGTACTTAGCAAGAGGAGTGTTTTCAGAAGTACAGTCTTTGGAACAAGTCCATTTAGGATGTAAATTTTGTTCTAACTTTTGCTTTAACTTGTAATTAATGTAATACATACTAATATTATTTACTAATAATAAATAATGTAATACATACCCCAACTAGAGAACAGACATCGGGGGGAAAAAACCCAAACCAACAAACTAAAAAAAAACAAACCAAAAACTAGGGGTAAGCAGCAAATATTGGAATGAAATGGAATTGGAAGAGTGCACCATCTTCCTGATGGCAGACTCCCAAAAAAGACAAAAATGTAACTCTGTAAACCTTGGTCTTATAAATGCAAGATAGAGCTTACTAGAGGAAAAGAGCTACACTGAAATTTTTTGTTGTTGCACTGAACTTTAGCATTGTTCAGCATAGGAAGGTGATAATAATTAGCTTGAAAAGTGTGAGAGTTCTTCACAGGTATTCTGTATTTCTTCTCATACTTTTTATGCCATCAGCAAAAGTTTTCATTGAGTTACCAGACCTGTAGAATCTCTTACTATTTTTCTTCAGCAAAAATGCCTGAGACAGTTTGGCACATCAGAAACTGTTAATAACAATTTTTGTTTTTCCTGTGTGCACCATTGAAGTTGTTAGGAATGCTTGTTCATTCCTGTAAAGGATCTACCATTACAGTACTACTGATTTTGTCCCTTCCCGTATGTTAATGAAGTATCTTGTGGAAATAAGTGATGCTTTTGCATGAATAATATCTGTTGTTCTTGAGCAGTTGCCTCTGGCCAAGCCGTCAGTGAAACTTTTCTGAAATTAGTTTGGGGTCCAGCACCTAATAATTAAGGAAAAAGAATAGTGGATAGATTATAAGCAGCCACAGCAAATAAAAAGCAAAGGGTGACTCAAAGGAGTTTTGTAGGAATACAGCACAAGCAGCATGAATTGGAGAAAAGTAAATGTGGTGATCCAAAATTGTTCTTTATCCAGAAGGCAGTCTGAGAACAAGATGTGTGATGTTTGAAAGATTTACTCGGTGTTTCTAAAATGTTTTTGAGTTAGATGTACCATAAACCTTACTTAAAATCTTTGCCTGCTTCTATAAATAGGGCTTTGCATGACTTCTCCTTTGGCTTGTGCAGAACAGAAATACACTTTGTTCCTGGAGGCTAGATTTTCAATTTACATGAACTCTTATAACTCCCATTACTTTCTACTGAGCCAAGATGCTTTCAAGCAGCTGAGGCATTGGCCCATAACTTACAGACCCATATCGGATGTCTAAAGCATCTGCACATCCTCTACATCTCTAGTGGTGAAGAGCACTCAAATTTGCAGTTGATTTCACTAAAAATATACTGGTGAATCATTAGATGGAAATAGTATTTTCATTTGGATTAAACTAGAAATTGTTAGGGAGAACAATTTTATTGCTCATAGAAACAACAGCAAAGGAATAGTTCCATTGTATAGAATCAGCTGAAGGTATTAAATAGCCATCACTGTGACAGTAGATAATGTTGATAATTTATTATTATTTATTATGACCCTCAGGTGTACTTGCTGGACAAACTGCAGTGCAGTGGAATGACCAAATAAATGCTCATCTCTATTTTAGCACCTGCCATTATTAGAGAATTGTTGCTCCTTGATTCTTTTTTTTTCTTTATCCTAAATGCAGTTTAAATTGATGTTTGTTTTTTCTGTCATGAGTTATTTTGCTCCAGTTTCTTGTTCTACTGTAATGGTGTACCTTGATGTTGTTCTTTGAATATTGCTCCGTATTAACCAATGCACAGTAATTGAATTACTTGTCACCTGAAGTGATCAACTGACTTCACAAAATTAGTGGTTTTTGGAAAAGATTCAACAAGTAGTGATTTGCTTCTATTTGAAAGTGCAGGAAGAACTGATACAGTTTTACAGGCATGGAATTTACTGCTAGAAAGTCAAGAAAAGACCATCCAAGTTAAATGAAGGCAGCAGCTGAGTCCATGGGAGTCACTAAGGAAAAAAGCATGTTAGTTTGAAATGGTAAGATAAAGATTGTCCTTAAAAAGCAGGAAAGCAGCTGGAAGGTGTCTGGAAATTTGAAATGACTATCAAAGGAATATAAGAATGAGGTTACCTCAAGCAGGCAAAAATTAGACAGGAAAAATTTTGAGAATACCCATCAGAATTAAGAAAAGGTACTATTCAAGTTGGATCGAAGCATGTGTCCATTCTTCCTGTGGAAAGTGAAATGAAGGAAAAAGAGGAACAGTTTATGCAGGTAAAGCTACTAGAGATAAACAGTCCCTTTAAAAATATTTTCACTGAAAAGACAGAGAAGCTATGTACTGTACCCCTCTCACCTTCATCATTCATTCTAAATATAGTTGTACTTAAAATTTCATTGAAGTTCTCTGCTTTCCTCAGAAACCATCAGGTAGTCATCTCAGTGGGACTGTGTAATCTGGGAAGATTTTTTTTATTCCCTTATCTGTGGTTGTTTAGAAAAATGACAACAAAACAAGAACCAACAAAGAAAGAAGAAAAAACCCAACCAAATACTTGTGATTGGAAGGATGGTGTGAGGGTTTGTGGGTTCAGTTTGCATACATTTTTTTCCTGGCATACCATTTGGATTTTATACAATGCTTTCCATCTGAAGGCTTCTGAAATGTTTTATGCTGTGCAACACTTTCACTGCCCTCCTGTCCTGGTAAATAAAGCAAAAGGGCCTGAAGTGATTTTGGCAAAGGTTGAGTGACAAGTCAAAGCAGAATCGGGAACAGAGACCAAGCCTCTTGTTTTCAGCTCAGTGAGCAGTGAACTGGCCCATGACATACGTGCAGTGGATGATAAATACATTAAATGAGATAATACTCAATAGTGGGAACAGCAGGAAATGCTACATATAAAATACCTGCTATTTTTCCAGTCTTTTCGTTCTGCTAGTTAAGCTGGGCTTCCCCAGTGTGATTTGACTTTGGTTCATTGTTCGTCTTGCATTTGTTGTAAGAAGCTATAGACGTATTTAGGTTGGAAAAGATCTTTAAGATCATCAACTCCAATCATTAATGCAGCACTGTCAAGTCCACCACTAAACCGTGTCCCCAAGTGCCACATCTACAAATCTTTTGAATACCTACAGGGATGGTGATTGAACCACTTCTGTGGGCAGCCTGTTCCAGTGCCTGACCACTCTTTCCATGAAGAAATATTATCTCATATCCAATCTAAACCTATTCCTTGGCACAACTTGAGGCCGATTCCTCTTGTCCTGTCACTTGTTACATGGGAGAAGAGACTGACTGCAATGGTTTTATTTTTATCTCTTTTTTTCTTCTTTTTTTCAAATAGGCTGTATCTCCAAAAGAAGAAACAAAGGCAGTAGGTAAATATTAATATTCTGTTCATGTTGCTTCCATTTTACTGCTTAATCCAGAATAAGTAATTTGCTGACACGCACTTTGTTTGCTTACAGGCTTGGCAGTTCTAAACTCTTTTAATCTTGATAATGTACCTTAAATATATACTATAACTGTTTTTAAAATGTTCCTAACTTCAGAACTTGAAATAAATTGAGTATAACTGTGCCCAAAGAGTCCCTTAATAGAGTCTATTCAGTAGAAGTCTTGCTAAAGTAGTCAGCTCTCAGTGTCTAACTCCATGCATCATTTGGGAGTAGTTCCTCAGCAAGCTGTGAGGCCTTGAAGTGACTGAAGGTACCATGTCATTAAATAGCTGCACTACCAGTAAGTGGTTGGTAATCAGCAATGTTTGTAATTAGCTGTTGGCATGGCTGCCACTAAACAGCATTTTGTGTCAATAGTGTAGCAAAAGAAATGCAGGCTCACTGTAGTGATCCTACCTGGTTCTTTTGTTTGTTTAGGAATTTTTCTTCATTTTGCTGGTTTGGAACAAAGCAGTTCAGAATAGCTAGGGTGTACTTCCTAAGGAAGTCTGGCACTTATTCCCCTGTCTGCAGATAGATTCCAGACAGCTGTCTCTTCTCCCTCCTCTTTCCTGGCCAATTGCTATTTTGTTTGGTTTCCGACACAGGTTTCCCTAGCAGAGCATAGGTCAACTTCTGAGAGCTGTTCCAACTATTTACAAGTTAAAGTTTTGGGCTAGAAAACATATACTTGCTCATCTTCATTTGCATACTGTTGTTGGGACAGTTTGTCTCTAGTTACAAAGTCACTTGAACTTGTAGGCATATGTTCTTTTGGAAGACTTGTATGTGATACTTGATGCCACTTTATTTATACAAAGGTGTTAATTTTAGGTTTCTTTATTAAACATACCTAGTAAATTGTACTTTTGCATTGTGTAATGTGATGTGATAATCATTAGCATGAGACCAGAGTTGGAATTTGGAAAATATGGTAGAGCAATAACCAATCACAAACTGCCAAATGTTTTTTAGAACCACCACCACCATCTAAAATTCCTAAAATTGAAACTCCACATCCACCAATACCTCCTGCACATCCACCTCCAGGTAAGCTTTCATTTTCTTAAGCACATTTATCCTTGTTGTTAACTTCCTTGCTTTTCATTTGGGTGGTGGTAGGTAATGGTGTGGGAGCAGGGGTTTGTTGCCTTGATTAATCAGCTTGGCAAGTAAAAATGCAAGGTTGATAAGCTCTAGAGGGAATTAAATTGTAGTAGCACAGGCTTTTCCAGACAGAAGTAAAAAACTTACAATGGAAACAAGACTGTAATAGGTGGATAAAGGCAGAACAAAGCTGCAGCAGTTAAAGACCTAGCACACTTAAACTAATCGTTAATAGCAGGCTGAAACGGACTTCTTAACCTCAAAAGGATGGTAAATGCCATATTAGATTATTAAAGCAGCTTTCAGCTGTCTTAAAGAAGTTTTCCATGTTATATCTGTCATACAGGAATACTGCAACTTCCAAACAATAAGGGGGATGCTTTCTTTGCTGTACCTCAAAAGAGGACTTTTTTCTGCCAAAGAACATTAATCCTGCACACATGCCACATGTTTGCAAAATAAACTGTACAGTTGTAAAAATGTGCTTCCAGCGCCTTGATGCATTAGCTGTCTTCCAGTGACCCTTAAATATGACATAAATATTTCACAGACCATGGTCTGTAATGTAACTGTAAGATGACAGCATCCAGAAGGAACTAGAAGAGAGAAAAGCAGTGTCCTGATATATTGTAGGACAATTTTTCTCATTTGGTAAAATCTAATTAAGAATGAAGTTTTTCTAAATATCATGCTCATTATTCCTTCAGTTGTTAAATCTTGAATACACATCTTGTATCCAGAACGCTTCTGAAAATGAGGAAATTATTGCCTGCTATAGTTTAGGAGCTAGAAGTTACTGAAATCTTGAGTACCACAGGTAGCATACCCACCTTTTTTGATTTAATGATGTGGCTTTTCTAGGGGGAAATTTTGCTGTTGAAATCCTGCTTAGGCAGGTAATGGTTTTATTTCCCTTGTTACCTGAAATTTACCTCTTTATTTGTACAAGGATATAATTGTACAAGCACTGAAACATTATCAAAATAAAGGGCAGCACTGTGGAAAAGTCAGGTGGAAACCAAGAATGCATCTTGACCAAGTGAACTAGGAGGAGGATTTATCTCAAATTCTGTTTAACAGTGACAGTGTAGTATGCCACTAGACATGACTGCCCTGTATATGTTTCTAGATAGCTTTTCTCACTGAACAGTGTTGTAGATGCCTATATATACAAGCAAGATGAACGTCAAGATGTCCCAAACTCTTTTGTTGGTCATTTTAATAATCTCTCTGACTATACGGAGAGGTTGCTATTAGCTTAGTCATCCTAGTGGTATTACTTACTTTATAATATCTTCATTAAGAGGGGAAAACAAGCAATTCTTATTTAAAGAGAAGATGGCTTAAAGCGTGTTCTTTGCAGAAATGGCTAAGTATAATTCTGTAAAATGCTGACCTTTTTATGAACTTCTCCAGAGTGTCAGGCATGGAGTTCACTGAAACTAATCAGTGGGACAAAGCTGATCAGATATCATGTCCTTCTTAGTTACCCTTCGGTTTTCTTTTTCTCTTTCTTTGGAAACAGGTTTAGAACTGACTGTTAAAAGCTTGAGACTTTGGCCTGTGTTCTCAAATAATGTTTCCCAATACGGGAGGCAGGTGAAGTGCAGAGGGTAATTCCAGGCCACCTCCTGGGCTACCAAAGAGGTAGAAAGGAGGCCTAGGCTAAAGAAAATGGAAGGATGAACTAAAGATTTTTGGTATCATGAATCCTGTGACTTTTTAAATCCACTAGTTGTGATTCCATCCAGTCTGTTAATTCTGCTGACTGTACAGCAATATTTAAATTATAAAAAATAGTAATAAGAAAGATGAATTTAACTTTTAGAATGGGAAAAGCTGACCTTGAAGCTTTGATAGGCAGCTTGGTTTTTTTTAGTGACCTGAGAAGGTCTGACTGGATTCCATATGGCATTCAGAGACTTAAGAGAATTGAGTTCTCTTTTGCTAATTTAACTGGAGGAAAATATATGAAGTATTCAGAAGCTGTTCTTGCCACTATCCTTCAAAAAAATAAATCAAATTTTCTTTTGCAGAGCGCAAGCCTCCTTTGACAACAGCAGTTTCAATGGGAGAACCAGAGCAATCTACTACTGTGGACTCAGTAGATATGCCAAAGGTCCAGATTCCTCCACCTGCTCATCCTGCCCCAGTACATCAACCTCCTCCTCTGCCACATCGTCCCCCACCCCCACCCCCCACCAGTTATATTACAGGGATGTCTACTACAAATTCTTACATGTCAGGGGAGGGTTATCAAAGTCTCCAGTCAATGATGAAAACAGAAGGACCAACATACGGAGCTTTACCACCAGCCTATGGACCTCCAGCTCATCTACCATATCATCCTCATGTCTACCCTCCCAACCCTCCACCACCAGTTCCACCTCCACCCCCTGCCTCTTTCCCCCCACCCAATATTCCACCTCCTACTCCTGGATATCCTCCTCCGCCTACATACAACCCTAATTTCCCACCTCCAAGACTGCCTCCAACTCATGCAGTACCACCTCATCCACCTCCAGGGCTGGGAATGCCACCAGCTAGTTACCCCCCTCCTACTGTTCCTCCGGGTGGACAGCCACCTGTACCACCTCCAATTCCACCACCAGGTATGCCACCTGTAGCAGGACTTGGACGTGCTACATGGATGAGATAGCATGAGGTAATTTGCACGATAGACCTTTCTGTTGATTAGGCAGGAGTAGATAGCCAAAACCTACATTGTAAAGATGAAGAGGAGGGTAATCTGTATAATTTAGATGAAGAAATGGATTAAATGAAAATTTAGCTGATCTGTTTGCAGTATGGTTTATGGTGAGTTATATAGGCTTCTAGATTTTAATCAGCTTTGCAGTATCTATTCTAACTTTATACATTTGACTTAAGTTTAAATTGTCTTGACTTATTCCAGCACTGGATTACTTTTTACTAGCAAAACCAGCCATATTGGCTCAATTATATCAGTAAGAAGAAAATTTCCTTCTAGAAATCAGTGCCTATTTTTAAGTATCAAAATAGCCAGATACTATGATATTTGATCTATAGTAAGAAACTTCATTTTTAATAGTAAGTAAAACAACACGATGTCAAGCATAAAAGCTGCTCTATTTAAGAGAGATTCTGAATGCTAGCTGACTGGAATAATTTTGAGGTGTTTGCCTTGCTGATAGTTTTGGTTTGGAATGTACTGGTATCTTAAAATATTGTATGTTTACACCTATTTGCAAATTCCTGTACATAATATATATATTTTCTAAGTGTGAAGGTCTGAATGTAACAACCTACTGTGATGTACATCATAGTTATAAATGGGACTACTTTGTTCACTCTACCCAAATAAAATTGGTTCTGAATTTAGTGGATTTCCAGGTTTTTCATATTAGTTCAGAGGTCATAAATATGGTTACTCCAAGATACTTACTCCAAGGTATTTCAGCAGTGGTCTCCCAAATCTTACTCATCAGTTTATTTAAAAAGAATGTATTTTATTTTATTCAGCTAGAAGTATACACTATCACAATCAATCTCTTACTTCATTTTTACTAAAATATTTCAAATGAATGTTTTACACACATTATCAAAAAAAACTGTACTATTACTTTCCTTCCCCAGAAAAGCCAGAGTGGTTCAATAATAGGTAAAAACGCGTGCTAAGGTCTAAAGAATTTTGCTATATACACAACAGCAGGTGCTAACTTTTCCAGTTCTTTGTAAATCATATACAGAAAATATAGTAGGGCTGTAAGATCACAGGTTTAACAGAAATCAAACTTTAAACTGATTTCTAAAGCAGCACAAATAGACTTTCCCCACATTATGAAAAATATACAATTTTATCACTTTACAGTCATGCACTTTGAAAAAGATCAGTAGTACTCTTCCCTCCCAGTTTCTAGAAAGATAAAAGGTCACTTTAACACTGATTTCATTTAATATCTAATATTTGGATAAAAATGTGCCATTCTCAAACAAGGTTGTGCTCAGCAGTCTTATGAAGGTGCGAAGAGCCAACTGAATCTGGTTACACTGCAGCATTTCAGGAAGTGTTGGGGAAATGCTGCTTACTCCAGTCACTCCAACAAAAGTCAAGGATGTGGTTTTACTTTTCCTTAAGCAAGCAAAGTCCATTTGTAAACAGTGGATGCTTTCTTTGCCAGAAGATTGCAGAACCCAGGGCTTCAATCTTGAGGAAATTATCTTGGGCTAGTGCCCCAAATACATTAATTTAATGGCCACTTTTTCAAGGGATGCTCCCCTCCAACTTAATGTACAAAGCTCCTCAGGTAGTTTTCACTGAATGAATACTGAGCACATAGGTAAGTGAATTTAAATATGCATATAAAATATCTATTTAGACAGCTGAAAATTCAGCACCCAAGTCATCCTGTGAAGTCATTGAGCATCATTTTACCCCAGGAAGACATTTTATAGCTCAAATGGAGCTAAGTATGAAGATTGGCAAGCCTAAAAACCCCTAAACTGTAACGCCCCAAGGTACAGCACTGCCACGTTCTTCTGCAGAATCAGCGATGCACATCTTATATTGAAGATAAATAAAATCTTTAAAAGGGCAGTACCCTACGAATATGAAGTTTGTTCAGATGAACTGCTGGCTACCCTAAAAACTGGCTATTCAGGATTTGCAGGGCTAATTTACCTCAATTGCAGCACTTGTTTCCCTTGTAGGTGAGATCTGCAGGTGGGACAAAACAAGCTTTGCTTGAAGTCATTGAATAGATTTTGAGAGAGATTTGAGAGCAGAGAATATTTGAGTGGGAATTACATAGTGGTGAAACTAGTAATCTGATAGAGTATAGCTCTTGTCTTGTTGAGAGGACCTGCTAATAGCCTCATATACCCTTTAAATAGCAAGCATGTCATGAACACAGTTAACTCTCTCCAAGTGCTGGCAACATTTGTGTTGCTTTAGTTAAAATTTACTGACATAAATCAACCTTGTTCCAAAATACTTGAACTCTCTGCTTAATCCAGCAGTCAAATGCCACCAAAGTTAAAATAGGCTTTCAAGCAGATAGATTAAAGTAACCCTCAGTTTGACCTTAGATGTTAAGGAATAATGATGCTCTGCTTTACATCACCTTTTCTGGTACAGAAATCTCGATGTATAAATTGTACAGGAGGAAGACAAGTAATCAGACAAGTAATGGTGACTAGAAATTGGAGGTCAAAATAAAAAGCAAAGGAGGAAATCCAGAATCCTCAAAGATGCCTAAAGGAGACAGTCAGACTCCAGAATGGATTTTTCTAGACCCCATGGGATGTAAATACTATTAGACTGAGAGCTGTCTAGCTCAGTGTTCACTGACTGAGCAGTAGTAAGAAATTAATCTACTGGTGGGTGTGTGAGTGAGAGTATGCACTTGTGTTTTGGGGGTGGTTCTTGGCTGGTTATTTTTAAATAACCTACTCAACTGTTACATTTCTATTTCTGCAATGAATAATGAAGTGGTGCTTACTCTTACTGGTTATTGTGTATTTTGGTTGCATTCCTTCTCTATTTTTTTTCCTGGTTACAGGTTTCGGCTCCGACACTGCAAATTCTTCAGCCAGGCAGCTATAGTTTATTGTACACCATGGGACCAATTACCTTTCATAAGTTGCCACATGGGTTCCTTGGTATTGTATCAGTGCTCCATGTAATATAATACCACAAGTCAAGAACTCAACTGGTAGAACAAATTAATTTAGAGGAACCTGTCCAGCTAATACAGCTGTCTGTAGCTGTGACCGATTCTTGTAGAGAACAAAAATAAAGTAATGGTGTTTGAGGTCATTACATCCTCCAACTAATCACTAAAATCGATGCAACTTTTGAAGAGGAGGCTTTGATCTTTTCACATGCCTGTCTTGAAAATTATTTTACACCAATGAGTTCTAATAATGAAGCCCGCTTCCTTGGACTATTGGGAAAGAACATCTAATGAAATACAGGGGCAGCTGCTGTGACAACTTGGAAAAGGAGGGAGTCAAATTCTTACAACTACACAGGCAGCTACTGCACAATAGCAAAATGTAACTCCCATTATTTTATATACAACCATTTGAAGAAGGAAAAACCCACTTGTTTTGGTTCATTTATAAAAATAAAGCTTGAATGGCAGGAAGTAATCTCACCTGACAGTCCGTGTTTGTGGAGATTTTATTCAGCTCTGCAAGATTGTTGTTTGGTTACCTTACACAGGAACCAGTAAACGTAAGGGATCCAGCAATAACATTTTAAATACCCACCCCAATCTTCCTTATGTGAGAGATGAGCTGCTTTTGAAGATCCTGTGAAAGCCATAAGAACTGTCAGGATAGCAGTTTCTGCTGAATTATTTCATAGTGAAAGCTTTACAAGAAAAGTGTTGCTATTTTATAGGGAATACTGTTGTGTGGCTAAGTGACTTCATTCACATTACAACTGCAGAAATCTTGTGTCATTTGATCATGAAAAATTGTTCATTAACACCTGATACAGAGTCTTAAGTCTTCATGTACGCTTGTGTGATGAGTACCACCATACAATGTAGGGCAGTACAAGTGCTTTTATCTTGCCACTCAGTATTTTACATAGAACCTTGTGAAAACAGTTGCATGTTCAAAATAAGGACCTCCAAAAAAAGTGTTAGTAGCTCATGAACTTGGCAGGCAGTAAGCCAATGAATTTGAATTGCATTTTTCATGGCTGCCTGGAGCCACTAACCTGGCTATGAATCACTGACAAGCGTGTGGACAGGAGCGATACAAACAGTGACTTCTCCGCAGGTTAAGGGTTCTTCTTGTTCCTCTTAGAAATTCTCTTGAGTTAGTCAATTATACAAACAGACCATTACAACAAAGCAGGTTCGGACTACAATAAAAATGATGCAAGTCTGGCATTATTGGATGGTTACCCGGTGAACAGTAGCTCCAGAGCACCACAGCCTGGAAATCAGGCCTTTAGCTGCCATATTTACACTATTGTTACAAAAAATGCTGGGAAAAAAAAAAGAAAAAAAGGAAACCCTGAAAAAACTCAACCCCAACTCCCAAAGAACAGGCAGCCAGAAACACTGAGCTCTGCCTCTTTAGTCTTCACAGAATCCATCACTTCCAGTTGCCAGGATGGTGTTCCTACAAGGGACCCTTGAACTGGTTTCCTGACAGATGTTGCCTGATGGAGGGTTTGGAGCTCGCAGCATCACCCAGCTTTCGCCAGACAACCTGCAAGAAAAAATAAAGGATTTGGGGAGAGAAAGACAGGAATTTTAAAATACAATAATAATAATAATAAAAAGATCCAAACAACAAAGCCAGTGAGGAACAGCAGAATTTTTTTAATTGAAGTCTGAAAGCCAAAACCAGCCCTTTCCTAGAGCTGGGCTGCAGTTCTCAGCAGGGACACTGGATGGCATCTTTGCACCAGTTTGCAAGGAAAAAAAACATGCGTTTTTCTAATTAGTCCCTCTTGAAATTAGAACCGTTTTTGCCTGAGGTAATAGTCTAAACCAAATACACTAGATTTAGAACATAAGTTCAATGGTCGGTCAACCCTGCCATGCTTACAGAAAAGATGCTACCATGAATAGAAAAGATAATGAAAAAGATAATGATTAAAATTATATATATACATGACTTTCTAAAAACATACATTTTATCACTCTAGGGCCACTATTTAAATAAAAAATAAACTGCAAAAAAATTTATAGCTGCCTTGAATCTACATGAAGTGAATTTTTAAAGGGAAAACAGCTGATGATAGACAAATAGAGATGAGTCAGTTTGGGAGGATGAATTTACAGTATTTTACCTTTCCCCCAGCACAGCTACAGGGGACTGGGAAATTAAGCAGACAAAATATCCTAAAAAGCAGACCTTCATTTACTCTGGTCTTGACTTTGCTTATAGGGATCCAGCAACCAAAGTGAAGTGCCTCAGCCCTTGCCAAGGATGCTCACAGTGATTTAGTTCAGCAAGCTCTGCTTGTTCTCACACCCTCTTTTTAGGGTTAAGGTGGGTTTCAGAATTTAAACAGAGCATTAGGCCCCTCTCAACTGCTTGGAAGGCATGAAATGATGCCACCTGGGCCGACCTCTTATGTGGACTTCAAAAAAAGAAGGCTCATAAGCATCCTCTTCCCTGCTCTGGGCAATTGAACAGCACATCCCCAACTGCAGGTGACAGGCAGCTCCAGCTGTGTTCCAGCAGAAATCTCAAACTATTTGTTCAAAGCCAGAGCGTGGCCAATGCTATGGAGGCAATGCCATGACAGCTGACACTGCAGAGCAGAGGTTGGGTACGAGCACTCACCACACAGAATGTGGCCACCTCAGTTTACTGTGTGGTTGCCCAAAACATCACAAGTGTTAATAGCACCCCACATACCATGATGCTGTTCAGTGACTCCAGACAAGACTCTCCCTCTGACATTCCCCTGTGGTTTAGGCTCAAGCTGTACAGTTTTAAACATGGCAATCAATGGTTGCTTAGCCCAAACTGAGTCCTTAAGGGCACAGGAAGAGACAATTGCTAACAGGACTCTCCTAGTCAGGGAGAGCCCCTTGCACATCTCTGGTCAACTAGACTAGCTACTCCACAGCCAGGAAGGCAGCAAAGTGGGAACTATCTACTGAGCAAAGGCTGCTCTGTGCAGTGAACAAGACTTTCAGATCACCCAAAACAGTGACCAGCAGAGCCTCCACTTGTCTCTTGTGCCTATGGACCTCACAAGGCTTACATGCAGCTTACATGCAGCAGATCCCTGTTCCTCCATACTTCTAACAAAAGACCACAAAAGGAATTCCAAGAGTTGCTGTTCTTACATTGCACATTTCACGAACGATTGCCTTCTCCTTTTCACTTAGGTCTTCTTCATAGTTGTCTTGCATTTGCCTGTCCAAATTTTCATGGACCTCAAGGACCTACAAAAAATCAATATTACAAAACCATTATAATCCTCAAATAATTATTTGTGTCCCTAAGAACATCATTAGCAAGTATTTAAATTGGCAGGATTCACAAAGCCTCAGGACAAGCAAAGACAAACATGACATCAAGCTGGGCACTTCCATCTTCCCTGTTCCCCCAGGCATGTCCTGCCTCTGTCCCTCCACCTGCATGGCGTGGCTGCTGCCATTGGCAGCAGGTTGCTTGTGCTCACAAGTGCATTTCTTCCAAAAAGGTTGCTGGTAGTCCCACCTTCCAGGCAGCACCCCAATGTTGGCCCTCACCACGTGCTGCCCACACCCCAAACCTCTAGAGCAGCACAAGTGGGAGCCAGCCCTGGCCTGCCACATCCCACGGTCCTGGCCACCCCCACAGAGCTCCTTCAAGAAGAAGTGGCCAGCTGGTCCCTTGATCACAGAAAGGAGATTGCTTGGGGCTAAAGGCAACCTTCACTTCCAGCTGGCAACACTGACCCGAGGGATACCCACCCCTCTGTGGCACCTGCATGCATTCCGACAGTTCTCCAGACAGGCACATCACACAAGGTGAGCACAGCACAGCACAGGAGCCTCCAGGTTTTACTGTTGCCTCTGTGCTGATTTACACACCTCACTCAGGGCTTCACCACTGATGAGCCAGGTGGTCAGCTCAGTGTGCAGGGTCAGAGATGCTGCAACCACCCAACACCATCACACAGCACGTGGTCTCTTTCACCATGATGCATCCACATGCATGTGAAGGTGTATAACAGGTGTAGTTGTATGAATAAATATTCCTATACATCCCAGGGAGGTACAGAGCCAAATGCCATGCTGCAAAAGGTTTCAGCCTTTGCTGAGGTGTACATACAGCACCGTCTGCTTCACGAAATGGGATACCAGGGAAGATCATCCCCAGGTCTGCTTCAGCACAGCAATCCTGCACTCAAAATGAGTTACAAACAAAAATAGGTCATTCTCCTAGGGCCTGTAGCCTACTTGGGACCAGTCTTTGCACAGATAGGAATTATCCACATCCATTCTAAGAGAGAGATGCAAAAAGCATGTATGTGCTGACAAAGAGAGCATCTATTTTCTGCTAAAGAGGAGGGAATTAATTATTGATCCAGCTGGACTCGCACATTGAACCTGCTTGTCTGGAGCCCATGTGCTTCCGATGCTGGCTGCAAAGCCAGCAGCCTGCAGGATCACATCCTGGCATGGAGCACCAGGGCTGCCTGGCTGGCACCTAAACATCAGCTGTGTCCACAGGGCAGGTGTCAAGGAAACCATGGGGTAGATTAGTTAAAGATCACATCAGCCCCAGCCTCCGCTTTCAACAGCCATCCATCTTGTAGGCACAAGAGTCTCAGTGGACTAAAATAAACTGTTTTTCTACAATTTGTGCTTAAACTAAACCCACATTCCTTAGTCTAGGAGGTGTGAAAAGGTGGCACGGCATATTTCTTTCAGTGGAAATGTCTCTTAACAGTGTTAACCAGGCAGAGCTGGAGCTGAAAGATGATCAGATGGAAGATATGTTTGTACTTAATTTCTGAATCTCATTTATTCTGGAAATAATCCTGCTTCCCAGGCTCAAACCATGTCTGGCTAGGCACTTTGTAAAGACGTGTTAGCATCTTGGGTAAGGGAAAATGGGATTCGTAGTGACAAAACGCAACACCCTATTCAGGGAAGGCATATTGGAAGGAAATACACTCTGAAGAGTGAAATAACCTCCTGAAGAAAGACAGGAAAGTCTTTTCTTAGTGCTGATCCCGTCCCAGCTATTCTCAGATCCTGACAGATGCCTCCTCAGCTGTTTAGAAGGACCAGGTTAATGTTCCTCCAGTTACACCACTGGGGAGTACAGATATGCCTTCACATCAGCATCTATGGATCAGCTAAAGTTCAAGGACTACGCATTCAGTATGGGTCTAAGAAACTGGGGTATGTCCTTTGATTCCTGCCACCTCTCATCCCAGGAGCCTAAACTAAACAGACAAATGTACCCCAGGCTCAAAGTGGCTGATGCCATCCCCTCCATTCTGCTTTTCATCAAGCTGCACTGACAGCACTTGGTCCTTTGCTGACACAGCAGCCCTTTGTGATCTCCCTGGGTAAAATGCCACCCAGTGAGAGCAGCCTGCTCCACTTGGGGATGGGGCTATTCCACATGCAGGAGGATGGGGCTGGACTGTGAAATTCTGCTCTTCTGCATAGGGATGTCACTTCCCAAAAACAACTTTCACCTTGTTCTTAGTGGGCATGCTGGCTTGTGTGGGTTTTCCCCTACTGATACATAACTGAAAAACATCTCAAGTGTTCTCTGAGACCACACTGATGTGCGGCCTGTGAGCAAGGCAGTGTCACCTCAAAGTCACCCAGTCCACCACATCCCTTCTGACTTGCTGTACTGACCCCATATGGCCAAACATATTTTAAAAACAAACATTCAATCAAAAAAACACCATTAAAGAGTCTGAATGACAGTAGTAAAGCTTTGGAAGGGAAGCTGAAAGTTGAGGTATTCATTTCTGCAACACAAAGCATGCTGGGATTGAAGGATACTTCCCAAATTGTGCAAACCTCAATAATTTTGTTGCTTCATAAATCAGCTGGACACAGCACTGGGAAACATTCTGCTTCAGCAGGGGAGAAGTCCATACGCCCTGCTAGGACTTTTCCCTAGTTTTGGAAGGCCAAATCCTGTCTTATCCACAATTAGTGGGAGTGATGATCACTGCTTGATAGCTCTTAGTGCATGCAAGAGGTCCAGGCTGCTGCTGTGGGGGCAGCTGGGTTACAGGCTAAATGTTATTCTTTTACATTTGTCTCCTCATCACCTCCCCACGCCTTTAGCAGATTTGCTCAGTTCCTAAGAAAAGAGCTTTGATGTTCAGTGAGATACTGAGCTGTAGCATATGTACCTTTTATTCTTGTTAGCAAAAACAGCTGTTAGGAGTGCCAACCTGTCATCTTGCTCCTTATTTAGTAGGTGCAAACAAACAAAACTATTTCAGAAGGAAAAATAAAGAAAATCCTAAACATGCTCAAGGAAGAACTTGCACTAAATTGCAGGCAGCACTTCAGCCACATAGAGAGAATTTAGCTGGCAGAAAATCCCAAGGAAAAAGCCTAAGGGATATTATGTATGTGGGTGCAGACAGAGGCAGTCCAGAAGCCCTGCAGATCCATATGGAGTGGACAGTCCCTCAGTGACTTTTGCTTGGGCACAGAGCCACATCCTAGGAGCCTCATCACACGTTGACAGGCTTGCATGCAAGAGTTCCACAAGACAAGTGAGGCCAACTGCACAGAATCATGGAATAATAGAATGATCTGGCATAGATGCCATTTATTAAAGCAGGTTACTCAGAGCCTCATCCAGCCTGGCCTCGAACACTTCTAGAGATGGAGTATCCACAACTTCTCTGGGCAACCTGTTCCAGTGCCACACCACTCTCAGAGTTAAGAATTCCTTCCCTTCTGTAAAGAATTCCTGCCTTCTTTCAGTTTAAAATCATCGCCTCTTGTCCCGTCACTATGTGACATAAATGTCCCTCTCCCTCTTTTTATGAGCCCCCTTCACAAGACTGGAAGGTGCCTCTGGAGCCTTCTCTTTTCCAGGCTGAACAACCCTAGCACCCTCAGTATTTCTTCTTAGAAGAGGTGCTCCATTCCCTTGATCATCTTCATAGCCTTTCCATCCCTCCTTGCCTTTTCTTGCAGTAAGGAGCTGGCCTGCTGAGCCATAAGGACTTCTTTTTTCAACCAAGAAGGGCTTTTTCCAATATCTGTTGTGATACAGCCCAAGCACAAAGTCTCATTTGTAAGCTGCTCTCTTCTCAAGAGAGAGTCATGATCTGCTTCACAGGAGGTGAAGGTCTAAGGCAGCAGCTGCACTCAGCTTCCCACATGCAGGGGCTGGCACTGGAAAAGCTGCCCAGTACTGCACCGTGCAAATAAAACTTACATCATATGCTACAGCATGACATGGCCAAAAAAAGGTGTGCAGCTGGAGATAAACAGCTACTAACTATTTCACTGGGCCACAAGGCAGGAGGAGAGATTGAGACCATGACCAATTTCCTCAGTCTTTCAATTTCCAGATGATCCTTGAAAATGGGCCACAGGATGGAAAAATAAACACCTTCTCATCCCTCCATACCACACTGACCTACCCACTTCACATTTGAAGTGAGGAGAATTTCCTCCTCACTTCAAATGTGAGAATATTTTTCACCTCAAGTGAGTGAGCAGAACACATCACGTGAGATCATGAGATGTGACTTCTATGTCACCTTCTTTCTGACTCAAGCCATGGAAGTTCACAGGGTTTTGGAGACAGACAAATGCACCTCACCAGCCAAATTATGAAATCGCGAAGGAGAATTTCTTCTGAATTTCTTCTAGCCCTTCCTAGGAATCCACAAAGCTTTGAAGCAGAGGGATTACTAATATGTGCAAACAACCAGTCATCCAACTTCCTTTCAATTCCTTTAAATGAAAAATCGCACCAGACTTTCCAAATCTAATTCCAGTTTCCAAGAATCTTCCTCATTAATTTTCAATCCTTTTCATAAGCTTATCAAACCACATCTTAAAACCATTTATGTTTCTTGCCCTTAGTGAGAAACTCAGTCCTGCAATTCCTAAAGCAAATAGGAAACTAATTACTCCCCAGAATATGATCATAATCAATTTATAAGTATTTGATCTTGTAATTTAAAAACACTACCAACTCTGCTTAATACTATCCCTCACCATCACCTCACCAAATGTAATTAAGAGCAGGAGCAGAAAGGTATGAACTCCACAGTTTGGGAAGAATAAGCCAACAGCAGTAGTCTGCATCAGGGTTTGGATGATTAAATGCAATCAAAGTCAAATCAGTACAAAGTGACAAAAAAACAAAGGTTCACATGAGTTTGCAGCATTCTGCAAGGTAACAGTTAGGAGATCCATCTGTATGTGTGTGTATATATATATATATATATACACACAGGAGAAATGTCACCCACAAGCATATTGCAGCTTAGAAGAGGATGGAGCTTTCTGATAGCACAGAGTCATTCACAACAAGCAAAGAAGAAATTTGTTGGAAAACATAGGACAAATAAATGGCAACAATATATTCATACAAGTGAACTGCCACTTGTATGGTCAGCTCCTTTGGGAACAAGCAAAACTGTGCTAAAGGTATTTCTTAACCCTTGAACATGCTGGACATCCTTTTCTTCAGGAGTTATACAATCAATCAATAGGAGTTATACAATTTGGATATATTAAGTCTCAAGAAAGCTGAAAAATCAAGATTTTCAATTTGAAGGATCATTTAGAATTTAAAGTCTATCCAAATCAAACCAAATTTGTCTTGCCTTGAAAAACTACTTCTTGACTTTAATGACTACTTGAGAAATAGTGGTATTCAATATCCTCCTGGGATCTGGCAACTGCCCAGTGAAAACCAATGTCCTTGCCAGCCACAATACTGCTTCTCCTGACATTTGTTGGTTTTACCACCACCACCACTACCACAATATCTGTCCTGGAGCCAAGAGACCCTGGACAGGCATGATATACTAAGATAGAAAAACTAAAAATTAGAAAATGTAGGGAATTTGTGGGTCATAACCATGAGCAACATATGTGCCATTTATTTATCTGTCAGATGTGGAGAGGTACAAAGCAAAGAGCTTTGTAAGCATCTGTCTCCAGGTCTAAGATCATCCAAGCTAGTGATGCCACTGCTGGACCTTTTTTCCCAGCTATGACCATAGGGATCTGAGCTCCAGAGCAGTGATCCAGGAATCCTCCTTTGAGTTGATGTTCATCTTTTTAAACCTGCATAACATTCTTCAGCTTCAGCAAATCCAAATCATTATATTATAAATAATTATATTCTATAGTCTATATTATACATTATACATTTTATATTATATCTATTACATTATAAATCATTGTATTTCAACCAAAGATTAATTTAGTTAAGAGACCTTTCCAGCCACCCCTATGGCACCTTGTAAAGGATTTGTGCTTCTGTGACTCTTAGATACTCAGAAGTATCTTCCTTAACTATTAAACATCTAGCACTGGGGAATTACACTTTTTCTGCTAATGGATGGTCACTAGAACCTGAAAACTGCTGTGAAATCACAGTGCAAGTTTTCTGCTTTAACTCACCTATCAGTCTCCCATGGTCCTATTGCCAATGGTCCTGGCTTTAATCCCTACTGATGATGCACATCCTACATGGGTAGGATGCCACTGTTTGTTGTTTATTTTCATAAAATAAAATCTTTATTCTTTGAAGGCTGCTGTAGGATTTTCAATAACAAAATATATGAGGAAATTGAGTTTTTGTATCCCTTTTTAAAACAGCATTTCAGTCACCACTGTCACCCCAGTGACCCAGTTTACACAGGACTGATTAACACAAAGGGTAACCATTGTTACCTTCAGCATCAGCAGCTTTTATTGGAGGTTTCCAACCCCCCAAAAAATAGCTGTGCATAATCTTGCTTAGCTCTGCAACTATTTTAAGCAATGCTTATTCATCAAGACACAGGTGCTGGTTACCAATATCCTGCCTGCATATTAACTTTCTGTGTTCAGTTGTTTCCACAAGAAGAGCCAATGCCCAGCTCTGCCACTCAGGTGCAACACAGGACACCTCAGTGCCCCACACAGCCTTACCTTCATAGCATGCACCACAGCCTCTGGCTTCTGGCCCACAGGGACATACCCTGCTGCAGGAGAAGATGCAAGATCAGATGTCATGCGAGCTGGGCCCTGGAAATCAGAGAAGATATGTGTCAATTTCCCTTTGGGTGATTTAAACAAGGACAAAGAAAATATCCAGAAATTTTGGCCACTAGCTTGTCTCAAATTTAATCCCCTTAGCCACCTTCAAAGACAAAAGACACCACTACCCCTTCCTCACAAGTCACTTGATTTGACACCATTTAAGTACCAGCACTCAGTCTAGATGTGTTCAGGCAGGAGATTACTCTGGTTAAAATCTAAATTGATTCAAGAAATATTTTTTGTTCATTTAGGATAGCTTTCTACAAGGACAAGATCAAATAGCACTCATCCTTCTAGACACAGGAGCAATGCAAACAAGATGATTTTCCAGCCTAAACCAGTAATTTCTAAGAAGCTGTGTTCATGAAAGAAGCAGTTGGCATAACTTCATTGCTTCTCTGGCAGCGTTTTCACATAGACATCAAGTACCGATCTTCAGCTACAGGGAAAATTGTGAAAGCAACCTTAAAACAAGCAGATGTCCAAACCTAATGTTGGCTGGGTTTGTTTCCAAAATGCTGGCCAGTCCTCCTGCATGAAGGATTCCACTGGGAAAGATGCCGAGATGACATTTTACAAAAGATTTCTACTGTCCAACCAGCCTTGTAAGCACTTTTCATAGGGCTTTCCTTTTTCTACAGGCATCCAGCTTGAATTATGAGAGACACAATATCTTTATTCAGTGAGATGCACCCTGCCTGTCTCTAATATTTTTGCATTGCTTTGTAACTCCGAGAGAAATCAACAATGAAATCATTGACCAAACTTGTATTTAGTCTTCACATCCTTTAGGAAACACAAAGAATTATTATACTTAGGGGCCTCTGAAAGCAAATTAGGATGGCAGAGCGGCATGTAGCACCATCACAGGAATGCTTTCACACACAACACACGAGGCACTCCCATCCACGTCTTTTCCCTGTTTAAAAACACAGCATGTTTTATGCTTTGTCTCATCACTCTGCCTTCCACGCCAAGGCCAGTAAGTTAGTTATGCCAGAAGAATCATTGAATAATAGAAACACAGAATGGTTTGGGTTGGAAGAGACTCTAAAGATTCTCTAGTTCCAACCCCCTGCCATGGGCAAGAAACCTTCTGCTAAATCAGGTTGCTTAAAGCCCCGTGCAGCCTGGCCTTGAACACTTCCAGGGATGCAGCACCCACAACTTCTCTGGGCAACCTGTGCCAGTGCCCCACCACTTTTACAGTAAAGGAGAACCAATGGAGGGGCACTTTCTGAGCTTTCATTCTTCCAAATGTTTTAAGTTGTAGGGGCCTTTTTACTCATAAAAGCACTCATGTGCATGTATTAGAGGAAAAGATGGGCTAATCCATTAGGCTACAGACAAAAAGGCTTGGAGCCTTTCAAGCCCTGGCCACTGATCTGTGCCTAACCCATGCCATGACAAACAGCCATTCACTCATAATAGCAACCCAATGAACAGAGTTGCAGGTGATACCCAAACTTCCTTTGGAAAGGGGGTAGCATCTCAGAAAAAGGAAAGTTATACTTCCTAACCCCAAGAGGAGTAATTCTCCAGGTTATTTAAGAGCCTGAAAAAGCAGAGGCACTCACAGGATGGACATGGTTCTGGACCTAGGGCAGAGTGTTACAGCTTGCTGGAGTTGTGGCCACCTGGGGACACATCCTCAGACACACCATCCATAACATCAGACAGAAAAGACAGAGGCTGGGGAGTGAGCACTAGGGCCTGGATCCAGTCAGTTTACAGCTGCGACTTACAACTGCAAAACAGGGTACAGATTTCTCACAGGGCTGGTAAATGCAACAGAATCCTTCCAGAATCAGCTTCCCACAGAGGTCAGAGACACCAATCCATGCATAATTACTCTGGCTTCATCATGAAAGATGCTCTTTTTCTATAAATTACCAGGTTCATGACAATCAAAAGAAGACTATTCAAGAGTTTGTGGTCATACTTGACATGGATCTGCTCCCATAGCCCTCTTCAGAACTAACACAGGAAATGCCAAGTAAAGGTCTAACATCCAATATTTCTTTGGAGTTGAGAGTAATATGACAAAGTTAAAAGGAATTCTGCTGGATATTGCTGCTAACAACATTTTAAATACAGTTTCCTGGCCAAACTAGAGTAGATCACGAGGTCTCCCATATGAAAGACAGCAGCAGCTTCTCCTCAACTGAAGTCACTAATAAGCTACAAAGCACTTCCATGATCGCAATCACTCTCAAAATTATCACAGAATACAAATGATACAAAAATGATTAGAGAGAAATATTTTCTAAAGAGCTTGATCATACTTAACCAATCACCACACTGACAAGATAAAAGCATTCTTGCAAACACGGTGATATACTGGATTACCCATTCAGACTAAAAGCAATCAAAGGGTCACCTTTCTTCTCAGACAAGGGCAGTCAACTGAGTGGCCTCTGAACACAGGTAGAGAATTTGACTGAAGAAGGGAAAAATAATTTTAAAGAGCGAGAAATGCAGCAAAAGAGGTCAACCCAAAACTAGCAGTCAAAGTCTAAGCGACAGATCATTCCTAAAATAGGCACGATCCTTGATCCTTAGCTTGGAAGCCAACAGCCCCAGCCAACAGAAGATGTCCAAATTGCTGGGTGCCACCATCAATGGTAAGTGCACCACATGGCCATGCCACTGACCCATTGCCCCAGGCCACAGAGACCTCCTCACCATGCCAGGCTGGTGTTAAAAAACTTCTAAAACACATAAGTGCTTGTCAAACACACAAGTGAAGAAAGTGGGGGAGCAAGCAAGGATCTCACCAACATCCCCGCTCTTTGCAGCTATGGGATGCAACCAGTAAAAATATTGAGCTCTAGGTGGCTCAATAGCCATCATTGCAGTCAGTGCTTCTTGTGCAGCTGCACCCTGAGGCAAGGCTCTTTCCGGACACACAAAGAGCCGGCGTTTTTTAAAGGGGTTGGTGCTTTATTCCCACTGATTTCAGTGTGGTTCCCAAAAAACAAAACAAAACAAAACAAAACAAAGTTTCAGCCAAACTCCTATCAGCTTCCTGCACAGAGGCACACATAAAGGAGGCCAGAACTGAGGGGACTGCAGTCAGCAAGGAAAGAAGTGACAACATATCCAGCAGGATACATGACCAGCAGGATGCATGGCCAGCCTTTGGAGGATAGAGGAGAGGAAAATGGGCAGAGTTCACCAATAGTATTAGCTGAAGAGGAGGAAATGGAAGGAATTGGAGATAAGGTCAAGGTTGCTATATTGGAAAACTGCCAACAGTGGGAGAAGGGAGGGAATGGGAAGGAAGAGGAGGATGTGTATTTTGCCCAGCAGGAAACCCATTGAGGTGAAATGCAGAGGAGAGGGAACCAGAGATTTGACATAGGAGATTGGAAGGAGGGCAGAGAAAATCTCAATACATCAGTGTTAAAGTAGTAAGTAAAATTGCACAGATGGAGGAGATTCCTCATGCCTAGAATGGATGCATTTGAAAAGAGCAAGAATTCCCACAGCAGCACTCCAGCACTCTAACTCAGCTAATCTGAGGAGCCCCACCACTGCAGAAACCCATGCCCTTCCTGTTCCCTATAGCTGACATTTCACAGACATAGGAACACAACTGACTCAGCACCCTGGCAGACAATAATAGCAAGGTTAATCTGGTTACATCCTAAGAAGCAGGAATTGTCCATATAGGCAAAAAGCAATATGGTGTGTTTTGAAGCAAGCGTCACTCTCGATTTCCTCTCCCTGTCTGGTTTTGTCGAGCATGCAGTCTTTGTATTAGATGGACATATGGCTTTTCCACTTGCTAGGTTTTCACAGTGTTTGGTGCTTCAGAGGTGGTTTACTGTTCACCCCCAGATATGTGGCTGAGGCATTACATAATTATATAAATGACGGTGCTACAAGACAGCTCAGAAGTCAGCAAAAACGCCTTTAAAATTTATAATAAACATGTTGAGAAATAGCATACCATTTTAGCTACATCCACAGCCACAGTCACCCCACCAAAAGGAAGAGCTGCCCAGCAATGAGATTACCACTCTAATTAAGGAGAGGGAGTATAGGTTATGTTTCTGAGTTCCCAGGTGCTTGCAGGAAGCAAGCCTTCTTCCCTATGCACAAGGTTTATCGACCACTTCACCTCTGAGACCCAAAGACTCCTAAAGAAGCAAAAGTCCCAGGGAACCAGAGGCTGTGGAGCTGTGTGTGACCCATCCTATGCTTCCTCAGCAAGCTGATGCTTTTGCTTCTCTCTAAACCACTGCGGCTGCTCAGAACATTCGAGATCGCTGTGGCATGAATCTCCGATGAGTTCAGCCCTGGAGAGAACAGCCCTCTCTGTGCTGCCAGGATGGTTCTGGGACTGCAGTGTCCTGAGAGGGTCCTGATGAGACTTTGCACCACTCAAGGGAGAACAGTGTTTTTCCACTGGGAAAATCACAACAAGAGCTATTCCTCTGCTGCCTCTGTGCAGACAGCAGTACTGAAGCACCACTGAACACATTTCCCTTTCAGCCCTTGCTTGCTCCTCCATTTCAAGATCAGTGCTGAGTATTTGCTGGTATCAGTGATAGCACCAATGCACTTCCAGAGCTTACTGCTCCCATGTGGCATCAGTCCCCTCCCCATCCCACCCACCCCACGTCAGGCATGCTGAAACCACAAATCCACCAGAGAAGCTCAATTCTATCTGAGACCCTCCCAGAAACCTCTCTCTGGAGCCACAGGGCTTGTCTCCAAGTCTGTATGGAGAGTCACAGTCCAGCTGTATAATTGACTAAGAAAAGAAAGATAAACTCTGCAGTCTCTCATGCCAGAGCATCCTTGAAGCAATATGCTACAAGCAGGGGATAAGTTCCCCAATTCTCTGTTGCTAGAATGACACTGACACCCTCCAATCCAAAGCAGAAAACAAAGCAAATCAAAGTACCCCCATTCAGTGCCCCAGCCAAAAACCATTAGCAAAGCAATAGTGTTAATGTGAGAAAGAAAATCCCCAGACCACAAATGCTGCCAATGATCCTTTTCAATCTGACACAAAAAAAAAATCAGAGCAGAGGCCTCAGCTTGCAGCTGCTGGTGAACATTTGCTGCTATGTGTCCCGCCACGATGCCATTACCAGTGTCTTAAGACCAAGTTTCCTAATGAGTCCTTGCTAGCTCTATCTGGCTGCATGGGATGTGGTCCAGCACAGATGCTGACAAGCACTGCCATGGATACTCCATTCCTGTGTATTTGGAGGACCAAAATTAATAAGACTCTCTGCAATAGGGCACACTGCGAAATCCTGATAATGACACACCTCCACAGAGGTAAAGCAAGGCTTAAAATATGAACATCTCTTAACAGCAGTGGGAATGCTTTGCAACCCAAGAAGAAAAGAGCCTAACTGGGGATGGCAGGTGTCTGCTCTTTTAGAGGTTTTGGATCAGAAATTTCAAAAAAAAAAGAACAAAGAAATGGTGATAAACAATTTCTCCTTGATTCCTCCAGGGATCTGAAAAGACATGAGACATTGGGCTTTCCATCAGTTTTCAATCTTTTTGCTCAATTATATCCTGTCTTTTAATGACACCCTTTCCTACCTCACCTCCAAGAGAGCTATTCCTGATCTGCAGGAAGACTGCAAAAGACTAAGTTACAAAACCCAAAAGAGAACATCATGCTGGTTTTATTTCAGCCAGCAGGCACAACCTAAGCACTGAGGATGCTTCAGACCAACATGAAAAATATGACACCAACATGAAAAATATTAATGCTTCTGAACCTCACATCTTCCCCTTGCTTTCTATTAATTTTTGTCTCCCATTTCAAAAAACAAGCATTTAGAATTCAAACCCGATTATATGAGCCACATTTTTCTAATGGCATACCTCAGACAACATTAAAGCTAAATGGAGTCATATCAGACACCATGAAGTTTTTATTGCCGAGACAGAACACAGAAAATTACATTACATCAGGCATTGTCAGACAGCTCACAATAAAATTCCCAAGCACGTCTATTTATCTCACAGTGGGTTTGTTTGCAGCCTGCTTAGCCAGGTTTGAATTGTACTTGGACCCTTCCTTAGCACCTGTCATCATCCAGGTGTTTTAAATAAATAATAAATAAATAAACAAAGGTGTCAATGTCACTCTGCAAATTAGGAACTGTTAAGAGACAAGCAGGAGGCAGGAGCACGCCCACAGTTCATGGAAGGTGGGTGGCAGAGCCAGGCAGTGCTGTGGAAAGGCGCCACGACTGGCACCCCTGTTCTGGTGTGCCAACAGAACAGGGGGCACAGCACATTTTTGTTTTGTGAATGGCACATGTGGCTACAAGTTCAAGGACGTGCCTGGAACAGCTCCAGCCAGGCAAGCTGGGGCAGATGAGGAAAACCAGTAGCAAAAGCAAGGATTTGGAGGACAGAGCCACTCTGGCATGGCAGAAGGGAAGGAAGGGAATGCACCAAGACGCTGCAGCATGGTGGCCCCGTCAGAAGTAGCACAGGCAGCACCAAGGGCAAGCACTGGGCTCACACGGACTGATAGTCCATTCAGAATGAGAAATCTCCCTTCACACAAAGATGAGTGGCATTCCTGAGTAATCATATGCAAAAAACTCTCCTGTTACCACCAGTCTGAGAAGTTCCCTGGGCGCCCTCATCATTTAGCATCCCGGGTCACATCTGCCGTGCTCCACTGCCCCGCAGCTGCAGAGGGGTTAATGGCTGGAACAAAGCACCGGTGCCACACAGCGCTGAACCATGACATGACTCCCGGCTGACGTTTCACCCTCCCTTCCTGCAAAGTCCCTTCCCTCCCTGCTGCATCTTCCCGTGTCCATTGCCACCACGTGTGGTGCTCCCGAGGGAGCCCAGCTCCTCCCATGGCCCTGCCATGGACAGGACAACCACCAGGGACATGGCCCTGACCACCAGGGACAGGGCAACCTGGTGGCAACTCTGGCAGCAGCCCCAGGGTTCCTTGAGGCTACGAGATTTCCTGGAGGTACAAAGTGACCAACGTCGGCTCCTCTGCAGACCACATCTTTCTGCCACCCTACTGCAGATGATGCCAGACCCCTGATACCTGAGTATGGGATACCCTCACCAGAGCCAGGGAACACCCGTCTGTGTCCTGTGTGCCTGGCAGATGATCCAGGCAGTGATGGTGCTTGGCTGCTGTTATTCCATGCTTACCCTACTGTGCAGAAAACCTGCCAGCATCCAGTTCAAACCGAACCACGAGCTCCCTTCTTGGGCACCTAAATAAATGGCTGCACATTCCTGTGTTCCCAAAGACACAGTGGGCTGCCCTGCAGCTGCAAGCACTTGATAGCCTGCCATCAGGCACAGAAGGAACCTGTGGAAGATTCCTAAACAGATCCAGCTCTCCAGCACAACACAGGTCCTTGACACCGACAGGGAGTGAGTTCAGAGCCATCAGTACTCTGTATTAGCATCTTCCTTATCAAATCAAGGGACTTTATTGCAGATGATAATCTTCTTTGGCATTACTTAATTTGCTGCCTTTAATCATAGACAGCAGCTGGTCACGTAAACATTCAAATCCATGAATTAAACTGCTGGGTCCACACAGAAGCCAGACAGAGCCCGTCTGTGTGTCTCAGCCACCTCCTCCTGCATCTTCATGGTGTTCCCAGCATACATGGATGTCTCTTAAGTAATAACAAGGACTTACATGGCACTTTCTGATTATTAAAGAAACAATTTAACTTTCATTGCTTTCTCAGCAAACATCACAGACACCCAAGAGAAGAAAAGCTGCTCTCCCTGGCAGGCTTGGCACAGCTGGGCTGTACGGCCGTGCTGGGGCACCGCAGGGAAGGGAGGATTTCAGGGATTGCCCCGAACAGAAAAACAAAGTCAGGACATAGTTTGCAACTGGATGTCATTACAAACAGGAAGGGTGTCTTTTCTCAGCACTGAGCTGATCACAGTCCCAGACTCGGAAGATTCCTTGGAGCATGCAGAGCCGGTGAGTCAGCCTCTCCGGCAGCGGTGGGGAGAGGGGAGCGGTCACTCTGGATTGGTAACAGCGCTGGGATGGGTGCATCTGGTAAAATCACCACCGACAGCTTCAGCTGCCCCCTCGGACTGTGAAACCCTTACCAATATGACATACTCAGAGCAGTTTCAGCCCGTAACCACCTGGCACAGGCTAACAGAAAAGTCTGTCGGGACAGAGCAAGCCCACGCTGTACCAGCAGCCAAGTGCACTAACTCTGACTGACTCACAGGGGCACTGTCAGCGTAAGGATTTTGAAAGGTGCTACTACTTTTGATAAAGGAACATCAAGCACATTTGTTTTTCAGAAGGAAACGGTGGGCATTTTTAAAATTTTCATGATTTTGAAGCAAATCTGATTTGGGGATGATGCAGGTGAAAGCCTCTGTGCACATCTGTATCGCCCCTCAGGTCTCCATTTCAGCCTGGCTGCCCTTCCAGACCTGTCGCAGAGCAAGAATCTGTTGTGTCCCTGCCTCTCCCCTGACCCATTGCCAGCCCCACACAAAGGTACATGAAAAATGAGCATGAGAACCTACAGCAGATTCTCAAAGCAGATGAATTTTTCTTGCTTCCTGTGGTTACCTGTAAGGGCAGATATGGGCACAACCTGTCAATGCATCTTTTGCTCATCAAATCCCCAAACTTCGTCACTGCCAAACTTTGTGCTGGTTAGCTGCCGTGGGGAGAAAAGCACCCACTGCTCAGAGCCTCTGCAATAGCAGAGGATGAAGGCCAGCTGTTTTCAAAAATGGATTGGTTTGTTCTCAGCTGCTGGTGATACACCCTGAGGCTTCACCACAGCACTCCCTGGGCCATAACTCCCAACAAAACTTTCATTTTACTTTCTCTCCCACAGCTAATATTGCTGCAGCAGCAAATCAGCCACCTTATAATTTCTCTTTTTGTCTGCTCAATAACATCCTGGTGGTATCAGTGGAGCCAGTGGGAAGGAGCTGCTTTCTGCCACAATTCTCACACTTCTCTCAATCATTTCTTCTCCCTGCCTAAAAAGACACCATGGCCATCACTGATGTGGGAAGGTGAGAAACCAGCCTAGAGTCATCCTCTGACACACAGCAGCTGTGCTCAGCTCACCTGACAGCTACAGGGGATGGGGTGCCGGGATAGGAGAAGGCACGGTACCATCAGGGCACTGCACAGGATGGGCTTCTGAAGCAACAGAAGGGGCTGAAGGCATTTTGAGAGGCTGCAATGAGATACTGAAAACTCAAATGCAATCCTGGCGATGCCAGAGGCACTGGACAGCCAGGGATCCCCCTGCCAAGGTGCTCCATGTAGCACGGTGAGGAGCTGGGGGTGCCCTGCTGGCAGTGGAGGGGTTGCTGTGCTGGGACACCTTGGGGCCCTGCTAAGGTCCCCAGTGCACCAGGTGACTCTGCAGAGGCAATCAATGCTCCTAAGGTCCCCCTGACTCTTCTGGGTGCATCTTCAAGACATCACAACGAGAATAGTGTGGTGATCTTTCGCCATTTCAAGCTTGATTTTAAAAGTCAGGTTGGCTTCAAGAAGCTGATCCAGTTCTTCTCAGGAATAGATTTGCTCCCATGCAGCCTGAGGAGGGACTACAAGACTTGCTCTGGGCTCCCCAGTGAGACCCAAGACCAGGCTTGGGCCACAGTTACATCTCCTTGCTTACACCAGGTTGGTTCAGGGAGCTGAGGCAGAGAAACCAAGTTACTTTCTCGCTTTTCTTCTGCCTTAGCCCTTGTACTGAACAGGATAGGGATCACTGTCTTTCCAGCCAAAAGGGAGAGACAGGACTGTCATTGGGGCTGGGGTTTAGCTACTGTGTGCCTTCACATCACCTCTCCTCACCACTACTCTCACAGGCTCAGCAGACAGCCAGCATTCAGCCAAGGACTCATCATCCCTTCCCACTCCATCTAATGGCTTCTCTTTACACCTACAGACCACAAACATTTGGGCTTGTTTTTGTAATAGCAAGTGTGCCATCTGGCAAAACAAAATACACTTCCCCCAAGTATCTCTACAAGGCAGAGGTACCAAACATGACTCGTTGTGTCAGCATGGTGAGAATCAAGGGAAGGGGCTGCTGCTGCAGCCAGGCTGCCAGATGTATCTCCCAGGCTTTGCATCCTTCAAGAAGTGGGCACTGCAGAGCAATACACTCAGAAACAGTGTCAGGAAGCCAGAGACTCAGCCGTCCACTACATAACCACACTACTACTCCTTTGCATTTTCCTACAGACCTTGCTGTTTCTGGAATAGATTTAAAGGGAAAAAATAAATTGTGTCTCCCCAGTCGGGTCTGTAGTCTATACAGACTCCTGAGAGAAGCAGCTTTGAACACTCTAGCAGAAATCTCACTTTTATCTGGAGATACTTATTGTAGTCCTCAGGGGCATATATTAAAGCTGAGTATTGGCATCATCAGCATTGTCTTCTCAAAAAGAGAGAGCTTGTCTCGGCTCTCACAGGCTCTATCTGCAGGTACTTTCCCCAGGGATTCCCAGTTCCAGACCCAGGATGGTCTCCAGTCACCACCTACAGCACTGGCAGACACATTCTTCTGCACCCGGGAACCACCAGGAGCTCCTGCTCCTCAGCAAGGGAATGCTACAAACTCAGTACAAAAACTTAAGGAAGGGGAAGGTGATGATTATTTTAACCTAACATGTCACTCACACCCACACACCTACAAACACACATTCACATATTCACCAAAAGGTGGTCAGGGTCACTGTGTGTGGCACATAAAGGAAGGGACACCCACCAGCAAGTCCTAATGACAGCCCTGGCATCCCTCCTCATTGACAGCAAAGAAATGGGTTCTGGGACACATTTTTCGCATGCCTTAGGAGTCAATGGTTATTACAGGCTGATCATTATCTCAGCATCTTGCTTACTCACCCTCCAAAAACCCTAGGAAAGCTGCTGCCTGTTGCCTCCTTTCCATCACTTTGGGCATCTTATCTACTCCTTCCTCTTGGAATCACAGGAAGAAAAGTCGTGGTGTGACATTGCTCCCGTTATCAGGGAAGCAGTCCTCTGCTGATGAGCCATCTGTGGTGTGGCCTTATCACAGCACAGACCTCCCAGTCCTGATGCAAACCACACATCCTGTGGTGTTTACCCATTTGTTTGCTGCCAGTCTTTGGCCATCAGCACAGGCCAAAGCATCCCTTCCCCTAGAATTCCTGCTGGTATTTTCACACACACTTTTCCATCCACACTCCCTCCACACTAGCCTTAGTATTTCCATTACAAATCTCTGCAGTTACTCCCACCAAAGGCAGGATTCCCATTATAAATCACATGAACACTGCTAGCAGATTTATAATCTGAGCCAGCCAGGCTAGCTCCGACTGCTAGCAACAAGCTGGTTCATGTTTAATGGTGTTCTTTGCCAATGTGGATAAATGGTTCCTCCAGGCAGCTGGTTTATGAGCTTCTCAAGGTGACGGTACCTTCAGCCATAGGACCATAAGCAGCCCTCAGGTCACTTCTCATGCCTGGACACTGAGATAGGCCTGTGGCACAGCCACAGGGCAGTGGGCAGGTACATGAAAGTCTGCAGGGAACACGTGTCCACATGGCAGCCAGAGCACCCATGAAGAGGCCAAGAGAGAGGTGCAAGCTCTGGGCCATGCCTCAGTCCCCAAATGCATCCTCAGCTGTGCTGCTGGGGTCTTGGATGTCCCCCTGGATGTGAGGGAAGTGAGCAAGCAGCTGTGCGGGGATAAGTTGCCAGCTGCAGTTAAACCATGACACCCAGATGCCAGGTGGGTCACAGAGTCCTCAGCAGTGCACGGATTACAGGTACCTCAAAGACAGCTCTCATGCCTGGGACATCAACTCAACATGAGACTGAGCAGCTCTGGAGGCTGCTGGCAATGGGAAAAAGGGAGCCAGCCTATCCAGCTTAGTCTCATCCCAGGGAAATGGCAGGTCCCATCAGGAGCTTGTTGCTGCCTCCTCTCATGAGTGCAAGCCAGAGGAAATCACCCTCATCTCTCAAAGGACACAGTACTCTGGCACTCCATTAAATGATGCTAGGTGGCAGTTCCCAGAGCTGGAAAAATTTACCATTCTGCTATCAGTTCAAGCTAACATGTATATCACACCTTCCCTTGCAAAGGCCAGGATCTTGTAGGTCAGACTAACCCCAAGGACTGCTGTTCCTGGATATTTGGTAACCACTGCAGACTACAGAGCAAATCTAAAATTACCCATGTGCATGAAGCCCAATGCATAGAGTGCAACTGTGAGTGTCTTTTGCTTCTGCATCTGGAGTGGGCACTGGTGCCCCTATGTCATCAACTGGGGTATGTTAGAGCCCTGGAGAGCTGGAGTGATGCCTGCTTTTACCTGTGTGACAGTGAGGGATGTGCTGAGGAGCTTCCCGAAGAGCTCCACGGGCAGTGCCAATGATGAAACCCTGAACGGATGTGACAGCTTTGAAGCTGACACCAATTGTCCATCACTCACCCACATGAAGCTTTTGAAGGCACAAAGAAGAATGATTTCTCACAAACTCATGCCTGCTGTCTATAAAGAAAAAAGCCACAGAGAAACTCAAGTGCATCTAAATGTCCACTTCTGGGCATGCTCAAGTCATTCAAAGACGTTTGCATGAATTTGTGATCATTATCCTTTGTCACAAAAACAGTGTATCACGTCAAGCCACAAACCAAAGGGATTTTGGAAGGAATAAGGAAATAAATGGCTACATAAGTATATCAGACAATGTGGATTTGGATCCAAAGCTGCTTTTGTTTTTTCTCTATCAACTTCCCATAAAGAGGGCAGAACACAGCTAGGGTGACAGATGAAAGTGAATGTCACACAGCACCCAGGCCTCTCCACAAATGCCAGGTGCCATCTCTTCCTTGAGGAAGGAGAGAAAACAGGGACAAGTAGCCAGGAAGGGCTCCAGCAGGCAGGACCATCTGCCACCAGCCCTCACACAGCCCTGGTGAACTGCAGGGGCCAATGCTCAAGCAGAAAACTCTCCTGCCAGCTCCCATCCCAGCACAGCCCCTCTGCAGAGAGCTGCTGCACATATCCCAGCCTGACTGACAAGATAAACGTAAAACCATGAGCAGCAGCACTCCTTGGAGCAACCAGCACAGGCTGAATCAGCATTGCCAACCTGGAACAAAGCGGGGCATCAAAAGCCTAAACACCACGGAGGCAAAGTAAAATCTCCAAAATTTTAAGGCTGGCACAGCCAGACAAACATCTCCAGGTTCAAGTCTCTCTGCACTCCCTATAACATCTCCTGTCTTTATACATGGGGCACAAAGTTAGAAAAGTGAATATTCACCTGGACAGTTTTATCTGCCTTTTTTTTTTGCTTGAAGCATCTCCATCCATCCATCATTAAAGGGGATATGCTTCCATACTTGAGTTTTATTTATGCAAACTTTATTAAATTATTATTGTGCCCTTCTTTATAACTGTAAGAGATACACTAAATCTACAGAATTACTTTTTCTCAATCAAGCAGCCAACACATGACCTGCCAACGCTACAGGACCTGCAGCTCTCCTGACCAGTGTCCCAGACATGGAGCAGGGACTCTCCAGCTGTGCTGCTGTCAGGATTTTGCTCACATTCATAACACATCCACTCGCACCAGGACTCTCTGACAGCTTCTACACTCTTCCTGTAATCTGGAAAACAATATCACCATGCAAACATGGAGGCCCAAGCAGTGAGGGAAACATCTGGAAGACAAACACCTGGCAGGGCTCAGGATCCTCAGCCATGCCTAGCACATGGGTGCCCTGGCACAGCAACACAGATTCCATCTTATGCAAGAGGCTTTAGTCAAGATTCTTCCGTGGTTTGAGAAGCAATGCAGGCAAATCTTAGGAAACACAAACCTCATATGTGATACAGAGAAGTCTAAAAACTTACTAACTAAACAATCCTGTCCATGTACTGCCAGACACCTGGCAAGCTTCATCCACAACCAGCTTTTTTTACTGAAGGCACAGGGCATTTACCAAGAAGAAGCTGCAGGTGTAACAAGACTCACCCTAACTTTAAAAGACTCACAACACGAATAGTGACTGTCAGTTGACTGAAAATCCAGGCTGAGAAGTTGATGAACTAAATTCAGGAAAAGATTAATGTTCTAGGGGCTCCCCATCCTCCCAACATCTGCAGGTTTTAGCTGCACGTTTCCAACACCAGCTTCAGGGTGAACAATCACTTGGAGAGCTCCCCCATAATCTTCACCTGCCCCCTCCAGCCATGCCCACTTTTGGGGAAGCCCACGGCTCTGCCTGTACAGGTGAGGAAACATCTCTTACGTTTTGCAGGGAGTCCTGGTACTGTGGCAGTGATGAGAGCTGTGACTCTGAGTGGTACGGGGACAATCCTTTCCTCAGAGTCCTCAGGTCGCCCGTGCTGGACTGCTGCAAAGACAAGAGAAAACAGGACAGTGCACATTAATGAGCAGACAGAAAGCTGTGCCCCTCCTGATGTCCTGGCTTTTCCCATGACCGCATCTGTCCCCTGACCTGGTCTCATACTTCTCCCTGTACCAACAGTGACAGTGAACACTGTAATAAAATGTTTTTTCCATGTCCAGTCCTAGAGAAAACACCTGCAAGCAGTTGGAAGTGAACTGTTCAAGGTCTGCAATATTACGTGATAAAGCAGGAAGGCATTTTTGTTTTGCACAAGTTCCTACATGTTCAATAAAAACATTTGTTAAGAAGCACATAAAAAATATTTTTGAGACTTCAGATTAAATAAAAAACAGCAAAAAGTCCACAAACCCCAAACAAAAACAAAAACAAAAACAAAAAAACAAAACAAACAAACAAACAAAAAATCAACACCCAAAAAACCCACACCAGGAGACATTTTCTAGATTAAGGCTTTATAAGTAGTGCTGCTATGATTCACCTAAGCTTGCAAAATGTGTGTTGACAGGAACAGTTTCTCACTTGGTTACAAATTTGCTTGCGCCCACAGGTCTTAAACATAGTCAAATAAATGAAGGTAGCCTATATGACCCTAGAAACCAGATAAATGCAACCAATAGTCGGCACTCGCAGGGGAAGGACCACTGGGTGAATAATTTCCCTGGGACAAAGTTTCTGCCTTGTGTTTTTAACTCTCTCTCTGTGATCTCAAAATGGGAAGAATGAGAAGTGTTTCTCAATTATAAAAGTGCACCCGGAAAAAGTCAATATACAAGTAGCCAAAATCAAAGGTCTGGGAGAAGATTCTATCTTTATCACCAATAAACATCCTCATTAACTTTTCATATTTTCAGGAGTATCAAGCAGTATACTGTCCTCTATCTTAAAGCTAAAAAATAATGACCTTTCAGATTTTTACGCTCCATTAAGACTTTCGACTCCCATTTGCTATAGAAATTATGTTTTCTACTTCAAAAGAACCAAAGAAAAGTCATTGGAGCAATAAAATTTAACAGGAGATCTCATAAATCAACTCAATTGTATATAAAAACCCCACAGTAACCCAAAGGCCTGAACATAACAGACACTTTGGAGACTGTTGTCGTGCACAGATCTCTGGAAATAATGAAAGTTCATTTCCATTTCCTGCTCAAAGAGAAGAATTGATGCACTCCGAGTGGATATATTATTTTCTATCAGTGTCAGAAATATTTTCTTGTAGCTATGTGGCCTGTTTTAGTTGACATTCAGCTTTGGTTTTATTTCAAAATGTTGTTTTCTTAGGTTAAAACTTCTGCAGTGACCCAGTGTTTTCACAACCATTCTGGTGCCTTCACCCTATCAACTTTCCTTTTATAAGCTGTGAAGAGAAGGGCAGTTCCCAAGAAAGCCATAATGAGAAATGGATGCTAGTCCTGTATGACCCAATCTGCTGGGACCTGTTGTGTCTCACATGGAATCAAGTGATACAGAATGAGTTCAGCATATCAGATATCTGGGATTCTCCTGAATTTACAGAGAGGGAAGATGTGGCCTGTATTTCTTTCACATTTCACAACAGAGAGTCAGAGACAGAGAGATCTGAAGGAGATAACTCCTTCTGAAGCTGAAAAGTGACTGCTGCAAAACTGAGTTTCCACTATTCCTGGGAAGTATATAATTTCAAAGAAAGGTTAGCAGGTCACAAAGGAAGATTATAAGAAGACTTATTTTACTGGCAGTGTCCCAGGCATGTGATGTCTCCTGGTGGTTATCCTGAAAGGATTTCACCTTGGCTGGTTGTGCTCCCACAGCCCTGCTGTGTGCAACCTCTCCTCCACTCTTGTGTGTGCGTGGGGACACAGCAACCTCCTGGAGAGCTCCTGGCACTCTGCTCCCCACTCCCTACAGCTGCCAGCTAGGGAGCTCAGGCACTCTTCCCTGACATCTGTGATGAAGGGGCACTTGTGTGGCCAAGGGAAAAGCAGAATAAAACAGCAGAGCCAAAATGTGAGGTTGTGTCTTTGTGCTGGAGATCCCAGAGGCTGCAGATCTCCTTGAAGTCTCTGCTCCAGAATGTGTGTTGCCTCAGCAGTTCAGAGACCATAGATTATTCAGAGTTTTGCAAACCACACTGAGACCTGCAGGATGCCACACAATCATGGAGCACCAGAAATGTAGTAACAGGCCTGAGAAAGAGATTTGGTGGACATTTGTTTGCATCCCAGAAACTTGCTGTCTTGCCCCCAAATCTGAATTAGTTGGTCTACATTGGATTCCCCATATGTTTCATCACATTACAGCTTGTCCTCACACAAAGTCAAAATGCTTTTGCCCAGCTGAGGAAGGAAGACAACCAAACTCAAGTCCAGACAACACCCAGTATCACACTGCTGTCGCTAGAAATACGCTTGTTTAAATTGATTTAATTAACTGCCCTATGCTCCTGCCTGGAGAAAAAGTCTGCAATAATTTCAACTTGGTTAAGATTGGTTGAAATTGTGTTGGTAAATACACAGATACAGTCAAAACTCTGCTCTAACAAGTGTTTATAATGGATTAGTTCTACTGCTTTTTTTAAAGCAAATCCCATTTAAAACTGCACTAGCGTGTGACAAAACTATTGTTAGGTTGTTTCAGTGGCAGCTGATTATGAATCTGACCTAATGCATTCAATTTGATGGAAAGATTCCCACTGAGTTCAATGAACATCAAAACAAGCTCTTAATTAAAGAACAGAAAGGAGAAAAGAGGAAAAAAAATAGGACAAGAAAAAGAAAAGACATCTAAGAAATAAATATGTTGAGCAGAGATCTATTCAGAATAGGAATGAGGTGTTTGGAGCAGAAAGTGGGTTTGCTAGGACAAAAAGAGTCTTCACCTGCCATTATTTAGAAGACATCCCTGTCAGAGATGGGCAGAGTAAACTTTTTCCTCCCACTGTCTGTCACAAAGCCAGCCCCTTTCATGAGCCCTCCACTCAATGCAATTTTCCTTCTATATTTTCTAGAAGTTATTTAGAAATGTTACTTTAACTGTTTGTGCTTTTTTACAACAAGCTACCAATCACAGCTTTGCACTAGTTACTTCCCCATACTAAAAGCAAATGTGTATTTTTTTCACCATAGAAAGAAAACTGCTTTTTCTTCCTTTTTAAAATGAATATGGTGCAGTGACACATATTCAACAAACCTCCCTAAACATTTGCACATTCCTTGGGCTTTGCTATCAGTGTTAGAGCTAACCAGGGAAAGAAAGTGAATCCCTCATTAAAAAGCAATATGACTAATGATGCATCAGAATGAGTAGCCATTACTCCACTTAAACCTAAATTAAAAATCCTGGTATTTGCATTGTCAATTCACTCACAAAATGAAATCTCTTATTACCTTATCCAATTTTCATTACTGAGATGTAAGTGGATCCCAAATTGCTTTTCTAGTCAGAAAGACATTTTAAAAGTAGAATCCCTGATCATCTCTGTTCATCATCATTGCTGGAGATTATCTCAACATATCTATAATAAATTATCCTTCAGGTAAAATCACTTCACATTTCTGGAGTTTCAAGGAATTTATCAGCAAAGTCATTTTCATCTGAACTAAAACTCCGTGGGAGCATGCAGTCTCAATTGAACTTTTATTGGAAATGTTTCCTAAGCAGAGGAGCAGAGACAGAAGGAGGGACACAGCAAAGGAGACCAAGTGAGAGCTCAGGAGACTCACACACTTATCCCCAACAAACACCAACAACTGGCCACTGACTACTCTGGAGAGGCTCTTGCTCTCTTATTGTGAGAGCATTTTGCAAACCCTAGTTGCATCCATTGTTAAAAAACAACAAAACAAAATAAAACAAAAACAAACAAAAAACCCCCATGTCCTGACTTTCACAGTGGTACAAAAGTGCAAGACCTGTCCTCAGTCTAACTCAGCCCTTCTCTCCATGGCATTGCCTCCTCTTCCCAGCTGATGAGCATGGGGATCAGCCTGCAGAGCCAGCACCAACCTGTGCCCCACTGCCAGCACTGACACCCCACAGCACTCATCCCGACACAATCACTCCTCAATACTCGTAAAAAATGACAGAACATTTATTAATAAATCTTTTAACTTGGCATGACTTAAGAGTGACCCCAGAAGATACCATTCTTGGACCAAAGCCCAAGCAAAACCTTTGTCAGCCTGTTACGAAACAAATGGACACAGGAATTCCCCTCCCACCAGGGAAGTGAGTTTGGCCTATTCCTACCATTGAGAAAAGAGTAGGGTCAACAAATCAAGTTTTTTAGTAAAAATAGACTGCAAACCCAACTTTTTTTCTGTGTAGAAAACAGAAGCAATTTGATTACGGAAGCAATTTGATGGGTAGAAAGTGGTATTTTCCATAACAAATAATGTATAATTTTAAATGCTTGAGATAGAAATTAAAGTCTTGGTGCTTACCAAAGACTAAAATTACATCCAAAAAAAAAAAAAAAAAAGCCAAAACAAAACAATGAAAAAACAGCAAACACTTGTTCCTATCAAAGCTTTCTATCCTGCTAGCAAACAGAAGAAATGGTGGCCTCTGACTTTTTGACCTGCTGTGCTGAGTGATTCAATTGAAAAATAACACAAATAACACAAGAAGATGGATGGTGTTTGTGGTATTTTAAGGTCAAAGTACTACGAAGAAACATTTATTTTCCTTTCCATTTCTGTCCAGTAAAGTGAGATCAGTGCTGTGGCCATGTTGGACCAACTGTGAAGATAAAGTGTTGAAAACTTAGAGACAAGTCAGACAAATTATCTTTTCTGTTACACTTCAGTGTTACTTCTGCTAGAAGGGAGAAAAAATAAGACAAATATTTAAATCTGAAATACTTTGATGCAACAAAATGGACTGTTCTTAACATTAATTAAATACAGAAAGACGGAAATTTACTTGACAGAAAGTTCTCAGCATTTATGAGAGATTAGCAAAAAACTATTTCAATTAGAATTATGTTCTGAAGTGACCGAGGAAAATTAAAAAGCAGCACTGTCAGCTCCCAGTAATTCATGAATTAGCATTCAAAACAGGGTCGTTACATAAGTAGCCTTTAATTGAAAACACTTTTTTCCCCTTTCGCATAAGTTCTGGCAGATGAAGGCTGAAAAGAGGTTAAAATAAGTATTTAATCATACATGATCAGTTTGACCCTGTGCCCGGTGGGAATATTAAAGCCTTCACAAAGGGTCACAGCTTCCCTTCTCCCCATGGGCTGTGGGGTCATTTGGGAGCAATCTGGGTGTCTAAACACGGGCATCCCGTGCCTGAGCATATCCGAGGCACCCCTGGAGCCTTGGTGGATGTGATAAGAAGCTGCAAGAGACCAAAAAACACACAACAAAGCCCCAAACTGAAGGTCAGGAGCCCCTTTTTGTTTACCTCTGGGGAGTACAAAAGGATGGCAAAATGTGTCCAGAACACAGAGAATCAAGCATACGTGAATCACTGAGAGCAGACTTCCCAAAGGACTGTCATTTCCAAGGGTTTATAATAATCAGCTTCATTTTTCTACGATGCAGACCCACTTGCACTAAGCTCAAGAGACAGCAGATTACACACGGCAGCACTTAAATGTATTAATATTATATCTGTTTTCAACGTAACCTTAGCAGAAATTATGTAACAGCATGAAATGCAACTAGATGGAAAGGAATACTGCAAGGAACTCAATATTGACAAGAGAACATACCCTTATTGACACCAGTTCAGATTTTCTTTGGACAAATTATTATGCCACACCATCACCCAGCCCTTTGACAGACACGCAATTTCCATTTTTCAGTGGCTATTTCTCCTTTTACAAAGCCCAGGATTTCCTTCAGCCATCATTTAAACATCAGAGTGAACTTGGTCCTCAGCAATAGGGCAAGGACATCACACCCTGAACCTTGTAAGTCCATAAGGATTTTGGCTTATGATTTGGGTAATTCTCTATATGGGAAAAAATAGTATATATTAAAAAAAATCATTCTTACTTCAGATTTTAGTTTCACCCCATAAACCTTGGATGTTAGACAGAAAACTCTGTTGAGACTTTGGCTTTTGGTTATATAAATTTGTGAAGAGGAAAAAAAATGCAGAAGGTTTTGTTTCAGCCCACTATGTCAGGCTGCCTTCATCTTTATGGACTCTTGCACTGCCCATTACCTGGATTACTTGTCTGCCACTGTAATATAAACTCTTAACCTACCAGCAACAATACTCTAAACCATAATTGTTCCAGTAATTGAAACTGCCTCAATTTTGACACTCAACAACCCATTGTTTGCAACTGAGTAATTAAATGGAAAGTTTAGCTCAAAACCTTTTTCTGCTATTTCCTGTAGCAATTTAGCTGAAAGCACACACTTCTCTTCACGTAGGCAAATGGCATTGATTTGAACTTGGCGAAAACACAGATATTACTAACCAATGTCTTTTGCACAAGTGCAGAACAGAAATAAAAATAAATTAGTGGCATATTTAATACATTCAGATGATTAAAAAATGGAAATCAACACCATTAGCAAGTGAAAGAATAAGCAATCAGAGCCCTAAACAACCAGCAGCAAGTACTAAAAGGCAGCCCCCCAGTTCCAAAATGATGCTCGTGGATGCATTAGCTCTCTCTACCTTACTGAAATTTTGTGATAAGCTACTGCAGTCAGCCAGCTAGAAGGGAACAGAAGAGCATTATACATGTGAAAACTTAACAGACATAAAGTTATTTTATCATCTTGAAAAAAAACCTGCATCTTTACCACAGGTGAACAAATGGTCTTATATGGAGCACTTGGTAAGGAAATATCATTGTTTGAACTTCAACCCCTTTCCCTATATTCATGAATGAGGCCTTGCAGAACCCATCTGCACAAACATTATTATCTTACTATCCAGATTCAGATCATGGTGACCCCCCCAAACAGTTGATAAAGCTTGATCACCTTACTCTTCTTCACAGCTACCAGCATTGTACTGCACCTCCAGAGGTCAGTGGCACTGTCAGAGCACACAGCTCTGTGACAACAACCTGGCCCAAGGCAGCCTTAGGTATCACAGCAGAGCAGTGACGTTTTGCTGAGCTAAAGCAAAGCAGGAACACATCTCAAATAATGTGCAGGAGGTGGTGCAGAGCACCTGCCTTGCACAGCTCTCACAGGGGCATCAGGGCAATGGCCCCTGTTTCTTGTGACCTCAGAACCACAAGTGATTGGCCCTGTCAGGCAGCCTTGTGCCCCAGAGAACATCCCCTACCACATGACCTTGCACAAACATTTCCTCCTTATCTCATTAATCCATGTTTTAGTGTCTCATGCACCAGGAATCTGAGGGATGGGCAATTTCACTGTGTGAAGCTAGCAAATAATTGAATTAAGGTTCAGTAATTGCAGTTATCACTACAAGACATATTCAAGCAAAAATAAGCTCAGCAAAGCATATATCTGACTTTAAGTATATGTGAAGAGTCCCATTAGCTTCAGCAGCATTTATCAGGCAAGCTGGAAATCATGCACATGAGAGTGCAATAAAAAAATCAACATATTTGATCTTGAAAGAACTCGGCAAATAAGGAAAAAAAAAATTAAGGGATGAGATTAAAACTATTTAACATCTTCCACGTCATGCAATAATATGAGCTTTCTGTAACAGGAGAGATTAAATTCCTTCACACTGGTTCATATCCCTGTTGTACATGCAGCACATCTGGGGATCACTTGAACTGGTGACAAAGGCTTTAGAGGATAAGGGTCTGTCAAGACACCTATTCTCCTGATTCCTTCTTCAGTATTCAGCCTGGAGGTCACACGCACAGCCTCAGCCGCTTCCATCAGTAAATCCATTTTTAGTAGTTCATGTAGAATTGGAAATGTATTTGGGCATTGTGCCATGGCTGGGGCTCAGCCATTCACAAATGTAACACAGGGATGAGGATCCCCACTTCTGCCTAGGCTCTGACTTCTCCCTCACATCATGATCTGTGTTCACAGAAGTTGGAGGGGAAGCAGATTTCACCTGGTTGCACTGGTGACAGCTGGAAGTCACCATTGTTGGGGGAGCTAACAACTTTGGGGAAGGCAAGAGACAGTCAGTAAGAGGCTTAGCAGATTTTACCATGTAAAATCACTCTTGGAAAAAGACTTCTATTAGTATCTCAGTGGGGTACAGGATATAAAAGCAGTTCAGGTTTCAAATCTCTCCATTCTCTGTAGCAACTGAGGTAGGGAACTTTAGTACGCTGTTAATATTCAAGAATGTCTGCATTTTTGTCCTCTTGTTTTAGATCTGCAGAGAAAGATCAAGCCCATAACTCACAGGAGACTCAGATAATCAGTTCAAACCAAATTGCAGTATATAATTATAATCACACAACTGGCAGGTTTCGCTCAAGAGAAAATATGAGCTGGCACGGCTGAGAGATCCAAGTATCACAACCTATAACCCAAACAGAAATGCAACTCAATAGTTAACAATGCCAAATGGATCTATAGCCATTGGCATTTGGTGCAGCCCAAGTCTCTCTGTGGCTTGCATGCCACGAGTTTCAGAGTCACAGACTAATAGAGCCCATCATGGCTCATTGGAACCAAAATCAGTGTCTTTACCAGGGGTACCAGAGGAGAAACTACAGAATGCTGCCCCAGTTCCTCCAGGGAAGTAGATGTTGATGTGGATGTAGTATTAAGCATCCCCTTGAGTCACCTTTCATTTTCTCCTGTCAACTGCACTCCAGGCAAGGAGTCTAAAGGGAACCACTGCACCTCCTCCCAAAATCGCAGCCATAGCAACATTTCTGGGCTGCCCTCAAGGCACTCCCCACATCTCATAAAACAACAGAGCTGTCAGGAATGACAAAAATAAAGACCTGAAACCTCTCTTGATAAATCAGCAAAGGTCCCTTGCACGATTTAGCTCATGCTGGCCACCAGCTGACTGAGGGCTGTGCTGGGCACCCAAACCCCTCTGCCCTGGAGGACCACTCGGATGTTCCAAGCTCTCTTCTGAATCACGACTCAAGCAGCCAGGGAGAATCAATTACTGTCTCAATTTTTTGGATAAAATCTGAATATTCTTTAAAAGTCTCTTATAAAGTTTTAGATTTGCATTTCTGGCTTCATGAAAAACAAAACAAAACTGAAAATCTTGTCATAAACTTACAGTTTGGAGTAAAGAGGCTTTCTTTTTCTCAAAGCAATGAATGATTAACATCCTTCCCATTGTTGCCCAAGTTATTTTCAGATGTCAAGACTCTGAATTTTTCTTGATCTGGGCTTGAATTTGGCATTTTACTCATTGCAAAAATCTGTTTTTGAGCCTCTGCAGTTATTGCATAGTTTCCCCTCAAGACATTTTTCAGTATTTCTCAGATGGATGGATCACTGAGACTCTGTGTACTTTGAACCTCTCCACATGTTTCAAAGACACAAAAAGCTGCTTCTTCATAGCCTGATCTAACTGCAGTTAGGAGCTTTTTCCTTGGCCCTGTCCTCATACAGAGAAAAAAAAGTGGAATTTAGTGAAATTATTACAAAGCTAGTTAAGCACAGGATATGACTAATCCTGTATTTCACAGCTGGAGGTTAAACTGAGCCTCATTAAACCCAATGTTGTTGCTTACCCACAACAGAAATAAATGGGGCATGACAGCTTTGCATGTGTGCATCTCTCTCACACACACTCAAACACTGAAATTCAGCTCCAGCCCTTTCAAAATTTTAAGTTGCAAGAAATTATATCATGGTCTCAAATCTCTAAGACTCAATTAACCCAGTATGTCCCTGTCTATATGTTAGTCAACTTCTGGATCCAGATCTTTTGAATTATATTTCCTAGGTTTTTAGGGAACTCTATCTACATTCTCCTAAAATCCCTGGATACCACAGGTGACAACCCCCAGAACACATAGTACATCACTCAGATTTCATTGCAAGTTGCAAAAGCTCATTTCTCTCACTGATCATGCATTTTAGAAGTGTATGAACGCAGAGAATATTTATTTTGGTAGGTAGCAGCTCAAACCCCTGATGTCCAAAATAAACAGAATAAACACTGTCTTAGAGGGCTTGAAGGTATTTTGAACCGCTCTTATAAAACCGTATATTTCTTATTTGAGGAGGAAAAATGTTTTATTCAATAAATACACATTGTTACTTACATCTCAAGTCAACTTATTGGACAGCAAATTGGTCAGATCAGTCTTGTCATTGTAATTCCATAAAATGTGGTGAAATGGAACACACTTGGACATTGATTGGTTTCACATGCTATTTTTTTTTTTTTAAGATTCTGCTTCTACGCCTAAGGAAGCAGCATCTGAGGGATTCTGCTATCATATTTTGCATTTACACATGTAAGCAATGCAGTGCACTCTCAAAACTATATCAAAGTTTTGGTCTCAAGAGAGAAGGTCTCATGAAAATCTGTTTCTTCAAGAGCTGTACTCCAAAATGCATGGAGTCCTCCATGCATAGGAATTCTCACCGCTGACTTGAAAGGAATATTTGGATGTGACCCCAAATACGAATCTCCCTTTTTATTACTTAAAAGTAATAAGCAGCTAAACATTGAAACACTGTCTAAAAATGGTAATAGAGTAACTGAGGGCACATCCCCTTCGGTATTCTGAATTTAAATGGAGACCAACTGCCTGGAAAGCTTTCATGTCTGAGTAGCTCTGTATTACAAAAAAAAAATTCCAATTTCCCCTGTGAGACCTTAAATTAAAGCAATTATACTTATCTTCCTCGCACACAAACAATAGGTAGACTTTGGGGAAATCAGACAGGTTTGTAATTTTGTTCCTGTCGTGGTGAGTGTGTGCAGTGCTCCTGGCACAAGCCACGGCCTCAGACAAACCTCCAGAGCCAACTCACAGAGAGGCCCAAATGCTAAGACCTTATAGCAGCTCTGAGAGCAAGAGGCAACTCCACAAGCAGGAACTGTTAATGGCAGACTTGGCACAGAAGTGGCTGATAATAAAACAACAGAGGAAATTGCACTCTGACTCTCCTGAAGCCAGCCAGCATATTGTGGGCAATTTCTTTTTCTCCTCCTGGGGAAGAGGTCAGGCTCTCCACTGAACAGCATTTACATCTTTGCTTTTTGCAGTACTAAGGATTGTCAGGCTCTTTTCAGCCCTGGGGTTCAGATTTTCCCCCTTGTTTTCAGAAAAACGTGCTGGAAACTGCCTGCTGAGTGCATGCTTGTGCCAAGATCCCATTTGCTTAAGAATTGTGGCAGCCTGCAGATGCTGACACCATGGAAGTTCCTTGCTCAAACACCTCAGCTCTGTTTTAATAGCAGTGTTACAGGCATTGTCTACTATCATTTTACTAACTCTACAGCTGCAGCCTTCTTTTAATTCAGGAAAAGCATGCCATTTCTTCAAAGTAAGACTAAGAACAGTTTTCAAGAACTTCTAGGGATGCTCTAAAGATTTTCCAAGGATTCTCTAAATCCCAGGCAGCTAACAGGCAGAACTGCTGTGAAGTGCTGGTGCTACTGAAGTCTATTTGGCAATTTTAATTAAATACTCTTATGTTCTTCATAAATCTCAAGGGCTGTCACTCCCTGGAGAAGAATTTTTTTTGTTTCTGCTCTGCACCAGGAGACTTGAAATTTTTCGTGAAAGAGGCACCAGGACTTCCCTGTCAAACATTCAGTTACTTAGAGCCTCACCTGCCCAAAGCATCTGCTTTTTTAAAAGCTGGGCTTTTTGAAACAAAGGTGTGTGATGTGCCCTGAGCAACTCTGAACAGAAAAATGCCTCTGGCATTCCTGCTCTCAAGGGAAAAGGTAGACAGGCTCAGCAGAGACTAGAAACCAAAAGGAGTCCTGACAGCCAGCCCATGGTGCACAGTACTTAGTTACAAGGAGAGAGGAAAGTGATGAGTCCACACAGCCTATAAACTTCAGCTTTAGCTAAAAGTGCTTGATTCTTGCGTGCATACAGAATGAGCTGAAAATGCAAAATAATGTCAAAGAATGGCCAGAAGTTTGTTACCCTTATTATTTCTAAAGTGCATGCATTATTCATGAAACTACCCAGAACTGACCTTTGGAGCTCCTAAATGTTGTAAATACAGGTCTCTCTAACCTTAAGGGGAAAGTGCATAATTAAAAATTCCTTTTTGTTCAAGGGACAGCATGAAGAGGCTTAAGGGGTCTATTTTGTGCTTGAACACTTCTAGCTCAGAGGAATGGAAAGCAAATATGGTCTCCCACCTCAGGGATTATATCATAACAACATGGAAGGTACCCTCGCCCAGTCAGACAGACACCACTAAAGAAAGGTTAACACCAGCTCCTCTGGGCATTTCCCACAATGACACAGAGGAAATCAAGACTTCACCCATGTGATGTTGCACAGACTAAATGCATGCACACAGCAGAGCTCAGTGCAATCCTTCCCTGGAGAATGTGAAACTACAGAAGTGATTCCCGTGAAGTTCTCTGAAACCAACACCTAGCACTTCTCAGAGCTTTCATTCATCCTCTTTACACTACAACTAAAACTTCCAGAAACCAGCTACACCTGTCAGAAAGGGTCACACCATCCCCACCGGGCTTTGTGTGGCCTTTGCCACTGTGGCTACACCACAGACACCTATGAGCACTGGAGAGCAGGACTGAGTGGTCTTTTCCGGTAGTGGCATTTGCTACAACCTCTCCCCAGACAATATAAACCAGGACAACAAAAGCTGTGGGTGACCAGAATTGCCGATAGAGATTTTTCCAGCACAGCAATGCCATCGAAGAGTATGACCTTCTAGCTGACATGGCCACGCCAACAAAACATCACACCATGAACTGCATCAGAAAAAGTAAAAAATGGAGTAGTTTCTCCTCAGAGAAAGGCAAATGGAGAGAGTGATGAGTGCTGGTGGGTTAGCAATGTCAGAAGCATATCAATTTCCTACCGGAAATAGACATCATGTCCTTCCCTAGAAGGCAAAAGAAGTCAAAGCAACAACCAAAAAACCACATATATATATATGTCTATGATAGTAACACCCTCATGTCCATTTCCTTTCCTCCCACTGCAGTGTGGCTTGTGAGATGGTATTTCTTGATTCCCAGGAGCAAGAAAAGCTCTTTCCATTAACCTGTTCAAATAAGTCACTTGAAAAACAGAAGTGTGAATCCCAGCACACCTGTGCTGCAGGTGACATGTACAGTGCAGAGCAGCTGCCAGGCATAGGCTGGGAAGTTTTTGCTTGTCCCACTGAGGCTTTCATCTAAAGTGCAGAGAGAGAAAGGATAGCAGGTAAAGCAGGAGAAAAAGTGCAAGCTCAGGATCCCCTAAAACAACTTGATTCCAGAAGGGGCTACAAAGACACAACCTCTCAGCACACCTTCACTCCAGAGATGCTGAAGAAGATAAAGCAACAAATTTCACTCAGGATGCACCAGCCACCAAAGGGGTATTGTGCCACTGGAATATAAATCCAGCCATGAAGCTTGCAAATATCCTTTGCAGCACCAGCCTTCTCAGGTTTCTCTGGATAAAGCACTATTTCAGCTCTGTGTTTAGCAGTTGGAGGGAAGCCAGGAAGACTTCCATAACCACCCCTGATTTGTTAATCCCTTAATGCACAGGCACTGTTTGTTACTTAGGACGTCAGGTTTCATCGCTCCTCAGCACGCTGGTGATAGAACTTCTTGACACCAGGCTGCAAATATTATTGCAAAGTCAATACTCCCAGGGAGAAAGCCAAGCTGAGTTAAAATGTGACTTTGGTGTTGACAAGCCAGTTTGGCACTGCAGAGTTCAAACAGCCAGGATCACCTGGCAACTTTCAAAACAGGAGAAAGTTTGCCAGGATCCTTTCTGACTAGAGTCTTATCCAAAGATCCGCATGGTAACAGCTAAACACTTTCCCATCAGACAAAGCAAGTAAAGGCACAGTAAGTGGATTATACTTTTTGGGAAAGTGCTGGGAGCTATATGTACATATGCATGTGAGTTTGTGTCTATTCAGATTTTCCTAATCTTTCTCATTAAAAGAGAAAAAATCTAGATCTGGGTGTGTAATATGACAGACTGGAGGTGATGCAGCTCGACTCCCAGGGAGTTCAGCCAGCCCACAGTAGCTTCAACAGTCCTGCTGCCCTAAGGAAAGCTGACTCCCTGCTTATAAGAAATAAAGTTATTTCATGAATGTGATCTAAAAGACGTTGGATCCTGGTTTTTTTGAAGGGCATGGTTTTTTTGAGACATCACACAGGGGCTGCACAGCACGTCACAGCCAGGTTGGCATCAGTGCCTGCTGCCACTGGGGAGGTGGCTGGCCTTCTCCAGAACACAGAGCGATTTTAAGGTAATTTCTCTCCTTCCTGGATTCAAATATTTGTAATAACACAGCCCAAAAGGTGATGACCCCTGAGGACAGTGGAGGAAAAAGCACAGCCTTCACACCCAGGCAGCATGTAGTTGAAGGGTTGATACATGAGCCGGAAGCAGCCCCGCACAACCCAAAATTAATTGGGTTTCATCCTCCCAATACAATAACCCCATGCAGCTATGCAGACCCTATTCATTTTCACCATTAATTACCAAATTTTTCTTGACCTCCTAAGGCAGATCTGACAGAGTAATGTGCTTGGCTGTGGCAGGACAAAGCTAGGCCAAGGGCACATTGAGCCATCCCCAAATCCATGCACACCCCAACTGCCCACACTCAGACCATCTGCCATCAATAGCTCCAATCAAACAGTCGGGCTTCAACCATCACCAGACACCAGCTCAGTCTGGGAGAAAGACAGGGGGGTTAAAATCAAATTAGCAATCAATTAATACATGAAGCAACTACAAAGCTGTTGAGTTGAGCACCCTTTTGGGGTTTAACCCTTTGGCACCCTATGAGTTTTTTCATGGCTAGTAATGAGTATGCTGCATGGCCAATGTGTAAGCTGAGCAAAAGAAGTAATCTTTTACAAATCTCAGAGTCGGGTCAAAATGTGTATTTCAGAAAAAAATAACATTTGACAAAATTATGTTATTAAAACTTCAGTACACATCGAGCTCTTTATTATTTTTGTTTGTTTATTTTAAATGAGAATGTTTTAGAAATGTGATCCCAGAACAGTCTATTCTCTAATTTAGTAAAATGCAAAGAACAGCACAACATAACTGGCAAAAAGGCACTTAGAAAATATTACAAGGGCTTTTTTATTTCCAGTCCTTATAATTGGGAAGAATCTGGAACAAAATGACTGTGAAACATGATGCTTGAAGTAAGAAGCAAAGTATAGAAAAAAAAAAGTTTAAAATGACAGGAAAGTAGAACATAAAAACAGTGAAAGGATGTAAAGAACAGGAAAAAAAGGGTAACTTTTCTTATGATTTAAATAGACAGTGCCTTATTGAAAGCAGGGGAGCTGCCCCTGTTTACACCAACTGCTGTGTTTTACAGGGGATCCAGAGGACAAACCAGACAGAATAGCTGTTTTCTTCTCACTGCTTGGCATTGCTGTATAAAGACAGGTAAGCATCATGAGTGATCAAAAGCACAGTGGCACATGGAATAGACTTTGAAAGGGAGATGCAAGCAAAAAGTGCCCCTTTAGAAAGTCTGTTCAGATTTAAGTAACATCTCAAATAAAAGCTGTGAGCCTGCACCACATACAACTGTTCCCAAGGCTGTACTTTGACAACAGTCTCCTCTTTCAACAAGATAAAAGTCAATGTAAATGGGCAAGCAAGACAAAATCCTACAGCAAGGACACAGGCAGAGCTGGACTCTCAGAGCATCCCCAGGAGCAGAGATGGGTCAAGGAGCTCTGCAGGGAGGCATTCATCTCTGAAACACCCACAGACTCTAACAGAAGATTCACATTTTTTTTTCCCTGATTGTTTTTTTTTTGTTTGTTTGTTTTTTAATTTTAACAAAAGGAGGCCAAATTCTGTCTGTGTGGGGTTAATACGAATTGTGTTCTTCCTGGGCAGGATGTTTACCAAAAGCCATTGTGCATTATGGTATTGGCATCAAATGATCAGTCAGACACAACCATATGGAAATAGGAGAACTGAGCCACACTAGTATCTATTAGGCAATAAAACCTACCTGGGAAAGAAGCTTGTTGTCATCCTCCAGGAGTTTCACTTTTGTTTCAAGTTGCCTGATATAGTTGGAAGATGAATCTTTAGGAAAAGAGAAAAAAAACACATTTAAGCTTCTTGTGGTGCAGGCAAGTATTGTCAGAAGCAACATGTTTTCCCACTCTGTAGAAGGCAAGTTTGGGAATGACTTGATGAATAAAACCCTATATGTGTGGGGTGAGGAGGGACTCCATCAAAGGCTTTTTCACTAAAAAACTGAGATTCAGTAACAGCAATATCTTGTGTGAATATGCATCAATGCCAGTTTGAGGGGTGGGTGATACAGAAGGAAAGTGAAGTGGAAACACTGTGTTTTGTATTTTCATAAAAGTAATTTCCTAGTTTTGATAGCTATTCTCATTCATCTAGAATGCACCAAAATACACCACAACAGAACAAGATGTTTCCTTTTAGGTTTGAATAAACAAGCCCTCCAGACACGTGCCTTTTTCTTTCAAAAACAACTGAGAAACTCACAAAACCAAGCTTTTGGCACAGCTCTAAGAGGAGGTCAGTGCCACAACTCCCAGTGCTGTAAAAGGGGGAGAAATGTATTCAGTAAGGCCACAGAGCTGCAGCATGCACATAGCCTGACACACACAAGAGCCTACCCAGGACATCTGTTTTTTCTAGTGGAAGCACGTGACACTACCCAGAAAAACACCAGGACAATAAAATAGGGAATACCCTCACATAAAATGGTAATATGCAACCTGAAGGAATGCAATGGCCAATTTACCATTGCAGTAAGAGAGCAACACCAGCTAGGGTGGTCTGGCATAGAAGATAAGTCACTGGAGAGCTCTGTGGGTGGCTTACTGCTCCCCAAAGCATCTGGCTTTTGTTTTGAACCATGCTTTGAAGAAACACATTTGAAAATTTCACAGGGAAGAAAATAAAGGACACTGGGAAAACCTTTTCTCTATTTTCATTATAGCTTGATGATCTCATCCATACAATTGGATCTTTGCAAAATTTCTCCTCCATTTGTAATTTGAGTAGCAGAGGCCATGAGCTGTTACAGCTGGAGGAAAAGTTTTCCAGTGTAAGTATATTAAAAACTCCAAACAATTTTTCACACTTCTAAAAGGGCTATGCAAAGTGCAAAATAATAATTTCCCTCATCTCATTTGTTATGGCATGACTGCAGAAGCCACTGTTCAACCCCAGGAATCCTTGTTGAGCGTGAATGGGCAAGGAACCAGGTGTTTACACCAGGGCCCCAGTGCCAATGGGTGTGTGCTGCAATGACCAGCAGCTTTTGGGATCAGCCCCCCCATGGAGAGCAGGCACCCCTGGCTGCAGCTCTGGCACATCAACACTCACCCACAGACACGTGGGAGGTTTAGGCTGGCTCTGTGCTGAACAGCTTCTCCCTGCCTTTGCCAGTGGCTGCCAAACACACTCAGCACTAAGCCTGAATGCTCTTCCTGGCCACTCTGGGGCAGCTCAGCTAAAGGGCTAGCAGGGAAGCTACAGCTAATCACTGAGACTGCTTTGGCCACTCAAGGGAAAAACTGGAATATGCTCAAAAAAGTGCTACCACAGACCAGTGCCAAACCACACAAAGGAACAGCAGGATGGATCTGAGTCAAGTGCCCATCTGAAGCACACTCTCAGAGGAAAAATGCTCAGTTTTTTGACTGGATTATGCTTTGTTCAAACCCAGGAAATCCAAACAAGTCCTCATGAGAAAGGTTAAGGAGACACTGTAGGGAGCTATGTAAGTTCAGTGAACAGCTTAAGTGGTGACAAGCTTCACAGCAACATCGTCTTGAGCTGCAGGGACCACAAACTCGGCCAACAACCACCCTAATATAAGGGAGTCTCCAGGTCAGAGAGCAAACCGAGTAGGTTATAGGATCAATCTAAAGCACTTTCCTTGTGAAGGCCTCGTGCACCACAGCATTAGCCATGCATATCTAAAGGTGGCAAGCAGAATGCTGCAGTAGATCAGTGCTGAATGCAGCAAGATTTCGGGATCAGCTTGAAGAACTTGCTGAATTAGTAATGAAACTGTCTTCCAGCAGGGTGCAAGCGGAGTCTGAGATTGTTAAAGCCAGGAGGACCATCGATTCTTTGGTCTGATCTCCTTTGTGCCCCGGGCCACCACACTTTGTTAACTTCCCCTAAATTCAGTACGGTAATACCCATTTCGCTAAATAGTTCCAAAACTAGTCAATCTCTGTCTGAAGAGAACCAGAGACTACAGGCTGTGTGCTGAATACAACACCTTCCACTGGTAGATCTGGTCAGATAAAGTGTCCTTCTCCCCTGCATTCCAGCCCCACCAGTACCCTCACTGTGCTGGCAGCTACAAGAAATTTAGGTTAAGCGGATGAATGGTGATGCAGAAGCTGTCATGTTCAGGCTCTGAATGCTACCAGGACTGACTGACTGGTTGATGAAAAGAATAGAGCCTGACTGCCAAAGAAAAGGAAATAGAGAATTATTTCCTCTCTATGGTTTCATACCCCTTACCAAAAAAGGGGTACTCCTTGGGAAGGCGAGCCCTGCATCCTTGGGAGCCAATGTACACCACTGGTCCTGAAAGCCTCACCTGAGAACTACTAGAATTCTTCAGCCACTGTACAACTCCAAACCATGTTTGATGTCTGACCTCAGCCAGAAAACACCTTATGGCAACATTATATATATATATACATATAATATACATATATATATATATATATATATATATATATATAGGAAAAAAAGAAAAAAAACCCAAATGAGACATTTTGTCAGCAGAAGATGCTCCATCTTGGGCAAAGGCTGGGAAACAGTGCTCAGAGCCATCCCAGTCCTTGCTATGCCCTCAGAGATTAATTACCTCCATCTTCTGGACCTGCCTGTGTTGAGGCAGGTGCCAGATGAACCATTTGCATCTTGATCTCAGTTTTAAAAAAGCTCATCACTCTCACAACAGCAGGCACTAACACTGCCAGGCTAAGCAGTGAAACCTCAGGCTAGGTCTCACCCATGTCATATCAAGAAACACATTCCCAACATTTTTCTGCCTCTGACCTTTCTCTTATCAGTGAGTTTCCATCCTCTCCTGCCTCCCCCAGTGCCAGAAGGCAAGGACAGCCCCACTGATCTATCCAGGAGAAGCAGCAGAGCTGGATCACTGACTGATCACATCCTCACATCCCTTTTCATTAGAAATCAAACAAATGGTCCTCACTGCTGTGTCAAAGCCTGCTGCCAGCTGTGAGCAGTGTGCCACCCTCACCAGCCCAAAAGCATTCTCCTCAGTGAGTGTTCCTGAGCAGCTCCCAGACCCAGATACGGCGGCATACCCCCAGCACACCCACCTAGCCACACCTCATGGCACTGGTTTTGAGTCCACTCACACCTACTAGTGCCCTGCTGGTGACCAGACAAGTATGGTGGTGAAGGACACATGGTCAAGGATAAGCTTTCTGGCACTCTTTTTTCTCTGGCACCCAGTGTGCCTGCAATGCCATCGGAGCCAACATCCTCCTCCAGTTACCCCTTGGGGCCACGAGAATCAGCTGCACGAGCAGTGGGTGCCATAGGGAAACAGATGGCACCAGAGGGAACAAAATTTCCCATCAAAACATTTCACATCCCAGTCAGCACCCTCCCCGTGGAGCCATCACACAGAAGAGGAAGCTGGGGAGAGAGGCAGCAATATGCCCTGCCAGGCTGCTACCCACGACAGCAAACTGTAATCACCATCAGCCATCCTCACTTGCACAGTGTAAATTCTACAAGCTGAATTGTTCACAGAGCTGTAAACCTGAAGTCCTGTTTCTTCACAAAGCCTTGGAAAAACTAATTGGATGTAGCTCCCCACATTATCTCCATGAGAGGTAGAGGAGCTGTGTTCCAGCTCAAGAAGGAGCATTACTGTTATTATCCACCCTCCCCAAGATTTACTGTTCTAAAAAACATACTCCATCTGGAATGGGATGTAATTCAGCTTGGATGTAATCTAGCTGAGTAACTTTTCTCCACATAGATAAACCACTTAATACTCATTATAGCTAAATGGAGGCAAGACAAATCACTCTACCTTGTTTTAACTCAATGGTCTCTCAGAGAGCAGGGAACTGCCTGGCTCCTCAAGCTTTGTAAAAACATAAATTAGAAATTGTTTTAACAAACAAAACAATCTTGCAGCCTGCAGAGCACAGAGCAGTGTAATTTTAAAAGACACTTGTAGCCTTTCTGATTCTCATCTGAGATTTCAGAGGAATCTGGCAGAGGGGTAAATATGATAAATTGCACATTTATTTTGACAGTAACAAAATAAATGGTTTTATTTCCTCGTATGCCACTTCTCCAACCACAGGTATGAAGAGCAGAGGTTTGTGTGGTAGCTGTGAGGTTGGGATTGAGACACTTTTATTTAAGACCTTTTCATAATAAGGTGCAAGCACCAAAATGAATATAAGAAAAAAACTGCCCTTTACTTAGTGCAGTTCACACCAGAGATGCCAGGAAAGGTTAATGTAGGTGTCTGTGAGATGAGAAAATTGACAAGAGCCCTTTGGGAGTCATTTACAGCAGGACAGTCCTTACACCCAGCCCGGGCAATACCAGAAAACAGCAGTGCTTTAGCTCTCTTCCTCAGCACCCCACCAAGGTTTGATTTGCCTTTTTGATTTGCCTTTTTGCTACAAAGCACAGGTTAGGCAGTGTCCAGCTGGAGTGCTGGCTGCAGGTCAGGGCCATGGTGACCCACTCCAGCTCTGTCCCCACATGCACCTCAGAGGTGCCCCACACACCCAGGAGCGAGGCTGGACACCCACTGCTGCCACTGCATTTTTCCCCAGGAGCTACTTCAAGACAGTAAAGCACAGTTATATTTTGTCAATGTCCTGCAAACAAGGCTCTTCCTAACCTCGTAAAAACCAGCATCTCTAAAGGGATTCTCCCAAACCACAGAGGAAAGGCACACGAAGGAGTGATGCTCTGCCAGATTTGCACCTTGCAGCCAGCTGCCTTCTTTGCATGACAGAATGCTGACATTTTCTCTTCCTCTGTTTCCATCAAAGATCATCTCATAAGAAGGCCTTCACTTGTGCTCAATAAAACACTTTGCTGTTTGTTGGCAGTTTCATTATCACATCTCTGCTCTTCCCCACTATATTTCATATTTGTACTGCTCTACTGGTCTTGCTTCTTGACACACACAAGCAGGCTGAAAAATGGCCAGTGGTTATATCTTGTAAAGAAGTTGATTCATTAAAGCAACAGCACTCTTTCAAAGCAGTTGGAATGCAGATGAAACTCACATATCTTGAATACTGTCATTAAAGGAAACTATTGGGAGAGATGGACAAATGCACCACCCTTACTTTTCCTAGGCAACCCTCATCTTTCTGCTCCTACCAGAAAACCTCATTTCCAATGTCCTGTTTCAGACTGCTATGCAAAGCAAGTTCTCATAACAGGCTTAAGTCAGTGGATGGCTCAAATGTGAGCAGGGCCACCATAAAGCCAGTGCTGAATTACTTTAGGCTCACAGGTGTTGCCCTCTGCTATGGCACCACCAGGGTTTTCAGGGAACGCTCCTTGGTTTGCCTTGGCACAGAATCTCAGAATGACCTGTGTGGGAAGGGACCTTTAACAAGCAGAGACATCTTCAACTAGATCAGATTGCTCAGAGCCTCATCCACCTGTCCCTGAATGTTTCCAGGGATAGGGTATCTACCACCTCTTGGACAACCTGTGACAGTTTCACCACCTTCTTTGTAAAAACTTCTTTCCTTATATCTAACCTAAGCCTGACCTCCATGAGTTCAAAGCCATTAACCCATCTCCTATCACTACATACCCCTGTAAAAAGTCCCTCTCCAGCTGTCTCGTAGCCCCCTTTGGGTACTGAAAAGCTGCTCTAAAGTCTCCTTGGAGCCTTCTCTTTTCTAGGCTGAATAACCCCAACTCTCTCAGCTTCTCCTGAAGAGAGGTGTTCCAGCCCTCTGATCATCTTCATGATCACGATGCCCAAAATATCATACTCTCCTAATACCAATTCCCATGCTTTCCAGCAGTATCTTAGGCACAACTAAGGGTCTTCCTTGAGATGTGGTAAGAGAATATGCAACAACAAAGTCTATGGTAAATAGAAGTTCCCAGTGTTTTGTACCTCTGCAAGATATTCAGCAAGCAAGCCATACCAACCTCCTCTATCTCTTGTCCCACCACCTTATTCCCTGTGGGTTGTGTAGGGAGAAGTTTCCTCTGCACTCTGTCAGTGTTAAAGAGGTAGCAGGACTGCACTCACAGAAAGAGAACTAAGGGCAAATCTTAAATATTTCCATAGCTGAGGTGCAGCTGAGGTGCATTACTGAACAGACACTGCCTTAGACTACACTAAATAAATAAAAGGTCCATCTGTAGCATCTAAAACCACCCACTATAACATCTGTCAGAATAAGACTGGTAGGATCAGGCCTCATTTTCAAGGTGCAGGTGATAGCTCAGGCATAGTTTAGGTATTCAAACATTAGTCGGAACAATAAAGAAGTCTGTAGCCAGTCCAATCACAAATAATAAAGAAATATGGTCTCAGAATAATACACATTTTTAACTCTAACAAGACTGGCTATGCACTGGCAACATAGCTGTGCTGCAGCTCTGACAGGATGGAACATATGCCACTGTAGCTATTTAATTAACATTTCATAGCAAGCCTCTAACTATGAGCTCTGAAGGTTTTCAAGACTTTATGTTCCCGACTCAGTTTCAGTTCATCAGACCTGCCTGGGTGCTTAGCAGCCTCAAGCTGGTCCGTAAGAGTCTGGCAAGGTCTCTCCCAACTCTGGTTGTTACAGCTCACTACTGTGACTTCCAGCCATGACATCATCTCCACACACAGGAAAATATCTGCCCACAATGACTGTCAATGGTTCAGGAGCTCCTGATACCAGGATTTCATTGGAGGTGGCTGATAGGGAAGGAGGGTGTGTGTGTGCCCATGTGCTGCAGCACAGTGGCCACCAATTTCCCCTTCCTTGCTCGGGTGATGTGTACATGACACAATCTTTGTGGGGGCTATCCCTCTATCACACACAGAACAGCAGGCACCACTGGGGAACATTTGCACCTGAGGATGTCTGACCCACACAACCTACGAAACCTGCCAAACAGGAACGTGGTAAAACACCTCCCAATCTTGTCATCTGAAACCACAGTTTCCCCCTCCTCAGGGGACAAGCAGATCTTCTGCTGCTGGGAGTGGGCAAAGACCACAGTGCTGCTGTGGCTCTCCAGGGCTTGCACAGCCCTCCTGTAAGCCTGCATGCAGAGGACAGCATCTTTACCAGGCTTCTGAGATGTGCTGTCTGCACGACAGACTGCCTCACCCTGGGTTCTAGTCACTGCTGGTCATCCAGGTTCCCTGGGGACATCTCTCCTGCTATTCCCCCAAAAATTTTGAAGGAAACAACCAAGGAAAAAATGTGTTTGCTTTACAAGTTGTGTTTAATGCCTGAGTGTGGGCATCACCCGAGAAAAATCAGTGTGAGTTTCTAATGGTTCAGCCTCAGACTAAGCTTTCAGTCAAGAGTGAATAGACTGTAATTAGATGAAATAAGCAAACACAGTGATAGAAATATTAATATCCAAGACACGCAAAACCAGACAGTCTTGACTGGTGTACATTTAACAGAGAAAAGCTGATTTGCATCCCCCGCAGTGCTCTTGCTCCCTGCACATGGAAGTCTGAGAAAGCAGGTGCTCTCCAGATCAATCCCAGGTGCTGCAATACCTGCAACACCCATCATAGCCCACTGGCAAAATTCAGGGCTTCCTTGGCTTCTTTAAGAAGCCATTTGCTGTGCAACCACTAGACGTACTTAATGACTTCTGCCTGAATGCAGAAAGGACAATTTCTAAAGAAAGTAGTACAATGTTCACAATTCAGGTGGATCAGAGTGATCCTGTCTTCCAGACACTGTGGGGCAAGCATTTCTACACCAGGGCTTACTAGTTGGCATGAAGGGAGACAAAAGAAGATACAGAAGTTGGAGGAAAGATGGGGAACGACCAGACTGACTACTGAATGTGATGCTGCACCCATGAAAACTTGCACGAGAGCAAAAGATGTGTAACATCAACAAACTGCAGGCTCTTTGAGGCCCTCATGCCTTAGTTAACACAGCTTCACTCAAAAAGCTTTGCTTCCCATGTCAGAGCTGCACTGTAGCAGTGCAAGATCTTCTGCTGTCACCAATCCCAGGGGAGTAAAGCCATAGCCCTCTGAGCAGTGCCAAAGCAGTGACTTAGGAGATCATCATAATCTTCCTTATCCTGTACCTCTCTACTGTTGCCACAGATGGACAAGAGCTGATCTACCACTGTATGGCCTGAGCAGGACCTTCCAAGAGAGTCTAATTTTAGAAACAGAGATAAATCCTCTGCTTTTGATAGACCCATGGATTTTTTCTCCTTGGTACAACAAACTCCTTGATCCACATGAAGGAATGACCGGACTCTGCTCAAAGTTTGGGTCCTAGCAGCCAGATGGGTTGGACTCTCCCGTGCAGGAAAACAAAGGTGAACAGAAAGTTGTGTCACCAGTGCTTGTTAGAGGAACTGCAAGTCACTCACTGCTAATGGGATTCTGCAGCTTTAATGATTATGAAAAGGTTAAAATGACCTGCCAGGCACCCTCAGCTGTTTAAGCCTCTTTTCCTTCCTCGTGCTGCTTTAATCTTGATAGCATCATCACGTGACCAGGTCAAAAAAAGCCCCAAAGCCGATTAGTGTCTTTCCACTGGCTACAATGGACTCAACATTTGGGGTAGTGTGGATGTTTCAACAAGAGTGGCCCATTTTGCTCCACAACCTCCTTCTGGGGGCACTGATGAACACTGCAGCCTCTAGATGTCAGCAAGAGAGTATGGTCCCAGGGGAAATTCCCTGAAACCTATGGGACAGGCTGTTCTCATTACTATTTGTATCAATCCAGTTACTCAATTCCCCTCTCCCATTGCCAAAACCCAGCCCTTCCTGTCTGACTTTGGATACTGCTGTGGTAGCTGCTGTCCCTGTCTCTACAGCATCAACTGAAGGCTCAGTCCATCCCACTGCCAGCATGCCACGCTCACAGCCTCTGCCAAGGTCAACCCAAACTTTTATGGCAGCATCCTTTGATTCCTCATTCAGCATACGGCAGTCCTGTGAAAAGGGATCTTGGAGACTACTGCAATTTATAAACTGTGCATGAACCAGTTGTTAGTTGTTATTGTTGAAAACAATATCTGAGATCATATCTTGATGCAGAAACAAGAGACTTGTAAGTAAACAGGGGAAATAATCCTCCTTCACCAGTGCTATTAAAAATCTTGAATAGGGTCTGTGTCCAGTTTGAGGCATCACGCTTCAAGACTCATGTGGGCTATTTGGAAAAAAATCAGGAGAGAAATAAGGAGGATCAGAGTGTGGAAAGTATAATCCAGCAGGAGAGCTTGAAGGAATCCAGCTTGCTTAGCCTGGGGAAGAAAAGACCAAAGATAGATGCAGTCATGGATTCAAATATGTAAATGATTCTCAGAAAAATTAAAAAGTGCATAGATTGTACCTCATCTCCATCCAGGAAGAGCAAGGTCTCTAATAACAGAAATATTTAAGGGCTAGAAGAGGTTGCCTTGGGAGGCAGTGGAATTGCCATTGATGATGACTTTCACAAGCAGGTTAAACAAACATCTGTCAGGAGCAGTTTAGGTAGAGCAGAGTCTGACTTGGGGCAAAGGGATTGGTTAGGTGAAACTGAGAGCCCTTCAATCCTGTTTTCCATGTCTACCCTGTACGATATCACATGAGGAAAATCTGTGGATGTTTCACTTTAATTACAGAAAGCAAACACCACAAGTTACTTGAAGGCAAAAAATGAACTTCTTAGTGATTACTAAGCAGCCTCTGTTGTCATGTCAGATTCAGCAATCTGAAACCATCCATGCCTTTGGGTTTTCCATCACCTGCAGAAAGTCTCACCTAATTGCAGAGTGGCTGGCAAAGAAGAGAAGAGGGCTGGAAGGACTGTGGGGAGAGGAACAAGTGCTAGGGTAGGGCTCTCTGACACTACTGGGATGTTTGCAATTAAAAGGTTATATTAGAAACAGATGGCTGTGTAAAATACAGACAGATTTCAATAGTTAGTACTTCCTCACAAAAAAAAAAAAAAAAAGGAGTTTTTATCTTAAGAGTTATCCAGCTTTTCAACATAAATTCACAGTCCTAAATCACAGAAGGCCAACATACACGAGGCTTGGTATGACTATAGTAACAACATATGGTCTCTAGCTGAAAGAGCTTAAAAAAGAGGCTGCTCAGTGTATGTAGGCAAGCTGGAGAATGCCAGAAAACCACGTGGGTTAGGAAACAGCCTCAGAAGCACTGACAGTCCAACTGTGGTCAAGGCTCATAGACACCCTGTCAGAGGAAAGGGCTGGAGAAGGCTACAGAGACAGCAGATCCCAGGTCTGTGAGTCTTTGGGCAGCATAAATGAAAATACTGATTTGAAAATTGAGGATGGGGGGATGGAGACTGGGTGGTTTTAAGCTATTTTAATAATCCAGAAACCTCCATAATAAGTTGCTAACTTCCCCAAAAAGACCACCACGTGGTCTTTTGAGACTGGAAGGTAGCTATCAGAAGCCCAAACCAAAAAGATTTGCAAATCAAAGTAAAGCTGGCTTCAGAGTCCTCTGCCACCCTATCACTGTCAGAAAGCTCTGGAAATAAGTCCTATCTAAAATGTTTGCACGCACAGCTGCCCTGCTAAACTATCTCTTACAAATCCACTAAAATGAGCACAAGTGCTTCCAGAATCTCCTCCCTTGTCCCCAGTTTGTACTATTGCTGCTCCACTTCTCAGCAAGGAGAAAAAGAGTGAGCATCCACAACGAGCATTTTTCTCTTTCATCTCATCACACTAATCAAAGTTGCACAGGATGTTTGTCCCCAGATCTGATCCCACCCAAACACATGCAGATTTGATGCCACCCTTGGAGGATTTGTTGGGATTGTTGCAGTTCCAAAAGCTTCCCCAGATTTGACAAGACCTATACTGAAATGTCTCCATTTTCATAGCAAACCTCTAACCACTGATGGTTCAAAACCCAGTGAGAAAGACGCAAGGTTAATCCAAAGGCTTGTGAAAGATAACAGTTGTAAATGAGCTTTGCTTTGACATTTTAGGTTTGTTTGAATCCTTTAACACGTTCTCCTGGATAGATTAACATTACCTCCTAGGTAAGGAGCACTGCCAAGCTTCAGATGGCTGCAAATCTTTTATTCGACACTGTACATATAAATGGGCCAGTAGATTTTATGCAGAAATTCCCACTGCCTTTGAAGGAATTCTGCTTAGAAATTGATAGCACAAAGCAGTCCAGCTGCAGAAGGGCTCTCTTGAGTTTACAAAACTATTTCCAAAGCAACCTGTGAGGCAGAGTACCAGATTAATTGATGAGGGTTATTTTGTTAAAAGGGTAAATAAAATCTTAAATAGTTGCAGAAGTCTTCCTTCGCAAACATCAAGTTGAAATTTTACAGGCTCTAAAAATGCATTTTGGGTTGTAAATCTGCTCCCTCTTTTTGCTTGGGAAGATTCTTCTGGACAATAAATGCAATGAGCCTGGGAGAGGGCTGCATAATTATCCTCTCTACACAATGGAAACCAGCCTTTCCAACACGGTCCTCAACTGTCAGGAATCCAAGCTGCGTGATAATTAAAACTCAAAAATCTTCTTCCATCCAGAGAAAAATTAAACTTTCAATTCCATTCCTCAAATAACCCCACCATGTCCAGGAAGCTCCCTATTAAAAAAAATATATATCTCATAGATGCAAATGATGCCCTTCTGAGTACTGACAGGAAAAATTTAATTGGCAGTGAGGAAAAACTAATGATTAGGTTAATGAAAAATAGGCTGTATTGACTCGGGCCACTCGACCATTCAGATGAGGGTAAACAGCCCCCCTTCTTCTTCCCTGCTCCCCTCGTCTTTGTCTGCTGCACAGGGCAAGGCTGAGAGCAGGAACGCATTCAAAGGCAGTGCCTCGTTGGGAAAAGGCTGGAGTCAGATCAAAGTCCTTCCACCCAGGGGCCCACAGGAGCCCAAAGCTTGCTGAATGGTCTCCATGTGCCCATGAATTCATTATCCTCCCCCCACGCTGCACAGGCTGCCCTACATCTCATCTTTAACCTCAGCACTGTCTGCCCCCATCTCTCTCCCTGAGCCTAAAAAAGTGCAAGGTAGCAAAGGTGCTAATGCTTTTTCCAGCAAAAAGCATTTACCCAGTTATAACTGGCATTTATGCACAGGATGGCAACAAACCTCATTCCCACACAGGGGCTGGTGGGGGAGGGCTCCTGGCCAAGGGTTCTGATTTCACGGTGCTACACTACTTGGGATGAGGGCAGGTTAGGAAGCTTTAGGTAAAGCAGGTTGTGGTAGGATGTGGTAGGAAAACACTGCTTTATCAAAAGAGCTTTTTTTTTTTTTTTTTCATCTCACTCAGTTTCCAGCAATTTTTAGCTCTGGATGAAATTTCTGGTCAGACCCTCAGGGAGAAAAGGGGAGAAAGCCTAAAATAGCTGTGAGTCCATGGCTTAATGCCATCACCAGGAAACCTCTAAATCCCTGCACACTAAGCTCTTCTGGAGTTGGGGATTGTTCGTGTATGTGTCAAAGACACAAATTTCTGTGGCCAGGGATATGGAGCTTTGCTAAACTGCAAGCAGAAATCCCACACCCAGTCCTATTTGCCAAAAATAACTGCAGCTGTAGAGTCAGTGATTCCTACCAGCAAGGATGGATACCTGTGAAGGCTCCAGTGCTCACCTACAGCTCAGTTGTGGATCTTTGTGTGGTTTGCAGTTAGCTGATTTAACATGCTGGACTCTCCCAGAGACCCAGTGTTTTCAGAATAAATGCTCTGCTGCAGCCCAGAGCAGAAGATCCTGTTCCCCTCCACTCGCTCCCCTGTGATGAGGGGTTTTTCTGAGGAATTTATTTTCTCTTCCCCTGCACAGTTCCTCCTTTCCATCCAGTAGCAGAAACCCGTCAGCCTCACACTCTCCTTCTGCAGACTGTAGTTAAACATTATGTCCTTCTAACTTAACCTGGCTTTTGATAAACACAATCCAATGGTGAGATCATGAGATGAAGGTGAACATCCTAAACATCTTTAGGGACTCACTACAGTCAGGAGAAACAGCCACCCATAAAAAATGATAACGTATATACACTTAATTCACTGTACTTCAGTGTCAAGCTGGAAGATGGCATGGATCCAATCCCTGCCAGCTTTCACCTGAGAAAAAATTCAACCAAAAAACCATAAACAACTGTGTCACAGAGGAGACCCTTTATGCCATCAAATTACACAAAGAGAGCAGAGACAGCTGCCTATGTTCCTACCTGAGGGTGGAGGGAAATCCTCGTCTTGGAAAACAGCAATGCCCCTACTCCTACCTGCAGCCCTTTCCTGCCTGCACCCGATGCCCTGCCACGGGAGTCAGCAAGAGGAAATTAAACAGGAGAAGGGCTGTCAAGTGTAATGTGTTGGCGATGCCAAACCAGCATGGGCTTTGTCAGGACCAGCTGGGAACAGCAATAGGCCAACCAAAAATATGCTACAACCCAGAACTGAGCAGAACACGGACTCCAGATACCTAAGTGAGTGACACAGGGTATGGCTTAAGAATCCAAGCAAATATTTATTATATTATATTATACAGCAAATGTATAATTCTTGCCTGGAAAGAAAGGCCAGGCCATGCATTCCTAGGAATTTCATACTGCACAGCGCCTGAAGGGAGTAGAAACAAGGAGGAGGCACAGATTACAGTGTATCAGTGGGCTGGATTGAAACAATGAGACAAGGGAACAAAACCTGTTTTAAAACAAGTTAATAGTACAGTGCTGCTACAATAACAATAGGAGATACAATTTAGAAACAGCAAGTTCATCCTCAGGTAAGTCTCCCTAAATAATTGTAACTCACTCTTGCCTATGCTACCACCCCGAGCCAAGAGTTTCACAGAGCTGATCTGTGCCAGAACCGGCCCCTTACAGGGGATGCTGAGCAACCCTCACTGTGAGGGCAGGTGTCCTGGCAGCACTCCACAGGAAAGTCCCTGGTGATGACAGCAAACCAGGAAACTGCACCATCACCTTGCCTGGGGTAGTGAAGACGAGCCCAAACATTTGGCCCCAGGGGATAATAAAATCAGTCCCACAAGGATTCAGAGTGCAGGCGGTTGGAGGAGACTTTCTGATCTTCCCAAGGCAAAGAAGTGCTCACACAGCTTTGCAAAGGCTGTGTGAACCTTTGCCATGTTTCTCTGAGGTTATATGCAGGAACTAGAACTATGCACCACAGCCAGCTTTCCCTGTTATTTATTAACCAGTTTATTGCCTCTCACTCAAGCCCTTCGGACCGGCTGCTGACGGCTCCCTGCCAGGCAGGTTGACATGTGCTTTTCCAGGCTACAAAGCAGCCTTCATGGCTCACTCTTGGCCCCACTGCTCCAGCAGCACACAGGGCCCATAGGATACACCTCTGCATGCTGGCTTTCAAATGCATATTCTGTGTTTCAGGCTTGAAGAGCAGGCTCTCAGCAGTGTGAACCCCTGCTCCCTCCCTTGTGTCACATTCATGAGCAGCTTCTGGCTACACATCATGGCAGAGCTGGGGCAAAAGGAAGCAATGTAGAAAGGGACCCTGTGATGAGCATCTTCATTCTCAACCATGTGCTGCTCCAGGCATTTCCTGTCTGCTCACTGCAGACACCTAGGGCTCCTCTGAGCCCACATCTCAGGACTATCTGAGAACTAGTAGAGGGAGAGAAGATGTTCTTATTTCCACAGAGTAGCTATTTGTTGCACCCATAGAGGAAGAAAAAGACTGCTAAGCACAAGCCCCCTAAAGCAGCTGATATTCCCTATCTGCCCCGCAAATAATCAGGTGGGTTCATTTTCTAGAGGTGTATGCTGCACAGAGATGGGAAACAAATCATTCACCCAAAGATACAGGGTGTTGCACTGGTTTAGGCACAAGGATAGTGAAGTAAAACACATGGATGGTCAAAGTAATGCCAATCATAAAAGAATAGATATGTTTCAGGTCATCTAGCATAGAGGTTCCCAAATTGTTTTGTTTTCCAGTTACTCCCACGCTTGAGACATATGTTCTATGCCCTCCTTCTTACAAGCCAGACATTACACAGAAATAGCATTTGGAAAGGCAAGAAAAGAAATTAGGGGGTGCTGTTTCAGGACCTACCAGAGCCCTAACACCAACTGCTGGCTTATTGGTAACATCCTGCTTCAGAAGACAACAGCCCACAGCTCCCTGGAACCTGAACCTCAGTCCCCTCCACCCTCCCAGAAATGCACTATCCCTGGAGAGCATTCATATCTCCCTGGAGCCTCTGAACATTCATCTCCTCCCCAAAGCCAGATTTTTCTCATGTCATTTAAACACAACCCAAGTAGGCGAGTGCCCATTGCTTCCCTTGAGAAAGTGTGCTGCAGCCTAATAGCTTTCACCTTGAGGAAACACTTCCTGACAACTTTCTCCTTCACCTAATTTCATCCCATTAATCCTGGTTATACAGGCTGGAGTCACCCCACACACCTCCCCCACCTTGCAGGGGGCTTGGTGAGTGCATTCCTGCTGAGGCTGCTTGCTCCCACTGCCAGAAAAGTGGAGACCCAGCCCTCACACTCCCTCACTGCCAACTGAACCTCAGCAGGCATGTGAGAAATGCCTGGGAAGTTGTTTGCATGGAGGGATTTGTTCTTCCCCCCTCCTCCACATCACTGCCAAACACCCTCTGAATGTGGTTTTAAATGACAGGTTGCCCCTGCCTTTCTCTAGGAAGTGCTTTGCAATGCCAATCTCCATCCCATGAACGCACAGCCTGCACAGCACTATTTGTGTTGACCAACAGGAATTTAATCAACCAACAATAATAAAGTGGGTAATACTCAATTGTATGAAGCCGCCAGTCAGATGAAAGGATTTACAAAGGCTGGATTGATCTCCAAGCCCTGGCAGCTTTCCCACGGTCCCCTTCTAATCTGTGGAGCCAGAGAGAATACATGAAAACTCCAAAATCCGGGTTTTCCTGCAGGGTGTGTTAAGTTCAAATAAGTCGACTACATGTGTGTATTTTTTTTCATGTCCCCCTGTTCTGAGGCAGGCTCTTCCCTTACCCTAAAGGAGCATCCTGCCAGAGCAAAGCCCCTTGGAGACAGCCAGCTTATGTAATCACTAATGCCATAAGCACTACAATGTCTTTAGTGACAAAAAGGCTCAACACAGACTCAGACCAACTGCAGCCAATTCACTGCTGAGAGCTAAAAAGAAACTGGTGTTACATTGGGAAATCCATCAGCACGGCCAGAGTTGCTTTAGCAGATGGTAATTTTCCAGCAGGTATAGGAACGTCTGACACCACAAAGCATTGGGAGGATGGTGTTTGCTTGCTTGGGGGAAGAAAGGAAACCAAGGAAATGCTCCAGGGCATCTTTTGGCTGCAAACCCCTAAGAGTATGTGCTCTCAGAGCCCAGGTATTTGCCCCCTCTGGCTCTGCACTTATGCAGGCTGCTTGAACCTTCACCTTCCTTCTGCAGAACCCGCCCACACTTCCAGCAGGGAGCTCTGCAAGACAGGGTCAGATGAGGGTGACACGGGGTCAACACTGTGGGAGTTGACCCATTTGGGGTGACACTGGTCACTGCTGCACAAGTCAACATGAGAGAGGGAAGAGAGGCTAATTCAGGCATGCCACGCCCTGCACAAGACATGGTCCATCAGCACTGTGGGTCTCCTCTTCCAGCACCTCAGTGACTCCTCCTGAAACACACAGACACTGGCATATGGCTGAGCAGTCCCATCCCATGCAGCCTAGAGCACTCAGTGGCTTTGGAAATGACCTATGGCTCACATCACCCAAATATTCACAGCATTGCTGGTTTTACAGCCATCTCCCCACAAACTAGGCAAGCATCTGGGTTTTGGGGCTGAGCTGCAGGAATTGAGAGCAGCTGTGATACTGCCAGTGGTGACTGCATAGGGGACACCAAACCCAAAGGTAACACTCCTGGCTTGGGAAGTCCTTGAGCTGCAAATCGCAGTATTGTAGAGAAACCCATCATCATACGTTGTCATCACTTTGCCCTAGTTCTCATTCCCCTGAGCACGACTGGACACCGGACATCAGGCCAGGGGAGTCTTCAGTCTGACCCAAAGCAGCCACTGTCACAGTTTTCAGGCAATTTTCACCTCTTCTCATCACATGGCTCAGAGGCACTGCAGTGGAGGAGAGGACCACAGCATCAGGATGTCCACTGCTCTGCCCCACATCCAGCCAGCTATAACCACGCTGACCCACACACCATGAGATGGGGGCAGAATTAAAAGGAAAAGAGAAATTAAACAAACACATAGAAGTATCTAAGTAGGGGAGGTAGCACAGCAAAACAACAGCATTAGCCAGTACTACAGGCAGACTGGCAGTAGCTGCTTTCCAAGGATCAGTTGCAATATCTGATCCATCCAAATCCCTATCAACTGCCATAGCAGAGGATCTAATGAAAGACACCTTAATAGCCCACCAGAACAATAATTTTACAATCAATTGATGAAGAAGGAGAAGCAGTGATGCCTCTCTTGGCTAGGAATCAGCTGCATGAGCAAGCTGAGAGCCCACAATATGGGCATTGGCTCTGCTTTATGGCCAGACGTGGTTTGTGGTAGGAAGAAATCAGGGACAGAGACTTCCTGTAGTGGGAGGAGATTTAGGCAGAGGTTTGGCAGCTTTCACCCTTGAAGCTAAGATTGTGTTTGAGAGGTCAAAATCCTCTGTCCACAGAGGTATTCACCACAAACACTCATCAGAAAAACAAAGTAAACATCTCTACACGGTTGTGAGCAATCTCCTTTCCATCCCCTTCTTCTTTAGTCTTGAGGAGAGACCAAAAAGGCCAGCCTGGGAGTCACACCTCCATCCCACACTGGCCAGCTCACACCACCAACACCAGCTGGCTCCAGGGAATAAACACACATGCACCCAGCAGCTCCCTCCCCTCCAATCTGCACTAATCTCCTCCAGTGTCTGTGCTGCAGAAGATAATTTAGAGGCAATGGCAAGCTCCTGAACACATCGCCTCTCTCCACAGCAATTAAATGTACATCACTGTCTGGCTGTCCCGTATCCTTGGGGTAGGAGGGGTTGTCATCATCTTAAAGCCATGATTTACAGAGGTAATAATCATGGCACCAGCCTCATTACATGCCAACATTTGGGAAATTAGGTGATAGATATTATTCATTAAGTTGCTACATGATGCCCATATCCATCCATCTGTTACAGCTGAGCTAACATTTTGGTTCAGAGCATGCAAGCTAATGGCTTCTTTAGGAGGGAAGCAGGTGCTGTCCTGAAAGGCAGTGTGGAGAAAGAAGTAAGACTGCAACTGGGTAAATAATTTTAAAAAATAATAATAAATTAACAGAGACCTATGAGACTTCTCAGACCTTGGAGGCTTCATGAGCACCCAACAGCACGACACTCAGGCCAAAGCAGAGTAATAAACAAGACATATGATGACATGATGCTCAAAAATGTCATTCATGAGGCAAAAGCTTCATTCCTGGTGAGTTCAGCCCAATCAACTGCATGTGTCACAGAGCAAATTCATTTTGGGTTGCTTTGTCAGTCCACTCCATCGCCCTGAGCTGCATGAGATGCTCCAAGGAGCTGTTTGGACTTCTCCTAAAGCACAGTGTCCAGGCTATGGCTGCTGCTCCCCATGCAGCAACCAGAATGGGACTGCATGGGGTTATGTTTGCAAAGGTTCATCTGTCCTTCAACCTCAGAGTCCAGGGGTCCTCCAGCCATCCTTGGCTGCTGCTAATTGCCAAAACCTGCTTTTGACATCCTCAGAAGAATGGAAATACATGTCCTTAGTCCCTACACCTGTGTCTACACACAAGGGATTGAAGGAAGAACATGCTGGAGATCTGGCTGTCACCCAGAGCTGGAACGAAACACACACACACACACACACAAAGGAGTGCATGTACCAGAAGAGACAAGGGACAAGTACTTCTCTGTTTCTCCCCTGAAACTACTTATCACACAATTTTGCCTCAACAAAAACTGAGATGAGAATTTTTAGAAGATATATTTTCAGGATGATTCACTCTCAAAAACGAGGAAAGGATTCCTGCAAAATATTTTTCGCTTTTTTATCTTTTTAGGGGCGGCTGTGTTCTCAGGCACAAAACCCAGACAGTAAGTATTGAGACCTCAGACAGGCACACTCCTGCATTGCTCAGATACCCACTCTCAACTATTAGTCATCATTAGTTAAATAATACAAATGGTTTCCCAGCAAATTTCTTGCCAGAAGGAGGAGAAAAGCAAGTCCTGATGGTGCTGCAGTAGCCGGTGCCAGCCTTTGACATGATGGCACTGCAAGTCTCAGAGGCAGAAACAGAAAGAGCTTCATGCCCATCAAGCCACAGTATGCCCAGAGGTTCAAATTCATCTTCTCTAACCCTACTCAACCCTTTTAACAAACACTTCCTCAAGCAAAATGCATTAAGAGGTATAACAAAAATAAATGCATTCCTACCTACTCCCACAATGCATAAAAGGGCAGGTTTTGGTCACAGAAGATATCAGAGCTGGCTAGGGACCTCAGATCTAAGGAATACCATAACAGTGATTGAAAAGAGGGCAAAAATTGGAGTGTTGGAGAGGCAGGGAGCCAAAGCATGGGACCTGGAAAGTCTACATTCTGCTTAAAAGCTTGCCACTGACAACGGGCGGGACCTCAGCTTTTGTGCCCATCCAACCGCAGGCAGCTGCCCGAAGGGGCGACACTTCCCAGTGACATCCCAGGATGACCTGGTGATGCAGAGCATCCCTGTCTGGGGCTGGCACGAGGCATGGGGACGTGCAGCTGGGCATGGGGAGCCAGCACCAGCCCTTGGCAGCTGCCCAACACAGGGTCAGCCGAAGCTGCCTGTGAAACCACATGCCTGGTGCTTCATCGTTGAACTGCAGCTAATGGCTCCCCACTGTTTTTTCCCCTCCACAGCGCAGGATATTCAGCTAAGCAGAATGGAAAGTGCACTGTGATGTTCTACAGTGCAATTCAGTCAAGGTAGCATCCCAGCCACACTGGTGGCAAACCTGCTGTCTCTGCAGCATTAACAAATCTGGAACTGTCAGTATGCTTCACAGAACTTACAGCACTTCCCACACAACTTGATAAAGTTCTGAACACCAGCCTGGCACTCCCAGGCTCCAGTGATGCTGTACAACTTTCCCACCCCAAGTTCAGGCCTGGGCCTCCCAGTCAAGACAAAAAATCTGAATAAATTTAATACCAGCTAAGCAAAACTTCCTGCAGAGCTATGCAGGTGTTAAACCCTGGCTGAATAACTCACTAACCTAAGGAATGATAAAAAGGCATTGCCTAGAGTCAATCATACTTCCATATGCTTTTCTGGACAAGAGCTGTGCATCACAAGCCTTCAGCACAGCCATGAGCAGAATTTTTCTCGCCTACCCCCAAGCCCCACACTTCAGGCAGGAGGTTTTCTTCTCCCTGCCACTCCTCTCTTGCCTGGCACAGCCCCCACAGGGCAGGGCTGTGTCCTGCTCACCAGCACAGGTAGAAGTGCTGAGCACAGAGCTGCCAGGCACAGCAGCACACTGCACGCCACAGGAGTTACATTACCTTTCTGTGAGCCAAGGCTGCCCTAAATATGTTTCTCTATAAATGTACCGACCAAATGGGAATTTTAAGGTGCCCTTGACTGTGCCCATATAGGTCTTCTTCCAAAGTAATGCATTAGCACAGGTTCCCAGGTGGGAGCTGAAGGGCTCATTTTGCAAGGCTGCCTATGGCATCCACAGCATATATCATGAGGTTAGATGCTGCTATTAGGATGAAAGCGACATCATGATAGCACAGCCCAGGATTCACACCAACTGACTTATGTTCCTCCAGGACTCAGCAGCGTTTGCCTTGAGCAATAATATGGCAGGAAAAGCAAAATGTTCAGCAACTGAAAGAGATGAAAATATGAACACAGACTAAATTTGAAGACATTTACAATAGAAAGGAAGGTATGAGATTCAGGAATATAATTTGCCTTGCAATGTAAGCAGCAGGAACAAAAATTTCAGAAGGCAGTCCGTGTCAAGTGTGAGTGCTCACTATGGCAGAAGACCACATTCACCAACCCCAAATGTCCTTCTGATCTCCTGTGTTCTTATACTGGTGCATTTTGGATATACCCATCACGATGTGTCACACACAGCATCAGTGTAAGATTAATCTAAGGGGCTGGCCATACTCACTCCACTTTGGATATTAGAAAATATTGTGTGTTTTGGACATTAGAGCATTTCTCCCTTGTGATAGTAAATCTGGTATAATTAGGTACAGCATAATTAAAAATAGATTTCACAGAAATTAATTTGCAAACACAAAGATTCAGGAGCAAATTCAGTCCTGTTTTAATTCTCCTGGAGTCATCTGAAATGACCTTAGGGATGAATTCAGGCAACTTGAATACCCATGTCTCATTATTACCAAATGAGCTGTGCACCTACAAAGGGGCAATGGGTCTTTTTAACAAGCATGATCACATACAGGGATGGGCATGTCCAGGATGGAGGCAATGGATAAAATGCCTCTTGGCTTAGGATTCTCTAGCACTCATCTGCTGATTTCACTGTTGTTTTTGCTTAGCCAAAAAATTTATTCTCAGCTTTTCTTCAAAATAACACATGTAACACGCTCTCCTTCAGGTCACTGCCACAGTGCAGCAAGTGCTGGGTGGCCCTTGGGAATATGAGCTTTCAGACAGATTAATACAGCTTGACTGAAGAAGGGAAGATGACAGACACTACTTAACAGACTCTAAGTTGGGCTCATCCTTGAACTGAATTTTCTTCACAATCTCAGGATTCCTCAATTGGAAAAGTCAGTCCTCATATAATGAAGTGCAAATATTTCTGCTCTTGGTAATTACTTTTAATTCAGACAGTGGACAAAGGGTAAAGATTCGTTTTCTGGGGCTTACTTGCTTTTACTGACATGGTTTTAAATACTCAAATACACAGATACCAGAACCACAGGTCCAGTGACAATAATTTAAAAAAACACAACAACCAAATAATTTACAAATATTCTCATGTTTCCATGAAACAACTAGCTTGTTAAGGTATTATAGACTTACTCAATGAATTTGCAATCACCAGAAAAGCCATGGGGCCTTCAGTACACAAGGCCCTTGGAAAGTTTATCACAGGGAGTTTACCACAGCTACCGGGTCATCCTTGACTTTTTAAAACCTTTTGTGAATTAGAAATAATGACACTAAAATGATGCACACATACTTGTCCATGGTTTTGCCCATAAAGGACATCACCAAGGACAAGAAGGAACAGATAGAAAATTTAACTCTTCCCCTCCTTCCTTTTAGCCCCCAAATTGCCAGTAAATCTGTTGCACGAGAGCACAGAATGTTTTATTTCATTCAGACCATCGGTGTGCTACCGAGGCAGTGGAGGCCAGGGCATGGGGAGAGGCAGCTGCCAGGTCCTTCCAGTGCAGGCAGCCCTGCCCGTTCCCCTGCCGCAGTGGGGAGCACACAGCCCCACGGTGACACACGTGCCACCATCGGCCTTTGGGGACCCACGACCCGCCGCTCTAATTTTAGCACTGACAGCCTTGCTGGCATCTGGGGAAGATGTCTGCCGTGCAGACACAGGCAGCCGGCAGCCAGTGGCAGAGCCCCAACAACAGCAAACCCCTGGTGACATCTGCCGAGGGGAGCAGCGTGAGGACACAGCCGGGAGCGGCATCTCAGCTGATGGAGAGCACTGGCGGGAGGAGCACAGTGCTGGCCCAGAAGCACGGGCAGAATTATAGCTGGAGGGGCAGGCACAGCCAGCACTCAGAGCAGCCCTGCGTGCTGCCCCAGGTGCATGCAGAGCCCACTTTGTGCCCTCCCTTGCTCCTGGAGAACAGAGATCTGTCCAAAACTTGGTCAAAAATCCTGTACTCTGAAAGACTTGTCTGATTCACCCACCTCTCCCCGCCAAGAGCAAAGCTCCAGCCACTTCTAGCTGCCAAGGATAACAAAGTTGAGAAAGGGATGTTATATTGTACACCTAGCTATTGGAGAAAATCACACTTTTATCTTAGCAAAATAACTTTCCCTTTCTACTGCTGGCAGAAAGAAAAGACTGTCCCCACCTATCTGCATTGCATAACGCAGCTGCAGTATCTAAAGCAATGTTTACCTGAGGAAAATATATTGGGCAAACAATTCGTGCCTGGTTTCCAGACTGCAAAGCGATGCAGCACTTGGAATCCAAGAAAACAACAACAGCGCTGAGTATCAGCCAGATCCAGGGACCACCAGTTTGGAAAGGAGCCTTCTGTGAGGACAACAAACATTAGAGGAGCAATTCAAAGTGAGCACTGGGGAGATAGGCAGGACAAGATAGTCAGGCTTTTCCAGCACTGCTAAGTGTGATCCCAGAGCAAGGCTTGTTCCCTGCCATCACAGCCCCTGAGAGACACCAAAGCTGCCCTTGCAGCGCCTGTCTGCACATCAGCCCCTGCCTGCACCTCCCAGCCCCGCTGCCCTCTGCTCGCCCCAGGGCAGTTCCTCACCCCCTCCTGCACAGTCACCCAGGCTGTCATCTGCAGCATCCAGCAATCAGCTCAAAGACATCAATATGAAAATAGTGGGAGCACTGAGTCCCAGTGGATTGAATCCACCACTCCTAACTCACACAACATGCCCACACAGCAATGGGAAAGTTCATGCCTTGTGTTCCTAAGAGCTGGAATCTTAGCTAATATTGCTGCTCATTAAAAGTAAAAAAAAAATTAAAAACCCAACAACCCGAATCCTAGACTCTTTGCAAGGCTAAAAGAAAAAAAAAAGGTCCTGCAGTCTTGGGAAATGTCTTTCCCATTGGCTTCTCCTTAAGGATTTGGTTTAGGCTTGTGGGAACTTAACACATTAGAAACTCGCCCATAATTTGCATGCCCCAAACAGCAGGGAGATATCATGAGATCTGGTAGTCCTGAGATTTCTTTCCTTTGGCAAAATAAATTCCAGAATTCACTTGAAGAAAAGTTCACACATCATTAGAAGTAAACTGTTCAGCCAGTGAGTGAAGAAAGGGCACAAGATGACACATTATCCTGTGGTTTTATTATACAAGTTTTGCTCCCTTACCTCATTTGCAAAATTAGGGTTGGTCATAATCCTTCCATCACTCTTTCCTGAAAATTAGCAAGGGCCCAAACCAGATTTTCGAATTAAAAAAAATCTTCCCACACTTTTAAGAGATGTGAAAACAGATTTGCCAAATTTCATTTGAAGGAGCTTTCTGAAGTACCGGCTTGGCATCTGAATGCTAAAATGCTTCTTTGCAAGCGATTTGGGAGATGCTGTAGTGAATATTCCCCAGAAACACACACAGCCCAAGTGATCTCCTATTTCACCCATTCTTCTGAGAGGGAATGAAAGGGAATGTGGGCAAAAGGCAGACCAAGATTAAAACCTTTAAATCTTATGATTTAAAAACAGCATTATTTGAGAATACTGTTTTTTTTCCCGTAAATGCTCAGGCATGATAAATAAAAGTAAGATGGAGCAAAGACACAGAAGCCTGCAAATGCTTGGAGATGGGCACTTCCAGTGTATTCTACCAGCCCATTTTCCCCCTGAGCTTGGCAAAGTCAGGCCAAAGAAGTCCTCCAAGTGAGATGCTGAAACCCCCTCCAGGTAGGTCTGAGTCACTCATTGCTGTGCAGGAACCCAAATGGGATAAGCTGGTGTTTCTGCTTCTGCAGGGAGGACAGAGGCTCTGAGAACTCAGCAAACAGCAGAGCTGTGGAGAGGTAAGGGAGCAGGGTCTCCTTCTGCAGGACTAGAGGAGACACGGCCCCAGCACTCTGCTGAGCAGGGTCTCCTTCTGCAGGACTAGAGGAGACACGGCCCCAGCACTCTGCTCTTCAGCCCACACAATCCCACCGGTGGGCAGCAATCCTCAGGAGCTGTGTCCTCCTGGCTCCTAAGGCAATATTCCTTATTTGTAAAGCAGTACTCTACCTGAATATGTGTCCCTTGGAGCCGGCTGTGACAACAGCACCCAGACAACGAGCCTGAAGCCCCGTTCTGCAGTGCCCAGGAAGGCCAACACTGCCCAAAGAGCTGTAATTCAGCTGGACGTGCTGAATGGAACAAACCTTGCCATTCCCATCTTGCCAATGGCAACCCAGACACAGAGAAGCTAAGTAACTTGCCCAAGGTCACATCAGGAGTCTGTGGCCAATCCCAGCCCCAGGAGGCCCAATCCACTGCCTTAACCACACACCAGCTCCTCTCTTTTATGTGGTGACCAGGCAGAAGCTGAAGAGCTGCTGATGTTTCGCAAGGCAAAGCCACATCGTTGAGCCCTTCCTTGGCACACGTCCTGCAGCAGCCAGCAACTTTGAGAGCAGCACTGAAGCTTCATGCAGCAACTGGAGATCATGGCTCATATTTCTCCCCTTAGAGAAAACAGCCCTTTGGCCCCAGCCCCTGCCGTGGTCAATGCCAGCCTCTCCACCACCTCCTCTCCTTTACCTTCAGTCTGCAAACTGGAAGCCAGCTGTTGCCATAACACTGTTGCCAAGGAAATACAACAATATGTTTATCAATAAAAAGCGTTGAGTGTGCAGAGACAAACCAGTTAAATTCGCTGGGCCTGGAGCCACTCCTCCTATTCTCCAGCTGTCCTAACCCACCTGTGACCTCCTCTGTGGCTTTAGCCATTAGCACATGCACAAGCAGAGACACAGAAAGACTTATGGGCCTGAGGAGATTCCTTGCTCCTTCAGTCCAGCACTGCAACAGACTGACCTGAGAGGCTGCATCGTCTCCAGACCCAACAGAATGCCCTCTGATCTCACAGACAACCCTGCTATTAGCAGCATGTTGGTGAAAAGGTTTCCTGAGGCCCTTTCCAGCCTGAACTTCCCTCTGACTGGTCATTGTTCTGACTCCAGTTGTTCCTTCACTGGCACAAAATGCTCACTCCCAAGGCAGCAGCACTGATGGGATCTGAGTGTCTCAGTTCCCATTTGACCAACCCCATAGGGCGGTCTTTGCTGCAGCTCCACAAACATGTAGATGTCACTATCCATGCTTACAGCTCTTGATCCTGCAAGAAATGATAGAACTTGGTACAGAAAAGCACCAGATTAGTACAGAAAGTAAGAGCTGAGTGATTCATAGATATGAGGCTGAGTACAGCTGACCCAGAACTAGGGAACAAAGGCCAGAACTTTGCTGTTAACACTGGAGTTTAACAAATCAGACTCCTGGAAATCCACCACTGAGGATCTCCCAGACAGCAAAGGAGGAGGAACCTCAAATCCACAGCATATAGGAAATTCCAATATTGAATAAAGAAATACTAAAAAATGAAGAAATGACAAAATAAATTAGAATGTTTGACAAAGAAAAAATTAAAAACCCACACACATATAATTAAGCCAGTAAAAATTTGTTGCCAGTGTTTCGATCTAAAACAAAAGAGAAGAAACTATGTTTCTAAAGCTCCTTCCTTGCTTCAGAATAATCTCGAAGAGATTCTTATTCTCTAATATTTGGGCAGGAAAAATTTAGCCAGCAGCGCTTACCATACTATGAACTTTTTCCCACCTACTGCTCTCTTTTCTTTTAAGGCTTGGATGTTTTAAGAGACCTTACCTGGATCTAGGGTTTTTCCCCATACTTTGTTAAACAAAATTTTAAAACCAAGCTACCTGAGTACTCACATTCTTCCAAACCAGTTCACACACCCCTTCAAAATCAGAAAGAGGAAATAACCTAACTTGATAAACAGGCTGAGATTTATTTTAATTATTAAAAATTAAGTGTTAATTTCAGGGCCTTCAATAATTCAGCTCAATTAACCAGGAGACAAAACTGTCAGACCAAACCCTGTAAAATATCTCTAAACAAAACAAAACATACCAGTAGCAGGCAGAATGACTGAATCTATTACCCTATCCCCCAATCAAAGCCCACGCTGCCAGGCGCTGGCACGGCTGCAGGTAATAAAAGTGGTGCTGAACGTTTCGGGGGGAACAATGCTCTAGCGTGCAGTTCGAAGCAGGTGACAGCATCCTTTCTTCCACTCAACTGGGGTTTTTTAAAGCCGTAGCCCCTCATCCCCTGCAAGTCCTTTTGTTCGGCAAACAAGGCGCCCTGCACAGATGGCACTGACTTGTGCGACAACCCGCTCCGGTCCCTGCTCACCCTGGCCGGGAGGAGAGCGCACGGAGCCCGGACCGCGCAGCGCCCAGCCGGGGCACCCGCGCCTCCTGCGCAGGGCAAGGCAACGGTGCGGGGAAAGAACCGTGCCCCAAAAGAAAAGCTTAGCTACAAAAGAGTTGAATTGGTCATGGCAGCAACACACGCGGCATCTTTGCTCTGCCTAGCACGGGAAACCTCTCCAGCACAAAGGAGCGCATCCTGCGATTTGTACGAAGCAGCGCCTCCCTCCGCGCCAATCCACCCGCCTTCCTTCCCTGCGTGCTTCTCTTGTTCCCAATGAAAATGGACCCCTCCATTTCATCTAACAATTTGTTTCTTCTCCCAAGCATATTTCAGGGGGGAGGGGAAATAGGTAGGAGTGCCCAGGGACAGAACCCCAAAGAAACTGGTGTCAGCTTCCTGTCACCAGACTATTCCTCAGAAAAATAAATGCCAAGTTAAATTCCATAAACCACCGTAACCACCACAAATGCGGATTCCTGCAAACAGAAATACCATCAGAAAGGTCACATCGGTAGCAAGTGCGACCTGTGCTTGGAGCCAGGCAGAGCCCTGCCCTTCTGCTTAGCTGCTCCTGCATCTGGAGGAGGTGGACATCAGATGCTGCATCTCCATTTAGAAACAAAAAAGGAAATATATGCCTTTTATTGTTGTGGAATTTGGTAAATGGATAACATGTTCAGTATCTACTAGCATGACTATAAACACACACACAAAAAAAAAATAAAAAGGAAAAGCCTGCAGCAAGACTAATATTAATACCCAGTCATGTCACTCTCAATTAAGTTCATATCTAATGAGCCCATTTTCTTCTTGCACTGTCCACTGATGCTGTAAGCAATGTCCAATGAAAAGCATAAAGAGCTGCTTCTGGAAAGCAATGATCTGTACTGGTGAATTTTGAACTGACCAATTATGAACATTATTTTTAATGGAACGAGCAGGGTTTCTACCAACTATAGTCATCAATGCCAGAAAATGTCTGTGTCCACAAAATTTCCAGACACACTTCTGTCTTCTCTCAGACTGCAACCACTATTGCTATTACTTGATTTCCTATTACTATTATCTCTGTAGAGATACATATGTATGTGTGTATATATATATATATATATGTATGTATGTATATAATGTAAATAAATCTCCTGTGCACCCTAGCTGTCAACCACCCTCACTCAGCTTGGCATTTGTATTGGGAATGCCTGTTTCCCAGGAACAGCAACTGTTTCTCTACATTATACAAAATCTGAAACCCAGTGAAATCTATCCAAAAAGCACCCTTTATTATTAGGTAGAAGGTAATTTAACTGAGTTGCCCTAAAATCAACTTTGCAGCACTGATACATGGAAAACCTTACATCATCCCCTAAAACCGCTTATCTGCTGCCTGCAGAAGGTGTGGCAGGGAGAACCAAGAGCAATGCTAGGCAGATCTCAAGCGAGTAGAGCAGGATAGCACTGCAAGTGAACAAGTCCTGACACACAACTATCCCTGAAGGAGGTTACATTATGCCCAGATCCTCCACTACAGCCTTCATTCCCACAGGCATCCATCCATCCCTGGGTTGTACTCCATGACAAGGTACAGGCACACCCTCCAAATCATTTTAATGAAAACTGGTTGAAGGGAGAAAGTTAACCTGCCCCCCCCCCCAATAAAGTTCGCTTCATAAAATTAATCTTTGGATTGACTATATTAATATAATCCATATTAGTCTGCATGGCTGGAGGTTCATGGAGGTCATATGAGGCTCTGAAGTACATGGGAGGACTGCTTTGCTCCAGAAGGGAAGAGACATCTCTCCTAATCATGATGCTCTCAACACATTCCCTCCATCCTCTTTTCCGAGGAAGAGATCACTTAATCCCAAAGATCATACAGTGCATGGTTGGCCGATTCTCGTCCCCTCCCAGGGAGCTCTGGAGCATACAACCATGTCTAAGAAGCTCTCTGCATCAATTCTGAGTTGAGAAGACACAGAAATAAACAGGACCAGTTTCCAGTAAGGATATGGTGTTGGTCTACCCTTCTCAGCCAGGGAGAGCACACTAATAATGGGCAGTTAAACCCAAAACACAGACCAAAGGCCATTTTAGCCAGTGAGAGGCATACTCAGGCAGGCACAGCAACAACCTGAGAGCGAGTTTTGAAGCCAGGTGCAGGCCTGTCCTTTCCAAATGCATCAACAGTTGTGCCTACACTGTTGGTCCAGCTTGCCCTGCAGCTTTGGTCTGCCTTCATCCAGCACTTCATCTCATCTTCTGTCAAAACTCAACAAACAATTGCAGGCCGAAACAGTAACCCCAGTGGGATGTTGGATAGACTAGGAAGACTGTATTCATCTTACATCCTCCTTTCCTTGTAATGCCAGAATTTTCTTATTGCTTTCTCCCTGTTTCAGGTAACAGGTGTTTCAAAGAGAGACAGTGAACGAGCAGAGAAAGAAACATGCACTGAAGTACAGTCCATTTTGCAAAAAATTTAAGCACACAGGTTGAATTCTCAGTGAAGGTTTCCCCCAAAACCTTTAATAAGAAAAAAAAAAAAACAAACCTTTTTCTTCCTCAGATTGGACCTGTACTTGCAAGAAAATAAAATCTCTCCCTTGGGGTGAGAGAAGGGGGAGAAGAAATGCTGTCAGCCAGTTCAACCTCAAAGAAGCAATGCTGTTGTTTTAAAATTACCCATCTTTCTGAAGTCAGCCAGTCAGAAGTGATTCTTTCCAAACCTATCTGCTTTGTTTTTTTCTCACTGCTTTAGCATGGTTTTACAGGAGAGAGAGGGCATAACAAGAAAAGTTAATATATTCAGAAGGTATTTGGGTTCTACACGACCCTCACCCCCACATTCATATGCTGCAATCTGATACAATCATTTCATTACTGCTTTAGCTGTGCTAAATCCAATTTATCCACCAGGTCATAAATCTTGCTGTGTATAGCAGCAGAGCCTTGGTTTCAAGCTCTGAGAGACGCTTCACCAAGTCATGAGTGTCCCAGCCGGGTTACTGCTTAACCTGCAGTGGCAGTGGAACAAACGGCATGTCAGCGTGTGCAGCTCCAAATGGCAACACAGCAGATGATTGAGACCCAAATGTTTTGCAAATACAGACGAAGAAAAAGAAAAATATTTGTATTCAGCAGCTCCACCAAGTCTGTATAAACACTCCAAGGTCAAATCCACACGTGGACTGCTGAATGATCAGTCGTGTTATGAAATTCTCCCTCCAAAACACTCAAGTTTTAAGAGTATCTGGGGCAGAGACAAAAGACCTGGTAGGAAACCAAATCTGTTTCACCCGATAATTATCTTCCATCTTTCCAACTACTGCCAGAACTGGGGAGAAAAAGGGGAAATTAGGATTATTGCCTCCAAATGCTGCAAGAAAAGCCCTGTGTCCTCTTGCACCATCACCATGCCTGGCAGCCTCACAAGGCTGAGTGCTTGCACAACTCCAGGGCTGGCACCTGGCCCACTGGTTCAGGGAGGGGAAAGCACGGAAGCAGCATCCATCAACAAGCAGAGAGAAAAATGCACAGGGGTGTGATCCTAAGCTCTGGGAAAAAGGCTGGAGGGCTCCTTTAGTCATTCCTTTGCCACAGGTAATGCCAGTTGGGACATGGGCTTGATGCCTGCTTTGGGCAAGCAGCTTGGCTGCAAGGTACCTGTTGGCCATGTTTTGGGAGCTTGCTTTGTTTTATCCTTTATTCTGAGTGTGAATGTAGGAGTTGGCTTAACTTTGATGCTGGAATTCTCGGACAAGCAGACTGGTGGCAAAGGAGAGACTGATAAGCAAACAGTTTTGCCACTGAAGAAAGTATGCTGGGTAGCTGGACCCTTCCCTGTCACCCTGTAAGGTTGCTCTATTTTGAGCCCAAGTATAAACTGCGATTCCAAGGCAGAAGAGATCCCTCAACCCACGTCACACTAAGGAAATAAGGAGGGTCCCTTGGTTTGATTTCATTGTACAAGGTATTCCCCCTGCCCCCACTCCAACAGTTTCTTGTGAAATCAGCTGAAGAACTAGGAGCAAAGAAAAAAAATCCTCAAACAATGGCAATGTGCTGAGTTTTTAAAGAGGCAAATCTTAAGTGGCTCTCTGGAAACTCAGGTAGCTCCTGCATGAGCCAAGGAGAGGAACCAAGAATTTCACTCCCTTCTCTTAGACTCCTCTTTTTCATGTATTTCTGCTTGATACAAAAGTTCGTAACAATCTAAATGGAAGTCAAGGCTACAAAAGCAAGGACCCGCTCACGGGTACTTCTGAGACCCAGCAGCCCTGTCAAGAAACTCAGCCCAAGCTACAGACTCTGCTGGAGCTCCAACAACCCATTTGGGCATGTGGGAACCTCAAAGGCACCAGCCTCTGTGCCAAGGTAGTTTCTCCCTCTCTGAGGGCAGGCCATGAGGCATGTGTGCTGGTAGGATGCATTACTCAAGAACTTTATTATTCCCCAGAGAGATGGGCACACTGAGCTCCTGGTGACCAGCAGCTGGCCTGTACCAGCTCCTCCCTCTCTGCTTGGCATCACCCTCACACAGCCAGCTGGTTTGGGGCATAACGCTTCAAAAAAGGAAGCACATTGATTTGACAGTCCACTGGGGAACGAGACTTCTCTGCAGCCTAGAAAACATGACCTACAAAGGATGACTGAAGGAACTGGGTTGTTTAGTCTAGTGAAGACTGAGAATAGACACGATAACTATATCTGAAATACATGACAAGTAGGTGGAAAGAATAACCTGTTCCCCTTTCCCACAGCAGACTGGACATGGCAAAACCAGACCTGAACTGCAGTGGTAAAAGATTTAGGTTAGAGGTTAGAAAAAGCCTTCCAGTTAGGAATGACAGTGCCACCCTGGAAGCCACTGCCTGCAGAGGTAATGGAATTCCCATCCGTGAAGGTTTTAAGACCAGGCTATAAAAACACCTATTTAGATATGAGGTGGTCTTGCCTGAGGGTGGAGAGACGAGCTAAATGATCCCTGAAAGACTCACATCCTGTTGCTGCTTAATCAATTAGTAACAGTGCTTCACAAGTCAATATCACAATTTCAAATCAATTGGTTCGTTTGAGGCCTGTTATTGACGTCTGCATATTTTGTGTAAGCCCAGTCCTCCCAGGACTACTGCTCTGTGTGAGGCTGGTCCCAGACCCCTACCAACAAAGCAGGCAACCACAAGAGCATATGCAGTATATGCTTGTTTCCACATTGTCTTCCATGAAGTGGAGGAGGTCCAAAGTAGCTGGTCTTACTCACAAGGACAAGATTTCCAAATGATGGTGGAGTTGACAGAGGATCACACAGAACTCTGAAGCACAACCAGTGCCCTCCTGAACTGGTGTCCCTAGGTCAGCCTGCAACCAATGCAGCCCCAAGCTGTGCACACAAATGGAGAGGTTTTGAAAACAATCTTCAAATCCCCATGAACATTCTTGTTGCCAGCTACTGAAGTCTGCAAGCTGACTTCTGTAATCACAAGGAGCATGTTCTGTCTCTTGCTACATGCATACACCACAGATATATAAGACATATAACATGACAAGTAACCATCAGGGGGAAAAAACCCAGTGTCTAAGCAGACATCAAGGATGTATTAACTTTCTGAACCCAGCTCTCCTGTCACACACATCTGCCTTAGTTTCACCTCAGAGCAGAAAGTCTCCAGTTCTACCTGTGCATGAGAAGAGAGTTGAGCCTCTTCCACCTCCCTACTCCAAAAACCAGACAGCAACAGGAAGGTCCAACCTGGACCTGGTTAAAAACAACAGAGGTGGGCCAGGGTCTGTTTCCCACCACAGTGCAGCCAAGTGCTGGTCAGCATTTCAGCTGAAATGCTGTCTTCCCTTCCAGCTCCCTCTCCCTGAGAGCATCATTTCTTCCTTCCAAGGCATGGCAAGGGGCAGCTTGCATTGGGGAATACACATTTTTGGAGCCAAGGGGACAATTCAGTTCAACAAACTGAACAACCCCTTCCTCATAACTCTCATTTCAGAATGTTCACGAGCACCTCAAAGGCACAGAAACAAGCGTAAACAAGCCATGGGCTTCTATGCACCACCAGAAATCAGGTACTGTGTAAACTGATAAAGGTCTGGCTTTAACAAGGGGCATAAGGAGACATATTTAGCATCTTTTTTTAATCCTTATAAATTGTAAGCAGTTTTTCAGCTATATTAATTCTTTGAAGCGAGTGGTTCTCCACTAATCATCCTGGTTTATGTTTACATTATGAGGTGTAATGATGCATCTCAGGAATGTTATGGTATTAGTTAAATTAACTAAGACAACTCTGCCTGCAAACTGATGAATTTTAATGTGTCAACATCAGATATGAAAACGCAGTTGTGTGGGTCTCCGGATTCACATGACCATATGGTTCAGAATTCTAATTAATTCCTTTGGATTACATTTCACATAACTTACAGCTACATTAATTCAATATTTTTTTCAGAATTTTGGAGAAATATATATTTTGCCAAGCTGTGACTTTTCAGCTCACAGTAAGTGTTAAGTGTAAGAAAAACCTTTCATTTCCCCTTTTCCTGATAACCTTGTCTTACCTCCCTGTGGGTTGGCATTCTTCCCAAACCAGAGGTCAGGTGGAGCTGCTCTGCCCCAAACAGACTGCAAAGACCCACTTTGCAAGAGCCATAAAGGTTTATTACTAAAAACAAACTCGTTTTCAAATTTTTATGTGCTGTGGGCAATCAATCAGACAAACTCTCCGGGGGGAAATGCAATCCAGGCTTCTGAAACACAGTGATTGTGACAAGTAGGGATAGCACAGACCCTGGAGCCAGGCACTGCTATCATCACTGCAGACCATCACAGTCATATGAGCATTGACAGAAGATTTCCAGCTCCGTGGGGCGTTGCACAGTGCATGGGTTTGCAAGTTCCAGTTTGGGGACAGTGGTATTTTCTCTTCTTTATCTGACCCCATTTCTTAATGATCCACATTCAAGATCTCCCTCTAGGCAACAAAGAGCATTTACTTGTGCTTCTCATTAGTTAAACCAAATCTGAATAAAATGAAAGCACAAAGCACACTCATCCCAGTGCTCAAAACAGATCTGGTCAGACATACATGCCATCCACTATTACTTTAGAAATAAAGATTTCAGCACAGAAACAAATAATCCTCGAGATCTCCATGGTGTGAATGGAGCAATTACAACATCAGTGTGGTTTTCTGAAACATACAATGCTTTCAAAAGCCAGGTACACTAATAACAGCCCTCAGTAGCCTTGAAAGACCCCCACGAGTGACCCCGGCAGGCACTGGTTCATGCCCAGTAGGAGAAGGCTGAGATCTGCAAGCACATCTTGGCATGGCTACATTCAGGTCGGATTTCTTCTGATACACTCACACATTCCCACAGCATGGCACGAAAGGACGGGTTTGAGAGGTTTAAAGATTTAAGATGTTTCTCTCCTTTCGTGAGAGTAGCAAGTAACTACAGGCACTATCAATTTAACAGCTCAGCTCTGCAAGAACAAAACACGCTCAGCTTCCCATCTACACTGCCCAGAGGGGGAAGGTTTTAACGCATCAGACGATGTTTGTTCCATTTTTGAAAGGGTCAAGAGGACCCAAGACTGGGATTGCCAGATCTGCAATTTCCTGCGTCCCTTACTTCAGAGAATTGCTAGGGAAAATCTGAACACAAAACCCCAGTGCAAGTGTGGAATTACTGGTTGCAGTGCCCAAGGGGGTATTTCAGAAGCGCTGGTAGGGGCTGGGTGGTACAGCACACAGTGACAATGGGTCCCCACTGCCTCCAGTCTCTAAATAAAAATATTCTGTAGCAGTCACAATATTTTTGCTGCCACAAGGGTCAGTCCCTCCTTTAAGGGTGAGACTGGACATTAGCCAACTGATGGAGCAAATTTACCAAAGCAATCAACATCATTATCAATGGGCATTTTCTTTCAAGGGATATGAGGCACTTTGACATTGCTGCAAATTTGGGCTACAGACCTACTTTCCTGAAGTAATGTTACTTCCACACTTGCACAAGAGGCATAAGAAAATACCAGAAAGCTGCAGTGCAAAGGGCCATTTCAGCTAAGGCAGGAATACAACCAGAATCCAGCAACTGCCGCTTTTCCCATTCTCTCAAAGTGGCTAAAACTACATCAGCACAAGCCACCAGCCTCTCCACTCCTCTCCCCAAGTGAGGGAAGCTCATCCTTGCCTGGCCTGGCCCAGCTCTAGCACCAACTGCCCTTGGCCACCTCTTCAGCAAAAGAAGTGGGTGAGAGAAGAAAGCCTTGTCCCACAGCTGAAGGACATGGCCAGAGACTGGGAATGCCACTGGTCCTTAGGCAGCCTCTTAGCCCCTTCCTCAAATCCAGTCCCAAATCTGACACCTTGCTTCTGGAGGGAGGCAGGTAGCCTGATTTCAGCAAAGTAAATTAATAGATCCGTTGAGTTTAAAAGATTCAAACTCCCTCTTTCCACCTCAAAGAGTTGAAAGAAAGGGACATCTCTGGGCTTGTTTTGAAGCTCCAATTCATATTAAATGGCAGTCTTACAGGGAGGGAACAATGGTGGGAAACAAAACCCCAGGAGTATTGAAATGAGCATTTCTGAAGTGAAGCAGCTACACAGTTTCATCTCACGAACCTCTATAAAAAGATGTTACTAATGCACAAAACTCCATCTTCATAAATGCTGCGTGACAAGCCGTCAGAGAGAGCCGATGAGCATTTATCTAACAACAAAACCCCAGGAAAAATTGGGAAAAAACTCCAGACTGCAACCCTAATCCTGCTAGCAATCTTTTGCTTAAATAGTATTACTATTATTATTATGTAGTTGTTATTTGCATTATAAGCCTAGTCACAGACAGACAACAATTCTTGTCTGAGCTGCTGCTCAGACACAAAATAAAGTCAAGTTTTTCATCCCCAAGTGACTGGAGATATCACAGCTAAAGCAGGGACACACAAGGGACTGTGGGAGCTGTGCAAAGGCTGCATCCCTGCTGTGATAATCCATCCCACCTTCCCCATGTACATACCAGGCACCTGCCTGTGTTCTCCTGCATAACACTTAATTGTTATTTCTCCTGTGGAAGTGCTTAAAGACTCTTAAAGGGCTTACAGCCCCATTACCCCATAACCATAAAAGCAGGGAGCCCAAGGTCAGTTCTCAACCCCAGAGACAGGTGAGATTGAACACATTAACCACAGTGGTCTCCAGAGCCTTGGGTGCCTCCCACAAAACCTTTACCTCAGCCTGAGAACAGCAGATGACAACTCACCCCACACAACTGAATAAGGAAAAGGAAAAAGGGAAAAGGAAAAAGGGAAAAGGAAAAAGGAAAGAGGAAAGAGGAAAAAGAGGAAAAAGATTCCCTTATCAACTAAAAACTTGTTTTAAGTGGCTGTTAAGGAAGAGTTTGCTCTGTGTTCCACATTTGTGTGAAAGCAATATAGTTTATGACAACAGATTTCTTTTTTAAGGCCCTTGGGCTTTTGTATTGAAGTTTTTTACCCCACAGTGGGACAGCAGCAGTGAACATCACAAATAAGGATGTGATGTGCTGAAATACTGCCCTCAGATGAAGGAGTTGGGCATTCTTAAGTTCTGACAAAGAAATGCTGTTTTTTAAAGTGTGGAGCATAATTTCCTACAAAAATACAACGTTTTATTCAAATCCTAGAGCAATCCATAAGCCTGATGCTAGCAGCCACCCTCGTATAAATCACTGACTAGGTTTTGATAGCAATCTCATTAGCTATTGTACCAGGAGCTCAAGTACACATTGATGAGTGCTGTGGAGCACTACCTGTCTTCCCACGTCTTTTCAAATAGGTGGAACAGGCAAAAATAAATCTTCTGTAGGCTTTGAAAAGACCAAGATGCTTCAGAAAAGGCTTCTCATACTACTTTTTTTAAATGCAAGCAGAAGAAAAGATCCAACGAAGTCTCTACTCTTTCACTGAAGAGATCACAGGTGTATTGCTGGCCTCTTTTCTAGTGCTCAGCAAGTGGTCCTTTCTCAGACTACATCCCTGCTGATGCAAGGGGAGTTAGGAGGCTAGACCCAGACCTGGGAGATCACCCACCACCTCCAAGGCAGATGGATCCTGCAGGCACAGCTGCCACAACTGCCTGTGAGAGAGGGTCTGCACACCCTGTGCTCAAGGAAAGCCATGACTGACCATGCCTTTGCCTTGCATTTATTTCTTAGATCCTATCTCTGTGCTCATCTCTTCTAGACTCATGTGCTGACGTTTTTCCTCCTTCACATCTTCATTTCTTGCTGCTTCTCTGCCTTCTTTTGCTGCTGTTTTATGCTTTACTTTCATTTCAAGAATACATATTTAAACAAACAAAATCACAAATGCCTATTCCTCCCTTTGTAACAAAATACAGACTTCTGCCCCAGCAGGTTGATTGCTGGCTCTGGCCAAGGAAGGTGAAGAGTTTATCCAGGCAAACTGTGCTCCACTGGCAGATCAGTGAGACACGAGTGAGTTGGTCCCACTCTGCAAGGAACAGCAACTTCTTCCACCAGGCCAACCATCTCCAAAAATGCCACTTTTCTGCCCAAAGCCTTGTCTGAACAACATAAGTCACATCACCACAACAATGCCAGTGCAGCCAAGGAAGAAGCAGCCCCTTCCATCTTTGCTCTGATGGCATCACACCAGGGTACACACATATTCACCACCTCCACCACACTCCTTCCACCCACAACAGTGATGTACAGCATGTTCCTGCAGTAAAGCTACACCTCAGACAGAAGGAACTGCACAGGAGAGAGCAAACAAACACCAGAAGCAGGCACCAAACCCACAGATCTGGATATGTACTGCAGCAATGACACACCTTGGGAGGCTCCCATTCCTCCACCTCGCAGTCCTGGAAGCATGTGAGAACAGAGCAGGACAAGCACCATGTGCTCTTCCTCCTTCCCAGCACTGCACTCACTCCCAGCTCTCCTTTCAGAGAGGAACCAAGGGACACACCACAAAAAGAGACTGAAAAGCATCAAACAAGCTACAGCTAAAGGGAGAGGATTGGCTGGAGAATTTTCTGGAGAAGTTCAACTCTTTAGAGGAAAGGATGACTTGTTTTAAATATAAATAAATAAATAAATAATCCTAAATTTTAATTTAATCAGATCAGCTCCATGACCTGAACTGTATCTGTTTCGGCAGTGTGACCAGGCACTTGAAGCCAGCAGTGATAAGAGCCCGGTTTCCCACCAGCAGCAGACAATGTGCTGTGCTATTTTGTGCCGAGACATTAAGCAGATTAGCAGCCTGTTTGAGCCCATTTTGCTGGCTTGGCTCTGGGGAAGGCTCAGGCTGAGGGAGCAGCTCCAGTCTGGCCCCACAAGTACAGTTCCAGAGCCCGGAAGGTGCTAAGGTCCATCCCAGAGCAGGTCACAGGCACATTCTGGCAGCTCTGCAGAGAGATCCCAGCTCAAGGGATGGCAATTTAGAGCTTGACAGCCATCCCTGAGATACACTAAGCTTTCAGGGATACAAACAGGACCATGTCACCAAAAATGTCAATGCAGCCATTGGAAGCCCAGCTGTGGGCAACCCTCATCCTGGCTCACTGTCTCCAAGGATGGACCATTTAACACCCCCATCTGCACAAGAGGGAACTGCTGTTATTTATTGCTGCCAGTGGGATCAGTCCTGCACAAAACCTGGAGAAAGACAGGGCCCATGATTCAAGTAGCTAACAAGCCTACTGCTGCCTAAAACAGTGTCTTTGTACTTTTTTGAAATACTGCAGCCTCCCAGAAAGCACAAGGAGGAATGGAGAAATAAAAACATCCCTTATCACTTAGGACACTTTAGCAGAGATTAGATAAATCAGATGCGTTTCAAGGCAGGAATCCAGGCTGGCAGGGGAATCTGCAAGAGCATCCCTGACAAGCTGGAAGGTTATGGACAGTCCAAGGGGTCACTTCATTTCCTTCATAACAGGGGAGAAAAAGCTTGGATTTTTTTTTCTGCCATCACACAAGGCCATGATATTGGAAGGGAGTAGAACCACTGAAATTCTTTTTTCCTACCTCGTGCCAAGGAACTGAGCAGCCCAGGATGGACTCCTTGACTCAAATATCTGTTTTTCCAGGCCTCATGTCTGCTTTGCAAAACTCCCAGTGCAGAATTAAGGCTCTTTATTGATCAAAGCACAGATTGCCTAATCAAAGCACAGGCTAACCCTCCTCAAAGGCATCATGCTCAAGACAGCTCCAGAAGTAGCCCTAAACCCAGCAATAAAATAATCAGAGGCCCCTTCCAACGTCCCAGTACCAAGCATCAGAGGAAGCAGAGGGTCAGGCAAGTGGGGAGGAGGTGAGCCAGGTCAGTCTCCCCCCAAACCAGCCTGTCTGGGGAGCAGTTCTGCTCCAAAACAACTGTCCCAATCCACCTGTTCCTGGCAGCCTAGCTCCATACTTGAAACCTCTGCACTCACCCCTCCACAGACCACTGCTCCTTGCAGTTTCTCCCTCACCCTGTCCCAGTCTCTTCCACAAAGAGAATGAAATCAGAAAATACTGTGCTATGGAGAACAAGTATAAATGGATAAGAAAAGTTTTGCAGGAGAGGCAACATTTGGAGACTTCTTCCAGTTTCCAACTCTGACACTCAGTTCCTGCACCTCCATTTCATCCAGCAGTTCCAATGGCCAGGCCACAGAGGACATCAAGGCCAGCTCAGGCAGGAGCCAGCTCTCCTGAGCTCGCAGCAATGAGGGGGGTTTGTAGGTCCAAACACTCCAGATCCGACTGCCTGGCTTGCTCTGCAAATCATTCTTTCTGTGTTGGATTGACTTTCTAGCAGAACAAGCTTGGTTTTGCTTTGGGTGCTTTGACAGTCCCATGGCCAAGCTGATGAGATGGCTGGTGTGAGAGAATTCCACCTCCAGCAGCATTTTCATGAACCAGTCATCTCAGCAGCAGCTGGAGCTGCACAAAGCCTTAAACTGGAAGGCAGCATCTTGGCATTTGCCTTTTGGCTTCCTACAAATGTTTCCCTTTTCACCTCCTTCACCACAGGAAAACCTTGCTTTCCACTTTTTAAAATAGCAAAAGCTGCAAGTGAGAGATTCCTGAAGGAGGTAAAACCAACATCCATTCCAGATAAATAGCTTCAAGAACTGGTCCTGCCAGGACTTTTTTAAGCATCCTTACCAAGGACTTCTCTGAGGATCCCCAACAAGGATTTTTCCAAGTATCCCCAACAGAGACTCTTCCAAACATCCTGACCAATGACCCTTCCAAGTATTCCCACTAGCAGTGACAGGCTGAAGCAGGCCACCAAGCAGCCTGCTCTACTTAAGACTGCATACCCCAGCAGCAGAAGAGCTGCTCTGTGTCAGCTTGCAGCAGGGCAGGCTCCTCTGGTCACCCTGACACTGGAGCAACACACCAGGAAACAGGAGTTCAAGCCAACACAGGCTTGCAGAGCTCAAGGTGCTGTCACTTATTTCCACATAAAGACTATTGAAATGCAAAGGCTAGTAACTACCTCTTTGCTGATCATTTGGCAATAGGATAAATCTGCTAGTGAATACAGAGGGAAAGCAAATAGAAGGACTCTGCCTTGTCATTCATCCTTTTTAAAGTAGCATATCTGGATTTACAGCTTTGCAGCTGGGAATGACACCCATACAGTGACGGTTCTGACGCAGACTGTACAAACAAGGAAATTCGTAATGAAAAGTAAATAATTCTTCCCTAACAAACTCCAGCATTCAGGAAGGTCCCACAGCACCACACATGCTTCAGAGCATTTCTCTCTCCTTTGAACACCACACAGCAAGAAAGTGTCTGCAATCAAGAATTTCTTTTACCCTTGATGGAAAACAAACAATGTACAGTCCCTATTTTTAATTGTGACCTCGGATACTTAATGACTTCAAAACATATGCTTAATTCACACATATGCAAGCAAGAAAAATTACTCATAGGCAAAGAATAACAAACGTTTGACATTTAAATGAGACTTATTTGTAAGACTAGTTAACATTTGTATTAATTAAGGCATACTCGATGAAAGATTGTTCTGTGTCACTCATCCTAGTATATGTGAAGATTGTTGTCTATCTCAGAAAAAAAAACATGAAAATTACGTGTAATTACCTGCCTGTACTTTCCACGAGTATCATTAAAGACAGCAGAATTTTAATGCAATATTCTAATTGAAAACCTCACCAAAAAGTCAAGTCATGAATGTCATCAAGATCACAGGCCTTGGTGCACAGAAACAAAATATATCTAAAAATCCTCTGGTATGAATGGATTGACAGCACCCTGCCACTTTGAAGAAATTCTATCAGTTTTTCACATTTTAGGAGTGTTTGTTCCCAGATCTAACTGGATCACACAGATATCTGGATTGGTGCTTTCACCTTTCTGGAACAGAAACAGCAGTAATAAGGCAGGGACACAAATGGCAGAGGGTGAGCTTTGGCCTGGCATCTGCACCAGGGAAAGAAAACTGAATCAACCAACATTCCCTCACTCCAAGAAAAGGCATTTTCCGCATCTCTTGTTTCCAGTAGGAGATGCTCCTAATATAAACAAGAGGAAATGGTGTCAAGTTGCTCCAGGAGAGGTTTAGACTGGCTTTTAGGAAAGCTTTCTTCACCTAAAGGGGTTGTCCAGCATTGGAACAGGCTGCCCAGGGAAGTGATGGTATTTAACAGAGGTGCAGATGAGCACTTAGGAACATGGGTAAGTGGTGGACTTGGCAGTGCTGGGTTAAGGACTGGTCTCAGTCATCTTAAGGGCCTTTTCCAATCTAAATATTTCTACAATACTACAATAATTAATTCTAGCTAAATAACATTAGTGTCAGTTTTGTATCTGTGAGATTATCACTGGACCATGCCCACCAAAGAAGATGGGAGATGGGACTGAGGTCCTTGGAGAGCAGGCAATGCCACAAGCTATCCTTTAGAAAGGCTTCTTCAACACTCAAACCACTTCCATTCCAGAAACATAAATTTTCCTAAAGAGAAGAGCTTCTACCAGCACAAATAAATAAATAACAATGTGGCTGCAGCCACCCCAGCTTTTAATTAAACTGCAACTGAACAAACAGCTTGACAGCCGCTGTGCCGGGATGGCCATAACCTGCTCCTGCCCTTTTGGCTTTGCCCTCCCAGGGTCAGATTCTCAGCATACCCTTGCCTGCAGCCCTGCCTCTCCTTTGAAGCTACACAAGCTCTAGTTTTGTTGGGGTTTTTTTGGAGGTTTGTTTGTACCATAAGGGCAACATCACGCCTGGCACACACCCGGCTGCAGGCGGGGATTTCCTTACCCTCCCTGGGACTGGAGAGGTGTTCAGTGGAAACAGCTCCCAGGAGCTCGGAAAAAAAGGTAAAAAGCTTCAAAAAGGTATTACATTAATCTCACAAGTTGCTTCCTGCTATCACTCATTATCTTCTAGGACAGACTCAATACTTCTAACAAACAGAAATGGATCTGTGGTCTGGTAGCATGCACTCATCATGAGCACAATTCCACCAGCAACAAATTTTCCTCCACCCTGCTCTGACTTTGTCAAACCCACCTCTTGCCTCTAGAAAGAAAAACCCACAAAAATAAGCATCACACCTTCACCACACCTTTGTAGCCTTATCTTTTAATACAACACAGCACGTTGTGTTTTATTTTAACAGCTCAAGTTTTCAAGGTTTTCCACCCTGGATTGCATTATCAGATCTCCCTCAACCCAGCACTGAGAGGAAAAAAAACAGTACTATTGAATCACAAGTACTTTATAGTGACTGTGCATTGTTCATAAGAGATCAGGGATAGCTTTTCCATTTAAAAAAAAAAAACAATCCTAAGATACCAGGCATCATTTTCACTTCTTTATTAAGCCAAGGATCTGTTAAAGTGCAGATTTCCCCCCTGTGCCAATAACACCTGGCAGTACATAACACACTAGGCATTTTTACTGTAATGACACTTCCATTGAAATTCATGCAGGCATTTGACTACATTTCCAGAGAGGTGGAATATTATTCAGTGAGGGAACACAGATATGCTGGGAGGTGAGAAGGGGTAGAAGGAAAATTGCAGGCAATTAGTATTTTCTTGACCTAACCATAATTTGTGAATTTGTAAAAGTCCTCTTCTGAAATGCTGGTTAATTTGATTCAAGAATAACTCAAAAAGTGTCTGTCACATTCCTGCCCTCACAAACACAGACCAGCACACTCACATGAGTCAAACCCAGAAGAGAAGCAATGGCAATCCCCTCTGTCCCCTGCATTCACCCCAGCAGTGGGCAGTCCCCTCCCACACCACGCGGGGAATCCTGAGCTCCCTGCAATCTGATCGAAGGCTGATGCACTCAGCAAAGGAACAAGGGAGGAGACTTCAAGTAACTAACAATACTCTTCAAAGAGAAAAAATATTTTCCCATGGTTTAAAATTACCGTCTGAACTTTAGTAGAAAAGTGATAGGGTGCTATAGCCAGAGGTAGCAGATAGCATTATCCCATCCCCTGTCATATGGGAATGTGAACTGCAGTCCCACCACAGGTAATCCACATTCTCAAAATATACTGCTGACCTACGTGCACAGGTGCCCCATCACATAGGTGGTCTGCTTCTTTACAAGAATGCAACTGGGATTTCTTTGTTTTCATGTCTTCTCTGCTTGAGAGGCCACTACACAAGTGAAATGGGGAGAGAGGGGCTGGGGCTTGGGGGAGGAGAGCTGGTCAGGTAGAGCCTAAAGAAGGGGTAAGAAGTTTCTATGACAAGATAAAAAGTGATCACTTCCCAACTTAGACAGCTTCCCACTTCCCAGCTTAGACACAGGATACCACTTCTCATGCAAATGTATTTACATTAAATACTACATCTCTGTGACTACAGGCAACGACTAATCAAAAGCTGTCATTTCAGCTGTGCACTACAAAAGTAAACCACCCCTAAAAGTGAAATGCTAGAGGAAAGTGAGTGATACGCTTTTGATTTATAGGTTATTTTTTAAATTAGTGGTGGGGGAGTTCTCCCGGTAGCCCCTGAGAAGGTCTCTGTTTATTTGAGGAGCTCACGGGGGCACAGCCACAGCAGAGGCTCCTGTTCAGCCCCATAGCCCACATGGAGCCAAATCTACTCTATCAGTATTTATTTACTTTTAAATATAAAAGGAAGGCTATCCAAACAAAAGTTGAGAGTGTCCAGCAGATAATTAAGTACGCTAATGCACAAATCTATTTAGATAAGAGTGAGCATATTGGTACAATCAAAAGGCAGGTCAAAGTTTATAATCCATTCTCTGTATAAACAAGCTCCAGCAGTGCCCCTCACATCAGAATTGTACTTAGGGGTAACACTCTTTCCCTCCTAAACCCTTACTAGTGCAGGATTTTGGCAGTGCACAGGCAAGGACACTGCATTTGGGCTGCCAGGTGCACATCTCAGCACTGGCTGAACAACTCTGGGCTTTGGCCCACTCCTCACTGTGTCCTCCTGAGTGCTCAAGCCCCTGGAGCCCCAGCCATTGGCCATCCTTGGAGCATCCTCACGTCACTGCTGGAAGCATGCAGGAGGGCACCAGCAGGCATCACAGAGCCCAAGCCACTTTTGGCTCAACTGTTCTAATGAAATCACAGCTTATCTATTTTTATTGTTCTCTGTATACCTGCTCCGTTTTCCTGTACATAAATTATTCTTCACTTCCTTCCTGAAAGAGCTATTATTTAACAGCATAGCTGGCACTAACTATTGTATCACATTCCCCAGAGACCCATTAGAGCAATGATAGAGTGCAACACCAACACAAAAACACATGCACAAACACTCCCTGAACTAAACCCTTCTAATGCAGCCCTTTCAAACAGGAGAGGCAATATAAATAGAAGAGATCATAAGCCTAACCAGGACATGGTACAGTGTAGACAGATTGCTTCTTCCACTTTACAAAATTAAAATACATAGGCTACAATTAATTATTGTTCTGCTTGTTCTGAGCATATCTAACCCTGAATGGTCAAAGAGGGATATTGCTTGGATTTCTCCACAGTTATCAAGGGGTCAGACAAGGCTTGCTTTGGATTCCCTCTTTCTCTTGAAACCTGTTTTTATTTAATCATAATTCGAATTATCTGAAGCAACCCTCTCACTGACTCCAAAGGAGAAACACTGGACTTGGGCTTGAAAACTGTCCTTTCTAGTATTTCAGGGTAGAAGTATCTCCTCATCTATGGGCACACATTTTTTTTTGCACACAAAAATGTCAACTAAAATAATAATTCCAAACCCTGGATGATCTGAAGTAATAGACCAGCTATGCAACAGACTTAAAACTGAGGTATTATTTTACAGATATCCTTTTTTAGATTCCAATCTCATTTCAGCCTCTGTCCCCAAAGCAGCTTTCATTAGATGATTCCTCCACCCTCAGAAATTTACACCAACTTCAAATACCTACACAAAACCACTGGTCTCTAATTAGGAATTCAACTGAATTAGTATTATAATGAGCCCCAGAAAGCTGCCTATAGGCATGGATTTATCTAACCAAGGCCACAGTGCCTGGAGATTAGTGAACAAAGTGTTCCCCCAGCCCCAGGGTGCCGGGGAGCCCCCATGGCTGCGGGTGGTGAGGGCTGAGAGCAGAGGATGCAGCACTGCCAGGTTCCAGAAAGGAGCTGCCGGCAGGTGGTGAGGAGCCTTCTGCTCACCAAACCTCCTCCCAGGACACGAATGTTTGCTCACAGCATGAATACAAGTTGTTCTCTCAAGTGTCTTTCTTCTGCTGTCCTTACCAACAAGGAAGTGAGTGGGAAGAAGTCACACCACCACCTTCTAATACAACAGAGCAAACAAGTTCCCCTTTTCTGAGGCAGAAGTCTTTAGGCTTCTCTTAAGGCTTTAGGTACAATCCTGCTCTAAGCAGCTCCAGCAGAAGCTATGACATAGGAGGCGTCTACAGCAGCAGTAACACTGCTCTGGAGTAAAGCACACAAGCAGAAAACAAAAACAGATATACAAATCCAAAATTTGCATCTGTCCAGGAAACTTTCACACATATCACCCAGCACAGACAAGCCATGAAGTTGTGGGCTGAGCAACTGCTCTCCACTTCAGCTCCTGCTTCACCTTCTCCAAGCACCTCCAGAATAAAGTGTAATCCTATCCTGAGGGAAGGTGATGTATGAAACACAAGGTTGGTGGAGCAATATCCACTTTACACCTGCAGGTAAGATGGCCAAATGGCCTGGACAGGCCACCTGGCACCAGGTATTTCATTTGTATCATTTGTTATTTACAGATTTTGACTTCATAAAATCAAGTCCAGTCCAACATTTACTTAAAGAAACAGAAACTTCTCTTGATTCACACTTTTTTAGACAGAGAAGAATAGTTAATGCAGAGATGCCATGGACAGAAAGGGAATTCAGTGGCTCCTCTCCAAAATTCTGGAGGCAAAAGTCCAACAAGCCCTGACTGATAAAAGGGAAAACAATACAAAACCACAGGGAAGTTGACACAGAAGCCCAACAAAGTGCTCTCCTAGGGAAAGGGATGCTGACCTGGAACCTGCCAAGGTCTTACCTACAGCCAGGTCATTTCTCAGTCCTGAACAGACCATCCGAGAATTTAACATCTCCAAGTTTCCCCATAATAAACTGAAAAATTTAACATTGCAAAGATGAGATTTTGGTTTCTCCAGAATCTCTCATTTCTGTGGCCTGCCACTGCTTGGGGGTAAATGTTACAGCAAATGAAGATTCTCACCCCTTTTCAGTCCCAAATACAGAACCAGGTGCTCCAAAATACAAGTCAAAACACAGTTAGGAAGGGCTAAGAGAAAAACTAGAGAAGCAAGAATCCCAAATGGGTTCTGCCTGGAGGCACGAGGCAAAAGCAGTGAGATGCAGTAACTTTAACAACTTCATTTTACAAGATTGAAAAAAAAATAGGTCACCCTGTCACTACAGAGATTGGGTGGGATTAGTTTAATATTAGTTTGCCCAAATAAAGGTCAAAACCAGCTTCTCTGAACAACAAAGTTTTGAGGATTTTGATATTAGCAAGCTAGTTTCTTAGATCACCTTTATGTGCTTGTCCAGGTGAGTCTGAGGACAAGATAGATACCATCCAAGAGAGTCCAGGACAAGGCAGTTTGCAGTGGCTCTGAGAGGCAGATTTCCAAGCCATGGATTTAAAAGTTAGGGTTGCATGGGCTTGTCTGGATTTGCATAGTAAATCTGCCAACATTTCAATGCTTATATTTGTAGCACAGCCCAGGATCTGCATACGATCCAACTGGAGGCTCCCACATTGTGCTTAAAGGATGGCACCAAGCAGCAGGTCTCTGCAGCATGCCATGAGGCCAAAGCTCTTCAAAGAGCAGTCCTTGGAGGAAATCCAATAACAGAGCATACCACAGCATCATTCTTGCTGTGCTGTCTTAGCCCTTGGCCTATGGTGATTCATCTTTGCCTGCAACCTCTGACATTTTCCACCACCATTCATGCAGACACATTACTAGGATTCAGTCACAGACTAACCCATCCAGCATGGATCAATCACCACAGACCAAACCCACCTAAGACATTATCCTGGATCACAGGAAAGGGAGCCCAGTCTAAAAGAAGATGACAAAAAACTCAGAAGAGAGTAGGAACAGCCTCAGATGCAAAAAAATGAAATGTAGAAGAGTTTGTTTCCCTCTTAAATACTCCATATGTCACTTTGAGCTATAGCCTGCACCTTTATTTTTGTCCAAAAGGATAAATCCTTGGTCAATGTGAATATTCTTGATCAGCCATTGCAAATGTTAAGCTGGGTTTGAAGTCATCAGCTGTATGACTCTGCCCCCAGTTCCAAACTTCCTGTGCCTGCCTCCCTGCCTCAGCATCCCCCACAGCAGGGGATGATCAGAACCTGCCCCAGACCCAGGTCACCCAAAAACTCCCTCTCAGATTTTCTGCAGTCCCTCCAGCTCACTCAGCCCGAGCAGGCACTCAGTCTGCATCAGCATCCCTGGCTTCAATGCCTGGAATTAGACTCTGCAGATTAGGCAACGTGCTGGGGCTTATCTCTCTGTCTAATCACTAATAAAGTTGCAACCTGGTGCATTTGTACCGTATTAAGTCTCTCTCAACAACACGGACTTTAGAGGTCATCTGCCTCCCCCAACCACTGCCAGGTTTATTGCAGCGGGTCCCGGTGGGTCCTGCTCCCTCGGACCGGCCACCAGCAGCAGAAATCCAATTAGGGACACAATGGTCCCAGCCCGGAGAGGCTCCCGGGGCCCCCAGCGCTCCCGCCCTGGCGCCCTCTCCACAATGCCGGCTTTTGTCTCAGCCTCGCTATTGTTCGGGATTCTCTCGCATCCCTGGACACGGGATAAAGAGCCGTGTTTGGAGAGATGTTTATGAATGAGGTCTCAGAGCACAGAGGTGCAGCAACACAGGGCTTGACCATGGACAAAAAAGGTCATGGTTTCTAAAAGCCACGTTGAAGAGAAATCATTAAAGATGTAATATGCAATAGCCAGGAATGAAAAGTTACAGGCAAACAGAATATAAGAAGTAAAATCCCAGTCCTTTCAAAGCCAAGGGAAGTTTTGCCACAGATCTCAGTGCAGCCAAGGTGTGTCCCAAAATATCTATGCTAAATAAAATACCTAGCAGACCCCATTGCTTTAGGGCAGAGTTCTGAAAAGATTTTACATTGCATTGATTTCCAAAGCAGGAAAAAATACTTTGATTTAATGTTTTCTGATTAAAAATGTAGCAGATAATGGCAGTAAATAGTAAAATATGGGCCAAAGAAACTAGGTGAAAAATACCAGCTAATAAAAACCTTCTAGTGTCGCAGAAAATATTCTGATCTTGAGCTGGTGTAATAATTATGCTACACTAAATTCATCAAGAGGAAAGACCTACATCTCTTCAAAAACCTGTAGGAGTTAAAAGGGTCTTCACAACTAACAACATATAAGATCAGGTCAGTTCTGCAGTGCAAATGTGTGAGAGTTTGGGAAAAGTTAAGCAAAACTTCTCAAACACCTTCAGCACAACAGCTCCATGAGCCCTGCTAGCAGTCAAAACCCACCTTCCCTCACACGTCCAGGGACAAAACCACCCTCAAACCCCATCCATCACATGGGAAAGTGCCTCTTTGTGAGGCTCTGCTGAGCAGAGGAAGATAGAAATACTGTGAAACCTTTCTGGACTTTAAAGAGTAAGGGCAGACATATAATTGCATTCAACGAAACGTCATATGGTAATGAGCAGCAATGGAATAGCCAAGTATAAATCTTCCATTCAGTAGAGTGTCACATGTATAAATCTATTTACCAAGGATTACTCTGTAGCTCCTACCATAATAAATCTTCAGGAGAATGCCTTGTGCACCACTAACAGAGCAGGAATTTGGAAAAGCAGGCAGGCTATTCTTCATAAGGACTACTGATAACCAGCAACCTGTTTGTTAAAAAGATGATATTAATTGTGCTCTAGTTATTTGGTGTGTTTGTTTGGGTGCTTGGGAGGCTAAAGTTGGGTTTTTTTTCTTTTTTTTAAATGCAAGAACATCAATACACATAGGCTGCAATACTAAGCTGAAGTCAAGTGGTACAAACCAAAAAAAGGGGTACTAAGACAAAATCCAGAGCTAATGTCCACTCACTGAAAGAACTACAAAGGCTCTTTTGATTTTAGAAGATGTACCACATTGCAATTCATAGGATCATGGATTTATTAAATCATTTAAGCTGGAAAAAATCCTTGAATACCATCAAGTCCAACCATTAGCCCAGTACTGCCGAGCCCATCACTAAACCTTGTTCACAACTGCCACATCTACACATCTTTTAAATACTTCCAGGGATGCTGCCTCCACCACTTTCTGGGCAGTCTGTTCCAGTGCCTGACAACCCTCTTGCTGAAGAAATTTTTCCTAATACCAACCTCAGCCTCTCCTGTTTCAACTTGAGCTCACTTCCTTTTGTCCTATTGCTTGTTATCTGGGAGAAATGACCAGGTTTCACCTTGTTCCAACCTCCTTTCAGGTAGCTGTAAAGAGCAATAAGGTGCCCCTGAGCCTCCTTTTCCCCAGGTCCCTCAGCTACTCCTCATCAGACTGAATGGTATTGTGGCCTAGTTTCTGCTCAATGTAAATGTTTTATGTAGGTTAATCCCAGATAAATAACTATTTTCTTGCATTATCTAGATCTTCCACTACACATTATGGGGTGTATTAGAAAGATTAAGCACTGCACAGTCAACTAAGAGCCTCTGTACAGGATGCTCCTGCCCCCAGCTCTGCAAGGATGCCACATCACACACTGAAATACCCCTTGTATCTGCATGACTTGCCAAAACCTCTTGCTAATCGTCTGAGGTTTCTATTTGTAGCCATGTGCAAACAGTGTTTCAGGAAAGCTTTTGTTCTGTGCTGAAGAGCTAAGTCTAAGCTGCGTTCCAGAAGTAGCCAGATAAGGAAAATGTCACATGCTAATACAGTGTTTAACATACCAGAATGAGACCAAAATCACAGTCCAGTCATAAGGAACAGGAAACTGCTTTAATGGCACTTGATTCAGTGATACACAGGTGTGAAGTGCAGCAACACACTGAACACAGTTTCACAAAAGAAAGACTTGGACCTGTTGGAGTAGGTCCAGAAGAGAGAGAGAGATAGAAATGATCAGAGGGCTGAAACACCTCTCCAAGAGGAAAAGCTGAGAGAGTTTGGGTTTTTTAGCCTGGAGAAGAAAAGGTTCCTGGGATATCTCATTGCAGCCCTTAGCATTTAAAGGGAGGTTATAAGATAGATGGGGACAACATTTTTATTAGGGCCTTTTTGGATACAACAGGGACAATGGCAATGGTTAAAAACTGAAAGAGGGTAGATTAGATTAGATTTAAGAATGACTTTTTTTTACAATGAGGGTGATAAAACACTGGCACAGGTTGCCCAGAGAGGTGGTGGATGCACATCCCTAGAAACTCTCAAGGTCAGTTTGGATGGAGCTTTGAGAAACTTGATCAGGTTAAAGTTGTCCCTGCTCATTGCAGAGTGGTCGGACTGAATGATCTCTAAAGGTCTCTTCCAACCCAGACTATTCTACAATTCTATGAGACCAGAAATGCTGCTAATTCTAACAACCAACCACATCATGAAGATCACCACCTCCACATCTAGAACTTTACAGCCTCATTGCTGGGATCCTCACTGGTCTCCAGTCCATGAAAAAGCAGTGAGATTTGGAAGCAGTTTTTCAGGTTAAGGATGTGAAAGCACTGTGTGAAATGTCTGCTTGCATATGCTTATCCTACAATTAAAGAGGGACTTATGCCTCTAGAACTGTCTTTACAGCATGTATCACCAAACACTAAATTCACACACAAAATATTTTCAAAATTTATCTGCAATCCACACGGTGCTCACGTTGCAGAATATCCTACTACATAAATCTGTAGAAATAACACAGACATTCTGGGATGAACATCTGAGGAAGCTGCTAAGGAAAAGTCTGTGTGTGCCCATTGCAGTGTCTAATCCCACCTACTTTGCAAGGCGTTTTTCACAGGCATCGCTCTCACTGCCCTTTGACACCCGCAATTATCTGCTCCCAATCCTTCTGACCTCACATTCCTTACCCACCTGCAACTCCCATGTAAAGATAACAGAAGTTTACACTCACATTAACTAAGTCTCTTTGTTCTGGGCAAGGAAACAATATTCATAATGCCCAATCTGATTTCATTCCAGTAGAGGATTAGTTTCAGTCTCTGCTGCTGTAGAACAAAAAGGTAAGCAAGAAATTATCATCAAATAATTACAATGCTTTACGCTTCACAAAGGACACTCAGAGGTTTGCAAGAAACCCCAACCCTTTTTCTGGAATAAATCTGCAACAGATTTCTGAGCATGCCTCAGACACACTTAGGAAGCCTGCAGATAAGGCCCAGGACCCACGGCCAGCAGATGAAAGCTCTGCTGCCTGTTCTTTGCATACTTAGGCTAGTCAACATCCAAACTCTAAAAAAGGGGAATAATGCTACTTCTCAGGCTTATAAATATGCTATGAGGCCAAACTCATTAGCGTTTACAAAGCACTCCTAGACTCCTTGTCTGGAAGGAGTTATACAACCATAAAGTATTATTCATGCTGTTCTAAGGCACAAAAGTACGTATTACTGCAAATCCAGCAGTAGCTCTTCATGCACCGTTAAGGTTTACTACACTGTCTTAATCTAATCATCAGCACTTCAGAACCCAGATCTGTCATTTGAAACATACAGACCAGAATTCATCACTGAATAACCAACTGGGTCAACGATATACAGCACAGGACACACATGCCCTTTTTTAACCCACATCACACATCTACAACTGAACCATTTGTTTTTTCAAAACCTCAGCATTATTGGTTTTCCTGCCATATTGCATTATGTCTACTCAGGATTTTAGCAGGTTCAAAACTCAGATTCTAGATCTGTTTGCACATTTTAAAAAAGCTGATACGGGAAGGAGTGCAAAGTTCAGGTCTACACCTCTTCCAGCATTTATCAAGGAAGCTAGTTCCTTCAGGCAACTTTTTCTGCCCATTATTATTCTGAGATCTCCTTTGCTTGTAATTCTGAAAATGTATTCATAACTAGTGGTACACTTGCTTTTGACTTGCTGATCAAAATACAATCTTTATAGCTCCAGGCACCATCATCAATGCTGAGCTGGAGGGAGTTCAATCCAGTTCAACAAAATCAGCTGATAAAAATAACAGCTACTCCCAAACCACATCTTTGCAGTGATTTACTCCATCCCCTCATTCGGCTGCTGCCACATCCCTTTGTGATGGTCTCCAACCCCGTCCTGAGCTAAGCAGGCAACTCTTGCTGCCCACTCCTCACACACTGAGAATGTCTTCTCCCCCCAGCACAGCACAAGGGCTGCATTAGAGCCTCATTTGAGCTGGAAGAAAGTTCAGCCCCAACTGCCCCTCTTGCTCCCTACCCTCCCACAGCAGCTCCAGGAAGTCAGCACCTTCGTAGCTCCCCATGCCAGGACACACACTCCATGCTGCCCAGCTCTTCTCTGCTCTACAGATGTTTCTTTCAACAGAAGAAACCTGTGCCTTTGTGAACGACATAATTTTCATCTAAATCCAGACTTGAAATCTCTCCTGTAAAAAAAAAAGATCAAATTCAAATATCGCCCACCTTGAACATAACAGTCAGGGAATTTTACTCTTTATACAGCATTCCTTTTACAGGGGCAGTTCCAAGGCTTTCCCAAAAATATTGTCTTTCCTTCACTTCACACTGTCAAACAGAAGAAAAACTTAAAAGGGACAGTCCCCTAATTTTTGTCCAAATAAGGCAGAATGAAGCACAGAACAGCAGATCTTCCATTGAAAACCTTCCTTGTGCAGCCTGGCCAAGATGCTGTAACAAGAAGGAAGAAAAAAAGAGGCCTTTCCAACAACTGCATCAGCTGCTCCTTACATGAACCATTCCTCATCTTGTAGGTCTCTGAGCAAACTTGTCTCCACAGCTGTGGGATCAGAAAACTTGTTTGACCCAAGCTGTTATGGACAGAGGGTATTTACAGCTCCAGAGAGATGCTTTCTCAAGAGCACAGCCCCATAGCCAAGAAAATTAGCTAGTCACCCCAGCCAGTTCCAAGAACGAAGCCTGCATCACTCTCAGAATACTTAATACTCCAAAAATGCTGAGCACCTGTGCTTTGAACAGAAGATGCCCTTCAGTATCCCTGGTGGACCCACAAAGATGCTCTAGATCACTTGCCACTGTGCAAGCTCTTAACCTGCTGCTACAGAGCCAAAGCAGGACTGTGAGCTGCACATGCCACCTCTACCAACACTCCTGCCCTCGGCTCTCACTTGCATTAGGCAGCAGATGCTGCTGAGCTACAAAATGCTCCCTTATGTCTTGGCAAAAAAAAACAAACACAACAACAAAACACACAGAAGTGGATAAAAACATGGCTTTACTTTTAAGCACAGATGAAACAACACTGATGTTTAGAGGGCTGTGTTTTTAAAGAACAAATTTACAGAGGAACTTAATTATGTTCCTAGGGTTAGGAACCAAAGCGTGATCCAGTTTCTCTTCCTTACTATGCTGCAAGTGAGGGATGTGACTGAATACAACTTCACTTAACCCCATGGGATCTACACCCATCATTTTGAATAATTAGAGAGTATTAATTTGGGATGATCCTTTCTCTTCCCCTCTCTGCTGTTTAGTTTTACATAGAGAAAATAATTAGTGTATAAGGCAAATAACAAACAGGAGTAAAATTAGTCCTTTCAAACTGAGATATTGTTTAACTTACCTAATTGAATAGAGAGAAAGCAAAAGCTCATATTGCATGGCTAGTGGCAAAGTCATAAAATGTCACTTTTCTGAGGTTCATACCCCAGTAATCATCTTTTATACAAAGAACAGACATAAGTCTGATTTTTCATAAAAATTTTGCACAAAAAATCTGAAATAAAAGATGTCCCCTCCCCATTTTTTCTTGGTCAACTTGAAGCTGAAGCATGGTCTTTATGAGCTGTGGGAGTGGAAAGTCATTAGGGCTTCAATTACAAATGAAAATTAAGGCTTTTAACTTCCCATACAACTCATACTGACAACCTTTCATACATAATTGCCTAGGAAGAGTTACTGCAGTCTTGTCACCCTCCTAGTGCGTCAGTGATACACTGACAAATAGCTCCTCCCTCCCAATTCCACCACGCAAATGGAAATAAAAGCCCATGTGGTTAAGAAACTCTCTGTTCACACCCAAGAGTGACTTTGATGACTTTTCAGTCAGAACTCGTTAGGAGTTACCAAACTACCAGCATCAGAAATAAAGCAATCAAGGGATCAGGTAAGAATTTAACTGGAAAGAGGAAGAGCAAAGACACCCTTTGCTCTGTGACACACAGGACCTTTCTGCTTCACAGCTGTGATTCTTCACCTCAGCCAAAACTGCACAAGGCTGACAGAGAAACATTTTAAATACACATATATAACTTGATATTCAACCGGACAACATAGATGGGATGAGCTGAAATAACAGCAAATGCTGTGTCCACTCTCTGAAAGGCATCGAGGTAATCTGTCACCGTGACAGCAGCAGCATCTTTGCACTTGTCTGTGTTTGTGGAGAGGCAAACTCTGCTTTTTATCTAATTTTGCTCATCTTCTCATTTGGGAGAATTATTATTTGACAAGTTTCTGGATTTTTACAGTTGGCAGGAGACTGACCACACTTCATCATCCTGTGGTTCCAAGAAGTACACACAATATGGAGGGAAGCAGCCCAATATGTAAAACGCTTTTATCCCAGTAAAGTTGAAACAGGATTTGAAGAAACTCCAAAACTGGGAATTAGAAATGTGTGGAGTTACTCTAAAGACATCTCCTTCCTTGCTAATTCAGGATAACTCAAAACCTGTTTGTTATCATTGGTATCATAGCAATGATCAGAGGCCCTATTTGAGGTAAGGGTCTAATTCTGTTGAGCACCACAATAAACTCGGGAGAAGACAAAGGAAATATATTATCCTGGTTGTAAAAAAGGAGAACCACAATCACATAATTTAGCCAAGACTATATCAGGAAGCCTTGTAACAATGAGACAACACTCCAAATCTGAGTCCCCAGCTCAGTGCTCTAGCTTGCAGAACCATTCATCCTTCTGTTATTTTAAAGTTTACATCTAAAACAATACAGTCTTAACTGACATCATAAAAAGAGGACTGCATTTTGTTACAAGAGATCAGGAGACAAGCATGGGAGATTTTCAAATAAATTGCTCAGAATCCAGGAAGCAAACAGCTGCACCAAAAACTCAAAAAGAACAACTTTCAGAAGATGGTTGAATACAGTCACACATGTGTAGCTACATCCACATGGCCTGGAGGACAGAGCTGCAGAAACCATGATTGCTCCTGTGGTAGAAACTGCAGCCACTCCAGAAGAGAAGATCTCCACAAACAAGGCATATATTATCATGCTTAAAGACACCAAAGAGGAATAAACACATAGGCTTTCAAAATGGATCACTATTTTTAAAAGGTGCTAAAAGGATGGAAAAGGAAAACCCTCTAAATATTATCAGAACTGAAAGATGGAAAGACTACTGCACTGACTGAAATACTCAGCTGGTTTGTAGACTCATAAAAATAAGCATCACAGAGAAATGAATGAATAATTGAAATAAAGCAAGCAACTGCAGAGGTATTTGTAGCAGCAAAGGACAGGTGTACCAGCAGTTTGACCAGGAGTGAATGACTGACTCACTCCCATGCTGGGTTTCAGCTGCAAACAGGCAAATGAACAAGGGAACATTTTATCAGAGTTTTTCACAATGTGCCATCCCTGTGCAATGCATGAGCCGCTGGTGAAGATCATATAACCTATAACTATGTATCACATTCAACAGCAAACAAGCTTTTAACTCAGTGGAAAGGGATTAAAAGCTCCATAGATCCAAAGCATAGATCAAAGTTATATTCAGCTGCTGGGAAATAGATAAATATGAGACTGCAAATCCCAGTAAGGGAGATAAGAAAAGGAAACCAAGAAGACAAAAGAATACTGTGCATCACAATAGCGCTTTAAGATTGTACATAAAAATAAGATTTTGTTAACACCTTTGTTAGGAGCTGGAAAAGATTCAGCATCAACCAAAATTAGTTCTTTTTAATTACTGGTACTCTGTCAGTATCTGATGATGTTACTCTTGCATAAAACAGAAGACTTTTATGTAGATTGTCCTGGAACCTATTCTATTAGATCCTAGTAAAAAAGAAAAATTAGGGGGAAACAGTGAAAACATCAACATGAAAATGGTAAATTCCTGCATATATATAGCCAGCAGTAGTCCTCTGGCAACACAAAAAACAAGCAGAACATTGCCTAAACGGGACAGATTACTTCCCTTGTTGGAGATTAAAGGATTTCCTTTGGAAAAAATATCAAAGCAAGAGTGAAGAGTCCAAGCGTCAATTTCATTCAAGTCCAGCATTGTCCCACAGTAACTTCACTGGTCACTGAGAAGTACGACACCACTAAATAGTCCATGGCCTCATACAAAGTCACAGCCAGGAGCAGTGTCACAGAAGTGGCATTTAAAGGGCAAGGCATTATCAATAAGTGTCATAGAGTGAGGGAAATGTACCTTAGCAAGTAAAAAAATGCAGATGAAAGATAGATGCCAGTCCTCCAGAGACTGCTTAGCACTTAATCAAAAGTCAGAAACCAGGACTCTTGTATTTGTGATGCACAGCAACCTGTCTTCAGATGATCCAGAGATGATGGAAGATGTGGGGAAGAACAAACAAAATCTAGTCAGTCCCACCAGATCAGAGACAGACAGCAAGCCTCTTCCTGCTATTTCCATAGAAATATTACGCTTTGGGGACTGGAAATACTGTCTTTTTTCTTCTTTTCTAAAACAATAGTTTGGTTTGCTGCTCTATTTTGAGTAGTCCTTTTTCCTGCTCCTTTCCTCTTCATGGACCTTCTAAAACACAAGGACAGAGAGACAGCTGCTCTGCAGCCTTCCCTGCCACCCCTGGGGGCTCTCATTGCCCTGGGGAAGCAGGGACAGGTCAGACACAGCTGTCAAATCCCCAGGCATAGGCACCCCTGGAGATGGTTTGAAAGAGCAGCTAAGTATCTCCTCTTGCTTCTTAGCCTGAGCCCTACTCCATCCATTTGCTCCTCACACTTCATCTTTCATCTCGCACAGACATCCAAATGCAGCTGACCTTCTTGTACATGAATGAAACCCCAGCAGCAGAGGAGTTTGGGATGAAATGGGGGAAAAGGCAGCACCATGCAGTCCTGAGTGTCACTGCACAGAGCTGGGGGCTGGAGCAAAGTCTGAAGGGCTTTTCAGAGCACTCCAGCTTTGACTGAACTAATTCTGCCAGCAAGCCGGCATTGACACAACCACAGAAGACAGCTAGCGTGTCACCCTGTGACTGCAGTGCACAGCTGGCCAAAGCCCCGATGCCATAAGCCCGACACTCACTGACGGAGCTCCCCTGCTGCAGACAGCCCTCCCACCACAGCCACCCCAGGCTAACAGGAGACATCCCATCCTACAAGCCCCTAGGACAGCCCAAGCAGACAATGAGATAACTCACATCAGATTTAGGATTGCTTCAATCTCACTGCAAGATCCATGAAGTCTCCAAGCCACTCGAAACTAACCTGTAATCTACTTCACAAGGATTTTAGGTCACAAAGACCATTCACAGAAGAAGCTCTGAGCAAGGTGAACACTTGGCACCACCACCTTGGAGACATAAGTCAGAACAAGCAATGAGTTCCCTAAGACGGGTGAAATAACAAGGCAACAAACAAATTAAAGGAAGGAAGATTATATATACCTGTATGTACAGGGGCTAAAGTAACCTGGCATAAATGGTCTTGACCCAGACATGAGTCACTAGAAAAGTGTTCAAAATAACCTGCCCAGCAGCCTTCAATTGCCATGGTGATAAATGTTTCCTAATGCCTAAGAGCAGCTGAGTCCTGTACTCCATGCACCTCATTCACTAACAAAAGCTTCCATTACACTGGAAAAAAAAAAAAATCACAACCAAATTGTGGCCATTTTAAGCCCTCCTCAGATCAAGGGCCGATTTACGAACCCTGGTTTCAGTGGGGAGTACCGTGCTCACATCACTGCTAATTCAGAAGATGGAGCTGGCTTGCTTTTTGCTTCACAATTCAGTAGGCAAGGGGAAGATAGATTCTCTGAGACAGTGTTACTTTTTCTGCCAGGAGTTATCTATTTGCAGAAGTGGGTCAACTTTCTCTTGGTGGACATGTTCGTGTGCGAGTGCCTAGGAGCGCTGCCTGCGCCTTTCTGCCCGCTCCGCGTGCAGAGGAACCTCTGCACATAACTATTTATGGCAGCCAAGTGTTTCATGAATTGCAGCAAGTTAACCACAAGGGGATGATGACATTTGGCGACAGGGCAGGATGAATTCTGGCTGGCAGACAAAAAGTCAGGTTAAAAATACAGAATGCAGAAGCAAACCCAGCCAGTTGCAGCTAATTCGCAGGAAAACTGGATGCGCAGCCCCCAAACCTTCCCTGTTCCAGGCGAGCAATGTTGTGTGTTTTGCAGTGGGATGCATCAAGGCCCGTGTGTGAGTGTGGAAAGAACATCAGCCTTCTGGGTTCAAGCATTTTAGCTGAATTTTAAATGGGCTTAGATGTTTCTCATTAGCCTCACTCCACATCTGATGAGTACCAGATGTTTTTGCCAGTTTAAGCACCTCACCTCCATCTCACCTACCATCAGCTATTGTCCATTGCTCTGTTCCCAGAGCATCTCCAAGGGGAAGCCCCAGTATAGAAGAATGCTGCAAGGGCAGCCTGGGGGGACAACATCAGCAGACCCTGCTATGGATATGTCTGTGTGAGATACAAGCAAGGCCATAGCCATGCTGTGGCATGGGGCAGATAAAAAGCCCAATGCCTCCCAGGGCAGGCCTCCAGTACCCCCAAGGTCGAATGGATGCAGGCACCCTTGTCTCCATAAAGTATTAACCCTTCAGCTTTCAGATGCAATGTTTCTGTCAGTGTTGGCATTCATGCCTCTCCTCTCCACACACACATAGAGTGTAACATCTGCCAGGGCTGCATTTTGGGTTCCCATGCCTGCCACTTCATTAGATCACCATTTAATTTGATCTTCAGCTTTATTTGATGAAATGTCTCCAGAGGACGAAATCATTTACATGTAACCAACACAGTCTACTTCCTTTATTCTGATTGCTTTCAATGAGAGTAATAATGGATGGACAATTCCATCAAAGGCCCATAGAAAATTGTGTTTTAATCAATACAAGTTTTTTTCCTTCAACAGGACTGCTGAGAATAAGATATCTCTATATAATATTGAAAGAGGAAAACAAAATTAGAACACATTACCATGGAGAATATATTTCTAGATATGGCCCAATTTTAATTTAAGCATCCTGAGCCTTGTTTTCAGGGACACCAGCTACCCTGAAGTTTGGGAACCAAGCAGGCTGGCACACAGGCAGTGCCTCAGCAGGAAGGCAGGAGTGGATAATAACAAAGATGCTTCAAATAAAGCACTCCATGGAAGTCCTTTGAATGAGTGGCCAATGACTACTGGCTACAAGAAACTCAAGCTGTACCCTTCATGTCTGAAACCTCAGCATTGATAAGCCAGTCAGCAGAACACATTGAACTGACAGCAGAGATGGAATCAGGTGTTTCTCCAGAGGTCTTACATCTATCTAGTGTACCACCCCAGAGCTGATTTGCTGTCTTAATCACAAGGAGTCTGTATGTAACAGCCTACAGCACCAAAAATACCACCACATTAAAAACAGCAGTATTAAAAAAAAGAACATTAAAGCCATTTCCAGAGGATGAAAAGTGCTTTTGATATAAGAAAGAAAACAATTGGTCAAGTAATTAAACCTGTGTTTAAGCTTGGCAGGAGCCAAGCTCTGAGAGGTCTCCTGCACATAGAACAGGACTTTCACTGCCCACGCAGTGTGGGGACTATAATGGGGTGACACTTGAGTGCTGCTGAGAAAAGTGCTTTCCTCTCTCTCACCAGAGCTAGGACAGGTGCACTGCAAAAGTGGGCAATGGTCACCACAACACCTGGAACAGGGCTGATCTCACCTGGCTTTAGATGGTTGTGTATGAATGAGCTGACCAGGCTTCTTCCTCATCAGCAGAGAGAAAGAGCACAACCAGCACAGTTCTGCTCTCTTTGATGCAGACACAGTTCACATAAATCATGACACCAAAGTGCCTTTCTCCACGTGGCCGATAAAGGATGTCCAAGGGAATGCAGATGTCAAAGCCTATACTGGAGATGTCTCAAATTAAATGGGATGAACCTGATATTTTGCTTCTGCCTCTGCATATTCTCATCTCAAAGGTCTCATTAATATGCCATCGTAAATAATAAGTGTATTTATTATTAATACACTAATAAAACTAAGTATTTTGGCCTTAAGGGTGTGTGAAGAAGAGAAGTACAGGGTAGCTCATGACCAATCAATACCAGTCCACAGAGAACAGCAATTTCTCTCTGCCACCATTTTAACTGCAATATATTGTACCCTCTAGGTAAATATGTGGACATCCACAAGTGGGAATCAATAGAACTAGAGATCTTCCCACCTCCTCACCCAGAGAGACCATTCTTCTTTCACTGGAGAAGACAGCAACAAGAGGCCATGGATTAATATCTCTGCTACTACAGGCTCTCTGATGTACCCACAGCTTTTTCTGGGCCTCTCTGACCACTTTTTAATTGTTGATGTTTTCAATAATTTATAAATACAAAACATCAAAATTAACACTTCACCCAACTGGAATAAAGTCAGAGACACTGGAAACCATCCAGTCCATTTTGGGAACCTAGAGCAAAAAGTTTCAGTGGAAGGTAAAGTTGTAATGACAACTTCAATTGATGGGTGTGAAACGAAACTAAAGCCTGAATGCTTTGCCTGTATGCACAGGATTTTGTCCCTGGCACATCACTAGTTGAGTCTGTGTGCCTCCAAGCTCATAGATGGATGAACAGTTGTCCCAGTCAGATCTAGATAAGGAAGCCCTTGGTGAAAGCCCTTGCCCTGGCCTCAGGGAGCTTTGAGTCACTCCTCCCAAATGTGACAATTCCCACATACCTCACAGTCCAGGGATATATCCTGTGGAAATAAACCTGAGGGCTTTACTTCCCCCAGGTCATGTTGATATCAATATCACCAAACGCGCCTGACTTTTTTTTTCATTCTCTTTTTTAAACTTAATTCTGTCAGGAGCCAAGCAGCTGCTTCAACAGAGCTGTCTAAAGCTGAATGGGCAGAAGGATTGTGTGCACACAGAGAGCCACACCATGCATAGAAATGAAACCCAAAGCACTCACAAGCACAGAGAGTGACTGTCCCTCAATTCCTGTCCTAGATCTGGGTAGTGTAGAACTGTGACATATCATTACAGAGGCAACTGGTCAGTTTCCATCACAGTCTGGAGGTGCCCCTGTCCCACAGCCGCAGTCCCTGTGCACACAGAGAATGGCCATACCTCTCAATTTCAGAACAAGCAGGATTACATATCTTCCAATATTAGCCATTTTCACACTATAATAATTATCTTCCATGAGCGAATAGCTAATCATCAGCTTCTGAAAGACAACTTGCAGAAGTAAACAGACTTCAGAAAAATGAAGCAAAGGTGGACCACCAGTTGGGCTGGGGTTGTTTTTCACACTTATACAATTTATTCTGAATTCACCTTACAAATCTAGAGTTCATCACCTCTCACTGGGGTGGGTCACTGGGGCCAATAAATCAAGCCCTGGTTCAACAACTCACTTCCAAGGATCACTGAACAGAAAACGAGAAACATTTAACCCGCCTCTGCTTGCTAAGATTCGACTAAAAGTCTACCTTCCTGCAAGTGTTTTAACAGCCACCATACTCCTGACTCCTTTAGAAAAGCATTTAACAAGTGAAGCTCAATAGATACCACTAAGCAGGGACAGTACAGTTCCGAGTTTACCAGCTTCCAATTTCAGGACTTTCCAGCTTTTCCAAAAGCAAAAATACTCTAGCAAGCAGCTCACAATTAGCAACTTTGCTCCCACCAGCTGTCCAAAGCTTCTGCTGAGTTCTTACTACAGATGCTAAATTCTGCAGAGCATCCTTTTCAGCCACCTCCTCTCCCTAAGAAAGCACACAGGGCTGTTCATTTCAGTATTAGCTGAGCTGGCTGGGCAGTACCTGTTTCATCCACTGGTTATAGTTCTTCAGTGCTTTAAAAACATGAGACAACAGCAAACCAGACTCAAGCTTACAACCAAAAAATGAAAGGCCACGCACTTTCTTTCCTCTGCCTTCTTTCTGTTTTATTCCTTAGGAAAAAAATCTCACCAAGAAGAGAGTACAAAAAGGCTGAGATCTTGTCTGCACACACGGAAAGCAGGGACTGGAGCAGGAGACACAGCAGGATGCTCACTGTGGGGCTGCTCCATGACAGTTGCACCACCCACCTGACTTTCTGGAATGGTTTTTCATGCTTACCTGCTCCTGCCCTGCTCCTCTCCACCGTCACAGGCTTAGCAGAATTGTTGCTTGGTCCCAGGCTGTAAGTCCAAAAAGGGGCCTGATAAGCCCTGTATTTGCATATGTATTGAGAGGCATTTCCAAAGGCACAGTCAGGGAAATGGCCTTGCTGAATACCGATGCTATCTGAGAATGACAACTATTCAAGTCATTTTACAGCTTCACTACCTAAGTGGAGAGATCAGGCTTGTCTACATCTTTACAAGGATTATTAGCCTTAAAAGTGCTGATCATATCCGTTGCATCCTCAGAAATTAAACAGCACTGGTTCACAGAAAAGAGCTTCAATTCCTCCCACCGGGACCACCTTCCACAAGCACCCCAGAACCAGAAGTCACTAAAGCTTAAAGGTCACATCTAAAATGTTCGAGCCCATACCCATCCTTCCGACACAGGAAATGAGAGGAGGGGTGTGCAAAGGCATGCATGGAAACACGTGTGTGCAGATAGTCTGCCCCCTTTCCTACTCTGACCCTACATATGGTAGGACATGAGACTCGGCTGTCAGTCCTCTCCAAAAGATGCTGCTGGGCACAGTTACACACACAGCAATGAGGACCGAGCTCTGAAGGCAAAGGCTTTCCTCTTTGTGCCGACAGGGACGACTCTGAATCCCAGGTGAAGCATCCCGCTGTGCCTTCACCCCGGACTGAAGGGACAGCTCTAATGTATTGGTTATGTTTTGTACACTCGAGAGCCCTGAGTTAACAAGCGACTTCAACTGGCTTTGTCCCATTCAGTTACCAATACCTAAAAGGGACACGGTCTAAGGTTCACAAACCAGAACTGTGAAGCTCTTCTGTTCCAAAACAATAATAACACATTCAATATCTGTCATGTGCTCTTCAAGCCTCTGTGGAGAGCAATGCTTTATGAAAATAAACTCAAGTCACGTCAAGAACAGAAGCTATCTGCAGATTTACAAACCAGATACTTCTGATTTACACAGCTCTAAAAGAGAGAGATTTAAAAATGCCACACCAAACATTGAAAGATGTTTGCTGTACCATGTACCATCTGGTGACTGGATCACCCTTGAAACCAGCAATCCCTGACTACTGGGCAAGGTGGCCAGAACATCCCCAGCTGTTGTGAGTTGAGACAAACAGCTGAGCTAACAGGACTCCAAACAGCACATTCGTGGATGAACACTTGTGAAACGATTTGATCAATCCTCCATGCCCTCAGGTTTCTTGGGACATAAAGACATGTCACAAATCACAAAAAAAAAAAAAATAGAAAAGAACACCAAAAGCTCTGGGAATGGAAAGCATGGTTATCTGGTAACCACATCCATTGCTGACATCAATCAGAGCCACCCTCTGGGGCTCCATCCCCTTCTGTGTGCTTAGAGGTGGGAAAAGGACACCCCAACCAGAAAATAGTCCTCCCTGGTTGGAAAAGAGGATTAAGAACATTAAAAGTAGTCTTATATATAAGAATTTTTCAGATTGCTACCTGGTTTGACTGCTACTGAGCCTTCTTGACCACACTACTCCTTCTAGAAGTTATGTATTTGGTCTTGTTGGTTTTTAAATATTTGGGGTTTTTTAATCTCACTTTTAAATACATTCCAATGCTATTTTAATGCCTGATCGCTATTAGACAACAGGAGAAACCTTGCTTGAATACAAACTGCCAGAGGAGGCTTGGCACGATTTCATTGTGGAGCTTGTTTCTAACTTCAACGTCTAGCCTGAACAAAATCGTGAGTACAGCGTCCCTTCGAGAGCAATCTCTTCTCTAGAAACAAAACTCCTCTTTCTGAAGTGGAGATAAGAGAAAGCCGAGTTGCACCTCTCCAAAACTGCTGAGCACTTCACAGCCAGCCTGCCCTGAGACCCTGTGGAGCTAACAGGTGATGCTCCATGGGACATACCTGCACTTCTATCAGATGCTTCCAAAATCTCAACCCATCTTTATCAATCTTACCAAACTAGCACACAAACAAGCCAAACATAAACCAAAATATTTAAAGGGGGAGAGAAAGAGGGGGAAGAGTGGGAACACAATCAGTGTTTATTTAACCCTGAAAATTCAGACTGGTTTTTGTCAAAAAAGAAACCCAAAACAAACAAAAAAAACCAAACACCAACCCTGCTGGAGATAAAAGAGGCTCAAACCCTCAGCCCAGGACACTGATAACACAGTCAACGCACCGATAACACACACCCCGGCACAGGTGCCCCTCCCGGCTCCCGGGGCCGCTCTGCCAAAGACGTCACCAAGGATGGACAGGGTTGGGAATGGCCAGGACCCCCCTCCCCCGGAGACCCTCACCCCACGGCCAAAGGGGACCGGACACGCAGGGAGGGCAGGGCAGGGGCTCACCATTGAGGCCGTTGGGGATGCTCCGGTGGTGCAGGGGCGCGGACAGGTCATCCATAGACCTCCGCATGGCCCCGGCCTTGCTGTCGCCGGCCTTGTGGTGGTGAAGGTGGTGGTGATGGTGGTCGGGGCTGCCCGCGCTGCCCGTGCTGGAGGTGCTGCTCCCGTCCCCCACGTCCCTGGTGGCCGAGCCGCCGTTGAGGTTGGTCAGGCTGGCCTGACTGTCAATGGAGCTCCGCGAGCCGGCCCCGCTCCGCTCCTCGTCCAGCATCAGCACCATCTCCTTCAGCTCCACGTTCTCCCGCAGGAGGGTCTCCTGCCTCGCCTCCAGGTCCTTCAGCTTCTGCTGGTACATGCCCACCTCCTTCCACATCACGCTGGCCGTGTGCCTCCCGAAGCGCTGCCATTCCCTTGACAGCTTCTTGCCTTTTTGCCGGTCGTCGTCCAAGAAGCAGCAGAGCTCCCGCAGCTCCTGGTTGTCGTCCTGTAACTTCTGGTTCACCTCCTTCAGCCCGCGGATCTCGTGCAGGTGGAGCTGCAGCCGCCGGTTCACGTCTTTCATCAAGTTGCCGTGTTCCACCATTAAGTTCATCTTTTCATTCTCCACTTTCCTCAGTCTTTTCACCAGCTCTTCCTTGCTCCATCTCAGCATCTCCTCTTCTGAAATTTTGGTCAGGTCTTCTTTAGACCCTTCCAAGGAATTTTTTGCCATCATCTGTGCCTAGGCTGCGTTTGCTATCGCAGGGTAACAAATGGTTCGGGTTATTCGGATGATTTTGTTCGCCTGATTTCCTAGAACTAAAATTCACTGCAGCATCTCAGGGAAGAAATATTATAGTTCTCCGTGGAACGTTGAACAAGGAAGAAGAGCAACGCCGGACTGGAAATCCTGCTCCCCCACAGACCCCATAATAATAATAATAATAATAAAAACACAAACCAAAGGAGGGGGCGGAACGAAACAGAAAAAAAAAGGCGCCCCCACTGCCCCGGAGGCTGGGGGCGACAGGGAGCCGGGAGCCAAGCGCTGCACTCTCCAAGCGAAGCCTCCGCAGCGATCGGCCAACTTACCCCGGGCAAAACAACTACGCGGCGGCCGCCCCGCCGTTCCCGGGCGCTCCGTCCACTTGTGCTGCCGCCCGCCCGCCGCGGGCACCGCGCACCCTCCGCCGCTGCCCCGCTCCGCCGGTGCGCGCCCGCAGCCCCGGGGCGACCTGGGGCCGAGCCCGGCGCGGTGGCGGCCGATGCCGGTGCGGCGCTGCCGAGGAGCGGCGGGGGAGCCGGCGCCTTCCCGGAATGGCTCAGCCCTCGGGAGGGAGGGAGCGAGAGAGCGAAGGAGGAGGGGGGCGGCTTGGTCCCACCTCCTGCCGGGCAGGGCGGCGCGGCCCTGCCCCAGCCGAGCCGAGCGGCGGGGAAGGAGAGCCGGCTGCTGGCGGCGGAGCCGAGCCTCGCCTCGCCTCGCCTTGCTGAGCCGCCCCTTGGCTGCCGGGCTGGGCGCTGGCCGGGCCCGGTGCGCCGCGCCCGCCGCCGGCTCGGGTTACGGGAGCCGCGGCCGCCGCAGCCAATGCGCGGCCGCCTGGCGCCTTCGAACGGCAGGTACAAAGGGACGGGGCCGCTCCCTCCTTCCCCCGCCCTCCGCCCGCCCCGCCGTGCCCTTTCATGCCCTGCCCGCCGCGGCCGTGCCGGCTCATCGCTGCCCCCCCGGGGGCTTCCACCCCGCTTTTTTCCCTTCTATTTTTTTTTTTTTTTTTTTTTTCCCAGATGGGCTTCCCCGGGTTTTCTTTAAAGAAAAGGTACCGGAGAGAGCACCATCCCGGGAAAGGGTGGGGTTGGACAGGCAGGAAAACGCGCCTGCCGGGCGGCCCGGGGAAGCGGCGCCGAAATGGCCCCGGTCCCGCTCTGCCCAGGCGCGGGAGGGACCCGGAGCCACGGGCTGGGAGTGGAGCGGGATCTCCCGGAGCATCTCCGCTGCTGCCGCCCCCGCCGAGGGCTTTGTCACCGGGCCCCTGCTCCGCGTGTCTCTGCTCGGCTGCCCGCCTTCCCCCTGGGGTGGCCGCCTTTGTCCGCGGGTCCCTCCTGCCTCGGCAGGTTGAAAGAGCTGGCTCCAGCATCCCTGCCACCTCTCTGCTCCTGGGAGCGGCATATTCCTTTAGGGCTCAGTGGTGCGGAAGGAAACAGCCCTGAAGTCGCAGATAATGCTTATTCCTCGGTAAAATCATCACAGGTTCTGGCCGTCCTTATTGTCAGGAGAGTGGGGTGCCAGCCTCAACTTCTGCACACATCGGACAGAATCTAGTAAGGGCTATGGAAAGTTAATGAAGTTAATTTCCTAGGCAACATGTGGGTAGATTTCCTATATGTTTGCATCACATCCCCTGAGTTTCAGTCTAATACGCTTTTCCTTGGGCTATGATATCTCTTTGTGGGCTGCTTTTTGGCCACTATTACAATGTTAAAACAAAAGGTACACCAGGACACAGTATGAGTATCCTTAAAAAGCCCCAGGGAATTGCCAGCTTTGTGTTTCTTAGGAACCTGAGTAAATGGTTTGACTCCAGGGTTAATCCAGTGCAACATCAGGTTTCTGTCCATGCTGGAAAGCTGGTCAAGACACCCTCTAGCTATAAAGAGACATCAAATCCGATGCCAGAGCGTGGGATGTGGAGCATATGGCCTGTGCATGGAGGGAACATCGGAGCAGAGAGGGTTGGAGGATTGCAACTTCTGCCTTTTGATGTTTTCTTTCTCAGTCTTGGTAAAACTGCAGCTTCTTCCTGCTTTTCTGCACAAGTCTATGCTGCTGGGCTTCTGAGTACCCTTGGCAAACCACACAACTGCCTGTTCCCTACTAAAGCAAAACAGCAGACCCTCCCTCCTCCTGGAGGAGCTCATCCCCTCCATGGGTGCTCCTGTCCCTTTTCGCCTAAGAAAGCTTTTTATCCCATTATTATCAAAAGGATAAGTGGAACTTAGAGCACGGACACTGGTTCACTTCATGTGGGATTTGCAGGTGGATTCTTGGTAGCACGCAGCACAGACCTGATGATGTGAAAAGTACGTTCTCCCCTAGCACAAACCCATACCAGAGTAGTTCCCCAGAGAGGAAGGAATCACACTGTGTAGCCAGTGGTGAGGCCTGTTTTCTCCTTTCAAAGGTGATGGCTCTGAGCAGGTAAAACAGGGACCACCCAGGACCAGAAGGTGCAGTCCTGGCTGTGGCTGGTCAGGCTTTCCTGAAGTTGCCACCTAAGTTAGCCCTTAGGGCATGGAAACCAGCAGGTGTGTGTGCTGAGGTCACTGCTCCTGGGCTCTGACATGGCATCACACTGTGTCCCACCTCCTGCTTCTCACCACCCTGAGCCACAGCTCACGGCTGCATTGTGTCCAGAAAGCACCCAGGCATTTTTTGAGCCAAGCCTTTTATTTACAAGGTTTTAATCATATCCTTCCCCACAGGAAGAGGAAAGGGCTTCTCCTAGACTCTCCCAAACGCTGATCTGACTAGCAGGTCCCTGGCCAGTGGCCGGGAGAAGGAGGAGCAGAGCAGGGGGATGTTGCAGAGCAATTGTTCATCATTGACCAAAGTTGAAAAGAGACAGAAACCTCTGGCAGCTGTGTCACAGTCACAGGTGAAGCTACATTGTGTCAGTGTGTAGCCTGGGCTGTTTATTGCTGGGCTCGCCTGATGTTTGCTTCCTCACTTTCCCAAGAAAAGCTGTCTTTCTTAGATGAAACCTTTCAAAGTTTGAGCATTATTGATGTTTCTGCAGAAACTGAGCTCAGCAGACAGGAGGGCTCTTCAGAGGAAGTGAGGAGATTATTAATATCCACAGAGGAAGTCCCTGTGATGATTAAGACTTGCTTTCAGTGCTCACTGTGTATGTCTGTGCTTTTGGAAATGTTAACACCACAGATCCGCCCTGATGCCATCCACAAGGGGTTTGCTGTCAGTGCTGCCATTCCAGTGCCCAGGTGGCTGCTGAGGCATGGTGACCTGCTGGGCTTGGGCATCCAGAGGCCTGTATGCTCAGGAGGTGGCACTGAAGCTGCCAGGTGTCCAGATGGCAAATGGTCTGAGAGACTGGGACCTGAATAAAGAGGAGACACTAGGCATCATCACCTTTGCTGCTCCCTCGTCTTCCCTTCAAGGTGGACCTTGCAGTGCAGTAGAGAAAAATCCCTTCATTTTGGAAAGGCAAGGCAGCAGTGCTAGAGCAGAGGTATCAGATCGTGTCTGTGGTCCAGGTGATCTATGGGCACAGTGGAACCGAGGGCTCAGTTGAAATAATTTTTTTTTAATGCTTTGATGGCTTGGAGGGAAAGGACTATGTTAGTGCACAGTTTTATGGTCAATAACAAACCCAGTGTTGCAATGCATACTTTAATCAGCAGTAATAATATAAAATGTTGGGGTATTTTTGATGGGTTCGTAGTTCTAGTTTTAGTGAAAAAACCCTATTTCCCAGCGTTGTTCAGAAGGCATTGTGGTTTCCTCGTGCAATTTAGATGAAGTGTAGAAGCAGTTGGTAAACACGCTACGGATTCCCTCTTGTTACATCTGGCCATGGGGCCTTCTGCAAGCTGCCAGTGAAAAACACTTTTAATATGCATGTTATCTTAAGCTTTTGATGTTCATGTAAGACAGCATCAAAGCCTACCCCTTGCATTGAGTCAGATGGGCATTTCTACCCTGTTCAGTCAGGAATGAAATTTTAAAGTGAATTGTAACAAAATAAGAATTTTAGAAAAGATCCCAACAAAACAACTACCAGCAACCTACTGAGTAAGAAAACTCCTGAACTCAGCAGGTGATGCAAAAACTGAATTTGGTACCTGACAGAACACAGCCTCATTGAAGTCTTACCGAAGCATTCCCTCTACAGGGATACGTCAGTATTGCAGAAGACACCACCAGAGCTCAGAGAATGCTCAGGGAATGCTGCTTCCCTCCCTCCCTCCCTCCCTCCCTCCCCCGGAGACGGGTGGCTCTTCCAAAGCAATTCCAAAGGTGTGGGAGTGGACAGAGGGGCAGGATTCAACCCAGCGAGACTCTCCCAGACCTTGGCTTTCTGAGGCAGCCTGAGAAATCCACACTGCTGCCTGTGCATCCAGACCATGATCCAGTTTATATGTGATGAGGACCCATCTCCATCAATCATTTGCATGAGAGATATCCTCTGTGGCTCTGGTCTTTTTCCATAAATCAGCACCAAGGCCTAATCCTTGATGAATGTTTTGAAATCCAGCACCTAGATTGCAACAATGGGAGCTCTTTTGTGAGACAAAGCTGTGTGATAACAAAAAGTGAGCAATGCTCCAAACTCTGCTGTCAAGATAGGCACCTTGCTTCCAGCCTGATTAAGCAGTATTTTCAGCCAGAACACTTTTCCAGTAACAACCTGAATAACTATCTTGTGTCGTTCTTCCTTCTTTTCCCAGATCAGCTGAACCACCCTGTGAAAAGCCTTCGTGCCTCCATTTGCCCATCTGGCTGAGCAATCAGGAAAACGCAGTCTCTTGGAAGATTATGCAGCACTCCTTAATGCTGGCTTCTGGCAATACAACTGGGCCATCCAGCTCATTCTCTCTCCTTATGAAAATAGTATGTTTTACTGGAGGATTTCATCTTGTGTCCACAAAGCCTTTTTATTTTGTGCCCTGAAACTGCTAATAAAATTCTACAATGCACCAACTCGTTTAAAGGACTTCAGGATATTCTGAGAAGGATTATGGTTGTGACCAGCAAACTCTTTGTCTTGCCACAAAAACAGGTCCTCCAAAAGGCATAAGCAGCAGCCTTTACACATTGCTACAAAGAGTATTGTCCAAACTGGAGACCAGCAGAGATGAAGAGCTGTTCCTTGAAGGAAGGCATGTGTGTTCTCAAGATGTGCCTTAAATGCTGTTTTCCAGTCCGTTCCAAAGTGTCCTGCATTCACCCAAGATGTGCACATTCACATGTTGGGTCCAGATCTGCTCTGTGCAGGCACCCTTACAGGGCTGATGGAGCAATAACAAGTCAGATCTCTTGTAGTGGCAGCTACAGAGTAGGCATATACAGTATGCTTGAGCCAAAAAGAAAAAGCCCATAAAAATCCCCTCACCCACAGTGTTCACTACCACTTCATTTTCATGGAGGTTTATAACCATTTCGTGCAACTCTAAAATGGAGGCTTTTTCCCTCATCCCTAATCTGTACATTGGGAAAGGACTGGAAATTAAATTCTAAGAAGGAGTAGTTAATGCTGCTCCTGCCTGGTATCTGCAGGTAATTGACATGTCCAAAACACATACATAACAACTAGAGCAAAAGTTTCACTGCTAATTTAGTATATAGTGGGGATCCAGCTTCGTTGTGCAGTCAGAAGGCTACATACAATATCAGAGTAACTTTTTTTAAGTATTAAGAAAAATCTCGTAACTCCCCTTACAAGATTTGAATCATCAGGATTGCCACGTGCCTGTGAGCTGAAGCCATGTGCTGGGGAGCTGTCCATCCTCCACCATCATCTTCCCAAAGAGGAGAGACACTGAGATTTTTGGATCCAAGTGTGTGTCAGGAAAATATTTTGACAGAACTTATTCTGAATAGGTAAGAAATCAGTCAGTAGCAGGAATAGAGAGACAGGCAGACCAGATCAAAGTGCTGGCCCCTGTATTGTTTCTGCCAGTGGCAAATATCAGATGCTGATGAGAATACTGTGAAAAACCTGCCCATAGGGTGAGTTTCCTCCTCTCTGCCATCTGGTACTGCTTGACTTCTTCCCAGAAGCATTAAGGTCTACATCCCTTTCAAAAATATTTACCATCCTATCTAACTTGGGAAGAAGGCCAGAGATGCTTGATATGTCTTTGCCTTTAGCAAATACCCCTTTTGTAAATACCCCTTTTGTAAATACCTAGACAAGTGTTGCAACAAAGAGATGAGAATAATGGAAGGTAGGAATTTACACCTGCCTTGGCATCATTAAACTGCAGCTCTCAGTTACCCTGACTTCAGGGTGCATCCCTGAGGACAAATTCTGCCCTGAGTTAGAGCTCACAGCATGGGAGGGGCTCTGCATTTGTGGGGGCAGAACTTGGTTCCTAAAGGCTGAGGAATTTGCAGGAGGTTATTTTGCCAGACAAAAGCACTTTCTGGTTTATAGCTCCATCTTTCCTGAATGTGCAGCACCCACCCACTGACAAGGCACAGGAAACTCCAGGAATTTAGACCTCTATCATTTAAGCCACTGGTGATTTAAATACTGGCTTTGCCAGGAGTATATTCACATCACGTGCTTTTTTTTTTCTCTTGCCACCTTTATCCTTGTTTCTCTTACAGCTCTAACAACCCCTCAGTTTTGGAGAGGGAGAGTGAATGCTTTTCCATGCTTGACAATGAATTTATAACAGTTTCACCTGAATTATTTTTGACATCATTGGTTTAAAAACAGGAGGAAAAAAAATCAATGCAAGGATAGAAAAATTATCAGCACTGTTCCCAGGGACTGTTCAGTTTCATGGCAAGTGGCTGTAGCCCCATCAACATCTGAGCTCGCCAGGTTTGCCCTGAACAGTCTGTGTCCTAGGGGATGCAGCAGCCCCTGGGCTGTTCTGGGCTCTTCCACTCCACACAGACCCTCATTTTCCCTGGCACAGCTCTGTGCTCAGGCTCAGCACTGCTGCCTACAGCACAGACACCTCACTATTCACACAGATGAGCCCATTGGTGTTAGCAGCATGAGGTCGATGCAACCTGAGTAATTCTGCAATAGAGAAAATGGGCAATGTTACACTATCCCCCATCTTCATTATACTCTGATTTCTCATTCCCAAATGAATAAATGACCTTTCAGATGTATTGATGCACCAGGGAGTTACAAATATCTGATTTTATACTATAAGCAGGGCCTGTTGGTACCTTTCACTCAGTGTTAAAGAGTATTTTCTGCTTGCAAGACAACAATGCTGCTGAGGACCTAATTTTGCCTTTTATATCTCAGTGAAGCCACTGGGATTTTACAGCAGATAAGAGAGGAGAGTCATGCCCTAAAATGCTGACACCACTTCTATATATCATAGAGATGTCTGAATAATTCATAGTGTCAAGCAGCACTACTTAAAGGAACAGTGGCTTAAGTGACAACATCCAGTTTTAGTACATTCTGCACAAAAATTAATACTCCACAAATTTCTTTCTCACACAAAATCCATTATCAGTCTTTCCAAGGACGAGGTGCAACAGAGTTACATGAAGTGGAGTGATACACAAAACATGGGGATTTCCTTGTAATTTGACACATTTCCCATTACCATTGCCCTTTGTGGGATTTGAAATGGAGTTAAATAAAATTTGGCCTGGATTGGAAAAATGGACAACAAAAAGTGCCTTTCCCCTTGGGCTCATCCTGGTGCAGAGATGTTGCAGACCCCAGGTTGCTGTCACAGGTCTCCAGCAGGACTGTGGATCACTTTCTGTTCCTTATAGCGACGGCCTTTCAAAACAATTAAGTCCAAAGCAAAAGCTGGAGACCAGGTATATATGCTGCTGGTTCATCAGGGATCTGGGAATTCTGAGGAGGTTTTGGATTGAAGGCAGACTCGTGTTTTTTCCAAAACGCCCTTACCATCACACTGAATTGAGCGAGGGAAAGCCCTCCAGGAAATCACACTTGCACTTCTGATATAAAAGTAGCACTTCCAACTTGTCTCTCCTTGCATGTGTGAAAGTAAAAAATGCTCTGGAGGTTGCAGATCTAGTTAGTTTCAGTTTTCTACTCTATTTCTCTCAGCCCATAGCTTGGACTGGTGACCCTTGCTGGGTCTGATATTTCAGGCTGGGTGCTGGGCAGGGGATACCTTGAGAACACTGACAGCTTGCCAGCTCCATGGTGTGGGGCTGGAGACTGCAGGATGTGTTCTGGAGACATGAAGCAAGCAGGCAGGCAGAGTCATTTTAGACCTCCTAATAGGTGATCTCAGTCAACACACCTTTAGGCATGGCTGAAATCGCCTTCCTGGCCTGGGTGACCCCAGCAGGTCCTGGAGGCAGGTGACTCTGCTGCCTCTCTGCATTCTGCCCGTAACTGCTGCCACTTCCAGACAGGGTCACCATTACCAGCATTGCCATCTGAACATAAAGAGGAGGCAGGACACCACTCTCCACCCACGGCACCCCAGGGGAAGTCCAGGTGGTGTGGGGTGGTCAGATTGCCCAGGTGAGGTGAGGCTCCTTTCCCAGCACGGCACTGGCTGTTATGATATTTCCTGCACTCTGTCACCGGTGTGATGAAATCTTTCCCACGGCTCAGTGGGTCACGGCAATGCTGTTTTGGCTTGGGCTTTTCCCTGCAGCAAGCAGGTTGCCGTGCCTTTGTATTCACCGCTCATTGTTTACCTCTGCTCCAAGCCCGCCCCTCCCGGCGTTATTGTCCATAGCAATCGTTGTTGCCACAGAAGTAAAACTCTGAAAGTGAGGAATTAATTGCCTTAGGGCTCTGATCATTTTTAGTGGCGCGGAGATAATCTGTCAGACACAGGAACCATTCTAGCGCCGAGCAGCCAGAGCAGCAAAGATCCCCATATTTATAATCTTATTTTTAGTCTCTTCATTTCCAGAGCAAACAAACTCAAAGATTTATATTTTGGATACAACTCGGGCTTTGTTTTGCAGATACTACTTTTCAGCCATGATGTGCATTGATTATGATAGCATGCTGGATGTACCAGGCTTAATTGATCAGTTCTGCTTGCACATTTGAGCTTATTTGTTGTACTCCCTGCTTTGCCTTCATTAGAAGTGAATGTAATGCTCAGGAAAGTTTCCAGAATTGACAACTCCAGAAACCAAAGTTCCAGCTGAACAGAGCGAATCAAAGCAAATTTATTATGCCTATGTGCTCCCTGCAGCTTAAGCCCTGTCCTTTAGGTCAGCCTTATTGCTGGGATCACCAACAGCATCACCCATGAGGACCAGTGCTACTGACGAGGATACTCTGGTCAGGTTGACTGCCTGTTAAAATGTGCAGTGGAATGAACAGCCCTTCTGATGCTTCCAGCTGGCCCCTCTGGACTGGCTCTCTGATCCTGGGCTGGCCTTCTGGAGGCTCAGGAGTAGAAAATATGTCAGGGTGGTGGCAAATGATGTAGTGCAACAAGGGAGCAGCACACATTGCTACCAGCAGAAGGCTGTGCCCAGTCTGCCTATAAAGCTTCCAGAGCTTTACCTTAAATCTGCTTCTTTCAATAAGTCTATCTCTGGACTAGGAATAGTTCAACACAGTGAATTTCTCTGTGCCGAGAAAGAGCAGTTACTGCTATACATGGTACTTCTGCTTTGTTTGCAGCTGAGGCACCTGCAGAGAATAGTGAAGGAGGAAGGCTGTGAGAAAAGAAGTTTTCATGCTACCTGAACTGGGAGGCATATTTCCATGTGAACTCTGTGCAAGTAAAGAGGAAAAAAAAAAAATAGGTGGAAGCTTCTTTGCCAGACAATGTGTCTACGTTAGACCTAACTCAGGGAGCAATAAAAGTATCCCCCAGGAGCCATCACAGTGCCTAGGGAGCAGGGAGCAGTGATCAGTCTCCTGATCCTCCTGCACATGTGACAGCCCCTTTGGCCACTTGGGATCTGCTCAGCCTCTCAAGCCTGTGTGCTGCCATCACCACTCCCAGAACCACGTCTGTGTGAGGTCTGTGGTGGCAAAAGAGCTCCACCTCCCTTTCCTACCCCTTGATCACTGAACACGTCATCATCTTGCATGGTTTACTGTACAGAAGGATTGCTGTTGCTGCTCTTGCACAGATTATCCAGAGCAAAGAGTTCCTAGATGTAAATATGGTATCCTTGAGAGATCTGCTGATCAGAGAGGAAGCCTTTCTGCAGTCACTGTTACCCTGCGTGGCCTGGACCCTGCAACTAGGCATCACAGAAGTGACTGTCATACAAACTGTATAATAATAACAAAAATAACAATAATTAATAACAAGAATAACAACAGCAGTAACAGTAGCAGTAATACTAATATTAATACTAATATGCAGAGGATTTGAGAGACATGCCAACTCTCTTCTGACTTACACCTCACCACCACTATCAGCTGCACTTCTGTGCTTTAGCCCTTGAGCAAAGGTCTCTCCTCACTGCTGGGGGCAGGGGCAAGGTGGGCTGTGGGAGCCACAGGTCACTGCTGCCATCCCTTCCCCTTCCTGCACACAGCAATGCTTTTGTTCTTCACTTCACTTACCTGACCTGACAGACTGGAAAAGCTGCCGTGGGGCTTGGGAGGGGACCCTGCCCACCATCAAGCACCAGCCCTGCTGGAAGCAGCATTCCTACCAGAGCAGTTTCTGTAGGCAGAGGTCAGCATTGCTAGGTTGAGAGCAGGGGGAAGGGAAAGAGGAAGATGCAAGAGCTATTTTTGCATGTAGTGTCTTCAGGTAACATTTTATTGCCATTTCTATCGCAGAAGCATGTTGTTTTTGAGCTTGTAAATACATTTTGGCTAGTGCTCACTACCGAATACTATCTAGATCAGACTCTTGATAAATTGAATCCAAAGTGTGTTTGGCTGCTGATATTTTCATGCATGTCCTTAGAGGAAGATTATTTTGCAGCCCCTGTACTTATCAGATATGTTAGACAGGTAAGCCTACTCATTTTATTTTCACTGGGTGAGCTGAATCCTCTCTTAGGGTAAGTGGGAGCAGCTCAGCTAACTTGAATGGATTTTATACCTGTCTATAATTTGGTGCTGCTTCCTTTGTCACCCAGCTATTTTAAAAGGCTACACATAGTGCTTAATAAGAATATAATAAAGACTTTTACTTTGGAAGTACAGTGGGCGCTGGGAGGCAAAGAGATGTGTAGGAGTGCAGGACCCCAGGATGGGGATAGACCCTGCAGTACCTCCCTGTCAGCTGGCAGCCTGAGACAGAACTTTCTGCATGCAGAAGGGAGCTTTTAGGTGCTGGACAGATGTACCTTTGCAAACTTCTTCCTTTAAATACGTGATTTTGACAGTAATGCAATAGACATCTGCTGGAAAAGAGTGGGCTGGCTCAGGGGAGAGGCAGTAATGAGATACCAGACCTTTGTCTCTGGGTTACTGGTTCAAACCCAGGCGAGATAGGAGTGACTGGGAGTCATTACTGCCTGACAGCTGCTAAATAGTTGGTGTCAATTGGGCTGGTGTCCTTGGTCAACTTTCTCATTAACAGGTGTCCCCATCTCAGCACCTCAAAGAGAAACCAATTACCAGCCTCATCCCTGACAGGGCCTCATCCCTCCCTAGGTACTGAGACACAAATTACTTAGTCACCAGAATGAGCCTGGAAATATGGTCCCAGCCAGGACTGGGGGCTTCTGATGGGGGAAAAATGTCTCATGCTATACTGCCCCTCCCCTTCACTGCCCCTGCCATAAACAGAAGGGTTAACCCTTGAGAGATACCAAGCCTTGTTGTTTCAATAACTTCACACACTCCTGCTCCTTACTGTGATAGTGCTAAAATACTCAACTCTTCTTCTTAAATCTTAGGGAAATTGTCTCTGCCCTTCCAGAGACCTGTGCAAGGCAAGAGATGGCAGATCTGTATCTATAGCAGCCAAACAAAGAGAATGCAAACTAAGGAGGTTTTTTTAATCACATCATTAAACTACTTTAAATCTTAGGCTAATAGTTTCATTATAAAAAAACAAAAGAAAAAAAGGCCAATGCAACACGAGAAGTTTAAAAATCTCAGAAGTGCAACTTTCATATATTTGCATTTGACAACTGAAATGCAAAAGGCTTGGAACAGTAAGAAATGCAACTATGGCTTTAACATACTCCAAATACTCTTTTGGCTAAGTAAAAATAGGACTTGCTTTCACTTACAGCATGATCAGTCTTACATGAATCTTAAATTCATAGGACAGAAAAAGTGAAATTTTTTTGCAGTTGATAAATTATATATTTTTAAAATAATAATTATTATGGTAACTAATTATATTATTATTTAGTACAAAACTTGTGATGAGAAGGCAACCTGGTGCCTGAGCGAGCTTAATATTTCCTCTTCTCAGGCTCCATCCTACAATCCTGCATAACTCCTGCTGTAAACCTAAAACACAGCAGTTGCTGCAGGGACAAAAAATGGACAACTAATGAAAGCTGTTGCCTGTCCACATGCTGCTTCATTAGCAGAATCACCAAATGAGATCCGGCCATCAGATTAGTCATTGTCTTTCACCTGCCACATACCAGAGGTTAAACCTTGCTGAAGAATCACAGGAAAGTGTCTCCCTGGCAGCAGGAACAGCTGATGGGTGACACATAAAGGTCTCCTGCCCCTGAGCTGAACAAAAGCAATCCATCATACAAGAGAAGCCTAGATAGACTAAGTGGTGATTGTAGGTCCTTTCAAACTGAAATATTCTATTCTATCACAATTTGCACACACCTGTAACAGTGGTAGCTCATGTCCAAAGCAGGAATAATGTTGAAGAGCTCAAAAGCACTTTTAAAATAAATAGGGGAGACACTTTATTTCTACTACAGAAAAATCAGAGAGGAATGAAAAGAGAGTGACCATTTATACAGCTGCTTTTTTTTTTTTTTAATTCTTAGTGAAAGTTAAATGCAGGACTCTTGTTCTCTTGTTTTTAAGTCACTGACTATGCTTAATCATTACTAAGAAGGGTGATTTCCCTGTAACTGGGTTGGCCAAAATAAAGCTGAAGTCTCTGTGAAAATGAGGGGGGAAAGGGAAATAGAATAGGGAAACTAGTGTATGTGTTACCTGAGGCATCAGGGGAAGAGCCACACTGAAACTTGCTTTGCAAAATCTGCTCTGAAAAAGAAATCTTAAAGGACAGACCAGCCTGAGGTGCTGGGAGATCCCATCTCCCTCATCCTTCCTGCTCTGGCTGTGTCCACAGCCAGGTTTGGGCAAAAAGACCCTCACCTGCAACTGGGGACTAATGGGAAAGTTTCCAGTTTGGGTTTCTTTCTTTTACACTACTTCTGAAGGTATTACTTTCAGGCAAGTTATAATTTTCCTGCAGCCTTGGCAACACAGTAGTTAGTGTGATCATAATATGATTGTTACTGTATGAGAATATGAAATCAGCCATGAATATAATGAGAGTTATCAGTGTCCAACTGATTGTGTTATCACAATGCCACAAATAGGGAAAAATTTACTTGACTTTTTAAAAAGTGGTTTATTTTGTATAATTTAAATTCTCTCTTTTTTGTAGCCTTAAAAGAAAGGTGCAATTGTTATAGATACAATTTTTTTTGTGTTCAGAAATTAATGAAATCATCCCTAATACATTTCTCATTTTTTTACACACCCCCATACTTATAATTGGGTGATCGTATAAAATTCTTATTCACACTGAAACAACTATAAAAACAATTTATTTACAACTGCAATGGTGCTAAAATTAAACTCAAGAGAGCTGCTTCTTGCTGAAGGTCTCTGAATGTCCTTCGAGTTTATAATAAGTTCTCATGGGACACATGAATTCATGCCCTTAATCCATTCTGACTTTAAAAGTCCAGCTTCTCTTATGAAATGTCTCATTATACAAACTCTTGCTTCAGCAAATGCACTCCCATCACTTTTCTCTGAAGTCTGTTTAATACAACATCTTCTGAATTATTTAATGGACAAATATATGGATTAAATAAAGCAAACACATCTACCAGCTCTTCTCTTTGCCTGACAAACTTTTGACCAAAACTTTCAGACTTTCAACAGCTATCATATAAAATCTCTAAGCCTCAGACCTGGTCAGCATTGTGGTCTCTGTGACAACACATTCAGCCATTCCTAAAGTTATGGCAACAGGTCCTTAAGGGTCTCTTCCCACTCTGAAAATATGGCAAATCCCAGAAAAGTAGCAAGTCAGGGATTCAATCATGGAAAACCATCTTGAGGCTAACAATAGAATCAATCAGAGCAGCTTTTCCCCTGCCCCAGGGTGTGATAAAGACTGGCCAGGTAGACTCAGGGGTCATATCCACCCATTTCTCTGCTCTGTTGCTCCCCAGTCTCTGCTGTGATTTTCACCTTCAGTCACAACTTTTATCCTATAGCTTACATTTTGTTCAGTGCTCTGAAATTCAATTCTAGATTACATTTCCATGTTTTGGAGTGATAGATAGTCCACAGTGAATGTTTACCCATGTATGTGTGTGTAAGCCAGTCTGGAGTCTGCCTCTGATTAATTTGAATTTAAATCTGCATTTCATTTCTCCTGACCTTTGAAATCTCCCTCATGGCTACTCATCAGGAAACCTTGATATGATAAATTAGAAATTCTTTTAGATCTTGGATCAGACTGGAATAATAATCACACCACTTCCCAAATACCAATTCCAGGATTTGTTAGTCTGTTTCAAGAAACTGTGGATTTGAGTCAAAAGAGTTGCAGATATTAAACTGGAAACATTTCTACATGTGAATTTAAGAGCAGAAAAAATTTGCCTTCCTTTCCCATGGCTCTTTCAGACTTTAAAATCCAGACATTCTGACCACAGTTTTAGATTATTAGTGACCCTTTTCTGAACTGTTCTGACCCCATGGCTTCTTCACATGCCTTGATTACTTTTATTCATAGCTGAAACTGTGAAACAAAAGCAGAAGTCAGATGCATCTGTTAGAGCTGAGAAATTGAACTGCTGTTTTATTTTTCATAGCAAGTTAGGTGCAAATGAAGGTGTAGAAATCTGAAAAAGATGGGCACAGAGCAGCACAGTTTGGGATCCTGTGTCAGCAGAACATTTAAGACTGAGGGGAGTGGACCGGTACCCAGGAGACACACGGGTGGTACATGACTTTTAAATTATCTCTTTTCCTTAGCAAAGGGATATGCTGTTTAAGGAAGAAGTCTTAGAGCCTGTAGCTGACCACCACCAGCCACAAAGTTAAGTTGCTAAATGGGCAGAGATAGTGGGGAAAAAACTTGTGCAACTTTAATGTCTCGCTAATTCCATTCACTGGAATAATTTGGATTCCTATCTGTAAGTAGTCCATCAATGAAAGAAGGATCTCAGTGCCCCAGCAAAAGAAGACAAAAAATTGCTTTCAGTCCCAAGGACCTCACCATCCAAACAATTGTGCTGTGTTTTAGAGCTCTAGCTTATGAGCTGCCTCTAAACTCCATTTGAGTGATGCGCTCTGGCTGCATTATCCATGATCTTTTCCTTTTTAGTGAATTATTTTAAAACTTCACATGGAAGCTTGGATGATAAAGTATCCTGGCTAAAATCTGACCCAAATGAAGTCAAGGACTGTGCTGCCATTGATTTACATGGCTGAAGATTGTGTCTCCGTGATCTGCAGAAAATCTCACATCTGTATTTATATTGGAATTTTGTTTCTTCTTCAGTGTCAAAATAATGGAATTTTACCTGTGTTAAACAAGATGTTGGCAGTCCTTCAAGTGAATGTACGGGAGACAGAAAATAATTTCCCCTGTAGATGCCAGTAAGCAAATTTTCATAAACATATTTCACAAAGGAACTCAGTCTAGTTTCAGCAAGACTTCACAGACCTCTTTCTTAATGAACCATATGACACAATTAAATCTTTTCACGTAGCAGATAAGGTCAGCTCCAAAATTTAACTTGATAATACTAAGCACACGCAATTAGCTTCTTCAAAATTCAGCATTCTTGGTCTGATTTGCCAGTTAACTTTGCATATTTGCAAAGATATCTCGAATCTAACATCCCAGAAAAATGCAAATAATGAGAGTGACTTAATTTGGGAACTATTAGAAAAGTAACCTCACTTGATATGCATCTGGGTTTGCAGCAAAGTACTTTCTCACTGCTTTTGCAGCAGAAGGTTGCTTCTTCCAACACTTAATACAGTATTTTACTTTAAGGTTTTAATAGTCAATTATTTGGCCTGGGCAATTCCAGCCCCACCAAATACAGTGAAAAGACAGGCTTGAAAGCAAGGTTTGCATCTCAGAGCTCAGTATAAGTTTTGCAATAAATGTCATGAGTTGGCAGTGTTCCTTTAAGTTGGCACTTCTTTTTAATACATTGTGTTTACACTGCAAAATTATCCAGATATAAAAATCATAATTTAAAGTGATTTTATAATTTTTAAATCCTTCTTGTCTATTTATATTTTATCTATATTTCTATTCTATTCTATTCTATTCTATTCTATTCTATTCTATTCTATTCTATTCTATTCTATTCTATTCTATTCTATTCTATTCTATTCTATTCTGTTCTGTTCCGTTCTGTTCCATTCCATTTCAAACTTTTTAATCTTTTCAGTGATGTACTGGATTCCTGCACCTTGCTGATATCCAGAACATGACAGATTTGTGACAAGGTGGCACTAGATTGGGAGCCTGACTTGCATTTTATGCCAAAGTCCTAGTCCTGGAGATTTCTGGTCAGCAATTACAAATGCCATAGAAATATCACAGAACTGCTGAGTGCATCAAAACTGTATATGTTTGCATGGTTTGAATTCAATCCATAGGGCTATGAAGTCTTTGAAATGGCCCTGGGTGATAGGAAAGCTTAACCCTGATGAGGTGGCAGAGCTCGTGTGACCCAGTTTCAAAGGCTTGGTTCTGCCACAGGGTGGGAGGGAACTGGCAGACCCTCCTTTTGCCCAAGCCCAGAAGAATTCCCTTTGCAAGGGAGGAGTTTCTCGCATGTAAAGGAGAGCTCAGATGTATAATCCAGAAGGATGTGAAATTAATAGGAGCAAATAGGATGTCAGGGACAGAGCATGCGTTCGTGTGTGCAAGGGCCGTGCACAGGAGGGAGTGGGCTGGCCTCTTCTGCAATTTTGAAACATTTTTCTAATACCAACAGACAGATAGCCCAAGCATATATTACTGCTCCTCTGCTTTGTTGCTCATTGCCCAGACAATGTGGTGATAAGCATGGAAAAATGCCCAGGGAGAGAAATGCAGCAAAAACCTCAGTGTCCTTTCCTACATTCACATCTCTTCTGCAATATTAGCCAAAGCAGACAGATGCCCAGACATCATCCTGTATCAGCCCACCCAGTGATCTCAAAGCAAAAAAACATAGGAGTAACTGCAAGGCACGAGGATATTTTGTTTTGCATGGAGTGCATTTGATAGTAACCATTTTAAAGTCTGGAAGAATTTTGCACTCACTAAGCTGATTTTACAAGCAAAGAGAAGTGCTTGTCAGCAAAGGTTAATGTAGCTGTCACTGCAGGAGAGCCCTGTGGGTAGAAGGAGTCTCATCTGGCTGTTTTTTAAAGGGCAAGAGTCATCACTGTGAAGGAGGAATTTTTCCATTTCTAGGAACCTTTCACATCGTCATAGTGAACTGCTGCATCAGTTACCACTTCTCTACAGTTTCTCTATTTTTATGATTATCAATATTTGTGTTTATTATATATTTTAAAGTCTTATAAGATGGTCTTGTCCAAAATGAATACGTCTTTATCTGAGAAGATGAAAAGAGAAATTCTGTGTGTTTTTATGGCTTGCACTGGTACAATATTAGAGTACTGTGAAGTATAAAAGACCTGTCTCCCCTTTGTATTGATAGAAACAGGGGAAAGAAGAGCCGAAACACTGAAATTAGGCTATGTACTCAAGCATCCTGAACACCTTTAATTTCATGGTGGTCTCATCATAAGGGAATTGAATCCAAGTCTTCAGCATCCAGGCTACCTGCTTACTGTTGGGTGGGCTTAATCCTCCTTAAAGCATCAAAGGTGAGATCTGTACAGTTATGGGCTAAACACTCCGAATTCATGCACAATAGTTACAACAGAGAGAGATTTGACCACATCAGGCTGGCCTGACCATGGAGGGTCTCACACTGGAGGCATCCAGACTTTCCATTTACACCTCCAGGATGTCACTGGCACAGCCAGGGGACACACAGACTCCATGAAAAAGCAAAAAGCCAAGAATGATCCTGGGACTCCCAAAGAGCAGATGGCTTTATTTCCCCTGGTTACCAGGAGATGGAGTCATGCCACATGAAGCACCAGTGCAGGCAATGCTTTGCCTCATAGGGAAGATCTTTGGCTGAGATATTCAGGAAATTTTCTCTTGGAGCTTACAAATAAGAAAGCTGACAATGCTGAATGCTTGGATGAAGAGGCATGGAGGGGAATAAGGCTAAGTTGGGCATTCCCTTGTGAGGACAGTGCTGTAAACAAGCCAGTTTCCCAAGCAAGCTAATAGATCTTATAAAGATGCCATTGGATGCAGCTCATATGGCATCTATTTGTATGGTAACAGCTCTTAGATGTTACTGAACTAGATTTGAAACAAAAACTCCGGGGTGAAAATCTGGATATAGATCCACTAGAGACCCAAACCACCATATACATGTTGCATAAAAAATAGAGAAAAGTACTAATACTTGACCCAGATCCATCCCATTATCTCTGCCATGTCAGATACAAGAAATATCCATATGGTAGCAGGCTATGCATTGGCACCACAATTTAACTGAGAATCTGTTGACAGAAGAGTTTGTACCCTGGCAGAACTTCATGCATGAAAGCTCAGAGCAGATACAAGATTTGCATTATCCCAACAGCTCAGCCATCTCCTCCAGTGGTGTCCAGAGACAATCCATCCTGGAACATATCAATGCCTTCCTTGGGCTTTGAGTGACTCTGAAAGGCCACCTTCTCTGCTCCTCAATCCACAGCATTTAGGAGCAATAAAGAGCTGAGAGGGCCTGAGAAGCTGCTCTCCGTCAAGGGATAAATGGTGGTTATTTCATGGAGCACTGCCTGGGTTGCATAAAACAGAGTCAGCATTTAGAACTAGCTCCAGAGCCTCCTTAGCTGATGAATAGCCAAAAGCACCAGGAGCAGGGATGATTTTTTCACTGCTGATGCTTGCTCAGAGGGGATTTCCTTCTGCTCCTGACCCAGATGTTGATACAGTGAACAGGGCTCTGCTCAATCTAGCTTAGGTTACTGCAGCATTCCCCAAGGGCATCCAGAAATAGCAATGCTGTGTGATCTCCAGTGACCTCCCAGTTATCTCTGTGTGAAAATCAGGCTGTTAATTTTGACATATATTCGCTGTAGTTAGTTCAAGACCTCCTTACCTGACCTCGCCTTTGCTTGACTGTTGGGGCTGTGGGAGGTGATCAGACCATGATTTCCCAGCTTTGACCTGTTCAGGGCTTGTGTCAGGTCACTAACAGGGAAATCCCCTTTGCTCCTGAGCTTTTCTCCTTCCTACCAGCAACAGCCAAAGCTGACAACTCCTGATACCCATCAGGTCCCCACTGAAAATGCTGCAGCCAACACTGAGGCCCAGGAAGAGCCAAGAGTAGAACCTCCTTTAAACCCATGTACTGCTACACCAACAGATATTATTGCCCATGAATTATACATGAAATAAATATAGCTCTCAATTTGCAGTTATTTCTAGCAGATCTTAGAAAACTCTGCAAAAATAAAAATTCTGCACAACACCTAGAATTTGTGCCTGTTGATGCAGTTCTGCCTTTTTGGCTTTCACAGCTATGTTTCTGCAAAGGTTTTTAAGTGCCACATCTACTTTTGAGCATTTTGAACTATGTCAGGTTGACTCATAAATCATAACTGATATACAGACTACGAGACATTTTGCTTATGGCAAAATAACTCTGAGTGTCTGAAAATGCCATCCATTCAAAACTTAGAATTTAATTCCATGATTTAGGTCAATAGGAGTTTAGAGCTGGAATTACAAAAGTCTAGAGGCACATACAGACAGTGGAAATGCCAAAGATGTTGAAGCACATCAGACACTGAGCCTGTGTGAACACCTGTGGCAGGCAGGCATCTAACCCACTTGGATTTGTAAAAGACCATCATGAACTTCCTCCAGAATTAGGCTGTAAGAGAATTTAGTGGTCAGCAGCACTGTTGCTCCATTACAGCCTTTTCTGCAGGGCAGAACAGAACAGAAAGGGAAGCAATCAGAACCTGCTCAGAATTTCCCTCAAGTTTCAAGGTACTGCACCTAGAGCAGGTTTTAGTTGTAATGTTTCCAGACCACTGTAGCATTTGCTGTTACCAAGAGACGTGCTTGAAGACACCCCACAGTGGCAGACACCCTACAGCAGTTCTGGGGGCAAAGCCTCCTCAGCTTTGAGGAGGGAAATGATCACATGAGTTTCTTCTCAACCTTGTCCAGAGAAAGTGAAAGAAAAGGCACTAAATCAGTGATGGAGGAGCATGGTCATCTTGGCCCTTAAATACAATACTACTGTAAACAAAGTGAAAAGTTGCATATTCCCTTATCAGAGAAAGTCATTCTTTGAGTATTTCATGGAGACACTGGATTTGATTGAAAACCAGTGGCAGTGTGGTTACCAGATGCCTGCTGGGGCAGATATGCAAGGGATGTAACTACCCAAGAGTTGCCAGATTGGTCCAGGATTCTCCAGGTCTCCTACAGCATCCATAGTCTGCACAGCCATGATCCCTATTCATCCAGAAAAGAGCCCCCTAGAATATCCACATGCACTTTTGCAACTTCCTTTTTTTCCTCTTTCCTATTTTGTCCTTCCTGAAAATTTCTTTGGCCTCTAGGTATGTTTTTTATGAAATGCATGTCTGAGGCCTTGGTTGAGCTGTCAGTGTTATGCACCTCATTTCTCAGAAAGATTTCAGAAATACTAAATTTGTAATATCTCTGGGTTTAGACCAGCATCCATTCTTTGCTGTCTGACCTGATTACTTTGGTGAAGAACCTTTCAAGTTTCAGCTGGCTTTTATTGGCTATGACTTGTATTTTCAACTATTAGAAAATATCTGAACAACCTGTTTATTAGCTTTTTGTCCTTCAACAGGGGTGGTGTAATAGCAGCATTGGCTGCTGCTAGCTTTCTTCCAACAAAGTAACATTTTTGTGGTTTTTCATCAAAAAAACGTTATTCTCTCCAAACTAGAGATGGAACTGAATGATCCTGGGACAAAGGCCTGGATCCAAATGGGATTTTTCCTTTTGAGTATGAGCTCAAGCTATGATTAATCGTCTCTTCTTTCAGTGGAATATACTTGCTTCTGTGAGTGAGCTTTTTCACCTCACAGAGGGAAATGAAAAAGCAGGGTATTTTATTATGCTTTGGATCACTGATGAGGAAAGGCTCATTTGTACAATTCACTGAGCAAGTCTTTTGGTCTATTTCGTGTTACAGACAAATTATATGGTTATATGTTAAGATACAACACAAAGTATTCAGATGTTACATAAAATCAATACAAAGCTTTCTGAAAAGAAACATACATTTTAATGTCTTTATTTCTCTTGTGACCAAAAAGGCAAAAAAGATCCATGTACTGTAAAACGCAGAGAACCCATTCAAGGGTTGTTACTTATTGTTCTATTGCTGTGACCGCAGGGAAAATAGTAGTAATTTTTAAAAATCATTTCTTTATGATCTGCTCTTGTGTGAACTGATAAGAAAATATGTTCTTTCTGCACATGCAACCCGTAAGGAATGTTTGCTGCCCATATGGTCTCTTGAGGGCTCTGACATTAGAATTTCTATGGTTGCAAGTCGAGAGCAAAAAAAGCAATTATCTCAGTGCTGTAAAACTGTGATGTTTGCATCCTGCCTGTGCATCAAATGAGTATAAGAAGGACAGGAAAAGCATTTAGCAATATGTCACCTGTATGGGAATCCTAGATATTATACACTGTGGTTGAGCTCTGCTGATTTACATCCTCTGCAGGGTTACCCCCCTGCTTTGTACAAAAATCTGCCATGACACGTGCCACAGAGCCCAGAAATGTACACCAAAGGCTGCTGCTGAAGGTGCTTCATCACAGCACGATTAAAGGATGTGATGGACTCGCATGGTTCCATTAGAAGGAGAAATTAGGTCTTTGATGCTGCAGCAGTTTGTTTCATTCCACATCTGAGTCACCCCAGCATGCCAGGACGCAGCGGGATTTCCGCTTATCAAATCCTCTGACACTATTCCCGATATAGCACACGGTGCTGCCTGCACTGGGTTGGCTCCCCAGGTTTCTTGCATTAAACACTTCCTCAATATCAAAATGTATTGGTAGGCCTGTCACAGCCAGTGTGACTTCAGCTGCTTGTGTTCCCTGGAAAATCATTTTGAATAGAAGATACCCGTTTGCTTTTGACTGTGCTATAAAACTATTCTTTCACCTTTCCTAAGGTTTAATATATTTTTCAATTGTTTGTGTAGAATAGTAAGAGCTGTGTGAATGAGCGTTCTCCATGCCAGCGGATCACAGACTGCCTAGCATGGGTTCTGTTCTGTTCAGGTTACCTCACTTGCATTGTGGGTTTGTGTGTACAGGAACACACACATTTTCCTTTATTTTATTCTCATAATAATAATAATCTGTCCTCAGTATCTCCACCAGTAAGAAAAATAAAACACCGAGAAGATAAATGAGGAGCAGAGGTTTTGTGATCAGATGAACTTTGAGAAAGCAAAGCCTGATTTCCTTTGAGAAGAGCTATAGCCCTGTATTTAATTCCTGACTGCTAAGTTTTTTAGGGATGGTATTCACAGCTGACTTGGGTATGAGCAGTGTGTCCTTTGGCTATTAAAGCTCAGAGCATTAAGCTGATGGACTTCAGACACAGGGTCTAATATTGGTGATTTGATCAAATGCAATTTGTTTACATTTTGAATCAATGTGCCCACATTCACTCATTCATGCCCACAGTCCTATGAACACTAACAAATTCTAATGTATGCAGAAAGAATGAAAAAATCTGGATGTTGCACATTCGAGGAGCTCAGTTTGAGGTGCATAAGGAAGTCCTTTTGAACTGCATTTTCACACCTGGATTCTTTAATTTCATCCATCAATAAAAATTCTAATTTTGAGAATTAATTAAAGTCAAGAACTTAAATGAACTTCAGAGGGAATAGGAGCAATCCAACATCTTGACAAAAAATACCAGTTTAAAAGCCACCAAAAATAAACTACAAAAAAGAACTTGTTTCCAATAGCTGATATACAGCACAAAATATTCAATTGATTGATTCAGGCCATTAGGCACAAGAATGAGTGTTCAAATTAAGCAAATTAAAAATGAGTCATTTTAATACAAAACCTTCTGAGTACCAAATTCTCAAATTACCATGTGATCTTGGAGAATACTGTTTAAATCAAACTTCATCCCCATTCTGTGACTGCTACACAGATGCATGCTATTGCCCTTAGGTAGGAACAAGAGCAACTTCAAATTTAGCATGTCAGGTCAAGGGTAACAGTTCTCCTGAGTCTCTAGAGACAACTCAGCAGAGAACTCATAAAAAAAGAAAAAAAGTTGATTAAAAATATCAATAAACTACACCTTGAGAGATTGCCATGAGGTGGATGAGCATTGACTGCCCTCATTTTATGAATGAGAGAATTCAGGCGGAAGCACAGTATCTTGGGAATAGTAAGTTAAGTCTCCAGGCAGAGCTGGGAAGAAAAGCCAGAGCTGTATGCTCTATCCACCACACCACAGATCCCTCAAATGCAGCCCATGAGCTCCTACCTGTGGCCTGGGAAGCCTCAAAACTCAGCTCACGACAAGCTGTAAAATAAGCCATCTTTATTTGAAAAATCTTTTTAAATGAGCCAAGGCAGCTCCTGTCTCTGCTTCAGCAGTGCCTTGCCTATGTATTGCTGTGCAGTCCCCAGCCAGAGGGGTAACCAAAAAATTGCCCTGCCTGAAAGAGCAAAACAGCAGTAGCCCTGGCATAGGGGAGGGAGGGGGGGTGGGTATTGTAAGTGCACAAAGAGCACTTCCAAAAGGCACTTAGTGCTGTTTCACAGTCTCTAGTTCTTGTTCTACAACTCACTACTAAACATGCACAGCATTTAATTTTCCTTTCCTTTCTGAAACGTTTAATGGATGCCAAACTAATCAAGAACTCCAATAGCAAATCAAGAGGCTATAGGATAAATCTCATTATCCAGAATATGTTTGGCTACTGCAATCCATTCTTTATATATTAAGCATTGTTTGTGTTAATTAACGCTGTCTAATAATCATTATAAACACTGAAACAACAGCCAGTGTTAACCACAGGAATAAAATATTAGCTGAGATGAAGAGGGAGATGTCTTTACATCAGGTTTTTTATGCAATATGGAGTTGCATAACTGCATACTCGTTTTTTGCATAGTTTGCAAACTTTTCGGGGCCAGTAACTTGATCATGTGCTTTCTGAAGCACTTGTGAAGGGTGTCCATGAAAAAAGTGGTTTTGAGTGACTAAAAATAAAAGGGCAGAGAATTCTCAAGCGAAATCATCGGGTATTCCGGTTGCTTGCACATTTGGAGAGTTTTGAGTGACCATAAGCCGTTACATAAGCATATGGAGAGAAAACTAACTCGTATTAAATGTGTAACACATATGGCCTCCTGACAGGATGTTCCAAGCCACTTAGTGACTTTATAGTCTACATGCACTGTACAGTAGTTCTTTGGTCTCAAAGTAGGAGTTAGAAATAGTATCAGCATGAATTCCATTCTTTGTCTTTGAGGGACAGTCAGTGTGTTAATATTGAAATACACAATACACTCTGACTAGCTGTGTTAACAGAAAAAAAAGTTTCATCTGCATGGGACTAGATCTTACTAGCTGATAACACCACATATGATGTGTATGTGTATGTGTATGTGTATGTGTATGTGTATGTGTATGTGTATGTGTATGTGTATGTGTATGTGTATGTGTATGTGTATGTGTATGTGTATGTGTATGTGTATGTGTATGTGGAGTAACTATTTTCCTGGGGTGTGCCTTGAGGAGCTGCAGGGTAAAGGAAAGTACCCTCAGCATTCATATTTTATTTGGGCGAGGGAGCACCATTCTGAGTGCTTCACAGAACAAAGTATGTCACCTGGGCTGCCTGGGGCCACATGGTGTAATGACTACACCAGACCACTTCTTTCCAGCCTCAAAGTTAAATCTAATCACTCAGCCCAGTATGAGATTGACAAAGGATGCAGAAGCACTAGCTGTACTGAAGTTGGGTTTTCTTGCTATTAAACATGTCCATCAGCTGCGTAAACTCCGAGTATTCTTATTCTGTCGAGTGTCTCAGCGACAGAACCGAGTCCAGCAGACATCACCGGAGGAGCCGGTCTAAGGAATTATTTCCCAGTCCGATCCACTCCGGAGCTGTGTGACACCCTCCGTCACCGTCCAGCCAGTACCTGCCCGGCTGCGCTCTGGGCGGAATCAGGATAAAATCGCCTGTCCAAAGCCACCAGGGACACGCGCGGCGAGCGGCGCCGGCCCCTGCGAGCGGGGCAGCCCTCGGGGCGGCCGCTGCCCGCGTTCCCGGTGCGGCGGGCGGAGCGGGGCCGGCCGAGCCGGGGCCGGGGCGCAGCGGGGCGGGGGCAGCGCCCACCTCTCCGGCCGTGCCCCGGCAGAGCCATGCGGGGCCCGCGGGCGGCCCTGGCGCTGCTGCTGGCGGCGGCGATCGCCCCGCGGCCGGCGCGGCCGCACCCGCAGTGCCTGGACTTCAAGCCGCCGTTCCGGCCGCCGCGGGGCCTCGCCTTCTGCCGCCGCTACGCCGACTTCGGCTGCTGCGACCCGCGCCGCGACCGCGCCCTGCTCCAGCGCTTCTACCGCCTCAGCGCCAGCCTGGACGAGCGCACCTACGCCGCCTGCGCCGGGCACCTGCAGGACCTGCTCTGCCAGGTGAGACCTCCGGCGCTCCCGGAGCTCCTGCTGCGCTGGGGGGATCCCCCCGCTCAGGGTTCAGCCACACAGAGGCTTTCCAATGCGCAGGGGACGTCAGCAGCCCTGCCCGGAGCTCTGGTGTAGGCAGGGATGCTTCTGCCCCATCGCAGTGCTTTGGCCCAGGTCTGTGTGCATTTACTCATGCGGGACTGCATCGAGCCCGGGTATGGATGCTTTGGCCCAGACATGGGTGCACTGATCCCATGGGTGCATTGATCCTGTGCACTGGTACAAGGACTTTGGACAGTCCAGGGAAGTGCGAGCCAGGTCGCTAATTCCCAAGCCCAGACTGGAGTACCCACCCACAGGTGCATCAGCCATGGCATCAGCACCTGGGTACAGGCATGAGTTCATCAGCCCACACAGGGCATCCTGTGCATCAGGGATAGCACAGCAGCCTAGACATGTGTTCCCAGGCACTGGAAGGAGTGACTGCCCAGCATCAAGTATCCCAGCAGATTTTTGTCCTTTAGCAGTTGTCTAAAAGAGGAGCAGGGATGTTGCTGTTCTTTAGTTTAGGAGCAGCAGCCTCTGAGATAAGTATGTGGGCAGTTACAGTTTTCAGACTCTCCTCATCCTCCCAGGGTTAGGACACCACACCTGGTGAAGAAACCCACAGTGCACGTGCTTGCAAAAATCTTGCTCTTTGTTATGACCAATAGATGGGGTCAGATGTTTTCTTTGTGTTGGATTACAGCACTTTTACCATGTGCCAGGTGCTAATAGTCCTGGTGATAGGTTCAGAGTAATGCCTGAGGATGTGGCCTAGGAACCTCTGTGATGGCCATCCTGCACAGAGGGAATTTTCACTCAGAGCTGATGTTCTGGGGCCAGATATGATAATGGGATGATCACAGTCTGCACAGAGGAAAGTGTCTGACTCTACCATCAGTGGAGACCTCACACGTATGAAAATGCCCCTGAGACAGAGCAGTGGCAGCTCAGCACTGTGCAAGTGTAAACCTTAAATTAATTCACACAGTGGAGTCTTGTCTGCTGTGCTCAGGATGGGATCAAAATGGCCTTTCAGAAATCCTGCTCTTAGCATTTTACTGGTACCTCTTGGGTTCTTTAAGGCATGAAGAAAAAGGCAACACTTTTCCACACCAGGTTCTAGAGAATTGACTTCTATTTCATCTCACATTATGCTGGAAGCAAAAAAACATTTGAATATATTTCTGAAACAAGCAGTTTCTTAAGAGTCCTCTCCTGCTTCTGGAAGTGCTAACTACATCTCCAGTGTTTGTCAGAAAGCCAGCCACTGAAAATGTCTTCAGAAGCAGAGGAATATTTCAGTGTGGAAGCAATGGTTCACTGAAATGTTCTGGTGAGCTCAGTGCATCACCAGCCCAGATGTGGCTACAAACCATTGCCTCTGGCTGCACAGGCATGTCATGGAAGTTCAGTCATTGCAAACAGTCTAGAACATTTTGCCTCCATTCATTGTATATACAATTTATATCCTAGACCTGAATTAATAAGTGTGTTACTGTGACTTAGTCAGCATGCTTCTGTCTCTTCCTGCTCACAATTCATGATTTCTCTCATATGTGATCAAATTATTTTGACAAATGTCTCAGTTTGTACTTATGGATTCCTGCCTTTTCTTGAATTCATAGAATAATAGAATAGTTTGATTTGGAAAGGACTAGTCCAACCTCCTCTGCAATGAACAGCTTCAACTAGATCAGGTTGCTCAACCTGTCCTTGAAGATTTCCAGGGATGGGGCATCTATCACCTCTTTTGGCAACCTGTTATAGTAGTTCACCACCCTCATTATAAACAACTTATTTCTTAAATCTAATTTATATTGATCCTCCTTCAGTTTAAAGCCATTACCTCTTGTCCTGTCACCACACTGTCTTGTAAAACGTCCCTCTCCAGTTCTCTTGTGAAAGGTGTCATAAGGTTACCTTGGAGCCTTCTTTTCTCCACCGAACTGCAAGAGCAGATGCCTCACTCTGCTTCTTGGGGAACAGCTTGCTTAAAGGCTTGAGTTTCTAGATGGAGGTGGTCAAGGAAGGTCAGGGATAATGTGGAAGTTAAATGCTTTTCGTAGGACTCCTGTTGTTTCCTCCAGGCTGATAGCAGCAGTAAATAAGACATTGTCTGATGTGGGTGTTCCATTAGATTCAGACTGTTGGAATCCCCCAGATAAGGAGCTGCCACTGAATTCCTGGAACAGACAGGATGCATTTGGCTAGCTTGTCTTAATGTGTCTTGTTTTGTTTTCTGATGAATTGTTTTCATAGTACAAACTTGTTCCAGCCCTACTGAAGTAACTGATCATCTGCCCATTAGTTTCCTCGGTCTTTGGACCACAACATAGTTTAAAATTAATGAACAGACATCATCATTTGGAAATGACAATTTAGATCTAATATTGATCCTGAGCTCTGACTAAGGGTAGAGTTTCTTGGTATTTTGAGTTATGTGAACATGACAGGAGGGTATGAATGCAACATTTGCTTCAGAAGCAGAGAAATTCAGCATAGGGCATGAGGCTCTATCTCTTCCAGAATAAAATTTGGAAAATAGTTCACGTCTTGAAAATACCCTAGGACTTGCTTAGGTACTTTCAGACTAGTGATAGATCTCTGAATATCACTGCCAGTGTAATGATGCTGTAATTAGCTGTCTGCCACCAGGAATGTTGTAAGGAGGGAAGAACTTGCCCACAACTTCTATTCAGACACACCTGAGGCTGTGGTGATCATCCTGAATGGCAAAGACAGGGAATCCATGTCTCTGGGCTATTTTTAATTCTGATGCTGAACCAGGGCATTGCTTTATAATGCATAAGATCACTGCTTGCTTTGAAAGAGGTTTCAGAGAATGAGGTGCACCTGAGTACTCAAGTGAGGGGCCTCCTCTCTCTGAATGGGAAATCTCCATAGGCAACAACAGATTGAGCTCCCATCCAGCCCTCCCATCAAATTCCCTTTATGTCTCATTTCAATTTGTTTTCTAAGATCAATTTTTCAGTCATTACACGTGAATTGACAAATGCTCTGTCTCTTTCTGTCCCTGGCACACCTCGTGTAACCAAGCCGAGTGTGTTACCCAATCTGCCTGTGTAATTTCAGTGTTTTGTGTCACAAGCAATCTTCTTTTTACCACATTAATTGCTGCTCATTTGAAAGCATAATAACCTTCATTTTGCAATGAATGGCTTGACATTCCAGGAGGAAAGCTTATTGTACACTAATGATCTGTTATATGGCCTCTCAGTTTATTATGGTGTGTAATAGAAAATAAAATAAAAATTAAATATTGTGTATGTTTATCAGCTAATTTAAACAGTTCAGAATCTCAGATGCTATATGTTTTCAGCTATTGAATAGTGTTGTAATCTGCACTAAGAAATATCTCCCTATAGATCTAGAAACAGCTCTCTTTTTTTTTTTTTTAAATTAAGCTGGTTTTGCTTAGTAAAAGAAGAAACAATGCCAGCTAGTAATTAAAAAATACAGAATTTAAGTAGTAGTTTCTCTTCTGACCTTCGTTGCCTCAGGTATTCATTGAAATATAACTTTGAAAATAATTGAAGCTCCACAGAGTCATGTTGCATTATTTGAAGAGCACTTTTGAAGTACTTGTTGGGAAGATGCATTATAACTGGAAAATATTGTGTTTATTACAAGCAAAAACCCTTGCAAAACAGAACTGAGTCACTTTGGTCAGTTTGTAATTTACACACAGTTTTACTGGATTGCAGCTTTCTCATAAGGAAAATGTGTCTGTAGAGTTCTTATCATGGAGATTACAATGAGCTATGTGAACTTGACCCACTCCTTTAGCAGATCTCCAAGGCTACACCTTCCATAAACAAGGGCTGAGCTGCAGCTGCTGCCAGTGGACCTTTCCTGGATTATGGCCATTTTGTGCTCACTGTCTAAAATCCTGTAACCTCAGCATCCCTCACAGAACTTGGTGACCCATGTCATGATCATGAGATGCCTTGCATCACTCCTGGTTGGGGGTATAAATTATCTGTAAGCAAAGGCCCACCACCAAAGGTAACTAGAACCAAGCAAGGATGGTGTCCTCCCCTCCTCCTCCACTTTCACATCCCACTCCTTCCAAGCTGTAAATCACATCATGTTTGAGGTGCATGCCTGGATTATCAGATGATGAGGTATGAATGTCCAAGGCTTTGGCTCTGATGGCCTTTCCCATTCTATCATCAGTATGGAGATGCAGGGCCTGAATCTTCTCAGCTAACTCTTTGGTTTCACTTCTGTTCTGTGATGGATCTTATTATTTTATAGTTAAAGTCAGAGCATCCAAGGAAGAAAAGTCTCTTTTTCCCCAGTGCAGTCTACGAGGGTGATGTAGCAACATAAGCATCATTGCAGTTTTTAAAAAAAAGTTCTGTGGTTAGAATAAATGAGTAACAGCTTGAGGAAGTCAGCTTTCACCAGGAATATTGAAGATAACTTCCATGAGTGCTGAGAAAAACCCTCTTTCTAAGATCTTTCCCTCTGTTAATATATCTTTAGAATAAACTACAACATATCTTGTAATTAAGATGAAAGATCTCCAATTAGTATCACTGCTCAGCTGTTTCAAATCTGGTCCAAGAAATGACTTGAAGCTTTTCCTCCCTCCCTCTAGGAATGCTCTCCATATGCAGCTCACTTGTATGATGCTGAAGATCCCTCCACCCCCGTGAGGACGATACCAGGGCTATGCCAAGACTATTGCCTGCAAGTGTGGCAGAACTGCCGCTCCATTTTCCGCTCTCTCTCTGCAGACCCAGAGTTAATTGCACTGGAAAACAACATGGCAAAGTTCTGCCGCTACCTGTCCCTGGAGGACACCGACTACTGCTTCCCACACCTGCTGGCTAACCAGAACCTTAACCAGAACCTGGGGCTGGTCACTGCTGATGCAGAGGGCTGTCTGCAGCTCTGCCTCGTGGAGGTGGCCAACGGGCTGCGCAATCCCGTGGCCATGGTGCACGCCAACGATGGCACCCACAGGTTCTTCATCGCTGAGCAGGTCGGCCTGGTGTGGACCTACCTACCCGATGGATCCAGGCTCGAAAAGCCATTTCTGAACATCAGCGAAGCTGTGCTTACCTCACCTTGGGAAGGAGATGAGAGAGGGTTTCTGTGTATTGTTTTCCATCCTCAATTCAAATTTAATGGTAAAGTGTACGTCTACTATTCAGTTGAAGTTCGTTATGAAGAGAGGATCCGTATCAGTGAGTTCAGAATTTCTCCTGCTGACATGAATGCCTTGGACCATGGTTCTGAAAGGTATTGTTCACAAGTTTCTCTGGCAAATGAATTTAAGATCTTAGAGGGCAACTTGTGCATTTTTAAGGACTATTAATGAATGATACTTATTTAGCCGAATGTTTTTGCATTCCAGAGTGCTAGCATGATAGTCCAAGTCCATGCCTAGTGTATTGAGGTGAAGAATGTGTCCTCCATGGATGAACTGCGAGTGTTCAGGGATAAAACATGTATAGTTCTCAGTTTTGGCATGTCAGAGGATTTAACTAAACATGGATTAAACATTATTTATAGTTAGTATTTTGAGGTTATTGTTGAGTGGGGCTTGGAGGTTTATTTGTTTGTTTTGTACTTTTGTGATTACCCTTTAAAAGACTTCTGCAAAGCATGAGTGAAATTCGTTCCAAAGCCAAAAGTTTCCAAAATTAGTATAAGCAAACTGATACCAGACCAAAGATGGATTTGGTCCCATATTTCTTTATCTGAACCACAACTCAACTCTTTGCTATTACAAATTTAATATCAAATTAAGTTAAACACAAGTCACTGTATTATTACTGAGTGCATTTTATTTGGAAATTTCATTTGTTTGAGTCTGGTCTTGTAGTTGTTCCACACAGATGATGAGAGACTTGTTTGTGGAGTCGAACTTGTAGATTTAGAACCTGTTGCAGAACTGTGTTATAGAGCCACTGTTTTAAGAGACTCTTGAATATTACTAATGCTAAGATTTTTGCTTCATTATTTGGAATTTATTAGAGGCTTTCCAAACACCCAGCTGTGGATGATTCTAGCTCAAAAATGCACGTAAACTAATAATAGAGAGGAGATACTGGTTTATAAAGCAATTACAGCAATCCAGTGTAAACTGTAGATGACAGGTAAGAGGATTTAAAACTTGGCACCCAGGAAAGCAAATCAGAAACCTGCAGACATTGACAGCCCATGAGCTGTCTTGTTTAAGAATCCTCAGGCTCTATGTTTGTAACAATTTCTGTGCTTACTTAGCTTATGGTTAGTACGGCTAAAGCGTAAGAAAACAAAATTGTGGTCCTATTGTGCTTGTGTAGGCACAGGTCCCACTGACTTCATCCTGAGCTGCTGCCCAAGAGGGAGCTCAGGCTGACGTGTGGTGTGCACTGCCTCGGCACAAATGTGTGTGTCTGCTTATCCTCAGATGTTCCTCAATGCATTTTGTTTTTTTCCATCTTCTTTGGGAGGCTGAGGAAGATTAATCTTTGTGTCCATACAGGATGCTCCCTCACTCCTTCTGTCAGCTGGAACCTGTGCATTCTTGCATGCTTACCTTAACACAGAGGTGCTAACATTTAGCAGGGGGTGACAATAACTCCATAGCTGGGTTCCTTCCCACAGCTCACAATAACTATCAACATTTCAGAAGGGGAAAAAAACTGTCTAAAAATGAGGTGGTGTCAGTAAATGATATAATTTACTTTCATAGCTATTAAGACGCACTGCCAGCATGAAATCTAGACTTTTTTCGAAGCTGGAAATAATAAACTTCAGTTGTTATACCTGGGAACGTCCACTGCATGTATTTGTGGCTTTGCCATTCTATAAAATTATAATTTGTGTATTTTCCTCTTTTGTGCTATGGAAGGGATTTCAGGTGCATAAAATAAACAAATAAAATAGAGAGTTTGGGGTTAAAATGAAGGTAAATTTTGTTGGTACTGCTTTGAATAACCTTTGATAAATTCAATTTGTTAGTGGGGCTGCTTTTAACTATTCTTTAAACTCATAAGGTCCTGAGTGTGTAATTATCATTTAGGGATTCTTCTCTCTTTAAGAATTTAACTATTTCTTCATGTTTGAAAAGTTTTATATTCGCCTTGGAAGCGCCTGGGAGGATTGTGCCAAAAGCAGTACAGATACACAGATTGACCGGAGTCCTTTCTTTTACAATTTCCGATTGGTTATAAGCTCAGATGCGTTTTCTTTAATAAATTATAGAAAAATAAAAAAGAAGTTTAACAAGGAGGAAGAAAGAATCAGAGGAAAAGTTTAAGTAATTAAAAGTATATTTTGTCATGTGATTTCCCAGACTTTCCATATTACACAATTTGGTGTTTCTGTAATCTGGAAAATATGTTGAAACCATTTAAGGTTAGAAAATCAGCTGTGCCCAAGAAAAATTCAATAACATGGATATAGAGGAATTTGTATCAAAACCAATCTGTAGCTGCTTCCATCTGTCAAGAGCTCATTGTCATGACATTGCTCTACCCTTTGCAGAGTGCTTGTGCAATAGGTTATTGCTTTTTCCCTATTTTCACTCAGGATAATTCTTGAAATAGAAGAACCTGCTTCCAACCACAATGGAGGAGAGCTGCTCTTTGGAGATGATGGGTATCTCTATATCTTCACTGGAGATGGAGGCATGGCTGGGGATCCTTTTGGCACCTTTGGAAATGCCCAGAACAAGTAAGAGTGGATCCACCCCTAGGGCAGCTCCAGGGTGTGGGAAATCAATGCCAGCCACGTGAAGGCTATTTGGGGGCAAATGCAATTACCTTGAAATGGTTCTTTGTTCAGAGATATTCAAAGACTTGTCTTTTCTAAAACAGAAAGAATGAAACCCTAGACTTCCCAAACCGCCTCCCTCTCTGATTTTTTGCCAAGGTGCCGTCTTATTTTTATTTTTATTTTCCTTTCTTCTCCCAATACAGGTCAGCCCTGCTGGGCAAAGTGCTGCGGATCGACGTGAACAACAACGACCGGGGGCCCCTGTACCGAATCCCTCCTGACAACCCCTTTGTGAGCGACCCCACGGCTCGCCCCGAGGTCTACGCCTACGGAGTGAGGAACATGTGGCGCTGCTCCTTCGACAGGGGGGACCCCCGCACCAAGGAAGGCAAGGGGCGGCTCTTCTGTGGAGATGTGGGGCAGAATAAATACGAAGAAGTCGACATCGTCGAGAAAGGGAAAAATTACGGCTGGAGGGCGAGGGAAGGGTTCAGCTGTTACGATAAAAAACTTTGCACCAATTCTTCCTTGGGTAAGTAGATGTGCTCTCATTTTTAATTCCTGCCTTCAAAGCCTGGCTGCTTGGTGGTAAACACACCTTTTTGAGATGTAAACCTCTGCTGTCTCTGTCTAGAAGGGAACTGGCTTGAGCATAAATACTGAAAGTACAAATGTTACAGTTTCTGAGTTAGGAGGAAAGTGAAACGTGCTAGCTGTTGTTTTTCTAGGTGATTGATGTTGTTAGTGAAATTACTTAGTGATTCTGTGGTTCAGAGGGACAATTTCATCTTTGCCATATAAAATAAGCTTTTGTGCAGGAGCAAGAAAAATTTGGAGGAATTGTATTTTTCTCCATAACTCACAAGTAGTGTCCTTATTTTAGAAAAAGAGAGAAAAGCATTGACTGATCAACCATTATGCATGTTGCGTGCTTTGCAGGTAACTGAATGTATGGTGTATTTTTGCTTCTTTTAGCTATGACACAAAGGAAAACCTCATTTTATTTTCATTTCTTTAAACTATTCAAAACTGGATTGAGGATGTTTGCTGGCTGGCTAAATTCAAATGAACATGTGAAGTCAGAACATATTGAATTGCAAGGGCTTATGTGGACCATATCTTGTGCTAGAACCTCTTCTCAGAGATTCAGAGGGGCAGTAGATTGGGCTGGCACTGATTTGCATTAGCTGAGATTCTGATTATTTTCTATGTGCTGTGTGTTTAATATTTTCCTAATATTAACTCAGTGTAAATTCTTTCCTTTTATTAACTTCACTATGAGTATGAGAGTGATTAAGTATTTTTTATAAAAATGTCAAGAGCAAGGAGCAGATTTTTGCACTCCCTGTGCTGAAGCAGTTGTTCAGAGTTCATTTATTGCTCTCCTGTGTGACAGAATGCTCCACATGAGCATTCACGGCAGACACTTTACTGAGGTCTCCAGGGATTCAGAGCAATTTTTGATGACTTTAGAGACCCTTTGTTAGAACAGTGAAATGTCACAGCCCCTTTAGAATGATAAGTACAGCTGAAGTGTAGAAAACACCTGCTTTAGACAAAATTCCCCTGGTGCAAATTCCTTGCTGGCAGAGCTGCTGGGTTTGCTGCTTGCAGCATCTCCTACATGGGCAGGGAGAAAGGCTGTGAGGATGAGGAGGAAAGAGTACCAGGAGTCCCAAAAGAAAGGGGAGGAAGCACCTAATGGAGACCCCCAAGATCAGGACATCTCTCTCCGTTTTACATTTGTTTTATATTTTTACTTATATTTCACAATGAATATGCCAGTACTACATCATTCATGCCTGTGCCATCCCATAAATATTTGATGGCCCTTTCAAGTTGCTTCTCCATCTCAGAGGAACAGAAGCTATTTGTACTGACGTCTGACATATCTTTTCATCAGTGCCTACAGTCTGGAGTCACCCATTTCTTCTTTTCCTTTTACCACCTAAACAAAGCTTCATTGGGCAAACATTTCCCACATGGGTGCAGTGACTCTAGGAGTAACCTGTGAATTTGTAGCTAAACCAGACAAGGTCTGTAGAAATGTGCCAGAAGTGGCGCTAACAGAGATGGGTTGTAGTGGGAAGAGAAGGGATCAGGAGAGTGCTGAGGTTTCTTGGTGAGGGGCAGGGCGATCAAATGTGATTCTGAAATGGTGAAAATCAAACTATATCCAGCTCCATTGGCAATTCATTTAAATAGAAGATGCACCAGGGAACTTGATTGTACTCTGCCAGACTCAGAACAATCTAGATAAAGAGCTATTCTGCAGCATGTGCAAAACAAGTCACAGATCTTTTCTGCCCTACAGATGATGTGCTTCCGATTTACGCTTACCCACACAAAATGGGGAAATCTGTTACAGGAGGCTACGTCTATCGAGGTTGTGAGTCTCCAAACCTGAATGGCCTGTACATATTTGGTGATTTTATGAGTGGGTAAGTAAACGCTTAGGGCACTCACCTTAGGAAGTTGTACCCCCAATCAAAATCCCCCCCTCAAAATAACCTGATAGCCCTTCAGCCCTCCCCTCTTGTTTTTCCGTGTGCTTGTGTTGTCCTTGAAAGACAAGGGGTTGCAGGATGTGTCATACATTTGGGTCAATATTAACAATCTTTCACTCTTCAGAGAAGCTGCAGTTCCTACTGCAGCTTGTGTGAGTAGGAAGCATTAAATATCCTTTCAGGCGTCCTTGCTAATATTCATAGATCATCTGGGCCAGGTTGTATAAGTTGTTCTTTTGCCTTGCAGACGCCTGATGTCTTTGAAGGAGGATCATGCTACTGGAGAGTGGCAGTACAGTGAAATCTGCATGGGGACAGGACAAACGTGCATGTTCCCTGGGCTTATCAATAACTATTATCAATACATCATCTCCTTTGCTGAAGATGAAGCAGGTAATCTTGTAACTTTGTATCACACTGAATGGTGTGTTTCTGGTTTCTCTTCAGAATAAAACACCAGAGAAGGGATCAGAGAGGAATCCTGGCAGGCAGCGGGTAATGGGGAGGCACAGCACAAGTTTTTAAAATGCCAGATTCCCAGCATCCCCCAAATATCAAACCAAAGTTACAATGCTAATGTTGAGGTCTGTGTGCCATGCACTGCCTGCAGTGGGAGTTGGAGAGTCAGTTGCCTTGGGACTGAGTCTGCTGTGCTGGACGTGCTGCTGCCCACACACATTCCTTCTGGAGAACAGGGAGCAGAGGGGGCAAATAGAGGAAAACAAACCTTAGAAAAGAAACCTCATTCTTCAAAGTGCCATGCTGTGGGGAATGCAGGCCCTGGGAGCCTGAGGAGCTGATACCCAAGGGAGAGCAAGTCTGTATTCTTGTCTAGTCAAGAAGGCTGCAGGCATTATTAATGGATACAGGGAAGCAGATGTCATGAACAGCAATTATATATCTGCTCACCCTGGGCTGGAGTATTTGTACCTCTATAGGTGAAGCAGAACGAAAGCCTATGTTATATCTTGAATGAGGCATCAGCAAAAGAGTCTTAAGTCCATATTTTATAAATGCCAGTTGAGATTTTGCCTTGTGTAGGACTGAAGGATACAGTCTCTGGAGCTTTGCTGTGTTTTCATGACTGGAGACATTTTGCTTTCTAGAAGAGAGCTGCTGTGATTTGAAGAGGAGGAAATAGGGAGTCCTGGGGTGAAAGCTGGTGGTGTCTCCTGTTGTTGGTACAAGAGTGCTGCAGAATGTGCAGCCCATGCAGCCCATGGCTGTCAGAGGATGAGCCCCGTGATGTGTGCTTCATGGGCAACTCAGCAATGCAGGACTGTGCTCTGTCCTGTTCCTGGGAGGTCTTGGCTCATGATCACAAGCACCTGCTTCCAGAATGCCTCAGCTTTCAAACATCTGTTTTTTCCTGCAGATTATGTCAAGTTTGGATGTTGCTCAAATCATATAAATGCAAATTTAATCATGTGAATGCAAATCGTCCAAGTTAAGTAATAGCTTGAAAATTTGACTCTTTTTTTAGAGTTAAATTCCATTTTCTTTAATGGTTAATATTCATGGAATTTAGAGCTATTTCACAGTGCTGTAGTGAGAAGGCTATCTTACCCTATAATCAAATAACTTAGTTCAAATCAGCTTTATGCCAAGTGCAATATCAAGCTGTTGACTGCAGTCCTTGCTCATGCATATGAGGATGATCTCCTTCATCCTGTGCTTGTCAACAGAGTCTGGACAAAGCAGGGGTTAAATGCTGCCACCTTTTTTGCCCTATGCTGTGCTTTTTGGGCTGGAGTTTTTCAGAGGTAGTTAATTGCCTTGTTTTTGCTTTGTAGTAATGGAAAGAAATCTGTTGATAACAGTGTAGTGAGGTTGCTTTATCTGCTGTGACCAGTCTTCTCTTGCACCTTTTTAGTGTGCTCATTTTTTAAATTTAAATCTCATTTTTTACAAGTTTGCCACAGAGTTTATTTTAACAGGGTTTTCTTCACAGAAGCATTTAAGTTTTGGGGCTGTTGCTCTGATGAATGTTAATCTACCTGATGCAGTGGGTGTGTGTAAATGTCATGGGGAGATCTCTATTTTTGGCTCATTGCACAGCCATTATAAAGCCCCCAGCCCCATCCCTGGCCAGCAGAACATGACAGAGACACCCTGGGCACTGTGTCTGTAGGTGACATGTGTAGCCTGTGTGCTTCATGGCTTGAGCATCCAAACTCCTGCCAGAAACTTCCAGGGAAGAGGGGCAGGATGTAAAACACACATCATCACAAAACTCAGTGTCAGGTGTTTCCCATCCTCATTCGGACCAAGGCTGCCTCCGGCCTGTCATTAATGAAGCTCACCAGAAAAAGGAGGAAACCAGCCAGGGATAGCCAAAGGTTTCTGCCCTGGTATTATCTGGAGGAACTCAGCCTAGGGCAGCACAGGAGAGCACATAGGAGGATGGAGGCTCAGCCCCAGCTTCCACCAACTGCCTACACATTCCTTTGCTCATACTGACCTCTGTTCTTCCCCCTGGATTACCCACAGAACACCCAAGAAAATATGTCTTATTCACTAAGCAAGTCTCTATTGCCTCTTTTTCTATTTTCTCTCTCTTTTTTTTTAAATACTGCAAATATATTTTTTCTCTCTGATCCTTTTTGTTGCACCACTGAAGCACTTGAGCTCTCAAAAGAGAGCCAGAGATACTGTTTATTCCAATCTCCCCTGCACAACAGGAGAAGAAGGATAGAAATGCAGTTAAGAGAAAATAAGTCAAATAAATGGTGATGGACATTGTTTGGTTGAAGGTCAAGCCATGCACATGTGACCTGACAGCGTTGTGATGAATCAAATGCCTTTTGTGTGAGATATGTCTCACTCTGTGAGTGTGCTAGAGAAAGCAAAAGCAAAATCTTGTTCTCCTGTAATTCACACCAAAGGAATGCTTCATCCAAATGAACAGAAGACAGTGAACTTTCTTAATTTCCTCTCTTTTCATTTTAACAAAAGTAATTCAGGGTTTGACTGTTTTACATTAGAGAAGTCAAAGGACATGGATCATAATGAGATAACAAGGAAGGTCTGGGCAGATGAACCTGCAATGGAAATTTGTCCAAATAGTAATTCATGACAATTTGTAAAAGCTGCCACTCACTAAGAGTGTTTTGTGTCAATGGACTGCAGATGAGCTCTCTGATACCATGATACCAAGTTAATGCCTTTGTGCTGTACAGGACAGAAACTCCATAGAACAGTTTTTATGGGTGTGTCTGCTTTTTTTTTTTTTTTTTTTTTTAACCAGGGGAATTGTACTTCCTTTCTACTGGTGTACCAAGTGCCACAGCTCCCCATGGAGTGGTGTACAAAGTGGTAGACACCTCCAGGTATGAGATGTTCTTGTTGCAAGGCCTGGTGATGGTGCAGTGAGTGCTGGAGTGGATGTGGTGGTGTGGGTGGGATGTGTAATGCTGTGATGAGTGATGTTGGCTGACTAATTAATTCTTCTCCCATGCTGAGCCCTCCTGAGTTCCTTCCAATCAAGGAACATCTGGAACAACCCACTGTGGGTCTGCTTTGCTCCTGCAGTCATGGGGGTCTACACTGCCTGGTGCCAAATTTTTATGGGGCCTGTTGGTGTTACGTGAGTTTGGAGATTTCCTGAATGCTAAAGGAGTATTTTATGGGTGGCTTGTCTTTCTTAGGCAAAGTTTCTCTAGATTCCTGCCCAAAAGGAGACAGTTTTTCTCAAGGTGTTTGTTCTGAGTTCATCTCCATCCCTTTTTTAATCTCCCACAAGAGCCCTGTGCCTCCAGGCCACTGCAGCCAAAGCAGGACCAGTGTGACCTGCAGTGCTTTCTTGGGCAAACCAGACATGAATATCAAAAAGTGCATTCTTCTTAGTGTTTCAAAGAGCAATATGGATTGGAAAAGAAAACAGGACCATCTTTACACCTCCTGGATTCCATGTGCCTGTATCTGAGACTGGGCAAGGCAGGGAATAGCTGTTTTATGGGAAGACTTACAGCTGTTTTTTCCATCTTCCTGTTTTTAAAGTGTTACTATTATTGGCTAAACACCAAGCTACTTTCAGCCAGAAACGGAGAGTGAGATTTTTGTAGCTTTTCTCTTTTTTATGGATTAAATTTACAGCTTTAGCTATCTGAGAATTTTGAACCAAACCACTGTCTAGTTTTATGTTGAAGCCAGTCCTCAAAGTTAAAAAGCCCCTAGATCTGTCATGTGTTTCCCCCAGTTCTCCTCTGTCAGGAGCATTTTCCATTATCTAATGCAACAGAAGAGTTCCTGTAAACTATGTATTAAGAAGCTGGTATTACGCAACCTTTGCAAAAATAAAGAAAGCAGGAGTCAAATACAAGCTGTAAGTTGAAGTTTAAAAAAAGGTTTTGTTATGTTCAGAGTGCCAAAACAAGTAATTGGAAAATTCATAAAAGTCAGGAACATCCTTATGTAGACAGTCGAGAGAGAAGCTCTCTGCCTTCCACAGAAATGCAAATGCAAACAATCCTAATTGCACAGGAGTTATACCCTCCGAATGCAAGCATCATGCATTTTTGAACCAGTTTGAAAACCCCTGAAGAAGTCTGAGGATTACCAAGACAGCTGCCATAGGAAAAAGTGGTGATGAACTGATATGACTTCCCAGAAGTGAGATACGTCTCTGTGGCAAACAAACTGTGTCAAAATAAAGCACCATACTAAGAAAAAGCCTCTGGAGGAGACACTTAGAGTTCTTTTCTGAAACTAATGCATTTTTGGCATGACATTTATTTGGGCTTTCTGTGTGAATTATTTTGCTTCCGTGAAAATAGTCTGAAATCTTGCACACACATGACCTTTGTGTCAGATGTTCAACATATACTGTCTAGTTTTGTAATTTTTATTTTCAGTTTGATTAATCTCTTTCTGTAGTGCTTGAACCTGCCAATGTTTTATTTCCTTAATGGCTTCAATAGTGGCAACTGAAAACAGACAGAGGACTCCACTGCCTTGTGGATATTTGGACTTTCATCAATTGTGATCTGTGATTCTTTAGTTATGTTTTCTACTGTAAGAGATTAGTTGCATCATATAAAGAGACTTCTAATTTTTTTCCCAATAAGAATAATATTCTTAGAAAAACAATGGGAAGCAAAGTGTTGCAATGCCAGAGGAAAGGAATTAATTGTGCAGTGTATGTGTCCCTTTCTTTCAAGGACAGCACCACCAGGAAAATGCCAAGTTGAGCCATCACCCGTGAAAGTCAAAAGCAAGCGCATCCCCTTTGTGCCAAAGGAGAGTAAGTGTAACTCTTGCTGTTTATTATTGGTTCTTGTTAGCTGGCAGTAGATACAAACTCCAGACTTGAACATCTCTCCACATGTGTGGAGACTACCCAGAACTTCACTCTTCAGAGTATCCTCAAAATTAAATCTTTCCAGATGTTTTGGATCTGAAGAGTTGGTTCAAGTAAGCCCTGCAGTATTTCGCCTTTCCTGGCCATGTGAAGTTTACTTTGTAGTTTCTGACCCTGTTAATTTTCCCTTTTTCATGCTACCCATTTCATTACATGGTTTCCCTGTAACTCTTCCTGTCCAGAGACCCAGTGCTCAATGGTGCTTTTCAGTGACAAGTGATTTCTTGCAGTGGCTTCAGGTAGTGGAAAGGATATGATGGGTAAAGGGTTGGAAAGTAGCTCATTGAGCAAGATGAGGGCTGAGTCATTGTTAGTTGAAAGTGAGAAAATATGGGATGAGAAAATGCTCCCAAAAGAATCTGTGATCACACACTGAGGTGAACTCTTGGCTTACCCAAGCCCTCCAGGGCCTTTTGATTGCTTCTTGCTGAGTGAAGTATTGTACTGCTAAAGCTGGAGTAGTCAGTGGTGGAGCTGAATCTGCAGCAAGCCAAGTATTATTTATGTGAGATACAAAAACCTAAACACAATATTAGGATCTCAAAAGTAGACTAGGCAGTATCACAGTTCTTTTCCCCTGTGCATTTAATTTACACATGTAAGTACCTAGGCAGTACCCCAGCAAATTGCCTTCCAAATCAGTGTAGTCCATGAACTTTGTCACATGCTAATGTTACTGCAGGAACTCTAAAGTCTAAAGGATACTTTTATTTAATTTTTAGTTACATTAATCACATTACATTGCATTTGAGTTGCTAATATTTCCTATGGTTTTGGCTTCAGAGAATAATGGGGGCACTCAGCACCTTGCAACATTGAGTCTTTAAGGTGGAACAAATTCTGAGGCTAATTATTGACTGCTGACATGCCTGATCACTCAGTATCTTCAGAGACATTCTTCTTTTCTAGCTGTGCAGGCAGCTTCCAAATATTAGTAACTGGGTTCATATTCAACCATTTTTGTCTGATTCTGCTTATGCATTATTCTCTATGCAAGTCCAAAGTTCAGATTTTTAAAGTATACATATAACTAAATCTTTTGGGCTTGTCTACAAGGTAGTTTTTGTCATAAATTAAAACTTAGAAATGGTGGGAGAGATTCTACTAAGTGTCTCAAGAACAACACTCTCTATTTGGTGAAAAATAAGCACGACCATTTTGATTCAGAAGCATGGAAACAAGGATGTGTAGCTGTAAATATTTATTGTTTTGGTTAGTATTCAGTCTGAATGTAACAGAATCACCAGGGCATGTGCCTTGTATTAGCTACGAGTGCATTTTTTTGACGTGTATTTAATAAACAGTTTAATAAAGAGTATTATATAATGACAACTTGATCCAATGAGGTGAAAAGCACTCCCAGGTGACCATTAGCTTTCATACAGTCCTACACAATATTCAATCAGCCCCAGGGTTTTCAAGTGCTTTGCCAGACCAGGCTCCTGCAAATGAGCTGTGCACAGGTAAGGCCTGCAAATCGGTTTCTTGCCTTGAGAGCCACAGCTTTCAAAGAAAGGAAATATTTTCATGTCATGAACACAATTCCTTTTCAAAGAGCATTCTTTGGAAAAACATGAACCAGTGCAAGGGTTTGTCTTTTGGGGACAATAGATACTAAGCACAAATAAGACAGTGATATTTTTCCTTGTCTCTGTACTACAAAGCAAATGATGAATGAGAATGCATAAATCTGGGATATAATTCAAAGTCATGATGTCTTTGCAAATGTCTGTGACACTGTCCTAGCTCTGTTGAATGTTAGTCCATGGTATTCTGAATTGCTTCCTTCTGGCAAACTAAAACTTATTTTTAAGCTAAAAATAAAGCACATGTGAATAAGCAAGTCCAGAAACACCTGGAAACTGTGACAGCAAAGAATTTTCATCTCTTCAGAGTTCAAGGCTCTTTTATTTTTTTTTTTTTTCATAAGGAAGAACAAACTCAACCCCAAATCCTGTTTTATGTGTTGTCCTGGCAACTCCGTTCCTCTTGCACATTCCAGTTGCCAGAGAGAATTGATTTTGAATGTTCCCGATTTCAGCTCCTCTGAATAAAGCATCTGGCCCAGTGGGGAGGCCACGCTCTCCTCTGGTAATGATCCAATCCTTAGTAATGAAGGGAAGAGCAGAAATAGTGCCTGTCTGTAAAACGCTTTGGATGTGGTGAAGAGCTCCTCTCCTGAATGTGAAACTCCAGAACCTACAGCTACCCTTCAAGGGCCAGGTTTATTTGCCAATAAACCACTTGGAGCTTCCTTTTTGGGAGAGGCTCAGTGTTGGCATTCAGCCCTGCAGTCCTCTCTGCTAACTACCAGCAGCCGACATTTTTCTCTGAGGAAATACCGGCTCGCTAAGAGCGTTGCTGCTTATCAACAGGATCAATTAGGCAAATTCCAAGAAATTAGTTAAATAAGTCAAAAATCAGCACTGGTTTTGTACAGTTGTCTTCAACCCAGAGAGTGACAGGCTCATGGTTTTCTGGCTTTTCCCCCAACAGAGTTTATTATGAAAGAACCAACAGCACATCCGCGGCTGAAGAGCACGACCCCGAGGGGAGGCGACCCCGGGCCCCAAACCCCGCGCCCGCCGGCAGTGGATGGGGCGGGCAGAGCCCCAGGGCCGGGCAGGGGGGCAGAGGAGAGCGGGCAGCGCAGGAGGAAGAAGCCGCCCAGCGATGGGGCGGTGCGGCTGATGCGGCGGGGCCGGCGGGGCCGCGCCCGCGGCAGGGTGGAGGTGTTCATCCACGGCCAGTGGGGCACGGTGTGCGACGATGGCTGGGGCTTGGCTGCCGCCGCCGTGGTGTGCCGCCAGCTCGGCTTCCCCTACGCCGTGCGGGCCGCCAAGAAGGCAGAGTTTGGGCAAGGGACCTCCCTCCGCATTCTCCTGGATGATGTGCAGTGCTCCGGGCAGGAGAGGACGCTGCTGGAGTGCTCCCATGCCGATATCGGCACGCACAACTGCTCGCACGAGGAGGATGCTGGCGTGGTGTGCAGCCGGGAGGAGGTGACACACGGGTGACTGGAGAGCTGGGAGAGGCAGCCGAGGGACTTGGAGCACATCCCTTTCTTGCCCAGCCCTCTAAACCAGCTGCAGTATTGAGGAGGGTGTGCCTTGCCTTGAGGATGCTGCATCTGTTCAGAGTAATCTTATGTTTTCTTCATGTTCGTCCCATGCATCTGCCTCAGAGGGGAAAAAAAGTAAAACGAAGCACTGAACTGAGTATGTTGTGGTCAGGGGTTCCATTTCTATGGGTTTTTTTTTGTAATAAGAAATCTCCAAGCATCAGCCTTTATAGATCAGAAAAGAGATGCATCCTATTGCCCTTTCCCATTTCAAAATACAGAATTCTTCAGCTGTGCTTCACAATGTTTTGCCAAAAGATAAATTCCCAAATGACTGTGTTTCATTCTTACAGAAGCATTTGCATTGTTTGCCTTGCTGTGCCACCTGCAGCTCTGAAGTTTCTAAGGACGTGCCTTTCTAAACCTGAGCCTTTCTTTGCATATCATGAAGTATATCTTTTTCTAAACTTTTCATTCACTAGCTTAAAGGAAAATTATTTTTCTGTAATGTTTTTATTGGTATTAACCTATTGGTCATCAAGAATAAGCAAAACCAGATGATTTAGAAGAAATCATAGTATACTGCATGAAAAATATTTCTGCAGTTTACATTAGCCTAAGTGAAAAGAAAATCTAACCCCTTTTACGTGAACAAGATTGAAAATCTATCCCTTTTTAGATGAACGGGATCATTATCAAGTTTAGCTCTGAGGATATTTTCTCTACTTCCCCAAACTTTATGAAGGCACATGTTTTTTCATTCAGTTTTTCACAGGTGTGAAGGACTAGACAAGAGGTAATGCACTGAGGCAATAATCCTGTAATATTTACCCCTTTTTAGAGGATATTAAAAAAAAGCAACTCTATTTTGTCTGAAATATTTTTCACCTGAGTGGTGATGGGAGACACATGTTGTCTTATGAAAGCATTTGGCCTGGTTATTTGTTTTCCCTGGTGTAATCAGGATAGGTTTTTTCTTGCTGCTCAAACAAGAACATGAGAAAGACAAAAAAAAACCCAAAACCCTAAAAAACTTCAAATGTAAAATGACCAGTGTGTCTAGAAATGTTCACAAGCAAAACCTTGCATCTAAAGCTCTTACTGGGGATATTTATTTTAACAGAATTTCAAGCTGACGGTATCTTCTTAAGTCTGAAACTTGTATAGGGTAAATTAATCTGTTTTAAATATTTTTCCTGAACTTTCTGATAAATTCTCATTAAATTGTTTTTGGTATTAAAGAACACCTTCAATACACAAAACCAGATGATCCAAAGTATTTTCCCCTACTTCTTATGAAGTATAAAGGGGAAACAGATGTATAAAGTGCCTTTTGAGAAGTACTACTCTCATTTCGTTTGAAAACCTACAAATGCCATTGCACGCCAGACTGTTACCAGGCCTTTCCCATTGCAGTGAAGTTGCAAACCCATTTGTTTCAAGCACAGAAATTCACTTCAGGCACATCAAAACGTTCAGGGAACAGGAGAGTCCTTTGTAAATTCTTTTGTTAAAAGAGTTGGAACCTATTGAGCTGGCAGGACTAAAGGGCTGGAAGAAAATGGAAGGTACAGATACAATCTCTCTTTTCCTGAATTCCTCTTCCAGTTCTTTTGGCTCATTGGCTAGATTTCAGCTCACTCTGTCTGGGAGATTTTAAGGAGAATCTTGGTCATAGTTATACTTCAAAACTTCTAGGTAGAAAAAAAGATCTGCACAATAAAAGTTACCCTAAAGGAACTGAGGTGATTCCAGGATGTCTGCCACAGATGAATTAGGCAGGAATTTCACCATCATAGTCTAACTATTAAATATTCATTTTCTAATTTAACTCTTAGTTACCCTGCACCTGCATTTGTCCATTTGAACATCCTGAGAAGAAGCAGAGGCCACGTACATCGTGGGTATTGCTGGTGGGGACTTGCACCAGCCCCGGCTGGCAGGCAGGGTGACACACAGGCTCTGGTGGCAGCCAGAGGCACAGGAGAGCCAGCCCCCAGAGAGCAGCTGTGGGTGAGAGTGAACTGTGCCTGGCACAGAGCCCTGCACCCCCCGTGTTTGCTGGTGCTGCTATGCAGGTGCTGCCAACTCCACAGGGAAATATTTATCAGCAGAGAAAGAGACAAGACTTGTAAGCACAGGGTTTTTTCCTCTTATGCTTTCTCCCAGCCTACACTGAGTGGGGAAGGTGTTCAAATAGTATCAAGCCAGCTCGGCACACATGGTTGTGTGCCTGTCAGCTCAGTACGTTGCTATGATGCTGGGGAGGTATTTCAGACCATTGTGGTCCCTTCCAAGCTTAAAATATATCTGTTTTAAGTCCTGGTATCTGTCAATCTAGTTCACTGGTATTTAAATTATGAGCCTGTACTATTTAAAGCACACACGTATACATACATTTAAATACCTGCTATCTCATCTGTTGATATCATTTTTATATAGCAGGATGTCACACCAATTAAGCATCAGATAAACTAATAAGCCCTGCTGCTACACTTGAACATGACAGTATACTTCCTGGATGCTGCTTCAGGATAAATCTTAAAATAGCCCACTGTGCAACCAGACTTCCTCATGTAGTCTGTGGCAGTCCCAAACTTTTGTCTAGTAGCAATATGGTTTATTGCCTTGTCTCCTGGTTCAACTCTGTGACTGAGACTGGAGCACCTGCATTTTTCCTGACATATCTTTCCTTAAGTTAGCACACCTGTATCACATAGAGGACCCAGCATATCTCTAAGGGAACAGAGTAAACTCAGCATTTCCATGTCTTTATCTCTGAGGCAGAGTAGCTCTGCCCAGAGCTCAGGATCTTTTACTTATGTCCCTGTGGTGCCCAGCATCCAGCTTGAGCACTGCCACACTGTGTTGCAGTCTGCAGTATAGACATTACCTTCATTTGAACTTGCCATACTCTTTCAAAAAAAATCAAATAGATAACTCTTCCCAACATATATAGGAATGATCTTTAGAGGTTGCCCAAGCAGTGGAGGATAGTGAAATAGGTAGGGTGCTGTATCAGGGGTTCTCACTCAAATGCTGGCAAAACCCTCCTGGGAGCTGAGCCTTGGCTGGAGCCATGAGGATCCATGTTGATGTCCATGAGGAAATTTCAGCTCTGCCCAGGTCAGGCTGCAGGGTATGAACAGCATGAGGCACAATGTATCACATTAATAAGCGCAGGCATGACTCAAGTTTGGAAAGCTAAGTGGTGGCACTGTAGGTGACACTGGCAGAGGGTGCAAAGATGAGCCTGGGGCCCCAGCTTCACATGCTGCCATCGTGTTTGTCTTGTCTTCAGTGTCTCACCAGTTAGACCCTTGTGTTGGGATTTATGATGGCCAAGGGAGAACAGCAGGTCTTGAGCGCTTGCCCTGCCCCAGAGCCCAAACCCAGCAAAACACTCCCAGGGCTGTGCCCAGCTCAGCCTGCCTCTCCCTTCCCGGGTTAGCGCTGGTAGGGCTGTGGGGGACAGTCCCCAGCACAAACCCGTCCCTCTGTCAGAGAGCTCAGCCTATCGCTGTTCGGGTGTGGTCAACAAAGGAATTCGGAGGCACAAAGGAGTAAAACAGTCACAAGGTATCAATATCAAAGTCTACTGTCTCGGAAACATGCCAGTAGTCCTCTCTAAAGGTCAGCTTGGCAAGTGAGATGCACTGGCCCCCTTAGATACTTTCTTAAACAGACATTTTTCTACATGAAAAGAGATGTAAGCATCCTTTGGTAACTACTAACTGTATTTCCAAATGTAAGCTTTAAGAAAACATTTTTTTTTCCTCTGTAAACCAAAAGACATGGAACCCATTTGATGTACGTTCATACCTTGCTGCCTCGTACATGAGTTTCCCAAGGTTCTCATGTCTAGGGCACAGGTGCAGATATAGAACTGCCTCAAGCAATGTTTCAGTGTTGTCAGAAAAACAACTATGATGGAAATGGCAAGCATTCCTTTACAATAATGTGGTAAATAGGGATGCTATTTTTAACAAAACAAAACAAAAAATGTCTGTACTGCTCAGTCAGTTATACAAGTATCACATCAAGTAGTTAGTTCCTCAGGGGCATTAGCTGTTGGCAATAACTAAATCCTTAGACTGTTTCTGTTATTATTAACATCTTGCCATTTACTTGTCCACTCCATGCTGGAACATTTTATTGACTGACAATGATCAAGATCTCAATATGTAACGGCTGGGGGACAACTGGCTCAGGGTGTAAATCACTGCAAAGATCTGTATTTGGCAATGCTGGGTAAGTAACACTTAATCCACTGAAGATTTTCTTTTGACTCATAGGGCATGATCTGTGGCTAGAGGCCTGGTTTTAGGTCAGCTCATTTATCATTATTAACTTGTTATGAGAGTTTTCTTGTCCACGTCTGCCGTGGTAAATTCTGAGTGACAAGGACGCCCAGCCCTCTGGCTATTTGTGTGCTGCTGAAGGCATTTCCCAGCACAAGAGCTGCCTATGCTCTGCCTTCTCTTTGCTGTCCTCACAACTTAAACAATGCTGCACCTTCAGAGAGAGAATAGAATATTTTCCAACATAGATAGCCATGCAAAGCCAAGCAAAAGAGAGCAGGACGAACCGTATATCTCACCAGCTTTTCAAATTCACCGTGGAACTTCAGCTGTTAACAGTTCCCAGTTCTGTGCTCCTCTGATGGGCTCCCAGATCTCTGTGTGTGCAGGCTGGCAGGATGTCCACGCGGTGGCACTTCAGTCCCCAGCAGCAAGGGGACATGCAGGAAAGCTCAGCTCAGCCCAGCCCAGCCCAGCTCAGCCCAGCCTTGCTCCATCCTCCCAGCGCAGCGTGCGGCTCCCGGGCAGATCATAAACACAAGAGCGTCTTGGGATCACGTCCTTCACTCAAGGGTATAGAAACACGTTAGAATACAAACAAAGGGTTGTATTAAAGTTTGATGGAACGCAAAAGTTTTTATTGAAGTTCATCTTTAAAGCATAAAAATTAAGGTAGTTCCTGCAGCGTACCCAGGCTGAATGCTTATTGGAGTTATCAGTTGATAATTATATTTGCCTGAGAAGCCTAATTTTGAGAGTTTACCTGATTTACTCAGGAGCTACAACTGTATCACATAGCCTCTCCCATCAAAATGTGTAAAATACGAAACATTTTATCACCTTCCAGTTAGCTGCTCACAAACAAGGCACAAGCAGGAATTTTTCGCAGGAATTATTCTGAGACTGATTCCAAATGCAGGAACGGAGGTTGTGATTGAAATGCAGTGATTGAAAGGCTGCTTGACTAAGGGCAGGATGGGAAAAAAGGAGGATGCAGCAGATGGTTTGCATACCTTCTTGGTTTTCCTGAGCAATTTGAGGCTTTGCTCTTCCTGTCAGAAATCTCCAGAGTGCAGAGGTCCCGCTGAGGCCAGTGATGGTTCCTAGTGCCATCCTCCATCACTTTCCCTGGCTTCTTGTGAGCCAGCTTATTTACTTAGCTCCCACAACAGCTTGTTGCCATGAGTTCCCCCATTTAACAATTTGTTGTGAAAAATGTATTCCTCTTTTACACCTGCTGTTGGATCATTTCAGTGGCACCTCCTTGTTCTTGAATTATGCAAAGTAATGACTCGGTTTGTCCCTATTTATCTCCAGACAACTGGTGTTTTTCCAGACACCTGTCATAACCTCCCTCACTCATCTTTTTTCCGGTTTAAGGCTTAACCTGTTCTGGTAGCTGAGCTGGTAGGAAGAGTGCATGAGGTATTCCCACATGGTGAGTGTGCCCCAGGTTTATCCAGGTCTCTATCTGCCAGTACATTCAGGCACCTTGTTTTACTTGCTCTCCCATTTCTAATCACTGTCAATGCTCTGCTTGCTTCTTTCATCTGTACTGAGCATTAAGGTGAAGTTGCTAAATAAGTACCACCACTAAATATACATAACTGGTTTGCATGTATATGGGTATGTATACACATATTTTGTCTTCCCCCATGCATTACTTTTCATTCATCAGAAACTAATTTCCACATTTTTATGGCTTGCTCCCTTATGTCCTGCAATCCTTATGCAATTTGTGTAAGTATTAGATTGTTTGTTTTGAATAAAACAGTATCAGCTCATACTCCTGTGGCCGGATGAGAAATGAGCATGTTGTATAAAACAGTGCTCAAAGCAGATTGCTCTAAAAACCTTCACCTGCTGATTCCTACCAGCATCAACAGCACATTTCCATTGTCTCTTCTAATTTAAACAGTTAAAAGTCAACAAAAAGCCTCTGCCTTCCTTGCCCTGGGACACTTGATTTGTCTAGGAGCCTTCAGAGATGAGCTTTATTTAAAACACTTTTGTAAACAAACATAGGAAGGTGCAGCATCCTTCGTGACCTCCTCATGCACCTGTGCAAAGCATCATCTCCACCCAGGAAAGCATATATCCATACATACACACATATATATGTGTGTATCTGTCATAGAATAGTTTTGGTTGAAAGGCACCATAAAGATCGCCTAGTTCCACCCTCATCCCCTGCCATGGTCAGGGACACACATTACACTAGACCAGGTTGCTTAAAGCCCCATTCAACCTGGTCTTGAAGACTTGCAGGGACAGGGCATCCACAACTCCTCTGGAACACCTGTTCCAGTGCCTCACTATCCTCACAGTAAAGAATTTATTCCTAATATCTAATCTAGATCTATGTTCTTAAAGTTCAAAGTCATTTCCCCTTCTTATATGTAACAAGTCCCTCTCCTACTCTCTTGCAGTCCCTGCAAAAAGGTCTATCCGGAACCTTCTTATTCTCCGGGCTGAACAGCTCCGACTGTCTCAGCCTGTCCCCGTTTGAAGCATATTCCAGCACTGTGAGCATCCCGGTGTGCCGCTCTGGGCCCTCCGCAGGGGCACAGGCCGAGCGGCCGTGCTGGATCAGCGCAGCGCTCCGGGCCCTTTAACGGGGCCGTCCCCGCCCCAGCCGGGGCTGCTCCGGCCCGCCCCGGCCGCCCTTTGCTCCGTGGGAGGGGCGGCGCTGGCAGCTGGCGGGGATGGAGGTGCTGTGGGCGGCGGGGGGGCTCCTGCTGGCCCTGTCCCTCCTGGCCTTTCTCCTGTACTGCTGCTACGTGCAGTACATCCACGCCAAGTACGACTACATCCCCGGCGCCCCGCGGGAGAGGTAAGGGGCTGGCCGGGCAGGCCAGGCGGCGGCGGCCGGCTCGGTGTTTCCGCAGAGCCGTGGGGCAAGGTCAGAGCAGGCGATAAACCCTGCAGCCGGTGTCCGTGGGCCGGGCCGGGCCGGGCCGGCGGGTGCGGGCAAGGGCAGCGGTGAGGGCTCAGCAGCCTGCTCAGCCGCACGGCCTGCCTGGCCGGGACTGAATGTCCTGACCTACATCTCCCCGCTGGCCACAGCGGCACGACGGGGCGCTTTGGAGCCGCTCACCCGAGCTGTGTTTGCCCATAGCCCTGGAAAGGGACCTGGCAGCACCGCCAGCTCCACGCTGCTCCAGGAGGCACGTTGGCACGAACTCCAGCAGGCGCCTTCCCTGCTCTCCTTCATAAGCTAGGCGTTTAGTTTCTGCCAAAAATAAATAAAAATGTCATAAGTGATAAGGGGCAGAGAGAAAGCTGCCGGCAAGGCAGTTGCAGCGCTGTCACAAGAAGTCACGGTTCCTGCAGGAGAGTGCGAGCTTCCCACTTGACCCCACCTGTGGATGCACATGCCCTCCATAACATACCACAGGAAGAGACACCAGCACTCATCCACTGCTTTACAGGGACACCACTCTCCCCTGCCACCTCCAGGCTTCAGCCTACTTGTGTAATCAGGGTCAGATACCAAGACTAGAGAGAGGATCATCTTGTCATACCTGAACCTGCTCATCCTTAAGTTCATTTTGAGGTGTGAAGTAACACCGTAGAGTGATGGCACACCAGAGGAGCCATGAGTGGGAGACCTTGTTTCCTGTGCTGTAGATAGAGCAGTTTCCAGAGCTAACAAAGGAGTTGTGTTGTACTTGGGGCTTTCACATCTTTTTAGAATACAGTTACAAAGGTGGAGTCAAACAAGTGGAAGATTAAAAATTTCTGTAGATGTTGAGTTCTTGTTATTTTAAGCGCCTCCCAGTTCCAACAGTAATAAAATAAGTGTCTGTTTTTCCCCATAACTTATTTATACTGAAAAGGATGATAGCATGACTCTCTGTCTCTCAAATGGAAAACAGACCTTGAGTGCAGCTTGCTTCATTTAGAGAGGAGCTTGGCCAAATCTTCCTTCAGATTTATTCAAAGCCAATGGGAATTCACCACTCACAGTTAAAGGAAAGAATTGATCTCTACGTTTTTAGTGCAGCTATTGTATTTGAAGAGTTAACATTTTGTATTAATTTCTTCAGTTCCCATATTAACCAGTAATTATCCTCCTCAGTATTTGAAATGATGTGGTTTTGGACAGAAGGAGATGGTTCCTAATTTCTCTTAACAGAAATCCATAGACAGAAATGAAGTTACACTTACCAGGGATGAGCATGTATTAAAGAGTTCTTAATGTAAATGTCTCTTTCATGTACAGCAATGTAATAGCTGCAATCCAGATTCAGTCAGACAGGCAAAGTGCAAAGCAATTCATGGGAGCTCCCATCCAGACCCAAATATCTCTTATAATACAGCGTAAGAAAAAGATCACGTCCTTCATCTCTGTACTGGTCCTGCTGGCTGCGTGTGAGCACCAGACAGTCTTTGGCCCCCAGTTTTCCAGCTTGGTGAGGGCTGGGCATTGGCACAGCTCAGTGTTATTTTCATCTTCCCTTACTAGGAAAACATGAGCAGCACTCGCTGTGCAACAAGGATTGCAATCCGTACAAAACCCTATGCTGGTATCCTCATAACTCTTAACCTTCATATTCTGCAGCTTTTTATTTGGACACCTACCAATCATATGGAGAATGGTGAGGAAACAGGAGTTTACGCCAGATCTCTTCCTGCAGTGGTAAGTTGAGGCACACTAATAACATGACTGGGGTGGTGCTGTAGCACGTGTGAGAAATCCAGGCACAAGGACCCTTACAGAATTACATAATTAGCATAATTGAGAAGGCTGGCAAAGGAGCTAGAGAGAGAGAGAGCACTCTTCTTTCAGATCAGATTAGATATTAGAAAAAACTTTTTCACTGAAAGAATGGTTAGCCATTGGAATAAGGATACTGGTGGATTAACTTTGTGGAGATGTTCAAGACACATCTGGATGTGGCACTTGGGGATATGGTTTAGGGATGATTATCGTGGTGATGAGTTGGCAGTTGGATCAGGTGATCTTGAAGGTCTCTTCCAACCTTGATTATTCTGTCCTGTGATTCTCTTAATGGCTTTATTGGCTGGGGACTGTGGTAGTTTCCACTGTAATATGCTCTGGTCCTTTGAGGTTATTAGGTCTGAGCTGTTACATGTTGGTAGTTTGTACCTTAATTTTCCTTTTTAAAAAGTTTTCTCTTCTTACAGGGCAGAGAAATATGGACCTGTTGTACGAATGAATGCCTTTCACAGAATCTCAGTATTGATTGTGAGCCCTGAAGGAGTGAAGGTACTGAAAAATAAAGCCAAATCAATAGTGGAGATCAGCCCATCCCTCCATAACGTGAGAGCTAGTGCCTGATGATCAGAGCAGCACAAAGCAGCCAGTCTGTGCTTGGCTCTGCCTGGGTGAAGAGGATGAGGTGCTTGGCTGTCCTGATTTATTTTTTCCTTGATCAGTTAATTTATTTTGTTACTTTTATTTAAACAGCACATATAGCAAGCATTTTCCATTTGTGAAAAGCAGGCCCTCTGCAAGAGCTCAATATCTTGAATGGGGCACGAGCTACCAAATTTCTTTCTCTAAGTCTTTGCAATTACAACTGAGTGAGATTTCAGGTCATTGGGCAGAAAAGTGCTAGAGGCATGCATAACAAGCTAGCAGCACAGGAACTGGGGAATCAGGGCACACCAAATAATTCATCTACTCTTCAGACTAGTGCTGCAGAAGAAGAGTAAATGTGTGTGAGTGAAATTTTGTATTTTGTCTGGGAAACAGATTGCACTCAGTATTTACTGACCTGAGATTTGGTTTTAGGAGTTCTTGATGTCACCACAGCACCCAAAGGATCCAATAGTGTATGGTACTCTCTTCAGCCTGTTTGGTGAGAGGTAGGCAAAACCCATCTGAAGCTACCGTGATCTGAAAATAAGTGCAAGATTAATAATATTACAGGCATGACATTTTGACTCAGACCATTTACCTTAATGTAGGGATTAATTTCTAATTCCAGACACATGTAAGCAGCATGTACCTATTAAGCTATATGTCAAGTCAAATGTCTTCCCAGTCAGGGAGGAGGATATGTTGGATTTTGTTTTACCTTGATCATGTATTCTTTTTCCTACTGGAGATGTCCAGTTAGTCTCAGAGCAGTCTGCTCAAGACCATCATCATACTTCTCAGATTTTAGAGCACTGATTTTAGAGCACTCCATAAGGCATGACAGTTTGCAATTTCTAAATTCAATTCCAAAAAGAGGGATTTTTTCTTTGTTAATCTGAAGCTTTTAAAAATATAATAATCAAGTTACTATTTTATTTGCATAACCGCTGTAATGAACCAGCATCTTATTGGACTCATCAGTCCACACCTACGTGGAGGAAAAATCTGTGGTTCAGTTGTTGTCCAAAGTGTGGTTGCATACTCAAATGTACTCCCTACACATGGGGAAAAATAAAAGAAAGTAGATGTGAAAGACTTACATTTGTGACTACATGGGGTTCAGCAGGCTCCCTTGCATAAAACTGTTCCTTTCCTTGTTTTCCTGTGTGCTAGGTTCATAGGGAATGGCTTGGTAACTGTTTGCAACCACGAGCATTGGCGCAAGCAGCGGAGGATAATGGATCCGGCTTTCAGCCGAAGGTAAGGCAAGTATTTCTGGGATAATCTAGCTGTTACTTTTCTGTATTGTCATGCTTCTCCCTGCCATTATTTGGTATTTGGATGGAAAAGACCCCAACATTCAGTGCCAAAATCATATTTAGCTTAGAATCCAGCATTCCATTCCCATGCTAAGTATAATTTGACCAGACTTCCCATGGAGCAGTGACACCCCTATGAACTCAGCAATGGCAGAAAGGTCCCAAGGTTGTGTATCCTGGAGCATGATTATGGCTGCCTTATCCTGTTGGAAAAGATAAGGCAGAGGGTTGGTCTGGTTTCTTTGTACACCTTGATGCATTGTATGTAGGGTCCAAAGATAAAGTCCATGTGCCTTGGTGGGCAAAGGCCACCACCCTTTGCCATAGCAGATGTTAATTACATGGCAGGGCAGAGCAGGGCTGCTGTATGAAGAATCTAGCTCATTTTATATGTTTGTTTTTTAATGTATTAAGACAAATTAATTATAAAATTTTAAAAACCTTACCATTTTCTATGGAAAATAATAAAGATTATTTTGTCTGAGCAAAGATGTCCTCTCCAGAGCCCCCATTACTCATCTTTATTGATTGTTCAGCTACCTGATTGGTCTGATGGAAACTTTTAATGAAAAAGCAGAGGAGCTGATGGAGAAGCTAGAGGAAAAGGCAGATGGAAAAACAGAGTTTAGCATGCTGTCGATGATGAGCCGGGTGACTATGGATATCATTGGCAAGGTACCAGCTGTCCCTTTCTTGTTTCCTGTGCAACTGGCAGGAAGGGATGGAAGTAATGCCTGCCAGCAGCAGGGTGGGATCAGGAGCTGGAGGCAGGGAGAAAGATCTTTATCCAGCAGTGCCAGAAGACCTGCAGGACTAATTGTGCCACTTCCATTCAGGCTGAGCCATGGGAAAGAGCAATTAGGGAAGAGTCTGCATAGTCTAGGTGTGGCCTTTGCAGAAGTTCTTTCAGCCTCATACCTCCCAGCCCTCCATGCCAAAAGGGACACACCAGGGCTCTTTCATGGTTGGAGGTTGTATTATTGCCATTGTATGTCAGCATGAGGTCTGCCTTATGCTGCCTTTTCCCTTTCTATGAAAACCAGTTTGGGAGGCATGGAGAGTAGTAGTAAATTATTAATCCACCCAAATAAGGAGAAAACGTAATGTTGATATTGCCTTCCCCTCGCAGCCTCCTGCAAGGTAGGATCTAGCATGAGATATTTTTAGGGGAAAAGGTGGTGCTGTGAGGCTATCCTGCTCTTTCACCCCCTCCCCAGCAAGTTTCCTTTTTCTCTCCTGCTTCTCAGGTAGCCTTTGGCTTGGAATTAAATGCACTGAGTGATGACCAGACGCCTTTACCCAACGCTGTGACTAAGGTTATGGAGGGACTGAACAAGGCACGCGTCCCCTTCATGAGGGTCTGTACTCTCCTCACTTCAGTCCTATCCTCACATTCAGCTGCTCCTGCTTGAGTTCATGGAGCTGTGCAAGGTCCATATATGTCAGGGAAACAGTCATCTGTGGATCTTTCCCTCCAATGTGCATCAAGATAAAATTCATTACTGCTTAAAAAAATTCATGAAATTTACATCAATATTTAATGCTTCTTTTTTTTTTCTTTTGTTCCCCCCTGCATGTGTCTCCTTCCGATATAGTTTTATGCTCTCATACGCATTAAAAATTGAGATTTTTGCCATTTGTCTAAGAAGGATGGCAGCCTTCACTCAGGATGGAAGAAATTTGAGCATTCTTGCTGAGAAAAATTACATTTTCAACCCAAATTCATCTACTAGGAAATGATGGATGTAATATATTAAATATTTAAGTAAAGAATTATTCCAGTGTCTCATGAAAGATGTAGTTCAGACTTTTAGAGTTCTTGTTTGCCTTTTTGAGACTTTTGAGTGAGATTCTGCATCGCATGCTGCAGTTTCTTTCCATGGAGAGGTGATTAATTTTGCTCACAGCGCCCAAAACATCAGCTCTGACAAGACACGACACCAGCATGCACAGATTGAAATATTTGGTATTTTGGCCCAACCCTTCATCCTGCAGGCATTCAGTTTGTTGCATAGAGAGCAAATGTTTTTGTGACGAGCATCATTTAGTAGAAAACAAGGTGCTCACTTGTAAAATTACACTGACATTAATTTTTACCAGCAAAAGGAATAAAATGACAAGAGAAATTCTGTATTCAGTTCATGCCAGGGAAGCAGAAGCTGGTGAAGGAGGTCAGGGAGAGTGTGAGGCTGTTGAGACGTGTGGCAAAGGAGTGCATTGACCGGAGGAGAGAAGCTATCCAGAATGGGAAAGAAGCCACCATGGATATTCTTACACAGATACTGAAAGGAGCTGGTAAGAGTGAATTTCTCTGTGGTATGTTTTTCTGTGAATTTCAGGGAGGATTGTTTTGGAGATCTGAACTTGGCTCTTCCTTTAAAGTTCTTTTCACACTGAAGATAGTGAGAGTTGCTTTGAAAATTCCCTGTTTCTTTATGTTGAATCCAATACTGGTCACAAGTCACCACTGAAATGCTCACTCAGCATCCTTTCTCAATGCCACCTCAGCCAATATGTGCTAAACAGGACAGAGCATTCTGGCTGGTCCAGCTGGGGCACAGGGGCATTTTCTCATCCTGCTTGTTTTTCTATCTTGACAGCTCTGGAGGAGACCAGAGATGATGAAAACATTCTGGATAACTTTATCACTTTCTTTGTTGCAGGTTGGTAGCTATTTTAATGCTTGGATATGAGATGTGGGAAGCTGTACTCAAACTGTCTACAAGGTCATGATTGACATCCTCGTTAATCATAATTAACATCATGATTAACATCACTCCATGTGATGCTGCTGCAACCAGGAGTCTCTTGGTTGGAAGACAGCAGTATTACACTGGCATAGGACCAGCTTGGTGAGGTCTGAAGACAGCTCTTAATTTTTGCACAGGCAAATTATATATATTATATATGTTATAATATATATATTATAGCATATATTTCAGTGATATCAACGCAGCACATAATGCCAGGCTGGTGTTTTCCAACCACTGGCTTCCCACTCTGTTTTCCAGCCTCTGTCTTTCCATTGCCCACTGGGGTGCAAGGCTATTCCTTGTGGGGTTCTGGCCCTTCCATCCAGATCCCACATAACCCGACCAAAAACATCTTTTCCGTATTCAATATGTCTTTGCATCACCTCACCCACATGATTAAATGCCATTCTTGCCTAAGCAGTAGAAGGCACTCTCAAGCCAATCAGAAAATGTATGGGCTGAGTAATCATGTGAGATAAACAACATTTTACAGATCAAGAGGATTTAGGTTCATGAGAAGGTGAGGTCAAAATACTGTTCTTTGGCAAGAAAGATGTTATTGCAGTAGACATCTTTGCAGACGTCTGTTTTCTGTAATGCTTTAAAATCACACATATGTCTATCCATGAAAAAAAGAGAAAAGTGTCCACATCAGAGAGTCACAAAGTGGGTAAGGTTGGAAGGGTCTTCTGGTCCAACCTCCCTGCTCAAGCAGGGTCATCCTAACATGTAAAGCAGACCTTTCAAAGAAAGATGGTAAGAAGCTCTGTTTTCTCCAAAACCAGTAAATCCTTCCTTTTTGGCAGAACTGTGTGTCCCATAGTATGAGAAGGCAAATCCTGGACCTCACTGGCCTTCCTGTTAGGGAGCTGATGACCAGTAGGTGCTGCATGCAACCACTGCAGCTTTGACTTGGGCAAGATGGGTCATATGTTTGCCAGCTATGTCATTTTCTTGTCATTGTTGAAAGTTATTTACATAGACTTTACTGTTATTATTTCCTTTATTTTCTAGCATATTTGAAATAAAACATTTGGGGTTTGATGTTTAAACCTTCCTATTCATGATCACCCTAGTAGACCATCTTCATATTGTGTTATTATTTCATACTAACTTTTAAACTGGTTTTTGTTATCATTAGGTCATGAAACCAGTGCCAATCAGATGACATTTACAGTAATGGCACTGGGTCAGCATCCTGAAATACTGGAAAGGTATGTGTGCTCCAATCTGCAGACCCAGCTTGATGGTAATTTCAAGGTGAACTTAATTGTAAGCGTTATTAAAAAGATAGGATCAGTTCCCAATAAATTCTAGCCTCCCTTCCAAAATAAACAGTTTCCTAGTACCAATATATCCAAAATGTATGAAAAGGAAAACCTTAAGATGGATTATTTCAGTTTCACCTCGGTGATTTTTTTCAAAGCTTTTAGACACACAGGTCCCAAATCCCACCTGATTCAGCTGCCCTGTATGCACATTGCCACATCCTGATACGAGGTATAAGTTCAGGAAGCCTGGATGGGAATTGGTTGGCATTTTGCCTGAGGATGGGTGTTTTAAGTCCAACTCAGTGTCTGGAAAGTGAAAGAACGTAATTTGTCAACTTGCCTAGCAAGAAACAGGCATCTGCAGCTAACAAGTTTTAATTGAATTGCAGGGCTCAGGCTGAAGTGGATGAGGTTCTTGGTGCCAAGAGAGACGTTGATTATGAGGATCTTGGCAAGCTCACCTACTTATCACAGGTATTGTAGGAGTGAGGTAAGATACCAGGCAGAGCTGTTTGGTAGCACCTCTGTGTCATGTCTCCATGACATGTCACTTTTAAAATTTTAAAAACTATGCTGATATTTTATCCACATAGTGTTTGTCCCCAGTGAGTCAGCAACCAGGTAGCCCAACACATTTGCAGCAGCCCAACCTTATTGGAAAAGATGCTCCTCAAATTTACAGGTTCCTTCACTGCTTTCCTTAATTATTACCAGTCTGGGAGCTAGAGTATAGTTGCATAATCCCTTTCTGTTTAAGGTGAAACAATAGCTGTAATTTTAAGACAGGTGTGCAGTTTTGAGCCCAACCTGGGTGTGAATCCCACACACTTTCTAAATTCACTACTCTATTTTTGTTTGATTGTTGTTAAAGCATTTCCAGCTATGATCTCACCAAATGAAATAAAGTAGGGTTTGAGGATAGCCAAAAATAATGGCTGGGTTGTCTAATGTCAATTTTTCATTATTCAGTCTTGAAACCCTCTTCAGTCACTTGGAGGTGGTGGGGGAAAGAGTTTGGTCCTCAAAGAGGTTTTGTGTATAGAAATGCTAGTTGGTAATGATCTGCAAAGCCAGGGTTGGCTATTAGCCAATGTTTGTGTTGCATTTCCTTTTCTTACAAGATGGGGGACACCAGTAGCCCTCAGGAGAGGCTGAATCACATTCCTGGCAGCTGTTCTACATAAATTGCTTTGTGATTTTAGTAGTCTGCCCTGATCCTTTTTGTTTTAAACTTTCCTGCTGAGGTGAGCAACAGTGTTTTACCTTTTGGCATACCCCATCCCACAAATTACTGTGCTTTGATAGCACATAGATTTCATAGGTACTTCTCATATACTTCATATTTCATGATACTTCTCATAAGGAAAAGGCAACTTTATGTGATTGCAGAAATTAGCAGACTTCCTTAGGCTTCTCCAAACACCATCACAATTATAACATTCCAATTAGGATGAGGTATCTAAGCCTTTCAGTTTTAAGACAGATCACATGAAAGCTTCTCAAAGCAGACCATTTATTTAACAGCATGGATCTGTACAACCAAAATCAGTCACCCTTGGTCAGAGCCAGTCCATCACTGGAGTATCAGAGACTATGGGACTCCTCTCCTGTTATTCAGGCCATTCTGAATCCTTTTGTCCAGGTCCCTTTTTCATTAGTCTACTCGTGCATGCACACTGTTAATTGCATTTTCAGTGCGATGCTCATGTGCACTGTTAATTAGGTTTCACTTTGAAGAAATAAGCCATTCTTACAGCTCACTGGCACCAAAAGAAATGGTCTTGTTCAATTTTTTTCTCAACATTGCCTATTCATTTCCCATTGCCAGGTTGTTTTTTGTCTTTTTGGGGCTCTGACCTGGCTCAGCTCCTCAAGCAGCAGAAGCAGGACAAAGGCAGGGGCTGAGAGTGGGAAGGAGGTGGGAGCAATCACCCACCCTCATGGCAGCCAGTGCCCAGAGCAGCTCATCAAGGGCAGGAGACTTCACTCTTAGATATTCCATTTGAGTTTGCTTCCTGATACTTTTTTGCTTAGTTGCTCGTCTGGCTTTAGGAGTTAGATCTGTTCCATTATCTCTTTCTGGGTTTTGTGTCTTTTTCTCTCTATTTTACTAGCTGTAAGAAAGAACCAGGCCTGAAGGAACTGACTTAGCCATGTATTTGCCCTCAGGAGTTCAAGGCAGATAGACCAGCATCCGTTTCAAAAGTCAAAAGCATCTGTTTCAAATCTCTCATTTAGCGAAAGTGAAAGGCCATAGGGAGGTAATTAATTTTATTTCTGCTTCCTACAGTGTCTGAACTAACTGACCTCCTGTGCTTTTTGCTGACACAGATTTTGAAGGAGTCACTGCGGCTTTACCCGCCCGTCTCAGGGACGCTCCGCAGGCTGGAGAAGGAGCAAGTCATCAATGACATCACAATTCCTGCAAACACCACGGTCTTTGTGAGTCCCATCCACCATCAGCAGCTTTTAGCTGCCCCACTTAATCCAAATGTAATGGACCTGTGGATGAGAGGGCCAAAATCTTACCTGGGCATATTTGTACTGGCTTCTCTAAAGTTTTGACCAAAACTCGGGTATGAATTAAGACTCTTAGTTGGGACTGGGGAGTGGAAGGCATTTATAGGTTTATACCTTTTCAGTGTGTTCCTCCTGACTAACAAAAATAAACTCTTTCTTGCCAGCTCAACACTTATATAATGGGAAGGATGGAAAAGTTTTTCAAGGATCCACTTACTTTTGATCCAGATCGATTCAGCAAAGATGCACCTAAGTGAGCTTCTTTTTACTCCCATGTTATTAAATATGTATTAAGAAACCATAGAGATTTCAAGGGAAAGAAAAGTAGAATGAAACTATTTTTCCATTCCAGTGTGAGTGACACTAAATCATCCAAATGTAAATAGAGTGCAATAATGCACAGCTTTTGTTCAAGAATTCTTTAGACCACGTTACCTTACAACAAAAAAAGACCAATATTATTGTTATTAAATGTTTATATTGAAGTAAAGTTTTGGGCCCAAACCAGGTTGAATATTTGCCTTAATACAATGCCAGCATTTAGTGACAGCCCTGGTCCCAGGGTGCTTGAAATGGCTCCATATTAGAGGAGAAGAGACTGAGGGAGAGAAGATGCTGTTCAACCATGTGGGCAGGCAGCCTAAGTCTAGTCAGTGGTCAGGAGTGTAATAGAAGGACCAGTGAGTGACCAAAGAGATGCAGGGATCAGCACCAGCTATTTCATGAGTAGGAGTTTTCCTTCAGCCTAGAGTTAGTCTGGTCACCTAAACCAATCACCTCCTCACTCACATGGTTCAGAGCTGCCCAAAGGAGCAATAATTGGGCGGATTGTGACATCTTCATGACAGGCTGAAGAGCATTTAGAGTGTGCTTGACATTCAGCTTTGAAATAAGGCTGGCATGCAACAAAACAGCTCCAGCAGCTGAGCCATACAGTAAAGAATGATGACAAGGACACATTCTGCCAAGCTGTATTGCTGCTCTGAAGCAAAAAAAGAGTTAATTTGGAGACAGCTTTAACAAGTCCAATTGGTGAGGGGATATATAGACCATTTCCTTGCTGATATGATGAAATATTTGTTTGTTTCTTTGCAACCAAGTTGTCAGAGTGACAATTTTGAGCATTCTTCTTTTCAGGCCGTATTACTGCTATTTTCCATTCTCTCTGGGACCCCGATCCTGCATTGGGCAGGTGTTTGCACAGGTAAGTAGAGACCTGGAACAACGCTTGGCTAGCAAGCACTGGGCCGGCCCAAGTGTGCTGACCACAGGTGGTGGTGGGCACCAGAGGCCACACTGATGCCCTGTGCACTGACCCTCTTCTCCCCAGATGCCCATGACAGGCACGTCCCTCAAATGCCATCACAAGAGCAGACATCCATACAGCCAAGGAGAGCAGCAGGCTGCACTCCCTCCAAACTGTCCTGGGTCAGCCTGCTTGAGTCCAAACCCCTTAATGGGAATCACAGTCAACATTCCTTTGCCAGTCAAAGTCAATGCCAGGCATGTGCAGGGGGTTTTGGGGAACACCCCATGGCTGCCACTGACAGAATCAAGGCAGGGAAAACATCAGCTGGAGTAGGACACAAGCCAGAACTGGCACAGAGAAGGTGAAGAGGGGGCTACATGGACAGAAGGAACAATTTAATGTGTGTGAGTGTGGCAGAGTGTGTTTCAGGACAGCCAGAGGCCAGTGCTTTGGGTGTGTGCTGTGAGCTCATCTCAGCACCAGTGCTCAAGAGTGCTTTAGTTTTTCAGTCTGACTTCCAAAATGGGTTTAACACAGAAAGACTGATCTTACTGCCTATGAATTGTCTTCAAATCCAGGAAGTCCCAGATTTCCTGCCCAAACTCAACCAGCTGCATTAGCAGAGTAACATTCAACTTCTAAATCTCTGTATTGACAAAGCAGTGTAAGATAGCAGACTGACTTTAAGCAGCTGCAGTCCAAGCTGTATTTGCTGTCACTGACAGTTTGCTTTTCTTCTTAACAGATGGAGGTAAAAGTGGTGATGGCAAAGCTGCTGCAGAGGTTTGAATTCCAGCTGGTGCCAGGACAGAGTTTTAAACTCTTGGAGGCTGGAACCTTAAGGCCACTAGATGGAGTAATATGTAAATTAAAGCCAAGGATCTCTGCAAGAGGCTGCAAGGCATGACTGCTCAGGGAGGGGAGCGTGGCATGCTACTCGTAGTGTTTCTTCTGATTTTGAAGATCTTGACACTAATGAAAGGTTAGATTTTGTAGATCCCTTCAGAGGATTACTAGACTGAAATTATTTCTAATCTTCCTCATAATTTACTGAAGAAAACCTTACAGGAGTCACTCTACTGAGCATCTTCAATCTGGAAGTGTACCTGGAATTGCCAAGTTTGTTCTTTTCCTGAGGGGCTCTTTGATTCTGAACAGACTTGGAAAAGAACATCCTTTCACTGGAGTATCTCTGGAGTGCCACACAAACCTACACTCCAATCCCAGCTCATGGTTTCCACTAAGCTTATATACAACACAACATGGTCTAAGTAAGCCCTTGTTTGGGGAGTTTCTTACGTACACAATGAAATCAGAAGAAAGCAGAACACAGATTTGGGCTGAATTTAGAAAGATATGTTTGGAGATAGAGCAGTTTCTCTAAGAGACTATCCCTGCTCTAAATGTGAATAACAATTGATGGGAACAATCTGGAAAAAAATGCGAAAAATCAGAATCTGAGGCCACCACTTTGTCCTGTTGCTACTGTCTCTTTTTTATTCAGTCTCTTCTGCTTTTCTTTTGATATTATGCAAAGCATAGATTCCCAGTCCACACTGTAAAAAGGGACTCTCCTGCTTCCTCCTACCCCTCCACACAGCCTGTGTTCATTCTTCTGAGATATTCTTCTTTGTTGTGAAAGTCTTGCTGTATTTATTTTGACCTGGATAATTTTCCCCGTCTTGTTTACTACAAAGTTACAGTAACACTTAGACCAGATGGTCTAGTTAGGTACAGGAGGGCTGGAAATAAGTGCCTGAACTAAATGCTGCTTGAAATGGTATTGCCACTGAAGAAATGTGTCTGCAATTTGAGCCAGAGGCAAGAGAAGGAAGGTCCTGCATCCCTCTCTTCTGCAGATGTGCCTGAATAGCCCACTGTGTGTAGACTTGCAGCCAGGCTCTGCTAGGGAGAAAAACTATTATTTGAAAATGCTGCCTTCCAGAAATATGTGGATACCTAAATAGGGGTTTGGGTCTCTATCATGAAATACAGAGAATTAAAGGCATTTGATGCTGTCACTTTTGTTTCTTATTGTTCTGAATTAAAAGAGCAAGAACGCAGTCTGTACACTGTTAGGTTCCTGTGGTGGTTTCCATAGCAGGGGGTAACATCCCAGAGCTTTCCCTGACTTTGCTCCTGTTGTGCACCATCTCATTCAGTGCAGCAGTAGGATAGCAGGCACAGAAGGTTGATGCTGCTTTTGATAACACAATCAACACCTCACAGTGATAACACAGTCATCACCTTACAGTACTAATATGGTTTGCACTTGGGGTACCAGTACCTGTATTGCAAGGGGAGGTTTAGTCCATCTATCAGTTGACCAGCTCTTCAAGACCTTGTGCTGGAACTCTGATTATATCCTCCTAGACATTAATAAAATCTCATTGGGAAGGCTGAGGACTCTTCACTGGACATGTGTTCCCAGGAGCTGATGCAATAGGGAGTGGGCTGTTCTGTGCCAGTCAGGCTGGATGTGCTGGTGGCGTAACAAATGGCTGAATGCTGAGAATATGTCAAAGGCAGGGCAATATCTCAGTGCTATGGGGAGTGGGGAGGAAAGCTGTGACAAGAGTGGCATATGCTGTGAACAGCACACTGACAGCTTGACAGACACTGGCAAATTGTACTGTGGAAATGTGAGATGCCATCACACCAGGGCTCTGCTCAGTGCTACCAGTGAATGAGTTGAGATTCATTAATTACACAAACACCTAACTGCCTTCAGCCACCTCTTCAATGAGGTCAGGCATCTCCAAGTAGGGCTCAAGGGGGTTGTTAGCATGTTAAAATCCTGCAGTGAGTTTTGTCAGCCTTCATGTGCCCAAGAACAGAGCTTCCTGACTGCTTTCTATTTACCCTCCTCTGAGGATACTCTTCCTTCTCTCTGTAAGCCCAAATGCCCATCCAGCTCTTCAGGTCCCAGGCCTTTCTCTTTTTCCCGCATCCAAGAGTGTCTCCTGTCAGGCTGATTTCCTCCCAGCAGATGGCAAGCACTCATTGCCAATGCACCCAACAGCAGCAGCGCTCCTCAGCCTTCACAGCTCCCCTCTGAAGTCAGGCTACCCTGGTACCACTGGAGAAGATGATGGCCTGTGGAGCCACACAAATGCCCTGCAGTGTTCTCATGGTTTCATCCTGCACCTCTAGCCAGGAGATGAACCCTTGTCTGACAAAGAAAGAAAAAAAAAAAAAAAGAAAAACCCAAAACCAGAGCAGGTTCAGGAAAGCTGCTTTAGGGAGTGCAGGCATCAGCTTTGCTAAACCCTGGTGAGAAACCTCAGACCAGAAGTGCCTAGGGAGACACAGCTGTGCCTGTCATGGGCTGTAAAAACACCTGGGAGCTGCAGCTGTCTTGGACACCAGGAAAGGGACAGTTTTTCTTCCTGCTGGGGAAGAGAAACATATTATTTTAGTTCTAGGGCAATCGTTATTGCACCAAGCCCTTGGCTAGGGTTCCTGTCCAGTAAGGCAAAAAAGCAGAGCAAGGTCTATCTCCCTAGTTCACTTGTTTGTAGGAAGTACCTGCATCTGACTTTCTTCTTTATCCTTTTCCTGACCCTTGGGCAATATAAAGAGAAATCTGGAAATGGCTGGTGGGGTGATTTTTTCCTGGGTGCCACCCAGGCACAGCCACACACAGGCCAGAGTTGTGTGCCTGGAGGTTGGATGCAAGAAGGTTTCTCAACTGACATGGAAGTGCAAAGCCAGGCTGCTCAGGATGGTTCCTGCCCCTGCACTCCGCACGTAAGTGCCTGCCCTCCAGCAGCTCCTTTGGCTTTCACCCTTCCCCAGTTGTGCACACTTGCAGCTGGACAGGAACTGTCTAGAGACAGCCAGAAAGCCAGAAGCTCAGCTGGCAGGAGTCAAGGTAACTGCTGCCCTCAAAGGCAAGGGCACCAGTGATGACATGTATTCCTAAGAGTCCTTATTAGAGCTGTCTAAGTCTTCCTCCTGTTCTGAAGTGGCTGCTGCAGGTTTCTTTGATCCCTCTCCCAGACCTATAAACTCCTGGCCTCCCTCTTCTGGACTGATGCCCAGGACTTTCATGTATGTGCTCAGAGTGAAAACTTTCCCCCCAGGATTTCTCCCCAGTTTTTTTATGCTAACCCAAGAGCTTGATCTTATCCCTTCTAGATCAGTGTTGTAGACATGAATAGGGAAATGCTGCTGCCTAGGTCTCTTGGGATAGGAGGGAACCAGCTAGGGAAATTGCACCCAGAGGTGTCTGTCTTTCAGCAGGCAAACACTTTCAGTGCTGGCATGGGAAAATGGGATGCTTTCTCACCCCAGTTAGTCTGGAGCACAGGAGACTCCCAATTTTTCATCTACACTTCATCTACAGACTCATACATTTTGAGAAAGGAGCCCAGCTCGCATTAGTGCCAGGATAACTTCTCGTGAGAGGAATCTCATTCCAGCCCTTGCAAGAAGCCAGAAGAAGCTAAGAAGCATGGGATTCAATCACACTTATTGAAATTATAGCACAGCCTGATATATTCTGAACAGTGGGCAGCCTTCTGCTCCATCTATAGCCTATAAAGGAATGAATGTAGATGAGAAAGTGTAAGGTACTGGTGGGCCTAGTGCTAGCACACAGGTTAACCATCTGTGGATTTGCACTTGGAGGGGTTGTATGATTAGAGCTGCAACTGGGGGCCTTCCCTGGATTTAAGCAGCCTCTGCTGCTGAGACCATACAATCACAAAGTAGGTATCTGTAACACGTACCCATCTGCTCCACACAATGCTCACCTGCTATCAAAGGCAAAAAGGTCAGGCAGAACCCCCCAAGGATCTATAAGACATCAAATGACCACATACTCCACTGCTACATTCTTACTGCAGCACTTTCCTGTGTTTCCCATTTCAGGTGTCAGCTATGTCAAGCAAGGTCACTTCTTGTGCCATAGTCTGCAAAAAGCCTTTCACAACAGAGCTATGATCTTGGGAGGAATCCTTAACTGCAACTGTAAAGCAAGTAAATAACCATTCATTGTTACTTTTATGTATCTGTGAGTCTTCTCTAATAGGTCTTGATAGTATTACAGTGCTGAGGACAGGCTGAAATTAGATAATAGTACACACAGCTGGCATCTATTCCCTTGGAAACACAGGTAAAAATGCATTTAATACCTCTCCAGTGACAATGAATATTCATTAATATGACACAGATGTATACTTGATTTGAAAATAAGAACAGTAATTAAAGAGCTATTAAGGTTAAAAAGCAACAAAGGAAATTCAGCTACTGAAAGAGCTGTTCTGGGATCAGCTTCTAACCTGTCTGTGCATGGGTAAGCACAGGAGGCCTGAGATTTTCCACTTGATTATTTTACATGTAGGCAGACCGTTTGTTTTGCCTTCCCTCCCCAAACTCTGCCATCTGGAAATGACCTGAGTTCAGAATTCATTTCTCCTGCTCTCTTACCAAACAACTGTGCTTCATCTTACTGTCTCATTGGCTGCTCCAGTGGTATTGAACCAACAAGAAGTGAAAGGGTAACTTTCTGCAGGCTTTTGGGAAGGAAGTTATTTTAAAGTGATCATTTATATACATTATTTTTATTAAGATAGCCTTGGGGGATCACTAGTCATGATAGCTGACTTGCTGTAATCTCTGAAAATCTCCATCCCACTGGCCATGGCATTGAAGTTGAATTTCTTAGGGATGTTTCACAAAGGTTCCTTTGCACGGGTGACTTGCAACCATGACCCGAGCAGTGTACACAGAGCATGTTATGAGTGAGTCAGGAGATTGGCACTGCTGTGCATGGAGGAGGGAAGCTGGAGCAGATGTGTCCGAGGGCAGCACAGCACTGCAGGACTGAGAGGTCCTGCTTGATCACAGCCAGGGCACACCCTGTGCAATCTCACCCACTGTGTGCCAGTGGATGACTGCCAGAAGCTGCAGGCTCTCAGCCCGGCTGTGTCACTAGGAACAGGGCAGCAGCATCCTCCAACCCCAACTGTGCCATGCATCACCGGCTCCCTTTCTGGGGAGGGTCTAGTGGCTAGTTATGCCATTGAAAACATTAGAGCAGAAAATGAAGCAGACTAGGTGGAGAGGCAGACCATTATTTTAATTTCTTACCCAGTAGCATAAACATAAATAAGAAAGTGAATCCACCCATTTGGCTGGTGTTTCAGGCTGCTCAGTGAGAAGAGTTAACTGCATATTGCCTAAATTAGAAGCAGACAAACTGCATCTGCTTTTGCCCTAAGCTAACCTGACTGACTTTCTGCACAGCAGAGCCCGGTGCAGACACGTGTCTAAAACCAGTGACAGAGCCGCGGCAGGCACCTGTCCTGCTTCTCGCACCCGCGTCGGAAAGGCTTTCCTGTACACGTGTGTCACAGAAAGCAGCCCTGAGCTGTGCCACCACACTGATCGATCTGATCGCCTCACAAACCAACGATAAATATGTGTTTTCTGCCTGCATTGGCTGGTTTTGGTGGAGGACGGGTTTGGTTTGATTTTTTTTCCCCTGGAAAAAATTCCATTTCCGTGCTTAGGCAGTGTATTAGGTTAGTGTTAGGTTGATTCAACCTAACAGGGGTTTATCCTTCTAATAAGAGAAACTGCCAGTGTTTACTCTTCTTAGAAACCTAACCTGAGAGTTTTAAGCGGCAGGGAAACGAGATATGCCGGTTCTCATTGATTTTAACCCGTTGTTTAACACTCGGCTGCAATCTGCGGTACCCTCTAGCAGGGCTGGCGAAATTCACGCCCGTGAAATCCGCGTGTCCTGCAATAAGCAGCCGCCGTTGGAGGGTGGGTGGGTGTCTGCGGGGATGTGCCGCTCGCACCCGGCAGCTCCTCCAGAACCACTGGGGCCGCGCCGCCGCCGCCGCCGCCGCCTCCCCTCCCTGGGCGGTCCGTGCCGCCGCTGCCCCGTGCGCCCGCGGGGCCGGGCCGGGCCGTGCCGGCGGGGTGGGGGCGCCGGGAGCCCGACACGCCCCCTCGGCGGCGCTCGGCTTGCCCGGAGCGGCGGAGCGCGGGCAGCAGAGCGGCGGCAGCGGGCGGGACGGCCCCGCTCTCCATGGCTGTGCCGGGGCGGGCGCGGCGCGGAGCTCGGCTGAGCGCGGCCGCGCTGCTGGCGCTGCCGGCCCTGGCGCTGCTGGCGCTGCTGGCAATGCCGCCCGGCCGTGGTGCCGGTGCCGGTACCGGTGGTGGTGCCGGTAGGGGCGGTGAGGCGCAGCCGGGCTCCTCGCCGCCGCTCCTGCTGCCGCCGGGCTTGCGGGAGGAGCTGCGGCAGAGGCGGCGCGACCTGCGGCGGCTGGAGGCGGTGGCGGGCGGCGGGGAGGCGGCGGCCACGGGAGGGCTGGGCTGCGGCGACCTGAGCCGGGCGACGGCTGTCAGCGTGCTGGGCTGGGGCTTCACCAAGGTGGTGGCGCGGGCGGCGCTGGCGGGCGGAGGCACCGTGGCGCTCAAGTCGGTGCACGGGGCGGGCCGGGAGGTGCGGCGCTGCGTGCAGCGCTACGGGGCCCCGGCCGGCTGCCGCCGCCTGGCCGCATACAAACTGCTCAAGGAGGTGACGCTGCTGCAGCGCCTGCAGCACCCCGGCATCGTCAAGGTACGGCGGGCGCGCCGGGGCTGGGGGGGCTGCGGGAGGCGCTGCCAAGACACGGCGGGGCGGGGGAATCGGTGCCGGTGCCCACGCTGTCCCTGGGCGGCCGAGATCCGCTGGCGTTGGCAGCAGCATCGCCCCGACCCTGGCTTCTGCTCTCCCGCAGCTGCACGGCCAATGCTATGACAACAGCGGAGATGCTGAGCTACGGGTCACAGCCATGCTGGAGCTGGGATCCCCGCTGGAGATGATTCAGCTCCTGCAGACCCCCTGGGAGGAAAGATTTAAAGTAAGAAAACAAAGCAAAGGAGTTTTATCAGTCGCTTTTAGACCACAAACTGGGCAAACTGGCGAAGAGCCGGTGGTGACCGCTGGGGCAAAAGGGATTCTTCTGCCGACGTTCTGTTTGATCCCGCAGAGTGTCTGTAAATCGTTTCGTTTTCATTCCTTTAAAATCACATTAACACAGCCCTAGCTCGGTGTCTCACGGTTAGTTTCTTTGTCCATAGAGCGGTGTTAAAGGAACTTCATCTAGGAGGAGAGAGATACGAGATCGTACTTGGTGCTGGGGCGGTGGTTAATACCTTCCATTATATTGCCTCTACATTGCCTATATATATATAAATTCAAAAGGGCTTAGGTCAGGGTGCCCCTGAGCAACCCAAGTATGACTTGGGAAAGCCACCTCTCCATGCTCCGAGTCTGTGGTTTGCACCGTGTTACCTGTTCTAGGCAACAAGCTGAGCAAGCTGACCCTCACCGTGTGCTTGTGTGGTGATTCTGATTTTGGCCGTCTAGGAATTACTTTAGTAAAATCACTACTAAACTATTTTCCTCCTGCTGTAGGTGCTAGGATTGCAGCCCTTCTAGGGAGATCTGCCTCATCTCGTAGGCATCCTGCATAGGGACCCATATGCTCCCCAGGAATAGAAATGACTTGTGGCATGGTACTTACTTTGGTTGTAGCTTGTTTTACAGTTTGCCTCAAGAGCTCAGTTGGGGGTTCAGTACTACTTGCTTGGGTGCCAGGAGGAAAAAAAAGCATCATGTAAAAAAACAAGGGTATCTTATTGTCAGGAAGAAATGCTTTGGGCAAAACAAAAGCCCAACAGAAGTCCTAAAAATAAAATCCCTATCTGCATGTGGTCCTTCATGTTGAAGGAGAGCCTTGCCATCTGAGCCAGAGGGGGAGTGTGGCAACCTCTCACTCAGCGGTGGGACACAAAGCTGGGATTCTTATGATTGCTTTACTAAGAAAGTTAAAATAGCATCAGAACTTGGCTTAGGGAGTTTTACTTTCTTCATTTTCGTACTGGCTTCTGTATAGCTTTCCTAGCATTTCATCTTCTTAAATGTGCCAAAGTGTCCTGTAAGAAACCCATGATGCTGGATTAGCTGGTGGTAAAGTTTGGTATGGTGGCATTAGAGATCTTAATAATCTCTTGACTGCAGAAGACACTAATTCAGAATTTACACTGGCACTGTCTAGTCCTGTTTCCTAATTAGAGTGTCTAAACATATGGGATTCCCCTGTGATGAACCACATCAGATACCGGGGATTGTGAGAGCCGTTCCAAGGGAAAAATCCCTCAGCCTGCACAGATCGCTATCGGCAGTGGCGAGGGGTGACGTGGGGCTGCCTGGCACACCTAGCTGAGGATACACTTGGTCTGACGCCAGGGCTCCTGATGCTGAATGAAAACTGCTGCAGAAAGCTACTTGAGCAAAGTGCTGGTGCAGTATAAATGTACTCCTCTAGTTCTAGTTTGCTTAAAATAATTTACCAAGCTTTCTGCTGGGTCAGGTATTGCCTGGCCTTTCCCTGCTGCCAGAAAGTTGTCATAAAGGCAAAAAAGCTGGCAATAAATACATTGCAAGCCTTGACTAATTTTTCAGAAGCATGATTGTGTGCCCAAATTCGTACTGCTGAGTGATGCAGCAAGGCATGAATCTGGTATTAATGACCATGGAGCCTCAGTCTGTACTGAGCAGCATGGGGGATGGGAGGGGAATCTATTAATTTTGTGCCAGACTGGGAAAAAGCCTTCTGATTTCAGCTAGCAAATCAATATAGCTCCTGAAACATGAAGGCTGCTATTGTTTTCCTCACAGCTTTCTCCTCTAGTTCTTCTAGCTGCAAATGTCTCTTTTTGTGTACACACACTTTTAAAAAATGTTGCTAAACTACTTACCAGTCAAATCCTGTGGCAATGTTGATAATAAATTTTGTAGCATACATATAATTACCTTTTAAGTTCTATATGCTTTTTTTCCCTTTTAATTTAATTGAATGCCCTCCCCTTTGTTCTACTTCCAATTTAATAGCTGTTTTTCATCTGTTTTTTTCCATGCATATTCATCTTCTCTTTCTCAGATTTGCCTGAGTCTTGTGAAACTGCTGTTTTACTTGGCACATTCCCCCCTGGGTTCAATAGTCCTCTTGGATTTCCAGCCAAGGCAGTTTGTTATGGTGGATGGAAACCTAAAAGTGACAGACATGGATGATGCCAGCACCGAGGAGCTGTCTTGCAAGGAAGATAATGACTGCACACTCGACTTCCCTACCAAAAGTTTCCCTCTCAAATGCTCCGTGGTTGGGAAATGCGAAGGAATAAATGAAAAGAAGAATCTGTTCAATGCATATCGGTATGTCCAGCCACGTGGGAGAAGATCTGGGGTGGTTGAGCTCACGCCCTGCCATGTAGCCTCTAGCACCTTGTTCTTCTTCCATGCAGTGATTCCCCTCACCTCTGTCAAAGAGTAGTTAAGGATCACTTTGAATCAAGTTATTTTCCTTATAAGGCAGGAAAGTAATGTGGTTGTTGTCTGGTGAGAATGAAGGCATCTTTCTTCTGCTGCTCCCTTTCCCCAACGCCCTCTAAAAACTTGCTCCAGAGCTTGCACCTGTAAATTTGCTGTTTTCCAAACAAGCCCTGGTGCTTAACATCCTTGGGCTATGCTTGCTGAAAGCAGTGGAAGTGCAGGTTACCTGCAAAACCCCATCAGTTTTGAGTCCCCATTGTTGGGAACAGGCTGGCCTGCACTTCCCTTCATGTCCGAATCTCCCTATGGGCTCCTGTGGAGGAGCAATGGAGCAGGTAACAGGCAAGGGGCTGAAGCTGCTGCAGCACTTCATGTAGGCTGAAAATGCAGGGACTTCTGGTCACCACTGATGCTTTGCAGGTCACATCCTGGAAGGAAGCCTTGGCAGCTTGGATATTTACACAGAAGGACTTAGTAAGGGAGCCTGGATTTCCTGGATTCAGTGCTAAAGGGCAAATCCCTGCATAGATTATTGCAGCCTTGCAGTCGCACTTGTCTCTTGTGCACTTGTTCCCTAGAACAGAAATTTTGTGGAAGGGTCAGGAAATGAGTCATCCTGACTTTCTGGGGGCAATAAGAAGGTCAAACCTTTTCAGGGCAAGAGAAAGATCTTGTATGAGTTTTCTTTTATACAGGTATTTTTTTCTGGTGGAAAATACATTGCTTAGTGTACAAAAATGGCCCAGGGGAATGAGGGAAAGCTTTATTGCATGAAGCTTTGCAAGGTAGATTTCATGCAGCAAGGACCAGGCTTTCAGCCCAACTCACAGGAGCCATCTGAGACACCAAGATGTGCTCAAACATAACTTTATAACCAAAGCAGTCTTACTAGTTGCACATGGATAATCAAGTCATGGAAAAATGTAGACATCTTAATCACCAGGGAAATGAAGGCACTGTATTCTAATCAGCCTGTGGGATTTTTTGCAGGTATTTTTTCACCTATCTTTTGCCACACTCTGCACCACCAGCTTTGCAGCCCCTTTTGAGTGATATTCTGAATGCAACAGGTATCAGCTAATACTCGTAAACTTCATTATTAGAAGTTTCTAAATGGTATTTCGTGGAATTGCTTATCTTTGTCATATTTTTCCTTAAATTTAGGTGATTTGAGATATGGCATAAATGAAACCCTGAGAGCTTTTGAAAAGGTTTTACATCTGTACAAGTCTGGGCTCTATCTGCAGAAAAGACCTCTTCTTTTAAAAGGTAGTTGATTTTGAATACTCTAAGTGAAGTAACTACTGAAGGAGTGAGGCACTTGGTAATAGGTCAGTTTCTGATCTCTCATACATTTAGGCAGTTTATAGTCACTAGAAAAAGCACCAAAAGTGTCCTTTTTTGAGCAGGCTTTAGTTGTTTTTTTTTCCATGGGAGCTGTGCATGATTGTATTGCTTTACAAAGTAAAAGCAGTGCAGACAGTCTGCATGGACATGTGTTTGCACTGCTTCTAAATATTCTTCTCATAATGAACATCAGAGTTTCAAGAGAATATATTTAGGGTAGCAAACTGAGTGACTCCTGTCTTGGGATATCCTTATCCTTTGGACCAACCGGTCAGTTTTCTGGGCTGATATTCAAACTTCCCAGTTCACTCTGTGGCTTCTGTCTGCTGAGCATAGGTTATTATGGAAACATAGAGTGGGGGTGACAGCACCAAAATGAGTGTGGCAGGGTACCTGGAGCCTTGGTGCCCTCTAAGTTCCTTTTCTCTGAAGATCATTCTATTGGACCTGTGGATGGATAAATGTGCCTTTATGAAGTGCATTCCTCTGAAAAGGACCCATTCAGTGGTAGAGATGAGGCTGATCAAAAGGAAGCTTCAAAAATCCAGCGGTTACTTGGCTTGCGTTTTCCTGAGCATTCACATAAGGTGGTGGGTGATGGTGGATTGCAGAAGGAAATCTCTTTACATGTGAAAGAACTATAATTTGCACTGTTATGAACAAAGATATCTGGTCATTTGCATGGAAGGACCAGCAGCTTTAACAGGAATTACTGGTATTTTCCAACAACACCTGTCTGTTGGCTTTGTGCTGTGCCAAAATGATCACCATCCTAGAGGTGTGGGAAGGTGAGGAGAGACTCTTAGCAGTCAGTGAACAATAGCCTGAACAACACCTGCTCAGGCTTGTGAGGTCTTTTGTCAGGTCTCCTTGTCAGGAGCAGGATCTGGCCTCCCTTTCCTGCACTGGAGTTCCTCAATCTCCTGTTTCTGTGGATAGCACCATGATGGGTGGGTCAGTTTGTGCCCCATGTAGCTTGGTGCTGGATCTGTGATGAGCTTCTGCTGTTCAGGCTGGGGTATAGGAAAGGCTATTTTGAGGTTGGTTTCTTCAGGGAAAACATGAAGAGCCTGTGGCTTTGCACAGCAGCCTCCTCCTCTTGGCCCCCTGCGGTGGCACCCTCCCCCTTTGCCCGTGAGACCTCTGACCCCTCTCCTACATCTGTGGGGGAATTGCTGTTCTGTGCTCCACTGTAGAACCAAAGGGTAAGATTTGGGTTTCTTTTAACTTGGCAGCTCCACCCCACTCCACCTTGGCAGGTCAGTTCAGTCTGTCACTGCTGCAATTCTTTTAAGAGTTTCACTGATTGTGTAGCATAACCAGTCTCCCAAAGTGCACCTGGAGTGTTTCCCTAGACACCCTCTTTCTATCCCCAGACTACATCTCCCTAAAGGGTTTCCGAACGGTGGAAGGAGAAGGATACAAGTGCTGGCCCTCCTACAGCCACCTGGGCTGCCTGCTGTCCATCCACAGCGCCGAGGAAGCTGCTGCCATTTGTAACTCCCAGCTGCAGTGTCAAAGCTTTATCATCACCCAGCACAGGACGTGGACAGGTGAGCTTGGGCAGTGTGACAGGGTGTTGCCATGTGCTTCTGCTGCTTTCCTCCATAGTGCCTTGAGCCTACAAGCACATATAAAAGCTGCCTTCCTTATTCTCAAGCTCAGATGGCTGCCACTGTGGGCATACAGAAATCTCCTGAGTGTTTGTGTAAGGAGACACAAGAGCAATGATGTTCTCCCTCTGCACCTTTTTTCCTCTACAAATTTAGCCCAAGACTGCCAGGTATTGTTAAACGCTTACTCATTTCTTGCAGAGATGGCTTCACTTTGGTGTTAGGCTAAACAATCCCTGTGGTATGTATAGTTTGCAAAGCTGTGGGGTTTTTAGAGATGAAAGAAGCTGTGTAAAAGAAGGTGGTTACTATTGTTATAATTAAAAGCATCATAGCTTAGAAGTTGCTATCCCCTTTATCAAAACTAAAGCCCCAAGCCAAGGGATTTCCAGAATGTCCCTGTAATTAGCTCTGATTATAGCCTCTTACAGTTAGCATGTTTTCAGAATTATTTTAAATTATCTCATTTAGCTGACACTTCAAGCGTGGGCTAAATTGTTTCTTGAAGTAAAACATTAAATGAAGTAAATGAGTGTTTTCACTCACAATGGTGCTGAAGAATCATGTTTTGTCAGCTCAGATGACGTTTAAAAAGTCCCCCAAACTACCAGAAATGCAGCTTTTCTGTGGGCATGTGTGCAATTGGCATGCGGTGAACTAGTTACATAAGAGAGCTTATGTGGATGGAGCATAAATCTCTTTGAGCCACCAAGTTTCAAACCAGCAATGGATTGTGTGAGCTGGGCCTCACACAGCACATCTGGCTTTCTCAAGGGGCAGCTGTTAGTGCTGTGTGTAGTGCCTGCCTGGAAGGAATCCTGCTTGAAATCACAGTGGGGATGCAGGAGAACACGTGGGACAGAGACCCTTTCTGCAGTGCCTTGCTAGGGTGCTGATCCCTGGCATCCTGAACCATGTCTGAGGTCTTTAGTGTTTCCCTTCCTGACATTTTTCTTCCTTGCAGTTTCATGGCTCATCTTTGCAGCCAAAGATGCCAGAACTGTGTGGCTAAATTGCCAAGCGCCTAAATTTGCCAGTTGGATTAATGAGAGCTGTGGGAACGTGCTGGTTCTCTCCTAGGGCTGCTTGGTAAAGCAAAGAAAGATGTGAAAGCCTCTGGGGTTGGATGATGCATTCCTTGTGCACACTCTTAGGATCTGGAATTTACTGGGAGTGTAAAACTCATCTATGGCAGGGCAGAGTGACCCTCCATTGAGCAAGCAGTATGTTCCTGTGCCTTTTGCAATAAATAGCACGGGTCAAGGTGAACCTCTCTCCTCTATTAAACTTGCATTTTTATTTCCTTTCCAGGACGCCCACTCGCCTCATTTCAGAGTAGCTGGACTGATTTAATACCGGATGCTAACGCTGTAGTCTATATTAAACGTTCAGCTTCCTCCGGGGAAAGACTTTAAAGACAATGAGATCACATAAAATCATCCTGGGAGGAACAAACCGCTGGGGAGAACTTCATCTGCTGGGAAGAATGACATATTTTATTTTGCTTTGGAATGGGATCTCCCTGCCAGCTCAGATAGAGTCAAATGTTGCTGTCTCCTTGATCAAAGCTCAGATTTCTCATTGCTGCTCTGCTAGCTTCTTTTCTGTTCCCACACTGCTGTTCCACATAAATGGTCTCAGTTTTAGTCAAATATTGCTAGACTGTGCAATACTTACCTTTGCTGCTTTGGCCAGCTTGTCAGCCAAGAAATAGAAATAGCTGCAAGGAATCCAGCTTGGATAGGCTTAGTTATTTCAGTCACCTCCAAAAACCTACAGATAATGCACTGTGGAGAAGGTAACGGCTCTTTCTGCAGCTACAAACTGGGTTTTCTGACTACTGCAAATGTAAAGGACTGGATTTCAGTGATGAGGCCAAGGTTGCAGGGTTGGGATCCATAACCAGAGGTTGATGATGGGGGTGGTCCTCCAAGGAGGTCCTGATTTAGTTCCTTCCAGCGCAGAGGAGGGAAGTGGTGTACAGGTCAACATTTGATCCAAATATCTGTGTGTTTGGATGCAGAATTTGGGGTTGATCCTATGTTATTTCTAATACCAGCTCCCATGTATCAACCTTGAAGGTTTTTCTGTTACTTTCCATGAAAGAGCGAGACATTCAAATTATTTATATGTAAGGTGTGACTTTGTTTGATAAAGAATGACTGTTTATTCTAAGCATGCTGTGAAGTTTTTTTGTTTTTTATTTCTTTAATTGCCTAAATCTTTACGGTAGTGAAATGAAGAAGTGCCAGTGTTTCTTACCTTCAACTCACCTAGCATTGGCCAACCCGTGAGTGCTCCAAGCAGTGTATGAATGTTCCTGAGCCCCCTCGGATACTTAGGTCTTGAAGGACACTGGCTGTACTTGCAGTCTCCTGAGCGTAGAGGAGACAGTGTGGTCCCAAGAGCCTCCTGCAACTGCCCTGTGCTAAAATTGCAGATATGGCCTCTGAAAAATTGCTGGGGTTAGTATAATTTCAGACTGTAAGAGGTGACAGTGTAATGTGCCACTGCTGGGAGTCCCTGGAAGCAGCGATCATCCAGTGCCTCTTCTGTAGCTCTGTCGGGAAAGCTTAAATCACCAATGACCTCATGCCTCCTAGGGAAAGTCCCTGGCTTTGTGCAGGAGAGCCACACTACATCCTCTGAGTGATGCCACATTGTTTTCTGCTTATCCCACACCGGAAATTGCAGCTTTTAGGACAAGGGCAGCCACGGTGCCATTTCCATGTGGGACCTTGTGGCAGCTGCGCACTCCTGGACTGAAGACGCTGAAGCTCTTGCCTGGAGTCGTGCTGTGTTTTTGATGGTCTCTCCCCGTGTTTCCTAGGGCAGGAGCACACCTTTTCACCTCGTTAGTACTCAATTAACCCACAGCAATGCCTTTACATGGTGTCTTTCTCATGCACTGTAACCCCTGCTGCTTACTCTGGGGCTGGAGGTCCCATAGTGATATCAATTAGTGAGAATTCCTAGTTAGCACAACAAGAAGACTCTTGTGATGGCCACATTACTGTAGGCTTTGTGACAAAGCAAAGTTTTTTAAATGGACAGGGACAGACCTCTCTCAGCAGGTCCTGTGGAAGTTAAGGTCTGCTATTGTTTTACATCAACCCCACTGAGCAGGGCTTCAGACATCTGCTGTGCTCTACATTAGCAAGAGGTAATGGGAGTTTATTCCATATCTCTCAGCCTCCTGAGATACACATCAGAAGTACTTCCTCCAAAGCAAGGCCTTGCAAGGGTCATTTCAGAGAGAAAGAAACAGAATGCAAAAGTTGAAGTGGTTCCAGTTTGTGTTAGAAAGATCTTTCCATCATAAAAATTTCTCCTAGTAAACATAACATTGTGTATTTGAGTCGTGTGATGCTTCTTTCACGTGGCAGGTTTTTCTGTCAAATACTCATTGTATCCCCTTGGTAGATGGTGAAGTTGCAGGGAATGCCAGTGTCACTTGTATGAACGCAGTTTCCAGCATCAGACCTGCAGTTAGACCCTGGGAGAAGAGACCACTGATCATGGCTTGAAAGTTTTGAGCACACAGTGATTAACAAGCAATAATGATGATAAAAAAGTAAAGAAAAAGGGAAGCTAGGCTTTAAAGAATTGCAATGCTCTATCTGCTGTTGCCACAGCAAGTGGCTTTTGTAGGACATTTAGACCACCCTGTGCAAAGGAGTAAGCACATTCTTAGAGCTTGAACCCTCCTGAGCATATTCATCTGGCTGGCACAGAGAAGTAGCCAGGGCACAAAAGCGTACCTTTAGGACCAATGCTGTTCATGTGCTAGAGACTTAGGAGTTGCCACAAATATGCCTGTGCATGTACTGATTCTCCTCCTACCTCCCCATGCCACTGGTGGGCATGCCAGCTTCAGTCTGATTTCAGTTTGATCCACTGCAGCCCAATGGTGCCCAGTGAATCCTGGGTGATGGAAAATGTTTTCTCACCCTGCCACATCTAGAGCTGTAGTTTGACATGCATTTAAGGAAATACAGTCACTGGGGAAAACAATTTCCACCTTGCTTTTTCTCAGCTTCTTGCTGTTATTGTCTGCTGAGAAACGCTTACCAATGGCTGTTAAAAATTTTGTAGTTTAAAAGTTTTGGCAGCTTAAAAGCATGTAGGATTATTTCTCTGCTAGACTGCAGTGAGCAGCTTGTGAACCCCAATTTTCAGGCAGCTCACACGTGGCTCAGATGCAGCTTCTGTGCCAGGTCTGTTTGAAGCATCCATGCTGTTCCCAGCCCTAAGGGGAGGCTACATGTGGCTGTTTTTAGTGCACTGTCTTGATGCCCCATCTCACTCAGCCAATCTTTATTCATTCTATCCTTTTGCTAAATTATAACTGGCTCAAGCAACTTTAAATTTTCAATGCCACTCAAAATTTCAGTGCATGCCTAAAAACTGTATTTCAGTAGGTATGGTACATAAAAGCTCAGATATAAACATTTACTGCCCTTAAAACTCCTGGTTGCTGGAGTCAATTTGTCTCTGCTATCACTGATCAGCCACCATCATGGAATATGTAACAGAGGAAAGTGCTTGGAAGGAAACAGCAGGGGATGAATTGCAATGGAAACCATGTGTGCTGGAGGAATGATGTTTACCTAAATGTGTCTATCACATCTTCCCAAAGGATGCTGACTTTAGGAGAGGATGGATATGAAAATGTTGCCTCCATAGATAAAAGTTAGTAATATAATTTTTTAGACACAAACATTAATATTCTTAATTAATTCTGTATTGTAATAATAGAGATAAAGCTACATCCATGAAGGATAATACCATGTACTCCAAAGACATAAACCACAGTTTAATAAATAGCAACAGATGCTGCATCACTCACGTTCAGTATGTTTGCACAGACGTTTGCATGACCAGTGACTGCATGACAGATTGAAAAGCAGAGTGAGGGAGACAGAGCCCAGTAACGAACAATCAACTCCTGGTGCATCAGGCAGGGTTCAAGTACCAATGAGTGTCATACCTCTATTTTTACATGGCATATTCTGCCATATAAACTTTGATGCTCTAAACGACACTCAGATGAAATTTCAAATTAGTTTGGGGAAAGAAAAGAGGAATCTGTCACAGTCAGCTGGAGGCCCAAATCACACATCTGGATTAACACTGATTTCTGTAAGGGCACTTATAAATTGATGTACCAAGCACTGAACTTTGTGGCTAGAAGTCAGAGCACTTTGGTCCTAGTGGGTTGGAAGAGATGGGTTTGGGCTCCAGTTTGAGGAATCAGTGAAGTGTAACTCCAGTTTCCAGAATGGCCCCTCGTGCTGGATTGGTAGGACTTCAGAGTGGACAATTCCTGCTAGCTGTACTACTTGGAGCAATCTCGGTTCCATTGTCCCAGTGTACCAACGTGTCATCACCAGCAATGTGGAGATGGGAAAATTCACAGAAGAGAATTTTATGAAAGGTTAGCTCTGAGCCCCTCTGCCTCCTCTGCAGCATTTACTTAGTTCAGGATGGTGAATTTTCCCTGAATTATAGTTCTTGGCTAATGGGAAAATGTATCAGATTACATCAAACTGGCCGGGGTGTACCAAGTGGTAGCTGAAGGGAGAAGCTGTCAGATTCCTCTGCTTGGAATTCAGCTCCTGGCTCTGTGTGAGAGCTCCAGGCAAGGGCTTGTGGTTTGGGGCCTTCAGAGCTTCAGCCTGCCTCACTGGCCAACCCAGATGGCAACAGTGCTGGGCTTATTGGTAGAGAATACTTGGCATTGTCGTGGAGGAGATGGAGATGCTGGAGGAATTTTAAGAAATAAAAGTGCTTGAGCCTTCTGGGCACAAAGTTACATCCCATCACTGCCAGGTCCACCACTAAACCATGTCCCTAACTGTCACATGTTGTTTTAACACTTCCAGGGATGGTGATTCCACCACTTGCCTGGGGAAGTAGTACCACACAGGTACTACATGTACACAGGCTGGGGAGCCTTTATTTCTGTACTGTCAGAGGTGAAATAGCCCTGTGTGTAGCAGGAGACCACATCTGAAAGGTGCAACCACAAGATCAGCCTGCCTTTGATTTGTAACCTCTCTTTTCATTTACCATCGATGGTTTCTAGATCAGCAAGTGCTAAATAGAATGTAGTAATAGCTTCCTGAAAACAACCAACTTTAAAGCCATGCATTAAAATCACATTGCCTTAAATACATTGTATGTCACATAGTGCATCACACCTTCCAAATCCAAGTCTAGACAAGGCTTAGGAAAATGCAAATTCCAGCATTGTGTTACATTTATCAGTATTTATCCTCAAACCTCATCAAAATCAATAGCAGTCTCAAATGGACTTCTGGCTAAAATCTGTTGCCCTACTTACAGTATTGGAAATGTAAGATATAGCCTCAAAACCAAATGAAACACCAGCAACCCCCAAAATTACAAAACAAACACCCAAATTTTCAAATTCTTGTATCTTTGAGTTATATCTCCCACATAATGTCTTTAGCAAGTGAATTGTTTTTCTTTGCTGGGAAAAACCCTGCTGCAAATTCCCTCACTACTTCAGAGGACAGATCAGAGAGTTCAGGTTTAGATTAAAAACTTGATAATGAAACCTAAAGACACAAGTCATCATCAAAATGGGTAGCCAGAGAGGTGGTTTATGAATGTCTTGGAAGCACTGGAGCACAAAGGAAATTCTCTTGGACCTCCAGTGGAAAATATCAAGCAATATTTTGGCACTGCTGCTGTGTCCTGTCCAGTGCTGTTCCTAATTCGCTTGGGGAGGGAGTCATTTACTCCCACTCCTAATTCATCTTGCCCTTGTTTGTTTGTTCTGATTCTTTAAATACACAAGAAACAAGCCATGGTCCCTCTCAGTGGAGTTAATGCCATGGTTTGCATTTTTCTGGGCTTGACTCTTTCAGTTTGTCTAGCAAAACTATTGTTAAATAACGATATCAATTAACATTACCTCTGAAACAAAGTAGTGGCACCAGCCTAAATTCACTTCTACCCCAGAATTGTGTCAAATCCCAAAGTTTTACTGGCACAGCTAAAGAGTAGTTGAAGATGCGCTATGGAAATTGCCTAATCATTGAAATGGATATGTTTGCTTGCTTCCTATATGAAAACAACAATTAAAACCTCTATCAAGACCCTTATAAATCAGCAACACATGGTTTGATTCACCCAGAGAACCTTTGGTAGAAGCTGCTTTCACCACAGAATAATTAACTTTTCCTTTAAAAAAAAGTAATGGTCTTTAAGAACCGTGTCTCATTAAATAATGCTCCATTTTCTTTTAACAGAGTGCTTCATCTTTGAAAAAAATCTGCGAATCAGTGTTACTTTAGGAGTGTTTCCTCCATCTTATTAAGACAACAAAGCAGCTGTAAGGATTGGTCTCTCATCCTCACCTTGTTTTCATGCTGATAGTAGCTGTCATTCCATGCTAATGGAAAAGCCCGTGCCAGTGATGCCTCCAGGGAGAGGGAGGATGGTCTGCAAAGCCTCACTGCGAATGACCCTGCAGGATGTCACCGAGGCTGTCAATTGAGCTGCCACCCTTAGGCAGAGGAGGTGGACACAGCATCCCCCTTGTCACAGCACCTCGCAGCATTGCCCTGACTCTTCCCCACCCAGAGATAAGGCAGTGACTGCAGACAGCGAGCAGGCTCTGCTGGGATCTGTCCATGGCACGAGGGTGGAGGCACCTCATGTAGGGGGACAGCCCACCCATGGCTGTCTCTGGCGGCATGCATGGAAACAGAGCTCCTGCACCCACTGGGACCAGCTCCCCGTGTTTTGACATCTTTCCGGCTCATGATCTGAAGGATCACTGTCCTAGGGCTGAATCTGATGGTGATGTGCTAAGAAAAGCAACAGCCAACATGTGCTGTAGCTTCTGTTCGAAATACAGATATCAGGAATTCTTTGTTTGGAGCCATTGTTTAGCAAAGGAGCTTCATTCCTGCTAGTCTGTAGATGAGCTATCTTGGGAAAGGGGAATTGTTCCCACGCCAGGAACCAAATCAAAGTTATACCTTCATCCTTAGAAGTGCAGTTTTACCTTGCCTGACCCTCCCACCCTCCGGAGGACCCCACGCTGTAGAGGATGGGCTTTGCACGTTCATGCACAGGAAAAGAATAGGGAGAACAAAAAACACCCCACCCTTTTCCACTTATGTAAGATCAGAAGGAGAGTGTAGGCTAAGCCCAGAGGACTGGATTTATGGTTTCAGAAAAACCTAGTTATTAAAATGTTATGAAAGTTTTCCTCTCCTTTAAATGCATAAATATGCAGATGAAAGGAGCCATGTGATCTGGCCACTGGCCATGCTGCTGCAGGCTCAGTCTAATTATCAGCTGCCAGCTCTGCTGCATTTTAAGTGGTGAACATGATTAAAGATACACAGACAATTGAGAAAGTTAGATCAGTTCTTCAAGCCTGCTTCTATTTTATAACCACATGGCAGCTTGGCCTTGAGACTAAATCTGTCCTTAGATGCTGAGGGAGAAAAGTTCTGCTGATCAGATGGGTTTTTCAACCACAAGCTCCACGTGCTCTTGGAGCCATCATTTTCATAGCAAGCTATTTGCCAAGTCAGATTGTTTCCCTTCCCTGTTCTGAGCAAAAGGGGGCTCTGAAGGGGGGAGAAGATGCAGGTAGGACCAGGTGTGGGGGGTGGGTCAAGTACTGCAAACACGTGGCCAAAATATTTAAACTCTTCCAACCAGAGAGGTGCAAACTTGTTTCAAATGAGTTTCAAAGCCAGCATTTCCTGGGGCTTCTTCTTTCTCTTGGAACTGGAAATATCATCAAGAAACCCAGATGGTCTCATGCTTTTGGGGGAGAGCCACAGTCCTGTGGGCAGGACAAGGAACTAGGACTTTTCTTCCAGAGCTGCCAAGTTTTTGAGTCGAGTATCATTGCCATTGCAGCGACAGCAAGACCAAACAGTCTGGCAGCATCTGTCCTTTTGTCATGGTATTCACCAGGGACCAGAGCCTGGCTCTGCAAAGTGACAGACCCGTCAAACCTCACACACTGGGTGTGAATCTCACACTGTGGGATTTTGCCTCAATGCTTCCCACAGCTATGGCTGGGTCTTGTGCTGTCCCCAAGCCTCACCCCAATCCCAGGGCTCTGCAAGGTGGATACATCTGCTTTGCTCTTCCTGGGAGCTGCTGTCAAGTTGCACCATGCCTGGGGACTTGAAAAGTGGCAGGCTTCTGAGTCACTTGTTTTTGTGTTGTCTCATGGCTTTCCAGAAAGAAAGAATTTTCAAAAGACAAAGATTTGGCTGGTTTTTAGCACCATTGCAAGTGTGGCACAGCTATCCATATGGTCCTGGGAGTGAGTTGGAGTCCAAGAGGGATGGAGCCATTGCATATCCCTTGGATAAGCACATCAGCTCTGCCCTGCCTCAATCTGCTGGGTCAGTGCAGAGCAGATTGGTGCCCATGTATTTGGGATCTCCAGACGAGGCTTTTCCTAAGCCAGGTAAGCAATTTGTGCTGGAAGGGTGCACTTTGCTTCAATCTAGCCAAGACATCCTATTTCACACATGTTTTACTGTTGCTTCAGCAGAGCCCCAGTTTCAGCTGGGATTTCAAGATGCCTCACATATGCACTGCCTACCTGTGCGGGGTCCCTGCAGGAATACCCTGCTCTAAGGCACCATGTGTATCCCAGCTCCCCAGCAGCCATGCTAGCCCTCCCATGAGCCAGCTTGGCCAAGAGCAGTTGCCAGGGTGCCACAGAGCTGTGCTGGAGGGCATTGCTGTCTCTGTGAGCAAGCTGTGGTTCTCCACAGCCATGTGGCCATGGCCCCATGTTGTGGCAGCACCAAGCTGTAGATGCTGTGCCCAGACACCTCTGCCACAGCAGGGACATCTCTCCAGTGCTTTGTGGGCAGCTGTAGCAGAGGCAGCAGGGTCAGCACTCCTTGTAATCAACATAGAGAAACAGGCCCTTTCTAGGGCAATGCATTTGACCCCTATTAGATATCTATTCCTGCACAGGGTGAATTATATCCTCAGAGCACCCATCGATTATAGAAGCAGTCCAGGGTGACTAGTTCAGACACAGACTTGTGAAATGAATCCTAATCCAGGAGCCTGGTGCCAACACTTGTCTGTGTAAGCTAAGAGACGTGGCTGGTGCACTCCCTGTGCTGCTGGAAATGTGACTCTACCCTTCTGCTGAGCCAAGGTTTTCACATGTCAGAGGCTGGGGAGAGGGGAGCCAGGCTGTCTCCTTGCACCCTGATTTACGAGCTAAATGCTGACAAAGTCACTGCATCTTTTGAAAAGGAGCAGCAGATGAATGCATGTAGCTCTGTCTTTCCAAGGTCGGGGCCTCCTCCAGTTTCTTGCTGATTTAACCATCACACATCCACCCAATAAACCGAAGAGAGACAAAGCTGGAAGATAAAACTGATTATAACGTCTCACACCTGGGCAGCCCCAATGGCCCCTGCCCTACTGCACAAACTTTGGGTTTCTAGCCTCCTTGTGTTATATTTGTCAAGACATAAACTAGTCAACAACATGCATTTCCTCTGTGCCAAAGCCATGCCTTAGGAAGCCCCACTGTAATTTTGTACTCTCTTCAAAGATTTTCTGTTTCACTAGTGGGACTGGAGCACTTTCCCAGATAACCAAGAATCCCTGAAGACACAGTTTGTGATTACAGATTTACTAAGGTGGAAATTTGTATTTTCCCTCTTCTGCTCACCCTGCATTGCTTCCCAGATCACATTCTCTCTTTTGGGAATAAAGTACTGTTGTGCTCTGTAAAGCACAACTGCTCAGTAAAGGCTATTTCAAAACATAATCTCGTTCACTGTTTGACAAAATAAACATGCCTCTTCCTGGAGATTATTCCATTGCAAAGATAAGCAAAATGGACCAGTTATCAGTGCTAACTCTCCTATAAAGGCCATTCCATACTGATCCAGTACATACAGTCAGGCCACAGAAGTCTGTTTCTTCTGACACATTAATAATGCATAAACAAGCTACTCTTTCTAGTCTCAGCCAGATGTCTCTGCATTTTTAGCCTACTCTCGCTAATATATTCTCTGGTAGAGGAAAAGAGGATTAATAACATGCAGCGAATGGCAGGAGTATATCTATATATGTTAATAATTCTCTGTTTTCTGTTCTGAGTATTTGTTTGCATTTAAACACGAGGACAGGGTGGGAAGGGTTTGCTTGTCAGCCTGCTGGCTCTTCCCTCTGCTTCTTCAGGGCTGCCCCTGAGGTACAGTGCAGCCAGGACTTCGGGACTTCTGAGATCTCTGCCCTTGAAGTAAAATGTTATCTCTTGATTTGCATCTCAACCCTGCTATCAACTTACTGTTTATCCACACTCCAGTCATATAATAGCATACATTTTGAGTTAGGGAGCTGTTAAATGGATTGGTTCAGAGGCTGGGGGGGGAGGGGAAAGTGGCTACATTTGCAAGCTCAATTCACATTTCAAAAACTCCATTTTTATCAGTACAGGGGAGGAAAGAACACAATTAAATCGGAGAGTGAGAACAAACAGAGGCATCTGACTTCAGTCTGTCAAGCCAAAGCAGTGCCTTATTACTGCCAAAAGGGTTTCACAAACTCCTTGTCTGCCCTTGCCTCTGTGCTTCTGCCAGGTACCTTGAGCTCCTGCTCCCTGAAAACCAATTTCACCTATTAAAATGGCAGAAAAATTTCTGAGCAAAGAAATTAAAATTATTATGTGAGGTTAGTGAGAAAAACCTGATGGGATAAGTGCCAGAGGAAGAGGGAGGTTGCTAATGGAGTGGAATATATTGGTAAATTTGGAGAATGGGCAGGGGGATATAAAAGGACAGGAGAAAGGGCAGAGCTGTGGCAGGTGTGGCTGGAAGCACCATGGTACAGGAACATTGTCCTTGTGGTTTCGTGCTCCACTAAAACAAATACGAATTTGTGTTTCTGGAAAAGCTTTATCACCACTTCCCTTGCACCATCCCCTGCAGTGAGGCTGCTTCACAGCCCGGCAGATCAACAGGCATTAGAGACAGAAATGAATCTGGAGCAGGTATTAGTGTTACATCAGGGAACTCCCTGCTGTGAACATGTGGCTGCATCAGTGTGGTCTGGAGGCCAGGGAGCAGTGAAATGTGGGTGCCAGAACGAGGGAGCTGCACAAAACTCACTTTTCCATCCATTGTCGGTGCAGACTGAGACTGACTCCCCTTAATTAAGAAACTGCCCTCTGGCTCTCCTCCCTGGGGCTGGGCCTTCCACCCTGAGGATTATATGGTTACAGCTGCTTCTGAAGTGTTTCTAATGGGACACAGAATCATCACAGAATGGCTGAGGTTGGAAGGGAGCTCTGAAGGTCATCCTGTCCAAGCTTCCTGCTGAAGCAGGACCACCTATGGCTAATGGCACAGGACTGAACCTACGTGGTTTTTATTATTTCCAAAGAGAGAGATTCCACAACCTCCCCAGACAGCCTACTTGCAAACACAACGTGAACAGCACAAGTGCTCATCAGCCCTCTTCTACAAGGGATTTCAGGGAAGATCTCAAATTTGAACTTATGAGATACTGCATTTCATCACCCTGCCTGGACTCCTGTGTCTAGTTGTCTCAATGTATGATAGGGCAACTGAATGTGCTCTGTCACATTGCTTTAAAATTTCTTTGGTTAGCACTGGCATGGTCCCCCTCTTGCCTAATGGAAATACCTCCCCAAATGGAGATACGCCCTGAGAGGCACTCCCATCTCCCAGACATTGCAATCAGCCAATGCAGGAGCTTACCTAGCAGAAAGTAATTATTTTTTTTGCTGGTTTAGTTTCCTGAGCTGACTTACTCCATGGTCAGATAAGCATCATGCCAGCAACTGGGTATACAGGAGGGACTGGGACAGCAGACCAGATGAAACATTTGGTTAATGATGTTTAACTATTGTGCAACTACGGCTTGCACAGTTCATGTAAGTAGTAGTAAAGCTCTTGGCCTCAGAACCCTCAAATCTCTAAATACAATACTGCACAAAGGGATTCTGCAGACCCATTAACTTGGATTATGAAAGCACAATGAGTAAGGCCAGGATGGCAGTAGTGCTAAGCGTTTTCAATGACCCCAGTTATAAGAGTTGTATCTCCTTTGTATGGACTCTGGGCCTCATTACTGATGGCAGGAATCTGCTCTCTCACAGTAGCAGCTAAGACAGCCATCCCCTTCCTCGGCTTCCCCAGCTGTGGGGGCTCTGCCAGGCTGAGGTGATGGCTACTGGGGAAGGGGCTGTCATGCACTACCCTTGCTGAAGCCCCAGAGAAGATCCCATCTGCCCTGGAGTGCTTCATACACTGGTTATTGCACTGCTCCATGTTGCTGAGAGCTTTCTCCTGAGAAAGGGCTGTGTTCTCCACGAGCCCTTGTGCTTGCTCTGAGAGCCAGGGGTGCACCTTCCATGATGTTGTGGTCTCACCCCAGCCAGCAGCCAATTGCTCACTCCCCACCAGTGGGACTGGAGAAAGGTAAAATCAGAAAGGTAAAAAAGGTAGAAAACTCGTGAGTTGAAATCAAGACAGTTCAACTGGGGACAAACAAGCAAAGCACAAAGAATTAATTCACTTCTTCCCATGGGCAGGAAGGTGTTCAGCCACCTCCTGGACAGCAGTGGTCCATCACACATGATGATGACTTGGGAAGACAAACACCACTCCAAATGTCCCCTCTCCCTCCTTCATCCCTCTGCTTTATGTACTGCACGTGATGTCTTGTGGTCTGGAACATCCCCTTGGTCATTTGGGGTCACTTGTCCTGGCTGTGTCCCCTCCCAACCCTCCATGTACCTCCAACTTCCCTGCATGGCAGTAGAGGAGGGAGAAAAGGCCTTGGCTCTGTGTAAGGTCTGCTCATCAATAACAAAAACATCTATATTACCAACCCTGCACTCTGCACAAATACAAAACAACACCCCATACCAGCCACTGAGAAGAAAATTAACTCTCCCCCAGCCAAAGCCAGCACACATGATCATAAGTCTCATTTTGGCTTGTTTCACCTCTTAGTCACCCTTGCTGGTGGCAGCTGGTGGGCAGCTTTGTCACTGTGCTGCATCTTCCAACACTGCTCCCAGGACTGAGGGCAGCTGAGGCTCTCTGAGAGCTGGCATGTTCAAAATCACTCTTAATGGGTTTCATTTCCTCACAAGACATTTACAATTTGGGTCTGTGTGACACACGGTAAATTTGAAAGGGATAAAAGCATGATGGGCATAAATCATTTTGATCACTCAGCCTAATAACGGAGATGAATTCTTCCCCTCATATGAGTCAATAGAAGAAAATCCACAGCCATGATTCAAGCCCACAGCTAAAAATCATGAAGGAAGTATTCAGCAATTAAAACAGTCAGAACTCCAGGCATTTCTACTAATTTCTGAAAAACATAAGGGGGGAAAAAAAAAAAAAGGGCTAGATCAGCAGGTGGTGTCGGGACAGCTGTGGATTAACACTGGTGTACCAGATCAGGCCTGGCCAGTATGGGAAAAGCACCTCAAAAAATTTGGAAAACTGAAAATAGCACTCTACACAAAATAAACTAATGGATGTTGTGATTCAAAAACAGTAAAAAAGCACTGGGATCTAGGAGAAACATGCCTTCTGTGCTCACTTTCTTAGCCCACCTTGCAGCAATGGCACCAGACCTCCTTTTAATGTTCCTGCATGTTAACAAAGGACACCCTTCCAAGAAGACTTGCTGGAATTTCCAAGCTCTCCCTCTGGCAGTGCTGGTGGAGGCAATGACCCCGAGCTGCGTTGCTCCTTGCCCAGCTGGCTCAGCCCCACGGCAGCAGAGCTGGATGGGGCTGTGCCGGCTCCGTGCTCTGCTGCTGTCTGTACAAGGAAAACAGTGCCTGCTACGGAGTTATTGTGAGATGATTTAATTAAACTGATACCAATCTCTCTAATGTAAACACAAAACAAGAAAAAATGTATCCTCGCTTTAAGTGCTGTGTAATGTTGCAAATGGATAGTAAACAGAAGGTCGAAGGGAGGGTGAGCTGGTTTGTGCATTAAATTTGGAGGCTGCACTTAGTGTTTGATGTAAAGGTAGGTAAGCTGCTGCCTAGTGTTCATAGAAGGTAGGACAGCAAAAGGGCAAATTTGTAACAGTAAAACTATTCTTATTATTTCTGTTGAAACTGCCAAAATTTCAATTGTCTATGGATTTTAGTGTAAAATTAGAAAGCTTCCTAAGAAAGGTGAGAGAAGAAAAGAAGATGATGCCTGTGCTGGTTTACTGCATTTATCCTCAACCTGAGGAGTGCAGGTGGGCAGCATAGGAGAAAGGCTGTGGAGGAAGTGCTGTTGTTGGGGTTGAAAGGAGGCAGAAGAGGAAGGGGCAGGGCAGCACTGGCAATGCTTTGGGCAGGCTGGGCTGCTGAGCCCAGGGGGTGGCTGGAAGGATGTGGTGGGAATTGTTGTTGTAGATCCTGCCCCTGGCAATGATCACACTCTGGGAAATGCTTTTCACCTTGGTCTCAGGTGCTGGGTATTCCAGCTATTCTTTCTCTACAGCTGCCCTGAGACCATGGAGACTCCAGTAAAAAGTACATATATGAACTGGAAAGTAGACACTCACAGGCTTTCTGCTGCACTGTCTGGGATGAGGTATCATTGGGAGCAACCACATCTTGTTCCTTAAAGAGCATCTGCTATGCTCTCCAGACAGGCACCTCTTGCCAAATGCACCATATGGAAGTTTGATTCATCTACCAGACGTGCCAGGGAATGGGAGAAGCCACAGGACAGGCTTCCCTGAGATTGAGGGAAAGATAGATTATGTGAGCTGTGCCACTGGTGTGGAAGTCAGAAGAGCACACACAATGGGCTGAGAATGTTTCCCTGCCATTCATCCAAAATTAACTACTCATAGTGCTCATTAGTTCTCCAGGTACTGACAAAATGCTGGTGATGGGTTTGGCAGGTCCTGTATGCCATCTCTGGTGCAGCTCCAGAGGAAGAAGAGGATGCTCCAAGGGGGCAGCACTGCAGGCTCCAGAACTCAACCTCTCCTTCCTGCTGTTGCTGCTTGCTGTGCCAACTTGGTCTGTTTCCTGAACACATTAATAAGGCTTGAGGTGGAACCACAATTTGCTATCCCTCACCAAGCTTCATCTGATTCACTGGACGATGTGGTGCTTCCTACCCTCATTTTCAAGCCAGATTTGATAGACAGAGCTGCCACAATTGTATCAGCCCATGGCATACTCACATGAATATACAGAATCAGAAATGAGTTCTTGCATAGCCCAACCAATGAGAAACAGGGGTGGCTTGGGGCAATTTCTTTATTTGCTCTAGTGAGCAAACTGAAAATTCACAAATTCAGATGATCCTAACCTGTCCATACAGGCAGTCACCTACCATCACCTTACGAGTTTGTAGCAGAGCTAGATATAAAACACCAAATGCCTCAAGTTATTTTTGCTGGTGTTTCCCAGACTGACTATGAAAAGTGTTTGTTAACTGCAACACAGAGCAGTGCTGGCAGTGGCTGCTCACCTCCTGACTCACAGACACCCATGTCCTTGCACCATGTGGCAAGAAGAAAACAGATCTGTCTACAAAAGACTGTACAGGTATCACAGATTTCTGGTCTTAAACCTTATTTTTGAATTTAGGTTTTATCCCCATTGCAGGTGGGGTATTCAACAGATCTGATGTTGCTGGTAAACTAACAATTGAACACCTACTATAGTAACTGGCTATGATAGAGCAGAATCATACCATGTCCTGCAATAAAATGTGGAGAAAGCATCCTTGCTAGAGGAGTCATATACTTACTTAAAGTCTACACTGCAGCACATCAGAGGACTCATACAATTAAATGATTTCACTCTTTCCACCTTCCATTTAGCAATCAATGAAAGTTCTCCCTTCAGGGAAAAGCTTGGTGGGGGGGAGCTCTTGGCCCATTGTTTTGCCTGGGGTGCCAAAAAGAAATACATCATGATTTATATGTTAATGAGGAATTCTCTTTAGGCAATGCATTCTGCAAGGTGTTGCAATGGGGGACTGGGAGGTTGATCCCTCAGAGGAAGCTAATTCATCATCAAAGTGAGTCAGGGAGCTCCCTGGTGAGAGCTGTAAATAGGGCATTGGGAGAGTGACAGATCACTGGGTGGCATGTGTCCCCCCCCATTAGCACTCCCACTGACAGCCCTGCCACTGCCAGCTCCCAGCCTCCAGCTCATGCACATTATTTATAGAACATTTCGCATTCCTGGTTGGGATCCAGTCGATGTTGGTTTCAATTAGAATAAATGCTTATTGATTGAGAGGAGATGGGCCAGCTGATTAGCTCCTTGGGAAGCAGAGCACGGCTGGCTGAGGACAGGCTGGGCTCTGCACAGAAGCAGGAGTGCATGGGGCTCTGAAAACCTGTCAGGGAGGAGAAGTCTTCTAGATTAAATCAATTCATTGAAGAGTCCATCTAATAAAGATAAGCGGCTAACTTCATTAGGGAATTAATGATAGGCCTCATTAAAAAGCCCTGTGGGAGCCCTGTTGACTTCAACAAGCTTCGGATCCAGCCCAATATCTGCCTTGAAGCCACAACTCCCCACCTCTGATTAAGCTACTGAGCGCTGTATTCATACAGCCAGGCAGTGGTCAGAGCAGACACACCATGAGCCAAGAAGCATCTAGAAACGTCCACCCAAAGCACAAAAACAAGGAAGGGCTTTTTTAATAGATTTTTTTTTCAAGGTTCTCTGAAGAAGAATCTTAGCTGGTGGATAAAAGCTCCAGAAGCATGAAATCAGAGCGCATCATCCCTTCCTTCCCCAGTGCGGTGTGCAGTCATGAGCACAGCGAGACCGGGACTCGCATTGTCTCTGCCGGGCACCTGGTACCTTGGACTGGCCGAGAGCCCCAGAGCAGGTGTGACACACCCCGCGTGTGACACACCCCGCGTGTGACACACGCTCGGCTGTCGCTCGGGGTGCCGGTGTCGGGCTCACACATTCATTACATTCATTCGCACCGATGAGGCTGCGGGGAACCGGGGGGTCCCGGCCGCTCCCTCCCCACTGCAGCGCCCTGTCCGGGGCTCCTGCCGGTGTCCCTATCCCGCAGCGAGGGGCTGGGGCGCAGCCCTGCTCCCCCAGCAGGGACCAGCAGAGCCCGGGCAGCTCCCGGAGCGTGCGGCAGCGCTCCCCTCCTGCGGCCGGGAGCCGCCGGTGCAGCGGGAGCGGAGCGCCGGGAGCGGGCAGGGCTGCCCCGGGACAGCGGCACGGCAGAGCCTGGGGACAGCGACAGACCGCTGAGCAGAGCGAAAACACATGGGGGAAACACATGTTTAAAGAGTTTTAAACTTTGCATTTTATTTTTTTTCCCCGCTTCCTTTCGCATTTTCTTGTTATTTGAAGAATGCACATCTCTCTAAGTTCACGGCCAGTCTGTACTCGGACCAGAGCTGTGATTTGTGAGCTTGGGCAGGGGTCTCGAAGTGGCTGAGCTATGGGCTGAAAAACCCTCTCCTGGTGTGACTTTTCCAATCCTAGGGAGAGCATGACCTTGTCAAACAAAATGTTCAGTGGGATCAAAAGAGAAAGACTTCAACATGAGTCTGTAATAGTGAATCCACAGGAACAGCTATTCTGTAAATGATTAATGAGTCCCTCCATTATTCATGCCTGTGTCAGGTGCTGCCAGGGAAAGTCCCACTGCAATCTGCCATTGCCAGCCTGCTGCTTTACCAGAGCTGCTGCTGCCACAGGTGCAGGTGCTCCAGGGATGCAATTTCTGGGCACTTTTGCTTTGCAAATACCAGATGAAGCATCAATGACAGAAATGCTGCTCAGATATCACTGCCTTTTTACGGGTCTCTTGTACCATTAGTGAACAGGTTTCAATATTTAATGGAGTCAGGATATTCATTAGCAGCTTCTGTCGTACATCATGCAGCACACAGACTGAAGGACAACAATGGTGTTTCTAGTGGTTAAAACCTAACAAAAATCAAATTAAAAAAAAAATCTCATCTACCATTTTGTCTGCAGCCACAACAATAAGGGAGGAAATTCCTTTGGAGTCGACACATGTAGGAGGAGTCAAATAATATGAGCAGGACTTCCCCTCAGCTGCAGGATTTTCTCCTCTAGCCTAAGCCTTGGGAGCTGAGGCTAGGATGCTCTGCCCAGGAGGGACATTCACAGCTCACCACCGTAGCTCTCCTACCTTGCAGCCAGAGCTCTAATTACCCGCATCATTATCTCAGCCTGCCCTGCTGGAAATGTTATCACGGGGTATGGGGATTTGCTAGGAACACTCCTTCCAGTGTAGGACAATGTAATTACTATTGCCATCAGAGAAGGGAATGACTAATAAGGACATTCAGAGACCATTTCGTTCATCCTTTGCTCCGTGGCTTCAAAGACAACTTTAAAAGGCATAATTAAGCAGCTCAAGTGCTAAAGCTGCCTTGGCTCTTTTAGTTAATTTCTTTCCAATATCGAGACATAAAATGGACAATAATTTCCCAGCAGGCCAGCAGCTCCACCCTTAATGAGCTAATGGATCTTACATCTGCCCACTCTCATGTTTTGCTTTTGCTTGCATTTTTACCTGGTGTTCAGTTTTCCCCTGCTGATTTCAGTGATACTACAGAAGAGGGGATGGGCCCATTTTCATCTCACTCTTTGCAGAGTAGCTCCTCACAGCTACAGAAGAAGGCTGGGGTTTGATGACTATCTGCTTGAGAGATCAGTTTGATTAAGTAAGAAATTTGAATGCACTGGCATGTTCACCACTCAGCACACGTTTATTAAATTGTTTGTAGAGTATGAGATGTTCTTCAATTCTTTCTGGGCCTGCAGAGGGAAAAGCTGGACACAGCACTGATGACTGTATCTATTTCTCCCGTGTTACCTTGACCAACCATTCTTGATATGATGGCACAAGCTGACATGGTTATGTTACACAGTGCTCTTTGTTTAAAATATTCTACTTACAACAGTTCCACGTCGTGTAGAGCTGGTTTTGGGGGGTTTTATTGTGTTTGTTTGGTTCCGTTGTTTTTTTTTCCTGTAAGGATGATTAAACCACGGAGAAGTCCTATGTAACACATCCATTAGGCTCTCAGAGCATGACCATGGTGTCCTGTCCCTTCCCAGCTCACCAGTGTTCACACCATCAGAGAACACCAAGGAGCTCTCCTAGCACAGCTATGGTGTGGATGGTAGCAGCTAAAGGGCTACAACTGCTCTCTCACCCCATGGGTTTCAGCATCCCTTCCTCTATTGATAGGAAAGAATGGTTGCAGCTCACCCCTGCTTCTTTTAGTAAATTTGTCCTTGTGGTAGTCTCTATAGTATCAATGCCAGCTTTTAAAAAACATGCATAAACCTAAGACACAGCCAGGCCCCTAATTCTCATTGAATTGTTTCCTAGCATTAATTTTAAAATATGATGCTCTTTTCTATTAAAGCAAATATATCTACTTTAGGTTCTTTCTTCAGAAAAATGCCTTAAAATGAGTTTTTGCAAATAAAAAAAATTGGAAGGTTAAAAAAAAAAGTTTAAACAAACCCACATATGCTTTTCTGACCTTCCTATATTGAAGTCAGCTTCCAAAAATAGCAAAGCAGGTGTCTGGTATTCCTTTATACCTCCATGTGTCAAGGGAGGCTGTTAAAATTAATGGAGTAGTACCAACATAAAGGAGGGATAATGAATTTGATTGGTTTTATTGCTTCAACCAGTGCTAATGAGAGGTGCCAATCTGTTTGCAGAAGATATTGCAAGACACTTCCATGTGCCTGAAGAACTCAGCCAATGTAATACTGAATATGGGTCAAACCTAATGAGCCTCCTAAATTATTAATTACACATCCTCTTTCCCACACTGGAGACAAATTAAGGATTTTATTACAGTACTCAAAACTAGGCCAGATATTTTGATGTGATGAAATACATCTTTTCTGCTCCCCAGGTGTTTGGATGGGACTTTGAGCAACCTGGTCTAGGAAGGTGTCCCTGTCCTTTTCAGGAGGGGTGGAACCAAACGATTTTTAAAGTTCCTTTGAACCCAGGCCATTCTCTGATTCTGGGATTCTGAGCTGCCCAGAAGAAAAGCTCATATCTGCACAGAACAATGATGTTTGGTAGCAACAATATGAACCTTTGTTACTCTTGATGATCTCTTATCACCTGGTTATAAGGAACTCTTTAAAAGTGAATTTAGACAGAAACTAGTGAAATCTTCTCCGAACAATTGACATTATAAAACATGAAATTTGCTTTTTATTAAAACCCCTTGTATTAATTACTTAATTCTTTACAGAGAGTCAGAGTCTATGTATGCTTTTTGCTGAAACTGCTAAAAAATATGTGGCAATCTGAAAAAGCACAATAAATCTATGTGTTTCCTTGATTTATACTCAGTCATTGCTATGATTAATGTAATATATATGTAAGAGAAGGAATGTAGCTTAGAGATGGATATACCTGCACCAATTACTAAAATGTTTTTTAGTAAATCTAGTAAGATGATAATATTGGTAGCTATAAAAAGAGCAGATATACTTATGAACTGTTGCATGAAGAAGTATATCAGTTATAACCATGCTCTTAGAATTGCAGAAAATTCATGTATTTATGCTTTTGCTTCATATATATATGCCACTATATGTTATACATATAACATATAGTTTATATTTATATACTATATACATATATATGTGTTACACACATGTCCTATACATGATATAACTCTAAAATAGCAAAAATAGTAATTTCCGTAAGTCTGACATTCAGCTGGTTGGAAGAATGCAATAGCAACTCCATCATGTTCCAGAAGAGGGCAGTCAGATATGGCTACAGGGTTTGCAAGCCATTTGTAAATCCAGAGCATATGCAGGGTAATCTAACAAATATGAACATTTATTTCTGCTTTCATGGCCTTACTGATTGCAGTTTATGCTAAAACACGGCACTTTCCAAACCATCAGTCTGGGATCAAAAATACTCTCCCTAACACTGACCTCCTGAACCACGCCTCTTCAAGCAGCTGACAAACATTAAAGCAGTGTATAAAGGTAAATTTAAATACTGTGGAGCAGGTGGTCCATGGACATTTCTCTTTAGTCAGGAAGTCCTGTGCTTGTGGAAAAAGGTCGATGTTGCACCTTCCCTGCAGGTCAAGCATCCCTATACAAGTGGGTAACAGCTCAAGAGTCACTGGGAATCATTTGAAAGGTGCTATTAATTTCTTTTATTATGCTATTGGAAGGTGAAAGTCAACAAAATATTAATTGCAAACCTGTTCAGTCAAAGTGTTTTGTACCAAGCAGGTATGGTAATAGAGCTGAGAGGCTTTGTGTTTTATATTAATTAACTCAACAGAAAGGCAATTGAAATGAAATGTTTTCAGTTGTGTTTTCCAGTGCTAATCAGCAGCTCGTTATCTTTAATCACACCGGCGTTGCTGCTCTTTTCCAGCCGGTGATAGAGGGATGTGCAGGAGTGTGTGGTGTGTATGGCATGGGTGGGGTGAGTGCAGCAAGGAGAGGCTGAGTGGGGAGGGAAACCCCCTGCCTCTCTCCGTGGAGAGAGCTGAGCCCTGTCACCAGATCCACAGCCACCATCGTGTGCACCCACCAGATGAGCAGATCCAGCTGCTGTCCTGCCATTCCAGCAGCCTGGTGCAACATTGTTGGGTTGAATGGTGAACATTCTCCAGGAGGTCACATGGGCCATGCTACCACCAGGCAGGTGGGTCCCAACCTTCCCTCTCCCCCATCATCCTCACAAGGCACTGACCCTCTGCAGGTGACGCTGCACTCACAGCCATTCTCAAATCCTCGTGCATGGTTACAAAAGGTACCTCACTCTCTAAGGGCCAGTCAAGGCAGTAGGACCTGGATGGTGAGATGTCCTTTCCAGCTCGCTCCAGACCTGCAGTGTGCAGCTTGCTTCAGGGTATGAGCATCTCTGGTCCCTTCAGAAGCAGACACAGTGCCTAAATCACTCAATGGTGTCAAGTCTGAGAGGGCAATGGCAGTGACACGGCTCTCTCAAGGCTCTATCCCAGTCCTAGGGGCCCCTCCCTCTATGCACCATGCAAGGAACTTCCTTGACTCCCCAGCTGTGAGTCCAGCATCCACTCAGCTATAAAAGTGTGGGACTTTGAACTCTTACGGATCTTCTTATAGCTTGTCACCACCTTCAGTTCATTATGTCCCTATATCTTCATTTCTCCCCAGCACAAGGTGGTTGACTGGTTATCAGAATGACATCTCTGTTAGTTCCTGCAGCTCTTGGGTACAAAAAAAAATTACCATTTTTTGGGTAAAAATGATCTTTTCTATCTTGAAATAATGTGGTTCTGTTGACTTTCTGCTCTGTCCTCTAAGTCCCCCATGTTTAATATTGATGTTTCTGTCTCTGTTGTTTGTTCTTTGTCACTGACTCAATAACCTGTGTCACCTCACCATGGAGTTGTATTAGTGCCTGTGCTTTCAGAGTAATTTTGGAAATAGCAAGTATCTATCTGAGTCTCAAAATTTCAAAGTTTGATAGTTCCCCTCATTCTTATGTGTTTTATATCTTGCAACATTTAGTACTGACAAGATCAATGGCGCTACTCAAAAGAACTATTTCTAGGGGTATAGATATGAGCTTGAAGCAATATTTTGCTGTATTAAATTATATAGTAAGAGACATGTAGGTAGCGGATAACAAAGTGTGATAAATCACCCAAAACAATTAAATCCTTCTTTGGAAGATCCAAAAACCAAATTAAACCCAGATGCAATCTAGAATGAGAGCCATATAAAAAGCCAAGTTTTTGCTATGGTTTCATAAAATCTCATCCAATAGTTGGAGCTTGCAGAGCCATCCCAAGTCTGAGATTTTATAAAATCATAGAATGATTAGAGTTGGAAGGGACCTCAAAAATCATCTAGTTCCAGCTCTCCTGCAATGGGCAAGGACACTTTTTACTAGGCCAGATTGCTCAGGGCCCCATCCAACCTGGCAATGCATGTATGGATCTGAACCACTGGTAAGAAGAGATAGCAGTGTTAGTTACTGCCAGATTCCAGATGAAACAGCTCAATAAAATGCAAATGCAGGTGATCAACAGGATAGACCCTAGAGCCAGAACACCAAACATGAAATTCTACTTTTGGGTATTAAAAATCCACAGGGGAATGTACCTGGTCTCTAACCAGGCTGTATTACCCATTATTGGGTATTGGCTCAGTACCCTGAGAGCTAGTGGCAAATCTCCCACTGAGCTCAGCACTTCCTTGCCCAGCTGCTGGGTGTCTGTCCAAACCTGGGACAGGCAGAGAAGAGACTGTGCAAATAGGCTGGGCTGAGCCTGGAAATAGTCCCTGCCATGATGACACGTGTCCCTGCAGAAAAACCAGGCTCAGCAGCCTCAGCTTTTACATGCTGCAAAAATGATGGGAAAAGTGAAACCTATAGTCTTTCCTGCTCAAAACCTGAGATCCATAAAGCAGTGTTGGAAAGCCCTTGGGATCCTGTGGTTCAGACCACCTCAGTTCTTCCTGGAGTTAATGTCAGTGCATCTCCATCCTGCTGCAGGCTGACTTGCTTTGTGATGGATTCAGTACACATTGTATGAGCATGTGTTACATCAGGCAGATCTTCCAGAAAGGTTTTTGTTCCCTTTAATTTTTTCCCCAGTTGAATTGGTTAGAAAAAATACAGCTTGTCCAGTATCTGGTAAATACATAAACCTAAATGTTAATTTGTTCCTCATATTTTTGGAGAACTTCTGCACCCTTTTCATAAAGACAAAGGTAAATCAGCATCATTGCTATGGAAAATATGGAGTAAATAACCACCAGAAATAGCTGTCAGGGATGACAATGCTGAAGAACTGAAAACTCTACACATGCTGGAGCACCAGCACAGCCACAACACCCTTTTGGATGCCTGTGATGTATTTCAGGTTTCTTGGCTGTACTGTTGGATGCCACGTAACACTGGGGGTCAAGTTCATTCCTGGCCTAAGTTCAGTGAAATCAAATCATCTGCCTTTGGGTTACTGGTGCTGCATCAGGGACTAATTTGGCCCTTGGTGTTTCATTTCGATCGTATTCAGTTTGAATTAGCATTGATCATTTCACACAGCAGGCAGGCTTTACAAACAGGAGTTTTCCCTTCACCTCCTGCTGTGTGTCTCCCTCAAGTCTTCTTCCATCTTTGAAAAATTATTCTCTTTAGTCCTATTGTATCTGAGGAAAGTATTCATCAATGGAGAGAGAAATGTGGATTAGCCTCACATCTGCTCGCCTCCCTGCTATGGAAGGGGGTGACACTGAGGAGTTGTGCCAAGGGAAACAGTAGCAGAGAGCACTGTTGATGTAGATAGAAGTAAAAAGTCTGCCCTGAGGACAGCTTGTCAAATGAAGCCTCCTGTGCCATTAATTACAGTTCCAAGGTGCAGATGAAATATGTATGTGATAGAAGAGCTTTGCCTTTTAATGTATTATTTGAGCAATTTTTTAAAGAGACAGCATCAAGCCAAGCCTTCAGCTCATACACAGAGGGTTTTCTTTTCTTGTTGCTCAGAGACTCTTGTAATTTCATTCCTGCAGTGAAAGAGTAGTTCTGGTTACACCTCCAAAGACTGACTTCTTCCTGGGAAACCTACGGGAAGGACTCTAACACTGACACATTGTTTGTGGCCACATCAGTTCTCACATCAATATTCAGAATTATGAGAGTTATCCCAAAGTAATTTTATTTGTTGGAGAATTACAACTAATTAAATGGTACTGCATACAAACTATAAAAGCATATAATGAAGAACTATAATTAGGCTCTAGTTAGTATTTTTGTGTTTCATATCACAAGTGTAACAAGACCTTTGGTGAAAACATAGCATGACTGCACTGAGTACAGAAGTACCCTGAGATCTTGGCCAGGGCAGGAGTTCCAGAGACAAGAGCAGTGAGAACAAGTTGTATAATTGTATAAGCTCCCACCTGAGGCAGGTTACAAGAGGGAACTTTGCTGTCTACAGAGGGAAACTGAGGCAGGCAGGGAGAAATCTAATCCTTGATTAGTGTTAGAGAGGCGATCCCTGGCAGAGCCAGGAACTAAACTTAGCCTGCTGAGTCCTGGCAGCAGCAGCCCTTTCCCTGGGACAGGCTGCATTCCTCCCCCAGTAATGCAGGGCAATAAATAGCAGCAAGCAGAGAAAATGTAAAGGAGAGTAGGAAGAGCTCAGGGCTCTCGTCTGAGATTGGGGATGACCTGGCAAAGCAGTGAAATGGCCAGGGAGGAGGATTCACAGCTGGGGAAGCTGTGCCTCCCTCCTCTGAGCAGGGCAGGAGGGGGACATTTGAGGCAGGAAGGTCAGGGAGGAAGGTGAAGATGATAAAGGTGAGAAACAAAGAGGTGTTTTCACCTTCCTCCTGGGAGGGCTGAGCCCTACAGGGTGTGAAGCACTGCCCTGTGGGTCAGGGCATCAGTGGGCAGTGGGCTCTGGGCAGGCTGGCTGCTAGGAACAGACCCTGAACCCCTGCAGTGCTAGTGAGCAGTGGCTTGCCTCTCCCTATATTTTCAGCTGCAATGACTCCTTTTTCACACCCCAAGCTCTCTAGCATCCCTAGCACACCACAGCAGTCCCCCATGGCCCCTCCAGCAACCCCCAGTGCAGCACTGACTGACATTCCAGCCTCTCATTTTGGGTCCCCACCTTCCTCCTGTGTCCATGTAACCCTGTCTGTGCTGCTGGCAGGGACAGAGGTGGCACATGCATGGCAGCCCTGGGGCTCTGTGTGTGTACGGCCACCCAGTCACAGTGTGACTGTGGGTCACGCTGCCACCTGCCTCTTCATAGTATGGACAAGTGGGACCCTTAACTACTCCAATTTCTCCTATTTAAAGAGTCCCAGATGCTTTCTGGAAGCTGTAGGAACTTTAATGCCCTGTGAACTTAATTTTTACTTGGAACCAGGAACATGGGGTAAGGATTTATTACCAAAGGCACTGTGCAAATCTTGTTTCCTAAGGAAACAGCAATGAAAAAGAATATTTAAATGGCAAGACAGTGCTGGGACAAATTCTGCCTCTAGATAGATGGATGGGAGTTCTGGTTATTTCAGTGCCAAGCACCATGTGCCTTTCCAACGGCTTAACTTTTATCTGGCAAAGGTGTGGCTGGCCTGGCTGTGCCACAGGGAGGGGCAGGGAAGGGAGCCATGACCTTTTAAAAATGAGCAGCTAGATTTCTGAATGCGTCTGTGCTGAAAGGAAAAGCTCACTTTGCTTTCTCTCCCTTCCCTTCCTCCACCAAAAAACTCAACTCAAAGGAAAAAACTTCTCTGCAAATGGAAATACAATTGCCACATTGCCCTTTGTAAGAGAAACAACATGACATTTGACCACATGTGGAATTTCCTTAGATGTGGGCTCTGCTGCAAGACAAATTTCTCTTAGGCTTCTGTTGCTTTCTAAATTAAAGGAAAAGAATATCAATGGTGATTTAATTCTCAGCTCTGCAGCCTTTGGGGTTCTCTGGTCTATTCTATGCAAGTTTAACATCTTGTCATTAATAAGGTTTAGTAACTTTTAAGTTATTGCAATAACATGTAACTAGCTATACACTGATACTGTACTTCAAGAAGGCCAGGATCCCTGATTAGTGCACATTAGCTGCTGCAGTGATGGCCTGGGGATGGCCCTTCAGCACATCTGGATCTGCTCTGCACATATAATGATGATTTTATGTGCCAGCCCTGTTGATTAGCTGTAAACCACATTTTCAGAGGCAAGCATTCACCTGCTACTTCTAACTCCTGTCATTTCTGTTGACTAATAAAGTGATTGATGAGGAATGGATCTGAGATAAAGGTGCAGTATGGACAAGGCATCACTGAGAACTTCAAGAGGAAGCCCTGGGGAATGTTGAGAGGCAGAAACAACCCTGGCTCTGCCCTGAGATGAGAGTCCTTAGGTTTGTTTAACTGCATGTGAGAATGCTGGGATTCACTGCTCCAGTGAGGGTACAGTGCCTATGTGCAGGAAAGGCAGAGGGGGAAATTCCATCCCCACATTCTCCCTGGATCAGAACTGGAGAGGAAGAAGGAAAAAGCAGCTCCATGCATTAAATTAAGAAATTGTAAGGAAGCTTGTCCCTCCAGTTTTAAAGCATAAGATGTTTAATCTGGACTTCCTGAGTGCCTATAGCTCCCAAAGTAGGCTGGGACATTTGCACATATATTGAAACAAGCACTTGCTGCTGGACTGCTGCATATCTCAAGAATGGTTGTAAGATATTTCAGTCACAGAAGTGATTGCAGCTTACCAGAGAGCAGCCAGGTGGACACTAAGCAAATCACAAAGCTGCCCCAGCTCTGTAGTGATGCAGCAGCTGCAGCCAGGCTGGCAAGGGTCCAGCGGGCTCTCCTGGACCAGCTGCAGCACTTTAGTGCACTGAGACAGAGGATGTCACACACATAAAGCTTCATTTCCAGCAGTCCTGCAGCAGTACCTGTCCAAAACCCCAAGAGCTCAGTGCCAGATCAGCTCATCCCACAAAAATATTTTTCCATACATTCACACTTTTAATAAGAAAGGAGAATAAAGGTTGTTACACCTTTCATGAGCATTGAATGGAAACAGATTTTTTTCTCTTTTTTTTTTTTTTTTTTAATAACAATAAACAAATTAGACTTCATGTTTGCAGGCAGCACTGCAAACTGACTGTTTTAGTAAATTCTTTCCTTTGCCTCCTGTGGAACAGGGGTCAGGCTTCCCTACCACCCTGCCACAGACTCACAGGGTGACCCCAGGGAAGTCACTTAACCCCCTTCCAGGATTTCCCCATCTCCCTGCTGGCAGGGGGATTCTGATTCCTGTCAGGTGCCTGAGCTCAGCTCCAAGGCAGTCCCTGCTCTGCATCTTAGCCCAGGCTTCCCACCCCCAAACCCAAGAGTCTGACCACACCAAGGCAGTCTTGAATTTCATAATGAGACAGCTGGAGATGCTGTAGTGAAAAATATCAATATCAGAAAATCTAAACCAAATCTAACCCTGTTTTCAATGAGAACAGTTTGAAAAAAACTACTTATGTGCTATTTAAGCAGTCACAGGCAAGCTTTCCTTTCACCCCAGCAACATGCCTCACCCACAACGTGACTTAGAGAGGTTACTTAAGTGGTAATAATCTGCTTAATTCACTATTCCCAAGGAGTCTTGTCCTCTTTTCAGAAATTGCTAACAAGGTCACCACTTCCGTTAATTGTGACTTTGTTTATTATAAGACGGAGGCGGCTCCAAGTGACTAAGGATGGAAACTCCTCCCAGATCATTCCCGCTGTCAAACACTAGTGATGAATGTGTGCAGAAAAGCAAATGAACGTGGATTGTAAAGGGCACCATGTCACAAACTGCATAGACACCCTAATGAATAATTTTCACTGCTGTTTGCCTCTGATTCCATTATCAATTTCTTAATCAATTCTGTCTCCTAGCATGGCAGACCTTCACTCAGTGTTCTGGGGACAGCAGTTGCTTTGTTAGAGAAAATAAGCTGGGCAGATGATCAGCTGGAAAATGATCAGATCAGATCTCTCTGGTGCTCTGTTTCTGCTGCTGGTGGTTTCCAAAAGCAGAATTTGTTCCAAAATTGGGATGAAAACCTGATCTCTTGGTTACCTGTTGTGGCTAACCTTGGCCAGTGACAATTTTAACATCTTATTTTCAGCTTGTTGAAAACATCTTTCTATGCTTGACATAGCACAGAGCAGGGAGACAGTCTTGGAGATGAGAATGGAAATGAGGTGTAATTTGTCTGAAGGTGGGACTGTGTTTGGCTGTTGTAAATATTCTTCCTTCGTTATGTGTTTCTAGCAAAGGTAGGCGAAGGTGTGATCTCTCTCTGACCTGCAGTGGACAGAGGATGCTTTCACTCCCTCAAAACAAATTTCAGAGTTCTTAGGATGAGCCAGTAATTCAGTGTGGCTGACACTTCACCTTCCTTTATCATCAAACTGATATCCTTGATCACAGGCAGCTGCAATTAGTCCCCAGAGCACTGATAGTACATGATGAACGCTGTGCCTTTTGCCTTCCTAAAGGATGATTCTGCCTCTGTAATTGCTCTCGAGATTTTCCAGCTCTGAAGCCTTTGTCAGCTAACCTTGGACATACAGGCTGTCTAGGGAAGTTATTGATTCCTCTTGTCTCCACCTCCTCCCTGCCCAGTTAGGCTGATTTATAGGAATTTTGGTAGGAATCACTAAAATCCTGGCAGAGCTCATTAATCTGTGCATCTTTAAAAGACTTCCCTCCTTGAAGAGACCATCTGTTTGCCTGAGTGCTATTTCTGCAGCCGCCAAATCAGGTTTGCAAGACTCTCACCTTCTCCTCAAACCTACCACATGGTACTGTAATATTTACATTCAGGGCTCGACACTTTTTCCTACCAGGTCTGTGCGGAGCAAATGCAGCTTCACTCACCTGTGCAAGACTCAAACTCAGTCAAATAAACAGCAATAATGCCCCTAAAACCAAAAGCAGCAAGATCAGACTGAACCATATAATTTCTCTTGGCTTTTTATGTTCACTGGGAGACAATTCAGTAACACCTGAAACCTCTGTGGAGGGAACTGCCAATAACTGTAATTACAGCATGGAAATCTACCATGTATTGATGGGAAAAGGATTTGGCCTATGTCCTCTGTGCTGGGTGACTTCTGCAGAGCTGGCCATGTTTGTCAGCAGATGCCAAAAGCTGGGCTCATGTTGTCGTGCTCACCTTTTCTCCATCCCTCTGCAAATGCATTTCACTTAAGCACCATAGCAGGCTCATTTTGGCTCAGTGTGTCAGAAGACATTGTCAGCAAGAACTGTGGCAGCTCAGAAGCCAGTTTTGTCTTTCAAATGTAGTTTTTTTTGCTTCTTCACATCGTTGCAGTGGCCTCTCATAACTCCCCCCAGAGAATGCAACCTTTTATAAATTAGATGGGATGAAAATGTCACCAAGATTCAGACTATCAATTAATTTCTTCTTTAAGATAAATCCTCAACTGAATCTTTGATCTTCTTATTTTATTTACTGTATATTTTTATATTTGCATAAAGTGTTTTCTCTGTAAGCCAGCAGTTATCACTGGTAAGGTTCACATTTATTGGAGATAGATAGAATTTCTTCCCGTTTTCTTTTTTGAATGAAAATTATTTTCCCTGCTGCTGGATTGGTGTCACCTGACATAGTTAATCTTCTAATCTTCTCTCTGGGGTGACATCAGAGGAGATGATGGAGACATTTCCTTTCTCGAATACAAAGCTCAGTTTCAATTTTTACTAGTGAAAATCTTGCTAATAACATAAAAAAATAGAGATAAATGCAAAATTATGACATGCCTAGTTATTTTGGGGGGTTGCTATTGCTTTTGTATTTATTGCTTCCTAGAGGGCAGTTTTAGCTGTCAGCTGTATCTTGCCTATTTTTACTCACTCTTCCTTCTCTGGATGAACCCACATGAGATCTTGTCAGAGCATCAGCTCCGCTAGAAGTTGCAATGGGATTATTACAATCCTCATCCATCAAGTTGAAGAAGATGTGTCAGAAAACAATAATTAAATAAAATTCCAATAATTGAGACTTCCTGGGTGCTCTGCTTCTCGCTGAGCCTGGTTGCTTTTCCATCTGCTGATTGCTGCACAGAGGTTCAAGCCCATCTGAGCAGCAGCTCATTTCTCTGCCACATGTACTCATGGCACAGCATCCCACTGGCCCTGGATTTGGCTCACTGATCCCATAGGTACATCTGGGACCTCACCAAAGCCCCATCAATTACTCAGGAGATGTGGGAATGACAGTGGGACTGCTGGTGGCCAGCCAGCACCCTCCCTTCTTGCTTCTCTGTCCTTTAACTGGGTGCAATCCAAAAGCTCTGGTTAATTTTACCCCTTACATTAGAGGACAGAAAGGCACATTCCATCCCCAAAACTGCAGGGATTTTCAAAGGGAAAGACGTGTCTTAGCTAACAAATTCCTAACATTCTGAGCTCTTCAGTGCTCTGAGAGAAGTTCATCCACATCCTGATGCCAACCTGCTTGTATCTGCCTGCAGTTTCTCTTCTAGCCCTGTCCTTCCCCTCCCCCTCCCCAGGCTGTGAATCCTCCATACACAACAGTCAGAAATCTCTTCACATGGCAGGAAAAACCCAAGGGAATTTGCATAAATTAGAAAGGAGAACCGCATTTCAGCCATTCTCTCTTTAAACTGCGTGGAAATCACTCTGATGGGAGATATAAACGCCTGCCGAAGCGGGCAGTAAGGAGCTTGCTTCAATCTCATGGAAAATTGCAGATTTAATAATCAGATCTGACTCGGTTAGCTAAAGAAATAATTCTCACTTCCATGATTTCCCTCTGTCAGGAGAGAGAAAGGCAGAGGGAAGCAGAACAACTCACCCATGGCCCTACAGCAGTGCTGAGCTTAGCAAAGCCCTTCCACCAGTAATGTCAGCAGGCAGACAGAATCTGGCAGGGCCTGAGATCCCACAGTGAGTAGCACAGCTCTCTGCTTTTCCTGTGAGGTTTGGATGAGGCTGGCTCCATCCATGGCTGAGCAAGAGGCAAGTCAGCAATAGCAAAACTCTGGTCCAGCTGGGAGCATCCAGGTGGATCAGACTCTCTTCACAGTCAGACTGCTGAGTCAATCACAGGGAACAGGGAAAATTATGACCTCCCCATGGGATTAAAATCTGAAACCCTCGATTTTCCATGATATTTAGGCACTTAGATCAGGCACAGGTCAGGTGGGATGTGTAAACATGTAGATGAGAAACAAAGTCCCACTAAATGTCTTACTCGTTTGGGCTCTAAGGCAACTGTGTACTTGTGCCATGGTAAGTGCCCTGCACCCAGGTTTCCCCAAATATGCCCTTTACTCCCAGGCATGTATCAGCTCAGCTCCAGGGCTTTTGTATCTCAAAAGCCCTTTGCACTGTCAGGAATGGCCTTGAACGTGTCCAGGGATGGGACATCCACAACATTCCTGGACAGAGAATTCTTCCTGGAAATCTCCAGAGAGGGGACACCATAGCAACTGCTTAAGTATTTCAAGATACATCAGGAAAATGCAACTGTCTTCCAGAGGAGCCTAAATGGTCCAGGAAAATATTTTTTAGGAAATACTCCAGTGACTTCCTTCCATACATTGCATTTACTACTCCACTCATGGTATTTGTAATGGATTTATGCAGATGGCTGTCTGTAGGATGAAGCAGAGAGATTTAAAAATGGATCTCTGCATGTTGAGGGATAAGCATCCTTCAGGTTCCTTGGAAAGCCTAAGTGAGAGCAGTTACTGGCAAATATTTAGCCAATTTCTACCTGCAGAAATAGTGTCAACTTTACTTCTCACCTTTTATTGCTTATTTCAATTTTTGGCCTTTGCCTTTTTTGCCATGACAGACACTAGGCTTATTCATAAATGCCCAAAACTTTCTCTGTCAGATTTAAATTTTCCAGGCTTGGCCTTTTTCCAGGAGCAAACATGGCTCTTCTCTTTTCTGGCTGAGAAACAGGGGAAGCTAAAAGAACTACTCTGTTTTAATCAAAGAAAAAAAAATCTTATAATTTATCAAAACCCAGCATGATAACTAAAGTATCCAGGGATCAAAGCTAACTTTTTGATTGAAGTATCTGCATCATAAGAAGGTGTTTGTTTGTGAGTATTGTTGTAAGAGTTAGGTCTGATTTGTTCAACTTTTGACCTGCTTTAGTGTTTCACTGAAGAGCTCTCCCAAGGCCAAATCTTAGTAAGAGCTCTGGCAGATGAACTCTTGCCAACTTTGCTGTAATAGTTCAAGATGTATTTGTCCTTCCCTCTCAGTCTTCTCTGCTGGCTCCTCTGCCCCTCTCCCAGAAGATGCTAACCACCTGCAGCAGACGTGGCCATGGACAATGTAATGGGGGTTTCTGAGGCTTCTTAAATTCCTCTGGAGGACAAGATAGAGCTGAAACACCAGTCTGGGATTTGGCATGCCTTCCCTGCAGGCACTTGTCCAGCTCTGCTAGAGGGCTCTAACCTTCAGTAGAGGAGCACCAGCACACAGCTGTGAGAGGTAACTTCAAAACCAGCTGCAGCTGTTTGCTCGGAATACAAGGAGGAATGGTGAGCTCTTAATCCTGCAAATACTTATGCATGTGTTTACAACTGTGAGCAGTTCCAGGAACTTCAGTGGGGCTTGAAGTTAAATTGGCACGTAAATGCTTACAGAGCTGGGAGCCTGCATTTTCGCAGGGTTGAGCTAAGAAAGCTTTGATTCTCACGCATTGGAGCAATATGTTTCTGCAGGCAGATGACACTGCAGGAAAAGTACCCCAGTCTGGTTTAGGCCGTCTTCCTTTCCCAGATGCATACTGAGATCAAGACCAGACATCTCCCTGACTGCCAGAATAGCTCGTGGCCACTTCTTGGGTCTGTGGGTGGCAGCAGGATGGAGAGGTTAGTCATGATGCCCTGCACTTCTCCTCCTTGCACAGCCTCTTTGGCAGAGAGCATGAGCTGAGGCTCTGCTTCTCCTCAGAGCTGCCCTCCAGGTGAGCCTTACACCAGTGAATATCTCCATGTGTGTTGCATGAGCTGATCAAGAAGCAGGCACTAACAAGGGCTGCCCTGACAGAACTGTGCCAGCAGATCCTTGTGCTGGCCAGCCCCAGTAGCCACTGGACACTTTTGGCTATGCTTGCCCAACCCTGTGTAGGCAACCCGAGGAATGGTTTTGGGAACATGTCACAATCTACTTTTGCAGCTATTTTTGCTTCTTAGTCAGAGGCCTGACATCCTGAATTGAATCCATGGCTAGCTGTGCTGCTGAGTAATGAGCAGAGTATTAAAAGTCTTCTCTTCAGAGAGAGCTCAGGCAGACTGAGCAGTGTCAGCCTTTGGGTGCTTAGACTGAAGCATCTGAGCAAAAACAGCCCAAATTTTTCAGAGGTGCTGGGCACCCTGAGATCCTAGTATATTTCGTGTAATTTATGCTTTTTAATTTTTTTCTTCGATGCATTTTGAAGAAAGGTATTCCTGATGGCTCATTGCCCCCAGGGATTGTCTCTGACCACATGGTCTGGAAATGCTTGCCGGGGAACCCCACCAGTGCTTTCCAGAGCCTCCCTTGACTCTTCCCAGCCCTCCCTCCAGCTCTGGGTCCAAAACCCTGACATTTGTGAAGGGCTCAGACACTAAAGGTCTGAGTCAGGCAAAGCCCAGACTGTTGCTGGCTGTTCCCAGGAGAAAAAGTGGCAGCAAATCAACACACCCCCCCCGGGTGCTGAGGCTCCCACCAGGTCCTGCACACGTCTCTGCCAAGCCCAGCCTGGCTCTAGCACTGCCAGAGCATTTGCTTGCACTTCATTAAGGTGCCTAATGAGCAACCAGTGTGCAGCGGTACCCTCCACTGACTATGCCAGTCTGGGAATCTTATATCAAGCAAATCCCAAGTAAACATTTTCAAAGATTAAAAAAATAAGTTGTAGGAGCAGCCACTAAACTGGCATTAAAATGGTATGTTTTAAGCAAGAAAAGTCACGAAGTTACAGAGAAAGCTGCACTCACAATATTATTATAAACTACGGAACAGCCTTTAGTAACAGTGTCACAAAACAATTTCTCAGATATTACAATATAAACAAAGACCTTTTTCTTCCTTCCTCCTTAAAGAGATACACCCTGGCTTCTGCCGCCTTTCCAGCAGTGCTCGTACTGGGACCCTGCAGAAGGAGAAGGCACAGAGCAAGGTGCCAGAGCTGTCCCCCAGCCCATCAGCTGTCCCCGCAGCCCCCGGGGAGCAGGAGAGCCCTGCGGGGTGGCTGCCACCCCCAGCCCCAGCGCACAGCAAGGAGCTCTGTTCTCCCGCGCACATTTGCGGCTTAGCCCTTAAAAGCCGTTTCATAAATATTCGATGGCCTTTCCGACAGGGTAATGTGCCTCTGTGACATTAAAGAGGAAACTCTGCGAAGGGGAGGGATGACAACAAATTTATCCACCAATAGCACACTCTTTTGGCACAAAAGCACATTCTTATCTTTACATCCCATAATGAGAAGGCAGGGACGGGAGTGTTGCTGCAGCTCTCTGGGTGGGTAGATGTGGAGTGCAGGAGAAGGGTGGCTGTGTAAACTGTTAGATATTTTTTCCCCCTTGCCTTTGCAAAGGGAAGGACCCGCGCTTGCGGTCCTGCAGTGGTTTTCCTAAGCCCCCGGTGAGGAGGACTTCTCACACGATGTCAGACTGCGAGGGACTGCCTGTGGGTAAGCGCCAGATTTATATTTACCCCAGTGTCCTGCCGGCTGGTTCACATTCTCAGATTGCAAAGTCACACGCGAAGCCGCTTTGCTTTCAAAGGGAGCCGGAGCCGCAGCAGGGAGCGAGAATCTCCCTGAAACCTCTGCAGATGCTGGTGCGGTGCCTTACGAGTCCGTGCTGGAGGGCTGGTGAGGGTGGTGATGCCTGGATTTTCTCTGAACGCTCAGGGGCTGGGTAGGAGGAAGAGTTCTGGAATTCAGGCAGATGGGCTGAAGTGTCGGTATCCGTAGGGATGATGGTACCGATGTGTGCAGTCTTGAGCTCGCTAAACAGAGTTTGTGGGGATGGGTGCTGCAGGACCAGGCGCTGTGTGCGTGTCTTGTTTGCTCCTTGATAAACCTTCCTGGATGGTAACCGACACAGCAAGGGCAGATAAATGTAATGCAAAGGGTTTATTTGCTGAAAGGAAATAGAAATGTACATTATTTTTAAAATAAGTGCATTAAACACTTTCCCCGTATCTGGTTAGGAATCCTTTATTAGGGCTTAGGGCTATAGCTGTCTAACTTCTCTGAGCAGAAGAGTATGTCAGCAAGAAGCATGTTTCTCAGCTGTTTTTAAAAAAACTTCTATAGGAACTGTAAATATTATCTAGGCTGCCTGTACAAAATGAAACTCTTGTCAAAATGATAGCCTGATTCTTTGCCAAGGCACTTTACTAATAAAGAGATGGACTTCTGGAAACACTTTTTTTTTTTTTTTGCCATGGCAAGCATTTATCCTTTCAAATGTATATATGTATACAACATGTGTAGCACTCCTGTTCCATTGGTCTGTGAAGGCTGTGCATCAAAGATGAGGTTCTGGGCTAAAAGGTGGGGCTGGAGAAGAAGGCTGCTGCAGTGTTTTTCTTTTTTCCTCCTCTCTCTGCTTCCATTTTGCAAAGCAAATCCCAAGTCCAAAGCAGAACACTCATAACTAGAGTGGAAAAATATAAATTATGTATATGGTGCAGACTGAGCTGCACCATGCACAATTCCCTGGGCTGTTGCTATCAGCTAAAGACAGGAGAGATGAAAATGAGTGTTTCCTGCTTACCTGCTCAAACGGGTAAACTGTTAACCAACAAAGTTTTGCTTCTCCAGGCTTTGATTTTAAGGACCTGGCCCCAGTTTGCTTATTAAGCACTCTGAGATGGGGATGGGATATTTCAGGGTGACAGTATCAGTATCAGCTGGCATCTCATATTAATGATGAAACTGATATCTGGAGTGCATGGCATCTTGTGTGCAGAAGTTACTGATATCTCAATTAACTTTGCTGCTGAAAGGACCTTCGAGTTTTCTTCCAGAAAAACATTCATGGATGCATTGAGGGAGGGAAGAAATTTTCTATGAGCAGGAATGAAAATTAAAATTATATTTAGACATGAATCAGAAATGTGCCAGCATACACAGAGCGAAGGTTTATTTCCCTCTGTTCCCCCAATAATTCTCCCATGCTGCCCAGCCTTGCTTCCAGGCCTGCTCCCAGGAAGCAGGGCTCACCCTGCCCCATGCCAGACACAACCAGTCTGTCCCAAGGGACATTTGCTTGCAAAACCTTCTGGTTCCTATACTTAGAGATGTGTGGACGCATATATGCCTATAAAAATATGCACAAAACCAGCAGTGGAGAGAGAAATGCTGGTACTCCATCAGAGTTATTAAGCAATCTTAGTGAACCAGCTGCTGACAGCTTGCTTTTCATGTCAAGGAATTTTGAAATAACTCTCTTTGTGGCTATTACTCTTTGACTAGATAGGTCAAAGTTTAATTCTTTAGCAGTTTAAAACATTACACTCCATAAAAAGAGTTGCAAAAATCACCATCAAACTTTCTAATACACTGTTTAGTGTTCACTAGTGCAGAAATGCCCCTTTGCTGAATCCAATGAGCATAGCAAGGCTGGAACTGTACTTCCAAAATCCTTGGTTTTGAATGCAGTCAGATAATACAGCTACAAAAAGTTGGTGCAGTGACATATCATTAGCACTGCAATGTGGCTGCAGTCCAGAGCTCTGCTTCTAACACAAACCCCACAGCCCTGTGCATTGGCCTGTGTGTACACATGCACATGGATATAAATAAGTTTAGCCAAAGCACAGTATTAGTGTCAAGTGTATGCACTGCTTCAGTAACCTCTTTGCAAAGGGTGTGCCTCATGAACAACCTGGAGAACTGCACTTTGTAGTTACAGGAAATTAATGCCAGAGTTTTTAGACTGCTTTCAGCCTACACAAGAATGCAGCAGGAACAGCTGCTCAATTGTTCCCTCAGAAAAGCAACTTGGGGGGAATGGCTGAATACAATCTTTGACTTAAATAGCTGGACATGAGCGGCTTGATACACCAATAATTTTTCAAGAGACTTTGTTCAGTAAGAGTACCCTACTTCAGTGCTGGAAATGGTTATGCAATTTTTCATGATGAAAGCATTGGGTGTTTTTATATTACTGGTTTCTGTTCAGTTCCAGCGTGGCTGCACCCTTTCACTGTTGTGGAATGCAAAATTAAACATGTGATGCAAACAAAGTTTTATTTTGTTGTTTGAATGTAGTACAGAAGATGTAAAAAAAGGATCTTAAATGCCAGAATGCAGATTACATGTAAGCAATCATACAGTCATTTTGGATTGAATTAATAATCATAAAAAAGGCATTTTAAAGCCTTTTGCGATTTGAAAGTTAATAGAGTTCTAAAATTTACACTAATAATTTCCCATTGTAACACAGGGAGAGAAAGAAAGAAAGAAAGAAAGATCAGTCACTTCAGGACAAATGCACTCCAATTTCTTCCTCATTAGCAATTATTGACATACAGATGCTATCCATTAGTGCCAGCCACATAGATTTCTTGTCACTCCTACAAGCAGATAAAAGAAAAGCACATCAATAATTTAAGTGCTTCCCCTTGTGTGTATTATTTTCCTCTTGTAAGGAGTCGTAGTTCAGTCTCTGAACAACTGAACAGCTTTTCACGCATGCAGCATTTTGATTAGGAATATATGAGTCACGATGGTTCTGGTTCTTAACACAAACCTTTTGACTTCAGAAAAATCTCTGAAGTCATGCAAGGTTCTTCAAGTGCCTCTTTTATTTCTTTCCCCTTTCAGCCAGACTGACTTTGAATAGCGCGGGTAACTTCTTGTGGATAACACCACTGTTGAAATAACACAGGGTATTGAGCCATAACAGATGAAGATTATAATGCTGAAGAAGAACACCAGGAGTCTCATATATACATACTTTCTCTGTTATTTACTGCAACAGGGCTAAGAAGGGAAGAAACAATTGATGTAACTTGTTTTGCAGCAGGTGGCATGCAAATCTAACCGAATTTCCTTAAAATTACTCACAAATTTTTATTGGCCTTGTTTCAGTAGAGGAAGAAGCAAGACTTTTCATCTGAACTATGTTCCTGACTCTTTAGCTAAATACTTCCTTTCAAAGCTAAAATTACATATTTCAAACATGTCTTTAAGACAGACTGGAGCCAGTTGATAAAATTGGTGTTTTCAGAATTAGGATATCCCAGAAAAATATGGGAATTTAGATTTCCTGAAATTCAACCCATTCTGCACTGTCATGGGGAGTACATTTATCTCAGCCAGAGAGGCTGTTAGTGAGCAAGGCCTCCAGCTCCCATGCTAGACTGTCTCTAAACAGCTACTGGGAATAAAATACAGCCCACATACTTTTCTGTAACAAAAACTCATGGCCCAGCACATGTATGAGCACTACTCTTGTCAAATAGAATTGTCCCACTTTCACATACTCGTATTAGCATAGGATTATGCTTGAAATTAACATTTCGTTAGATTTGGTAAAGAATGTCTATATTTTTGCAGGAAACTCCGTGTTTCCCTTAGGGGTGGAGCACGACTTCTGCATTACAGTTTGCAGGGTGAGCCCCTCAGTGAAAGGCAATGGCCTGAAATCACCTTGCAGAGAGGCTGCAGTTAGTGCTTCGGGATAAGCAGAGAAGTGGGAAGGTTATTCCAGCATATCAAACCAGTTACCTGCTGTGGCTTAGGAATGAAATGGCATGATTGAGCATCTCAAGAGAGAGGTTTGCAGGATGAACCATAGCTCCTGACTGCACTAAACCCACCAGCACTGGCTTGCATGCTCAGAACCCCTCAGAAGCATCCCCCTGCCAGGGAAGGTGAGCCCAGGGTGCTGGGGTGATGAGAACCTGGCAAGTATCTGTATTATTTATCAGGGTTTGTGACTGATAAACCCTAATCTTGGTGTATGGACCACTCGGTAAACTCATTGCTTTTTGTATTTGGGAAGACAGCTTAGGAGATGAATGCTAGCTACTAGAAGTCACACATTCTCCAAGAGAGTGTTCTTTCATCACAAAAATACAGATGTCACTAAATCAAAATGCAACATTTTGTTGACAATGTCAACACATCAATAGTTCTAAAGATCACATTTTTGAAAATTGAAATTGAGTGGGAGCAAGACAGAAAGCCTTTGGATGCTCAGGCAAAATAAAATCTGATCTAATACCAGGGAATATTGCAGTCTGATGAAAATGGAATTGAAATACCAGAATTATTGGAGTTCTCCTTCCAACCAGCTCCATTTCTCCTCCAGAAATTCCACGTGTCCTCAGTCTGTCCAAGCATTGCCTTGAGCAGCAGTGGCTGCACATTCAGGGGGCAAGCACTGATGGTGATGAAACAATCATTATGGTTTAAAGCTTTAGACAAGGTTTGGAACATGAAGATCAGGCAACCACACAAGGAAAAATGAGTGACTCTGGTGCCCCAGGAATCCATGTTTTGCAAAAGCAGCCCCAGAAGCAGATTTGTGGTGATGAGCAAGACCCATGGAGGCACCAGGTAGGGAGCCTGCCAGAGGTATGCCTGGAAAGCCTTCTCTGTTCACACAACATTTTAAGACAACCCCATGAGCCAAAATATTCAGCCTACAGTCCATGAAGGGTTAAAATCACCTGGGTGCAGCCTTCACCTGCTTCCGAGGCTGGTGGGGGCTGAGCCTGGGTTAAAGGGTGTCCTGCTGAGGAGGGATTCCCACCTCCAGACAGGGCTTTCAAAGCCTTGGGGCTCTGTGGCTCAACAGTGGTCTCTTCCCATGGACCTCCTTAGATGTTTTGTTGAGGGGAAAAGGGCTTTTCCATTTGGGGGAAATCTGAGGCCACCCCAGACCACAGAGCAGTTGCTTCAGTGCTGAGAAAGGGAGAGAGCTGGGAGAGAGGCAGAAGGCAAGGAGCAACTCCACATTTGCACTTGGGTAAAATGCCACAAATGGCAAAGCTGTTTCTTTTTCATCAGAAGCAAAGATGAAAAAAGGTGGTCTCTGTTGCAACCCAGTGTTAGGGGTTCTCATAGGGGTTCAGTCTAGCTTAGGCAAACTTAGTGTACCTATACATAGCTGTGTAGTACAGCACCCACCCCTCTACCACTCATAAAGTTATTTCTGACAACCTGCTTAAAAGTTTGCAACCTTTGGAACTAGAAAAATGGCAAACTCTGTTGTTAGCTCTGTTTTTCTCTTCCAGCATGGGTGTCCTGTCCCTTGGGCTTGGTGGTGGTTAGGTAGCAGCTGATTATGTTCCAGGAGTGTTCTGAGCACAGGCACTGGGTCTTCATCTCCAAGCTCTGCCTTTAAAATGGCAGGTGAGGTTTCCTTCTAGACTAACTAGACTAGAACTAGACTACTGGGCTAGTCTAACTATTCAGCTGGCAAGCAGAGGCTGTGCCAGTTCACTGCTTTTCTGAAGGAGAATGTGAGTATGTGTGCTGTGTGCTGCAGAGGCTCCAAGTGAGGGTATTTGACCTAGCAGACACATTAACACGGATTTTCACAAGAAAGTGTTTGTTTGTTTGTTTGTTTGTTTTGTTTTTCTTTCTTTGAGGAGGGGTGCTGAAGGAGGAGAACTCTTTCAGGCAGTAGAAGTTTGCATGAACGTTTTCTGCTGGGATGGTGGTTAAGGGTCTAGTTAGGAAATACAGAAGATGCTACATCTTTCCCAAGTGCTCCTCCCCTCCTCCCTCCTCTCCCAAAGGGAGGATTTTCCTTATCTGCAGGAATACTTGGAAGCTGTAGTTTGTCCCAGGGTCTGTGAGCAAGAGCACTTGCACTGTACAGCACATTTCTGAACAGTCTTATTCCATGATGTTTACAGTAACTTAAGGCATGCAAAAAACAACCAGTATGTTTTTCTTCTCCTCTCCTCCATCCCTCATAACATCTGCAGTATTTCCTACATATTTTGTGTTAAGCCATCAGTATTTGGAAGCCGCAATTGCATTTAACAATGTCTGGAGCCTTCTCTTGCTATAGACCTGCTATACAGGCAGTAATTTAGAGGGTGGGGCCCCCTTCCCTTCCTTTGTCATTCAGACTGCAAACTGAATGCTCAGTGTGCCCTCCCAAAAACCTGGCGAGTGCCCAGTCTCTCATCATCTTATTCAGTTGCCTCTCTGTCTCTGTTATTTCTTTCCTCACAGGCTGTGATCAGCTCCTCACCACGCACTAGTGGTTTCCACAATTAAATTTGTAACATTAAGGATTCCCTTACATCTCAGACCTCTAAAACTCACATAAAAGACTGTCAAGAGCCACCAGATGTTTTTTTTTTTCTTGTGGGAAAGAAACTCTGGGGCAGAGGAATGTGTTCCTGACCAATGCCAGGTTCTGGGCACGGACAGGTTAATAGTGCCCAGGCTCAGTTCCCCGAAGGAGTCCTGGGTTTCAGGGAGCAGCTGAAGTCACCCTTGAGTCAGCAGGGCACACGGGGACTGCTCAGAGCTGCTCTTTGCTTCTGCACACTGTCTGTCAATCACACAAATTGCTTTTGGAAGAAAAGCAAGCTCTTGCTCAGAGGACTCCAAACTAGGCTCAGTAAAAGGTCTGAGACTCTTGAGTAATCACAACAAACTCCAAGAAAACTTTGGGAAGTACAGTGCTGTCTCTATCACAAAAAACAGGGAGAATTTCAGAGAGCTGCCAATGGCTGATTTATCTTGGGCAGCTTTTCCACACTGCCCAGGTGGGAACCCCCCAGCAACCAAATCACTGCTCTCAGCACTCTTTGTATGGCTCAAGTTTCCACCACCTCAGTGCTCCTTGGGAGAACTCAGGCTCTTCTCCATGAGGTACTATAAAGGCATGAAATTAGGTTTGGAGAGATATTTGAAAGGTTTAGACCCAAAATCCCCTCATAAATCCGTAGGCACTACTTGCAAACTTGGCATTTCATGTGATTCTCACCTATCTTACAAATAAATATACACTTACACTCTTATCCTCTGTGATGTGCTCTTTGTGGAGCTGCAGGACATGCTTTGCAATCAGTGCACCCAGAACACTTGCCAGTGACTAACATAGTTACTGTGAAAATGGTAAAACCCTTGCTGCTAAACCAGAAGGTAAAACTTTCTGCAGCCAGACAACTTGCCTGAAGAGGTCTGCTGAGGAAATAAAGAAATAAAAGAAATAAAGAAAAAAAAAGAAATAAAAGCACAGACACAAAAAACCACTTGTGTGTAAAACAACCGAACACCTGAGTAATTTTTTGCAGAGATTAAAAAATCTAAAGCAGTGACATCAAGCTGAACATCTCAGGTTGTGCTTGATCATGTGATTATGAAGGACCTGACTTCAGGTTAAACTTATAATTTGCACATCTTCCACTCACTCTTTGGGAGCATGACCCAGATTCTTTGAAATCAAAGGGAGCCTTTCCATTCAGACCAGTGAATTAGGATCACAATTCTCAAAAATCTCAGAAATATCTTTATCCCCCTGACCCATCAGTAAAAACTGTGGCTGGGTCAGGTTGATTGTAGTCCTTAGACCAGCAGCTGTGTGGCTGGTGAGATTTCCTGGGTGAGGCCCCACTATACTTGTGGTGCATGGGAAGCACCAGACATTAGTCATACTTTGTCCCAGCACAATTGCTCAGAGAAATGTATTTATATTTGCACTAATTAAAACTTAGTGAATGTTTCATATTTCCCCTACAGAAACATTGCTAGATATGACTCAGCAATAAGTCACACAAAGAGCCATGGGTGCAGAATTATTCAGAGTTTGTATGTGAGAGACTGAGGCACATCAAGATTAAGCCAAAAACAGTTCCCAGTGCTGTGGGTGTGTAATCAGAGATGCCAAGGAGCTCTTCTTTCAGAGCACCCAGCATACCACTGTATTTCACATATTCAGACCTCACTGACAGCTGTGAGCACTGGGCATGCCCATAAATCAGACCTGTGTTCTGATGAGGAACATGGCATTAGTGACCATTTGGGAAAACCTGGGCTCCCACAGTTGCTCCATGGACCAATCCTTCTCCCTTCAAGAGCTGCTCTGCAGCTGAAGCACAGATGCAATCCAGTTCCCAGCAGAACCTTTCAAGTTAACTTAACCTGAAATTGTCCTTCCTGGAATAGTTTACCATGTTCAATATCTTCAACAGGTGAAGCTGGGATATTGTGCTAAACAGGATATTGGAAACACATATGTCGTAAAATACAAGATACTCAGGCACCTCATAACTAGATCTCTAATAAGAAGTATATTATAATTATATGTTATATAATTATAAGTATATACTATAATTATATAAATTGATATTTCCCCAATTGCTTGGAGATGCTCTGCAATGTTAATAGCCCTACACACAAACGCTTCTGATACAGGCAACCTGTTTTTGGGACACTAAATCTGTCATTTTCTACAGCTCTTCATCTCAAATCAGAGGCTCCCAGGCTCATCCTGTTGCTATGACACTCAGCTGGCCTTCTGACACCCATATGACTGAGGCATGATATTGCAATCTTTGTGCTGGAGGCATATGGATCACATGTGGAAAGGATTTTGAGAAGGAAACTATTATTTCCTGCATCTATCATAAATTCCAAATGGTATATTCAGGCGTAACTGTTCAAAACCAGAGAGTGCATTGATGAAATGGAAACAATTTAGCTGGGAAATCTCATCTAAACTGTTTGATTATTCTTAGTGCTGCCAACTCTTTGATGTTTATCACGAGCCTCTGAAGACTTGTTTTAGTTTTTTTTTCCTAAACCAGGTTTCTTGGGTCACGATTTTTTGGTGGCTGTCAAAATGTCTATGCACTGTCCATGTTCACCCAGTCAGCAACACATGGGGCTTGTTATGCCACTGGAGAGTGGGGATTTTTTTGCAAATATGTTTTTGTCAGGTATTTAAACATCCAAGGCTTAGGGACAAGCATCATGTGGGAAAGTGTGAGAGAATATGCAATGTCTGGAACAGATATGGCAGACTGAGGCATACAATGCTCACATATGTAGGGTGGAGAATAATATTTTTCTAACAAAAGCTGTCTTTTTAAACACCAACCACATTTCTTAATGTTTTCATTTTGAGTAATTTAATGAAAAAATTGGAGAACTCCAGGGAAAGCATTCAATCTGCTCACAGTTTTTCACAGGAGGAGTGTTTGTTTTCTCAGCAAACTCCTCTCCTACAATTATTTGGTCTCTCTAGATCTTTGGGGAGCATCTTGGCACACGAAAGAGCTGGAGAGTCTTTTTGCCATCCTTTACTCTTCCCTGCCTACTTTGATGTCCAATAAAGTGGGAGGAATATGAAGACAGCTCTTCACTATTCTCCCACTACACTGGAAGGAGAAAACCACTGAAAATTGACCAGATTACTCATTTCTGTTGAAGCATGGTGAGTCTCATTCCCTACTGTAGGAGTTTCCCTGCTCAGGCCAATCAAAACATAACCAACAGCAGCAAGGATCCAGCACGTTTTGGCTTTGGAGTTGCAGAGAGATCATCAGACCCTGAGCAAGAGCATCTCCCTGCTTCATTCTGCTATTGGGATTTCAGCAGGTCAAAGCCAGTTCCTGAAGTAGCACATGTGGTCCTGTGCTGTGGACCAAGGTCAGGTGTCCCTGCAGAGGAAGGGAGGCAGAAGAGCACCCCAAGATACATGAGAAAACTTACTACTCTCTGGCTGTGAGACAAAGGCAGCCAGGAGCTGAACATCTCTGTTTTGTCCAAGGGGAAGGCACGGGATTAGAAAATACTTGTTTGTACTAAACTGATTTTATTTTCTCCCACAGAAATGTGCCTCAGAGTTGAGCATGTGCATTTGCTTCCTTTTCCTAATGAAGTTCAGCAGCTGGGTTATCCTAGATAATGGTGCCAAATATTTAAAGATTTCCTTGTTCTGAGATGATTGCTCAATTGACAATATGCCTTGTTAATTAAGATGCCTTGTGGGACAGTGGAGAACTGGAGGCAACTGGGTGTTTTAATGAGTCACACAAAGAATGAGACATGGCTGTAGCAGGAGTCCATCCCAGCATGGCCCCAAGCCCACCCAAACATGGTCTGTGCCACCTGGAGTGCCTGCCTTCTCAGAACAATCCCAAATGGAGTGTTAGTAGTGAAGGGCCATCACAGGGAGATCAAATTTATTTTCCACTACTTGACACAGCACCTTGCCCCAGGCCAACCTGGTCATAAGTCAGTCCTGGAGAATGCCAAGGAGTGAACACAGCTGGGCAGGCACCCTCCACTACTGCACAGCTTCTGCAGGCTGGGTTTTGTTCTCCTGTGCAAAATCACTTGTTACCTGCAATGAGTCCCAGACCTGTCCTCTCAGCAGTTCATAGCATCTGATGAGTCCACGTGCGCAAATTTCTGTGTTGATCCAATATCTAATATCTATAAAAGGTGTAAAAAATCAGCAGGAGTGCTAATTACTCACTGAGCTCAGACTATGGTCAGAGATAGTCCTAGGCTCCTGCCCAGAGAGGGAGGTTAACTTTAGTCCACTAAGAGGTTATTAGATTCCTGTTTCTCCTTCCATCATTTCCCAAAACCACATACCAGAACTGAATTATCTTCCTTGTCTAAATTCTCTGGCTACTGATGATATTTGGCTGCCTTGTCTGTACTTTCAAGGCCTTATGCTAAATTTAGACAAGGAGGAGATTCTTCTCCTCTGAACCTTCATTTTGTGGTTTACTCATTGAATGCTGGGGGCACAATGTGAGTTAAAATCCCATTTGTTGCACAGCCAAGTGGGTTATGGCTGAAAAAACTGATTTCTGCTTGCTACCTACTAGACCTCCACGTGCCCTTCTTATGAAGGGCACATATTTTGTTCTCTAAGGGATGCTGCTGTGGGTTTCCAAAGACTCAGGATCATCTCCTTCTTTTTTACATGTTGCTTAAGGCAAGCACTTCTTAAAAACTCTCTCTTCATCTGTGTATGGGAATCTCAAGAGATCTTAAATAAATGCTGTCTCTGCTGCAGCACTCCCTGGAGACACTTCCTCTGAGACCTCTCTGCCCTTTCTTCAGTTCTTCAAGTCCTGCCCATCTGCTGCTGCCCTCCTTGTTCTGCCTACCAGCAAGTCTTAGGAAAATACCTTGATTTTTATCCAGAGAGGATAGGGGGAGTATCAAAAAAATCAAAAATAATAAAAAAAGTTTTTGCATCTGAATACTCACGAAGTGGAAATGCAAAGGAATTTTCTGTTCACAATGAAGATCATGAGAAAATTCTTTGTAATTATTAACAGAAAGCATCTACTACTTTTGCATCTTTAACAAAGATGTGTTTCTCCAGTTCTTATATGATAAACATGGAATTCTATCAAGTATCCAATGATGACACAAACTACAACAGTGAAATATGATCCACTTGCTCATGTCACTGAAACCTCAGAAGGGAATTACAGCCTTCAGCAGGGTTCATTTGAGGTATACTACTTAAGGTAATAGGGCTGGACAATCTCATTAAGATTTATTTCCACCCCATTTAGACACGGGTTCAAAAGTACAGCTGGAGCTGTACTGGCTTTATCTTTGGCTTATGGAAGAGATTGGAAAAAGAAGTAAACAGAAAACACTGAGTCGCTCCATTGGCCAGGCCATGAGACTGCTCATGAGAGCAGACACAGGCTTGTGCCCAGGCTTGGAGGCTGAGGAAATTGGAATAAAATTTTAATCTTTATTACTTTGCATAGGTTTTTTTCTTCTTTTTCCCCTCCCATGGAATTTAGGAGATATTGTATCATTCCATGAGGGAGAGGGAGGCACAAAAAAATTGCATGTGCTCTTCTTTAATGGTAGTTCACCATGGTCACTGGATTTCTTCCAGACCTGAATTTGTCTGTACCCATTAGGGAAATGTATGCATTAGGAAAAACACATTTTCAAACATTTCAGCTTGTGTTGAAGATTCCCTAAGCAGTCTGATATGTTTACAAAGCTCCCAGGACATCAGGCATGTCCTCCAGCAGACCATGATATGTGATGACAGTAATCCTTCTATCACACTCCAAGTGTTTCTTCTTGCTTCTTTTGAAGCCATCCAGACTGTGAGTTATTTGGAAGCATTTTTCTCTTCTTTTTCACTCTAAAAGAAGCAGAGGATATTTCCACCTGGGAGAGGAGAATTTGCTAGATAGCAAATGCAGCAGCCCCCTGTATTTGCTGCAGTGTCTTTCTGGTGAGGGTGAATAGATGCACCCAGAGGCATCAAATGCTCGAGGCTGGCTGCCACTGCCCAAACAGACTCCTGGGGATCAATCATGCCCTGAAGCCCAGACATCCTGTAATCCACAGGCAAAGCTCAAGCTGCCAGCACAGTCCATCTCTTCCTACTGCAGGCAGCCCCTTCAGGCTCATCCTGGTGACAGGGTGGACTGCAGACTGCAGGACCAGCTCCAAGGGGAGCCTTCAGTGGGCAGATGATGCAAACAGCAGAGGACACGACCTCAAGCATGTCCTTGTTGTTGCTTCCACATGCAACCTATCTGAGCCCTTTGGTCTGGCAGTGGATTTTCTTCTTTGGACACTGTACTCCCACCCTTCTCAGATTTGGACTATCCTTTGTGGTTTACCCAAATCCAGAGTAAATAAGTACATCCAGAGGCCCCTGGAGAATACCAAGGCAGGGAAAGGCATTTGGCCCTCTCCTGCACTTTCTGTGACAGAGTCATCTGAGAATAGATCCAACATTGCTATTCCTTAAGTTTGATTTCCTTGGCACTTGTTCAATGCACAGAAATGTACAATCAACACTGCCATGTAGACAGGACTAAAATCTGAATGTTTGGAAGAAAAATAAGGGATTAAATAGAAAGAAAAATGGAGTCGGCAGTTCTAAGCACCCATCACCATAGTATCAAGACACTGTTTACAAAACTTCTTTGTTAAGAAGTTTCCACATACTCTTTCTTTCAATTTCAGTTAAACTCAACATAGTCACTGCTCTGGATTTAAACTGTGCCCTGAAAGGCCTGTAATCTAAACATGGAAACATTTAAGTCATGTGCTAAAAGAAGAAAATGAAGCTGCATCCAGTGCTGTGTGAGGACCCCGGGCTGATCCTGCAACAGCCCCACTAACAGCCAGGGGAAAACCACTTGCAAACCCCAGAGCTGCCATGCTGGAAGGAAAACCCAGGCATGCCATTGTTCAGTGGGGAAACTCTCTTGCAAACCCCAAAGCTGTTGTCCTGAGGTAGAAACTCCCCTGCAAGCCCCAGAGTTGCCATCCTGGGGTGGAAATCATTCTGCAAGCCCCAGAGTTGCTGCCTCATGGTGACAACCCTCATGCAAGCCCCAGAGTTGCTGTCTCATGGTGACAACCCTCATGCAAGCCCCAGAGTTGCTGTCTTGGAAGACCATGGCGAGAGCTGCCCAGGCAGCCTGGTGAACTAGAACATAACGTGGCACCTCAATCTCCACAGCTGCATCTCCAGCACTGCCTGGCTCATCCCTGCACTGTCCTCTCCTGTGTGATCTAGGTGTGCTCCAGCCCAACAGCAGCAGAATAAAGCCCCATCTATTTTCAGTGTGTGAAATGCAGTTCAGACTCTGGCATGAAAAGGGAAAAATTATTTGGGTAGTCAAACTACATTTTGTTTAATTTGGAGTTATTAAGAATATCTATATTTTTAAACACAATGTTTAACCTGACAGCATCCCATTAAAGTGCTTTATATAAGCTTATTAGGAGCTTTTGTGCAGTACTATATTTATTGCAATTAGCAAATATTAGTGGCTCAGACAAACTGCAAGATATTTTTTCTGCCCTGCTCCTATTTTGTTTCTCATCTCCTTGCCTGCTATGACCTAAGCCTAGCCTAAATTAGATCCTTTCACATGTCAGCCTTTCTGCCTGACAAGCCTTAAAGAAGGAGAAATTTAAAAAATGGAAAATTAATAGAAAATTAACCATTAAGAAGCTCTGAGAAATCAAAAGAGCCTTTTAGATTAAGTCTCTCACTACTGTCAAGGCTAGCAGCAGTGCCAGTGGCATTAGTGGCACTAAGTTACTTAATTCTAGTATGATTCAAAATCATTTGTAGCTATGAGCTTATCCAGAGTAAATCCTCATCCTCCCAGGTCTTTTGTTTGCCACCTCTTGACAAGCTATGTTGCATATAAATGAGGTCATAACACATGTGAAGGAGGAATATATTTTCATTTGTACTGAAGTTTCATCCATGCAAATGCTACTGTAAAAATATTAATAATGAATAGTATTAGTAGTTAATGAAGTCAATCCTTATTTGGGCTTTGTTTTGGGAGTTTTGTGCCCTTATACAAATATGAAATATGTGAAATGAAAGGAAGGTTTCCCTGAATAAGGACAGAGGCTAATTTTAAAAGATACTTAGACCTCGCTCCAGTCAGTGGCAAAGGGTGGCCCAGCTGGCCTGTGCTCCAACCAGGATGGATCTCATAGGATAGCTGGAATTTGGTCTCTGAGGCCTCTCATGGTATGTGCTAAGCCACTTTAAGTCCACAGACTGTTCAGAATCCCAGGGAGGAGAAAAAGTTTGGGTACCTGAGTCTCAAATGCTACCACATATGCCAGAACTCTGATAAAAGGGCGAGTTCAGATCCTTCAGGCGAACTTGACACTTCTGTGTGTACACACAAATGCCTGAGCCTTGACTCTGATGACCAGATAAGCGCTGGTGCTTATCCAGCAGCCTCCTGAGAGGATTGAGTCCCCTGGCAGAGGGCATCCCGACTGGCTGGGCTGGGTGTTGTGCACAGAAGGTGTGGAGAGGCACCCAGGAAGAAGTGTGGAACCAGTGCTCACCCTCCACCACTGACCTTGTCCTTTTCTCTGGCAATGCCATGAGGTTGTGCTGGGAAGGGCTGCTGGCCCCTGTCAGGCTCCAGCCCTCCGTGCCTGGTGTGCAGCATGAGATGTTAATGCTCCTTCTGCCCTGTGTGCTGGCCTGCACTCTCCACGAGTGATGATATCTGCAAAAAACCCCCAAATTTTTAGAGGCTGTTAGAGGTTTTTTACTTTTTCTGGAAAGAGGGGAAATAAAGGTGTCTATGAAGTTCATTTTCTCACTTAACAGTTAGACAAAAAGGCATCAAATCATTATTTTCTTGATTTGAATAGAACTTACTGTAAATGTGCCAGCTATATGGAGCAGCAATCAGTAAAGTGATTTTTCATCTACTGCAAGCATCAGAACTATCACAAAAGGTTCAGAGATCAGTTTAGAGAGTTCATTTTGTGGGCTTGAGCCATGAAGGCCCTGCTTAAAAGAGCCATTCTTCAGCTATTAATTTTCTAGATTTAAGGACCCAACTCACAGATGTTTTCTAATTCTGTTCTTTTCTGTTGGAGTTGCTTGGGTCACTGCTTCTTTTCCCAGCTGTTGCTGCCCTTTCCTCCTAATGCCCTCCAGTGGGACAGCCTGCTACTTGACCACTTGGGAATAAATTCCAGTGAGTCTCTTGCTGAAGATGTACTCCAAATGCTCATCACTGGATAAGCACGACCCCTAAAGGCCATTGAACTGTGCTATGTGCCATTGCTATGAGTAGAAATTATCAGCTGCAGGATGTCTGGAGGTGGTTTGCATTCTCTTCTGGAAATATTCATGCCAAGTCTCTCTCATTCCTCATATTTTTACTGATTTCAGGAAGCTCAGTTTGGACCTACTGTTTGGGCTGAACTCATGCTCCTAAGATCTCAAGATCTCATCTATTATTTTTTTTGGAAGCTTTTTTGATCCAAAAATGCATCAGCTGACGAGTGTATCTTTGTCTTGTTGTGCCTTTTACAAATGTAATCTTTATGGCATGTACTGGCTGAACTGAAAAATATCACAGATACCTACTTCCACTGCCTTTCCAGGAATTGATTTAGGACACATTCTCAAGATTAATGCCTTGGCTGATGGTGAGGAGCATTAAGAGTGGGACCAAGATAGGGTCAGATTACATGAAAGGAGAAGCACTAGCTGCAAAATCCACTACTATGCAGAAGAGAGCAGAATATCTCATGGATTAATTTATTATCATTCCATTGGAGATGGAGCCAGCTACAGCACTGCAAAGTAGTGTCTGTATTCCAGCTGTTTACTGTGATCTTGCACTCGTTGGTTTACAGAAAATTTAAAAGAAGGCTAAATATTGCTTATAAGCCCTGTTGCCAAAGAAAATGTAAGAGGTATTATTTTCAGCTGCTTACTCATTAAGAGGGAACTGCAGCACTTGAGTCTTGCTTTACTTTTTGACTGCTGGGAGCCAGCAGTTTTCCTCTTTGAGTGTGAAATTGTGCACGCCCGCTCTTGAAGGAAAACAGGGATAAATCACAAGTTTTCCAAAGTTACCTTGTTAAAATAATATGTATAGTCTAAGCATGTGCAATCATAAACATGCTGTTGGAAGGGAAAATGTTTAGGGAAACTTTTACAAATTGGAAGACAAATATGCTGGTATCTCTAGTTGTGCTCCAGTAAGGACATGTAGTTTTATGTACAGATTGCCGGAAGACATCACTGCCTTTGCCAGTGGTAACAGTGTTTCCTAACAAAGACAGATTGTGCCTACAGGGAAAAATAAAAGAGGTGACTGCCAAACAGTATCAGAGAATGTATTGAGAAAATATTATTCAGTTACAAAAAAAACCCTCATGTAAAACATAAAAATCTGGTTACGTGGCTTGTCTAAACTGAACTAAATTGTTGATAAATAAGATTCCTTCCAACTTTAACAATTCTATAGTTCTATGAACCAAGTATAACTGCCCAAAGGATTCCTTCATTATTCCCCAGTTATCCTTCTCACAAAAGAGTCTTTAGCAGCAAAAATTAAAACCAGCTGTATTTTATGAGTTACCAGTGAATCAAAAGACAAACAACGTCAAGAAAGAAAGAAAAGGAAGGAAGGAAGGAAGGAAGGAAGGAAGGAAGGAAGGAAGGAAGGAAGGAAGGAAGGAAGGAAGGAAGGAAGGAAGGAAGGAAGGAAGGAAGGAAGGAAGGAAGGAAGGAAGGAAGGAAGGAAGGAAGGAAGGAAGGAAGGAAGGAAGGAAGGAAGGAAGGAAGGAAGGAAGGAAGGAAGGAAGGAGAAAAAGAGAAAAGAGAAGAAAAAGAAAAGAAAAAAAAGAAAAAAGAAAAGAAAAGAAAAGAAAAGAAAAGAAAAGAAAAGAAAAGAAAAGAAAAGAAAAGAAAAGAAAAGAAAAGAAAAGAAAAGGAAAGAGAAAAGAAAAAAGAAAAGAAAAGGACTATTAACCCCAGTATCCCAGATTCATTCCCTCTGAAGATGATGGTGTTCATGGGCACACTGATGAGTGAGTGGTGGTTCCACCCCCAGGAAAGGTCTGACTCAGCCATGTGCAGCTGCAGGGATGCTCTGGAGGAAAAGCAGGTTTTGGCTCCTCTGTGTTTGGGGGTCACATGGGTAACATTAACATACATACACTCATTGTCTTGTCCTCTCAGATAACACCTCTGATTTACCTGCCCTTCCTATTGGAGCAGACATAAGGAAGACCATCGGGCAACTAAAGAAGCATCTTGTTCCATCATTCTTCCTAGTGTTGTTAGTGGTGGATAGAGTTTGCCTACAAAAGATAAAGGATACTTCCAGGAATATAGTGATATTCTAACAGATAGTAAAAAATCTAACAGCCCCGAACACAGCCCATTTCAGGTTCAAACACATTCATAAATCATCACTTGAACTACAAGGATGTCACCAAAGATCCCAATTTAATTTCCTCCCAGTCCATGACAATTTACAAGACTCTGATTTAAAACCCGGTCATCATCTTAAGTGGGTATCTTTGGGGGCTGGGCATTTAAATCACATGAAGCTTTCCTTCTCACATGAAGCCTTCTTTAGCTGTATTTCTAGAAGTCATTCAGTGCAATTATTTATTACTTGCATAAACCAAAGCAATGCAAAGAGGTCTGCCACTGAAGTTTAGCAGCATACGCCTGTTTCTGTTATTATTCCAACATATCTAACCTAAGAAAGGGGCCATTCCTTGGCTTTGTTTGTTAGGGCTTATTTTATTATTATTTTTAATTGGGGGGGAGGGGCTGATGTTTTTTGGTGGTTTTTTTTGTTTTCTTTTTTTTACAATGTTGTGTGCTCCTAGGGAAATAATAGATAGTGATTTATTTATGAAATTCCTACAGCAGGAGGAAGTCATGCTTGGGTCTTGCTGCCATGGAGGGAGATAAATAAACTAACATATTTAGCTAAAGAATATATATAACCCATAAAAAAACAGCCTGAACGAGACTGGAGAGACATATACAAGCTGGCATGGGAGATACTGAGACAGAGAACAGAATGTTTAGATAGAGGCACTTATGGGTACCAAAAAAATGAATCATCCAGGGCATAAGTGGCTATTTTTAGCAGCAATGTCTCTGTTACTTTTGCCTTTTACATTGAGAAAACTGTGAAGCACTAGATAGGAGATGCTAAAAATCCATACAGAACAATGCTGGGCTTCCCTGTACAGATGGGCAGGACTCAGAGAGCCTTTGGCCTGGCTGTGCAGTAGACCTACAGAGATGATAGAGAGAGAGAGAGAGAGAGAGAGATAGATAGATAGATAGATAGATAGATAGATAGATAGACAGATGAGAGGAGGTGTCTCCATGGAGTAGTAGTACACACTCCCAACTTTCATCATCATCAATGGGAGTCCTCAGGCACCCTTTGTGCTGACAGCCTCCACTTCCATGCTTCCTCTCGGGCTCCTCTGGGGGGATCAGGGAGATTGCATCTTCTGATATCCTAATCATTGCTCTGGGCAAAATCCTTTTACTTCAGCTGTAAGGATCATGATTTAATCCAACAATTTAGCCCAATAATGGAAACCAGCTGGTAACACAATATTTGGTTTTGTCATTATGTTCACCACTTGGAAGTAACGGGCTGCAAAGCCCCTTTGATTTGTGGCAGGGCATTCCATTAACACGTCTATAAAAACAGCCAAGATGTTTCCATTGACAGCACTTAACAATTTTCTCTATTACTTCGATGACTATTCACTTTGAATGGAAAGTGCTTTTCCGCGCCATTGAAGCACAGCTAGTACATAACCTTGGAGCACTCTGAAGTGCTGAGGTGCTACCAGAAGTAACACTTAGGAGAGCACATCCCCTCTTTGGCACGCACTGCTCGGTGCAGCTCCCTGCCCGCAGCACTGCTCTGTCACCCACAAAACAGGACGGAATGTGCCCTGTGACATTGAGGGGGGAACAGGGATATTTCATCTGTCTTCCCCTTTTGCATGATTACCAAGTCGATTTTGCATTCAATTCCTTATATGCAATTGGTGGTAAAATCTATGCAGGTCTAAGCTTGCTTCCCAAGCTTTTATTGGATAGCAAAAACAGTGTGTACTTGTCTGGCAGTGGGGGATATAGAGACTGTAAGTTGAGAGGCTGATATTCAAATCCAGCAGATCAGCATAAAGCCCTCAGGATATTATTCTTGCTGCAATTACAAGTAACAGCTAAAGAAAGGGTAGGAGACTCACGTAGTGAATAGAAATGTTTCTCTTCATTTGCTTGTATGATCACTGCAGACAAGGATAAATAGTTGTAACTGTAAAGCTCTCAGTGAAAAATTGATCCCCATTTGTGTCTATAGCTGCCTCCGGCTTTTCCGTATGGGAGGCAGTGGTGGGCCATCAATGTGGTCATTTGCTGCAAAATAAATCCTGATTCAAGAGTCTCCTTGAGTGACCTTTGCTTATAAGCACAAGAGTTTCTCATGCAAAGAGCCCCAGTGATGTTGATGCTAATAGGTAGATGGTAGAGACAATTTCACTGTGACTGTTAGAGACTGGAGATGAGGAACAAAAGCTCCTTTCTGAGAGCTGCTCATCCATCTCGAATGCTCTGACTCACTTCACCTCGTGTGGGACTGACTGCTTAGAAAAACCAACACTGCCATCTTTTTACCACGTGTACAGGATCACAGCCTTAGCATACACAAAGCATTACTCATTGCAGCTGATCCCATTAACGCTGAAGACACAGGCTTGCACTTACTCTGGACAAGCTGCAGAAAAGGCTTCTGTATGAGAGGATTATGGCTACTGTTCAGAAGCTCGACATTTCCTAGTTAAAATATTTCACAATGAAGCAATAGCACCATCAAGTTTGCAATGTATCAGCATCTGTTTTATTTCTTCTGTTAAAGTCTTCCTAAAGTTTTGGGGTTTTGTAAAGCTGCGATGAAATAAAAGCTAACCAGTGCTGTTCTTGATTTTTACAAAACTACTTAAGAAATAGACGAAAAAATCTCAGGCTCAGCTGTACAATATAATCAGACTACCAACGCAAAATGGCAATGCAATGCCATGTCAAAGGAAGCAGTAAAACGAGCAGATTTCTGGTTGCCCAACACATGCCTCTCTGAGCATGCTTGTATGCAAACACAGTCAGTCCGACATAACTTAGATGAACTATGTTACCTTGCATCAAAATATCCTCCCAGTTCTTTGTGTTTCCAAATATATCTAATTTATGCGTTTCTAAGCATATAGTTTGTATTGTTCAGAGTTGAAGCAGGTGTAGCAGTTCTCCTATTTAAATCAGAGATGCTGTTGCATATTTCAGTGCTTAGAAAAAGTATTTCTCCAGTTGGTGCAGAGTTAGACAAAAAAATTGACAAATTCAGAGAAGTCATCCAACACAAGCCCTCCAAACTACAATATTTTACTGCAGAACGTGTACTCTCCCTTTCCAGTGACCTTGCTATCCTAAGCATGTTCTTATGACATCACCTTAATGCTGTGGCTTAAAAACAGCTTAATTAATTTAGTGTCTATGCATTGCTGTCTGCTGCCATTGTAACATCCACATAAATAAAAAGAAGAGAAGGCACTCAGCTGCCTCTCATGCAGAGCCCTTTGAGTCCCGGACACAACCCACCAGCTGCTCCAGGGGCATCGCTGAGGAACATGAAATCCATCCCCGAGGAACCAGCCCAGGCAGACCACAGTGGAGCACCAGAGTTCTGTGCAGGTCATTTGTTTCTTCCATTACTTAATCCCACGTTGCTGTTGAAATGATGATTGCCTTTTATTTTATAACAGCTGTGATTTTAACTTAATTTACAAAGTAATTAATTTTCTTTAATTGTGATGGGGGCTTGCTGTTAAGTAGTAAGTAGCCAGGGATAGTACAATGATGATTTCTGGGATCTGGACGCACTGCTCACTGCTGTATAGTCTGATTTTAAATACCATAATGCAGCAAGAGGAATTGTTCTGATCATATCTTCTTTATAAGTAATACCTGTTCATGGTAGCTATTTTTGTCTGAGTGTAGAACAGAAAATAGTTTTCCTTTTCCTCCAGTACAGGCTGGAAATTTGACAGGTGGCTGTAAAAAAAATAAAAAAGGACTACAAATCTAAAGCAAGCTATAATGCCATTAATGGTTTAAGTTACTTAATAAGAAAGGATTTGTTTACTAGCTTGACATTATATATAACTACTTTCAGTCAGTAAGGAAAAAAAAAACAAGATAAGCTATCAATATAATTAATTTTAAATATATTTCATTTTCCTAAGTACTAGACTTACAGATCTTTTTATTTTACCCATTAACAAAAGTAATCCACATCTGAAATCTAGACAAGAAAATCCAAGACTGGAGTTCATGCAGAGACTAATCTATGTAGACTACATCTGGCAGCATACCCCTAAACCAGATTTGAAACAGAAGGATTTCTGTTGAATTTCTACCCTATACTGGAAACACCAGCTCTCCTGTACAGGGGTACAGTGACCTGTCAGGAAATGGCAGTGGCTCGGTGGTTTGCAGGTGTGATCCTGGGAGGTGCTGTCAGTGACTGCTGAGGACTGCTGGTGCCCTCAGCCCTCCTTCCCTTCACAGCCCTGGACCCAGCCTGGCAATGGCCATCCCAGCAGCAAGGGGTTTTATTTCTGTTACAGATCAGACCTGGGCCCTGCACAGCAAGAACAGGTTCAAAGGTGTCCTTCTGACAGCCCCACTGCTGCATTTCATAGCATGAGACTCATTAACTGTGAGCAGCCGAGACAGCCCAGGTAGAAAGATGCTTTTGGAGCTGGCTGCTTTGCTCAGAAAGAGCTTCACAAAAATGTTGTTGCTTGATCATGTGGAATAGGCACACTGAGGATTGAGGAGATCCATTGAAGAGCCAAGACATTTTATCCTGGCACATGCCAAGCGTGGCACTCTGTCAGACATCCAGGAGCTATTGAAAGACAGAAGTACACTGAGATCTCTACAGCTATCTGAAGATATCCAGCTGGGTGGTTGAATGCCAGGGTTTGTAGAAAATATTTTTCTTTTTTAACAAAAGTAGCTTGTAATAGATGGCATGACGAATCCATTCTCATGGGTTCTTCTGTGTTCAAAATAAAGAGGTAAGATAGCTAGATGTGGATGAATAACACTACTTCTATCATACTGCTGGAGTTCACATTGCCAGCATGTGTGGAATGGGAAACCCCAACATGCAGGGGACCCACGGGAGGTGGTGACAGTGACTTTTGGAGGTACCACAAAGCTGTGCAGGTCATGTTGGGTTGCCTCCTGCACATTTTCTGGTGCTAACACTGAGCCATGCGTGCACCCAGGCACTTATCTGGCTTTTATTGCATACTGATGTTCTCTTCCTGGCCATGTCACCCTCAAGATGTTTTTCCATCTCCTCTAATCAGATTAACCAGCTGCTCATGCTTTAAGGACACTAACTCTGTGGGATGTACTTCAGACTCATCTGAAGTCTGTCTCATCTTCCTATTTACTCCCTTGACAGCTGAAGCAAGGGGTGTGCCTGAAGCAAGGGATGTGTCTGTCTTGAATTGCTGGGGCACCAAAATTCCCTTTTCTGTTTTCTGAGCACCGTGTTCCCTCCAAAACAGGGCTCAAGGTGGTACCTTCCCTAGGAACCTGGCAGGGATAGACCTGTGCTATCTGCTTCAGACTGGTATTATCTTGCAAGATATTTTAAGGGATGATGTTTTTACATCCCTCAGGGTGACACTGGGCACTCTGGGATGGTAGCAAGTGATTGAGATGGTACCTCTGAAGGGAACAGGCTGCCACTGCAGCTGAAGCTCCTTGCTTCTTTGCAAGAACGTGGTGAGGAGCTAATTTGTTGTTAATTTGCTGTAAATAGGAAGTAAAATGGGTATGTGAAAATGAATTGTCTCTGGTGACGTAAGCCAAATTTTTCATTGTGTCTCCACAATCCATATACATAGCAGTAAATGCCTATGCAAGGCAAGGAATAAATGTTTCCATTGTTGTGCTTACAATCTGAAACAAAGACCCCAGTAATCCTCTGAATAGTATCAAATATATTCAAACCAGAACATAAAAGACTTTTCAATAAATAAATTCATTTCAAGGTGCCTGTAAACTCTGCTCCTAAAACACACCCAGAGTTAATTTGCCAGTGAAATCAGCAGTGCCGTGCCCATCAGATGATCAGCAAAGAGCTAACAGTGTTTACAGGACAAACTGGGCTCCACTCAGCTTCACAGCGCTTAGAAGCAGTTGCCATCACTGATTTTTTTCTGATACTCCCCAAGATTTTTAAGATTTACAACTGAACTTGTGAAGCAGTAGTTACTATGACTGTGCATATATCTTCCCTCATAGATTATTTCTGGAACACATGTTTTAAGTAAGGCAACAAAGATATATTAACTAGATGAACTGTAATTGTTTATGTGCAGTTGTTTTTCGTGAAATAACTTGGGTTTGAATCACAGGTATTTTTACTCTGGTGCTCATTACATTGTTAAAATATTGATTTTGTTCCCCTGATCAGGGTTTTCAACATAAGTTTACTTGCAAAAAGCTAATATCTGTGATGATGTGTTTGTTGCTATATTATATCTACAACAAACATTAGCTGCAGAAGACCAGATAAGGTACCTCTACCCAGCTCCTACCTTGGCTGTACCAGAGCTGAGAGCATGACCAGGTTTACATTTACTGCACTTTTTTGCACTGCTTTTGCACAGTTTTACATTTACTGTCTGGCTTTACATGGTCTTGTGCTTATAGCACTGCAGGTATATTTGTGCTGTAGGTAAATTTGCACTTTAGAAAGCTTAGATAAATAGTGATGTGATCATTACCTATTTCCCCTAATCACAAATGACAAAGCTGGCCTAAAATAAAAGGAAAATTAGCATTAAACTTGCTAGTCTACCAAAATACAATTTTCTTTCTGCCTGGAAATTAAAATGTTAAATATAATGGCTACTTATTATAAGAATATTTTAATATTTTTTTCCTCTAATAATCACTGAATATAACTGTCAGAAAAAAACCTGAAACAGAAATATTTTAGTTTTATAGTCTGAAAAGTCTTCTGGAAACATAGTCTTGTGTTGAAGCATTTCTCAGAATAGTTCTTTAGATCCATCTGTCGAAGGAAGATATTAAAATGGGCATTCTTTACCTATTTATATATTATGGCCTAAGTTGACAGCTTTTTCTGAAGCATATTTCCTGTTGTTTTCATTACCCTTCTGAAACATAGATGAGACCATGTAGGAACATCTCCTGGTACATTTATTTACTCTTTTTGGCTGATTAAATTCTCCACATCACAGTTTGTAGGCTTATGTGCACCAGTACTTAGCAATATCAACTCCTAAGTGTAATCACATCATTGGCACTTACTCAGAAATATTATCAAACATTATCATCCCCTCTCAATCTGCTGTACTCAAGTCTCCCCGCCAAAATTCAGGTTTCTTTCATATTCTCACTAGGTACTTGTACCGTGTCTCTTGTCAGCTTTCTTTGTTCATACATAGATGCAGCAGTGTGTCATTACATTCCTGAAAAGTGCTTGGGAGAGCAGGGTGGGGAGGAAGCTGAAAATCCCTGTCCCTCAAAGCCCTGCTTCTGTACCACAAGGGAATGTCCCGACATCGTCCTTTGGATTGGAGCTGCACTATCAGCCCGGCACATCACCTCATTTGAACTCCTACAGTATATAAAATGAGGAACGAAGTTTTATTTTATCCAAGAACATCCCCATGAAAGTAGTTTTAAGTAATTTCACCGATTATGGAACCTCCATTAAACACTTACCCAGGCAGAACTATTAATGGGAAGATCCCTAATACAGCTTGAATATTCTTTCTCATAATAATAATGAAAAACCTGATACATATTATTACATTTTGAATGAAGGCTTCTATGCAGTAGGGTTTTAATGATCTCACTGCTGCCAAGTTTTGCTTTCAACATCCCAGTGGAACATTTTTACCAGGACTATTAGGTAATGCACACAACTTTCAGGCACAAATTCACTATCTCCTATTCAATGTCCTCATGCTAGACCTTGCCAATGTCACAGATGTTCTTTTTCCATAAATTCCATCAACCATGGTCTGGAAGCTGTGGTTTTTGTTGTTCTGTTCATCACTGCTTTGTGTGCATTTTTTATAGCTGGTCATTACCCTTTAACAAAAACATTTCTGTTTCTCTTCTTTTTAAAATAAAATTTCTGAGGAAAATTGAAGAAAGATCCTACTCTGCTGTGGGCCAGTTTTGACCCTTTTCCAAGCATCAGAAATATCTTCAGAATTTAAGATGAGAAAATATGCATTGTTACAACCAGTGAATAAGAAGAATTTTTTTCCCCCAAATTTCAGAACAAGTCAGTTATACAGATTTTGGATTGATTTCTTCTTACTGGCTTCTTTCTAATAGCATAGTTCACATTTTGTCAGCTCAAAAGTGGAAGCTTTAAAAGTTAAAATCTTTCAAGTGCTACTTTCCATAGGACATGAAGCACTTGGTATTTTCCAAAGATTTGGGGCTCCCAGGGCCATAATAAATATATTTGACTCCAAATCAGTTGTGTGGAAGTCATGCCCTAAGAAAAGACATGAACCTAATCAGTGACTGAAGTCTGGGCTGACTCTCCAATCCTCAAATAAATGATTGCCCCAGAGCATCTCAGCTGGGATGGGAGTCTCTGGGCACATGGAGGCTGCAGTCGCTGTTTCAGGCTCCTACTGCGGATCCCCTGCCAAGGAACAACCAATTCATCTGTTATAGTGGATCTTTGGTCATTCCTGTTTTATTGCCTTTCTTTCAGTATTGCTTAAGAAACAGTCCTTTACAAACCAGAAGATTAATGACATCATCTAATTGGTTTTGCTATCCTTAGAGATGATGGGCCAAATTAATCCCTGTTAGAGCTCCATTAATCTTTATGGATTTACACCCAAGATTAATTCATCTCCATGATACTAATCACTTGCTGTGTGGTCTGTGGAAAATCACTTAACTTTGCATGTTGGTTTTCCACCCCAGATGGAAAATGGGAGCAATAATTCTGAGTTCAGTGAAGAGAAATGCTCTAAACACTCCTAGGATTGGTTAAACTGTAAGACAGTTTTTAATAAAATTTACATTTTATTTCTGAATGTTAGTTTGCACTTGTATTCTCACTTTTTAGTGAATCTTGCACAGAAACATTTCCCTGTGGGGTTATGGATATGTGCCTCATATTTATACCAAGAAAAGTCTTGGTACTGTAGAGCTTGGTGAGAATTTATGTGCTGATTATCCCAGACCCAGGGTGTCACACTTCAGGTTTTACAGAAGTCACACGCTCACACCCAGAGGCAGAATTTGGCCTTTCTCATTCCTGTTTCATTTAGGCCAATTTCTACAGCTGTTCCCCAGTGAGAATCTCACTGAAGATAGCAGGAATTTTGCTTAAGTGAGGATTACAGGATTAATCCCTCTATCTCCAGTCATGTTTATTTTGGCAGTCATTTAGCTTGGAGATCTCCAAAGCTCCCAGCTTAGATTCTCTCCATTCTGCTCACAGATATGCACCTAACTGCACCTCTCATGGGTTAAAGTAGCAATTGCCCGTATCAGAAAGCTTCTGTATTTGCAGAAAAATGTTCTGGTAATGCCATCAATTAGATAAAATTGTGACTTCTCACATATAATAGAAAAGAAACTACTGATAAGGATTGCAGCAATTTATTTTCACTGGGACCCATGCTAGAGGTGAGTAACAAGCGATCCATCAGTCAGATGACAGAAAGTACACTTGAGTTTTACAGCCCATTCTCTTTGAATAACCCCAGGCACTATTACTCAACCAGAAAATATCAGTGTTGAAATCTGTTCTTCTATATTTATGCATTTTTAATGTGTTCAGTTGCCTATATTAGCAAATATAGGCATACTATAGCAAATAAATTGAATAATAAAGTAGTTAAAAGGTTAGTTGTTGCAGTCCTTTCTAAAAAGAATGTATAAAGTAAGATTTAATAATCTTTGCAAAAATAAAGAAGGTGTAGTGTGTTCAGTAAAGAAATAATTACAGGGTTTGGACATTTATTTGATACAGTGGCTTTGAACAATATACCAATTGCTTTTAAGTGCAAGTATTTTTCAGCCATGCATTTTATTTTACAGCCAGTATTAGTCATTTCTTCTTAATTCTAGGTATATTAAACTGTTTTACCTCCATACTGGAATTTGAATGTACATACTAAATATACAGTGAAATCATCGTCAATTATTTATTTGAGTTGGCAAGGAAAAATATTTTTAAAGTTTAATGAAGCCAGCAGTGATACACAGTTCATGTTGCTGAGCAACAATACTGGTGGCCAGCACTTTAAAGTAAGGGAATACAGTATAATCATGTTGATGCCTCAGGACTTCATTGTACCTCCCACAGTAAAACTCAGGGGAGAAGGATCAAAGGGTGCCCAGGACTGCATCAGATCACTGCATTTCTCATGAAGAAGCAGAAGCTTGCAGGTCAGGAGGGGAAGGTTAGGGACAGTCCTAAAATTCCACAGGTCCCAGAAGGAAGGAATCTCTCACCTCCTTCAGGGCAGAAACAATTGAAGGAGTAAAATTGGAAGGGAAGCTTAAGAAGGATGTAGGAAAAAATTGAATGCTATAGAGAGAGTAGTTAATCTGATGCTTCTTGGAGTTCAAGGGTAAAGAGTCATTAAACTAAGTAAAAGGCAGAACATAGATTTGATTAAAAGAAAGGCTTTTGCACAATGCATAACTGACCTGTGGGACTAACTATGTCAGAGTGCTACTGAAGCCAAAAGCATTTAGAGAATGACTAGTGCTAATACAGGCCATGAAATCATCATTTGCTGGAAGAGGTAGAAGATTTTTTAAGCAAAGAAAAAAAATAATGTATATAAATATATCCACTTGAGTTTGTCTCCTGTAAATATATATATATATTTATGCTTCCTGGGACTAAATAACTAAAGAGGAAAACTGGGGAGGAAATTCTTCTGAGGACAAGCTATTTTATAAATTCTTGATGTGTGGCAAGCTGAAGCCCACCTGGTACTGGGCCAGTCAGAGCCCAGGTCTGAGATAGCCCAGGAATTCTTGCTCATGCAATGCTCTGTAGGGATATCTCCCTGCAGGATGGCTCTTGCCTTGGGCTACTGCCTTTTTATTTGGGCCAAATCCCAATTTGGTGGGACCCAGGTCAGTGAGACAGGGGACTTCACACAGGGGCTTCCTGTGGCCTCTGTGGTTTCACAAGGGAAAGGAGAAGCCTTTGCACTAGGAAAGGCCACGGAAGTAGCACACTGACTTGACTGAGTCTGTCCAAACCTGTCCCTTCCCGATAAATGCACTTCCAGCCACATGGCAGCCCTGTGGAGAATGGTGCACAACTCAAAGGAGCAGAGCAGAGTGAAACTGTTTCCTTCACCACCAGCTTCTGTTTCCCTCTGATAATAGAGAGGCTGAAAATATGCAGCACTACGGCTTCTTACTTATTAATTGCATTCGCCAGTAAAAACACTGGGGCAAAGCAGCAGCAGATTCTCTTTGATTTGTGTGTATTTTGAAAAGTGTACTCTGTGCCTATTGGGAATTATGTTTCTGAATGTTCCTTTTTCTGTACTCTCTGAGTCATATTCCCTTCATTCCTATACCTCACAATATTTTCCCATTGCCATAGAGACAGCCTGTGAGGAAAGCACAGCCGAGTAACCTTAGGTTTTCACTGAATCCAAAGTGCCTGCCAGACTGGACCTCTGCTTGAGTTTTCTTATATCAATAAGTTGATACGAAATAAGTAGTGCTCCTTCTTTTTAAGAGCTTCATAGTTCTCTTTCAAAACAGAGGTGATATTGTCACCTATCTGATCTAAAAATCCTCTGATCTTAAACCTTCTGAGCAGGTCTGAATCTGTAAGCAGCAGTGACTCCACACCTGAATTCTCAGACAGCAGCTAAACTAATTGAATTGCAATAGTAAGGCATATATTGCTCACATGCATTTCTGTGTGTCCTCCTTTCCCCTTCTGCTGAATTCCTTAATCTTAGAAAGAGTTTGAATCAAAGCCGTGTTTTTGAACACCTCCCTCTGTTGGACACAGACCCAAATGCCACAGCTTTCTCAAATGTCACACTATGATACCCAAGCGAGTATCTGAGTTTTTTAAGTGTGAAGATACAATTTTAAACACTGTGGTTAAGGTTCAGAAATAAATAAAAGATTAATATATCTTATTGTTTTAAAGGCAATGTAAAAGCCAAATTTCTCCTGTAGAAGCTACTTCTGTTAACACTGTGAAGGGCAAGTACAGGAAATAGATAGTCTAACCTTCAAGGTTAATGATCACTTTCAGTGCCTGTTTAGGAGACTGTGCTACTAAGATATAAATCATATTAGATCATGACTCTTTATAAGGGAAAGGGAGGACAGAATGCTTTTATCTGTAGGTGTGTGTGAATGCAGACAAAAGAGATACATAAATGCCTTTCATTTCATACAAGGGAATAATACAAACACATCCAACATTCAATTCTGTCCCTAGAAGTACTTTGTGATAAGAAGACATATATAGGCTGAACTCACTTTAAAATATTTTCAGATGTGCTGATTACAGATGCTCAGGAGCATCAAATGCCATGACAGCTCTTCCTTCCATAGGTGAAGGTGTTTGCCTGCTAAACAGCAAATAGTGGCTTTTAACTGAAAACAGATACTTCAGTCAGTGTGAATTGCCTTTCCACTTCAGCTTGTCCATATGAGCATTAAAGGAGTGGATCCAAAAAAGGGAGCAGAGTGGAAAAATGAAATCCCAGGTATCCCTGTTTGAAAAGCAGATAGTCAGGACACCTCAGTCCTAATGCCTGCTCAGGCTTTTCGCATTTCACTCTTGCAACTGTGATAGTGGTTTTTTTGGCTAAGTTTTGACTCTGCTTTGTACCCACACAAGAATGAAAGAGACATTAGCTCATTTTATAACAAGCACTAGTGGGCTGTGGTTGCTTTGTGTTGACCTGACCTGACACACACCAGTGGCTGAGAGAAGAAAGGCTGATTCTCATCACTAGCCCCCAGAATAGTAGCACTGCACTTGAGTACTCAGTAAAGTGACTTGTTTTTTGGTATATCAATTATTTCCTGGTCTGATGTTAACAAAACTGTTTTTTTCACCACCTGCTCTTGGAGGTGGTAGGAATATAGTACCAATGATTTAAATGGGGAAAAACTGATCTCCTCAGAAGACACAAAAACCAATGGAACAGTATTGTAATTTATATTCCAGCTTCATAGCAACTGAGATTTTTTTTTAAGTAAATTGGTATTATTTGATGTGCACCAGTCAATTACTTGTGAATCTCATGTGAAAACAACAGCAAAGTGCCCATGGAAATGGGCCTGGAGCTACTTTTGCCCAGAAAGCTTAATGGTTAGGCAATAACTCTTAGGAAATCTAGGCTGGAAAAGACCTTGAGAGTTCATCTTGTCAATCTGATCCAAAGCAGGACCAGCTATGTCACATCAAACAGGACATATAGCTTCCTAAAATGATTTCATGGGAGCTCCGTTACTTTCCTAGGCAATTTACCCCAGTGCTTTATTGTTTTACAGTAGGAAAAATTTTTATTCTAATGTCTGACCTGAATGAGAATCTTTGTTGATACAATGTAAACAGGACTTAATGTTCCAGCTGAGGCACTGAATAGGGTGGTTGGATTTCTTTATACATTTTCAGGATTATTTATCCATTGTGTTACATTGCTTGCCTTTTCCACTCTGCATAACACAGCTCCATGTTTGGTTTGTGGTCTACCCTCAGTCAAGATATTTCCTAACCAGTTATTACCCACCTTCCTGCAGATAATGCCTGTCTAAATGTAGTCCCTTGTATTGGTCCTTAGTATGTTTTACCTTGCTTTTAAAGATCATTCCTTCAAGCTGACAAGATTTTTGGAAAAAAATTATCTACTTATTGGCTAGTATACTCTCAGAACTCCCAAGCTGCCATCAGCACATTTACTGAGTACGTCTTCTGGTTCCTTTTTAGTCACTAATAAAAATGTGGACTAAGGTGGAAGATGTGCAGAATCATGTTTCATGCCTACTTCCATTTTGTGCCACTCTTTATGTATGTTACCTCAGCAGTCTTACACCTGTTTGAACAGGTGTAGCAGGGTCAGCAAGGCTACGTTTCCTCATTTGCTTCCAAGAGTGTCATGAGTGTGCAGAAAGCCTTGTGGAAGTTGAGTTATATGACACCAACTCCCTTTCCCCCGTCCACAGCACAATACAGGCATGGGAAGAGCTAAGCTGGTTTGACAGACTTTGTTCTTACAATGAAAACTGAATGCTACCCACTTCTCTTTAATTATATAGGCACTCATGGCATGTATATCTAAATAATCCTAAACTTTGGAGCAGAAATTTAATTTTATCAACTGATCTATAATCTACTACTCTTTTTTTCCCAGCTTAAGATACAGATCCCATGTTTTCCTACTTCTGATCCTCTGACACATGAAACATCCAGTCACTCAGAGATTTAATCAGTCTGCCCTTTAAGCATCATAGGATGAAGCTAATATATCTAGCTAATTTAAAATAAAACATTGATTGAGGTACAGCTAAGAGATGGATCAAACTGCAGAACTAATTGATCTTAGTAAATACCACCTATATGCTGGATTAATTTTCAGCTGGACCAGTTTCCCATCCAGATCTCTGCATGCCCTTAAAAATCACTGTGACTGAAGGAAAGCAGTGAAGAGGTGGGAGTGAAGCAAGGAAGATGCAACTACATTGTTTAGCAATAGGATTGTCTTAACATGTTTTTTGAAATACAGCTTTAGTGAAGACAGATACAAAAAAGTCATCAATCACTTGTACATTGCTCACGTCGTCTGTCATTAGTTGCCTTGCACCCCTGAGTACTGAACCAGCCTTCCTCCTATGGATTTGTATCATGACATTTTGTAACCCACTGTCCCTGCTTAGATCCTGTTTTGTGGGTTTTTCTTTCTGATTTTACATGAACATACTCCTGCCATTCATCTATACTTACCCTGAATAGTTCAATCCCTTTCCACACACTTTCCCCTGGTCAGGTCAGAAAGGGGCTTGTGATGAAGCCAGAAACTTTATTACTACATTTCCTCTCCTTCCTCTACACTGGCAGAATCTGAGTTTCTGAGTTCCAAGGGAAAACATGTGGAGATGGAAAAAATCCTAGGTTTCAGACTTCAAATGCCATATTTCCTAATTTCACATGGAAGAAAATGGTGAATGAATGAAAGAGCAAACACTCTTTGTCAGACAAATGGAAAACATATCAAGACTGTCCCTTACTGCTTGAATATGAAGTAACTTCAAGCAGAATGTAGCCCATGGAGGACATGAGCAAAGAGAAAATGACTTTTTTGTTCTCCAGCCCTTCAGCAATTCTGATATGCTCAGCAGAGCTGAATGTAAACAGATATTTTGCTCTGCTTCTGGCCTCTAATTGCATCATTTTCCAGAAGTTCACATCTACAACAGCTGAAAATCATGAGTCACATGTATTCTTTTCCAGCATAAAGTATTATTTATTCCTTACTCTTGGATGGTCATAAAATGACATTTAATGGCATTTAACAGCATTTGTGAGGTTGGAAAAATGTCCTTTACCACAGTCTTATGTGGGTTTTCTTTAAAACATCTTACTTATCTGAAATTAATGCCATCAACTTCTTTGAAATGTCTTTATTTTCTTAATTGGTCATACAACAATAAATTGCATCAATATTGCAAAACTCTTTTTCCCCTGCTGAAATGACTGCTGAATAAAAAATATCTACTGATGTCTTGAAATAAAAGATGTCATGAAAGAATGAGGAGATATTATGGATGTTTAAATTCTGACAAATCTGGACTCAGAGTTTTAACTTTGCCAAAAGACTGTTTAGTTGAATGGAGTCTCTGATGAGCATCAAGCAGCTAGGTTATTTGCAATTATTTCTGTGTATAGTGCCACAAAGCTACATAAAACGTTTTCTAATAAATAAGAAAGGAATTAAACCAAGAATTCAGCTGAAGCTGATGGTGCTCTGTGAGGTTACACATGAAGATCTGGCCCTTGACCTATTCTACTCATGCCTTAGTTTAGGGAAACTCATTCACCTTAATATGGGAATCTGTCTGAAGGGATGGTTTGGGCAGAAGATGCAAAATTCTTCAGTGCAAGATTTCTCAGACATCTGTAAAATATACCACAAGCTGGTTATGGCCAAAACATTCATTAAACAGCTGCTGATATGGAAAAAAAAAAAAAAAAGGAGCTGTTTCAGAGGAAAAATGCAAAGGAAAATGTGGCAGACCCCTGCATAGCAGGGCTGCAGGCTGATGTTTAGAGCAAGAACTTAGCTTGGACTGCATGGTGGTCACAGAGTCCCTTGGCAATTCCCAGCCCTTCATCAGCCAGTGCACACTGCAGGGGTTTTATGTTCCTAATTCTCTTGTTCATGGCTGCAACTGCTTGTATAATTTATGGCACACAATACTTATTTTTCTTTTCAGATTCGCTCTATTATTTATTCTAGCATTTATTCTGTCAGAAAGTGGTGGGACAATGAGGGGTTATCTGGCATCAAAAAGTTGAAAAGAACTTGTCTCTTGCCCTTTTTTTTCTTGAATTATGACTGCTAATGACAAAATTTTTTTAGTTTTTCGCCTTTCAGTTATCTGTAGCTCTGGTTTTCTCTTGCTTCTTTGAAAGCTTGAGAGAGAATTGTCAGGTGGTGAAATACTTAAGAATGAAAGGGCTGCATCAGGAAACGTTTTTAAAATTAGGTAACTTGGTATCAGAGACAAATGTACGATTGTTCTTCATGCTTGGATGGCTGGCAGCCAGGCAGCAGGGCCTCGGCTGTTTCTCAGGGCTTCATTCAGACACTGTCATTATTGCCCCTATTACTTTTTTCCTCCACCCAGGACTCTCATGAATGCCACCACCAAAGAGAAGAATGCCACGCATGGCTTACCCTGAGGAGGATTAGTAATCCTACACCTTGCACTGACTGGCAGAGGTGTTTTAAGAACAACCAGAATTCTTTTCCCAAAGCCAGATATTTTATTACTGTATGGATTTGATCCTGCCATGTAAACCCTATTTATGTTTCTGGGCAATTCAGTGAAGGCTTCTTTGGTTCAACCACTTCCTTTCTTGCATTTTATTTCTTACATTTTATATGTTCAAAGGAGTTCAAAAGTGAAATTTATCTAAATTTCTGGATGCACTTGCTATGAACCTGCAGAAATTACTTTGAACATTTAACACAGAATTTATTTGATCACACTGTGGGCCTTGGGTGATTGCACAGACCAGAACAAGAAAAAAGTTTCTTCCAAGGCGAATGCTGATCCAAAGTAAATAAAAAAAGTTTAATTCAGAACTATAGTTACCTGCAAAAATAAGAGCTATAGCCCATGCTGGAAATCAGTGTAAAGTAATCTTGAAAACTGTAGGAAAGGATTGTTTCCTATTACTTCTTTCTCCAGTCAGCCAAGCTTAGTTTAGCTGATGATTTAACTGTTTCCTTCCATCCCCAGGTTGTGTCTTGGGATCTTGAACTGGGAAAGCAGAAATAAGCTGAGGCAGCAAAAGCAGTGGAGGGATGAAGGTCTCAATGTAGGTGGTCTTGGGCTCTGTAAGATATCAAAGGAGTCTGTAAGTGTAGTGGATTGAAATTCCTGCCTAGCCCTTGTAGGTCACACTGCAATCCACTCTCCTGCTCCTCCACCCACTCAAGGAAAGCTCCTGGAAATTCAGTGAGTTTGAACCAATGGAGCTGGTATGGTCCCCTGCAGAGAAAACCCACACCATACAAATGAAATACTGCCTTCTTTCTTCCCATACCTCTTTTGGCATAATTAATATTACATTTGGTGAAAGATACAGGGGCATGAATAGGCAAAACTTTAAGTTAGTTGAAGTGGTAAATGGGCTTACGTGATGATAGGAGTTAAAATTACAGGTAAATCTCTGCAGTTACTTCCTATGACTTGTTTAATAGCACAAATTAGTTTTTCCAATAAATCACTTACTAAAAGCAAGCATAATATATGAAATCACTAGAAGAAATACAATATTTTTCCATCTATCTCTCAGAAGATATTTGCCATTCTTCATTTTCTGTATCTGGGCAAATTTCCAGTAACATAACTGCAAATGTAGAAAGTATCATAAATGAGATTGTCGAGCCCTTTCTAACACTAATATATTGAACCAACATGACACTTTGTCTTACCCATACATTTTTCTATGTTCTTTGTAATCTATGGGTCTGACAGTAAATTCTCCTGGTACTCATCAATTCCAAAGAGATGCCCGTGATTGAGCTGGATCCTAAAAACAGTGAAACAATGATAGGAAGGTGGGAAATTTGGAATATCAGTTCTGGTAAAGCACAAGTTTAAACCACCATCCTACTGACCACAGAATATAAGACAGAGCGCTGAGATCCTTCCCTCTCATCATAGGCACTGTGGGTACCTGTTTGCAGAAGAGAGAGGCTTCTTTTTCACAGTGTAGCTGATGTATCCTTTGGACATACATTCTGCTTTGTATTTCTGGGTTTTACATGTTTGTGTGAATTGTTATAGTCAGTTAAAAAGCTCCTTCTAAAAAGTGAACAGAATGACTACTGTAGAACTACTTTGTTAAAAAATGGCAATTTTTGTGTACACCTTAAATTATCAGCTTGCTATGCTATTATTTAGATGTCATTTTAAAGAAATATGTCTATATTATAGCTTACTCTAATCTCATTCTTTTCTAATATAATTCAGAATGTGTAGATTTATGTAGCTGTGGCTTTGTATAACTCAGACATTAAATTTTAACAAAATATTATTTAAATATATGCATAAAATAGATCTCTGGAATATTTACTGTCGCAGTAACATCTTTATAATATAGCATAGAAATTAAAACAAAACTACTGATCTCAGCCATGTGCAGAAGGGTGTCAGTGTGCTGCAAGCCACACAAAAGCATCACTGTTTCATACTTGCTGAAATAATTTCCCAATACCTACATTCTGGGGGTGCCCTGAGGTTCCAGTGGGTGCAGGAAATATCCTTCTGCTTGGAGGGAATTCCCCCTGGAGAGTGACACAGACCTGTAGGGATGATCCTCCTGTGTCCTGAATGGTGAGCTGGTGAACCTGTGCCAAAGTTATTGTACCTGAAACCAGAGATGCCCCTCCCATGAGAGGTAAGATTTGTGCCCCTGGGTACACAGATCTAAAAGAGCTCTGCTAGCAGAAGCTTTCAGCTTCTATTGAGGGCTGAAGCCACCAAAAATAGGGTTACAGAACTGAGTTAAAACTGAAAACTTCTAAGGAGTAATTTTGAAGACTGGATGGATAATTTTGTGTGATGCCATCCATCACTGCGCCTCTTCACATCAATCCTGCAGAGTATTAATATCTCAGAAATGCTGTTCCCATCTGCAATTGATTGCAATGGAATATGGAACAGGAGTTGCATTCCTGTGTATCTGTAGTACATTTTGATTCTCATCAGTTTTAAGTCACAATGTCACAGCCGTGGATGTAGCAAGTCTGCACTTGGCCATTATATGCATTGACATGCATTGAACCCAACGTGTTAGGGGGAAAAAAGAAGGATATTTCTACTGCAGGCACTGTGCTTGAAAGCATTTCATAGCAAACCATACAAGTAGTATCCTCAGTGTTTACAGGCAGGGTATTCTCAGTAGACTCATATTGCAGTTGGTGCAATAACTGGTAGTTATTCTGGTTTGATTCTGTCACAGACTTCTCAGCATGACTTTGGCTGTGTCATGTTTTTCTTCCCATTTTCCAAACAAGCAAATAAAGCCAACATTTATTTCAAAAAGGTGGTGCAAATCTGAAAGCATCAGTGTTTGCTGAGCAGCCTCCCATCTTTGAAAAGGAAGAGTCATAGATGTGGAAAGCATTATTCTTTTCATCTTCAAAGTCTTCACTTTGTATTTACAAATTAACCAATCTGCAAAGCAGTATTTTTTCCTGGGTAGTATGATGAAGACTATTCTTATTAATTATAGGAAAACTTCCATTATTCCAATATATGTAGTTGAAAACAACATGATATATACAGACATGCTGCAATGTATTTTCATTTGGATTGTTAAACCTGCATAGCTTTGATGGTTTCATCCCACATTTGCTATATTGTATTTTTAATGTGCTCAGACTGTGCTGGTATAATGGTGATCCTCCTCTTATACCCCATCTTTCCCACATGCATGAAGACTGCTTTGTAGTGACATTCATGAAGCTCCCTGCTGTGGCTGAAACACTGGAGTCCTGCTATTTAGAATGAATGATTATTCCAGTGGTTGAAATGTTCTCACAAAGGAGACTGGGCAGCAAGGCACTTCTTCCTTTCCTACCACACTAGGAGAGGAAATCCTTATTTGAGCCTATGATGGGATCCTGATAGCCAATACCTGGAGACAGTCTTAGCAGTGAGAAAAAAGCCAGTTTTGAAGAATGAAAATAATATATTCACTGCATGAAATTCTCTTTAAAAACCCAAACATTCCTGCTGCTTTCTGAATAGAAAAGGAAAACAAATAAACAATTTAAAAAAAATCAGTATAAATCAGGATTTCGTCAGATTTCAGGAAGCTAAATCCAAAACTCAACCCTAGAGCCTCTCTCTGCTAAGTGCTGATCTCATCCTGCTAGTGCCTAAACCAGGCATTGGATCTTCCTTCCCAGGGATCTTGCTGTGTGCAGCTTGCTCCTGCTGCTGCTGCTGCTTCTGCTGCTGCTGCTGCTGCTGGGAGTTGTGCTGCTCAGCCCTGGCCCCCAGCTTCTGTCAAAACACTGTGTCCTCCAACGCTGAGGCAGGGCACTGTGCCTGTGCTATGATGCCAGCTTTCAGAACATCGAACTCTACGTGCTGGGCATGAACAGCTGGAAAAGATGCCCATTTCTTTAGTTCTGAATGAGGTGATTCAGGGAGAAGAACACACGTGGTACCTTGTGTTTTGGATTGCAGTCTGGGTCCAGGCACCAAGTGTTGCAGTGCTTCAGCTTTTTAATGGATGAAACTTCTGACTCACGGAGGAAAAGCATAACTTGAACAAACATACAATTTAAAAACTTCGAGGCTCAAGCAGAGACCAATTGCTGCGTTAAGTAAGACTGTGCATGGTGAAATGGACTCTTAACATGTTAAATGGAAACACAGCGAGTTACAGAAATGAGCTCAGCTCCCTTTGATCATGCTGCAGTAAACGTGACCTATCAAATGATCGCTAAAGAGCTTGAGGGGATCTTCAAAAGTTAGTCATGGTAAAATAGATGCTATAATTATATCCACTGATAAATTTTAGCAAAATGAGCACATTTGTTGATGGTGCTAGATGCTTTGCCTGATGAAGATTTCTTTTGTTACAATGCACTTTCAGTGTGCACAGCAGCCATCCAAGCTTCCCTGATCTGTTCAGCAGACGGGCTTTGCACTGACCTGAAAGAAAAGCCCTCCAGTCTCTGTGGCGAACTGAGCCTTCACCTCCTGTAAACTCTGCACAGAAGGGCTCACAGCACCTGATGCCATCAGCAGCTCTGCACAGCAGGCTTTGCCGCCGACAGCCAAATCCCAGCGTCCTTCCCTTAGCGAGTGCCATCACCTCTCCCCCCACAAAAGCCCGCTGGAAGCAGCGGCATTCAGCACAGACCCAGGGGGCAGCTGTGAAGGGCAGGTTGTCCAAGTTACCACCACATGGTGAAAACAGTCCGATCCCGTTTTCAGAAAGAAATAAAAGGAACATCAAAATTTTCAGGAGATGGACTTTGATGATCCTCCCAACTCAGAATATTCTGTGATTCGGTGATATTTGACTACAGTCTGTTAATAGGGAGTGAAAGCAAGTCTTAGAGTTTATAACCTCCTGAAAATTCAGCGAGGGATGGGTGAAAGCTCTTTTATTCTCACTTAGCTAATAGTCATTCGCCTTACACTAGTCAAGACAAACAGAAGTTAAATCATTAGGTATGAAATACAGCTTTCAAATATGTAACATCATACGGTTTCTGACTGCCAGCAGTCAGTGTGCACAAGTGTACAGCAACAAATCCTTTCCCTATATACCAGCCCCACTGTACTGCTCAGGATGCCATATTCCCACCTTTATGGTTTCACACTTACCAAGGAACTGGCTTTGAAATGTACAAATGATGAAGGCTACAGTATACTGAAGAATGGACAACTAAAAGTTTTTTTGTTGTTTCACCATATCAGAAGAATTCCCAGAGACACATTAGTGCATCTTTCTAATCCATTGTCCTATTGTTCCCACAGCCAGACAGAATTTCTTTTTCACTTTGTGCCTTGTGGTGCAGTTTAGTATAATGAGATTGTAACAGGTCTCAAAGTCATTAAATTATGAAAGTGTTTCCCTTTCCTAACCCTTGCTCTCAGAATATAATGGCATAACAGCATCTGGAGACTGGAGCCGAGACCATTTTCTGTCACATCTCTGAGCTGATTTGCAGCACATTGAGCTGAAAGGCTTCACAGACACCTTCACCATTAATTTCAGTGGGAAATCTATTGTAAGGTTTTACATGTTGTATCTCTCTTTAATAATGGATTCGATTTGAGTTTCTAAGTGAATTTTAATTTCTACTCTCTGAAATTGGGCTGCATTGCCTCTTTCTGGCCTTTCTCCTACGTTGGCAAATCTTATAAAAGTTACCGGGCATTTACTTCTCTTATCTTTGTAGCAATCTCACTGATCACACAGTTTTTGCTACAAACATGATACTTTTAGATGGCATAGGTTTCATATTTTTATTTTCCATAACTTACACTTCAGAAGGAGATAGAGGTGAAAGTAACATTGACATCTTATGGCGAGCATACCTCTTGCCTCAAGATGGTGGAAAATAAGCATATTAAAACACTTCTCAACCTCAAAATTAATAACCACATGATGGCAATAATGTTTTAAAATGAAGGCAATTCTTAGTCAAAATTTTTACCGAAAATGAGCTTCATTTTTCTATTGTTGCAACTTGTCTGCCAAAATCCCATATATGTCTTTCTGCATGTGTACAGTGCTTAAGAATAACATAGCATCTTTGAAATGTTTGATGGCTTATGAATGAAAAGGTCATGAGAAAACCTAAGGGCTTTGTGTTAACTTTAAAGATGAGAAAGAATCATGACTCATTTAAAGCACTAAGAAAACCTACATGGTTTTGCATTTTTGAAGTATTTTTCTATTATTTTTTTGATCTCAGGTTTTGTTTTGTTTTTTTGGTTTTTTATTTTTATTTTTTAATATATCATTAAACTAACACAATTTTCTGTTATTTACAGCCCACAGCTATAAAATGCAGTTATTTTTGTCTGATACAAGTTAAGCACATCAGGCTGGATAAGTGCTTGTGCTGGAGATGACTTCAACTCTACCAGTACTGGCACTCGCAATTCAGGAGGGAGCACTTTTCACTCCACTCTAACATGGAACTGATATCTCTTCCTAATTTTATAACTTACTTTTGTGTTAGCACTGCCATGGTTTAGTGGTTGCTGAAAAGACTCACATATACCAAACCCACGCTGTAAATGGATCCACATGGTGGAATTGCTGTGCAAAAAGCTCCTGGAAGGACTGGGGTCTGAAGACATGATGTGCTAAGTGCTTCGGCATTTTTCAAGATGAAAGGTGCTATAGATATACAATGACCTGTTTCCCTTGTGTCCCTTGAGGAGCTTGAACTGAAGATGTCTTTCAGTCACTGCACACTTCAACATCCCTTAGCACTGAAATTGAAGCCCAAAACGTACCAAATAATTTTACAATATTACTAGCCACGTGTTTTGGACCACTTCATCTCACCATGAATGGTCATTATGAATGTACCTACATAAAAACATGTTAAACAGCTAACATGTATTGGGAAAGTGTATCACTCTTCAAACTACATAGTTTATACTGTATAAAATGCCACAAGGAACCACAGTGTGTACAATCCTTTCTGGTTTTGTAAGAGAGTATCAATTACAATGTTATCTTGACAGCTCCATCCTGTAGCCAGGAGAATCGCCACTGAAATCAGTGGAGGGCATAAGATGCAATTACAGGCAGGCTGCTGCTTCAGCGGAAGAAACGAGAGGAGCCTCGGATAAGGCGGCAGGGAGGGATGTCGAGGCAGCAGGGAGGATGCTGAGGCTGTGTACGCGGGGCTCCGCGGCCGCACAGCTGCCACCGCAAAACCTCTGCCCCGCATGCAGGGACGCTCCGGCCCGGACTGTGCCCACTTGGCCGTACCTGGGGTTAAGCCCCGGGTCATGGGCGGGCATGCCCCGCCGCAGGGCCGGGCGGTGTCGCTGCTCCACCTCGGCCCGATCGGGCCCCGGGCGGCCCGGAGCCGGCGGGGCCGCCGAGGAGAGATGGCCGCGCCGGCCGAAGGACGCGGCTCCTCGCTCGCCCTGCCACCCCGAGGTCCCGCCCGCCTCCCGGGCCGCTCCGTGCCGTGACGGCAGCGGCCGCCCCGCCCCGGCCCGCCCCGGCCCGCCCCGCGGGTCTCCCCCCAGCCTCGGCGGCGGAGCGGAGCGGAGCGGCCGCCGCCCCAGCCGCGGCGGAGTGAATGGGTTGCCATGGCAACTGAGTGAGGCAGGCAGCGAGGCCGCCGCGGCCCCAGCCGCCTCCGCTCCGCAGCGTGTGGGCGAGCAGGCAGCGGGCGGCCGCCGGGACAGCCGAGGGGACGCCGGGAGCGCAGCGGCAGGATGGAGGACGGCTTCTCCAGCTACAGCAGCCTCTACGACACCTCCTCGCTGCTCCAGTTCTGCAACGGTAAGGGCGGGGGCCACCCCCGGCGAGCCGGCGGGGTCCCGGCGCTCCGGCGGGGAGGAGGCGGAGGCCGGCGCGGGGAAGGCAGCGCCGGGAGCGGGCCTGGTCCAGGCTGCCGGCGGCGTCTCCGCCGCCCGGGGCCGCCCGGCTCCGCGGCGCAACTCGGAGAGAGGAGGAGGAGGAGGAGGAGGAGAGAGGAAACTTCACCCCCTTCAGCCTCCCCCGTTATACGGCGGGAAACCTGCCAGCCCTCGGGGCGCCTCTGCGAGCAACTTCTGCACTCCTTCATGGGAACATGCAGAGATACGTGTGCGTGTGTGGATGGTATAAATGTCTGAGTGCATCTTTCCCAAAGGCAGATCTGGTAGCTCAAGCGATCACCCACCGCTACGTGTCTCCTTTGCGCGTATGCCAACATACACACACACGCGTACACATATAAATATCTGTATGTATGTATATAAATAAACATATATATATATATGCATAGGGCCAAGCTTCCCGTGACCCCGGGGGCGCAGTGGGACGCCGCGGCGGGGGCAGGTGTCCTTCAGCCCCCTGCCTGCCCCCGCTCCCCGAGCCCACCCGGCGCCTCTGCACCAGCCAAGGGCAAGATGCCTGGATGGAGTTACGGGACTTGGCCTGCAGTTACTGATTTTTCTTTCTGCTGTTTTTTATGGTAGGGGTTATTGGGGTGGTGGCGTCACCTGGGTGGCAGCATGACAGAGGAGCTGCCAGGCTGCAGTGGTGGGTCATAAAAAAGGAAGGAGGTGAGGAACTGCAAGTATCCTCACAGGCAGTATAGAAGACTGACTTGCATAGTACTTGGGATTATTCAACTAGCTGATATTTCCCGTGGGGGAAATAAATCAGCTATTCTAAGTATTACAGAGAGTTCTTAACCATAAACTATAATCTCAAAATACCTTACTTTGATACGAGTTATTGCTTTCTAGCCGCAAAATTGTGAGCATTCATAATCGCATATTTCCTATTTGTGGATCTCTTATTCCTCCACATTTTAGTAGTGGTCTCTGCTTTCTACTGCTCTCTGAACAGCTGGAGTCAGGTTCATATGAAATTGCTTCATGACAGCAATGGCATCAGACATAGCTGCCTCTTTCCTTGGAAGATGTGAAGATGATAAATATCACATTATTTTCTTTGTGCGGTGGTGCAAGAAAGGGACAGGTTTGCAGAAAACTCTGATACGTGTGGACCTGGAGATTGTGGGAGCAGTTTTTTCAGGGCAGCAGGAGTTGTGTATGTGGGCTGTGCATTGTGTGGTGCCATAGTATTTTTGGAGCTCTTCAGGAGAGAAAACTATGACTATGTACCGGGGTTGTAAACTAGGAGCAGATGCCTGTTTAGCCTAAACTTAATAAGTATTTCATTGTAAGCATTTTTAATAAGGAAACATACAGCAGTGTATTTCAAAGTTTATACTCTAATCCATTTATAAGCAAGCTGTCCTCCTACCAAAATCCCTGGGCTTTGCTTTTACAGTAATCATGATGGGAGCCTGCATGTGGGAGCAGAAGGAATGGCATCACTTACTGAATAGTTTGAAAAAGCAAAGTAGCTTATTCCTGTGGACTGTCCCTCATGTTGATTTGGTTTCTCTGAGCACCTATTATACTCGATGAAAATAAGCCATATGTATTTATACTGTGCATAAGTTTTAAAATCTTAGTTAATCCTTAAGTATTATATTCTAGAAAAAAACCACTCACTTAGCTTTGTCTCATTGTAGATAGTGACCTCAAGGGCTGTTGTAAGTTTGTATTGTTCTGTGCTTATAAAAGAAAGTGGTTGAATTCAGAAGCCCTGCATTTTACAAGTTAGCCTTTAGTGAGCGTGTATTAAATAAGGAGTTAAAGATCATCAGGCCTTTGAGTACAGCCTTGAGGTAATCAGGTATTTCACACATGACCCATGAGGAAGAAAATACAAATAGAGGATGCCAGTGAGGGTTTTGAGGTTGGAAAGTGGTAAATGAAATTACTTTACAGGGAAGTGGAAAGCTCTTGCAAGTATAATGGGCAGTATGAAAAATAATGTCAAGTTGGGAGTGGGGCAGGCATAAAGAAGAAACCAAACAAAGCAAGCAAGTGGTAGAGATAGAAAGACAGTATGATTTCAGTATATGATAAAGTGAGAAACAAAATGGCTGGTAAGCACTCAAAGTGATCATTGTTGAGTGCTGTAAAGGTTCCTGTCCTGAATAGGATTAATTTTAGTTGTGCAAGAAAATACATGATGGAATTCTCAGAAGAAATGATAAAGAGACTGCCCATAAGTATTGTTTCAAAAAATCAGGATGCAAAGGCTATGCTCCTGAAAAAAATATCTGTGGGTCACCTGTAGGGTAGCAACAAGGGTCTAGCCTGGGCCAGGGATGGCTGCAGCTTCTCCCACTTCTCAATACATTCTCCTTGTTTGGAGTGGGTGGGAGCCCAGGAGGAGATTGGGAGGGAGAGAGCAGTAGTGGGCAGGAGGCTGTGATGGGGATGAGGGAGCAGGACCTTGGCTGGTGGAGGACCTGGTCAGGGAGAAAAAAGTTAATACAAGAGCAGATTTTCCCCAAACTTGCTCCCTTCTTACTAGAAAGGGCCCTGCGTTCAGGAGAAGAATTTGGGTCTTCACTCATATGCAGATTTAGTTTGCATTATTATTTAGTAATGTGTTTTTATGGCTTGTGATGTGTAAAAAATAAGGTAAATGGAGAAGGAAGGGAGTGAAGAAAGAGGTGAGGAAAATATGTTAGTTTTGAGCTGCATGTCTGAAATCTAGGGCAAATATTTAGCACAGCTAGTTCAAAGACACCTACTTACTTCAAACTCGTTTTTACAGAATAGTAAAGGTACAGTTGGCATTTGAGAAACATTGTGTTAATGAACACAAGTGTCAATCTGAGATAACATCAAAACAAGAAATACAAACTTCCAATGTGATTTTAGGCAAGTTATTTCATTCTTGATGACTTATTTTCCTTAGCTGTAAACTGAGCAGAAAGTAAATGCCTGCTTTGGAGGAGTTTATAATATTTATTGATTTGTTTGGTATCTCTCTCTTCAGTTTCAGAGGACAGTCTTCAGATGCACAAAATGTTTTGTTAGTTGCTCTGCCTGTTCTGTTTGTTTATTTTAAGAAAGACACTAAAGTAATTCCTCTTAAAGCCCAAGAACAATTCTCAACTTACATGTCAGTTTCCAGGTAATGAAGGACTCAGTTAGTTTATTTTGCATGTTGTAAAGTAAAGCTTAGATAATATTAGCTGTGCCTGGTTATAGATACCTTTCTTGGTATAGGAGTTACTTTTAGATAGAAAGCCAGTATGTTTATCTACAGTCAATCAGGTTGTTAGTCATGTGTTATTTAAGCTGAAGGTGAAAGTGGAAGGATACTGATAAGGCAAGAGAGTGTTGAGGTTTTTAGCATCTGCTTAAAAACTGATGGAGAGAACCCTGCTGGACATGAAACACAACCAGACAAGACATAGTGGAATCAGGGGCACTGCTCATCTCGCCTCCAGCTGATTTACTAAGTTGCAGCTGTGATCAGTACTGATTATAGACAGCTTGGGAACACATGTAGGGTGTGGGCAGAGTTTTGTGGGTCCTCTGACCACAAATCCCTATCTATATTTTCTTTATCTATTTACACAGCCTTCACCACAGTAATTGCTGAGGACAGGATTATTAGGTATGTGAAATGTAAAGGGTGAAATCTAGGATTCCTGGAAAATGCCTCTGTAGATTTAAAGATGGAAGTGAAAATTTATCTATGATTTCTTTGGAACTAGCATCTTTTAAATATCCTTCATGTGGCTGCTGGGAAAATCATAGCTGTCAAATGACCATTCCTGCAACCACAAATGCCTTGTTTGACAGAAGCTTCAACTATAGAGTATATGGGTAAATCAGTAACAAAAAAGTGTGAAATGTTATTTCTTAATGAAATTGATATATTTGGCAAGGGACTCTATAATATTAATTACAATTCTGTTTAACAGATTACCTGAAGTGTAATTGTTAGTAAAAAAAAATGAGAGTTATAGAAAAGTTTAAATTGATACAAACTGTGCTATAATATATTTTTTAAAACGAGCAGAATAATCTCAGAATCACGGAATATGTTGAGTTGGAAGGGATCCAGAAGGATCATTGATCATCCAAGCCTTAGCCCTGCACAGGATCATCCCCAAAAGTCACACCCTGTGCCAAGAGCATCATCCACTTCTTGGACTCTGTCAGTCTTGGGGCTGTGAGCACTTTCTGGGGAGCCTGTTGCAGTGCCCAGTCTCTGGGTGAAGGACCTTTTCCTGATATCCAGCCTAAACTTCCCTTGACAGAACTTCTGGCTATGCCCCCTGGTTCTTACACTGGTCACTGCAGTGGCTCCCCATCTTCCCATCATGAGGATGTTGTGGACTGTGATGAGGTCTCCTCTTACTCTCCTGTTCTCCAGGCTGAACAGACCAATAATAAAAAAATCTCTTAAAAAGTAATGATTCCTTTTGGCTCTCTTCCCCTAAAAAAACTAAATCACGATAAGATTTTTGACAAGTAATAGCTTTGATAAATGTCAGTCAGTCTTAAGTCACGAAAAGTGAATTGTGTGACTCAGTTTTTGTTAGTCTATTTACAGTTTGAATCTTCTGCTTCTGTAATTCTTCTCCATTCCTGAAAACAAATTGAATATGTGTACCTCTTCTCTCCAACTCCTGTATCTGTGCCTGTCAGTGAGGAAGTGAGCACCACAAACAGGAAATCTGAATGGACAGTATTATTCTTGGTGGTTGTCTCTTCTTTCCCATTTGACTCTCAAACTTCCTCTCCTTAACCTTCCTAAATGCGGCCTTTACCCTCTTCCCACAGCTGGACCAAAGTCACACAATATGGAATGGGTTAGGGAAGGAACAATGGTGAGCTGAGCCTTGTAGCTTCCAGGGCACCAGTTCAAATCTGTCAAGGGCTGGAAGAGACTGTAATTTGTTTTACTGTGATCACTTCCTAGCAATAATGCAAAACAAAATTGGATTTAATTCAGTTTTCACTGGGCAGATTCATGCACTGTGTGTAGGAAAAGGTGTTGCAAGCATGTTCAAAAAGATGTTGCAAACATGTTAATAGCATTACTCACTTTGTTTTTCTCAGAAGTCCATAACAACACAGTCAAAGAGACAAATCAGTCTTTCTCATGTTTCATCTCTAGATCTCTCCAGAACAGCAGCATGTTTTGAGCTCAGGAATGGAGGCAATACCCCACTTGAAGCTTCTGCCAGTTTTGTAGGACAGATTATATTACCTTAGACGGCATTGCTTAGACAGTGTTTTCTTAATTTTTCTTTCAGTGAGATATGTTCTGGCTCTTGCAGTCAAACACTTAAAAGAAATGCTGAATTGGACTCTACATTAAGTGTTAGTTTTATGCATTTTGGAGCTATATGGAGTATAAGTTGATTCTAGAATATTTTTCTTCACTACTGGAGTAAAGAGGAGGGAGAGGTGGCATACAGAAACAGTTTTGTTTTTTTTCCTTGGTATGTGCAGTAATTGAATGCAGAATAAATCAGTATGCTATGAATTAAAAATAACTTGCTGCAATGGACACTTGCACAATATATATTGTTAGCCTATTAGAGCTCAAACTATTATTACTAATAAGACACTATATAAGTAAACTGAATTTGTTGCCCTTTAATTAGCTATTTATTTCCAAAAAATGAATTATTAACACTTGTGTTAGTCATGAATGGTGTTAATTATAGTTCCTGGAATTTAATTTTTTCCCTTTTTTTCACTTTTTTTAACTAAGCTTCTAAAAACAAATGAAAATGTAGACCAGTCATGAGAGAATCCTCTAGTGATAGTCAAACCTCAACAGAGAATCTGTGTCAGTGTTAGCAGTATGGAGAGAAACTACAAGTATCAAGTATTTTATCATGAATAAAACAACATACAGAATTGCAAATTAAAGCATTGGGCTCTCAGCAGAAAAACATGCTTTATCTGATCTTCAAGGAGTTTTAAAAAATTTAATAATACTTTACAGAACTGATAAAATATATGTTTTAAGTTCTAATTAAAAAGAGCAGATCTGAAGTTCTTTTATTGAACCTTAAACCACGTGCAAATAATTCAAATAAGGATTAAAATTATATTAAAAATACATTATTGAAAAGTGGATATACGTGAGGAGACAGTAAGGGAGTGCACAGTCAGTGACATACATTTTAATAGGTTTTATTCTGATTTCCCTCTTCTTTCTCCTTTCCTTAGAAATTTAAGATGAAGATTTTAAAGTTGATGTGCAGTTTTTTTGTCAAGAGAAGTTTTGTGATAATGAACCTGTCTTTTGATCTCTAAAATCTTGGGGATGATGAGAGAGAATAAATAGGAAGGTTGTATGAAAGAGTGTAATGACTACATTTTTTGTTGGGTGCTTGCTCTTTGCAAATGACACTAATTGAGCAACCATAAGGAATTGTGCAAGCTTAGAGAGAGTGCAAAAGGAGCTGTGGATGATGATTTTCTTCCATGAAACACAATTTAAAATGTTCGTCCATTACATAATTAAAACATGGAAGTAGCTCCCTGAGGTTTTTTAGGGAGATGGGGTGGGTATAATGATATGTTAACATGATTTCACTAAATTAATTCTTTGGAAAGTAATTAAGTGAGATTGTCCACACTCCATTACTTCCAAAGGGTAAAATCTGACATGGTCCATCATATTCTCATCTTGCTTTGAAATGACTGATTATTGAATAAATATAATATATTCATTTGAAAACTTGCATTGGAAATCTCTTGCAATGCTTTTAGATATTGTGGAATGTAGAAACTAATCGCCTTTTTGGATTTAAAATCTGAAATAAACACTTCATTATGATAAAGCAGTTTGCATTTCTTAAGAGCATAGACCCTGTATTTGATTGGAAACTTATGGCAAGGTTCCTGCAAAAGGGAACGAAGAAATGTTTTCTGGTTTTAAGTATAACTTCTATAATCTGTTGCAGGCCAATACATGAAGCATGGCTACTGGCTTTTAGTCGTTTGAGAATTGAGTGTGGACAGGAGCCTAAGCTAAGCTTTGAAATGTGAGGCTCCTAAGATGGGGAACAGATGAACACATTTCAATATGTAAATAGAGAAACAGTCTTTGTTTCAAGCTAGAAAAGGCAAATATTTTCGAATTAAAATTTCGTGATGAATCTTGTGTTTTTGAAAACTTTTTCTTACAACTGTGTTGAGAAGCACAGCAGACTGAAACAGCCTTTGACGTTTCCCAGTTCAGCTCCTGTACACTCAAGTGGGGCTGACTGGGCACTGGTGTCTAGAATTTCCTTGAGACTGTTAAAGGTTTCTGTACCCCGAAGTCAGCAGTATTAGGAGCAATTCTTACTTTATTTATTTCTTTTGGTGAAAAAAGAAAAATCCCTCTGAAGCCTGAGAAAGATCCTGACAGACAGTTTCATATTTATTTTATGCTTATTAAAACCAATTACCATTTTGTTGCTTCCTTTCCCCTTCCCTCTGCAGCATTTCACAAGCTGTTTTACCCAGACCTGTTGCTGCCTAGAAAGCATCCTTCCATGTCCCACGTGGAGATGCTGTTTAAAGAGCTGGTAGGATGTGGGAGGTGGGTCCTTGTGCTGCCCCTGAAGCAGGTATGTCAGGGCTTGTGTGTTACCCACATTGTCCCACTGCTCAGTGCCCGATGAATGACGCCGTGACCGAGGTCTGTGGCTACATGGGTGGTCCAGCAAGGCTGGCTGGGCCACAGGGGGCAACGAGGTCTTTATCTAAACTGATAAAAACCTTACAGGCATTAGCATATTCTCAGGCTCAGGCCAGTTTTTATTCAAACCAGTGTCTGCATTGCTGCCTTTTTGCTTTACATCTTCCAAATATAGGTCAAAATTATAGGGCAGTGACACACAGGACTCTGCTTAAATGATCTGAGAAATCAGGCAATCCTTTTTAGGTTACTAACTGTGAACCTAAACATTAAATTTTGAAGTAAATTTTAAAACTGAATTTAGGGAGTTTCTGTCCAGGTATTTTGAGAGGCAGTGTTATAAAGCTCGTATACAATACCTCAGTGTAACACAGTAAATACTTACTGGATATGCTTTGGGGTAAGAAGCAAAATCCAGACAATGTTCAGGTGATAGAAATTTAATTGTGGACTTCAGTAGGACTATAGTTTGAAACTCTGGAAATGATCATGACAAAGTTCAGTTGAATCTAAAAAACTGAGGATTCTTAGAAATTTTGGATTTCATAGTGAAATATGTATCTATTGTAATTTAGTGAACTCTGTATAATGCCATGCAGGGAAGGAGGTGTGAGGGTTGGTTCTTTCTTTTTCTCCCTTTTATGTTAGACTGTGTGAGAAGTCCTTGTGGTAGCTGTATTTCAGTTCGAAAATAAGTGATTTCCTCTGTGTTCAGAAGTTTTAATGAACTAATGAGGGGTCCTTTGAGACCAAATATTTTATGCCTACAATTTTTAAGTTAAGCGTTTATATGTTTTTGCAGGGCTTGAAGCCTTTCTCTACTGAGAAGTGAGAAAAGATCCATTTTTAAAATCTGGGGGTTTGGTGTGTGGTCCAGCAGGCTGAGGTCACCTACTGGTGGCATACAGATCAGCCTTTTCTTGACTGCTGTACTGCAGGATCTTGCAGCTGAAGGGCTGAACACTTTTGAGAGGTATAAGCTGCTCTAGCTCTGTGATGCTGCACTTCAGTGCTATTAGTGCATTAGCAGGAACTGTGGAACAAGAGGAAGAAATCTGTAAAGCAAAATAGTTTGTGGTGATGGCTGGTGTATCCAGTGTCTCTGCATTTACTCTGGGCTAGCTCTAACTTAATGCTATTTACCAAACACAAATCTGCACTGGAGCACTCCTGCTGTGCTGCTGGAGTGCTCTCCCAAGACTTGACCTGTCTATAAACTAAAGAGGGGTGATGAACGCTGCCTCAGCATCCTTTGGGTCCAAACTGAAATATGTGTAGGGAGCTGTGGCAGCTAGAGCTGGGGCAGTCCCATTGTCGTAGTCTGTGAGAGATGTCTTCTCCCACTCTCTAGTCTTTAACCGTCATTCATTCTGGTTTGGGAAGCAACATGGTCAGTACACCAACAGAGGAGTTGCTTCCTTGATGTTCTGTTCTGGTTTTCTTGAGAAGAGATTCATAATATTGTGAACAAGGGACCACAGGACTCATGTTGGGCAGGAGCACTTCTTCAGGTTTGAAGATTTTTTTGACAGTTTCTCTATCAGAAAGATCATTATGATTGTTGATCATGTTCAGAACAAAAAATTAAAAACTCTGGGCTTCCTTTATTTTGGGCAAGTTTTAATGGATCAGACAGAACTAAAATCAAGGCTTTACATTTACAACAGTTCTGCTTTACTGAAAGATCTAAGCCCAGTCATTTTTAAGGCAGAGAGAGGGGAAGGAATATGGTTGTAGCAGTCTGCCTGTCATTTTTATTATTTAATAGCTTGGAGTTTCCATCTCTGTTTTTAAAGCTGAATAAACAGGATACAAATATTAAGGGCTTTGGTTGTGGAATCCCTTCCCCCAATTGTTATTGATTATTGTATGGTCAGTTTTGCTTAGATTGTTTTTGCTGCATTGGATGACCTGTTGTTGGAAAGATTTAGGATAAGCATGTTATCTGTGCAGGCCTAAAAAAAAAAAGGTTCTGGCTATCATACCAGTAGTATTTCAGAAGAAATTTATAACTGAATTACATCATTAGTTATTTGAATGGTATTTCAGCTTTCTTTTATGATCTGGAGGCTTTGTCTTGGTTTTAGGAAAGAGTTAAATAACTGAGTTGTGGGATTAAATGTTCAGCTATGGAATTGAAAAATGGTTGCTGTTGTGTTAAGTGAATGCTTTATAATTAAAATTCATGAAAGCTGGAAAACACATTTGTTGGTATGGTCTCCCAAGAGCAGTATATTTGTATCTACTAACTCATTTTTTTATGCAGCACAGGGTTTTAGGCATGAAGGTGAAACTTTATAGCAGTGAACAGAGTAGTGTAGTTTATTCCAGCATTGGCTCATGTGTAAATTATTTGAGAAATTCTGTTCTGTAGCTCTCAGTCCTTGGTAAGACACTCTTGCTGGGATTATAGCTTCCTCTGTGAATACATACTCCTGGATGATTGATCTGCTTATTTCTAAATTTTGTTTAAGTAGAGGGAGTCTATAGCAGGCCAACCTACCACTTCCCACCCTCCCACAGGGCCAAGATAAATCAAAAGAATTCTTTCTCCTTTCATCTGCTCTTTTAAAATAAAATGTACCTTGTTTCTGATGCATACTGATGTAATATAATAATTTTTCTAACTTTGAAGATGAGTAACACGATGTGATAATGTTTCAACTGTTTCAATGAAATGAAAGGATACAAAGTAACATAGGTGGGAGACAAAGGGATGTTAAAGATTACAGGCTCAGTCTTTCAGATGTTATGTGATAGGAGGGTGTATAGTGTTCCTTAGGAGTAAAGGTTAATAAACCAGAGAGCTGTGGGAGCTGGAAGATAGGACTGTAAAATTCAGAAGATGGAGGTTAAGTGGATTCTGGTCTTGAGGGCAAACCTGATGTCCCTGCCCCGCTGCCCGTTTCCATTTTCAACTGGAGCTGATAAACCACGCCACACTGTGCAGCTGCTCGGGGGGAAGGTCTTGTTTCCCTTCCCTCACTTGCTGTCTGTGGTTTTACCTACTTGACAAGCTAAATTGTCAGGAGATAGTTTAACATGCTAACCTATCAGAAAAGAAAAATTAAAAACAGACAGCGTCTGTGTGTGGTGTTTTGGTTTTACTTTTGCTAGGTTAGTTTTCTGCCAAGTTGGAGAATTAAATCAGTTTCCAGAGGCAGCAGAAGATAAACTGTAGGAGAAGAGGGTGCTGCAGGCAGACTGGGGGCTTCTAGAATGGCCATTGTGTCTTGTGGAACTGGACCCTTGCTTTTGTCATTGCAGCTGCTTGTGGCACCATGTGTTGCACAGCATCAATAAATTAATCCAAGTTAGAAGTGTTGCCCATCTGTTAGGTATTGTAGCAGGTAGAAGTGATCCCCTTTTTTCTGCCTTGTGCCAGGCATAGTGGTGGTAGGCAAACTTTTAAAAAATGTATAAGGCAGTACAAGGGAGAGGCATGCAGCTGCTGAAGACTAATAAAGAGGCAACTACTTTTTGACTTCTACAAATATGATTGAAAATTGTATTAAGGTTCATAGAAGTGGAAAATTACCTATGCATCATAAATTTAATTTCCAGTCCACCTACCCATTCTAAGCAGAGTGAGCTAGCATAAATTTTTTACCATTGAGATTCTTGTCATTGGTGAATGTTCAGTTTTTGTGGTGGCTTTTCATGTGTGTCTGTGTGCATTTTGTTCAGTTTTTTTCCCTCCCTGGAAACTATGAATCTCAATCTTTTTTTGTATCTTTTATGTTCTTTTATGTTTTATATGTTATTTTTATGTTCTTTTCAGAATATGATAGCACATTCAATTAAAAAAAAAAATCATAGTTAGCCCCAGGCACACAGGTGTACTCAATATTTTTTTAAACTGAAATTTTAATTTGTAATTGAATATCACCTACCTTTTTTCTTGCACTTTGGAAATTTGTAACTTTGTATTTCTTAGAATTTTTCTTTATAGTTTTGAGATAGAAGAGGTTGTTCTTTTGATAGAAATTTTACTTCTTTCTTACATTACTTTACTTGGGAACACACTTATTTCAGGGGCATGTTCATCAGATTATTCCATGACTTTTCAGGAAGAGGCATACCCTAAAACCAGAATTAATCAGTAACAATCATCATCAGTGTGATGCTGCTGCTCTGTTCTCAGAACCAAGTCTGGGCATTCTTTTGCTTACAGTAGAGTCATTGAAGGAAGAGGAAGATCCATAAGATCTGTGTGCATTGAGGAATTTAAACACAAATACTCTTGCAGGAGTTAATAATCATCTTCAGCGGTCCCATATAGAAAGGCCTGGATTAAAATTTTTGCACTTGAGAGAGAGTAGTTGTGTCCTGTTTGTTTACTCTTTGTTACATCCAACAAGATTAAATAAGCCTAAAGCAGCTCCAGTGATTCCTGCAAGGCTCTGTAGGATTTTGTGGAGCCCAGGAACCATTTGGTTGATGCTGGGTTATTAACCTTGGTAGTTGTGACTCAGAAGGTTATAAGAGATTTGTGTGTGTATTGTTCCAGGAGGGAGTAACTTCAGGGCTTTTTCTCCTTTCTAGTTTTTATACTTGAGTTTTTAATTTCAAAAAATGTTTAGCCTCAGGGAGCCCTCTAAATGTAAGCCTTGTACTGCCTCCTGAATTTGGCAGTTGCTTCTCTTGGTTTAAGTCTCTAGGCATGTGTGATGTGAAGCTTTGAAGTAGCTGTTGCCTGGCTGAAGCCTCTCTGGAGACAAGGAGAAGGATAATAAAGTTTTGACATTTTCTTTCTTTCCATCATGCAGATATTTTAACAGAAGTGAAACAGCTGATTTTTAGTAAAGACCCTAAAATTACAGAATTGCTTAGACTGTCTCTTTTGTGGTTTGGTTTTAATTTAGAACAATTACTGAAATCAGTGGTGTGGAAAGCCACATTCATTTTGTCAGTGTTTTAATATCTGGCATTAGGAACTGGTTAATCCATTTACGAAGTGGAACAAGAGGTTCAAGAGGGAGATGTTGCAGCCCAGTTCTTAGATGTTGCCCAATGAACCACTGACAAATACCAGAAAAGGCAAAGAAAGCTATTTGGGTGGAGGCAAAAACCCCAGCAGAAGTTTTTCGTTCTTTGTAATTCTGGTTCTACATAGTGTCTACCAGTCCCATGCTCAGTGAGCAAATAGCCAAGTCCATGGCAGTCTGTACCCCAAACAGCAAGCACCTTACCTTCACCTTTCCGAGCAAGACTCTGTCTCAGCACTGTCTTGTTGTATGGAATCAGAAGTAGGACAATACATCAGGAAGAAAAAAAGCGATTTCAAACATCTTGATTATGATATGGTGAAAGTCTTTCTGTTTGGGTGTTTCCAGCTGTTTCTGGCAGAGAGCACTTCTGACACTACAATGCTTTGTATTAACTAGGTTTACTAGATTTAGTAGAGGCTAAAATACATAATGTGAGTTTAAAACAATGGTGCCATGCAGCCATTGCTCAGTTTACCAAGTTGTCTGTGTTCTACTGTGCACTGTGGGACCTTTATCTTTACTGTAAATGTAGTAGTAAGATTTTTTTGTAGAAACTTAGCAGTTTATTGGAGTACCTTTTGTTCTGCTGCATATATAGGTAGACCTATATAAAAATTTAAAGTCACTTTGTGCTGCAAACAGCAATTCTGTTACTCTGCTGACAAGTCAGCAACTTGCATGGTTGTGAAATCTTTCCTCTTTTTTTCCAGTCATGACTGGGAAAAATTGACATGTTGTTGCTCTTAGGAGTCCCTGTTACCTGTCCTTTAGCAAGCTGTGGTTGAGCACTGCATACTAAATGTCAGTTATCATATTGTGCAATCTGTATGAGCAGAATTCCCACTTCCACAGCTGTGGGAGTAGAAATGGGAAGCAGTCAAAAAGCTCAGTCCCTCAAGGCTCCTCTCAAGGTGACTGGTGCAAAGTGCATTGAGGTCCAGGGAATTCTTCTGACCTTTTTGAGGCACAAACCTTGGGAAACAAACGAGTGTTGTTAAAGCGTTGACATCTTTCAGATGATAAAAGTAGCAGCTTAAAAAAAAAAAGCTTTTGACATTTTTAACAGGCTTGCACATGATAATTAGATAGTAAAAAGAAGGTGTGGGCCAGGCATTAGATGTGAATGATATGCAGGTTTGTATCCATTTTTCTTTAAGCAATGTTGCACTGAAGATGAAGCCCTATGAACAGATGCGTAAAGCAGAAGTTTTAAAGAGAAAATGGATTGTTTGAAATATTTTGTTTGTTTGAAATAATTCAAGGAAAGCTGGGGAAAGCTACTGGCACTCTCATTTCTTTTTCTAATTAACTCCTTTGCCTCGTTAAGAAGTTCTTAATAGAGCATGTTATGGGTATACTCTTAGAACTGGGTTCATTGGCTTACCCAGTGTCTTATTTATTCACTTTCAAATTAACTTTCAGGAGTAAGAGGCTTTTTCTTGTATGTTCTGAACATTACCCTTACTGCCTTTACAACCTGTCAAGGATGCAGGAATACAGCTAAAGGAGAGGGTGATTTTTGTAATTTGCATTGAGAAGGAGAAGGAAAAATAGGAAGAGGGAGTGAAGATGAAGCAGACCTACCTATAGTGTATGAATTTTATGATTAGTCCACAGAAAAATGAATTATGGAGAGATACACATAAGGCAGAAGACAATACATGATATTTAGTATTCCTGTGGGATTTGGGGATCTTCAGTTTAATTTGGCAGGGTATCATCAGCAGGCCAAATATAGTGGTGGTAGCAGAATTGGGTTCAGGTAGTGGCAACTGCCCCTCTCCTATTGCCATGTTTCTGGCTGCTTGCATTGGATTTTGTCCATGTTCTGCGTGCTGTGTTATCTGGGAGCCTGATTCCATACTTTCCACCTGTACACTGGATCCTAGCTCTTTCCCACAAGAAATAAGAGACCCACTCCTACCTGCTGAAGCCCCCTGAGCTTCCAGCCTGGCAGTGCTGCCAGCTCTCTCTAGTACCTGCTGGTGGTAATCACTCTCCCTGTGCCCTGGGACCACGACTCCTGAGTGCAGCTCAGTTGTGAAGGTATCCCTGCATGTACTGGCTTGAGATATGGGGCAATCTCTTCCATGAAGGTGGGAGCAGCAACAGCTGCCTGTATTGCAGGGACTTGTCTGTGGGCAGTCAAAGAGGCAGTTGTGAGGGCCTGGTCTGTGCTGGCAGTTTTTAGACATTATTTTCTTTGTAAATTTTTAGTACCATTTTGATTTCCTGAGAGAAGGTCAGCCTGAGTTCTGGAGGACCTGTTGGGGGGACCCTTTTCTCACCCCACCACTGCTCTGTCCTGTTTGCCAGGCTCCAAGTCCTTCAGAAATCAGATGGGAGCTGCCAAAATAGCAGATGTTTCTGCTGAGTGGACTGTAATCTCTCACAGCACTGATGCTGATCAGGCTTTGTGTACAGGTCTCAGCAGCACAACTGAATGTCCTCCAGCCTTTGCCATGCCTGACTGGGCAGTCTTTAGCCTCACAGAACAGCCCTGACTGAGGGCTGCAGGGGTAGGGCTGGGTACATTTTCCTGATGATGGAGGTAGGGGACACCTTCCATTAGATCAGGTTTCTCAAAGTCCCATCTAGCCTGACATTGAACATTTCTAAAAATGGGCATCTGGAGCTTCTCTGGGCACTCTTGTTGTAGTACCTCAGCAGCCACTGAGCAGGTTGAAGAGAAGAAGACTCCAGAATGTGCTCCTTGAGAGGGTAGTCTCTTGCAGAGTTTCTGAGGAAATGCTTTGAAAATTCTTGGGACTTGCCTTTTTTCTGTAAACAGTTGTCCATGAAACAATATGGGTTTTTTTAATCATCTGGTACAGATCCATGGATGCTAATGCACTCTCCTTGCTGTTGGTTGTTTTGTGGATGAAGCGTCAAATAGAAAGCTCTAGCACCTCTGGAAAAATGAGAAAAATTATTAAGCTTTGCTTTCTAAGCTCTGGGAAGTAAGAGAACGTATGAACTAAGGCTGAATAATGAAACTTAAAGCAAACCTGTTTTATTAATCTAAGATTTTTTAAATTACTTAATTATTCCCTATAATTTTTGTACTTTTGAATTAGGCCTTATTCATTTCAGAAGACAGACTTCCCTGGAGTCAGATAAATCCAATAAACATATTTAATATAATTTTGAAATGTGGTAAATATGAAACCAGTAAATTTTATGTCCAGTTCAAAAGCTTATTTTTCATGCAAGGGGAGCTACTAGGGTATTGAACTACTTTGCAATACAGTAGGAAAAATATTTTTCTTTTTTAATGATTAGGGAAGCAGGAACTATCGCACTCTATGAATGACTTCTCAAAATGTTTTCAGTTAACTTTTGAGGTTTGAGTTTATTCTAGTGTGGATTTTTTGAGGGGCAAGTTGTTTGTTTCTTTGCTTTGGGTTTGGTTTTGTTGTTTTTTTTTTTACTTGATAGTGGGTCTACAAAGCTGTCTTGTTTCCATCTAAAAGGAAGAAAAGAAGAGGTGTGGATAGATTAGCTTGAGTGTGTCACCCCTTTGTCTTAGTGGCACTCACCACTACAGCAGTTGCTTGTTGGCTGAAGTGTAACAGGATTTCTGATAACGGGATCATTTTTCCTTTCTTTTCAACGTTTGGCTTTGTGAATACTGAATGCTTGCTTTTGGTAAAGAATCAACATTTGGAAAGTTGCAAATAAGACCATTGAAGGTGAGGAGTTAGGTCACTGACTCGGGGAAGCTGTAGCTCTGGGAGTTGGATTCCTTTGCCATGGAAAGAGCCTGACTTCTTGGGGGTTTTCATAAGTGATCATGCTAAATATTTTAAATACGACCATCTGATCTGTGTATCCTACCATGAGCTTGTGTATTAAGTTTGTGGCTTTTATGTAACTAGGTATTTTTGTGAAGGAGCTGTATTGTACTAGGCTTTAACCTTGACTGTCTTCTGCTAAAATGAAGGATTTTGAAAAAGGCATCTCCTGCTTGCCGTGGTTGACTTAAAAAATGTATTTGCTGTGAGCAGATACTGTTTTCTGAGCTATCTCTTCAGTGGAATTGGGAGAAATGTTTTCCAACCGGCTTCAACTTTTCTTCTGTCTCTTGTAAATCTAATGATTTTCAAGTTTAATGTGATGCTTAATTTAGTGCCCATGGAGATCACTGCTCTGTGCTGTGTTGAGGAAGTTTACTGTACCTGAATGTTGTTTTGGGCAAATCTTATCACTGCAATAATCTTTACATACTTCTAGATGACTAATCTATGAGCAGGACTGCTTTAAAAAATGTTCCTTCGTGAATTGTAAATAAAGATTGTATTGTTAAACAGTGCCTTTAAAATACTAAATTCATTTAGTTCAAGTGGCTGTACTTCACCTAACTTGTATTGTACACTTGCATACAGAAGTCTGACTTATGTGAGGTCCACCCACATCCAGAGCTAAGAAAGCATAATAGAGTTCTTGCCCTAAAGCTGAATGGCTGTATTAGCCTTAAAGGTTTGTCTTTGCTGATAGGCTCTACCTTATCATGAAGGTTGAGGCTCAGATTCTCAGTAATCACAGGGCTACAAGAGCCTTATCAGCCAGGCTTTCTGCAGGGTTTGTTCACACTAGTCCTTCAGCACAGTGCTAGTAGGAGATGGCTTTTGGAAAAGGATTTGCTCTGCACAGCCTTCACCCATCTAATCTCTCAAGTGAAAACTCATACGGGAGAAGTACTGACTGCCGCCAGAAGGAAATCAGTCCCACAAAGTCCTTGAAGGAGAGGAATGGTCATGAGCCAGGCTCTGCTTGGACCTTGGCCTGGGGCCTGTTCCCAGCCAAGCGCGGACCAGACATCTGCTGACTCTGTCGCTTTTACTGAGGGCTCTCTGTAGCCCTGGGGAGAGACAATATTGCATTCGTTGATCAAAGCATATTTGTAAACTTTTTAAACCCAACATGAAAGATATAAAATAGCTTATCTCTGTCTCCTCCCTGAAAGCCTGAGTTTCTTTTAAAAATAGGCAATGTGCATGCTGTAGCATTTCCAAGTACTGCAGAGGATGGGACGAGTCTTGGAATACAACTCGCTTGTTCTCACAGGGCGGCAGGACCACACTTGCACAGTGTGCTGGGAATGGCATCGCAGCTGGGTGAAATTTGTGACAATGCTGTACACCCTATTGTGGTGAAATAAGAATATGATCTCATGGGAAGCCAATTAAAAATAAAAAGAATGCAAATTGTCTTCGATTAGAGGAGTTACGTTTTTAACCAAATAATTTTTCAGATTGTGTGTTTCTCTATTTACTGAAATAAACCTGGATTCATCTTTTATTTAAGGATAGCAAATGAAGGGATTTTTTTTCTTCCTTCTCTTAAACAGCCTTGAAGCTGTCATCTTCCTGGTTAATACCAGGACATCAAATACTATATCAAATGTGGTATCTCTGGCTGTGTTTGAGTCCTTGGCAAGGGCAGTTTGTTCTTTCTGCATTTATGTCAGCAAAGATTTTTTTTGCTGGAGAGTGGGAATATGTAATGGGAAGAGTTTACAGTAAGAAAGTATATTACTAATAATTATATTATTGTATTGTACTCTGTTTGTCAGAATTAAAGGAAGGGAAGACTTAACCCTAACTGAAGATGAACAGTGGGGGTAAAATTCCAGTCTGTTGTGGGCATCTTGGATACTTCTTTACCTCTGCCATCCAAACAAGGCTATCACTAGTTAATTCAAGTACTTCTCATGTGCACTAGATTAACTACCCATTCTAGAAAAAAATTATATATTTCTGTGAGAGGCAATACCGAATATGACAAGTTTTAAAAGAAGACTTATACTAGTTTTCAAATTTGAAATAATTTTTCCTTTAAATATTTAGATTGTGATTTGTCTTTGTGACAGCCTGTAATGAAGGCCAACACTGCATTAATTTCAGAAACTAAAATATTCACGAGGTACAGAGTTCTAAAGAAAAGTCAGACCACTGGTGAAAGTAAAGCCATTAGCTGAGGCCAAGTACCCAGAGTTTGCAGAAGTGATAAATCTGCTTTGGACATCAATGGCCCCTTCTGCAGGTGCAGGAGGAATGTTTTATTCTCTTTGTATTGTGTCCCTTAGTTTGAGTCTACAGAAAACAATAAAGCTGATTAGCCTTTAAAGAAATGTAGAATGTAGAATTTATTTTACAAATAAATGATATTGATTTGAGGCTGAGATGTTCCAATTCTTATTTCTCAGAGGATACACTTATGAAATAAGACAAAACATAAACAATTTCAAATTGATAACTATAGATTACTTATGGATGCAGTCTCAGTTTAGTAAATTTGTAATTAAATGGAAAAGTGTTTAATTGCTTATATATTTCTGAAGTTCAATTGTGTTTTCAATTTGTTTTTAAAAAGCCATATATATAAGATTGTAATTTTAATTAATCTGTAGCTTATAAAAAAATATAGGTAAAAAGCTAGTGGTCTAAGTAAATTTGAGGATCAGTTGCCATTTTAATATTGAATATGAAAATTAGGAAAATGACAAAATGTATGCTGACCTAGTAGTTTCTTAAGTATTTAAATGGTCCTGTCTCTGATGTAACATAAAGGCTGCATTTAACTGCAGATCAGCTACTGGCTGATATATCTTAGGGTTTCTTGATGGTGTGAATCAACTGTTCATTTGCAAAATAAGTTCAATACACAACAAACAAGAAAAAAATAGAATTGGTTTGTACTGCATTATCATGGGCTAACATCGGTAACTTTTAAAAGGTGTTTTAAATCAGTTTTCTTGCCTTTTGAATCTCTCCTGATTGCAAGTAAAAGTAAATCTTTCTGGTTTTATGCATATGGCATAGTTGAAGAATCAAATTGAGTCATTCAGTTTTTCATGGAAGTGAAAAGAAGTTGAACTAAACACTATAAAATTTCTAGGAGAATGTTTTTTGTGGACTGATGTGTTGTGTTTATTTGCATGTGTTTTAAAGTATATTTAGGAGAAGAAAATCTCAACTGAATTGGTTATTTTTGTCTAGTAGTGCTAAACAGAAACTGAAGGTTTTTTACCTTACATCATGTGATGAATTTGCATTCATTCCTTCCTAGCTCTTGTTGGATGACTTGGACATTGAGTCATAGCTGTGACATGGAGATGGAGAGTCATTGGAGATGTTTTCCCATGGTCCACACTCTATTTTTCTTCTCTTGTTTTAAGGGTGTGATACAGGTACACTCTCAGCACATCATTGAGAATATGAGATGGTAAAAGACAGCCCAGCTATTCTGCCCTGATACCTTAATTACCCTACTAGTTCCTTTATTAGCAAGTTCTTGTTAGGCTGCATCTTCAGCTTCTTAACTCCAGGCAGGTGCCATGGAGTCACTTCTTTTTCAAACAACTCTCCTTGCATTAATATTATGCTATGGAATATTATCTTTACTCTCCTGGTTTCTGTTTGCAATGCTGGGGTTTTTTTCCAATAGTATGGGCTGATCCCAGCATAATGTGGAGGAATCATAACTGACTAAAATATTTTGTATTGACTTCTGTGTTCAACAGAGCCAGCCTAGTAGCTCTGAACTGTTAAAGCATTTATGTTGATAGGCCTCTTCTGGGTAAAATTCCTCGAATTTATTGATGTGTCAAAAATTTCTTCCATCTTCTTAAGCACTATTGGGGAAGATAATTTTTAACTGGTTGATTTCCAAGTAGAAGCTCATTTACCATCTGTTTGGGAAAAAATAGTAAGCTGCTGGCTACAGCTTGACAGCTACAGGCAGGTCAAGGGCACATGCTTATAATTTTGCTGCAGTGATTCCTGACTAATTAGCCACGAGGAACTTTCCGAGAATGTTCTGTTAAGATCATTTTCTTCTCTCCCATTTTGTTAATGAATGCAGTGCTCCCAGCTGTGAGGCTCTGAGTGATGATTGCTATTATGGATTTATCCTTTCAAATTCTGCCTCTAATTTTAGGAAATTATATTTGCTGTCTTTAAGTTTCTAGTGGTAAAACTGTAAAAGGACAAGTTATTCCTCAGTGGGTGTTGGGAAATACAGTAATAAAATTTTATAAATACTGGATGGCAATAGCTAGCTGTGTTAGAGGAGGGAAAATACTGTTCAGAAAAGTATCCATCTGTAGTCCATATTAGCTGACAAAAAATACTTGTATTATTTTTTTTTATTAGAATGGTTTAGAAGTGATCTGTTCTCACAAGATGATGCTTTACTGCTACTGTGGTTCCCAGTACAGCCAGAGTAGGGCATTAGGCAGATGTGTGGGATAGAGTTTTCTTCCCATTTCCTCCTACACATAAATACCTTGTGAGGACATGGAAAAACTAATCTGAGCTGTTCAGATTACTTAATGTGAGATGTACCTGATTGTACCCAACTCCAACTGGGGCATCTCCTTGCATTGCTAATCACTCTTATCTTAAGAACATGCATGAGAATACAGAATGAACTGAAAAGTTGTCCTACCTGTTCAAAAATGGTATGTGTGTATACATACATAAGCTTATAGATAGGCAAGGCATTGTTCCTGTAGGTATTGGGTTTAAAAATTAGACATGAGTTCTTGTTCCTCAAATTAAAATTTTCCATCTCAAAAATTATATATGATGCTTGCACTTTTATCCTATTATACATACATTTCTAGCAAAATACAGTTAGAGGATTAGATATTCATCTGGCAACCGATTTTGATTTCCAAAACTTCACGTAAAACAGCAATGCTTACAGTTTTACCTGTAGTTAAAAGATTCAGCCTGTTTTTTCCCCCTAACCATACAAAGTATCAAGATTAAATAGGATAACATTATTTTGGGCTTTAAATCCACTTGCTTCTCACAGTGGAAAGCTCTAATCTGGCAGACCAGTCCAGTATGTACCAGACTTTATGATAAACTGTTGCCCATATGCGTTGTCATTGTCCCCAGGGGACAGGCCTGGAGGGCTGCTGCTGTGTTTCAGGTATGGTACAGTGTTTTGCATTAGAAAAGTGAGCAGAGGAAAGATATTTAGTCTGTGAAATACTGTCGACACTAATCTTTTAAACAAAGGAGCTTGTTGTGGTGTTGTCAAAGGAAACTAAACCTGCTGATTTATTTACCCATTGTTCCCTTGCACAGAGAATCTGGTCTGCGAATGGCCACTGACATTATGCCACAGAAAGTGATACAAGGAGAATACTTGGTACTCCACAATCTTACTTCGAAGTCTGAAACAGTGTGGTGGCTGCATTCCCCTGTTTCTGTGCGATAATGAATTGCTTGTGTTCATTCTGAGAGAAGTTGGATGATTGTCTCTTTTCCCAGGTTTTTTTTCTCCGTTGCTGTCAATTCAGAAAAAGTGTATTTATCAAATAGCTTGTCTGCCTGACTTCTGTGGCCCAGACTCAAAGATGCATGAAATGAACCAAAAAGGGAGGGCAGGATTTGGAAGGTGTAGGAGACGCCTGCCACAGAGGGTTGTTTTTCTGGTCTCTTAGAGTTTCAAGCTAAACATATCATATCAAGAGAGGTGAAGCAGAGAGGTCATTTGAAAGTTAGTGGTACTGTAACTCCCAGGATGCTTGAAGGAAGTAGTTACGTATCTCAGTTACTTGCATGAGATCTCAGTGATGATGTGGGCAGGAGAAGGAAAACTTGCCAAAAGTGTGCCGAGTGACTTGTGCCACATCTGACAGCTTTGCAGTTACTGGAGTGCAAAAACCATGGGCCTTTATGGGTGGAAAGATGTTTTTGGAAGTGTAGGATCTTCAGTGTTCTTAATTGCTTGCTAGTATACTGAGTCAAATTCAGGCTATGGATCTCCTAATCTACAGGATTGTGCTTTTTTTGTTTGCTTATTTTTTCATAAATGCTGTTTTTTAAATTTCTCTCATTTTATGTCGTGGCTTCCTCAGCGTCTGCTGTGTTCTGCCATAGAGTTAGATGCATGCTGAGAGTGGAGAATTCCTTTCTGTCCATGTGCAGTTTCATAAAGCTGTAGTAGTGGCCCTAAAGTTCATAGCTATTTCCAAGGAATGTAAATACTTGTACCAACTGATTTCAGGAGAAGTGCAGAACGTGATACACTTAATGAAATCACTCAGAGATGGAAAGTATTCCTACCAGCTGAGCTCAGTTCAGGCTTGCTGGCACAGTCTGTCTTTGTGCTAGAAGAAGAGATGCTCTGTGTGCGGGTGATGCTGCCTTTCCACTACCATCCCTTGCCATATTTTCCATCATGTGGGTTGTCTTTAGTTTTTGCCAAAGACCACTGCTGGAATTTGCTGTCCTCAGAAGGCTTGCATTTTCTTTCCTGATAGCCTGCAGAGTGTCTAAACACAAGGGCATCTCTGCAAAGACTTTGAGATAATGCTTTTAAAATGTATTATAAGAAAAGTATCTAGCAACCGCAGTTGCAATCAATTTTGGAAGTACTTCATGTACAATTTTGTCCTGTTAATTGATGCTCCAAAGAAGCTATGTAGATTGAATAAACTCGAATTTGTTTGCCACTCTTTTGACAATCAGTACCTAATAGTTCCACGGCATGGTCAACTGCTGTGGTCTGAGCTGGACAAGAAAGCCTCAAAATTAATGTCTACAAAGGTGGAATATGTTTAATAAAGTAGTTCTTCTGGGGGGAAGAATGCAAAGTCTTATTTTAATTATTTCATGCATGTTAACATACAGTTAAGATTTAGGTTTTTCAGAAGGCAAGAATCTATAGAAAATAGCATGCATCTAATAGGCTTCCTTCTAACTGATGGTGTCAGAATGTAATGTAGCTTTAGCCTACATACAATGAAATAGTATTGAAATCACTCTTGTAAACAGCATACACGTCCTGTTGTTGGCTTTGCTTCAGCTGTTTCTTCACATTTGGCTAAGCTCAAGTAATAAATTGCTGTAAAACTGGAATACACTCTGGAAGCAGATTAATCATCTGACTCAGTATTGTCTTTTAGTTTGCCACGAGAAATCTGTCCAATCTATGAGATCATGGATTAGCTGGTTGGACAATTTAGAGAGGCATGTACTACGTTCCTCTTTTTTGCTGCCTTCCCTTTGAAACTTGTAGAATCTCAGCAAAGCAAAAATGATAAATGATTCTTTTTTCCAAGTTTTACCACAAATATGTATTGCAATGAAAAATCAGGCATCTGAATTGATACCTCCTTGTTTTATCTAATTTTGGACATCGTAGGTGGCATTTATCTCATGAGATGTAGATTAACTCCCTGCCCATTGCAGGTGGGCAGAATCTTTAAGGTTCCTTCAACCAAAACCATTCTATGATTACATGTTTGAGGCAATGATTGAGACTTGCCTTAAAATCGGTGAAAAGAAGTGAACATTGTAGAAAGTGACTCATTTCAAGGTTCTAAAAACATGTTGCATAAATTTCACTGTAAAGTCCTTTTCCTTCCCATTGATGAAAAAAGGTAGTGGTTAATTCTGTTGTGCTATTGATGCTACCTGTGTAGGTGGTGTGATATCTGTTCTGTCCTTCCATGGGCAAGGGGTGGTAGTGACTGATAGGGAGATCTAACACTTGAAGGCAATTTGTCTGGATTTGCAGTCTCCTTCATATGCCTTTCCAAATTTCATTATAAATGTGTGCTAAAATATTCCTTGCAAATGTCCTTTGCTGTGAGGATGACTGGTGCACTGCAGAGGCAGGTCACAAATTAGGCTAACAATACCTCTCTTGCTTGTGTGGGCAGAGTAGGTGATATCTACAGTGACATTTTTGTTGTTGTATTGTTGGTTTATAGTGTTAATTGTTTTTTTCTCTTCTGATACTGAACCATTTCGCTTATTTGACTGGGTTGAAGGTGCAACTTTTATTGCTCAACATTCTGGGATGTAATGATCTCAATGGCATGAACATTCCTCAACTTGCATAACAAACAGGTTATGCTTATTTTAAAATTGAATTTACAGTTTTCATAAAATGTGGTTTTATTGTATTCTGTGCCTCTTTTCTAGCTTACTTGTACATGCATGCAAAGAGGAGGTAAAGTGAAGTGGTACTGGACTGTAAGCAATCTTGTGTCCAGCTGCAATCTTACTGAAAGCTGTTAAATTATTTTTTTTCTGCATCCTTGGAAGGAAGGTCACAAATTAGGCTAACAATACCTCTCTTGCTTGTGTGGGCAGAGTAGGTGATATCTGCAGTGACATTTTTGTTGTTGTATTGTTGGTTTATAGTGTTCGTTGTTTTTTTCTCTTCTGATACTGAACCATTTCGCTTATTTCACTGGGTTGAAGGTGCAACTTACAGGACTGTAAATAAACCAGTGACACTGATTTACCACTTAGAAGATTAATGTCTAGGCAAAATCACTGTTCCTACACACTTAAAATTAGTGAAATGGATACTTCAATGAGGATGTTTTCTTTTGTAGCAAGAATAGATAATTTCAACACCAACTGATTTTCCACTGAGTTTCCTTTACTGCCCTGGTTTTGGGATTTGGCTATTTCTTGTTGACTGAATTCAGAGGAAAACTGTTCCTGATGATATTGAATTTGGCAGAATGGCTGAAGTTTGAATTTGGCTTGTATTGGTTAAATCAGGCTTTTGATTTGGTTGCCTATTGTCCAGTATGCTAATCCACGTTATTTCCAGCTGAGTTAAAGTGTAAAGTCATTAGAGCAGTGTGGGGCTTTTGTTTGTAGAGGAAAGGTTAAGTTCTGCAGGCAGCTCTTACTGCTGCCAGCATAGCTGCTATTCTGAGTTTGGGGACTAATTACCTGTAATAGCTACAGGACAGAGTTCTGTGTTGAGCAGAAGTCTGATTAGGCCAAAGTTTGTAAAGCTTTGTCATGGGAAAAGTTTTTTTTAATATTTTTCAGGAAATTGAGTTCTGGTTTAGCTCATTCAGAACTAGATACTTACCTTACTACTATATTCAGCCTAATAATATCCTAATGCTGATATTTTAAATAAAGTCTGAAAATCCTATAACAGAATTAACAAGCACTTTAAACTGTAATAGCCTGTAGGTATTTATGGACGATAATGTAACAATGCAATATTATTGCATTGGTTTTGAGTTGTTTCTAATTCAGCTTTGATAACCACAGATAGCTATTGAGGGTGTGAGAGATGAGGAAGCCAAAACCGATCTGATTAACAGATTTCAAAACCAATCTGTATTGGAGTGGTTTGGAGATTAATAGATTGGAAAAAAAAAATCATTTTTTCCTAGACCCTTATGATTAGAAGTTTGTATGCATTAACATTTTTGGACGTGCTTTTAGATGTACTCAGCAACAGTTGTTTTCTTTTATTAAACACTTAATTTTGTTTTAAAATTAAACAAGAGTTATTATTATACACAAACCATTTAAGTTTTGTGCCCTTTACAAAAGTGGAAAATTCTGGTTTGGAATGGAGGGGAATTAAGAACACAAGAAATGAAAACAAATACCACCTTCTTCACAAAGAGAGCTCCGCTTTAACAGAAGAAACACGGGCTGCAGACTTGCATTGGGAATGAAGGAGAAGTAAATTATGCTTGCAGATAGAAGCATATATATCCATTTTGCTACAGGATGACTTACTAAGTCATGAGTTGAAAGCTATGATCCTTGACTAATGTTGCTTAAGATCATCCAGTAAGTTAGTACTTAACTTTTTTTTTAGGTTTCAAAGCCTAATTAAATAAAACTATGCAATTATCTTTTAAAACTGCACATTATTTCCCTATTTGATACTTTGATGTCTTTGGTGTTGTTTTCTTCTTATTTCTCCTGACTTAATTTTGTAATAAGAGACAGTGTTTCTATGTGATAGGAACAAAAGTGCTCATTTAGGAAAAATATTCTTATTACTAGTTTTGAGTGGAAAGAGCATGTAGTCCTCATCATGGATTTGCAATCTTGAGGCTTCTATGGGTTACTTCCAAATAATGGGTGAATTGTATGCAAAGTAATGACCATTTTAATAACTTGCAGGCTTAGAGTATAGTTACTGAGTAATTCTGAATTTATTTAGGGTTTTATTTCAGTCAGAGGGGATGCTCTCAAAGCTGCTGGTATAAACTAGGGGTTAGCAGATTGGGTCAATATCTGTTCTTCGGTCTGTGTATGGTAGCTTGAAAAAGTGTAAGCCTATCTGTTACTTATGTATTTATAATGTATTTCTATTACCTACATGGGACAGAAAAATCTGGAAGGATGTGTAACATATCAGAAAATGTAGCTCTTTACCTGAATGCCCAGCAGTGTCAGAATGTTGTGTTGAGCAGAAGAGTGAAGGGTGATGACTGCAGTTTTGACATACAGATAATTGGTAGTGGAACCCAATTAACAACTGGTTAACTGAAGCCAACCTCATTATCACATCTTACTTAAGTATATATCTTTTATTTATTTATTTTTATTTCCATCTCTTCCTTTTGGTCACTTAAAAACCTTCTTCCTCAAGAAGTCATCAGGTCTGAGAAAAGCCTTGTTTTTATCTGTAGCCATTTGCCTAAGTTACTTCTGGATGGCAATCCATTACTGATAATCCATTTTCTTTTTCTGCTGTTTTGTTTAGATGACAGTGCCTCTGCTGCAAGCAGTATGGAGGTTACAGATCGCATTGCCTCTCTGGAGCAGCGTGTCCAGATGCAGGAAGACGACATCCAGCTGCTCAAATCTGCCCTTGCTGATGTGGTCCGACGCTTGAATATTACAGAGGAGCAGCAGGCCATGCAGAACAAGAAAGGACCTACCAAAGGTTTGCATTTCAGATCAATGTAAAATAGATAGTGCAGTCCAATGGGTGTTTCATATGTGTTAAATATGTATTAAAATACGTTATTCATTAGATGTTGAAATATTCAAAATCAACAAATCAAACTCTAAATAAATACATTTGAAATTCAACCTATTGTAAAGAACACATAAAATTCCAGATGGTTAAGTCTGTGAGCCTTCTACAGTTTACATGAACCAGCAAAGCATTTGCATTTTCCTAATGTTTAATCCACAATCTACATTTAACCATTGCTACCACTTCCTTACTTCTGATCAAGGTATTTTATGAACTGTTTAGGGAAGGAATTGTCTTCTGTGGGTGAAACTCCTAATAGGTTGGGGTGTTTTTTATCCTAAAAAATGAATTAAACTTAAGAAAAAATGTAATTAAAATTTAATTTAAAGTGTCTTAAGTGTGTATGCATCATACAGACATAAGACAGAGCTCTAAGTTAGCACAGAGCTGACATAACTGAGGAGATGGTACAACACCAGCTGCTCAGCTATGAAGGAAAGGTAGAGCTGTGGCTGTTGCCTGACCATGTTCCAGAGCAGCAGAGCCAGAGCCAGCAAGGTGTGACAGATGTCACAGCTTGGCAGAATTCTGTGCTGTACCCACATGCCACAGTGTGCTCTCTCATGGCTCCTGCTCTGCAGGAATGGGTTTTTCTGTGCACAGTTCAGAAAATCTGGACCTGAACATCCAGCACTTCACAGGAGTGAAGGTTTATTAGAACACAGCCAATGTAATTTACTGTAGTGTGTAGGCTGCAAAGGCCTGGGAGACTAAGCTGCACTCAGGCAGAGAAACACAAAAGGTGGTCTTAGGAGTAAGAGTGGTGGCAACCTAGATGTGGAAAAAAAGTACTGACTTCGCAGGCTCTCTGTTGTCTAACTTAAGAAGTTGCTTCTTTTGGGGTCCTGATGTGTAGTAATATTAATTAAAACCTTACTTTGCATGAGAATTATGTTACATATTTAGGGATTCATAATTTTCTCAATTTGAAGTTAGGACTTCCTTTAATCTCAGTTATATGTTTGTGACCCTGCAAAAATACTTACTTCTAGTCATTGATTTAACAGACTAGGTAGGAATTGCTTAATTTGCTGAACTGAGATGTCATATTTGTTACAAAGTTTTGTGTTGGGAGATGAGGAAAGCTGAAAGGGACAGAATTATAGAGCCAAATAATGAGTTGGTTGTGTCTCATGCTAGCTGTCAGGTGGAATAGGCACTAAATATCTGCAATCTTGTCTTCATGTTCTCTTCCCTTTCTGTTGTAATCTCCTTATTTTGTCTTTGTTTTATTGAGAAAAAAATTTAAAATATCAGATAAGTTAAATGTTACAAAAGATAGCCTCCTCTGTGATATAATGTTCCATCAAATCTGGTTTTACAAGGGATTAAAATGCTTCGTGTTGCCTGTAAAATAGATACTATCTGATGCATGGAGGAAATAAAGTCTAGTAATTATTACTGAGTTGTAACCAAATCTGTTCTTGCCTGCTGGCTTTACTTAGCAAAATACAAACCAGATTTTCATGGATTCTGTGAGCAGAGTTGAACTCTAAATCAGGAGAGGTTTTCTTGGTCATGGCAGACCATTAGAGCCATAGTTCAATGTACGTTGAAGAAAAGCTGCTGTAAGCCTATCCCCCTGTCTTCTATGGCTGGTTTTGTTGGGGTTTGTTTGTTTGTTTGTGGGATTTTTGTGTGTGTAGTATATGTGGCATGCCTGGTTCTTAATGTGTGTGTGAAATTAAAGTGTAAGAAGTTTTACTGTAATAGTGCAAATAGAGAAATACAAATGTCAATTGCTCTTCCATTGCAAATTACCAGAATGAGTCTTGGTATTTGCCAATGAAACCCACGTAATTTCTGGAGAAGATCAATACTGTGACTGTTCATGTAAAGAACTTCCAGTTTGCTGTACATCAGCTGTATCATTTAGTGTATGGTCAACCTTATTAAACATGAATTATAAACATGAAAGAGAATCTGAAGTATTCTGATCACTTGTTTTTTTCCAGCTGTTTTGTCAAATATGGTATATTTCACATGATGGCCTATTATTCTTTAGTAGGCACAACTACTTTATAACAAATTGTATGCAGTTACTTAGCATAAGACTAATTTTAGTTTGGAATAGCATTATTGAGGCTCCTGATGGAGACTCTTAGGAGAGGGGCTTTTTTAGACATAGGAGGAGCTGCAGTGGTGGCTTCTCATGCTTTACCCCTTGGACTGCATGGACTGAACCTGCTTCTTTTCCCTGTATTGTTTTATGACTAATTCCACATTGGAAATTTTAAAAAGTGGAATTTGATCCCACAGAATGTCACAGAAATTGTGTCCAAACAAACTGGTGTTTGAAGCATACTGTATGCTGCTGTTTTCATTACGTCTATAGATGAAGTAGATCAGGATTGTGTCTGTTGGGGGAGGTCTGTGCCTTTGGAAAAATAGGATCCCCCTGGTACTTTATGAAGTCTGGAACAAGAATCTTCAGGGGGAAAACTTAATTTTTCTGAGTACTTCAGATTTAAAATTAATTTAAAGACTTCAAGTTTCAGACTTTCAACTCTATAATGGAAAAATCTTGAGCTTGTTTTTCAGTCTTTGTATTCTTGTTCTAAACTTGAGTTAAGCAGCTTAAAAGCAGCATACATCATGGAAAGGGAGCGGCTTATCTTGTCCATTTGTGGAACTCCTTCCCTAATGGTGTTTTGAGCTTTTGTTTAGTTGTTTGGGTTTTTTTTTTCCTTTCCTTATTTAATTCTAGTACTTGGTGGAGTTTCAGTATGGCTTCCTGCCTTTGTTTTACTTGTGTTTGTTGTTTTTTCCTTTTGCAATTATTGGTTTTGTTTGTAAACTTAACAGCCCTATTAATCCATAGATCAGAGTATGATTAAAAAAGCTGCTGCTGAGGCTGATAAACTTGTCAGTCCTGCTACCACAGGTAAGACCTTGAAGCACCAGCACTTCCAAAATAAACATTACTGACAAAGCAGTAATAGCAGTGTGTTACTGACTTCTAACAGCAATGACATGTTTGGGATTGTGTGACTGTGATGCCAGTTACCACTGGTGTGAACTAGTTGTTGTAAGTAAAACTAAATAGCTCCTGAGTAAACAGTGGATTTATTGAATAATGCAGAGTTTTTCTGTCTGTTGTGGAAGAGTGTCATGCTTTCTACACTAGCTGACCGTTTAAATCTCTATTTCCAGATTGTGGGTTGGTGCTGGATCTAAACCAAAACTTCTGTTAAATGTTGTTGGGTTTATTCCTGGCTGCTGCTAGTTTCGATTTCATAAGGTTAGGAGAGTAAACAGACTCCAGCTAGTTCACTCCAGCTGCTCTTTAATAGGCATTCTTTTTGAATAACTACAAATAAGAAAAGTATTTTAATCATTTATTTTTTTTAAACTTCAATTGCTGTTCTAATTTGTCTTCTCAAAGCTCATTAAAGTTTTGTGAGCTACAGAAAGCTTGTCAGGAGACATGTCCACAACTTCTCAACTGTAGCTACCTGTGATTCTGTAGAATGCAACAGAATCAGATTTATATACATGGATTAATTACAGGAATGCAGCAATTAAGAAACAAGCAGCAGAGCTTCCAGCACAAAACTGTAGAAAGAATATAATATACAAAAAAAATTAGTAAAGAAGAAGTAAATAGAATTAAGATACCTGAATTCATGAGTAAAAAAGTAGAGGCTTGGAAAGCCAAGTAAACTTCAGATGTTTTGTATGAGCTCTAAATACAGCATTAGTCAGTTAAAACAGATCATGCAGGGCGGGGCTGGAAGGCATCCTCAGTGAGCAAGGAGAAAATTTTCTTCTTTTATCTTCTTTGTTAACTTTCTTTCCTCTTATCCTTCACTCTTCTAAGCCAAATAAGCCTCACTCCTTCAGTATTTCCCTCATAGGTTTTTTTCTAAATTTCTCTCCTCTGAACAAATAAATGACAAATACATAACAAGTAAATGTGTTTTCTAACAAAGTTTCGAGACGAAGTTTGTCTTGTAAGTTGCATTCTCTAGTAGACTCTATTTACTGATAATCTTCTGAAGGTACAGTTTTTCACATCTATCTTTTTGTTCAGTCTATGAAAACTTAGGATGAACAAGTCAATAAATGCTTGCTGTCAGTGCTAGAGTAAGATGTTCTTACAATATGACCTATAATAGCATACAATTGGTACTGTTTCCATTTAACCTTTGAGATCTTTTATCCTTCATAATCTTTTTGAAGAACATATCGTAGGTATTCTTCCTGCCATCCTCTCCAAGCTCAATGAAATTTTATGTTCCTAAAGTGACTTGTGACTTCCGTGTTCTCTCAGGTGGTGTTTCTCTGAACCCAGAGGCTTTTGGCATCTCTACAATGGCTTGTAATACAGAGTCTTGTCAAATTTCAAGTGATTCAAGCTTTTTTCCCTGCTGTAGAGAGAGCACTAGTCATGTTTGTGTCTGTGTTTTGAGGCTATGATCCACAGTAGTTTTCGTATTGGTACTCATTGCTTGCAGTTTTAAACACTGTTTTTGCAACTAACTTCTAACTACTTGAATGGGACCTTTCTGTTATTCTAATTTTAATTACAGCTATGACATGTATATCCTTTTCTTGAGCCAATATTTGATAAAAAGAATGTAGGTAGATAATGCCAGCTTATTACCTTTACTCTTCTGCTGATTTCAGTGGCTTTTTCTGAATAAAAGATACAAATCCTTCTGTCGAACATAAGCCCATATTCTTTGAAAAAAGACCTTTTGGGGGAGTAGAAATTTCTTAATAGATAATTTGCTTTTGTAAAACCTCCAAGAAGATTGGAGGATGAAGAGATGGAGTTTCTGGGATGACAACTTGCCTTCATTTCTAGCACTCCTCTGGATGTTATCCAGGTGGGCAAGAGACTGATGCTCCTTTGACAGAGCAGGATTGGTTTTGAGGACAACAACTACTTTTGTGCTTACCACTAAGCTCCTTGATCTAGGACAGAGTTTTAACTTTCGTTATGAATAATAGTAATAATAATAGTAATTTTTTAAAAATTCCTCAATTTTAAAATCCTCATCTATGCTGAATTTGGCCATAGTGACACAAAAATGGCACACTATGTGGAAAATTTAAAGTATTCTAGTGTTGTTTGCTGAGAAAAAACAGAAAAATAAATGAAGGCAATGACTTCATCTTATTCTTGTTTTACAGCAAGACCACTGGTACAAACCCTGCCTTTAAGGACTACGGTTAACAATGGAACTGTATTACCAAAGAAACCAAGTGGCTCTTTACCTTCTCCATCAGGAACCAGAAAGGAGACTGTATCACCAGCAGCAAAAAGGTAGGCATCTATGAGAAACCTTATAGCCATGGAATAGCTCCTCTTGTAACCTTCTAGATATGCAGTTTTTCTTACTTGCAAAGCAGCAGTCTGAATATTTAGTTTGGAAAGAACAGGAGATGGATTTCATTCTAAGAGGCTTTCAATTTATTCATTCTAATTACAATTAAGGTTATTACCGTATTGAGAGAATGCACAATGCTTGATCTTACTGGTTTGTGTTCATTTCTTGCTTTTAAGATTTTAGCATAGAGAGAATAAAGCATTTCTACTGTAGTGTTACCCAACATGATGTAAAAAGTGGTGCTAGAATTCTTTGATTAGCTAATAGAAAATATATAGTCTGCAGAGAAACAGTGTTATCATTGCAAATCAGTATGTTATCCTTGGTAGTTTTTTCTCACTAACAAAATTATCATATAAACTGCATGCACAAGGTTAGCAGCATCTCAGGGAGGAGGAAAATTCTCTGCCTAGCACATATTTATGCAAATGAAAACATCCATCTTCAGATATCTTACCATTAGCATGTATTTAAGCCCTTTTAAAAATTACTGCTCTGTCCCAATTTGCTTTGTGTGTAGCTGTTTTTAAATTGACTAAATGTTTTATACATCTGGGTTATAAGGAATGGAATGGATTGGGTGAAGCAAGTTCAAGTTATACATGGCAGTTATTGTGGTGTTGATCTGGTATGTGTGTAAAAGACAATAGTGTAGGGTTTGGATTGGTTTTTTTTTTACATTTCTTTTGTGTGTCTCCATATCTTTTTGTGGTGATGATGCTGTCAGCTCTGAGGGAGGGTAAGTTGTAGAGATGAGAGCATTAACTTGCTAAGATCTGAGGTCTCTCTCATAAAGAGAATTTTTCCTCAAAGGGGAGATGGTGGCTAAGGATATGCCAGTTTTTGCTACTGTGTTGAAGGGGGCTGATTTTCAAGAAACTCTAGGTTCTGTTATTGTAGAGAGGAGTTACACTGTGCACAATTACAACTGGAAAATACCTTATTTGTTTATTTCACAAAAATTAACTCCTGTGAGCTCTTATGAGCTGGAGTTTGCTGCAGCTGTAGGCTTTGGCAGGCTGGTCTGAATCAGCCATTAATGGAAGAGAAGAAAAGCAAGTACTGTCCAAACTGTTCCATTATTAGATTTGTGTTATCAGAAGTTTGAAAACTGGTGAAAACTTCTCTTTTAGGAAAGGAAATGTATTCGTGTTTAAAAAAGAGTACACACTGAATTTTAAAACAAATTTGTTCTTTATAAATTATTCTTTCTCAATAATTATCATAATTTCATTCTTCCTAATTAAGTTTCGAATAGTAGTTATAAAGCATATAAGAGCACAGGCATTGGGAGACTTCACCTGTGTACAGAGGGTGTGATTCCTGAGTCTCTGTGCTGTGTCTCTAGGGTTCAGCATAGGACTTTCTGCCCCACAGTAGTGTGGATGAAGTGCAGGTCAGGAGCATACTCATGCTTTCTCTATTCTTGGAGGCCTTTGTGTAGTTCAGGTGTTCCATCTAATATTGCCTGCAGCCTGTGGGCATTATCCTAGCTTAGGATCCCTGTAGATGAGTGGTACCCTGTATCCCTTCCACCTGACCCATGTGCAGCCTGCATACCCAGAATGCCAGTGGGAAAGTCCTTAGAGAGCATCCTTAGGGAGTTTTTTTAGACTGTCTTGATTTCTGTGTGAGAAATTCTTCCACAGGGCAAGTATTTAGTGTCCTTTCATTATAATTTGTCCCTTCTCATTATTGAAGAAGCTAGGCTGAAGGTGCTTTAAATGTGCATCATGAAAATGTAAATTTAGAAAAGAAAATGTATATGTTGACAATTTTTCTGAAATAAATGAATACTTATTAAGAGTGCTTAGGAGAGTGGGGTTGCTCCATGTCCTGAAAAATGCAGTCATAAATTCAGGTGCTGTAGAATTATTGTTCCCTTCAAATGCTCTGAACTTCTGTATTGGTTTCTTTAAAATAAAAATGCTTATTGTTACCTTTATTAAACTATGTTAAAGCATATTTCTATGCCTTGCCTATAAATATGCTTCAAGAGTAATAAAATGGAATGGTAAGGACCTCGTCAATTAATTACTGTACAAAACATTTTTTGTAAATTATTCTGTAATCATTTGATAGTGAGCCTTGAATAACTGGTCAGATTTCAGAGTTTTATAGTAAATGGTGTTCCATATATTCACTAATCAAAGATGATACAGTAAGTACTCCAAATATCTTTCTTGTGTACAGTCGGGAAGAATGATTCATTATGCATCCTTAAGATTAATTCAATCACACTTTTTGTTTATACTGGACCCTTTTACCTTCAGGATCTGCATGTTTTTATGCATAAAACTGTAATGGAAATACATCAGCAAAATCAAATAGCTTTCTTTTTCAAAGGGTAGGACTTGTTTATTTGTGCTAGCAGCTTCTCTCAGCATTGCACATTTTCCAGATGGTGGGAAATTTTGAGCTATTTTTTTACTTCTGATTTCTGCTAAGCAGTGGTCTTTTCTTATGAACTGCTTCCAGAACTGTGACTAATTTGTAGTGTAGGTATTCTTTAGTCCAAAATATGGTCATGTGACACAGCAGCTCTAAATAGTATTAAGTGTTTATAGATGTTTCAAAACTAAATTTCTGCTTGAATGCTTTTAGTAGTTTTTATATACAACACAGATGCACAGTTGAAAAGGTAGAATTTGAAAAGTGAATGTAAAGTTAAAAACAGCAATGGAAATGAAAAGAATATTTTTGATGAATCATCCTCTAAACTTGTAATCTGCTATTGAGACTGACAAATATCTGCTAGGATTGCAATAGTAAAAATTATTGTCTTCCTTTTTTTTATTACCTGTGACCATATATCCAAGAAAAAGTGCAGGTGAATGGAGTCTTTCCCAAATGTTTTACTGCCTTATGAAAAGAAGGCTTACAATCAAATTATTTCTGATTCCTCTCTTCTCCTATACTTAGCACTGTTTAGGTTAAGACTGTATGATGTCCAATTGAAATGACATCAATCTATCCCTTGAAACAGTTTGTTTTGCATTATTTATGTAAATATATGCAAATAGTCTGCGTGGGACTAAGTGTGCATCCATACATTTTCCTGCTTAGAAATAGATGTATTTACTGGTATGTCTGCAGACACAATCTCATTTCATACAATAGCTGTATTAAATGTGTTGGTTAACTCCTTTGAACCCACAGGTTGGTATATGGCTTATCTGCCTTGCTGGATTACCAAGGAGATGTGGTTCAGAGTTCTCTACATTTTCTGATTTGCCATTTAATATTTGAAATGGAAATGACTTCTTCTGGCAGGAATATAAAATTGGTGGTAAAAAAAAAAAGGCTTGAGGCTGAAAGGGTGGAACTAGCAGGCTTTTATTTGAGTTCTGCCATATATTCTCTCAGTGACCTTATGCAAATCATTTAACCTCTATGCATATTGCTTTTCCATATGTAAAACATGTATCACTGGATATCAGTAGGTTGTTATAGGGCCTAATGTGATAATTAGATCCAGATCTTGCAAAGCTTTGAGTAACCTCAACTGACTGACTTCAATTAGAATTGAGGGCACCAAACCCCACTTCAGCATTCAGATCTCATACAGTCAATACCCAATTATCCAGGTTAAGGAAGGACTGAAATAAGTTGAATAGAGTAAAAGCACAAATCCAGAACATGGATTATAAACTGCATTATAAAAGTATATGGTGGTAATACAGTGCAAGATAGAAAGCCTGGTGATGCTGGGGTACTGGGACCAAAAATTGTGGTCAAGCACCAAGAGGAGCTGCTGGACTCAGGCTCTGGGGACCATGTGAACATATCTGGGAGGCTCTGGGTGCTAGCCAGCTAACAGAGCTGGAGTGATTCTGAGATGGGCTGAGCAATCACCTGACACAGATGGATAATCAAGAATTGCCTGGCTTTGAAAAGTGTTTGCATGTCATCTTCACAAGAAACCTTTGATCAGAGGATTTGATTTGAATTTTAATATAGTTACTAATTCTATGATTTAGAAGTTTATGACCTATTTTGAGTAACAGCTTTTTGAATGTTGCCATAGTTTTATTCTAAATTTTGTGCTTAGAATAATTATCTGAAATTTTCTTTTTGGATAATATAAGTTTAGTGTATCGTGAGCAGAACTTTCCCTTCCCCCTACACTCTTTCTTTGTTGTGAAATGTGGCTTGAAGTTTGCTGCTTAACACTAAATTTGTCTTTGGAATTTGGCCAGTGCGTAGTAGTAATGTTTTGTGTTCCCTATTAAAATTGAAGGTTTTGTGACTCATCTAGGATAGCTTTGTTTCCAAGAGTTGAGGGGGAAAAAGGGAGGAAAAAAAAGTAAGGGAGGAGAATACAGACAGTACCTTTCCCAGTAGGGATGCTGGTGCAGGCTGCAGCCTTGCACATACTTTGCCTTTCAAAAGGAGACAATCAGTCATTCTTTCTCCCCCAGCAGATTGCAAAGTATTACAATGGTGCAATACCCTGACAATGGAGATCAAAAGGAAGAAGCAGGAACAAAGAAAACATAAAGAGTTTTGTTTGCAGGGAGAATAAAATACTTTAATATGATAAATTCCTGTTCTTCTAAACTCTAAACACATGGCCCCTAGGAAATTGTTCAGTCGCCTGGAATTAATGTTGTGCGTTCTGTTGGGGGGCAGCGACAGTTTGTAACTGGCACACACACAAACTCTGAATCAAACCTTCAGTTAAATGCTCCGTGTAACACTTGTCTCTCAAAGAAAATGGTTTAAAATATTTGGAATATAAATTGAAAAAGAAATCCCTCTCCATTGAACTTCGGGTGACAAAGCTATTACGCCACTTCACAGTATCTCTAACAATTAAAGTTATTAGTGCATTTTGCTCAGAGGCGTAATGAAATTAAAGTCATATGTTATTCCTGAGTTAATTCTAATTGATTTAAATGAGGGTCAGAATGAGTGCTAGACAAAATATTAATGCCATCAGTTTCTATCTTAAGAGCATTGTGGGCTGGTTTTTAATTTCTTTTATTAAAAAGCTTTTATATTTTCCCAAATAATTTTAGTAATAAAGTATATATCTTTTTAATTTTGGCCAGATTTGTTCACCACAATTCAGTAATGCAACTGCCTGAAACATTCATGCTATGCAGTGGTATATGTATGTATATATGAGGATTTATTTTCTTGTCTTTGTTGTTGCTTTTTTAATAGTCTTTGTCTTTTAGCTGGATCATCTGTCGTGTTCCTTCAGATATCCTCTTTGATTATTTTTTTTAATTTTATTTCTGAGTCGCTTTACGAATGGTCAGTCTATTGGGGCACTGCTGAGATTTTGTCATTCAAAGATACATTGGTGTTCTTAAATGTATGGTTTGAAATGATCAAACATCTGAGTCAATAAGCACTTTGTTGTTTACTCTTGCACGTGACTTCATATCTTGAAAGCATGCAATTTTGTCTTTTAATGTAAGTCTTGTAAATGTCTTGTTTCCACATTTTATTGTTGCATTCACTTTTTATTCTGCTTTGTTTACGCACCTCTCAATCTGGATTAAGCAGGTCTGTGAATCTTCTCAATGCATGCAAACTGAAAAAGCCTGCTCTAAGGTGAGGGATCCTTAATAGCTTTGTAGTGTTGAAGTTCAGTTGTTTTTCCTTTCCATTTCAATTCAACACATAGAAAATGAGTGTTTTAGCAAAAGCATTAACATGATAGAACTGTAATTATTATTGCCATTTTTAACATTTCCAGAAGTACATGCCTAAAACTTTCTCATCATTGATAAATGCATCACACAACTTAGATAATAATAATGTCAGTGATGGTATCTGCATTATTTCATACTAACATAATTTTTTATGGGGGTATTAGACTACATTTCTGTCTTAAGTTAAAAATTGTGTAACTAAATGCTATCTTTTTAAATAATCGCAAATGCTCTCCTTTCATATCACTAATGTGGAAGTCAAATTCTGGAATCCAGTTATACTCATGCAAACCTGTAAGTTGAATGACTGTTTTCTGTCATCTTAAATTCCTCCTCAGGTGACAGTGTATCTACTGTAGCCATGGATATAATCACTGGTGTTTAACAATCTAGCTAACAAAATGTGTATAATGCCAAAACTGAGTTCATTAATATAATGGAGTTATAATCCTTGTTTCCAACAACCAATACTTCTCACTGGGCTTTTGCTGCTGTTGTTGAAAGTTTAAAGTAAAATTTGTCAGAAGATAACATTACTAATTAGTTTAAGCAGGGATGGACATAAATCATAAGGGTTTAAAAGAATTTAATGCCTGTGGTTAAAGTAGTTTTTATACTGATATGAGACTTCATTATTCAGAAAGAAGATAGAATTAAACTTTTAAATTTTAATCCCACCCTTTCATTTTGTATCCTCTATTTCATCTTTTGAGTGTTGACAACTATAAAAATAAAACCCCAAGCAACATTAAAATTAGTTTCAAACTATAGTTTCTGCAACTATATTTTTTCCAAGATTGGTATACTTTGATAATGTCCTTAATATAATTTCAGTGTAGGCTGATGTTGACACATATTATCTTCATTAAGGATAAGAGGCGTCAACATCAGCCTACACTGAAATTTTCTTAACTGGGAAAGTATGCCAAAATAAATATTTGATCCTGACAAATCACACAGGATGTTTCTGTTATTAATGTATATAATAGTGGAAGGCAAATGCTAATAAAGCTATTTAGTGTGGAATAAACATTTTCAGTATCAAGGTTTTATTTTTTTAACTGGAGTAGTATTAAATTGGATAATGTTATGAGATGCAGGGAGAATAGTTAAGTATTAACAGTATATTATTTAATTTACTAGAGAAGGTTTTTTTCATGCATCTCACATTGAGATGACTTAGATAATGCTAGTCTAGAGTAGGAAGTACACTTCTGAAATTAAGACAGAACTAAATTCTTATTGCTGCAGTTTCTCTTCCCCGATGAATGTATTTTGTTCTGTCTTTGTGTCATTTTGCATTCTGCTTGCTCTCTTATATTGCTTTCTCCACGGAAACACTATTTTTAAAATTTCAGCTTAATCATTTGAAGCTTGTTTTTATTACAAGAATGCAGCACTGAACATCTATCTGTCCTACCATCGCATGTACCAGAAGGTTTTTTGTCAAGCTGCCTGAGATGCACCTTGACATGCATCGCCTCTGCAGATCTGCCCCTGGACGGGTGCTGCTTCTTTTCAGAAGGGCAATTGCTTTGCAGAAAGACTCTGGTTCAGGTGTTCCCATCGTTTCTGTAACTGAGTCTCAGCTGAGGTGTTGAAACATTCCCCTCCTTGCTGGTAAAAAGACATGAGGGAGCAGAAATAAGTTTGGGTTTTTTTTAAAGCAGGCTTAGTAGAGTTGCTAAGCTAAGCATTTCTTGACCAGACAGAAAAATCTATCTTAGGTCCTCTAGTTATGGAGAGGTAACTCCACACATAAAATGGGACAGAGCCAGAGAAGCTGACTGAGGTGACAGAGTAGGGATAGCTATTAGGGAATGATTGGGAGGTTTGGAATAGTCTTCAAGAATGCATGAGATGAGTATTCTGGTAAGCAGAGCATCTCGGGGGTGTATGGAGGCCAAGGGGGAGGTGGCTGGGAATGATAAAAGGTGTGAGTAGGATGAGACTGACCTTAAAGGAGCAAGTACTGAAGTTTTCACAGTAGGATGGAGCTTGTGGTTGGGATTTAGGCAGAGAGATGTGAGCTTGAAAGCAGTCATTGGTGTCCCTAGTTTCTGAGGTGAGAGAGCTGCTAAAGGTGGTTATTTAGTATGGGGATATTATGGCTTAAAGGGGATATTTGCATTGTGCTTTTTGCTGGGGAGAAAGCAGTACAGGACTGGAATGGGGGAAAATGAGACCCTGACACTGAGTCCTGTACTTCAGCTGCTGCCATGGGGGTGGTTCCTGCCTCAGTCTGGGCACTGCTGCCTGAGCCTCTCTGCTGCAAAGGGCCTGCAGCAACGTGTAAAGCATTACCCACTTTGTGGCCTCACCCTTAGCTGCTCCCTCTCTTGCTAGGAAGTACTGCTTTAGGGAGAAGTGTTTTGGTTAATAATTTGTCTCTTATAAAGTGTAAGTTCTGACTGAACTTCTCTTAATTTACTAAGTAACACTGCTTGTGTTTTAGCTCACATTTTTCCATCAGAGAGAGCTGGATGTCTAAGGGGTGTCATAAAGCCACACAGGAGCTCCTTTGATAGCTATCTTGGCAGGAAGGATGGTTGAAGTGTGAGAGGGTAGGGTGAGCTTTAAGCCTTTGAGAAACCTCCTGTCAGGACATGTGGGGAATCTAATCTATTCATACATGTAACTAGGAAGCATAGGAAGCATACATTTTTGTCAGCAATAAAAACAATGCAGGTTAGCTCATCATTAATTGCAGTTTGGAGTATGTTAAAACTAGCTTTGAACCACAGAGTAATTGATATTGGATGAAGACCCAAAGTTAGCTTGCTTGTGTTCAAACTTTGACAATACTTTTGGCATTCTCTGTAGTCTGGCTGGAAATGTCAGGCAATAAATCTTTCACTTCTTTATAAGAGAATCCAAAAGTTCAGAAATATGGTGTGGTAGTCAGAGATTTGAAGCATGACCTGGAAAAATGATTGCAACTACTCTATGAAATTGGTTTAGCCCATCTTCTATTTTATGATTTAGGAAAAAGCAGTATGTTTGTCTCTGTTGCACCAGGTACTCAGCAAAACTCTTACTTAGGCCCTTTAACAAATCAAGTTAAGGTTTTTTGAAAAATCATAGTTATTGTTTTAGGGTCAGTGTTCTACTTGATACATTTCTCAAAAATATTTATTGTAGAATATACCTTTACAAGTGCCACTGTGAAACTTGCTCCTTGTTTTATTAGCACCATTAAGAGAACCAGTTCAGCTGAGCGTGTGTCCCCAGGAGGTCGGAGGGAAAGCTATGGAGATTCCAAAGGGAGTCGCAACCGCACTGGTTCCACCAGCAGTTCATCTAGTGGTAAAAAGAACAGTGAAAGGTAATGTTATCTAAGTATCTATCCCCTTTCTCTGCCTCCTGCTCTAATAATGAAATTATTTTTTAGTGAACTTAGTTTTGCTTGTTTAAAATATTGGAAGCTTTCTTTTTTCACAAAGCTCCAATTCTTGGACCAAAGTATATATTAAAACATTTGAAATAAAACAGGTTTTCATATTTAGATTAAATTGATTTGCCTTATTTCCAAACTATAAGCAGTGTGAGAACTTAGAGCTTCTCAGGAAAGTTCATAATTATTAAACATGCCTTTTCTAATATCTTAGTAAGTGATTTCTCTTGGTCTTCATATTCCTGCCAAGTACTTCTTTAAGTTTCTGGTTGTGGTGCATTGACCCGAGCTGGCATCTAAGTATCACACAGCCATTCACTTCCTGTCCTCCAGTGGGATGAGGAGAAGAAAATAGGAAGAGCAAAAGTGAGAAAACTCATAAATCAAGATAAAGGTAGTTTAAGAAGTGAAGGAAAGAGGAAGAAAAACCAAAACAGTTATTGAGAAGCATTCAGTCATCACATCACATGTAGACTGATGTCCAGCCAGTCTCTGAACTATGAATGCCTTGGTCTGAGAACCAGATTAAAGATAAATGAAGGGAGAGGTTTACATGCAAGTGCTGTTCAATGAAGCAGAATGAAGTGATGCCTATCTCTGTGTACTTCTCATCATGCTTCTCTGTATTGCTGACAGCACAGAGGAAAGAGGATATCTTGTTCAAGGGTTTCAGACTTAGGATAGCCTTGAACAAATAGCTGTTTTGTTGAGGTTCATCAGTATTGTCAGTATAGGTCAAGCAGTTCTTTCCTGTATTTCCTAGTCAGAATTTAGTTTTGGCTATTTCACTTGACCTGTTTTATTGCAGTTTCCTTTGCAAGAAATGGTGTTGATGGTACTGTTTCACTGTCTCACAGATGAGGTGACTATAAAAACACATTGTTAATGAAGCTCAATTAATAACTTAATTTACCTGCTCTGTTTGGGCATCAATGCCGTTACACGAGTCCTTGTCAGTGGTGTGGCACAAAATGTTCCTTCCTTTTTGTCCCATCAGTATATTTGCTTGAGTAAGGAGTGACTGAGCTGGTTGTGTACTATTTTACAGCCCAAATATGGATGATTACATTATCAATAGCTTGGTTTCTGGCTTATGTTTTCAGTTATGAAGCAAGACAGCAAGTGTGCAAATTATGGAACTTAGAATAAGTTATGGGTTGGGATAAAAGGGCAGACTAGTAAGGGTGGCACTTTATGGCTGTTGGCTACAAGACCCCTGAACAGGAAGAACTGCATGGGGTCTTTTACTGGTAGCTTGAAGCAGCCTCAAAGTCACAGGCCTTGGTTCTTGTGGGAGACTTTAACTACCTGGACATCTGCTGGAGAAGCAACACAGCAAAGCACAAACAGTCCAGGAGGTTTCTGGACAGCAGTGACGACAATTTCTTGTTATAGATAGTGGAAGATCCCACAAGGAATAGTGTGCTGCTTGACCCTGTGATAACAAGCAGGGAAGGCCTTGTTGGAGATGTGGAGGTTGGAGGCAGCTTTGACTGTCATGACCATGAGGTGGAGTTCAGTACCAGGAGGGGATGAAGCAGGGCAGCAAGATTTTTGCCATGGGCTTCAAAAGAGTTAATTTTAACCTGCTCAGGGATCTTGGAAGAATCCCATGGGAACAGAACCTGCAGGGAAGAGAGATCCAAGAGAGTTAGTTTATATTCAAGGATCACTACCTCTAGGCTCAAGAGCAGTGAATCCAGATGAGCAAGAAATCAGAAAAAGTGGGCAAGAGACCTGCACACCTGGATAAAGGAGAAGGTGTTCTGGTGGATAACAAGATGTCCATGGGCCAGCAGTTTGCTCTTGTGGCCAGGAAGGCCAGTGGAATCCTAGAGTGCATTAGGAAGAGCATTGCCGGCAGGTTGAGGGAGGTGATCCTATACAAAATCATAGAATTGCCAAGGTTGGAAGAGACCTTTTAGATCATAAAATCCAACCATCCAGTTCTGGCCTTCTACTCAGCCCTGGTGAGGCACATCTGGAGTGCTGTATCCAGTTCTGGGCTCCTCAGTACAAGAGGGATATGGAGCTCCTGGAGTGAGTCCAGCTACAAAGTTGGTCAAGGAACAGGAGCATGTCTCTTACAAGGAAAGGCTGAGGTAGCTGGGCCTGTTCAGCCTCAAGAAGAGACAGCTGAGAGGGGACCTCATCAATGTCTACAAGTATCTGAATGGAGGGTGTCAAGAAGATGGAGCCAGGCTCTTTCTTGGTGGTGCCAAGCAATAACTAGAGGCAATGGGCAGAAACTGATGCACAGGAATAGGAGGAAAATTTTTACCATGTGGGTGACTGAGCACTTGAACAGATTGTCCAGAGAAATTGTGGCGTCTCCCTCAGGGACGATATCCGAGAACTGCCTGGACACAATTCTGTGCCATGTGCTCAGAGAGTAGCAGAGATGTTGGACCAGATGAATGATTATAATCCATTCCAACCTGACCTGTTCTGTCACTAAGTGAAAGGCTTAGCAAATTGAAGGAATAATGAAAAAAATTAAATACTATCAGAGAAAATGTTATAAAATTGTAACCAAGGAATATGTAATATTTACACTAATTAACATCTGCTTTGCATTCTGCATCTATGCATGTGAATGAAGTTTTGATAAGCCAACAGAATTCCACAGGACTGGGCTTCTGATACTCATGGAAATTTGATTCTATCTTAGCATTTGAATTTCCTTCCCTTAAAATTTTTATAAGATAATTATAAACAACAAATAATTAATAGATGTGGGTTTCATTTTGTTTCTAAAATTTTTGTACTTCAAGATTTCTAAGACAAATATAACTGAAAAAATTTTACAGCAGCAATATATAATATTCATAAATAAATATTACTTTTGAGAGGAAAAGCAATCTATTATTAGTTTACTTAGGAACAAAGTGCCTTTCTGTATGTGCAGATTTGAACAAAATCTTTTCTCAGAGCCTTGTAGCACAGAGAATGTATATCTGCAAACATCTGAATCAGCAAACCTAGCATCAACAGTCTTAGGGACAAGTGAGCTTGAAAGGTTTGAAAGGCAAAAACCAAGCAAAACCCATAATGACTAGTGAAGGGACAGCTAAAAAAACAGCTCACTCTTAATTTAAGCTGCAAATTCTGTGAAGTGTTGCAATGGTGCGTAACTTCATTCAGCTGCTTTGCCTTGGTGAAGTCATTAGCATGAACCTGCTGTTTTCTGTATTGATCTCTTGAAATAGTTGGATTTTTTTTGTAAGGCTTTGCTTTTTATTTTGCATGTATATATAACTTCCTATTCTGTCACACATATGAAATTATATCAACAGCCATTATGTGGTGATCTCATTGGTTAAAATAATCCTATCTTCTATAAACAAAACAAACGTCTTACAGATAGTTTTTGTTAAAAAACAAGTTTCTATGCTTAGATGAGTAGACTTGTTTCTGGAATATGAACAGCAATAATTTCATCTATGAATGGTGAATCTCAGTGCTTTTCCAATTTGCTATAGTAATTTACTGTAGTTTTTGAAAAGGTTTTAACAAACACAATCCTACAGTGCCCTTGCTCTGTGTATTTTATCTTATATAAAAAAATGCATTAGATCAAGTGCCCAAAATATGAATTCAGTGTGTGTTGTGCAGTGGACTATCTACATGTCAAAATCTAAATACAATACAGTGCTTTGCAAAGTCAGTTTTATGGATATATCTCTGATCCTGCTACCTGTTTAAGGTGACAATTATCTGAAATTAGTTATATGTTGAAAATACTAAACACATACAGTGAGACTATTAAGTAGGTTATTCATTTAAATTAAGGAAAGCTATGACTTCTACAAGCTATGTAGATGTACTGTACACTTGAAAATTAATTCCAAAATAGCTGAGAAATAAAAACAGTGCAACAAAATAATGGTTATCTGCAAAATGTTTTGGTTTTACTCTAAGGTTGACCACAGTACTTGAAATGCATTTTTAATTTTTACATACTATTTCAACAGAAACTCAATGGTTATGTCATTTTGCAGCTGTTAGGCCACAAAGGGTTGAGCAACAACACTGATCAGAAATCACTCACTTAGGATTCAGGGAGGAGGTCCAGGACACAAGGCATGCAATGCTTAAGTGCGAGTATTCCAAGGAGCTAATCAAGAGCATGTGTTAGATCAATTCCACTGGCACTCATTGGTACCACTGCAGAAACAATCACTTATGGTTAGAGACTTTCCCCCTCATTTCTGTCCCATGCAGCCTGTTCAGCACACCAGCTTTCACCTCCTTGAAGAATGAGTCTCCTTATCCTATGGAAGAGGCTGGCTAAAGACTTGCCTCATGCTTCCCCTCGAAACTGAGCCACCATGCAAAACACAAAACAAGAGTTATGGGAAGGAAAATGATGATTCAGTACACTGGGACTAAGACTATTCCCTGAAAGCTGACTGTATGTGTTGAAAGAGTGAGGAAGAGTGTGTTAACCTAACCATCCACTCACAGTCTGTTTGTATCCTTGACCCCTTTGCATCCCTTCCAGCTTGAGATATTCTGACTGTGTTTTTCAAAGCATATAGGCTGTTACGCAAAGCCAGAATGCTATAGAAAGCTCTTTCAAGGAGCTTTAAGCATAAGGAGATGACCATAATCTCCCATGCTGCTATGAAGGCTCCCTACTCCTGTAGCTATCAGCCAGGAGTAAGCCTTCCTGAGGATTAGTTAAGTAGGATGTGACTCAAGTTCAGGAAAAAGGGTAGCCAGAGCTCTGAGCTGTGTATGGTTAGGGTTTGTATGATTAGAAAATACATATTATTTGCTTTATTACTGTCATGAATCAAGCCTTTCACATTTGCTTGATTAGCTTGAATAGGTTGGCATGGTCTGTTCAGAGCTAGGGATTATTTTGTCTCTAATATGGCAGCATTTCATACTAGTTCTCCATCCCATAAAGTTTTTTGTTTTCTAAAAATATCTTCATTCATAAGAGAAAATCTTCATCTTGGTGTTAACAATGGCAGCACATAATGCTATTTATATAAATGACATTGGCTGTGTATGCCAGCTTGAAGCATGTATTTTGATGCATGGTTAACACAAAGGCTGATATTATGGAAAGTTGCTAAATCAGGAGTAGAATCAGAATTAATTTGGTTTGAGCTTATCATTAAGTAAAGTATTATTCTTAATATAAGTTTCAAACCAAAGCAAAGCGAAAAATGCAACAGAATTACTTGCTACATCTTTTGTTGTAGGGAGAATCTTTTATGCTTAGAAAAAAACCTGTGTCCGAAAATCCAACACAGTCTTGTTTCTTTTGATTTCTCCTTATCTGCCCACTGCAGTCTAGGAGAGGCGGTTGAGATGGCATCAAGCTCTAGGAATGCTTCATGCTTCAGCATTTCTCCATCAGAATGATAGGGGATTCAACTCTATTGGGATCGCTCTAAGAAACTTACAGCAGTTATCTGGTACTTGAAAAGTTTTATTGCACTGGAAATGAGGGAACTTGGAGGAAAAAAACCTGCATAATATAGCTTTGTGTCCTTTCCAGTCTTCATCAGAAACAGCACCCTCAAACTTGATTGGCAAGGGCAAAGGACAAAAAAACCCCCAATGACTAGCATTTCTTAACGATTCCTTCCAAGGGTAGTACTATCCAGAGAGCTTCTCAACATGCTGGATGTATTTTCCCCTCAAGTTTTCCCAAATATTTTCTCAAGACAAAAAGAAAAACCCATTTCCAGCTGTCTTGCAGGCAGCTGTGCAATGACAAAGAGAAGACATTTTAATCATGGTTATGTGCTTTCTGTGTTTTACCAAGTACTCTTGTTCACCAAGAACCACTAAGCAGTTCTGTGTTTTATGTGAAGTCTTAAGAAAAAGCTGGATTCAAACTTTGTTTTGCCCCTTAAATCCAGGCTGGAAACAAAAAATGATACAGTTTCTCGTGGCCAGTTCCTGTGTTCTCCTGTAACTGGACTAACTTCACAGAAGAAGAGAATTTGGTAGTTAGTAGAGAAAAATCTGTAATTTTGAGAATTAAGTGAGAATTGAATGTAAAAGTGTCATCAAGGATTTTTACTGGTTTTAACTGTGTTTGCCTGGGGACTTCCTTTGTAAACAATTTAATTGAAAAAGTATTTTTATTCATACATACACTCAACAAAAATTTTATTATTATATTTTTAGCTTTATGTTGTATTGTTACATAAACAGGTGCAGACTCTATGTGCATGCTTTTAAAATAGTAATTTCTTCATTATTTTCACAGCAAACCCAAGGAACCAATGTTCAGTGCAGGTAGGAACTTTTAAAATTTTTAAGCAGATAGTAACTGTGATAATATATTTGGGTTCCCCCACTAGCCCCCTTTCTTCTGTGGATGCCTAGAAATTAGTACTGGGGATCTAAACACAATACTTACAGGCTGATAGTGATATATTTTTAAAAACTTGTTCAGTTCACTCTAGATTTTATTGATCCAATAGATTTACTTTACGGTTGGGATTCTTTGTAAGAAGACAAAGACAAAAAAATACTATGTCTTCTTACTTTGCATGTGTCTTCTCTTTCAAAGTAGTATTAAGGTTTTGGTAATTAAAACAATGCCAAGTTCCAGTTATGATGCTGTCATGCTAATCATAAAATGGTGCCCTCTAAAGATTGCCACATCTGTCCTAAAACCTTGTAATGTAATTTGTCAAATTACAAAGAAAAAGGTGGTTTGTTACTACAGTTTTGGCAATCTGTCTTTAATTTGAAAAGCACTTCAATTTTTTCCAACTTAGGTACTATCCCTGCTGAAAGGTTTTGAAAGTGAAATAGTAGGTGTAAGTGAAAGCAATGTTTTCCCTTGTCATTAGCCAGCTAAAACTTTTAAAGAGTCTCAATAAAAATATGAAGCTGACTAGTGTATATAACAGTTATTTTTGTTCTAGAAAGTCAATGACAACTAAAATAAAGATTTATAATAGCGAAGGGAAAAAGCCCTGTTGATTTATCAGATGTATTGTATTCTTTTTATGCATAATTCTGTGACAGTAATCATACATTAAGCTGAAAAAGTTGGAGATCTTTTGTTTACTGCATGGATTGATCAGCATCCAACAAAGCTCTTAAGCCACATTTCAAGGTTTAATGTAACTCATTTTGAAGTCAATAATACATTAAATAAAATAAGCACTTAAGTCGCTTGTGACAATATAATCATGGTTCATGTCCCTTCCATGCAAGCTGATGGTTTAGAGAAAGAAAACTTCTGATTTGCACAGAATATGCTTTCCTTTCCTAATTTTTCTGCTTCCCTTATATCATGTAAGAAAAGGTATTTATAATATTTTTTCTTCTGCCACTTTTCCCATAGATAAAGGTCAGTAATTAAACAGGTGTGCCACTACATTGATGTCATTCTCACTTAGATTAAATTCCTACTGAAATGAATGGTTTTGCTGAGAAGGTTATACTTGGTATTTTACCTAAGTATATGGTTATATAATGGAGTTTAAGCCAGTGTTTTAATGGTAGAACCAGAGGCCCCTAAATGAGGATGGAGGTTTAGAAGGTAATTTACCAGTGTCTAGCTCAGTGTTTTGTCAAGCCCCAGGTTAGCCTGCAGCAGACTAAGACTGGACAGCCTGTAGAGCAGGTATTTAGAGAGTTACTGTATTCAAACACATCTTTATCTAGCCCTTCTGTCTCTGTCTCTGTAATCACAAGGGAAGCGCCGTGTGACACACTGCAAAGGTAGGCTTCACTTCCAAAACCTCATAGCTCTCGAAGCAAAATGGCTCTGGTGGGATAAAAGCTCAATATATATATGTACTGTTTTCTAACTCCTGCGCATTTTGCAATGTTAAAACTTTTTTAGTTCTTTTGAGTGAAATAAAAATGTTATGCCATTTATTATATGATCTAATGAGTTATAACCCTCAGGTGCACTTTAATCGTAACAACGGGTTATAATTTACATTCTTGTGGATTTATTCCTACGAATTTGCATTAGAAAAAAATGTTGAGAGAGCTATATGGCAACACATGGATGTTCACTGTGTTTGAAATGGCATTCTGCACTTTTGCTGAAATTCGTATAGAATTTGCCCCCTTGTTGGCTGTTTTGCTGTTAGCCTAACATGATCATAGAAGCCTTTGTTTTTTCTTGCTTTTTCTTACTGAGTAGATTGTAGATTTTTCTGAATCTTAAATAAACAGACCTAGGCCTACAACTCATTTCTCGTTGCTTTTTGCTTAGTGTCATAAAGCAGAGTTACATTTGGTAAACATACCATGTTGATGTCTAAAGCTTTAGTTAAGTTGTGTAAATATGCACATTTTTGATGCATGTTTATATCTGTGATCTAATCACAGATTTATCTGCTTTTTAGAAATAGCTATATCCTAACAGTTTTTCCACTAATCAGCGTCTTTCTGCTTTGCAATAAATGTGAATTTCACAAAGCAAAAAATGTTCGTTCTCAAGGCAAAGTCTATTTGAGAGTCTCTACCTCTGTGTATTCTTTGTACAAATCTATACCTGCAATCAGTGGTGGTCTCCTTTGCAGATCCCACTGGCACTGATGTGCCTTCTTATTTCAGTTCATGAACTGTTAATTTATGCAACAACAATATCAAATTTACAAAACCACAGATGTAAAAGATACATTTGTCTAAAAGTTCCACTCTTGGTCTGTCTTTGTAGTTTGATGATTGTCTGTCTTTACATCTATACCTTTACATTTAGAACTCTACTGTCTTATAAACTTACTTAAGAAAAGTATGAAAAACAGGATGCAGATTGATTGTGTAGATAATGTATGTGAGTTAGGAAGAAAAACTAGTAGAGGTGGAATATTACCACAAGATAGAAATAAATACACAATATGATTTTTATGCCTGACCTAATCAGCCTAAGTTCCTCTTTATGCATACACACATTGTGAAGGCATAATTTATACACTTATTGTAATATGCTTGGTATAGTTTACTGGTTAGTACGTACTTTCCTAGTCTGGTGTGACTAGGTCAAATGCTCTCACTGTAGGTGGCTAAATGCAAGTTTTATGAGTCCCCGTAAGCTTCAGGTGAGAAAAGCAGCTCGGTGAATTAAACTTTGGTTCATTCACAGCCTTTGATAAGTACAGCCAGTAGTTGTCATTGCTGAAAATCTGTTGACTTCCAGTGCACCAGCATCAGCAGTGTTGGCACGTGTTTGAATCATTAAATAGATGCTGCATGCGCATACAATAGTGCTGTAATGCTTTGCTATTTAATGCTCTACCCTCTATTTTATTTTCCAATACAGATATATTGGAGTAGACTTTTAAAAACAATTCCAATATTCTATCATTTTAACGGAAATCTTGAAGTTCCAACCTTCTGTCACCATTAATTCATCATTATTATCTTTTCTTTTTAACATTAAGTTTTCTGTTGCTATCATTTTATGTATACATTCTGTAAATTAAGCTAGAGAGAGCTGAAACTTTACTGTGACAGATCAGGTAGATATCTCTCCCAAATGACTTAGTCTAAAGGCAAAATACACATCTAGTTAGGTAATACAGCATAGGTATGATGTTTATTTGTTCAGTCAGTAATTCTTACTAATTTAGTCAGGATTTGTAGCATATGCATATTTCCAATTAAAATGAAGCCTTAGCTTTCAAATTTTAAAAATAGTGGTATATTTGTAATGATACTTAAAAATTCATAGCATAATTTAGCAATCCTAAATGGTATGATTTTTTTTTCATTTACATGATTTTTGTTACTTTTGCCCTTCCATTTCCTCTGTGCCCACGATTATTCTGTCTAGTAACTCTACAGATGTCACTGACTCCAAAACTGCTTGATTCGCATGCGAACAAGGCTGAACCCCTTGATCTGCCGATGGAGCAGCAAGAGCCAGCACGTTCTGAATCTGGACAAACTTCATCAGAAGTTCACAGGACACCCACTTTGGCCTTGCCACTTCCCAAAAGTCCTAGTCAGACCTTCATGGCATTTCCCAGATCTCCTAGTTTTATAAGCCCCATGAAGTCCCCAAGTCAGTACTTCCAGATCTGTTATTAATCTCTGCTTCTCTGCCCCAAAAATATTTCTTACCAGTTCAACACATTACTTTTAGTATTTTCTAGAAATGTTTACTTCTGTCAGCCAATTCAGTTTTTGTAGCTTCTCTCCTGTATGTCATTTTCCTTTCTTTTAATGTGCTGTCAATGTTGTCATTCCTTTTTCAATGTTTAGTAATTCTTAAAGCACATACTGAATTCTTTTCTGCATGTACATCAGCATGATTCCTTTTACTAATTGTTTGTGTTCCTTATTTCGAATGTATCTCTAACACTGTATCAAGTGTAAAGCATATCTTTACACTGGGATGCAAAGAATGCGACTGAGTGTTGGAAAATAATTTAGATGCTGATGCTCAACTGTAAACATTGATTTAAAAATAAAATTAATTTTAAGTGGCATTTCTGCGTTAATTGTAATCTTTGATGTATTCCCCTCCATTTTTAATATTTAAAAACTGCAATATTGTAACATTTAAAAGAAAAAGTTTCAATTTCAGACCTTTCTGGTTTGTAGCTCTTCATGACATTGTTTATTTCTAATTATGCTACTCAGAATATTTAGAGGAAGAAGGGACTTCATATGTTTTTAAAAAATTCTGCTTAGTGATTACGATTTAGGAAAAAAACCAACAACCTGCTTAATTTCTAAGTTTGATATTGCATGTCATTCTGTAATTGTAGTACACCAAACTGTTATGTGGGAAGGGATGGAGGAGCACTGGAATTCTCTCCGATGGCTTTTTTGTGTAACATTAAACATTTCTGACCTTTTGTAGAGGAAGGATACGTAAAAATGTTTCTTCGTGGACGTCCTGTTACCATGTACATGCCCAAAGAGCAAGTGGAATCTTACAATTTGGAAGCAAAAGTAGAACTACCAGCCAAGAGGCTTAAACTGGAATGGGTGTATCCTTTCTGTGCTGGAGGACTACTGGAAATCAAGCATTCCATAATGATTTGGGTTAAATAACTTTTCGAGCTAAAGTGTAGCAGGATTAAGGTCATAGGGTTCATTTAACTGGTGAAGTGACATTCCATTGAAAATGTGTTAATTTCTTGAGGCTGCTGTTCTTCACCTTGTAAAGTACAGGGTGGCAGCTTAAGAAAGATTTTGCTTAAATGTTGCCTGAAGGTTAAGTCTGAAGCATGCTAATTAGCCAAAGATTAAACTAGGCATATCATAAGAATGTAGTGAGCTGGGATTATTAATTATAATATGCATAAGACAAGCTCAGGTTTTTTTCTAGTTCTGAGCAGTAATTCATCATTTTTAACTGTTTTATAAAGTGTACATCATTGTCCTTAAGAGGACTGTACATTCAACTTGAATAAGCCCTGAATTGAGCAGTGCTGTGCAACTGATACATGCTTAGCCATAAAATTTGTAAAATATAATATATAAAATGATATTTGGATTTGTATCTTAAGGGGGCTTAAACACCATAAATACTGAACAAACAGATTTTTTTCCACTGGCTTCTATGAGTGGACATAATTGCAGAAATCTATCTTGAAAGAAGTGTTTAATTACATACAAAAGTTTTCCTATTTCACTTTTAAGTATAATGATATTCTTTATTAAAAAAATACATTTCACTTATTGTATATAATAGATAAGTCAAGATAAAATATAAACACAACAAGATCTGACTCAATTTCTAATATCCATTATCTTTAGAGAGATGATGTCTTCATGAGGTTTTTTCTTTTAAGAAAAATCTCCTTTTTGGTTGCAGTGAAAATAGGAAATTACTTTGGCTTCATAAAAGAAGACAGACTGCATATAGTCTTTTTCAAAGTTGTGTAAATAGAACTGCATGTGGTTTCAGAATGTTCAGAGAGTTTCCAAAAGTCCCTTTGTATTCACAAGAGATTAATGACAGATTTAGTAACCATTCTTATTATTTCTATTGCAGCTGAGGCTGTAGGTTCTATCCCATTCTGCTGGAACTACATTGATAGTGCATGCACAAATAAGTGAAGATGAATTTAAAAGACAAAAAATCCATAAAATTAATAAAACAGGTGAGATTAGAGTGATAAACACTTCTTACAGCATTTTACCATCTAATTGTACAAGTTCTCACCATTTATCACAACAGAATTGAGTTATGTCTTCTGCAGTTGTAAGGAGCTCCTAGGAAGGCCTAAGGATAATAAGGAGAAAGTGTTAGAAAGCTTCCTGAAACAACAGAATACCCAACCATGAAACAAAGCAGAATGTCATTAGCAGCGTGTAGGTGGAACCTGACGTCAAAATTTCAGACTATTATAAGAAATTATAATTAGAGTGGGTCATGGTTTCAGTCTCATTAGTTTTTCACTTAAGCTTATTTAAATGACTGAATATTTGCCAGATGGACTATTATTTTTAGATTGAATATTCGTATGTCCTTCCAGGTATGTGTCTGTATACCCAGCAGAATCCTCCCAAAGGTTGTCTATGAATAGAAGAGGTGTGAATTAATAAAACAATATAACTAACCTTAGATGGTTATTCTAAATGGTATTGAGGAGGAGGTAGTTTTTCCTCAAAAATACTGTGCTAGTTTCTTCTGTTTCTAATTTATTTGCAATTAAATCCAATCAGGATATCCATATTTAATATTTATAGCAATGACTAGGTATATGGAAGGTTTAGAAAGGCAATTACAAAATAACTTTAAAAAAAGAGGAAGATGGTAATGCCCACTTTACAGACTATAACAAGGAGAAGGGAAACTGTGAGCAGGAGCATAAGATCATTTACAAAGAAAGACAAATACAGCTGAAAACTAAGCAATATTGCAGGCATTCATTCCAGTTGAGTTGGAGAAGCTGTTTGATTGGAGGGTAATGGAACTGGAATAGGAAAAAACATCTTTGTAACAGACAAATGAGTCTAGCTGTGGGAGTACAGCCAGAAATGCTCTATAATGTGAAAATGGAGGTAGGGAAACCAGATATTGGCGTGGATAAATGGAAAGGAAAGCAGATTATGATAAGAAACAGAAGGAAGAAAATCTAATGTGTATAGATTTCAGGGCATACCAGAACCATAAAGGGATATCACAGTCATGTTAGCAGCTATCTGGGTAAGCTGAAAAAGATTCACACCTTTGATATATTATCATATATATTAGGACATGAAGAAACAAAAACACTGAGTGTTGAAGTGTGAGGGGGGCTGGAGCAGAGGTGGAAAATCTAAGTGAGAAATCAGCACTAGGGACATCAGGGTGGGAGCAGTGCCCTGCCCAGATGCATTGGAGAGCATCTTACTTGGCAAGCAGGATGTTTGAAACAAAAACTGCAGGCCAAATGAAAAGAAAAGGTCAAGGTAACACTCCCTGAAGTGCCAGCTGACCAAATCCAAGTTGAAGCCACCAAATCCGAGTGTGGGAAACAGTGAGGACAAGGAGGGATCAACCCCAGGAGTTTGCATCTGAGAAAAAAGGCTGATAGAAAGAAATTGAGTGTTTGACAACAGCAGTCATGTGAAGGGTTGAATGCAGCATTGTTCCCCACAGGAAGAATAGTAAAGAAAGGAGATTTTCCCTAAAGAATGCAATCTTTCCCATTTAATGGCTATTTTTGTGCACTGAGATTTGTTTCTTATGCGTGTCTATGTAATGTTTTTCATTTCTTTTAGAAGTTCAATACGTTACACTAACTTCAGCTGCTGGTTCACTATAAATTTGATTATATGTTGAACTAGGGAAATATTATGTTGGCTTCAATTCGCAGTGGTATCTGGCCATAGAGAGAAAAATAAATTTAAACAAATAAAGCAGTGTCCAGCAATCTAGAGCAGTAACACCAACTGTCACAGACAGATTCAAATTGATAGTAAATTTTTTGTAATTGAAGTTATTGATAGTTTCAATGTCATTGCACTTTAATAGCTCAAACTTGAAGAAACTTTGGCTGAGATGTTTCAGTTTATGAGACTAAAAGCTTTATTTCTGAATTCACACTTTAATAATTGGGTATGCAGCACTCATTCTATTGCATTTTTAATAAAAAATCAGCAAGCCGTTTCTTCTAAAATAGGTATTTATATAGGATAACTATTGACCTTATTACTTCAAGAACATTAACATGACTATTTTAGTTTGAGTGGCTTATAATTGACCATACAGAATAGTGCACAAGTATCTTGTTTAGATCACGTAATTGGGGTTTCATTCTCTGTCCATATATTTTTCACAGCCAGCTTCTCCATATTGACTGCATTAGAATGCACTTCTGTTTTGCCAAGATTCTGCTAATGCTGTTTCTTTCTGTTCCCATAGAAAAAAAAAAAGAAAGCCAAAATAGTTGTAGTCCCTAATGACTCTTCAGAAGAATAAAACTACAAAATTTGGCTGAATTAGCATTCAGTCTAAATGAGATTATTATTCCAATCATTTCATTGAATTAATTTTAGATTCATGTTGATATGACTAACATCAGAATCTGGGCCACTGCCTTTTAAATACTACAAAAATAAATTGGAGTGGATGATGTAACCCTTTTATGGTTTTTATCCATCTGGCTGGTCATGTCCACATTAATGAAATCAATCAACCTGCACACAGGATAATGCAATCAATCCTTGTATAATGCAGGGAAATGTGCTGAATGACTTTTTACTGTTTCTATGAAGTCTGATTTTTTATTTTAATTAGTCAAGCAGTGTAAATAGTAAATACACCTGGGACAAAATTAATATTGCCTTTGTCTGGTATTTAGTAAATTCTAGAGGATGCTATAGGAATAGTACATCTGCAAATTCCTGTATTCTTTGCTATATATTTTCTGTAGGATATGTAGGTTTTAAAGTCTGCAGAGTGCTTCAGCTCTCTGCTGTAGTAAGGGAAAGAGTTCTGAAGGCTGTCAAGTAATAAAGCTGTGCTTAAGCCAAGAGATGGACACTCTAGGACAGAGACTACAGACGACAAGGACAGAGAATCCTTTTTTCCCCCTTGTTTTTAACATTCTTCATCGGTAGATAATGTTATTGCAGCTTGACCAACACTCTAGCTATGGATACAGGGGTCGGGACTGTCGCAGCAATCTCTATCTCCTGCCGACGGGCGAGACCGTGTATTTCATCGCCTCTGTAGTTGTGTTATTCAATGTCGAAGAGCAGCTTCAGAGACATTACACTGGTCATAATGATGATGTGAAGTGGTAAGTCATCTAATGATAGTTCTTTATTTCATCGAAACGATATTTGAGATAGATCCACTCATTTTCCTTACTCTTCTTTTAGGATGATTGAACATTATCTTCTTCTTTAGAATCTTCTCCTTGCCTTTTTAAAGTAGGGTTGAATTATTGCCCTTCACTAGGGCCTGGGTGCCCTGTGCAGTCTTCTTGGTAGTCTTCAGGCATGCTGACTCCATGGCAGATAGCCTATAAACTAGACCTGGTTTGTTGGCTGCCATGCACACATGCCAGATTGGGCTTCAAAGTGAGTTAAGTGTGCTGAAGTGCAGAGGATACTAGATACCAGCAAATATCAGAATCATTAAACTGAAATCTAAACAAACATATGGTTTATCCTGATGGTATCAGTCTGTTTGCACAGTGTAGCTGAAAAAGAGCACCTGGATTATCTGATAGGCCCTAATATATGAAATGAGTTTAACATCCTTTCTTTAGATTAGGCATTATGAAACACACATTGTACCTCAAAGCCAAAAATAGGCCTGATAACCAAATCTGCTTGAATTGTGAGCATGTTTCATAAACTGAATTATTTGTATAATCTGGTTGTTTTACAAGGAGATTTTTACCTTGGATCTGTTCCATCTCATTTCCTTCTTTTAAATTTTCTGTCTCTAGATATTTCAAAGCTATCAGGTTTACTGGAAAGAGGATGCCTTTCTGGTTTGTAAAGCTAAATGAATTATTGCCACAGTTAATTTTGTAGATTATTTGGCCTCTAGAACTGCATGCAAAGCAGATGCAGTGAAAAAAAGATTTCAGATGATTTTAAAATACAAGAGCAGGACAATTGTTTTGTCAGCTCTGTTTTTATATTCTTAAATAGTTTACACGTATGCTATGTGCTTTATATGACTAAAATACAGGTATTTATTACAAGCTCAAGTAATAGCTTGTTGAAATAGATAGTCAGTAGATTTAAGTTTGGCCTCTTTTTTTCTTTTGTAGCCTGGCTGTTCATCCTGATAGGATTACTATAGCAACAGGTCAAGTTGCAGGGACATCCAAGGATGGGAAAGTAAGTGGCTCCTTTACTGATGTATAATTTTATATTTCATAAGAATATGTTATTAAGAAGATACATGCTGTATTCTTTTCCCATTGTAATTGATCTTATATTTTTGGACTGAATGGAAGCAAAACTTAATTTGAGAGTTCCTATTGCACACTGTCACTGCTACCCAGTTCCATTGTCAAGACTGGTCAGTGGTTTCTGGTTCCATGGCTTAGACCGAAGGTAAATTTGGAGCTGCTCTCTCAGAGGCGTGGACGGATAAGGCTGCAAAGGAGACCTGGGAGGATGGATGGATGTGGAGAAAAGGAGGACATTAAATTGTACACTATACAATTTCATTTTTGATCACAGCTACCAGAACCAACTACAAAGAACGGGTTTAGATTGTTTGCTGAAAAAAAATAAACTTTTACTCTTGTCATCATCGAGGCAAGAATATTTTTCTCTTTATTGCCATCTGTATTATTGTAAGATTAGCTGTAAACTTGGATTTAATTTGAACAGAGTAAGATGAACATTACTCCAAAGATCTAACAAAAGGGAAAAAGAATGGGAACAAGCAGAGGCAGTAAAAACCATGAGGAAAAAGTTACTCAGCAGAGTATGCAACTCTTTTCAGAACCAAACAATTGCAAACTTTTTGGCAGATACCAGAGAAGAATTCTGGGGTAAAATCTGGATTATCAATATGCTGGCTACTTTGAGTGTCATGATTTAACTGCAGTCAGCAATTAAGTACCTCATAACCACCCCCCCCCCCCCACCCCTCAGTGGGATGGGAAGGAGGAATGGAAAAAGGATAAATCCTGTGGTTTGAAATAAGTTGTTAGTGTTATTATTATTAAATTTCAATTAAACAACAATAACAACAATAAAGACAACAAAATGAGAGAAATAAGACCCAGGAAAGAAAAGTGATGTACAGTGCAATGGCTCACTGACTGATGGCCAGCTCATCTCGGAGTAATAATTGGCCTCTCTTGGCTAACTCCCCAGTTTATGTACTGGGCATGAATTCTGTGGTATGGAATATCCCTTTGGCCAGTTCAGGTCAGCTGTCTGGACCATGCTCCTTCCTGGCTTCACATGCTGCTCCTCACTGTCGGAGCATGGGAAACTGAGGAGTCCTTGACTTAGGGTAAGCACTGCTCAGCAACAGCCAAAACATCTGTGTTATCTACATTATTCTCGTCCAAAACACAGCACTGCACCAGCTACTTGAAAGAAAATTGACTCTATCCCAGTCAAAACGAGGACAGTGAAAAAAAAAAAGAAACTCCATTTATGCAATATAAGTTTCATATAAAGATAAATTAGCTGAGTAATGTAAACTAATAATTTTTATTATGTGTTGGAGCTTTTTTTTACTTGCCATTATATTTATGTAATAAAACCTAAAAGTTTGAGGTCTGTGCTTGAGTGGAATGTGGTATATAGGCATATAAAAGCCACTTATATAACTGAGGTTCTGCTGTGGCCTTGGGGATTTTTAATATACGTTTATTTCTGTTAAGGGACAATTTCACCGCTGGTGAGCAAGACTCCACCAGCTGCCCGAGGCTGCCCCCTGGTGGCCGTGGGCGGCATCGCCGAGGGCAGCGAGAGGGGAGGGATGGACGGAGGGGGGACCCCGGAGCTTCCACTGGGAGTTCATCTGGGGCCAGGATGTACATCTGGAATTTTATTTACCAAACGCAATCTTGTTCTGATTACGTTTGTAAAGAAGAGTTTGAACATAAAGTTATTTTCCATGGCCACTTTTATAATGTTGAAGAGAATTACATCTTAGAAATTCCTGATCTTCTTTTCACACTTTTACGTTTACCAGAGTTATCTCAGTTTGTATAGTTTAAACGCTACCTAGGCCTACCAGTAAATCCCATGTCACAAAGTCATCAACAATTTTCAGTTCATGCCGAGTATCTCAGTGGCCATGAACTTCAGTGAACAGAGATCAGTGACATCTGACGTGCTGTACACTCTGGATAGGCAGTCCCAGATATTGGTCCTAGGCACAGTAATCAGCAAACCATTTGTAATGTATGTGCTTACATGCATGCCTCTAGAGAATTCTGATAATTTTTATACCTTCAAATGTGATTTTTTGTTTTTCAGATGCATTCTCATTTTTTTTAAATCCTGATGGGTTTTCTCCATCATTGCTTGAGCTGATGTTTTCTGTCTGTTTTATAGCAATTGCCACCCCACGTGCGTGTCTGGGATTCTGTGACTCTGAATACACTGCATGTCATCGGAATGGGGTTTTTTGACCGAGCTGTCACTTGCATTGCTTTTTCTAAATCTGTAAGTAAAGTAAATGAATCGTCATGTTAAGACTGTTTGCTGGAAATATCTTTGAAATCTTTCAAATTTAGGTGATCAAAACAAACTTCCAAGCTGTCTCTTCTCTCAGGTTCCTCTTTAGAGGAGGAAAGCTTGCAGCCCAGTTTTTTCCAACGGTTTAGGTTGCTGTTAAGGTTAACAATATCTCAGCAGTCTCACAGATTTACCATATACTTAAAATAAGCTGCAATTAATTTCTTTGGCAGTTGCAAAAATACTTGTGTACTTGAATTCAGCATCCATACTTTCCTTGAATCATCCTGTTCTGTTTCTCCCTACATAAGGAATTTACTCTCTCCACACCTTTTAACCCTTTCACGTTGTCTAAAATGATTGATGAAAGACTTAAAAAATGGAGGCTCCCACAGGAGAATCAAAATCTTTTGCTGAAAAGCAGCAAAGGCATATGGATAAAGGATTGTAAAAAAAGTAAAATCCTGTTGTTTGCTTCTTGGCAGTCCTTTGAACTCTAATCTGTCAGAGATATAAAGGAAATATTTACATGCAGCATTTGAGTCCCATATAAAAACTTGAGTCTGTGACCTGACACGTGCAAGCTGCAAAGCCCCCTGTGTACAACAGAATCTGTAAGCAGTGTCTGTGGTGGTGTCTGGTTGTCTTGACAGCATATTTAGATAGGAGAGTACTACCTGGTGTATTCCCTAGGCAAAATTTACTTCAGTGGAAGTTTCTACAAACACTTGGAATCCATTGATAACTATGTTTAAAGAAAGTTGAAAAGAGAGAGATGTATTGGGAAAACGAGTTAAGAATACAAAGGTGAAAGCTAACACAGTTTGACTTCACCTTTGAAGAATAAATAAAAAGGATTAGGAAGTAAATGCTCTGTAAATACCTCTCTGGAGGGAAATAGATGCATAATAGCAGAGGAACACTATTGGCATTTGCCAGAAGAAAGCGAGAATTTATTATGTTTGCTTGTGATTTCAGTCACAGCTTGGCCTGTTCTGAGCATCAGTTCCCATTCTGTAGCAGCACTTCTCTCACTTTAGATGGCCCTCTCTTCGGGTTTCTTAGTCGGGCCTCTGCCCCACCTCATCAGTTCCTTTGGCACAGTTGTTTCTGTAGTTGTGTCTGATGTGTATTGTGGGCCTGAATCCTTAAGATAGCAACCAAGCAACCTCATAGGTAAAAAGACACACCAGAAGAATGGATACCAACAGGAAAAGGTTTAGGAAATGTGATGCATGAAGAAAAAATGAAGGAACTAGAGTAATTAAGATTAGAAAGGGTGCTAATCATCATAACGATAAAAGAGACACCTGTCAGGAATAAGTTGTTTTCGCATTCCTTACTATGTTCTCTGATTTTGATCCATTATACTAATATGAAGAATAAAATTGTTTCCTGTATTAACAGAGATCTGAGAAGAAATAATCCATTTAGATTGCAAAGAAAGAAATCCCATATAGTTATGAAGAAAAGCTTTCTTAATAAAACAGATAATGAAGTGTAATTTGCCTTTGGAATTTCCACTACTCAGTATTTGAAAGAGATACCTACCACATTCCTGACACTTGTCTGCAGTTTGCAAAAGTTTCTCTTCTAGGTCCCTTTTTAGCCATCTTTTCAATGACCCTATAAATTATTGTATTTTATGGAGATCTAACTGCAAGTATAGCAATTAAAGTATAAGTATGTGTAAATATCTCCACTTACACATAAGTATTTAATTATTTTGAATGTGTATTCATATGTTCCTCATGTTGTTTGGGTGCTATATTAATATTTTCATTGTTTTGCCTCAGAATGGAGGAAGTAGCCTGTGCTCTGTGGATGACTCAAATGACCATGTGCTTTCAGTGTGGGACTGGCAGAAAGAAGAAAAGCTGGCAGATGTCAAGGTGTTGCAATAAGATATTTTGTACTACTTGCTTGTATGTAGGTCTGGTTTCTTGTAATAAAATGTCTTTCTGTATTTAACTTTTTATGCCTTTTTAACAATTTCACTGTAAAAAAGGCAAGGAACATGAAGAAAGGGAATATTTTCTCTCTGTTGAGATTATCCCAATAGTTTTGGATTTTTAAAAATTTTGCTGTTGTTATTCTAGAATTGGTTAGAAAATTCTAGTCACCAATGATAGGAGCATGTGCAGGAAAAATGTCCTAAAATAATCTTTTGCATAGAAATTCTCATTATCTGACATGATTTTTAAGGATACATTTTGATATTACCTTAAAAAGACATAAAATCTTTTGACTTAAAAAGTAAGTATGTTAGTAAATGAATAGCTCAGAATTTTTCTTATATCAGAAGTATCAATTTACCTAGAGAACCATGTAATATTGTTTTCTTTCCTTTGCATTTTAGATTTTGATACAATGTTTTTCTTTTTCCTTCCAAGTGCTCTAATGAGGCTGTATTTGCTGCAGATTTTCACCCTACTGATACAAATATAATAGTTACCTGTGGAAAATCACACCTTTATTTTTGGACACTAGAAGGGAATTCCCTTATTAAAAAGCAAGGATTATTTGAGGTAAAATAAAATATTTCTCTAATTTTATGTTATATAGTAATGATGCAGTCATACAGAAGTAAGGTTTGAGTAAATCAAAACAAGTGATCGTTATTAAACTTGAAATGTTGCAGAAGCTCAGGTGGCATTCATAGTATGGCACAGAGAACTTTTATGATTAACTCAGGTTGAAAAAGTGAATGTGATGGAGAAGATTTTTGTTTTGTAAGAGGAAAGACCCCATAAAAATACATTTTTATGAATTTTCTTCCCTTTTCCTGTGTTCTGCTCAGACAAATGCACATATGTCATTCAAATACAGATTGAGCTGGCCACTATTTGGTAAATATCATTTTCATTTCAAGGTTTTGATTTGTGTTCCTTCTTGAATATAGACTAAGCTGTACAGCACTTGCATGCACAACTGAGGGATGTTTGCAATGACTGCAGATAACTCCAGTACTGCTAGTTAACTGCTTGTGGAGTTGTGGCTCCCAAGGATAGTCAGAACAACTATTTACAATGTCAGTTAATATACTTGTGTGAAATCAGGAGGAGATGCTGAGAGAATGCATTAAATTTTTTTTACATTTTATTTTTCATGCATTTTTAATGGATTTTTCTCTCTATTCTGGCTCTGTTGGTCTCGATGATGGTTAGAGCTGGAAAAGGGTGGTGGCTCTAGTATAGAATAACATCTTAGTTTTGGGGAGAAGGAGGTCATACACATAGGTTGTCAACAAGGAATGTATAATGTCCTTAGAAGCTACCAGTGATGTTTTTGTTCCCTTACACATTTAATTGTTTTGTTGCTGTCAGTGTCTTAAATACAGGGGTTTCTTTACTGAAACTTGGGCTTCTTTCAAAAGGTGATTCCTTAATTCTTACACTATGGCCAAACTCTCTAGTAATAATTTTTTTTCTCCTAGAAACTTTGGAGTTAAGACTTATAATCATAAAGCTTGTTTGAAACTTTGGCCATCTTTAAATACTCAAAGTCTTTGGTAATCTGCAGTAGTTGGGGGATTTGGTTTATCTCAGAGCATTCCTGGTCATGTATGACATGTTGGCAGGCCTTCTCACTCACGCTGTCCCCAGCAATTAAAGGGGGCAAGATTGGGCCACAAACCTCAGCTGATGCATCTTTTGCCCTGCACAGATTATTCTCTTTAAACTGTAGGAATGTGTTTAACTCTTGCAGATATCTAAGTAATAATAGAGCTTTATAAGACTAAACTAAATCAACCAAATGCATAAAGTTAAAATCCATGGGTTGTATGTTGCTGTGAATGTGTATTTTTCATAACCATGCAGAAACAAGAGAAGCCAAAGTTTGTCCTGTGTGTGACCTTTTCTGAAAATGGTGATACTATTACAGGAGACTCAAGTGGAAACATTTTGGTTTGGGGGAAAGGTAAGATAAAATTTCACTATTAACTTCCATTTTAATATTAGACTGTGAGTGTAGATTTGAGTATAGAGCTCCATTTCCAGAAGAATACATTTTGTTTTATCTTGAGCTCTTTCCCAATACCAATCCAGCAGATTGTGCCTGGACTCTTTTCTACAAGAAGCTAAAGAATATCTGTACCTAACTGCTAGAGCACAAAATTCTATCAAATGTGTTCCCTATGGTTAAATGCTGAAGCACAGAGCTATGCCAGCATCTGGGGCTTTTAGTGATGTAAGAGATGCCGAGAAAAATTATTTCTTTAATCACTGTATAGAAAGAAACGTTGTTAATGTAATTGATGATCTCCAGTCTCCTATCCTGTCCCTCTCTACTGTTTGCAGAAATTATTGACACATGCTTTTAAAAAGACAACAAATATCAGTATTTGTTTCCCTAGGAAGTCAAGCTAAAATATATTCAGATGTAATTGAATTCCTCAGCTTTATTTCAGATGAACAGATGGATAGGAAGAACTTCTTACAAAGCATTTTCTAGTAAGAAGAGACCTTTTTTTAGGCAGCAGAAGGCAATGCCTGCCAGAGGGCAAACAGCAGCAACATCCTAAACGTTTACTTAGTGCCTGAGATGTCATGCATAGGAATAAGGAGAATCCCTTAAAGGAGGCCTTGTTAGTAAAGGAAAAAGGGATATGGATGACAGCTTTTTCCTATTTACTCAGTGCTTTCTCCCAAGATACTACTCAAAGGGATGAGACCCTGAAAACAGTACCATGAATCAGTTATATAATTGAGCCTTCCTGAGCTGTTTTTGTAGATTTCTTTTTTTAACCAAGGAGTGTCAGCTAATTATGTCCATGGCCACTACACTGCTGAAGACAGAGGTGAATATACTGTTTGAAACTTGGCTTCTCATTTATTTCCTTTTCCTTTTTCCTATGGTAATTTAAAGCAAGGCACTTCAACACTTTTCCTTCTAAACTGGCTTTAGAAATTGCACTGTCCCATGTCCCTGTTCTTCATTGTTATTTTGGACTTCCAGCAGACAAGGGAGACAGGGGTAGTGCACTGCTCAAGGGCCAGTTTGCCATCATGCTGGTAGACTAATTTCTGCCATGACTGTAAGCAGCTTCTTCTGCCCTTTCTCCCAGAAATAAAAGGGAATTCTCAGTGTGCTCAAGATCTCAACTTCTGCCAGCTCTTTAGGGTTGGACAAAAATGTTGTTCTTGTTTTTCTATCTCAGTACAGTGTACTTTCTATGTCTTCACTACTTTTGACTCAGAGCTCTATGTGCAAGAGAGGGCTGCTTCCACCAGGTCAGACTACCCTTAGCAAAAACTTCCCTTTATAGAAATCAGTTGTGGCTGACATTATATCCATAGACGTGGATGAAGGAAAAGGCAATTGTTTTTTCCTAACTTGCATCAGTCCCTCACTTGTGCTAAACATCAAGTTAGCCAAGCTTTGATGCAAGGTGCACATTTCAGTAATAGAATCACTAGTAATCATTTATTTGTACTTCATAATATTAATGATTCACCGAATTAGAGATACTTAATTTAAAGTAGTTGGTTTTGACAGTGTTGAATCTAAGAAGCTACTTGAACAAGCCAAGTTCATCAATAAAGAAGTACAGGCTCCTCTGGAGAGTGATCAGCACATTCTGCCAGATATACAAGGACCTCTAGTTTAGTCAGATTTTGATACAAATTCAGGATCTGGAGGCTGTAGAATATCTTGGAGGATAAAAGTGACTGGGTTATGGGGTTTTTGCTGATAAGGTGCATAGTGCTACTGCAGGTCAAATGTGATGTCAAATTATTTTGCTTAAACCCCCTTAAAAGGTTTAAACGAACCTATTTTACTTTGTCCTTGACCTAGACTGAGTTAGTATACTTTTCATTTTTGAGATGGGGAGAATGTATCATAAGATGTATTAATTCAGCCTCTTCCGTGGGTCTGTGTGTTTTGGTCCAGCACCCCATGCCCACTGTTATCAGTGTTTAAATGCAATCCTTGAGAGATAGTAGAGAAATGGAGAAAAATAAATGAGGGGAAATGAGCTATTAAACTGGGTATTTCAGTAGTAATGCCTTTTTTCTTCTATTCAGGTACCAACAGAATAAGCCATGCAGTTCAAGGAGCACACGAGGGTGGAATATTTGCACTGTGTATGCTGCGAGATGGCACACTGGTCTCAGGAGGTGGAAAAGACCGAAAGCTGATATCTTGGAATGGAAACTACCAAAAAATTCACAAAACTGAGGTGATACCACCTATCTTGAAATTACTCTGCTACTTAAAATCAAATTCTCTTGTCCTCTGAGCAGCTTTTTTAATCAATAATTTTTCTTATGGATATCTATTTTATGGGAAAACAAGTCAATGATAAAATACAGTATTTTCGTATGCTGAGTTGGAAGGGACCCATCAAGGTCATTGAGTCCAACTCCTGGCTCTGCACAGGACACCTCAAGTTTTCAGTCCTCAGGTCATTCCTGTGATTCCCTATTCGTTAACATAATATTTTCTTTCTAAGTTTATGGTAACTGGAAAACATCTTCCCATATTATTTCTTCCTTTCTTTGCATTTAATAATGTGAAGTAATGTTTAACTTCAGAGTATTACAGTATTGAAATGGTTTTATACATTCCTCTTTCCCAAAATAATGTCAGGGTTTTTTTGAGGGTTTTAATACTTAAAGTTTTTCATTAATTTCTTGGTTGATATTGCTGTATTTTGAATGTAATTTAAACAAAATTTGAAAATTACTCCAGCTGCTATGTAGGAACTTAAAAGATTAAAGCAGAATTTGTTTGGACAGAACTGCTTTGACTGTATGTAAGAGAAGAACCAGCAGAAAAGTCTTTTACTATATAAAATTAAATAATAATTAAATAATAATAATTAATGTTGCAAATATATACACAACTGGAATAGCATGTCTGTTTTTTTACTTCCGTTTTTAAGACAGCACAAGCAACATGCTTGTGCTGTTTCTAACTGTGGTGTCCTTCTTTTTCTCTTATTTGTTCATATTCGGGTATTCCTTGTTATTTTAGATCTTCCCTTGAACATTATTTTAGAGATTTGCACTGGCTCTTTCAGAACCTAGGCTACAATTAAAGAAACATTCATTGCAAGAAAATGCTCTGAGTAGAAATGCTTAGTCTGATATCACAGCTGCAATTAAATACTATTGAATTAACACAGCATGAAGGAACCTTTTGTGTTTCTTGAAATATTTCGTTTATCTGAGTATTCTGTAGATAACAATGTCTTGTCTTGCAGTGTTATAGAAGTTACTGAGCTGGTGCAAGTTGTTACAAAGTTTTGCAAGATAGGCACACGTATTAATTTGTTTCATTTCTTCATTGTGCAATATTTATTAAAACACATTTACTAGGCAATGTGTTAAAAATGGCAATACCTGACAAAATGTCAGACTTATCTATCCTTTTGTTTGTTATGACCACAGATTCCAGAGCAGTTTGGTCCAATAAGAACCGTAGCAGAGGGAAAAGGGGACGTTGTCTTAATAGGAACCACCAGAAACTTTGTCCTACAGGGCACACTGTCAGGAGACTTTTTCCCAATTACCCAGGTAAGCTGGGTTTCCTTACAAGAACACTTCTAAATATGTAAGAGCAGTAAATATCCTGTTTAAAGTTAATTTTCATAAATATACATATGATTTATTATTACAGTACTTTCAGCAATAAGAATCATTATAAATATGCATCTGTCTAGAGCTAACATATATTTGGAATGTTTAATATATATATACTTTGGTAATTTTAATACTGTTTAAACATGTTTAGATTTGGTGGCCTATTCTTCTTCTCTAAAAACATCTCTGCTTGTGTAGGGTCACACTGATGAGCTTTGGGGTCTTGCAGTCCATTCCTCTAAGCCTCAGTTCTTCACATGTGGACATGACAAACACATTACACTCTGGGATGCAACCACTCACCATCCTATCTGGAGTAAGATTATAGAGGTATACATTTATTAAATGTAAACAGCTCTCCTGTTATAGAAATTCTCTAGTTATTTTGGGTTTTCTTAAGATTATTGTTTAAAAACCTTAAAAAATTAACTTGAGGGGAAAAAATCATTTCATGTTAACCTATTTTTGTCATAGAGATCAATGTAAAAGCTTTTTAATGTTGCTCTTCTGAGTACAAGTTAGATTAAATGCACTGTTTAAACCTCTGTTTTATTCTATGAAATATCTTAGCATTTGCTATGAAATTATACTTTAAAAAAATTAGGAAATTTTCCTTTCTGGAATGCTGTAGTGTTTTAGAAGCGGTGCATAAAAATCCTGGATCCCAACAATTCTCTGAAATTTACTTTATACTTAGTAATTCTTTCAAATTAATCACTTGCTTATAATTAATAAGGATATCCTTTCCACCTAGCCTCTAGGGCTAGTAACTACCAATTACTGAAAATGTCAACAGGTTTACTGAAACAGCTACAACATGATACTGTTTTAAAACACAGAAAATTAAGAACACAAGAATTTCTGTGAGATGGATCACTGGACTGGATTTTTTGCTTGTATTTTAAAATTATGTTTTAATGGTATGAGAGAAAAAAAAGCTATATTGGTATTTTCTGCTATAAACTGAAGACTTCTGGACCTCGTTCTTTGTAACTGGCCAAGTATTAGAAAGAAAATGCTTACCTTGTTTTCAGGCATATGTTTAAATTGCAAGAAAAACACTAGAGTTTTACAAAATAAAATGTTTTAAAATTGCACATCCAGTTTATGCTCTTATTCTCCCACTGAGCTGTAGCTTGGCAGGTGCTGGAAAAAGGTGTTGGTGTGTGTAAGAGTCAGGCTTTACCCCTACTGCAAAGTGCCACATGCCTTTGTTGAATAAGGGACTTGCTTGTCCTTCAGACTGTAGGTAAACTGCAGCTTTGATGCTTAATTCTAAGGTCAGCTCTAGTTTAAGAAGTTATTTTTGTCTCTTACTTCTTTTTGATTTGAAGCTGTAGTTGCCAATGTCATTGTTATGAAATCACTTGCCAAATTATTTTTAGATAGTAAAGAAAATAAAACAGTGGCCTTGTATAGAGGAAAAAGAAGTAAATTGGATAATATTTCAATTAGTTTAAAATGTTTTTTTACTCCTCAAGTTTATATTGAAAGAAAAATTACCCCTAAAAATCTACTAGATAGTTTTACTATGTTCCAGAGACAGATAATTGAAATGTATTTTTGGTATAACTTGATAACTTGGACTAGTAAAAAGTGTGCTTCTTTCTGAAATATTTCAGGATCCAGCACAGTCTTCAGGTTTTCATCCTTCAGCATCTGTTGTTGCAGTAGGAACACTGACTGGAAGGTAAGAGGTGCAGAGCTACACCTTGGGCACCAACAAACACTGATTTTTCCAGCTCACATCCAAGTTCATGTTCTGGCTTTGCAGATGTATGCAATGACACATCTTCATTCCCTATTGATTTCTATTCAATGTCACAGTGAAATTTATTTGTATTGCCTTAGTGCCTAGAAATCCTAGGCTTGGGCCAGGACCCTGTGTTTGCTGAGTGTTGCATGAACAAAGAGATGGTTTCTGCCTTGGGAAAGAGAGATCAGGCATGGGAAGTACTGTCACCATACCAGAGACCTAAATGTTAAATCTTTGTGTCTCCTGGGAGAAAGGAGAGGGTAAAGGAGGAGTCTGATGTAGTGGGTTAACTTTGCAGATGTGGAGGGAGATTTCCTCCCAAGGCCTTTAGGGCTGCATGGAGGAAATCACATAGAAAAATTTTGTGCATTGGAAAATGTAGCAAGTGGTTCATGATCCCTAATGCAGTGACAACCAGAGGCTTTAAAAAAATTGGTGAATGTTCCACTGTGCTAGTCATGGTGTAAAAATGCACATTAAGAGACTTATTCTGCAGGAAGAGTGTGAGGGATAAACAAAGCAGAGGAAACTGAGGTGCAGGAGAGTGTTTTAGACAGCAGGTTGAGCCCTTGATGACATCAGTGGCAGCTGCTGAGTTTATCTGTGGTCGTCTCTCATAGGACGAACTGCCTTTGCCTAACTTCATCCTCTCCTTTAATGTCACTTGAGGGCAGACTTGGCTGTTAGTACTGAAAACAGTTCCAGTTCACTGAGAACATATAGGAAGCTTGTAGGTTATGAGGCAAGCTTATTTCAAATTTTATATCAGCCCTAAATAAAGGACTTACTTTTGTTACTGAATGTACTTTATTTAATAAATAAACTATAACAAAAGGAGAAGCTTAGAGAAGAATTTTCTCTTTGTCTTTAGTAATCTGATGCAAGTATTGAAACGTAAATTCTGTCTCTGTCCTTTTTACATGTTTCCACAAACTAATTTTTGGTTCATTAAAATTAAGTAATTAAATAAACTACCGAAAAATAATGAATTAATTCATTTTAAAATAAATTAATCATCTTTCTTCTATCAGAAGAGAATGGTCCTGATGCTTGCTTGTGTTTTCCCTTGCTCTAGGATGTAATGCAGGCATCAATTTAAACATCAGCATGGCATAGAGGAAGGCCTTTAAAGGAGAAGGGACATCACAGGCAATGCTTACTTTATTCTTACACATGACATATTAAAACACACTAAAATCTGAAGACTGATGTTGGAGTCAATGCCCAAACATTTTTATGGTTAAAAAAGATGTGAAGGAAACTATCCTTGTGTTAAAGGAAAAATAGACCAAACTGAGTAGCAGCTTCTGTTTTTCTTTTCTTGGTATAAAACTTATGCTATTTTGACAGAAGAAAAGTTGGTCAAGATTACAGTAGATTTAAATTCCTTATGGAATGATTTATTGGCCTCTTTCTGTGTTTACAACAGGTGGTTTGTGTTTGACACAGAAACAAAAGACTTGGTCACTGTACACACAGATGGAAACGAACAGCTGTCTGTAATGCGTTACTCACCAGGTTTGAGAGCATTTATTTACTGGGGGAAAAAAGGCGTTGAATTTTTTTATTAAATTAGGGGTTGGTTTGTTTTAAAATAAGTCCCCACTTGCCATACTGAAGTTGAAAATAAGTGTGCCATGAAACATTGGCAGGACTTTATGGGTGGTGTCTTAAGCTCTGGTTTTGTTTTCCCTCCCTCCCCAATACATTCAATATGGTTTCACTGTGAAGAAGGGAAAAAATAGACTTAACTCTGCAGGTTGTTGCAATCAAGTTAGCCCTAAATGGACTATAGCTGCTTCCAGAAATGTCGTGTTTTTAACAGTAGTATTTGTTGGTATAAAATTGCTGTTTTGTAGTCTTGATAGATATATCAATATGCAACTAGAAAACTAAAAATATACTTTCATTTATTCATTTTTCAGTATCCAAGCCTTTAAGAACAGCTCCTCTTGTCTGTGACATACAAGCTTTTCAAAATTAGCCTAAGTTCTTTCTTACAGGAATAATTGCAGTTTCACTTTTGTGTTTATAGATGGAAACTTCTTGGCAATAGGTTCCCATGACAACTGTATTTATATATATGGTGTAAGTGAAAATGGAAGAAAGTACACTAGAATTGGCAAATGTTCAGTAAGTAACCTTTTTTTTCCTGGTTCATTATCAACACCCAAAGTGTATTTTGTAGCACTGTATTAATACTGTCACATTGTGGCACACAGTGCAGTTAATACAATAATTTTCTCTTTGTAGGGTCATTCCAGCTTCATTACTCATTTGGATTGGTCTGTTAATTCACAATATCTCGTGTCCAATTCAGGAGACTATGAAATCTTATACTGTGAGTAAGAATTATGTTTGGTCCTTTTGTGCAAAGTTCAGGCAGTCTAACACAGATTTAAAATTTAAATGAGACCATGTAACTGCCAAGATCAACCATATGTTTTAATTCATCTGGTGTAATCAGAAATCTATACAATTTGAAAATTAAATATATAGTTATGTGGGGTTTTTTTTCTTTTGTAGGGATCCCCTCTGCTTGTAAACAAGTTGTGAGTGTTGAAACAACTAGGGATATAGAATGGGCCACTTACACCTGTACTTTAGGATTCCATGTTTTTGGTAAGTATATTTCCTCTTGCAAGCTCTTACCATTCTTCTTATTAACAAACACTTGGAATGCCAACTTTTGCTTATGAAACATGACTATTCATAATTCAGGGAAAAATACAGAACTTCTGCTATGCCATTTTTATTACAATCTGTCTTCTTATTTCAATCCAGAAAGACTCTGATTTAATATTCTTGCTAGCTTCAAGTACAAATATCATATTACAACATAAGTGGGAGATAAGTAAAAAATCATGCACTGCCCTTTCTGTCACAGTAGAGCAGCTTCTCATAATTTTTAATTTAAAGTACCAGTTCTGTGAAATTGTCATGTATTTAGCAGTTACTGGGTCAAATCCCCTACGAGAAATGGTTTCTTTGCTCTTGTTGCTGTGCAAACACAAAATCGATGATAGTCTCCCTCATTAACAACTTTCCATGTATTGTGATACAGTCTGTAGCAATTAAATTGAGTGAAAGATATTAAAGAAGAAAAACATAACCAAATCCAATGGTTTGTTTCCATGGGACTTCTCTTTTCCCAGTTTTGAAGGATCTACTTTCCCCAGCGTAGTGTGATGCTTTGTACTCATTCTACAATGTGTGCAGAACTGGACAGATGGTTACAAACACTGAGTACAAGAAGCTTCAAATTCTTGAGTCCTCAAGAGGAAATAGGAAGCCATGGTAGAAGTTCAGAGAAGAGTCTGGTTTAGTATAAGTGGTAAACAAGGAATATTTGCACCCATGAAGTAGAATAGATTGCAGTGATGTGTTTGAAGGTAGCCAGAAAGGACACGTTTTCAATGCTTGAAGATGCTATGGCAGTAGCAGCATGCTTGGAAAACATGTTCACATTTTCTATCATTTAGCAGTGCTTGGATATCACTTGGACATCACAGCATGCAGATTTGGTAAAAGCAGGAAATCCCGGAAGATTGGCTGCATGTTGACATAATGTATTTTTCATTGAAGGGATAGAGGCCCTTATGGAACTATTAAAGTATTTCTGGGGTTTGAGTACACCCTATACATAGTTACAGAGCTACAAAGGCTTTGCATTTAGCATCACAGGTTTAGATACTCTGAGATATTAAATACTTTATATGAGGGTTCCTTACTATTAAATTCAGATTCCTGAAAAATACAGCGCTATTAGAATGTGGGGCTGCTTATGGTGGATTTAAAGTCAGAGGAGAGAGGCATGTTACACTTGAAAGGGATTCTCCCCATGCCTTGCAACAGATCAGCTTTGTGAGCCAGACCATGGGACAAAATAATCTATTGAGGGGGAAGGAGAGATGACACTGATAAAAACTGTAGTGCTAAAATCCCCAACCGTTTTAAAAATATTTCATTAATAAAAGACTTACTACAATTTGATGACAAACCCAGTTAGTGCCTACTGCTTTCAGTAGGGAAGGAGTAGTTTGGAAAGTTGAAATAAGTCAGGTATTTTCAAAGTATTTGGGTGTGATGAACCTTGTTGTATCTGTAAAAACAACTGGTTAGTGTCAACTTGAGACCATTAGTACTTATTTTCAACACCTCAAAGAGAACGGGCAAAGTACTGGAAAACTGGAGAATGAATGCAATATCTGCAGGACCATATATATACCTTCAGAACCCATATGGAGAGGCTAAAATGCAAAGTCAGGGGCTAAAATGATAAACTGAAGAAGCACGTAGATTATGGGTTGGAAACCAGTCCGTTTTTATTGGACGTCAATCAGTACTTTGGGTCCTCAGAGCAGCCAGTTAGAACAGTCTTCACATGCTTGCTGGAATGGCCTCACTGGACACAGAGGCAGCAATCACAGCATCCAGGATGTGGGGCTTCTAGTATATTGATTTTTCAGTAGCTATAGCTGACTGAAACAAGGGGTATTTTCTCTCTCTGACAACCACATAAAAATCTCAAACTATGTGTAGCACCAGTAGATCAGCATAAGCAACGCAGGGGAAAAAGGAACATTGGTCTGTAGAACACCTGTCTTTGAGCATGGGAACAGATTAGTCAGTCTGGAAGTGTTTGGAGATGATTCAACTGAAAGTCAATAGCATGTAAAGAAGTGTGCTTGAGGGAGGATGTTTTAGTCATGCAAAGACTTTAAAACACTTACTGATCTTTAAGCTCTTTCAAGAGCCATGTGCTGCTGGATACACAAGTAAGGTATCAGTTCATAGCACATGCCCAGTTTTGAAAAAATAGTGTTTGAGGTGAAGGACAGGAACAGAAGAAATCAAAGATACTGTACAAACCTGACAACATGGCAAGCAAAGCAGAACTGGTTGGATTCAAAACTGACTAGAACACTGTAAATTGAATATTGTGTTTGAATATATTTATTAAATAGCATGCATGATAAATCAGCATGTAAAGTTTGTAGGTGGTATAAAGCTGCAGGATTAGCAGGTTGTCTTGAGAAAGAGGAGTGGTATGAAAAAAAGAAGGAATTCAACAGAGCCAAAGAGGAGGCTCCCCACTGGAATGGCAGAACCCAGTTGTACAAATGCAGAACAGATGAGAGCAGATCTGCACAGAAACATCGGATTACTCTTGCATACGAACTGAACGTGAGTCAACAGCATTGTGCTGTTGTAGGAAAGGCAGATACATTAATGAGATGTGGAATGAAAAGGATGCCATGCAAAATGTGAAGCCATCATCTATTTATCAGTATCAGCTTCAGTCGCAGCTGGAATGGCTGCTTCTGGTTTTTGCACATTGGACCAACAGATAATGTGCTGAGTAGCAGGAATAGTTAATTATCCATCTAAATATTGTTCTGGGAGAAGAGATGTAATGAATGAACTTTAGAGAAGAAGAGGAAAAAATAGCGTAGCATCAGTCTTCAAATGAGAGAAAGGAAATGGTCTCTTTTACAGGTCTGCAGAGGATGGGAAAAAATAAGGACTACTTTTTCAGCGAGGGGAATTCAATTTGCATATTCAGAAAAATGGATAGTGAGGCACTGGGATAAATTTTAAAAGAACCAAGAGATTCAAAGAAAAGCCCTGCTATTATCCTTTCCCCGTTTGAAAATGGCAGTCTTTAACCATTCTTTAACCATTTCCTTCAGGGGTTATTTCCAGCTTGTCATAGTGACCTCTTGGGAAGACTCCTGCCTCTTTTCAGATAACATTAGATATTCATATAGCCTTCTTCTTGTCAAAGCAGATATTTAAACAAGGTTTCCTGTGTCTCTTTGTTCTGCATATTTAAAATTCCACAAGTAGCAATTATTGTGTTTCTTTGCAATTTCCGTTTCTTTGGGCCTGTTTTACTACCCCTGATCTAGCAACACAATTGTTTCCATACATATCAGGAAAGTTAAGAACAGTCTATAAATCAGACTTTGCATTTTATTTACAGCAATTTGTAATTCCTTATAAAGACATGGAATTACCTCCTCGTAGTGACTTGCTGTGCAGTGATATAAAGGCTGTATTTGGGAAGAATCCCAGTGATTGAAGGATAGCTCTTCCCATGGTGCATGGCAAATGCCCACTGTGGGGTCAGAAGTTATCCCAAAGAAGGAGGAACTGGAATGTGCTCTTGGGACACTTGAACTTGGGAGTTCTTAGGGGAGCAGCAACTCTCTCACCCTGACGTACAGCAGCACCAGAGGAGTGCGCACTCGAGTGGGCAGGGCTGCAGGGACACACTGCAGAGGATGGGTGACACAGGGACAGGCACTGAAAATCACAGAGCCAAGACATGGCAGGGGTTTTGCCAAGTCATAATGGCAGAACACGCAGTATAACTGAAGATGACAGTGGTCTCTGAAAGCTTGGTGCCTTTTATGTTGAGTAAGGATTAGATAAAATCTAAATTAGAAAATCATAATCAAAAAAAGCCTGCAGTATTGCATACAAAATCCTGACATTTCAATAACTGTGTGGATTTTAGTAAAATTGCAATTTATTGCAGACAAGTATTCAGAGGCTTTAAAGATGTGGTGCACAGATTTGGTCTCTGCACTGTTGACCTTACAGTTTGATTTTAGGATACTACTTTGTGCAAGAACAGCAAAGAGTGGGGAAGGAAGAAAAGTACTTATAGTAGAACAAAAGCATGTAAAAACCTTATAGTAGGTTCAGTTCCTTTTCAAGGGATCTATTAATTAATAATAATTTAAACTATATAATATCTTTTTTTCATTGACTTTGGACTTTAGTAATGTGAAGAAATTACTTTTGGATCATGCTCTAGTCTAAAAATCATACCCATGTATTATGAAAGAAGTGTGTTATACATAAGGAGAAGGGAAAATAAAAGCAGTAGCTTACTTCTCCACATAACCATATGAAAATTCTTTTGGGCTCAGACATGATTGTAATTCTGCAGATTGTGTCTTCTCAGAGTAAAAAGCACTTTGCTGACTAGGGGGAATAAAGCATTTTTTTATATGCTTGATTACCTATTAGGATCTGGACTTAGGCTTTTATGGAAATACATATTCTGACTCAGATGCAGTTATTTTTATAGGTTTTTCTTTTCCTTAAACAAGTCATCCTTTATTAATATTTTAACAGTAACTTAGGCTGTCACTTTTATTTTCATTATAAAAGCCCTTAATTAGTCCCTTTGTGTTTCAGGTGTATGGCCTGAAGGTTCAGATGGTACAGATATCAATGCTGTCTGTCGATCCCATGGAAGAAAACTGCTATCAACAGGAGATGACTTTGGCAAAGTACATCTCTTCTCATATCCATGCTCACAGTTTAGGGTAAGATATTTCCCCAAAATTTACTCAAATTTGAGTTTGCTGAAATGCATTAAGTGTTGTTGTCCTATGATCAAAAAATACCCCAAACACATCAAAACAGAAAGATTGGAAGTATTTATACATCTAAGGCATTTATTTAAGGTTGATTGAGACAGCAATTAAATTTAAAAGCTAATTTAATATTAAAATACCTTAAGAGAATTATGTGATGCCTTGTTTCATTGTTGCATGAATGTTCTAATGAGATGCTTTTATGACAGCTGTTATTCTCACTAATATGGTGTTTTCTAGGCTCCCAGCCATGTGTACGGTGGACACAGTAGTCATGTAACTAATGTAGATTTTCTCTGTGAAGACACCCATCTCATCTCCACAGGAGGAAAGGACACAAGTATTATGCAGTGGCGAGTCATTTAAAGGAAACATCAGCATGAACATACACAGTTGAGTTGACCATGCACAGAACTTATGTATAAACTGTATATTTAAAACTTAACAGTATGTTTGCAGTTTAGCCTGGTCACTGTGATTTTTGTTTAAAAAATTCTTACAAACCTCAGGAAAATTAAGCCCTGTGCTGGTTACCTTACTCAGTCTAGCATTTTTTTTCATTGTGTCACACCTTAAGATTGCTCGTTCTCTGTTGTACAATATACAATGCAGTACAAGTTTAATATAAGAAATGTGGCTTGACAGTTTGCAATACAGTGGTATCAGCAGAATGTGACTATCTTAAATGTTTTCTATAAACACAGCTAAACTGGTCACAAAAATGCCTTTCAAAGACTGTATATATGTGCTTATTCGTTTCACTATCTACACTTTGTACTATATATCTACTTATTTAGAAAAATCTATGACAATGTCAAGGTACTGAACTGTTTCTGCTGGAGGCTGATGAATAGATACAAAAAGCATTAACTGCAGTGTAAGATGCAAAAATTAGTGTTCTAGACCTGAAAATGTGAATGCTGGTAAATTTGCATTCTCTTGGGAACAGCACAGTGTGGGTGTTACCCATGAGGAGTTGTGTTCCTTCTCCAATGAATCAGCAGGCTTTGTCCCAGTTTAACCTGAATTTCTCAGCAGGGCTTACAGATGTCTGTGTGGTTCAGGTAGTCTATATGAGTTTAAATTAAAAATCTTTTTACTTGTATATGAAAAATTTCTTTTTGAAAACAAACCAATAAAGCTTGGCCACATCCCCATTATTGGCTCATATATTTAACTAATATGTATATTAATCAGCATGATGCTATATTGTACATGTATAAGATTTTAGCAGTTCATAACAAATGGTAAGGCCATCTAGCTTTACTTTTTTATGCTTATGGATATTGTATATTTGTATTTTAAGACCAAGTAGACCAAGTCTAAAGATATCTTTTTAAGTGTACCATAAACCTGCAGAGGGTAAAGGAAGACTTGGAAGCCTACATGAAATATTAATGTGTAACTTCTGACCCCTGTGTTTTGTGCATGGATGGGTATTTATAGTATGAAATAAGATTGTGTTTTGCAATGAAGTAACAGTGGAGGTGGTATAAAATGGTTAAGAAGGCCTTATCAATGTTGATTGTGACACAGATTGAAATGTATTGTTTACTATGAGGAATGTATCTGAAGAATTTTAAAAGAGGAGTTCTAAGTGGACTCGTAAAAGGTAATATTAAAATTTTGCTTGTAACAGACAGTAAATGTTAATTCTCTGAACTCTAAAGCACTGGTTGTTTAGAGTGATTTAAATGAAATTGAATCAATAAATTTTGAAACTTTTTTATTACATCTCCAACCTCCTACACTGAAAGTGCAGGACACCAATAAACATGTATTAAAGTGAATTCTCCATGTATTCTTCCTGTTTAGTAAGGTGTCTTTGTTTAAGCATGATGTAGAAGAGACAGGCTTTTATTTAACAACAGACATTTGTGATTTCTCGATTAGAGATGCATTTGAAAATATTTGGCAGGAAAATCTGGATTTTGGGGTACATAATTTTATGTGTGCCCATGACCCTGGGAACATAATGACAATGCATACCTAGAGAGTGAAACTCCAGCTTTGCAGCAGGGAAGGATGCACCACATGCTCTCACCTACAAACTGCCTTGGTCCTGCCTCCAGTACACATCTCCTGGTTCTGGGTACTCAGCTGGTGGAATGTTGTTCCACTGCTCAGAGTTCTGCTCACGGCAAGAGCTCCTGACCATTTCTGTGTTAGGAACTTGTCCCTCAGGCAGGACCTTTGAAGGCCATGGTTTCAGGGTCACTTTAACCTGATGTAACCTGGCACTGTCACTGAAGGCAGAGGTCTTGATCCCAGCTGGTTACTCTGATCCCGTGCAGCAGCACAAGAGTTATTGTGGCCATAAACAGAATCCAGCTGGGCCGCAACAACTAATGCAGACAAAAAAACCGTTTCCTCAGTTCCTGATCTAGCTGTGCAATGTGGAAAAATAAATGGCCAGAGGAGCACTGGAACAACTTTTTTAATAGTGATGTTAATCTCCCTCTTCTTGAAGTGTGTGAAGCTGAGGCACAATACCCTTACCCTTTCTAAGGTTAATCCAGTCATAAGAGTCCATAACACACAAGTGACAGGTTTTCATTGTGTCTGAGTGCTTGGTTATCCACCTTCTGTTTGTTGATTTTTATTTTTTTTTTTATTTGCTTTTGCAAATGGGGTGCTTTTAGGTTTTCTGCTTTTGGAACTGTAGGTGATTTGTCATTACTTGCAGCAGAGGAAACAGGAGTTGCAAATTGGTTCAGCTCATTCCCTTTTCATCCTTCTCACATGATGCCACTCCTGGGATATCGTAAAGCATTTGTGATCCCTTTCTTCATTTTAAACTGTTATCCTTTAGAAGAAATAGATGAGGAATACTACAAGTTCATCCCTAGGGTTACTGATCAAAGGGCTTTTCAGCAATCCCATCCCATCTGTGCCTCTGCTGCTCCTCTGTTTCTTACTTTTGCTGTTAAATGTGTCTTTGTTCCTCTATAAAAACCTGATAAACGTATTAGCTGAATTGGCAAATGGTGGGTAATGTCTTAAGCCAAATATCCGTTTGATGACTGTTAAAGTGATTCTCCTTTCTTTATCCAGGAAACTCTACACAATTTTGCCATTGTTAGAGCTAATCTTCAGCTCTCCCCTCTTCCATCCTTGTTCCTTTGTTCTTGTATTTATTTGTTTTCTCAGGAGTGTCTTCTTTTTCACTTTAAATGAAAAAGAGAACAAAATAAAATAAAGGAAGAGTTATGCCTGAACTTTGTGTATTTTATTCTCTCAGAAATACCTGAATTCTTTACCTGACACTCTGTCCGCAGCACCTCTTTCCCTTCCCTACCACAGAGCATAAGGCTGGTCTGAAGTCCACAGCTGAAGACAGGCCTGGGCTTCTGCTTCTGTCTGTTCCTTCCCCTCATCCTGGCTGCAGCAGGTGCAGTGTTGCTTGAAGAAGAGACTCATCTCTTCATGTGTTTTGTGTATTGCTGTTGTCTACCAAGCATTCAGATACTCCCCTTCGACTTCCTTTGATTTCAGTTCCCATTTCTTGCTTTTCTTCCCTTCATTTCTAGCATCACTCTTCAGCTTCCAGGACTGCATCCATGACTGGCACATGTAGCTGCCCTTACCTGCTCAAAAAGCCTGACTACCTCTCTGATAGTTTCAGGGCTGTGTTCCTGGTTTCTTATTGTAAGTCTGTTCACACTTCTGTGACTTGCACTTCAGAGCATCAGTGAGTGCATCTGCTTTTAGCCCTTTCTCCCTGCCCTCCCACCTGCTTGTGTGGAGGGACCAGCACTGTTCCGTTGTTTCTCAATTGTCTCTGTCTGTGGGCAGCCTGTAATTTGTATCATGTACTTTGATTTTGATATATTTTTGAGTTAGGGATTTTTTTTCTCTGTTCTGTGGCATTTAGCGATGGGATTTGGGATCCTGTACTCTCCAGCAGTATGACTGTCATATCTGTCCAAAATGATGAGCATGTATTTGGGTAATGCTTCTCTGTTAGGGTCTTCAAAGTGATTAGCTACTAAAGTTGATACTATCTATTCTCTTAAGTCTTAAATTATTCAGAAAACAATACAAATGCTTTCAAAACATGTCTTTCTCCCTCTTTTACACACTTATAAAATAAACATAAGACTCAATCTGGTTTTTAGGATCATTGCCCATTTCCAAGTACAGATGTTTCATTATTTTGTTTGCCACTTCTGCCTGTCTCCATATGTTTATTTTACTCAGAAAGGATGTATGTTTGTATGATATCAAAACTACAGCCTTTTCTAACTTAATCCTATATGCACTATTTTAATTATTTCCTGAAAGATGATTATAACATAAATGTTTCTGATAGTGTTTGGTTTTGACAGGTTGTTGAAACCTGAGAGGTATCAACAATTTCCAGCAGATAAGCTCTACAAAAACCAGTCACTATAAAAAAAAAGTTTAAAAAAAAAGGCAAAGAAGGAGTTAAATGTAAAAGAAAGTAATTTTTGCAATGCTGGTGAATTAAAAAAACCCTACCATTTCAAGTTATTTTAAAAAATTCCTTGTGGAGCAAGTCAATTTTGTTAAAATGGATTTTTTACTATTGTAATTAATACGAGGTTAGTGAATTCAAGGTCATATTTCCTATGTGAAATGTTTCAATTATTTTTATTCAGCACAAGATTTAATATTAGAGGATATTATTTTCCTTCTAAAGTGTTCATGTGACAAGAGCTTGCAAGGGCAAACAGCCCCATTTTTGCAAGGGTTGGCATTTTTAATTTCTTCTGGTTCTGCTCAGGGAAGCAGGCAGTCTTTTTGCTCTGTTTTCTACTGGAAATAGGGCTGTTGACAGATCTTCAATTGCATCCTCAAAAAATCCTACAGATGGCAAGGAAAATGTCACTTTAATTACTAGTGGAAAGAACAGACTTATGGGAAGCCTAAACTGAAATTCTTTTCTCCCATTGCTGGCTGGGATTCACAGCTGTGCCTGCCCTGCACAAAAGATGCCCCAAGCCAGGACACCCCCTCGTCCAGAAGGGAGATGGGGGGCTGACCCCTGAGGGGAAGGACAGAACTGCTCTCAGATGTCTGCTTGTGGATGGAGACTGCTGACTGCTGGATGAGTGAGGATATTAGTGGTTCATGCTCTTGCTGGGAGAGATTTACATTTCTCCTTAGTCATGAATTTCTGCAGCAACTTCATTTTTCTTAATGGAACTACTTTCCCCCCGAATTCATTAAATAATCGCAGAAGACCAAGTGATAATTTGTACAGAGGTAGCAATGGCAGTGCAGACAAAGCTGCCATCCAGCTCTGAGTCCAACAGACCTTATTTGAGTCAGCAGTGATAGTAATGGGCTAATCTTCAAAAGCCACTTTGGAGACCTTTGTCAATCAGGATGGTTCACAGCACTGTGGATCCCCTGTTTCCTGCCAAATGTGGAAGTAAAATAAGGGGGCTCTTTTCAACAGGGCCTGTCACTGTCACCTGATGCTGTAGGCACTGCTTTGGACCTCACTTTTTTTCTTGTTAGGAAAGCTTGATGTCTTGGACTCATGTGGTTCCTCCCTACTAGCTTCACAGAGGTTTGGCTCTACCATCTTTTGACTGACTACAGACTACATTAAAGGAATTTAGACATTTCTGTTTGTTTGTAGTGGACATGTCTGTCCTTAAAGGCTGCCTCTTTGGGTCTAGTGTGAGGTGCTGAGCTCAGAACCATGGGAATGGTGACCTGCTTTCTGGGTCTCCATGCAACTGAATGGGTTTTTAGCATGATCTTGTAAGAGATGAAAATATTTTAAATCTGCCCTTTGGAATTACCTAGAGTAAGCATGTAGCCAGAGGGAAGCAAATTCATCTGCTCTGTGGATTGTCAATGCTACACAAGCTACAGTTGCTCCAAATTCCAGGTCGTAGGATAAAGAAATCTCCTTCAAGCTGTTCAGTCATTATGGTTAGAAAGAAAAAATTAAAAAGCCTAGGTGAGTTCTGCAGCCATGTTAGATTACTGTAATTTGCCATTGCCTTGCTTTGCCCTCACACTGCAGAGATGTGCTGAAGGGGGAACAGTGCACGAGCCTGAAGAGAGCTCCTCTCTACAAAATCAATTGCCCGACTGTTCTTTCTGGATACAGTTTCTCATTGAGATAAATGTCAACATTTTAGGGTTCCTTCCTCTCAGCCTTGCTGCTCTTTTCATCAGCTTTCATTGACATTATAACATCAAATTTATGACATAAGTGTATAACCACAGGGAAAGTTATTACGCCAGAGGTTCAAGTGTTTTGGCCTCTTTACAGCACCTAAAAAGAGCAGAAGCTGAGCTGTGTCTGAGAGTCTCTGTCTACAGCTCGAACAGTTGGAGAGTGAGCTGACAGGAGGCTCAGCCAAAGTGAAAAGCCCTGTGGCATTTCCCGTATGTGCAGCTCCTGCTCAGCAGAAAATCTGGCCACATGCAGTGCAGCAGCCTGGAGAGCCCCAGCTGCCTCTGACTTCAGGAGCACAGCATCACCTCTGTGCCATCTCCCTTCCAACTAGTTTTAGGTGAGAGAGAAAGTCACCTTTGGCCCTGAACAGGTCCCCAGGGTCTGCCTGCAAGGCAGAGCTCCTCCCTGCTGCCTGGACGTCTGCAGCTTCCTGCTTCAGCTTCCCTAGTGATTGTAAACCCTGCTCTCAGAAGGCATAACAGGAAAAATAAAGTGCCAGTGAGCTCCTCCCTTTCCAAGAGGAGGCACTGACTATCTCCCTGAAAGCAAAGTTTGCCCATCTTCACTGGAAAAAGTGTAATAAAATAGAATTAAAGTATATCAACAGTCTATTTTTCCTACTTATTCTCTGCCCTTTCCTATATTACTTCTTTCCCTTCTTCTTCCTATTTCCTCATTTTTTCCTTTCCATGTAATTCCCTTTTCTTTCCTTTTCTTGTAAAAATAAAAATCCCAAACTTATGTAATTCCTTCATTTTTCTGTAATCTCCATTTTCTTATCACCTTTAGCACCTGCCATACTCTTCTGCTACTTGATTCTTTGTTCCATTCTCTTCCCATCCTTTCCTCTTCAGCCCAGAACTGGATGAAGTGCTGCAAAGGAAATCCAGGTGCAGTGAGTGACCTCACTATGGCTCCTTTGGGCTGCCACAACAAACCTAAGATGAAGCCTTTGCCAAATGGTGCCAGCGATCGTAGGGATGTGGTGATGGGTGCAAACCCAACATCCAGGACTGAACATCTCTGAATTTTGGGAATCTTTGAATCTCGCTTTGCGCCTGAGTTTGGTAATCATGTTCTTTCTGCCTCAGCGAGGTCTCTGAAATGGTACAACTTTATCTTCGGCAAAAGTTCTGAGTCATGTTGCTCTCTGAGGAACAATTCCTTTTAGAAACAAAAGCATATGTATATTACTGGATATGATATAATGAATTGATATAATGAATTCCTCTCAAGGGTGACTTTCACAAGGCTATATCTTCCTTGCTTAGGAAAAGCCTTCCAAAAATAAGTGTGTAAAACAAACTATTGTGGACATTCGTTTTCCTTGAAAAGAGGTAGTTTTGTGGACAAGTCCACAGGAAAGTGCCAGAGTTTCAAGAGAAAGCTCTGAGCTGGACAAATTCAGGGAAAAAATGACCACAAGATTCTTGCTGCACCAGCCTGGACATGGCATGGAGCCTCTGAGAAAAACAGCTGGATGACCTTGAGCTCCTGATAGGAGGATATTTACAGAGGATGTTGCCCCTGTTGCCCAGGCTGTGTGACTGCTTAAGGAGGGCATCCTCTTCCACCTCCTCCTCTCCTAACATGAAATCTCTGAAGCAACAGAGCAGGCCCCAGGGCAGTTTTTGCAACAGGACCCAGAGGCATGGCAACATATCCATCAGGGTTTGCCATGCAGGAGGTCTCAGCTGGGAAAGATGCAGCCGTAGGGACAGCACTTTTCTTGTGCAGATCTTTGCTGGGTTCTGCAGGAGAATTTGCAGTTAGAGAGAGGTGCAATGGGAAGAGGGAAGACAAATGAGTCCATCAGGATTTCCCCTAGGGCAAAGAGCAAGTGAATTAACAAGACTACAGTCAAAGATTACATATCTGTTGATACAAATTACCAGTGTTAAGTCTCTTAGAAGATATACAATTCTGATTGCAATATAATGTCAGATTTGTCCTAGCGAATTACTACATGGTCCAGTCATGTCTTTCTGTCAACACAGGGATCTGGTGGTCAACCAATGAATGTTGATGAGGAAGCCTCATGGATTCTGATACAAGAAAGACTTTTAATGCTGTTCCATTTTTGTGCCCTTAGTGGCCAGCAAGATTGAGATCTGTCTTTCCTTTCTTGCTTCTTTCTACAAGAATAAATAAAACAGCAAATATAATTGTCTGATCTAGTAACCTCACTGCATTTCTGTATCACTTCTCAACCACCTCATGGGCAATTAAACCTCCCAACCCTTTGCAAGGGTAGACATTGCACAAGCTTATATCCAGTGAGGTGCTGCAGCTTGCCCAGGGACAGGGGGTACCTGTGCCCAGGAGGCAGTGCAGGTACAGTGGTGAGTGGCAGAACAACCCCTGTCCTTACCTGGTGGTTTGCAGTCCCTCGTGGGCAGCTGCCAGGGCTGGATGGGTGAGGACTGGGGCACATGGTGGCTGTGATTTCAGCTCTTTGTGCCCCTTTATGCTGTGCAGCCAAGATTTCTATAAAACGAAACATTGTAGTTTTATATCTCAACCATAATGTGATTTACATAAATTTATTTGTCTGTTTGATTTGTGCCTGTACAAACCTATCTTAAAGAAATTATATTTTTAAAAAATAGATTATCAGTGAAATCACATATGGATTTTCTATTTTAATCAAGTTTTAAATTCTAGTATTACCATGAAACTCTCTAGCTTAATAAGCATCCTCCCTGCCTTATGCTGTCTCCCATATGTCCCATGAGCTGGGCGGTGACCCACACTCTAAAGGATTAGTCAGATGATAGTAATAAGAAAATAGGTTTTATTTTTGCTCATTATTTCTTCATATGCTTACTACCTTCAGCAACCTCATCACAAATTATGTGGTTGAGTTTCTCCAAGCCACTGTCACTTGGAGGAGACTGTATATCAGATCTGTGGTCTGACACAGTTGTTTCTTTATACAAACAAAGAATATTGTGCCTGCTAGGAGATTTAGAATAATTGCTTATAAGAAAGGACTAAAAGTTTTGGTTTCAAACAAACAAGGAGGCCCCTTAGATATAAGGGAAACAGCTCCTTTAGGAGAGCCTCTCTGTCTGAAGTGAGCTTAGATTCATTGGTGGGGCCACTTGGGAAGAGGACGGAGCAGACCTGCTATGGAACAGGGAAAGCATGAGCTGGGATTTGTGCTTGTGAGGCACAGAAGTGGTGGGAGGCTCCCTTCCCCTGGCCCTTCAGTAACTTTGTCTCTAATTATTTTTTAATGTATTAATGACCACTGAAAACAGCAGATAACAGATATTTATTAGCTATCAAGAAACAAGCATGGCCTTGAATAAAAGGCATATACATGATTACCACCATGGGTTTTGTTGCTGTCATATTTTTGTTGTTGTTATTGTAGTATATTTCATTTGGTATGGAGCTGCAGTAGACAGCAGCAAAGCTTGACAAGTCAGTAGTGAAATAGTTCAGTAGGCATCAAATCTATGGGCTTGATTTTTGCAACATTTATTCTGGTGGCATAGGTTACTTCTACAGTAAAAATAAGTGTTGTATTGGTACGAGTATATAAACTTTTCAGAAAAATGGAAATAAAAATGTAAAGTATTTAGTGGAAAATAGCCCCTACTGCTTTGCTCCTCATCTCCTGCACGTTCTGTGCCACACCTGGTCACTTCCCATGCAGTCCCACAGTCTGCTCTGCACCATGGGCAGGTTCCCCTGAGCCCTCACAACGCAGGCACTGCCCGGAGCTCACCTTCCCATCCACACTGCCTGCACCTTCCCAAAACTGCCGCTGCACACAGAGCCAGGGGACACAGCTGCCTTGCCCTTCAATGCACATGCGGTGGAAGTGGGTCTCAGGGAGTGATGGGGCCGGTGTTAATTGGGACACAGACACACAGAGGGACAGGAGCCTGTAATGTTCAGGCACCATGTGCACACACGTGCCACCTGCCTGGAAACCCACTGCTTGCTGTGGGATTACATGGTTGGTTGGGGGTTTTTGTGTCTAAACTGGGTGATACAGAATTGGGAGAGATCAATGGGAGGTGATCCACAGAGGGTTAAAGTGAAGAGCCTTTACTCTTTGAGAAATGGCAAACAAGTTATGGTGACCTATGTATGGAAGACCTGAGAAACAACTGAATAATTCTGTCCTGTATCATGGCAGATCCTTGAGGATATTCAAATGATACCAATTTCAGCATAATATTTTCTTTACTGGGTGGTGCATGGGAAGAGGTAAAGAGACACGGATAGAGATAAGGGAAGTTCCAGGCTCTAGACCTCGTGAATATCATCACCCTGTGGTTTGGGCTGCACAAGGGAGTTGGCAAGCAGAGACTGGAAGGAGAAGGGCAGCGGGTTAGGGATGGGACTGAGCTGTGGAGTGTGGAAGAGAGTTGGATGGGAGAAACACAGGACTTGGAGGCAGCCCAGGGTTCCCAAGGTGAGTGGTGGGAAGGTGGGCGTGGACGAGGCCGAAAGCAGAGCAAGAGAGCTCGCAGTGACACTCGTTGAGACAAGTGGGGAAGGTGACGGAGCGGAAAGCACAGCCGCCCTCCGGTGTTAGCTGGAAATGCCATTTCTGCTCCTGCTTCTACCCACAAAAGCACCGGTTCTGTCCCTGCACAGGACAGCACTGTGCAGAGGAGAGGTCTCTAACCTCGGCACTGCCCCCTCCAGCCGGGCACGGTTCAGGGACGTGGCACGGCCAAGTCCTCGGCACCTCGCACCGGCCGACGGTCCCGGCGGAGCCCGCAGCCGCCGCTCGGAGCCCGCAGCCGCCACTCGGCGCAGCGCACGGTGCGCGTCCGCTCCCCAGCCCACCTGCGGCGGGCGGGGCCCCGGGCAGAGCCGGGCAGGGCTGGGCAGGGCTGGGCAGAGCCGGGCAGGGCTGGGCAGGGCCAGGGGCTGCCCCGACACCCGCGGCGGGGGCGGTGCGGAGCGGTGCGGGGCGGAGCGGGGGGCGGTGCGGCCCCGCCGCGCGTGGGAGCGGAGCGGAGCGGCGGCGGCGCTTTGTCCTGCCCACACACACACACAGACACACGGACACACAGACACACAGACACAGGCAGCGCAGCCGGGCGGGAGCCGGCAACATGGCCGGGCCGGCGGAGGGGCTGCCCGGCGCCGCGCTGCCCGGCTAGCGCCCAGGGGCCCGGCGCCGCGCTGCCCGGCTAGCGCCCAGGGGCCCGGCGCTGCCGCTGGGGCGGCGCCGCCGCCGGAGCGCCCCCCGTCCCGCCGCCGACACCGCCCGGTCCCGGCCCCGGTCCCGGCCCGGCCCCGGCCGCCGCCGCACCCCGCCGGGAAGATGAGGTGAGTGCGGGCCGGGATGCGCCGAGCGCCGCGGGCAGGGCGGCCGTGAGCCCCCGCCGGAGGGGTGGGGGCACCTCGGGTCCCCGCGGCGCTGTCACGCCGTGGGGGTGGGGATTTCCTGTGCGAGTGGAAGGCGGAGGAGAGGTTAAGCAATGCGGCGCTTCCTAGTCCTTCACCGGATGGATAGTACGAGTGGGTGGTGACGTTTTTGGCATGTTTGACTGTCAGTGCCTAAGTCCATCTGACAGATTATCTGCCGGTTACAAAAGGCTGTAAGCGCCTGTGGAACTGCCGCGGTCTGCAGCCGGCATGTGCCCGGTGCTGCCGTGTCCTAATGATGGGATGTGCCCGGTGATGCCGGGATGTGCCCAGTGATGCCAGGCCCTAATGCTGGGATATGCTCGGTGATGCCTGAGTGTTCCCGGTGATGCCAGGCCCTAATGATGGGATGTGCCCGGTGATGCTGTGCCCTGCAGCCGGGATGTTCTCGGTAGTGCCGGGCCGTGCAGCTGCGATGTTCCCGGTGATGCCGTGTCCTAATGCTGGGATGTTCCCGGTGATGCCGTGCCCTGCAGCCGGGATGTGCCCGGTGATGCCGTGCCCTAATGATGGGGATGTGTTCGGTGGTGCTGTGCCCTGCAGCTCGGGATGTGCCCGGTAGTGCCGGGCCGTGCAGCTCGGGAGAACGGCGAGAGCCTCGTCGGGCGAAGGACCCTGGCGGGGAGAGCGATGTGCGAGGAAGGGAACGAGGAGTTCACCGGAGAAACGGAGATGGGATATTTCTCAATATCCATCATCCAGCATGGGCTGTGCCGGATCTCCCAGTCTCGCTCTCCTCCGACAGCGAGTGCTACAACTCGTAGTTTTCCCAGGGTCAATTTGTCAGTTGTGAACAGGAAGGGCAAAAAAGCCCCACCAACCCAATTTCCTGGTGTAAGAATGGAGAGGAAACGTTATTTGGTTTGGTTTATGCTCGTCCAAACCTCTCTCTTTCCTCATTTATTCGAGTTCACTTGAGCTGTCAGTATCTCAGAGCCACCCAGCCCCTGATTCATCTTTAATACTAGTAAATTTTTCCACTTAATAATTATCTTTAGCAAAGTAAAATTGCTTTGGGAAACCTTAAAAATGGAAATAACAGTTTGAAGCCAGATATCTTTCTGTGGTGCCTGATTCCTGAATTGCAGGGTTGGCATTGCTCCTAGCGAGTGCAGTGGGAGTCCAGAAAAGCCTTCACCTTCATTTACAGTTACATTTACTCTTGGCACTATCGTGTGTGTTGAAGACTTGGAGCTGCATTGATTTTTTTAGCCATTTACATTGCCATTAATTTTTCTCACTTGCTTAAAATTGCATTCTTGGGGAGGGCCAAAAGCACACAAACCTGCTGTGTCATGTGTCTGGTGGTCATGTAACCATGCAAAAGGTGTGTCTGCATCAGTCTCACCTGGTCTGACCAGAATGCTAGTCAGAGACCTCCAGGGAGAAGTCATCAAACACAACAGATTGCAGGACAGTTTTCCCTTGCTCCTTCCTGCTCACCTAGCAGCCCAGTTGGGAGAACTCTTGCCCCATGAAGAAGAGTTGCTAGAGCTCTCTCCCCAGAAAGAAGGGAAGTTGACTTACTGACTCATGAGCCCATCTTTCACCCCAAAGAGGCACCATGGGCAGACTGGGAGCTGCAACGATGTTGGGTTTCTCCCACTGAAGATGGGGAATGGGATTCTGTTCCACATGAACTTCCATAGTTGGTGGTTGCACTTTTTATTGGGAGATGGAATAGGGGAGAGGGACCCACCAAGACAGACTGTGGATTAAGTTATCATAATGTACCCCAAAGTAATCCCCACCAGGAGAGTTAGGGCACTCTCAGAGGTCAGCCACAGGGTGTTTTGGAAGGAAAAAGAAGCTTAACTCCAAGAGAGACTCCAGAACTTCCCCATATCCTCACTTTTGACAGTGATGGAGGGGGTGCTTCTCTAGGTTGCAGCCTCCCAGGCTGCCTCTGCTCTATGTGGAGCAGCCAGAGCTGGACTGTGTGTGCTGCTGGGCGTGTCCTTGTGCAGCTGCCCTTTCCTGCTTCCCCTGCGTGACACTTGGCATCTGCAGGTGCATCACACTTAAAGTAGTCTTTTGTTATAAATACCACTTTCATACTTAATGTACATTATTATTTTGTTAGACTTTTTTTTAATGGATTCCTGTTTTTAAAGGCTTTCATTACGGATTTTTTTTTCCCTTACATATACAGACATTACTGAATAGGCTGTACTTGTCAGCAAATATGTGTCTGTAAATCACCTAAAACCTTTTCCAATAACAATTCTTGTTTAATAAATACAGGCTGTATAATTCCTAAATACCCTGGCAGGCTATATAATCATTTAATAAAAACCTTCTTGAAACATTTGCTTAGCCATGTGTGTTTTATTTATATCGCTTTTTGTGGTGAATAGATTACAGTGCTATTCTTTGCCCTATTGCATTTATGTGATGGTTTCCATTTTTTTATAATTCTTTATGTCTTCACTTCAAAGGTATGAATTGTGTGAATAGTGGGTGTACCAGACACCTTAGTAATAAAACAGATTATAATAGATGTTCTGCCTCAAAAATGAATTAGGATCCCTATGTGGAAAATGTTAAAGTGCAGAGATGTTATTATTTTTTAGTACACAAAAGTACTGCTTTAATATAACAAATGTAGCAGTTATATGACAGCAAATATTAATTTATTCTTAGAAGTAACAGAATTAGCTCATGTTTGGGAAAATGTCTATGAATATTGCTGTAGGTGAAAATAAAATTTTTACATTCTGTCAACAGAGGCGTAACCTGTAATTTCTTAGCCATACCTGCAGTTTACAAGGCATCTGTGTTTCAGTGGTCCCTATTCTTAAAAATAAACACAAGACATAACATTTTGGGTGTATTCCTGAAAAAACCCATCTCTCTTTTTGCTATGGCTGTAGTGAATGTACATTTCTTCTCTGTGCTGTGCTCCTGAGGCAATGATGGGGGGAAGCCTTCCACTTTAAGCACTTAGTTTTTTTTCTGAACAGAACATACAGTTAATATCTGGAGATGGAACCAGCCTCTAAACAGGATTATTCAGATTAAAACTATACCTCCTTACTTTTTTGTGGTAGCATGTGCTTTAATCCAAGGTAATGAGTTCAGCACAGAAATTGAGGGAAGAAGTGTCACTGAGCCCCTTAAAGTTTAGCTAAAGTCAACCTTTTTTTCTGAGGTTTTTATATAGCTATCAACTGGAAATCTGAAAAAGGTGTTGTATTTAGCTCTAATTTAAATGGATGGAGCAACATGTTTAGAATAAGAGGGCTGAATATTTATAGTACAAACTTGTTTTAATAACAGGAAGATATATACGTTGTACTTCTTAACCCTTTTTTTTCAGACATAATCAAGCAAAGTCTTTTCATTTATGCTAATAAACACAATGTATTGAGCATTTCAGTGTCCTCCCCATTTTCTATTCATTAAGTAGTTGATGAGATAACTCAAGAATCTTGCCAGTTCTTTTAGTTTGCATGGAGGGTAACTGGAGTTGCATGTATACAGTGTTATTTTCTAACTTTTCTCTCTTTACCATTGCTTTGTGTTTGCATCTGTAAAAAACAAGGGAGAACATGATGTTTTTACTTATAATGTCATCAAAATTGGGGTTACCCACCTCACTGGACTGGTGGACTTTGTAGCTGAGTGTTTGTAGTAGAAAAGCAGGAGCTCACCCTGAGATGGATAATAAAATCAAGTTGGCTATAAAATATCATTTAACCTTGTCACTTAGTAGTTGATTTCTGAGCTGGAGAATATGCCTGTAACTTGGCTAATTTTTGTTTAACTGGAAGGCTCTGTCCTGCCATGTTCTGACTCCTGCTGTGTGCTGTGGCACCGTGGTGTGTGGTTATGGGTTCTGGGTCAGCTGGGAGCTGTCAGACCACCCTCCACAGCCCTGCCTTTGGATATGTTTAGGTTTGCAGCCTTTCAAGCTGAACCTGTGCCACAGTTCTGCCAGCATGTCTCGATAGGAAAAGCCCAGCTCTTTGCCTGTCACAGTTTGGTCAGCAAAATCCCAAGTGGGGGTACTATGCTGCTGACAGAAAATTGCTTTTTTTTAGCTCAGCCTTGATCTTTAGAGGGCTAGGTAAGGTCTAGCTGCAGGCAAACTCGTCAGGAGATTTTGGAGCTCCACTGAAGGTTGTACCACGCTGGCTGTGGCCGTGTAAAGGCAGCAGTGATGTTCCACTGGGAGCAGGCAGTGCTGGATTTCCATCAGCATTCCTTGACTGTCAGCCCCTGGAACAGGCAGGCCAGCTGTGCCTCTTTCATACTGTAATTCTGTATACTTTCAACTTTTTTTCACTTCTCTAAAATAAAGCCTAGGTCCTGGACATCTTTTTGTGCATTCCCTCATTTTTTTGGGTATTTTGTCTTGTATTTTGTAGTGGTATAATTGAGGCTGAAGATAATCTTTCAAATGTGCACAGGTCTATTTAACTCAGTGTTGTGGGTTTGTGTGGTGTGTCCCTTCTGTTCCTGGGTCACTCAGACCGTGTTAAACAACAAATACACCAATACTCCTTAAAGTGTGTCACAATTAAAGGTGTCTGTATAGTCTGTCTGCCCTTGGCTGCTGCTTCTTTGGGCAGTGCAGTACTTCTCTCTTTTGAAGTATTTGACTTTAAATATTTGTATTTCTTGTAAGAAATCATAAAATCTTTCCAAAGTGCAGACACAATTCAGTTTCAAATAATTTCCTGTATCTTGCAAGTTTTGTGATTTCTTTCCTTTTTCTTGCTATGTCAGTTTCTCTCAGTTCTGAGCACTATGTAAAGAGCAGTATGGAACCTCTTCAGAAAATGTTTCTAAAACTGCTGCCAAAATAAAACGAATTATAACTATTTTTAAATCTTAATAATTACAGAATTGAAATAAAATAAGTTGAATGAACTGCAGGTTTTCTTTTTTTGAAAAGGTCGTTATAAATATTTCAGGTTCTTTGTGGAATCAGAACCACAGTATCATCTCATCCACTCTTTATTTACATTTAAGAAAATCTCACTGATGTTTTGTTATTGTCCTTCACTGCAGTAGGTAAGCACAAAAGCAGCCTCAGCTGAATATAGGTATTGCCCCACATATTTTTTGTTTTCTTCATAGTGACTGCAGAACTCTAGGGATCTGCAGTGCTTCCCCTCCTTTTTCTTTCTCTCAGCTTTGTGGGCTGGACTGAGTTTCTCCGGAGCAGGGAGGAGAGGTGGAGTAGCTGTTCCACCATTCCTTCCTTCGTCTGAGCCCATTGTTTGCCCTCAGGCAGATTTTGTCTGCAGTCACCTACCCAAGACTTCCATTTCATCTGCTTTTTGATCTAATGTGCCATAATGAGGGGAAACGACCCAAAACCACCGCGGCTTGATGGGCACACCCATAAATTCTTGTCCCTGCCACAGTGCAGCCCTGATGCTGCCCAGGGAGAAGACGCCAGACCTCCAGACAGGGTGCAAGTCATGGTGGCACACAACCTTCCTTGGGTTAGTCTTCCTAGTTCCTGATTAGCCCATGGGAAGCTTTGCAGTGTAAGGGCAGGCTGTGTCCCAGTGACTGGGCTGGTGGGGACATCTCTGCCCTGAGCTGTAGGAATCTCATGGTTCACCTGGCACATTTTTCCCGTGACAGCTCTGGGTTCATGGTGTGTGTGCACATCACCCAGTAACACTCAAAGTGTGTTTCAGTCCAGGCTGAGACCCTGAGAAACTGAAAACAGTTTAATTATTTCCCCCTCCCCATTTCTGGTCAATTTAGCATTGCAGAATGCTTCTTCCTGTGAGACTTTGCATTTTTGCATGGAGCAAATGCTTGGAATATTATTGACAGTCTTTCCAAAACTATACATCATTTGAGAGCTGTAGGATAGCTATCTTTATTAGTCAGAGGAGACAGAGTGGGCAAGTCCTTACCAAAAATTTGAGCCTGGAAACCTTCATATTTTGACTATCCAGAGTGCCATCCTGTAATACCACAACAACCAGTGAAGCATTACATTTCACTGGATATTTCATAGACCTAAAGTCATAGAGGCGTGTGGCCCCCAGAAACTTTTGACTTTCCTTCTTGATGCAGGCATTCAAGCCTTACATTTGTTTCAAGTTCAGTGTTAGTTTATATATTTCTCCAGAGTTCCCATTCTTCTTCCCCTCAGCTGTGCCAATTTAGCCACTTGTGGTTTGGTAGGATGAGCTGGGTCATGAAGTCTTTACACAGAAGAAAAGAAAATTCACTTTCCATATGCGAAGGGTGTATATATAAGGTAGGTTATGACAGTGCTCCCTGACACCAGAAATGCTCAAGAAACCATTTCTTCAGAGAATGCTATTGCTACAAATTAAAGTATTTCTTTTACTGAGATGCTGCTCCTGCATTTCCTCTTATGCTCTGTAGACTCTTCCATTGCAGGCTCCCTAATGCTCTGAGCTACAAACTGTGTATCCTAGCTATTGGTATGGATGAGCATTTTTTAACTACTAACCATGTTCCCTGTCAAAAAAAGGTATTTTTCACCTGAGTTCGTGATGGAGATGTTTTTTCCTACCCTGAGTTATATACACTGTTTGCCAGGACTTAAACACCTTAACTCACTGAACCTCCCTCCCTGTCTGAATTTCCTGTGGGCTTTCATGTGATCACCCTCACAGTCAGCACTAGGGCTGGACCTGTAGAATCACAGAATGGTTTGGGTTGGAAGGGACTTTAAAAATCACTCCAGCAGGTCCCTGTCTTTCCTGTGCTGGGGATCCCAGAGGTGGGTGCAGCACTGCAGGTGAGGTCTCATCAGAATGAAGTAGTGAGTCACAATCACCTCCCTCTACCTGCTGGCTAACCCTTTCTTGATGCAGCCCAGGATTCAATTGGCTTTCTGGGCTGTGAGCACACGTTGCTGGCTCATGTCCACGTGCTGGTTTGTTCTGTGCAGGCTCCTCACCATTGAGTTCGATCTCATTTAGGTGAGCAGTTCATTTCCCGGGCAGTAGGTGTCATTCCTGCAACTTGAGATCTCACAGTTGTATTTCTGTCTTTCTTCAGCTTCACATAGGTGTCAGGATGGATAGACATCTTTTTCTGTGGAAAGAGAGTAAAAGTGAAAGAAAAAAAGCAAGCAAGCTGTGTAGTACTGCTTCTCGTAGTGTGCCACGGGTGCAGGCACAGGGAGATGTTCCAGCAGCTTGTGTTCCTGCAGCAAGGCTGGCCAGACTTCTTGTTGGGGTGAGCTCCATGGTGCAGGCATGCTCTGCTTCCTCAGCTCGTCTGCAGCTGCTAAATCTCGTAACTTTTTTGGCATCATTGCTTTATCTGCTGGAGGATGGCAATTCTTACCTGAGAGGGAATTAAGATGATTAAGTAGCTGGGTCTCAGTCTAGCACAGGATTTAAGGCTTAAGTTTGGTCCTGTTGCAGTCTTTGCTTTGCTAGATGGGAGTCTCCTGTTCAAAAAGCATTTCTGAGGATGACAACCATCTTTGTAGTAAATGCTAAGCATTACAGCAAAGTTCATTGTGTATTGCCATCCATTCATTCCTTCCTCCCCTTCCTTCTTTGCCCATTCCCATCATTCGCTGCTTCTTAGTCAGCATGTGTGTAGCTTCCTTCCTTTATCCCTTGTCAGTAAGCCACTCCCTCAGTACCGAGGAGATCTAGAAAATACAGTGAAATGGCATTAACAAGAAGCAGGGCTGTGGCCACCATAATCCCTTTAATTGCATGCTGAATGCTTTTCTCTCCATGGCTGTCCACGGTTCAGGAGCTCGGCTGCAGCGATGTTCCGAGGGTGTGTGTTTGCATGCAGCAGGAAACACACCCAGGGCTGCTCAGTGCTCATGATGAAAGGATAGCTGAAATCAGTAAGTTCGAGTGTAAAAGCTGTAATTGGAAATGTCTGTTACATATGTGCTGGATGAGTGGGAATATGTCTTCAGCACTGAACAGACTGGCACTGCTCAATTCATGGTTCACGGTCCAGAGGACATCAAAAGAGAGATGGAAAAATGCCTACAAAAATGTTAAAAATCAGAAACAAGGCAATTTAAAAGCGTCCCCATATGCACATATTTCATGCAGTTTGTGTATGTGAACCTATTCCTGTTAACTCCTTACTGTTCTTATTACCCACTTAAAATACTTTTGATACTAAAATTTTATTACATGTCTCTGTTTTGTCTGTCATTCTAGTTCCCACCTGCCAAACAGTAGTGGGATTTGAGAAAATCTATGAATTTCTTTTTGAAAAGGGTTTGTGATTTAAAATGAGAGAAATACTGGACAAGTATATTTTGACAGAATGAGGTAACTTTAATATTATGACTTTGTCATGAATTGGTGTTGAGTGCTGCAACACATTTGCATGCTGATCTTTCTTTTAATTAACTAAATACATGACCTAGGTGAATGTAAACCAGTTTTTGATCCCACAGCTGTTATGTTGAGAAATAAGGGTTGTATGATCCAAATAAAACAGCCTTCTCAGTTAATTAATTTATTTGAGTATTCAGTAAGTGGAAGAGAGAAAACAGGGACTTATATGTTCATTTTACCTGTATGCTTAATAAAAGGTCCTTTATCAGTCCCTGTTTGTTGTTTTGCTTGTCTGGTAGTAAGAGCCATCCTTGAGTAGGTGGAACAAGGAGTTACATCTCTTCATCACACTTTGGCACATGCAGTGTGGTTCATTGGAGGTGCTGCTTTGTTAGCTGTCTCCAAAGTGATCCACAGCTCACAACACCAGATTCCACTTGTAGCCCAGTGCTGCTATGGACCCTCCCAGAGCCTGACCTGCTGCCTCTTGGCTTTGTGTTTATTTGTTTTAATTGGTGCTGAACTGTCAAACACTAGTTCACAGCATGCAGGATCACACACAGCTGTGTCCAGGGCTGCCATGGTGAGGAGTGATGGCCAGGGATGTCTGGTTCATCACACACCCAGGAGCAGTCCAGAGGCATTTCCTGTACCTGCAAGTCAGCCTGGAGCCATCAGCCTCCATCCCTGGGGATTTCAGCTGCCCACATCTGATGCTGGAGGCAGGGAGAAAGCCAGCTGATGCTACGGCATTAAGGCCTTAATCTTGAAAGGACTTGTACACATTCTTGACCTTATTACTGGGAACAGCGTCCTTGATGTCTGTGAACCTGATGGCTATTGTGATGAGATCACTGACCGTGATAAATAGAAGTATACATGCAAGTATTGAAGGGGTTGGAGTCTGATGGAGCAGTGAAGACTCTTTTTCATTTGAGGGCAGGACTCAGCAGGGGAAATTTGTAGCTTTTAGGAGAGGAGGCAAAAGTTATTCCTGTCCTCTGATGGAAGTCCTCACCTTTAACAGGTAGGAATATAAGCACTGTGTTTAAAATATCCCCCCCACCTCCAAAGAACAATTATTACCTGGAGACCTGTCAGTAAGTCAGAAACAACCCCAGCCCTTGGGGAAGCAGATGAGGTGGACAGGTGGTTCAAGGAGCAGGTTTGCTGAGAAACAATGTGAAGGGCTGGGGCTGCCAGAGCCATCCTAGTGAGGCAGGTGAGGTGGGTCCTTCCCTTTCAGGGGTTCACAAGCAAAAATGGAAATAATAAGGGAACAGAAAGATAGCGTGTTCAGTGTAGCTGAGGAGTGTGTATGTGTCTTATTGAGGGGTCCCCCAGGGCTTGTTGGATTGACCCCAGGGAATGTCTCATTTTGTATTGCTCGAGATGTGACCCAAGGGTGAGCTGCAAGGATCTGCTTGTCTCTTCTCTCCTGGCTTGCTAAACAAAAATAGTGCTGGAACTGCATGACTGCAACTCTTTGCAGGAGCTCAAAAAACCTGAGCCAGCATACTATTTTAAAATTTCATGGTATTAAATATGAGAGTGTTACAGAAATAGCAGAGGGGACACTGAGCCAGCAAGCTGAGGAATGTAGAAAGAAGTTTATAAGAGCAGTAAAGGCACACAAGGACATTCTCAAGCTATGAAGTGTGTTCAGAGGTGTGCGGGGTGAATGCCTTGCGTGTGCATTTAGATGTTACTGCTGTCCTGAGTACTGGTGTAGGTCTGGTTTAGTCAGTTCTCCCAGTTTCCAGCTGGCTCAGTCTCCTCAATTAGTTGCCCAAGGAGCTGTGTAGATGTCTGTCAGCACCACACAGTGTGAGTGGCAGAGAAGGCTGTGGTGCCCCACACTCAGCAGGTCAGCCCAAGTGGAAATGATGCTCCGTGTCTGACCCTCCTTGCAAGAGCTCACATTTAGATCACTGCATGGTCTGATTAACCCAGTGGTTTGCTAAGGACTTCCATGCTAAATTGCTAAAAGAATAGTCCTTTTTCCTCACCCAGGAATGCTTTCTATGGTCTCCAGTCTCTGATCTCTTTGTCACTTTGGTCAAAGTTTGTCACTGCAACCTTAGTTGCACCCTGATGCCAGCTGTCGTTTGTTGCAATCAGGGATTCTTCATCATCCTTTTGCTTCAGAGGTTTGGACACATTTTATGACCCTTAAAAGATGATAATCCTGAATGCACACTGCAAAACAAACAACACAGCTAAAGGTTCCCTGAGAAAATATTTAAAGGTATGCCTGGGTATTAAAGGTTAGCCTGACCTTGCCAGAGACCTTGTCTTCTATTTGAATGCACTGGGATTATAATCTAATATCAATTTCTGTCCCTGATTCCCCAACATCCATCTCAGTATGATAGGCCTGAACTGCAGTTCAGTTTCACAGATGGTACCTGCATCACAGAAAATACTAGATGACTAGTGCCCTAAATACGACAGAGTGCATTTGTCTACACATCTGTGTATACAGAAAAATCTCTTTAATGGTAAAAAGCATAGTCACGTAAGAGGAATGTGGAGGGAGTTTGCTAGAAGACCCAGTGGTGACTTTTTAAGTGTTAGAGCAGGGTAAACAAAATGAGAAGACCTTAAAACTGTGAATAAACATGGCAACTCAATTTAACATGTCTGCCCAAAGAATCAGGCTTTTATGATTTTTTGTTATTTTATTACAAACAAGAGCTTTGATAACTGCTGTGTTTTCCCAACAGTAAAAAACATGTCAAATATTTTTGTGACCTGCTATTTAAAAAATAACCACATCAAATGCTTCAGCTTCCTTGAGGATTGTCACATTTTCCTTCAGGACATGCATTTCTCATGGCCCATCAACATCTGTTCAGCTCTTGCAGTGCAGGAGGATGAAGTGAAGACTTCCAGGGTCTGATTTTCTCTCCAGCCTCTGGGCATCAGGGGAACTTTAGGGAAGACAGAGACGGGGGAGAGCCTTCCTGGGGATTGAGCATGCAGCAGCCCTGGCCGTGTGTCCTCAGTGGGATGCACCTGGGGGGTGAATTCAGTGACAGCTCAAAACTGTTGATTATGGGGGAATTTCTGCAGCATCATCTCAGGTTTTTGCTGTCTCTTTCAATTCTAAAGCTGTCTGAACAAGGATTTGAAGGAAAACGAATCTGAATCACCAAAAATGTGAATGTAAAGTAAATTAGGTAAACTAAATTAAACCATTGTATATATTACCTGATTCAGCATTCAAGTGACCTTAATTTTATTAAGCTTAATTCACATCAAACTAAATGATCTTAAATATGAAATAGGGTTGATTTAATTAATAATGAGTGTGTCTGCAGGGATCTAATGTGGTTTCATTCATTACAGAAATGTTCATTCAGATTACCTTTCTAGAGTTTTCTCATGTAGATAAACCTTACAGGACAGTTTATTAGTTAGGCCTAAACTGGTGTAATTGTGTGTTTCCTCCCCCTTGGCTCTAGAAGGACCTTCCCACTGCTCTCCTCTTGTGGCAGTTCATGAGCATTTTGCTGTGGAATGTTCTGTTAATTTGTTAATGCAGGCAAAGGAAATTAATCAGTTTTCTGCTGGCTTAGTCACCTTTTCACGTGATTTGTGGCTGTGTGGTGCTCCACGGGGTGAAGACAGGAATGTGAATGTGTGATCAAAGTGGAGAGGGTGGGAACTCACTGCAGGTCAACCCTTTGTGCAAGAGACACCATGCTTCCACCCACACTGTTGGGTTACACAGCACATGGACAGAAGAAATGAGCTTTGCTGGAGTTGCTTTAAGTCACGTGCCACCAATTTTGATTTTCTTGGTGTTTATGTACGACTGTGATGTATGGCTTGGCTTTGGCTTGTACTCTTTCCCTCTGGCTTTTTGTCTCCTTTGTGCCTCAGTAGTACTACAGAGCATGTGGCTTCTTAGCAGCATCACTCACGTGCCCTCAACACACACAAGCTCTACTGACCCGATTTCTGACTGCTTCTCTTCCTTTTCTGTTGGTGGCCTTGAAATTCTGTGATTATATTTTTTGCTGTATGATTATTAAGGGAATGGACACACCACAATTGTGAAGACGGGATAACTGGAGTGGCTGAGACCTGCAAGTCTTTGTGAAGGGTGTTTTACAAGGAGGGATTTTGTTTCCAAAGAGTTGTGTGAAACAGTGCTGTGATTCAAGTGTAAAACTTGAACTGAAGCACTGATCGTATTTAACAATTTACCAAGTTGAAAATCCTGGAGAGACTTGAGGAGAGGAGTGGATGGTAAATATGAGCTAGTTACAGTAAAGATTATCTAATTCCATAGCTTGGGTTCTTTTCTTTCTCTTTCTTTCTTTCTTTCTTTCTTTCTTTCTTTCTTTCTTTCTTTCTTTCTTTCTTTCTTTCTTTCTTTCTTTCTTTCTTTCTTTCTTTCTTTCTTTCTTTCTTTCTTTCTTTCTTTCTTTCTTTCTTTCTTTCTCTCTTTCTCTCTTTCTTTCTCTCTTTCTCTCTTTCTCTCTTTCTTTCTTTCTCTCTTCCTTCCTTCCTTCCTTCCTTCCTTCCTTCCTTCCTTCCTTCCTTCCTTCCTTCCTTCCTTCCTTCCTTCCTTCCTTCCTTCCTTCCTTCCTTCCTTCCTTCCTTCCTTCCTTCCTTCCTTCCTTCCTTCCTTCCTTCCTTCCTTCCTTCCTTCCTTCCTTCCTTCCTTCCTTCCTTCCTTCCTTCCTCTGAATAGGAGTAAACTGGTATTTGAAGAATAGAGAAATTCTCCAAAACATATCCTGAATTTTAACAAGAACTCTAACTTTGATGCAAAAGCCTCTGAACTTTGAAAGTGACGTGGGATATAATACTGTGCTTCAAAATTCACTTGAGGTCTATCCCCAGAGTACTGGCTGTTCCTGCTAGTGTCTTCACACCTTCTAGTCTAGGTTTGCACCAGGAATCACTCCCAAATAGTGACCAAAGCAGTGCTGTCTGCCTTTAGAAGCTTCCTGTGATTATTTGGTTCATTCTCTCTGGAAACCAGGCTTTGAAACCACCGAGCTGTGCCCATCCCATCCTGTTTGAGTATCAGCACACCCAGGCATGTAAACAATGTGCTTCTTCATGAGGCAGTGAAAATCAATGAGGCTTTGAAAAGACATACTCTTTAAAGTCATGGCCTTATTTGGGAACTTGCAAGAAGCTTGGCTGTCACAGGAGAATATTTTGGCTCTGTGACAGTTTTCTTTTATATGGTTCTTCAGTGAGGAATCTGCTGGGTTTGTGCAGTGATAGCTTGCAAATGTTGTGTGTCTCTGCCACCCCTTCCCAGGAATATTTGCTTGAGAAGAAACCAATATGTTGGTCAAAAGAGGACAATCTCTCTTATCCAAAGTATGTAATGAAAAAGCAGGTTTTCAAAGATAAAATGAAAAATTCTTGGTATTTCAGTATTCCTGAGCAAACTCACATGTTTTTATCATAATTACATCTCTACAGCCTTTTTATTTCTCACTATGCGTTTGTTGAGTGCTGCCTTCTGTTTATGTAAGTGTGGGATTGTTTAGGAATAATCTGGTCTGACATCACACTTTTGATCCTTACAGTCCTCGGGAGCATTTCCTTTATGTTCCTAACACCTTGTGAACTGTGGTGGGGTAAAAGAGCCTGCATGATAAAGGTAAATAATATACTGAAGGTAGAGGGTCAGAAGCATTTTAGACTTGAAGTTGTTTGGGGAGAGAGGGAGAGTTTATCTCTGCCGCATTTTGAAAGGGTTTCAGAGGAGGTAGTTGAAAGAGAAAGGGGAATTAGAGAAGGAAGGTGTGATTATAACCTAAAAATCACTGTGGCTGTGTCTGAATCCCCTGTCTATAGGATACAGAGGTGGAATATAAATGCAGCTTAAGTTCAGAGACTTAAGCTGCACAATTTATTGAATTCTAAGGAAGAAGGAAGGGCCTCCAGGCCACACTGATGTTGGAGACCTGGGGCACTATGATGGGCAATGCCATATGGATCTGTCACAACATGGATACCAGAAAGGACACCCTCAAGCATCAACAATATTCTTAAGTGATTATAGTTTCTGGGGAAGCTGGGAAGTCAGGGGAAGAGGGTGAGGTCAGCACAGTCCGTCTGTGGGACTAAGACCTATCCTTCAGATTTTGCTTCCTACAAAATACCCTTCTCCCTAGGATATTGAATCCTCTCCTCCAGCATTCTTATTGGGTTTGCCTTGACCTGTGTTGTCGTTTCTGTGCTTGTAGTGACCCAACTCACATTTAGCTCTTTTCTGCTCTGCCCAGTGCCTTTCTGTTCCTGAGGAGGTGGGGAGGCAGCTGCCCAGGCTGGGCTCTGTTCCCAGCCCTGCAGGGACAGAGATAATATTGAGCTGCTGCTGGTGTGTCTTTGGGGAAGGGGCAGGGGGAGAGGGCAGAGAACCTGGAGCAGGAGCGACCCAAGGCCCCAGCATAGTACTAATGTCACTTGATATTGTGCATCTAATACCAGCCTGAGGTAGCAAAAGGGGCAGTGCCCATGGCAGTGGATGGGAAAGGAAGATTTGTGAAACTTGAGAGAGCTTGACCTGTTTGCAGGCAATGTGGGGAATGCATCTAGGAATGTGAGGCTGGAAGGGGCACGTGTCAGGCTGATGTGCAGTGCTCCGAGAGAGAAATGTGAGTTAAAAATGTTGAAGAATAGGGATTCTTGTCTGTGGCTGGAAACTTAGAAGGAATTTTGGGAGCAAGGGGAATAATTTTTGGATAGTATTTGACAGTTTCTGATAATTTCTCATTTTATGAGTCTTGTGAATTGATTTCCAGTGCCTTGCTGTTTCTGTCTTCCCTTTCAAGGTCGTTGGGATTCACTGGTTACTCTGCAGCTTCATTCATTAGAAATTAGCTAAGATGGGATTTGACTAGGATGTTCATCTGGGATGACCTGAACCATTTGCTTCAGGAAGTCATTCATACTTGAAAAGACAAATCTCATGTTAGAGGACAGGTCATGCTCACCTCTCTTTCCCTCCAAAGGTAAGGGAAGTAGGATTTGGCAGGATTTTGATGAACAAATACTTAATGCTTGAAAATACGGGTCAGTTGTCTGAATGGAATTGGTGCCCAGTTCCATTTGAAATGACCTGGAGTATCCAAGTGCTGGATGTGTGGCTGATGGCCATGACTAGAGCCCAGCTGGATGCCAGACACTGTACACATGCTTGGACCCCTGGATTTGGACCCCAAGCAATGTTCAGCAGGATGGCAGTGGGAATACACAATGTTTCAGCTGTGAGAACTGCTGGCAGGGAAAAGCTTTTGCTTGCTGCAGTTTGCTGTGGGGTTTGGTATGCAAATATGAGTCAGTGGAACTAGACCCAGATTGCTGTGATTGCAAAACCCACTCCTGATCTCCCCTTCTTTCCTGGTCCTGGATACCATTGTGCTGTTTTGGGATGGACAAAAATGTCTCTTATTGCTTTTTCCAAGGTTGTGACCTGATTGCAGGACAGATGGGATGTGTTTTGCCTGGCTTGCCTCTTAGTCTAGCCTAAGTGATGAAAAGGACCCCCTCAGCTCAGGTAGGGAGGCAATTGGTGTTGTACTAAGCTTGATTCATGGTAGTGTAGAGCAATTTGTACTACTGCTTCTTACTTGGCTGTAAAAATGCTACTAGCTCTACTATAGATAGTTAATCATGGTTGTATAGACTAAGTAGGCAGTTTTTTTAAAGATAGAATGAGAAAATGGGATCATTCAGTTGAGAAATGATAAACCATGCAATTATAGCTGGGCAAGTAGTGTGTATGTGTGACCTCCTGCTCTGCTCCTCCTCCTCCTAGCTTTCCTGGTTTCTTCTGGCTGGGTCTTGAACAGGAATTTTGGATGGCCAGGGCTTAGACTGCTGGGACAAGTAACAGTGGTTTGATTTGTTGAAGACTGGTTCAGACTGTACATCGAGCAGAGGTCTGGGGGCTGGCAGAGCCAAAATGAGAATTCAAACTTAATCAGTAACTTTGCTACACAGTCCTGAAGCAAACAGAACCACCTCAGAAAACCTGTTCTTATTAGAGAAGATACAGGAAGATTAGGAGATGCATGGAAAATTCTGGTTATAAAACAAACTCCCCTTGACATGGGGTCTCTGTTAGTGTTTTGCTTTTATGAATTTTAGTGCTTGTGCTTTTGTTAGGAAATTGAATCTCATCCCTTCTACCACTGGAAACTGGAGAACTGATGTTCAGATGATGTGGGATCCTAAATGCTGCCTAGGTTCATGGATTGTATAAAGGCTTTTGCTGTTTTTCATGCATTTGTAATTTTCATGCATTTGACTCTAAAGGGTAACATGCAGCTTATGTTTAAAAGGTATTTTTGTGTTCCTTTTGACACATCCTTTAATTAGTGTCAGACCTAATACTGTTTCATTGAAAAAGCCAGTGGACCCTCTCCAATGGACCCTTCCAGCAGAAGCAGAAAAAAACAGGAGCTGTGATATTTCTTAAACAAAAACAAACCAAAGAACCCACAGTTTTTCAATCTTCAGTCTTTATGTGAAGAACAAGTGAGGGACAGAAACATGATATTCCAAACAATACTTTGCAACATAAGCCTCCTGCTTTGGTTTTGATTTGCCATAGAATATCATAAAACATTTCTCCTTGCTAGGTCTGGCTCAAAAATATCGGGTCTTACTGATGCTCTTCAAAGAGATTGGTAAAGTTGGCACATATCCATTGACCCTCTGCAGAGGTCAGCATGGCCAAGCCACATACATTTCAGAGAAAGGCCCCCCTGAGGTTCTCCTGGGTTGTAGAATATACTTGGGGCCACCCCTAACTTTCTTCCAGCCTTAAAGGAAGAAGACGGCAAGAAGTCTCAACATTGTGGTCTAACTGTGTCAGTGTTAAAGATGATGTATAATCTTCCTCCCCTATGTGTGCTTTCCTTAGGGAGCAGGCGTTGTCAGTAAGTGAATTCCAAGTGGGATATCACAAAGGGGAGAGGTTGTGGGAATGACCTGATGCTGCTTGTGGAACATCTGCTGTAGCAGCCAGACACACTTTGGGAGCAAACTGTTCTGTGCCCAAGGGATGGGAAGGTCCTGCTCACAAAACCAAAGAGTTGTGGAGTTGGCAAGGACATCTGGACATCATCGAGTCCAACCCTGGCTCAGGACTTTTGTCCTAATGAGTTTTGAGTATCTCCCAAGATGCTGATGAGGCAACCTGTGACAATGTTTGAGCACTCATGGTGGAGAAGTTTCTTCTTATTTCTGAATTGTATTTCTTGTATTTCAAAATTTGTACCCATTGCCTCTTGTCCTGCCACGTCTGAGAAGAGTCTGTCTTCTTTGCTCCCACATTGTTTACACACTGGTGAATGTGTCTATAATGATGTGATGTCAAAAGCCTTACTGAAGGCAAGATTTGTTCATGCAGAGTAGGCCAGAACCTGGCCAGGGTGACAGTGGTGTCACCTTCCTCTGGTTAGGAGCACAGCTCCAGTGGCACCACACACTGGCAGCTCTCTCCTGCCAGCGAGGTCATTTGGGTTAGTGTGTAAGGTGATGATGAGTGCCAGGATGTAATGAAGCCTTGGAGGCATCAGAACTTTGTGTGTTCTCATGGAAGTGGGGAAGCATTGTTCTGAAATTGCCACAGCTTAGTTCTGGTGCTGCTGTCAGAAGCTGTTTCTGAACAAAGAATTCCACAGTGTGTGTGAATAATTGTTGCACACATTTATTCTAACATCTTTTGCATCAGATGCAAGGGAAAGAAAAATTTGTGGATTTTTTTCAGTTTTTTTTTGTAGGAAGAAAGGGGAGAATACTAATGTGATAGCAATGCAGCTCAGATTTAGCAGATTCTCTATTAACACCTTACACTGAATAACCCCCACATGGAGCAGCCTTCCAGCACCTAAAGGAGAGCTGGAGAGGGACTTCTTATAAGGATTTGTAATGATAGACCAAGGGGGAATGGCTTCAAATTGAAAGAGGGGATATTTAAATAAGATATCAGAGAGAAATTCTTTACTGTGAGCATGGTGAGGCACTGGCACAGGTTGCCCAGAGAAGCTGCCCCATCCCTGGAAATGTTCAAGGCCGGGTTGGATGGGGCTTGGAACACGTGTTCTAGTGGAAGATGTCCCCACTTGTTGCACGGGTTGGAATGAGATTATATTTAAGGTCCCTTCCAACCCAAACCATTCTATAATTCTATAATTCTATGTTCCGGGTGAAATTTTGGGCCTTGATCTGGTCTGAACTTTCACATTATGTGTATGTAAAATCCACATAAGCCAGTAGCTCCTAAGACCTGGTGCTGTGATTTTGTGCTGCAGAGAACTTGCTCAACAGATAGTTTAACCACGGAGTTTTATCAGCTGCAGTGAGGTTACTTTTGCCCAAGAAGTAGAACTGTAAAACTTAACCTTCATTTTTCTGTTGCCCACATCCTATCATCTAACTAGGGAGTGGAGAAGTGTAAGTGTTACAACCTACCCCAGAAGGCAAGGGTAGCCCTGGTTTTGTTAATAGTCTCTTGGGGCAGAATAGAGGGAAATGGTGCTGAATGCACTGTGTCTGTAAATATACAAATGCAGGGTTCATTGTAGAACAATTTGGTTGCACAGGAAAACAGGTATATACCCATTTTGGTTGTTGTTGACTACAGCAGTATGACAATATGAAAGCATGAAAGTATCACTTAAGGAATGTAGAAGAAAGAAAGGATAAGAGTAGAAAGATCTCATCACCCATGGGCCTCACGCTGAGGCTTGGTCGTTTTGTTTCTGAGGTTTGTTGGTCAAAGGGGTGGTTGCAGACTGATTCCATGAGGAGATGGTAGTGGTGGTAATCCTAAAGAGGCAATGAAGAAAATGCCCAGACCACACCATCTATTGGGTTTATATTCAATCAGGTTCAGGTAGAAACGCCCAGGTCCCTCTCTTGGACAGGGATTTTAAATTGGATGATGTAATGTTGTGGATCAGGGGATGCTGTGGGACTCTGTGACACTTTCCAAGATGTTACAGCTGCCTGTTCTGTCAGTGCAGTTGGGTCCATTCTGGCCCATCAGCAGAGATGGAAACCTCCAGGCCACAAGTGTGTCCTGGTCCTGCCTGGCAGGGGGGTTATCCCAGCGAGTTATCCCAGCTGAGCTCACTGGAGTAAGGACGAGGTGACAGGACCCGCCTGGCGGGGTTTGCCTCTGTCCTTTCCTCACTCAACACCATCCAGACCAGCTGTAGCTGCAGGGCTGGGCTCACCCCTGCTCCTGAGCAGGCACTTTGCACATCAGCAGCTTCCCCAAATGTCTGAGCATCAGCATTCCAGCCTCTCTTCCAGTACCCCGTGTGGATTGATTCCTCTCCCCAGACCGGGGGTGGTTAAACAATAGTATCCCCATTATCTTATCTCATGTTCCTGTCACAGTCCAAATTCCAGTTGATCTGCACATTTGGGGAGGTGTGGGCTTCGGGGATGGTTGCAGGTGGACACCTGCTTCTTTGCAGTTTTCTCCAGTGGGAAAAAGCCCTTCTGTGGTTTTAGAAATGTTTAATCCATTGACAGTTTCAGTCTCTCACAATATTACTAGGAATACTCTTCTAATGTTTACCAGAGAAGATGTCTAGTAGACACTGATATTTTCCGTGCAGAAAAACTTCTGTCTGGCCTATCATTATACTTGATAATGAGTCTCAAATTCAGTAAATAATCTACCCTTTTGTGTGAGGGAAGTGGCCTGGTTCATGGTGGCTGCTACTTCTGACTGCAAGCATGCCACTGTACAGTTGAAACACTTAAAAGATCTATAAGATCTATAAGACTGGCTTGCTTAGAGATGACACGAAGCCAGGGTGTTTGTGGTGGTACGTGTGTTTGTATTCATGTCTGAACCACACAGGTGTGTGTTTGTTGAGATGTGAGGTGTACACCCCACATAAATGTCCAAATGTTTTGTTGTGAAGTGCCCTTCAGTGGATGACCGTGGTTTATTCAGACACTATTTCCAGTTCCACTGACATTTCATTTGATAGTGGTGATAATGCTGGTCAAGTTTTAGCCTCTAACTTCCCTCACAAATTGGAAAAAGTAAAATTGACTAATTTCAGCTAGCTTTAAGAAAGTTTCCAACATACATTTCCTTTTATTTTCTCTGATAGTGTCTTCTGTGTTTGTACAGATACTAATCAACAAAGATGTAGCTGCTGTCTCTGTCAGGTAAATATTGAGGCAGTGTAATTCGTTATTACAAAGCAGACTTCTGTCTGCAGCATAATTCAAATTTATCTGTGCTGAACCAAAAAAAAAAAAAAAGGCTGATAATTGTTTTTCTAGGAAAAATAATACGTTACAACCTTGCACTTCAAATTTTTATAGTCTTGTCCCTTTCCTTGGAAGGGATTTCTTTTTTTTAACATATATGGTCATGGAATGGCTTGAGTTGGAAGGGACCTTAAAGCCCATACAGTTCCAGCCCCCCTGCCATGGGCAGGGACACTTCCCACTACACGAGGCTGCTCAGAGCTGCATCCAGCCTGGCCTTGAACACTTCTAGAGACAGGGTATCCACAGCTTCTCTGGCCAGCCTGTGCCAGTGCCTTGCCACCCTCACAGGAAAGAATTTCTTCCTAGTATCTATTCTTAACTGACCTTCCAGTCTGAAGCAGTTGTCCCTTGTTCTATCACTACATTTTGTATGATTTTAAATAATTTATCATAAACAAGAAACAATACCCAAATCCTGGTCATATCGAATAACATTTGCAAGCTATGCAAACTAAATCTTGGTTTTTAGATGTTTGGTGGCTTGACCATATTTCTTCTTTTTACTAATTTAAATTTATCTCATATATCCTTGTCTGTTGTATATGTAAACTGCTTTTCTATTTTCAGCTTTCTATGGCAATCAACACCACACAGTCCTACACTTGGCTGGATATTTCAGGCACTGTTGCAGTGATCAATAACTTAATAATCCGTATGGAGCTTTTAGTTTTCACCCCGACTGGCTCAGTTCTGTTGGATTGCTAGTTGTGACTTGGTGCTTTCCCCAAGGGCTGATAGAAAATCAGTAAGAACTCCATTCTCTCTGGTTCACTCCAGTGCATCTTCCCTAAAGCACTAGAATCAGGCAGATGAGACTGTATTTGGAAAAGCACTCCCTTTCAGCCCTGTGAGTTGCTGTGTGCTCATCTGCACCTGGTACAGGGTATCTGTTCATGAAAATGGTATGTGATACTCCCAGCATGATAAGAGCAAAGCCGTGGGAGAAGAACGTGGGGAAGGCATCAGCTGTCCTGTGATCAGGAGTCTCAAATCCTGAGGTTTGCAAAGCAGGAAGCATTCTTGGGCCAAAGTCGACAGGGAAAAACTTGACTTTTTCTGTGAAAATATTCATGGGCTGATAAGTTCAAGATATATAAATGTGGTAGGATTTTTTTGGTGAAGGTTGACATCAGAAAAATAAAACTTTTGTGGTCAGCCTGAAAACCTGAGAGTGAAAGGAGAAGCATGAAATACATTGGATTATCCTTGTGCATCAAAATTCACATTGTATTTTAAGGCAACACATAATAGAAATCCCACTGATAAAAGGAGGGAAAAAAAATGTTCGGTTTTGCCCCACCCATCCTTTCTTTTAACAGCTGAAGCTTTGAGTCAATACTCCAATAACACCCCAATACTGAATACATCCTCGTTCTGTCAATTTAAGGGCACTGCAATTATTTTTACAATTTCCCCACTTCCTGAACAAATTAAGGTAGCCACTACTATTTCAATAAACATTTTAAATCTTATCTTCTTAAGCTCAATAAAGACTTTTGAACTTAGACAATCCTGTTGAAAGGAGATTTTTCAGCATATTCTGGGATGCTGCCTGTGATTGCCACATTCTACACTGTGCAGAAATTTTGTATCTGCAGTGAATGAACACTCATTAGATATGCTCTTGTTGGCTCATTTCCCTTCTTTCTGTTTTCTTCCTAATGAATTGAAGTGAGTGCTGAATTTTTCAGCACAGTTGCAGGGTTTTTTTAGAGTGGTCTGAATATCACTTCACCATAATGATAATGCAGGCTTAATGACAGAAGTCCACTGTGTTAGTGGCTTTCCTCCTTTCTTGAGCAAGGGAATAAGTAGTTACTTCATTAAAATATCTCAGTCTGTTTGTGATCAGATAATGTCACCAAGCATCTGGCAAAGGCTTTGGTGGAATCTCAGGTCAGGAGGACAAATACTGATACACTGATATACTAAATTACAATAATGCAAGATATTAACACTTGAGGAAACCAGGCCCTTAGCAGGGTATCAGCATGAGGCCCTTGATGGCAGTGAAATACTAGATAAAGCCAGAAATGTCACCAGTACCCTCTGCCTTGTTCTGGTTTGTCATATTTCCAGGCTTTTTTTTGCATCCTTTGCTTTTTGACAAGCTTTCATCAAGGAAAACCACTTCTATTACAGTCTCACCTCTTTGTTAGAGCCCAGCATTAAAATTGCAAATTGTTTCCCAAAAACTACCGCTTGTCTTCAGTGGGAGGGACACTCAATGTCACATCTTCTTGGCCTCTGATCAGGAGGTGGGGTCTGGGTCCCACAGTTCCCATCACATTAATTGTCCCACTCAATGTTTAGTACATTTGTCTTTCATGTGACATAATTTCAATTTTTGGTAACGCGCAGGACATTTGTCATCAAATATCTGGACTGGTTATACTGCCAGGAAGGGAATAAACAACTTCTTGTAAAAAATGTCACTGCTGATTGTGGTTTCTGACATCATTTCTGTCTGCTTCTCAAAATCTTCAGTCTGGCTCAGGACATAGGAAGTTAAAGTCTTCGCTAAGAAGTTATAAAAAGGTATTATAGCCTTGCATTTATTTATGTATTTGGCCATTGCATGTGTTCATGTGACTTTCTGAAGCCCCTGTGAGTTCTGTTTGGTAAAATTTCATGCTGAGCCTCATTCATGTCTACAGTGGGCCATGATGGTCTCAGATCTTACTGTTGAATATGGGAATTCTAGTAATTAATTAACCAGAATTGAGACTATTGGTTGTCTCTTCTCAAGAGAGAAGTCCGGCTGTTTCTGTCTGTAGTGCTATCAGCTGTCGTGAAAGTGCTGGCCAAGAAAAAAAAAGTTAAAATGTTATCCTAATGAAACCTTTCAACAGCTGGCCTCTACTGTATATGAAAACTTTGTGGAGGATGTTTGCTTTTCTAGTCCTTCACAGTGAACTCATTGATGACAGAAGCCTTGACTTGAACAGCTGACTATTTATTTGCATTGTGGCTGTGGAGAAACTGCAGATATTGGAAGAGCAGATAGTGATTTTGTCAACTTTTTTCCAAGAAGAATGCTTAGGGGAAGCAGTATGTTTGCTCTTCATTCTGTAGAAAGGTTTTATTTTAGATAAACAGCATGAAAAATAAACACATTTCAAGTGAAAATCAGCCCTCTTCCACTTGATTCAAGTTACTGGAAGATTGTGGTGAGCAAGAAAACAGAACTTCAGAATTCTGTCCTTCCCCCATGAGGGATCTTGGCTAGCTCTGAAGGTATAAAACTATTTCCTACAAAGTCAGTAGCAGAACAGTTGCTTGCAAGGGGCACCTCTCCTGTGCCCAGCTGCTCGGGTGCTGTGTACAGTGAGCATACTTGCAGTGAAGTTCAGCCTAAATATGGAAGGCAGCTTCTGTTGACGGTTGCAGCGTTCTCCTCTCTGCCAATTTTAATCTTTTATTAGGCTGTAGCCAGAATCACCTACCTCGCAGTCCTTCTCTTGCTGGATGCTTGTGGAAGAATTAATTTCTGTCAGATGGTGTGACTGCATGTGTTTTAGTGTTCCTACAGCGTGCCTTTATTGTCACTTAATACTATCACATTTGTTTAAAGGAAATAAAATTAAACCCAAGGTCACTACTGCATAAAAACACCGTGTCTCAAGTAAATGTGGAATTTTTTATTTGTTTCCAAAGCTAGGAAGTTTTTTTGCCATGAGTGCCTTTTCCTTTCATTCCAGCCCTATATTTTTCAGAGCCATGAGATCAGATGCCACAGTTACCATGGCCTGTCCCCAGTCACTGTGTTTAGGAGATGTGGCAGTCTGTATCCTTTTGGATGCTTTTCCAGCCTTCAAATCCCACAGCTCAGTGGGGCAGCCATTGCCCTAGAGCACAGTGAACCTCAGGAGCCGTAGTTGGGCGTGTGTATTTCACACTCCAGCCAAAATCCTCCATGTGTTTCCTTGTGCTAGAAACCAGCCCTAGCAGTAAAAGAGCCAAGTGAAGGTGGGGAGCAGCCCTAGAGGTAACTTTGAATTTGCTCTCTCCCTGTGGTGGCTGATGCTGAGGGGCTGCAGTGTGCACAGCCTCAGGGTTAAACCTGGCCCTCCCCATCACTCTGCTGAGTTTGGCTGCCTGGGCGAAGTCTCCCCAGTCTCACCCGTACAATCCCTAAGCAAACTGGTGATGGGGTCATCCAGCCTGTGATTCTTGCACGTCCAGAATTTCTAAGGCATCGCTACGGGGACGGTGAGCTCTGGCTCCGGGTGTTTGGGGTGTGTTCCGCAGCACTGTGAGCAGTGTTTACCCAGCCCTCGCAGCCGGGCCGTGCTGTTCCAGAGGGGCAGATGTGCCGCCCATTGCCGGGCTGTTCCCGGAGCGTGTCCGTGACCTGCTCCCGGAGGAGCTGCAGGCTGCACCCCCGAGCCCGGGCTGCCCCGTGGCTCCCGGCTGCTCCGGGCTGGCTTTTGGCGGTGCGGGGTGGCCGGCACAGGGCGGGGTGGCCGTGCCGGGAGCTTGTCGCCGTGTGTCGCCCCTGGGGTGCGCAGAGGATGCTCTGCGCCCTGCGCTGGCTGCGCTGTTGCCATGGAGATTGCGTGCGCTGTTGCTAGGCAGCTGAAGCATCCTCGCCTGCACACTGCAATGCCACGAAATGCTCAACTTTCCTCATTCCTATCTCCCTTCTGTGATCTCGCAGATATGACTCCTTTGGCTCTTATCCCACTTCATTCAGTTGCGCTGCTGCGATTTCTTGGTGTTAACCCTGCAAGCCCTAAAAAGCCCGCCTGGCACTGCAAATGGGGTTTATGGCAATGAGTTCAGGGCTGAAGGAGTTAAAGTGGTTTGGGATAGACTACAGAGGAAATGATTTCTAGCAGATAAACTACTTTAAATGTTCTGGCATTCATGGAAGGGGAGGTTTGTGGATGCAGTCTTTTGTTCCATCACTGATGGTTTAGATGAATAAAAACAGACTAAAATATCACTACAAGGTAAGAGAATCAGCTTGAATGGGCCTAATTAATCTCTTTGGTTACAATATATATTTAGTTTTTTATTATCCTCCGCTTGCGCTTGCTGATTTTGATGTAGCATGTGAATGATAATTTAGCTGTGAAGCCTGTCGTGTACCATATTTGACTTATTTGGCTTGAATAATAAAGATACCAGCCTGTATTCTTGGAGTATACTGCATTAATCAGACTTGCAGGAATGATCACATGGTACTCTATCGCCTTTTCCTGTTAGCTGCTGCTTGTCAGCAGCTGGCTGAGCTGTAGGCTGCAGGCCAGTATCTGCATACCCTTTCTCCTCAGAATATTCCAAATATACTGTTCTCGTCATTATGCATTTTGCTGCAGTTTGACAAACTAAATGGTCCTCTGCACGTTAAGAAGATTATTTTAAATTTCAGAGCATTTGTGTAGTTGCTAGGCCATGTATGCATTTGAAGAATTCAGGTAGGCTCTCTGTTTTATACATCAGTGTGCTTGGTTTTTGTTCTCACAAGGTTTTTGCTGCGTAATGTCAGTCAGCTCTACAGTTAGTTCTTCAATGTACAGATATTTATTGCGTTTTAGAATCTCTACCCTGTGCATGGGGAGAAGTGCTTGAAGGGTTCGTTGCAGGTAACGGTAGCTTAACTGCATGATGAAGTGCAAAGCTGGGTAATTGATTGTATCTTGCACAAATTTCATAGCCATGCAGCCAGAAACAGCGAGTACAGGGTAGTTATAAATATAAACCAGAAACTGTTCTCTTTAAAGGGGTCTTTGCTATTTTTAGCTCTGGAGAATCTGACAGATGCTCCTTCAAGATAAAATACTGATGGTGATAGAGAAGAGAGAATTGATGCTTGGATTGTACATAGCATTATATTTTATGCTGCTGCAGAGTATATATGTCGTTTTCATAACCTTGTAGCTGCAGAATTTCTTATGAATTACATTTGAAATAAGAATATTTTTGAGTTTGTTGGGGTTGGTTTGTAGTTTGCAAACATTTGAGCAACTGTGATTGTTAGAATATAAAATTAGCACTTTTTATGTGATATTGGTTCTGTTCAGTATTGCCTCTGCCCCCTCTCCTCCTCCATCCCCACCCCCAGTATAACTCCATCCTTATGCAAGTATTGAGGTCTATTAAAACCCCAACAGATATTTGAAGACATGAAACAGAATTTCTACTCTCACTAACAGACAATTATTTTCCTATGCAGTTTGAGACTTGAAAAAATTCTGGTCAGTAGTTGTGGGGTAGGGAATGTCCCACTTTTTGTAAAAAAAAATTTTGCTTAATGTGGTCAGTTCTTATAACTTGTATTATAAAATTGTCCTGATAAAATGGTGACAATGTTGAAACAGCATTAGGCATAACCTTATGATACGTTTGTCTGCATATTGTTACTATAATGGATCTTAAAAAGTACCTTTCTTTTTGATTCAAAAAAATGAATTGTTTGACCAAGTATGTAACTAGTGGAGATGATGGATTCTCTTTCTATATACAATAAGCATTCTTTATCAAATACCTTAAAGCTAAACTTTCTACCCTCCGATGAGATATTTTTAACATTATTTCTGCCTTTTGTTAGGCAAATATGTGGGCAATTTCCACTATTTTGTGACTTGCTGCTCAGTTCTGTGTATGAGTGGTGGAAAAGCAGGTACAGGACACCCCCACTCCCCAAAATGTTTTGATTCCAGCTGTAAGGACTGGGGAGCTGTATGCCTCCTGTTGTGAAATGCAGCATGAATGCTGTCTGAGGGGAAAGATTTTACTGGAAGACTAGATAATGCTGTGTAACTGCTGTTGTCAGGGCTGTCAGGAGATGCTTGGAATCTTGGCATTGCTGATTGTTGGCAGTAAATTAAGGGGCAAATGGGCCCCAAACTTACTGTGCTACTGACAGTGCCCACAGAGTAGTTTGTATTTCTGCCAGTTGGTTGAGTCCTATTCTTAATTGAGTGAAATTCTCAATAAATCTACAATGAGAGAAAAAAGAGGTGTTTTTAAAATTCTGCTTTAAAAGCCATCTTTCAGTGGCTTTCCTAGATATCTTGGGCCAGAAGGACACCTAGTTTTATGGCAGGAATGGTCAAATGCTGATTACACACCCATTAGGCTTATTAAATTATGTGTCATCCTCTCTTAGACTTGATTGGAAAATAGTATTAACATTTGATGTGCAGACTGCTAGACATTTTCTTTTAAATTTTCTGCACTGGTAGGGCTGGCGTTTCTGCATAGCAGCATTTAAATGGCATTTATTTTATTAGGAATTTCCGTGGTGTTTTGTTGAGGTTGCATCTGCATGTTGATGGGGTTTTTTTATGGTATGATTATTCTCGTGCCTGTGGCTATTTTAGATTTTGATGGCATCAAAACATATCTTGCAAGATAAAGATTACAAAGAGGTCTAGTTGGGCAGTGGGGTGGAAACCTCCCTGCCATGGGCTTCTGGAAGCAAAGTGTCTGTAGCAGCAGAGGGCACTCTTCTCTGGACTGAGCCCCCTGGCTCTGGGGTTGCCTCACTCTCTTTTAAATGTTCCTGCTTCCATGTGCACAAAACACAGGCTTGCACTCATCTCTCACCTTCACTTTAACCTGGAGTGGGTGCTCATGTGCATGTTGCAGTAGCAGGGCTGTTCCCATCCTCCAGTGCACCCACAGGCTTTGGTACCCAGAAGTGGGGAGCCCAGTGGTGCCTGCTCATGCGGACCCAACCATGACATCTCTGTATGTTATTCTTCTTTTTTTGTCTGTCTCCACACTGGGCCTTAAAGACCTGCAGGACACCCCAGATGGGTGGTGCAGGCTGTGGCACCCTGAGCCTGTGCCAAGAGGCATCCCCACAATCAGACCACCCAAGTTCCCCCCGATTTCATTTGGAGGCAGCCATCTTCACTTCTCTGGTGAAATGGTGCCAGGTTATTTTTGTGAAGTGTTAAGCAGCTGCTGGACCTCTCTGAAGAATTGTCTCACTTAAAGACTGTAAGTGGCTCTGGTGTACTGTTTGTGAAAAACTTATTTGTAAAGCCCTTTGGGATGAAATCTTTCCTTTGTGGTTACTGGCTGGATGAAGAGAGACTTAAGTCTCTGAAAAAATAGGGAGTAAATCCATGAAATAATCTCACAGCTTCTTGTATTAGCCAAGCTTGGTTTATCTTCCTCTTGGAAAGAACCTAATATCCCCTGAAAAACTTTGCTTTTAAAGCAGAGGTTAATGGAGCTAAGCCCCTTGTCAGTCCACATGGCTTTCTTGTTTCTGTGTGCTATGGGTTGGGCCCATTTTATTGCTGATTCCTGCACTGTCTTCATAAAACCCCAGAGATCACAAACATTTGGGTTGTAATTGGAGGCAGAATTGTTCATAAGCCGTGCTTTTATGATCTGCTGCTGACCACACTGCTGTGAGATGGCTTTGCACGTGAAGCCATCAGGAGGATGGTGCACTTGGCCACAAGCAGTGCTCCTTTTTTGGTATCTTCCGCCCAGATTTAGCTGTCTAGTGGCAGAACACAAATGCCTTTTCTTTTCTTTTGTTGCTATGCCTTTATCTTTCTGGGATATTACTTGGTATTCTTCACAGTGAGCTGGTGTCTGTCTATTTCTGCTACACCGCCCACCACAGCATCGCAGTATTTTTAACTACATCTTCTATTCCCTCATCCAACGAGCAAAACTGAGAACGCTACAGGAAGGAAGATGAGTCTCTAAAAGAGAGCTGGCTCTGAACAGAACTGAAACCCACCCATGAATAGAGAGCAAAGCTCAGAATGAACGTAGAGCATTGGGGTGCCATGGTACATGGAGAGCCTCTCACCTGCTGATCCCCAAAGCTGCAGCAGCATTAGAAAATGTCCTCTGGGAGCAGGTGATCCCTCGTGTCTTTGGGCAGATGAAGACATTGAGTTTATTGCACCTGTAAGCATTTCATGGCTGAGTTTATCTGCACAATTGGATCAGCACACAGGAATTCTTTTGTTTAAGCTGCTTTTGCTGCTGCCAAGCAAAAAGCCCCTGGATACAGCAAATTAGTAAAGAATTTTGTTTTTAACATGATTCTGCAAAAATGAATTCCGGTGACAGGTGCCCATCAAATTCCTGCTCTGACTTTGAGTTCGGCATTCTCCTCTCTCTGGTGACCAACAAAAGGACACAAGGAAATGGAATGAAGCTGCATCAGGGGAAGTTCACATTGGACTTCAGGAGAACATTCTTCACTGCCAGGGCGGTGGGTTGCTGAAACAGTTCCCCAGGGAAGTGGTCACAGCACCAAACCTGTCAGGATTCAAGGAGTGCCTGGACAATGCTCTTAGTCATATAGTTTAGTTTTTGGTAGTCCTGTGAGGAGCAGGAAATTGGACTCGGTGATATTTCTGGTTCCCTTCTAACAAGAGATATCCTATGATTCTGTAATTTCACTGCTGACAGTTTAGGTATCTCCAGGGTACCTGGCATGTTTTTTAAAGAGCTGTATAAAGGACAAGCACGATCATTTTGTAAAGATGGATATTACAGTAAAAGGCACGTGACTTTTCCTTCCCTCTTGCCCAAAAACCAGCAAGATGATTTATCAAAGGGACAAAAGGCTGGTGCTGTGAAGGGATGCAGGCTTGTCTCCAATAGCTTTTCCTGCTGAAAATTCCTAAGAAGGAGGCCTTTTAAATAATCCCAATTTTCAAAAGTGACACTGCAGTTTGAATAGCCAAGCAGCTTTAGGAAGCTGTAGGTGAGGTGACAGCATGGCTTCACTAAGAGTGAATCGTCCCTGACAAATATGGAAGCCTTCTGCAGTGAGGTTACAGTGTTGCTGGATAAGGGAAGAGTGACTGTCATCATCTGCCTGGATTTGTGCCAAATGCTTGACACTGTCCTGCACAGCACCCTTGACTCTAAACTGGAGAGGCATGGATTTGACAGATGGACAACTCGAGGGATCAGAAATTAGCTGGATAGTCACACTCAAAGAGCTGTGGTCAACAGCTTGATGTGAGAGTGGACACCAGTGCTGAGTGATGTGTGGCACTCTCAGGGGTCACTATTGGAATTGGCACTGTTCACATATTTGTTGGCAGCATGGACAGTGGTCTGGTCTCTGTTCCAGGCATCATTTGCACTCTCAGCAGGTTTGCCAGAGACACCAAGCTGTGTGGTGCAGTCAGCTCAGTGGAGGAAAGAGACCTTGACAGACTTGAGAAGTGAGTCCATGTGAACCTCATCAGGATCAGCAAGGCCAAATGCAAGGTCCTGTACCTGATTCAGGGCAATCCCAAGAACAAGGAAGGTGGCATGGCAGGGAGGTTGGAACTAAGTGATCTTAGAGTCCCTTCCAACTGAAACTATTCTATGTCTCTATGACAAGAGAAAGGGATTCCTGTTCCTTGCTGCAAGAAGTACGATGATATTGATGAATAAGAAGCATCAGGAGAGTTGCCAAAAGACTATTTCAAATTCCTACAAGAGGGTAGCTTCTGTGTAGAGGGGTAGTGGGATTGCAGCACTATGGAGAAGTGGAAAAAATTGTTGTACCAAGTTGGTGACTCTGACCTTCCAGGTTAGATGGAGCAGCTAGAGAAAAAAAGACCAAATGGTGTAGTTAATCTTTTCTGACAAGAGGGGAAAAAATTTGAGAAGTAACTGCTTCTGAGTTTGAAAGGTGTTAAAATGAAAGGAAGAAAGCAAGTTTAAAAAGGAGAAAAGTCAAGGATGGTATCTTGGCAGACCATAATTAGTTGCAGGATCTTGTGACCTGCATAGCTGAACTCTCCAATTATATATCATATTCAAAATATCCTGTAGGTGCTTAATAAATAACCACAAATATGTAAACCTGGAAGCTGCAGGCCAGCCAAGTCCCTGCTTGCTCAATGAGTGTCCATCAGGAACCAGCTGCTTATGTTCCTCTCTTTTGTCCTTACATGGATACAGGCAAATCCAGAATCATGGAATGGTTTGGGCTGGAAGGGACCTTAAATGCCTAGTTCCAGCCCCCCAGCCATGGGCAGGGACACCTCCCACTGGACCAGGTTACTCAAAACAACATACAAACAACATCAAACAACAACACAAACAACATCCAAACAACATCCAAACAACAGCACAAACAACATCCAAACAATAACACAAACAACATCCAAACAACAACACAAACAACATCAAAACGACCTGCCTTTGAACACTTCCAGGGATGGGGCATCCACAGCGTCTCTGGGCAGCCTGTGCCAGTGCCTCACCACCTTCACAGTAAAGAATTTCTTCCTGATACCTAATCTAAACATCCCCTCTTTCAGTCTGAAAAGCCCCCTTTTCCTATCACTCCATGTCCTTGTGAAAAGACCCTCTCCATGTTGCTTGTAGCCCCTTTAGGTACTGGAAGGTGCTGCAAGGTCTCCCCAGAGCCTTCTCCTCTCCAGGCTGAACAACCCCAATTCTGTCAGCCTGTCTTTGTAGCAGAGTTGCTCCAACTCTTGGATGATCTTCATGGCCTCCCCTGGACTTGCCCCAAGAAGCTGATGTCCTTATGATGGGAGCCTCAGAGCCTCAGAATGCAAAACTTGATAAAAACACGTTGTGGAGACAGAAGTGTTTGATTCTCTGCAGGAATTTGCAAGTCTAGTTGTTCAATATGCAAATGTGAATATTCCATATGATCTCATCAGAGAAAATGCACCAACCTGGGGGGCAAATTACGGTTCCAATAATATCCTTTGCATAATCCTTCATCCTTCATTTTGTGACTGAGAGAGTAAATTTTTTTTTTTTTCCCAAAACAAACTTGCACTTAATTTAAAAAGGAGGAAAAGGAACTAATTTTGCATTTTTCTTTTGCTGAAGGAGATTGCCTCAAGTCTGCTTTTTGATATTGGAAATTGATTTTCGATTCTTGGATTTTGGACAGTTGTTATTTATCCACACAAGGCATACACCCTGAGGAAATGTTGCTTCCTGAAACAGCAGATTGAATCAAATGTTTTTGCTGACATATTTTTCCCTGTGACAACTGACACTGCAGTTGCCACATATTTCAGTGCTTTTGCACAGAGACATTTGAAGAGAAGGAGAGAAATGCTTCTAAGAAAGTAATGTGAGAATGCTGTTGCTGGAAATGAAGATAAGTAGATATGATTCTCATAGTGGCTAATGTTGAAATATTTCTGCTGAAGAGGAAAATAGAGACTCTTTGTTAGAGGTGGTAGAGTCAGGTTTGGCCAGGTTTTAAGGGGGAAAAATTCTGATGCTGGGGCATATAATCGTATCCCAAATAGAAATATGAAAGGAGATTTATCCCGGGATATTCACTGGATTGGAGGAGCTCCACTGTCTGTTTTAGGAGGTAATTTCCAGTCACAGTTAGATCAGTGTAAATTGTCTGTGGTGTGTGTATTTAGTGCCTAAAACAAGGGGCTGTCTGTGGAAGAGTGTTCCCCTCTTTTCTCCTGTTGAACTGTAAACCCTACAGAGCACCAGTCTCACTGATGCCAAAGGCTTGGTTCAGCTACCTGAGATCTGCAGTGTAATTCATTTCCAAACCCAAGGAATTTCCTCTCTGTTCCCTTTGCCTTCTAGGCATGATAACCTGTTTTTGCCTTTTTATCTTGTCTCTCTCATCTCCAAAACATGTTTATCCCTTTCTCCCTTTTTTAACTCTTTCTCTCATCACCAAAGCACGTTTAGTCCCTCTCCTTTTTTTAACCAACCTTGTGGTAATATTTACAAACAAGAAGTGTCTGCTGTTGTTTAATGAGGATCCAGACACACTTTTCAGAACTGAAGGTAGTTATCAAGGCACATGGAAATTGATGTCAATCTTTAAAATGAAAACAAACATGAGTACAGATGGCTTCTTTAAATAACAGAATTTATGATAATTTTTAAATCCACCTATGGGCATCCATTAGAGCAAGTCATTCTTGCTCCTGCGTTTTCTAAGCCTTAGTATGAAGTCTATAAAGATGTGAAGCATTTCAGCTGAATTTTCATGGAAAACAGCTGCTGCCCACTGCTTTCTACCTGCAGTGCCTGCTTCGTAGGGGTGGATGCTTGGTTTCAATATCCTGGTGTCTCCCAGAGATGCTCATTATCTCTGTCCCTGGCCCTATTCTCAGCTACAGAACAGTGTGGATGTCCAAATTCCCTCTTGCCTTTTCTTGTGCAACAGGGCCAAATGGATAAAATTGCTGGTCTTGTTATTTCTGCTATTCATAAGGTAGGTACAGGATATGGGGGCTTCTTCCTATGATCCAGTTTAATCCTTGTGCTGTAAAGCCTCAGACTTATTTCCCATTAAATTTTTTCCATGGGAGGGAAGGAGACAGGGGAAAAAAACAAGCTGAAAGAAAATAAAAGGAGAAAAAGATGGGTTAAAATTTAGGGAAAGAGATGACTGAAACTTTTTTTTCCAGACTGAAGGACGGTTTTATATCAAAAAGCTCATTCTTTCTTCTAACTTAAAGAATTGTTATAATAAAAGAAGTATTCCTGCCAGCTTTTCCTCCACAGATTGTCTTTGCTTCATGAGACAGCACTTTTTGATGCCATTTCTTGTAGTTAACACTGTTCTGCCCAGCCATCACAGCTTAGCTGCTGTTTGGCAAGGGACTGTTTCTTATAAAGTGACATTAAAATGGAAGTAACAGATAAGACTCTTTTTGACATGCATTGCAAATTATTTGAGATCAAAGTCACATTCTTGTTTTAATTGGGGAATGGAAATCTAAGAACCGTATTTCAAAAATGAAGAAAAATTCATTTTACACGGATCAGATTTTCACAAGAGCATGTATCGGCTCTGATTATTCCAGGGAGGAGGACCAGCTGGATGCTATTTATGTAGAAAATTGGCCTTTGTCTTTAAAGGCTCACATAGATGTGGAGTATTTGAATTATTTGAAAGTTTGTGTTTGTTTTTCAGTGATGAAGATTGTGGAAAATGTGATTCTAAGCTTATCTGTGTGTATTGCAGAATGGGAGGAGCAGGCATTTTGGCCCTGACACTGTGCTGTGTGGTGCAGCTGGACTGGCCCTGTTATGGTACTGGGACAGTTTTGTTGTGAGAGAAACAGCAAAGAATTTAGGACTTGCTATAGAACTTAGTGTATTACTAAGTTCTGGTAATATAAAGGAAGGGGAAAAACCCACCACCACTTTCAGAAAAGGATTGATCTTGAAGCTTGAGGATCACACTTCAAAGACTGTACTGGCTTGTTAGGCAAGATTATTAGTACTAATAAGAGGTAATGCACTTATGTCAGTAGTTCCCCTATGGTAATTTTCAACTACTCCATATAACTAATGGTATTTTCAAAGCTCACTCAGACAGCACAAGCTCATTAAACAAAGATAGGCATTTATTTATACAACTTATAAAGTTCAGTGTGAAAAGGAGAAGAAAGAAAATGTGTTATTAAAGAAAAAGGTGAAAATGAAGTATCCACAGGGTAGAGCCCATGTAAGGCATCTAAGTAATTTGACATGAAAACGATGTCTAATTCATTGTGGAAAATCCTGACATCATTGACCAAGATGTAACAATATCCTAGTTTTGAAGGTCAAAGTAAGAGAAAAATCAATCCTGAAATACAATGTGATTTCCTAGCATCAAGATGTAGGAAGTGGAGGGGTTTGTTCAGAGGGGACACAGTGCATTTGGCATCACCTCAGCTCCCACTGCAGTTCTGCTGCTTTCAGATACAATTTTATCTCCCCAGAAAGGGTCACATTTGTGCCTGCAAGTGCACAAGCATTTGGTGTGGGTGTGAGCTCAGTCCCTGCAGCTTCCCACGTTCCTTCTGAGCCCCAGCCACACTTGTGTGCTCCAGGGTCTGCATCAGGATAACCTCGACTGCCAAATTCTGGGGATTTCAGCTGGCTGCTCTTGTGCGTGTGGGTGAGGGGAAAGCAAGGGGTCAGACACGGACTGGTTTTCCCTATAGATGCAGAATTTGGCTCTTGAGGTCTGGAATGTGTTTTCCTTTGCTTTTTTGGTTTATTCTGTCTGAAGTATCTGAGGTTGGTGTGTCTGGCCTGGCAGTGCTGAGGATGAGAGCCTCAGCTCTGCCTTGGTGTCACACACAGGGATTGACATCTTTGGGGTCCCACCAAACCCCGAGAGCCTGCTGAGATCTTACTTCTTGGGGCTTTACCCCATCACCTTCCCCAGTATGTGTTGTGAGCCAAGGACAGCACTCAAAGTAAAGTTTCTGGTGCTTTCTCAGAATTTCTGAGGTTTTCAAATCTTTATAGTCAGATTGCATGCTTGTATGCAATTACATGTGTTTAAATTAAAACAACTGATTTATAAAGTCTACTGCATCTTTTAGTTGTTTCTCTGTATTCCAAAAGGATGATACCAAGCCTTTTGGTGGGTACCATGAATAAGAAGTTGAATTTTAAAAATGCATTTTGAGATGTATATCCTGATTTATATTGAGTCCATCTGGGAGAGGAGCTGTTGAGAAAATCCAATGCAAGGGAAGCAAAACCATGCCATCATGTTGCTACATAGTAAAAATGCACCATACTGCAGATTTGCATTTGTGGTCTAAGGTGATGACGAGCAGAAAGCATATTTCCTTTCTTTCTTTGTGAGCAGATTACTTAAACCTAGATTCCTTCAGATGTCTGAGGTCAGTCATGGAAGCATTAAGAAAAAGAGTCAGAAACTTGACTAAGAGTGCTCAGTGAAACCTTTGTTAAACTTTAAAGAAGGCAATGAAGCAAGGATTAGATGTAGCTGGGTGTGGGAAATAGCTGTGGAGACAGGTGTTGCTTGTCAGTGTGAGTTTTATTTCGATATTCAGTCAAGCTGAGGCAAGTGGGGACAGGGCTGGTGGGCAAGCAGGGCCGTGCAGGTGCAGCTGGAATTGCACCTCTCACTGCAGTCCCCAGAAATGTGCATCCCAGGAAGCCATCCATCCAGGAACTTGAGCTGGAGGAGTCATCTGGGTTTCCTTAGCAGGTATCCAGTGTGCAGACTCTAGTCTGAAGCCCAAAATCACTGTAAATTCAAGAGGGGATCAAATCTGGCAGTGGCAGTTGTGCCATTGAGCTGAGGATTTGTCTTTAATGCTGGGATTTAGTGCAGATACTGCCAGACATGGTACCTGTGTGCCCATGGACATGGGGGCTGTCCCCAGACCAGTTGTTGAAGGCAGAGAAATTGAGGTACAGAGTATCCTAAATCCTGGGAGTGGCACTGATGAGTGAGATCCAAGCTGCTTGGCTTTCTATGGGTGTCCCTTGTCCAAGGATGCCTTCCCTCTACAGTATGACTGTATGTGTGTATATGTGCATAAACATACTTAGATATTTTTGTATGTCTGTTTCTACATTGTTCTGTAAATGAAAGTTTGTGTTATGTGAGCACTTTCCTTGAACTTTCCCTGCTGGGGTTGTGAGAATGGAGACAATGACACTTTGTTTTGATTTCTAGCCCAAGTTTCTGTGTACAGTGATTCAAGTGTGGCTTTTAGACAGAACTTATTTATAACTGTCCAATAGATTTTGGAAAAGGCTGCATGTTTATTTATACTACTGCAATTCAAATCTATTTGTCTGCTACACTTAATGACAGAATGTGTGGGCTTTTATATATATGGAGAGATCTATTTATATATAGACATATTTAGGGAGAAAGCAAAGAATGATTTTTTTTTTCATCAGTACATGATTTCAGCAGGCAACAGGAAAAGGGAATTTGGTGATAAACGCACAAAGTGTCAGATCAGAAGATACAAATCACAGAGAAATAGTCATGGGAATATGACTGAGAAGGACTGTTCAAAGAAAAGCATGTGAAAATTAATATCATCTGTTTTAAAGGTAAATATCAGAAAAATGCTACCTTTGTCATGGTAATCATAATAGTGTTCATGTAATAGTTAATAGAATCACTGTTTTGATGAGCAGCATGGAAATCCCAGAACACTTTAAAGATGTTCATCAAGTAACTCAGTGTTCTGGCAGAGTTGTTAAAATTATCTCTACTTTGCTGTTAGTAAGAAAAGTAAGGTTAAATAAAACGCCAAAGGTCAGGTTCCAGATTAGATGTAGTGTTGGGAATAGGGAACTGGCTCAGACTCTTTCAACCCATGGGCTTAATTCAAATGTTTGAAATGGAAAGACCTTGCCATGTTGGGAACTCACATTTGAGATCACTCTTCAGAAAGCTGGTTGTCTTCTACTTTTGTCTTTTTTCTGCAGTGGAAATTAGACCCACTTTCAGCCACGAGAGGATTAGTAGTTGTGCAGATGTCTGGGATGAGCTTCATTTCTCCTAACTCTGAATGTCTACATCCGTCCTGGTCCCTGTAGGCTCCTTGTGTAATCAATGGAGAGAAAAAACTGCTGCTAACGTGACTCATCTGACCTGTTTTAGCCACCTACTTTAGGAGTAGATGAAACATGCTCTAGAAACACTGCTATTTCTTCTGATTTTAAGGGAGTCCAAGTGAAGAACTGACACTTAGAGGTTGTCTAGGCTGGACAAAGTGAAGCAGAACTCAGAAGAGTGTAAGTGGCTCTAACGTTTTGTCTGGCTCAAACTGTGGCTTACGGGAGTTTATCTTTTTTATACTGGGGTTTTGCATGAGTCACTTTTTAGTTTATCTTCCTTACTTCAGCTTCTGGCCTGTGTTTTAATGTCCATTAGACTTAACTACAGTTTTAGAGTACAAACATGGGAATGACCCAGATACTGTGTCATTGACTTGGGTGAGACCACAGCTTTGAATTCAGTTTATTGCTTGAATACATTTCTTTGTGGCAGGAAATGGAGTAAATAAACTCTCTTGTAAAACATGATGTTAATCAAGACTGAACTTGACTTCTGATTGGAGTACAAGCACCTCTTCCAACAAGATCACCTACTGCTCTCTTATAGGGAGCATTTTAGGGCTTCTGTTCATTGTTATTCTGATTCTTACCACATCCCCTGGGATGTTCTTCTGCTTTCAGTTTACTTTAAATTCTCCTTGAAATATATTTGGAATGTAGTGCCTGTGATGCTTACACAGCCATCTGAATACCACTTCTCCAGGGGTACCCAAAGCACTACTGCATCAGTATTCTTAGGTTAATGTGCTCCTGTGTATCTATACAGGCTGTTCATAAAATCCTTCTCTCTGTGTTGTGTGATGTGCTTTGTGATTTTGTTGTGCTGTGGCTCAATAGTATCCAAACCACTGAAATTCTGTCCTGAGATGTCATGGAGCTTTCTAAGGGAAAGATGTATTTTAAAGTCCAAAGAGCTACCGGTTCCTGGATAGTAAAACCCATCCAGAAGAGGAAAACTGAGAATAGCTCCTTCATGTTCTGCCTCTTTGCCCTTTGGGATGTTGGAGAAGTTGTGGAGGGAATTGCAGGGGATTTCAAAATGTTCCTGGTGTATTAAACACCTGAAACACAAAAGTGGATATGTCAAGGTGTATGAGCGTCTCCTAATCTGTGACTTACACTGACAATATGTAACTTTTGTTATCTCATTTGAGTGTTACTATCTTTATGCTTTGAATCAATTGGTTGATGAAGCTGGGATAGCTGACATTTGCCTGAAACCACTTTTTTTTATGAAGTGCTTTGTTTTAAATGTCATCCTAGAGCAGCCTGGTTTCACTGGTGGAGTAGTTTGCAAACACTAAAAAGGAAATTTCCTTCAAGAAATAATCCCTCTGCTTCTGTTTACATGGTCTTGTCAAAGTCATAAACTGTTGTGCTTTTTGTAGAGTAGCTGGGGATGTTCTCCATGCAGTACTACTTTTTTTCCTGCACTGGATCTGGCTTATAATTCATTAACCATTCAAATAACAAGGAATGAGGATGGATCTTAAATATGGTTTATGCTTTCTGAAAACTTGGGCAGATGTGCCCATTGTATCCAGTCTACATTTTAATTCTTTGTGCCAAGGTTAACTGATAACTTTTTGTTTTAAAAGCTGAGCTCTGGGACAAGAAATCCCGTATCCTTTCTTACACCTGACTAAGCTTTTTCATGTCACTACTCTGAGAGATACTGCTGTGCACTGAAAAGTGCACATGAATATCCCGAGCCAACAGTTATTCCAACCAAGCCTATGTTGAACTAAAGGCTACAATTATCTACATGTCCCAGAAGATGATCTCTTCTTCCTTGGTATTGCCAGCTGCAGAGTGACTGAACCTGTGTGTTTTCCTAGGCATGCTTCCAAATGTCTTAGCAAATATTAAGCAGATGAATATGTAAATAATGTTAAATCTTCCTGTGCTAACATCTTTGTCACAGTTATAAGGTGGCAGTTGCTGTCCCTTTAGTAAGAGAGGTTTGAGTTTTAGTTTTTTGTTTAATTTGGAAGTGAATTGATAATTCTCTTATTGCCAACTGTGGCACATGAGACAATGAACTTCACAGTGAAATCTGACTATAATAAAATGCATAATCTGTTTCACTTAGTTTTAAAGAAGGCAGTTGTTTAAAGCAGCTGGTGAAGTACACAGATGTTCTGGTTGAGGGCAATCCAACATTGAAATGGCATAATGTGGCAACAAACTCGCATTTTAAAATGAATGGCTGACAAAAGAAATATTTAGTTAAGCTCCCTACCCTTAATTATAGTGGCAGATATTTTTTATCTGGAAGCATGTGTTCAAAAGGTGCTGAACAACTGAGCCTTCTTTCTGGCAGAAAATGCTGTGTTGCAGTTCCTTAAGACAGAAAAGATGCATTCACTGGCTTGCTGGACTCAATTCCACTCTGTGAGTTTGCTGCCTGAGTCTGCAAGTGCAATGACAGTGGCTGAGCAGAGAGGCTTCATTCATCTACAGACAGAAGTGTTGTGAAGTCATATAAGAAAAGAAAGCCGAAGGTAACGTGCTGGTGTCAGGGTCCTGCTCCTCTACGGGACCAGCAGAGTTGAATTTTTAAGCTGGGATGGAAACCAGCTGCCTTAGTGAGTTTCCTTGTGGAGACAGCTTTTGATCATAATATTTTACTCATCTTCATGAATGCCTGCCCAGTGAAGCATGGAAGTGTTGGGCTTTCTCTCCCTGCTGCAGAAGAGGAGGTCAACTTATGCAATTTCCTTGCACTTCATTTCTTTGAATTTGCACAGCTGCCCTCTCAGGACTGCAAAGTCCCTGGCCCTAGGGCCTGCCACTTTTGGAAGCTTCTAAATGTCGGGTCTAATCTTAGTTTTCATTTTTAAAAGTACAAAGTTCCTTGACTTTTTTGCTTGCAGAGAAAATGGATCTATTCCCAGTCAGTCAAATTTGGTGCCGTTACACATAAGGTGGGAGAGAGAATGAGATGTGGCTATTTCATTTTCCTGCAATAAAATGAGGCATGGTGCCTTCAATTACACCAATTAAATCAGTTAAATAGTAACTTTCCTCATTATCACAAGGCTCTAGCTTTACACAGGCCTGTTCTCTAGTGCAGCCTCCAGCATCAGAAGCTTTTCACAGCCCACCCTGGCCATGCAAAGACTAGGGCAGTTCTGTATTGCCTGGTTCCTGCCTGAGGACAGAGGGAGGACCAGAGTAGTTGAATGTATGGGAGTATGGTAAAACAGGAAATTGTGGGAATTTTCTCATTCCCTCTCCTGGCTGCCCAATTTGAAGCCATTGGTGGAATAAAGCTGCAGGAGTCTAGCCAAGAACAGAAGGGGGGTAGGTAAGTCGTATCAAAAGTTTAGTCTATGACTGAAAGTACAAACCCCTTCCACAGCTCCCAAGGCTTCCTCCCTTGGTGCAGATCATTTTATATCCTTCCCTGAGCTGCTCCAACTGCCAGTTCACCAATTTTAGCCCCAGGGTTATAATTTCTGCCTACCTTCCTTGCCCACAGCTATCTATCATTGACTTACAGTGTTAGTCAGACCTTGTGCAGCTGTCAGTGGGGCTGACAGTGGTTGCCTGTGTATCATTAGGCTGTTGTCTGATGCTTACTGGCAGCAGGGGTGGTGCAGAGACTGCGAAGCTCATCTGGTCAGATAGCACTCAACTAAGCTGAACTTCGTGTCTTCATTGGCATGGTCCCAGTTTATCAGTGCCATGATAATTCTGACTGAGTTGCACATACAAAACTTGAAGTCACACTTCTTGTTCACAGGAGAGGCACAGTGTTTGTCCTTCTGCTATCCCTGTTAGCGAAACAGGGAGTCTTTTCTATACCAGTGTGCATTACCCAGCGTTGTTTTGATTAACTGCTTTCATTTTCTAGAATTCATCACCACAGGGACCCCCTGGGTGCTGTGACCCTGCTGCCTGCTTGCATGGTCTTGGAGGCACTGATAGGAAGAGCCTTGTTCTAGCAGTGTTGTGTCTTCCCAGCCTTTAGAGGACATGAGGCATGTATGGCATGTAGGAGCTCTTCTCTGAGCTGGAAGGATGAAGATAGAAAGTATTGAGCTCAGCAACTTCACCATTTCAGTGCAGAACACTGTCAGATTTATTTTTATTCCCACCACTGTTATAGAGACCTAGAGTCAGGATGGGCTTCAGAAAGAAGGTGGTGGGGTATGGTGGATGGATTGGTAGCAGGGCTTGGGAAGACTTTGGTTTATTCCTAGGCTTGTGCTAACACTGGGGTCTCGTGGGCAAAAAGATTCACTGTCTAAAAAATGGTTTATACTCCTAGAGTATAAACCTACTAAGGTTGCAACACTTATTTTGGAAACAGCTTCTACTCAGGTATTTTTCTTTTAAATTATCCCTCCTGGACAAAGTTACATCTGTATTTCCATGTCACAGTTTTATAATGTGACTTCTCAACAAAGCCCATCTGTGGCAGGAGGTAAGGATATGCAGGCTTTAATGCATTCATTCAGATTTAACTACCTTTTCAGGAAAATACTTAGAAGTACCTTTTCCACATAAGAGGTTTTCTATTGCAAGACATCCTGAAAATGAATGTGCTGCCTTGGGGCAAATGCAGTATCTTCTTATTGCTCATAAAATGGTTACTTTAAATCTTCTGCCTTTATTGAGAAAATTACCATCCTTGCTGAGGATCCCTTGTTGAGGATCCCTCCATTAGTCTATCAGGGAGGCGGTTAGTAGAGATGTAGATGAGTCATGTGAAGCCTTGTGTCTCTTAGTGCATGTTTGCAAACCTAATTTTAGTCAGTCTACTCCATTCCACTCTGCCAAAATTAGATAACATTGTTACAGCTATGCAAGTGTTTAAATCAAAAAGATTCTCCTGATAAATAAAATTAGGAAAAGCCATTATCTTTAGCTGTATTTAGCTGTATTCAGTCATGGATCACAAATGCATCCTTTTATTTTACCTTTTTTTTCTACAAAGTACCTAAATTTTAGTTTCTAAGACTGCTCTCAGACCCACTGGCTTCAGCAGGCTTTGTGTCGCATCCTTAGCTGTACACACATCCAAATGTGTGCCTGACATTTCCTGTGCATCTTTGTGCTTAAAAGTGATTGTAACCACTACAGAGTTCTGCCTGCAAATGCCCTCATGATGCACAGCAGCAGTGTAGATAACGATGTCTTGACTTGCCAGGAAATCGTCCTGTTTACTGTTAATTTTTGAGATGTCACACTTCATCCATTAGATTTATATTTGAGCCCCTCTTACCAGTGAATCTTAGCCTTTTGCCCGTGGGAAGTAGGGGATCTGACAGACAGGTGTTTTTCTGGTCACAAACTGAAGTCAACATGGATTGGGACAGGAGCAGAACCTGATACGAAATATCAACAAAACACATCCGCAAAGGAAGAAAGAAACTGATAGTGTTTGCAAATTGACTCTTAAATGGTACATCTGATGCCATTGCAACAGGCTTTTAGCAGCATTTGTTACTTCTGATTAGATTTGTTAGATGTACTAGATGGCAACAGTCTATTTAAACATCCATTCATACTTTTGCTGTAGTGTGTTTTAGAGTCCTGTGGGTATTATATTTGGAATTGTGGGGACACACAAGAAGCCTCTCTTCTTTCTTCCTGTAACTTTTGTTCTCATTTGCCAGCCATGGCACTTTGCTCCTGGGATCTCTTTGGTTTTTTTGTCTAAAGAGGACAAGATGTGGAATCTCTGGACTTGCGTTTCTCTCCAATTCTTATGTTGGAGGATTGAACTTACATCACAAAATCTTCTTTGCAAGATGAGATTTCTTGCTCCTTCCCTTTCCTCCCAAACACATCATCTGTCTGCCAGCAAGGGTTATCTCAGGCAGAGGTGTGCTACCTGCCTGTCTAAGAGATGGCTAACTCCAAGCTTAAACAAGTGAATGCAGTGGTTAAAGAGAAGAATGAAGGCTGGCCTGTCCCCTTGTGTGCAGCCTGCATGGGGAACAAGTGACTCATGCTCTGGACAGCATGTTACAGGCTTCTCACAGCTTGGCATCCCACAGTTGCAGCTGATGTGTGACCAGTCATCCAGCATGGCTGGGGTGTGGGGCTGTGGGGCAGGAAAAATGCTGGGATGTGGTCCAGAAGGAGACTACTGCACTGGGAAATGTCCTAAAAATGTATCATTTAGCAAGATCTTAATGCCAAAGAGCATCGTCTTACCTCACATTCAGGAGTGAATGTGGGATCTTATCCTCTGGGATAAAAAGGGGCTGGGGAGGGGAGAGTGAAATATCTCCATCTTGGCCTTATTGATCCTGCAGACTTCTCTTATCCTGTGGGTTTTTCCCTTTCCTTCTGCTGCCAGTATCCTGCTATGTGCTGAGGGAGGGCAGAGCCCTTGTTTCCAATGCACCTGTTTTCTGGGTAAACAGATTCACTGCTGTTGACAGTGGTCCACAAGCTCCTCAGTCTGTTGAAGTTCCAGTGAATAAACAAAGCATATTTTCGGTTGTATGCAATGCTTGGCCATGGTAGGAGAGAGCCCCAGCAGGTGTCTTGAAGGCCTCTAGAAATGAGACAACAATCCCCAAGTGGAACATGCAGTGGGCTGGCTGCTTAGCTAATGGAAGCTGGCCAGCCTCCACTGGATTTGACCCAGTACAACTAGATTAACAGAACACCAGAAAAACCCCACTTGTTTTCTCTCAAACCAGCAATGTCCCCTTCTCTTCTGTCTCTCAGCAGTCTGTCTCCTCATCTTTCCCCAACTCTCTTTTTCTGCTCTTTTCACTTCCTCCTACTGCCACAAGGATCAGAAGTGCAAACAAACCATTTGCTAGTCTGGAGTAATCCCAGAACAATTTTGCCTTCTTGCCACTTAGATATTCAAGGAAGCAAATGCTGCCTTTGGTTTTGAAAAAGACTGGTGGAGAACTTGCAAGAGGCAGGTGAGCTCCTGTATACACAGGTGTTGCAGCTCTGTGCTGGCACCAGTGAGAAGTGTGGGGATGGCACTGTGGGACTGAGCCTGAGACTGGATCTTCCAGCTTGTGACACTGGGAAGAGCTTGAAAAGCACAAGACCCTGGTGCAGCACATGTGTCAGGTCTCATTCCTGGACTGCATTTGCTGGCTGGGCAGTTGCCTTTTGGTGGTAAAACTCCATCTTCAAGTCCTGCTGAAGGACCCATTAGAGTTATTCCAGGTGGTTATTCCTAGAGGGGACTGAACAATCTTGCATGTCCGTCAAGTGTATTGCTGCATGAGTCTGCTTAGATAGGAGGGTATCACCTGTCCAGCATTGACTGAGTTAAGAAATAAAAAGAGAAATCTTTATTTTCAGGATTTAATATGATTGGATTAAAAAAAAAAAGAACAGACAGACATTTAAATGGGAAGCAGAAAAGGTAATGGAATTAAAGATTCAAGAGATTAAAAATTTATCTGAAATAGTGTGTATTAAATTATTTGTATTTGTCCTGGTGTCTCTGTTGGTGGACGTTATTAATGACATATTTAGAAATGATGGTTAAAATGAGGACTTTTTATTTAAAAAGGGGTTTGAAATATGAAACACAGCAGGAAAAACAGATGTTGGAAAAATTGGAGGCCAAGCAAGTCATTATTAGACTATTTTCTGCCTTCAATGGATCTGATTACCTGATCATTATTCTGAGCACTGCTCGGGAAAAGGTGGGAGATGTGAGAAATTTCTCCTTGAAGTCTTGCTACAGATGTTGAGATACTTCTATAGCTACATGTTAATGTATAGCTGAGCAGCCTTCAGAGACTGGGGGAAAGTTCTACTTGATTAGAAGCAGCATCAGGTGGAAAATAGTGAATGAAATCAGAAATCAGTATCTTCATTAATTGTGAGTTATGGATGAAGGTTTTTCTCTGCTAGTTACATATCTTTTAAAAAAATTGTTAAAATCTGCCTTCAATTAAGAATATTTTAGTAAGTTCTCCATGCTGGCTTTTGAAGTTAAAAAGAATGTCTGCTTACAGAAGAGGTGGGGGTTAGAAAGTAGTTTGTGTTTAAGTGTTGAACCACCATAGCCTCTTCCTGCAGAAGTATTGAGAGGACTGCATTAACTCCTGCTAGTTCTCCTGTATTCGCTGAATAATGTCAATTAAAATTTGCAGACTGAATAGAATGAATATAAAGTTTTGGGGTTTGCTTTCTCTCCCCCTCCATGTTCTAATTATGAATGGAATTATTAATAAAAATGTAACCTGGTAGCGCTAAAGCTGTGGAGGAGATCAAGCTTAAAGTCTGTCAGCTCAGTGTTATGGCAGATTATATTTTATATTTATTTTGTAATATTTTTAAAGGTAATTTTTACATGGAACTTAGGCAGTTATGTAACTTATTCTTGTGTGCTATGAATTAAAATTCAAATTTCTATTGCTACACAGTGTGACAAATCAAAACCAGAAAAAAAAACCCTATGAAACACAAAATGTACATCATTCATTCATTCATTCATTTTTGCCTAAGTTAATGTAAAAATTAAAAATTCTAAATACAAGTATACAAGTATAGTTAACCTGTGTAATTGCTTATTGAGTTTTAATACTGAATAATGTATTCTGCTGATCATAAGGATGCACCAAGTTTCTTCCAACCAGGAAGTGTTTCCTTTGGGAAAAGAGCTTAAAAAAGCACAAGTGCAAACCAAAATGGCAACAGTGCAGGACACCCAGTTTAAATTAATTTTACTGATTTACACCATAATTAATACTTACTGCTTTTGCAAGAACAAATTGTGGGCCCACTTGGAAATGGAGGTGGGCTCAGATGGAGGCTGGGCAGTGGGCAGGGAGTGGTACCCCAGGCTGCAGCACCTAGCCCAGCTCACTGCACCTCGGCATGACTTCCTCACTCCCAGAGAAGAGAGCTGGCCAGGACAGAGATCTGCAGCACAGACCCAAGGCAGCTTCTGCAGGGGTTGTGAAATCACACCCTGCAGTCCCCCTGTGAAACTGGGTTTGCTTTTATTAGAAAAGTTTTAAAGTATCCCAAATTGGAACGCAATGCTTAGTTGCTACATTAATTTGAAATAAAGGGTTTTTTAATAGCTAAAACCAATGGTTTTCATTTAATTCATGTGTAATAGTTCAATTTTTCTGTTTTCTGTACAGAGAAATAAATCACCATTATTTGCTGATTTTTCTTTATGCTTGTTTATTGTGGTGTGATGGTTTGTTCTGCTTTCAAGTGTCATTAATCCCCAATAAGTAAATCAGAGTTTCTGAATAAGCTTTTCTTTGTCAGGTTTCACTGGGATTTAATCCTCGGCATCGTTAAAAAGCCTTTTCTTTTTATGGAGGAGCCTTGTTAGGAATTACAGCATGCAGACAGTAAAAGTTCAGACATTGTAGTTGTTGCCTGTTAGAACTTACATTTCTCTTTTCCCCTTCTCCTTCTGCCATATGTAGCTGTCTAGGGCTTGGGGTGAGACACAGCCAGAGTGGTTTGACTGAAAAGGGTGAGCAGAGGAGGAGCTGGGCTATGATCTGGTCTGGAGCTCCTGTCTGGCTCTGGCTTCACCACTCAGCCATGCAGTGGCTTTGGGTGAGATTCCCGGCTGGAAATAACCACAAGTAGCATTTTAGTCTTGGGTGCTGTAGTCTCCTGTCTCTGTGCAATGGAAAATTTAGGCTTTTGGTGCAGGAAGACTTGCTTCAGAGCTGACAGCAAGACAGAAGAGACTCATTAAAACAAAACAAAAAACGAAAACAACCCTCAGTAGAACCACTGTGCCAAGAACTGCCACATGTTTCCTCCCATGCTTCTTTACCTGCTTTTTGCAAGCAAAGACTGTAGCACATCAGCCAAGAGGCAAATAATTAAAAACATTCCCAAACTGTGTCCCTGAGAGGTGTCAACAGTGAGGAGTCCTGTTTGATGGATGGTCCTGCATTTAGGAGAGGGGAAAGGATTCTCTTCTCTGTTCCCTTCCCTGTATCTGGAAAACGCTGTCAGAATGTTGTGGGCCGGTCCCAGATTAATTTTAACAAAATTGAAAAAGTGAGGTCTTCGTGTGGCAGAAGTGTGTTTTCACTCTAGCTGGCTCCAAAGGAAAAACTCCAGAAGGCCACCAGGCACTTGGACAGGTTTCACACCTTGGAAAGTTGCTGGTGGTAGAGTTCCTGCTCCATTGGAAACATGGGATGCTCTGGTTGCATTTGAGGTAGTGCTAAACCCATACACAGAGGCAGAGGAGTCTACTACACAGAGAGGACAGCATGCATTAAAAGACTTAAGATTTCACAGGAGGAACTGGATTTTTTTTGTAGGGTTGTGTAAACTTTCTACTTTATAAAAAGGACTCATAACCTGTACAAGAGTTTTTTGCAGTATAGAGCTAGTCTGCAGACCTCAAAATGATGCTGTGCTGCTGTGATTTTCTTTCTGGACTTCTTATTTGTGGCTTTATATCTAAAATTTCCACTTAAACAAATTAACCTTGATGAAAATATCAGTCAGCCTTGGTTTAGGAGAGGGGGAGAGCCTTTCTGCTGACTGCAGAGTGATTGAGATGCAAGCTCAGACACTGAACTTGGTGTGGATGTGTGAGGTGGATGCAAAATGAATACATGGGATGGGCAAAAGAATCTCTGAGGAGAAGAGCTGGGTATAAAAAGGCAGAGATGGGGATATCTTGCAACATCCTCAGAAGTGCCTCCAATGCAGGAGGGATGTCTTTGTTGCTGGATACAGTTTGCCATTAGATTTAAAGAAAGATCATTCACTCTCTGATTGGGACCACCTCAAGGGATAAAAAATTACACATCTGCTTCACGCTGTCCTGAAATGTATCCTCCAATCTTCAAAAATGAAACAAGAGCTGATGACTTTTTGATATATATTGAATGTTTTATTATAATATCTACTATCAGCAGAAAAACCTTGCTAAAATACTCCGGAAAATGTAAATGACATGCTATGAATAGGCAGATGATCCCTCGGCAATAATGTGTGCTGAATAACCTTTGTACCTTAGCAAACTGCCAGATCTGCAGTGAAATCTGGTAGCATTGGGTTTGATAATGCACCTGGCTCTGGACATGGAAAGCAGGATCAGTCAGCCCTGGCAGTGAGACTGCTGTGTGGAGGATGACACTGGAAGAGGTTCAACCACAGCATCTCAATGCAATTGGAGAGCAAATTTTCACTACAAAACAGTGCTCAGGACAAGCTGATTTGATCTTCTCCAGTCCCTTCAGATTCTTTTTTAAGAGCAAAGCAGCCTTTCAGGACCATTTGTTGAAATGAATATGCCACTGCTGCTCAGCTTGAAGGAAAAGACAAACCATCCTCTTGGATAAGGTTTAACACTGCGGTAGTGTCTACCAACACCAACATGAAAGAACACAAAATAACTGTGTGCCATATTTTGGGCTTCTGAGTGTTTCTGTCACTCTCTATGTCGTCAGAGCTGTTTCAGAATATGTTTTCAGCTGTATCAGCCTCAGTGGATATTTTAAAAATTTTTTTCCTCCTATACCGTTCTGCTACCGACTGAAAAACGTGAAAGGGTAAGGCCAGCTTTCAAAGGGATGCATACTCTGTCTGCTTCAATGAAATCAATATGCTAGTCTCCACCTACTCTGGCCTGGGGTTGTTTTGTGAACTACGTACCAGAAGAACATCATATCATTACAAGCATTTGAAAATTATTCTCTAAAATCAATGTGCTATTTTACTCTTAAGCTTGCATTTAGCAAAATCTTCTCAACATTTCTTCCCTCTGAAAAAGTTAGTGGCTATTAATTATGAGAGAAATGCATCTGAAATTATTTTCTGCTGTGACATGGATTCATGTGTTCTATGGCCTGCATAATTCTGTTTTTACCACAGTGACATTCCAGAGGTTACACCCAAGATAAATTTATCTTGATGTACGCTATGTTATTTATCCATGGAAATATGGGGGTAAGGGGGGACGATGAGCAAAATCTGGCTGCTGCTCTGTCTGTGCACATGCTAGAAAATCTGCTGGCAGCAAATACGGCACATGGCAAAAAGTTGTTTGGCCTGATTCTGTCTTTTCCAGAAAGTCAGAGAAGCGGAGGCGGCCCCGCGTCCCCGGAGCCGGCAGTGCGGACCGCGGGGCACTGGGTGTGCTCTGCGTGCTCCTGCAGCTGGGTACAGCATGGAACACCCCTGCCCAGCCCCAGCCATCACTCTGCATAATGTCAGCATCTCACAGAGCCCATCTCAACTCACTGAGCCCATCAGCTCAACTGGGTTGGAGTGGAAACGCAGTGCTTCAAAATATACCTCTGGTGCCACACTAAAGGTCATCTCTGCTATCGTGCTTCCCCCTTTGTGTGACCCAGCATTGAGAAATCAGCTGTACTGGGGCTGAGAGAACCACACCGTATATCAATAGGAAGAGAAGCATCCTTGTGTCCCTCTAATACCCAGGTGTTAACTTCAGAACTGCTCAAGGGTCATATCTTCATCCAGTGAACTGACAAAAATTGCCATCCTCTCTCTGCTTCCCTCAGCAGTTGCTCACTGTGGACTTTTTTATTTCTTTCTCCAGAAATGGTCTGCAACCTTGCGTTGTGCTAGCAACACACATCAGATTGATGGCCATGCCACGTGGGGTGGGGAGCAGGGGTGCCTTAGAGCAGCCACCATCCTCTTCATGGAGATTACAGTCATCAATTTCCATCTGCTGTGAGCATCAACAATGTGATCCTGGCTTTAGGAGTATCAGATGATTCCCAAGGCTGAACGGGTTTTCATTTCGCAACCATTACTCCACCCCTAACATAAATGCTATAAAAAGACATCAGCAGCAGGTAATTTGCTTTGGCTCTATAATATAATGAGCCTGAAATTACATATTTTCCTTTACCACGTCAGATTGGTAACCAAATTGGTACCTTTTGACACTTTACAGATGCCTTATGGCTTTCAATCCAATAGCACAGTCATCTCTTTCACTGCCTAATTTGAAGCATTATTGTTCAACACTGGTTTTTGGGGAAAAAAGAGAAACTTCAGACCTTAATTTAACACAGTGTGAACCAAACCTGAAATTTCAGGATCACAGAAGAAGCAGATCTATTTGCAAGGCAGCAGGCTCACAGCTCGCTATCCTGCACCCCATCCAGCAGCACCAGTCCCTCCTCCTCCTTATGACTCCTCCTGTGTATTCCCCCATCCCTTTCCTTGGCTGCAGGCTCAGGGCCTCTGTTCATATGTGGTCCCCATTTCATAGCTGAGCTGCTCTGCAAGCACACACAGTAGGAGCTGCTGTGCTTTAATCTGAATTTGAACATTCATTTCTGTCAGGGAAGACCTTTGCCAGGGTGGAGAGAATGGGTGGGGATCCTGACAGGGAAAGGGGACACCCTGGAGGAAGCAGCTGGGGACTGTGGAGTTGAGGCTAATTCCTCCTGAAGTGCCAGACCCCACAGGCTGCAGGTACATCTCTGGTGCAGCCAGTAGATCCCTCAGCTGAATAGCTCTGAGCTGAACCTTGCAAGGGCTTTTCAAACACTCATTCCCCAAATGCTTCTAAACAATGCCTGTGATTACTCCAGAACCATGACTGTAACACTTGGAGGAGGAAGAAAGGCTTAATAAACCCAAATGTGTTTGTTAGCAGTAATTCACAGCAGGGTCTGTGGCTGAGCCTGCCAGCTGCCACAGTCTGCACGGGTTGTATTTAGCCAAGCCTAAAAGCAGGAGCAGTATTGGCTCTGGAGAAATCAACTGCTCCCTCCTATTGTCTAGAGAAATGAATTGCTTTACAGTAACGCCTGGAAATTGTGTGCCAGTCACATGCTAAACAGATAAACAGCAAATAGAGCACAGATTTGTTCACTGAATTTCCAAAGCTTTCTCACTGAGGTATCATCCTGTTGGAACTCCTATTGAAAATGGGGCTGATTCCTCCCTGTATTCTTCCAGGTAGTGGTTTGTCCCTTCAGGGACTATGTAGAGCACTGTCACATCAAGTATTGTATTATAACACTTAATTGTGCAAGGTCTAACTGCAGTACTGGAACAGTGTTTATTTCTTTTCACCATAGTGTGTTCTAGATCCATCAGGAGCTGCATATGTTCTAGGATAACTATGGCTTATTTCTTTCCTTGCAAGTGCTGAGCCTGCTGTGGCTATGAGAGATCTGACTGGTGACATATGGCAGGTGGGTCTCAGACACCACCCTAATGTTGTCTAAATGTCCTAGCTGAGCATTACATGGGCTGATTCTGCCCTTTCATAGGCTGAATCCTGAAAATGTTCAGGGAAGGTTTTAGCATCATACCTAAATTGTCAACTGCAGTGTTCATTCACAGCTTTCCACCCAAATATTCTCTCTGTTGGCTCCAAAGTGATTGCTACTTTTGTCCCCTTCTCCAAAGATGTGGTCTCAGCTCTTCTTTAGGAGACCTTCCTCTGAGAGCAGAGGAGTCACTCTGTGGACAGCAGGAGTTTTGCATTTCTGACCTCACCCATTTGGGTCACTTCAGTGCAGATGTACCTGCTGTGTCACCCACCTTGGCTCTGTTTCCTTGCCCAGCCAGATGCAAACCCTCTGCTGTGGCCTCCTGTCTTGTTACTGTCATGTTTATGTGTACCCTATGCCCTGGTTTGTATCTCCCTCTAGAGCCCCCAAATTATACTTAAGTAGTCCAATTTTTGGAGTGAGGAATTTCACAGAATGGAGTGGCATTTGTCCTTGCAAATGAGGAAAAAAACCTCCTACAAAATCAATGGATTTCTGTCAGTATAAAACAAATTTGAGGGGAAAGAATATCTTTCCTTCCTCTGCATGCCTCCATCTTTTTCCCTGAAGTGTTGTAAACAGCAAAACTGCTTCTGGTAAGCACTGTCCTGGCACTGGAAATGGTTTTCTGTGGCGACTGACAATTACTGTGGAGATCGATAGGGAATAGCAGCAGTAGTGCAGTGAAGAGTGAATGACATGAAGTTAACTTTCCCTCCCCTGCTGGATGGATAGTGTACTGTGGCCCTCTTTCCTTATCTTCTTTATACAAGAGTCATTTCAAGCTTGATTTTTCTTGATTATCAAAAGAGAAGTTATAAATTTTACTGTACTGAAGCAACCCAAAACATTGCTGCCATTCAGAGGTGTGCCACTTCATCATCTACTCTCCAAGCACATTTGGAGGCTCACAGATCCCTTCACCATAATGCATTTTAAGTTCATCTTGTTGCCTTTAGCACACACACACGTATATATAAATGTCCTTGTGCTGGGTTTGGAGCTGTATGGGGAAGAGGGATGTGTTCCCTTAGAGCAATACTGGCCACGTGGGATGTCATGCAAAGGAAAGTGGAACAGTCTTAAAAAGCTGGGGAAAAAATTAAAAACATTAAGAAAGGAATGGGAAGCATTTTGTACAATCCACATATAAACAAAATGTATACCATTGTAAATCTCTTTTTGCTTAACTTTTTAAAAAAACGATACCCACCGTGTTAAATTGTTTCCTGCAGAAGTCACTGGCAGTAGCAATTGAATTGAAGTAGCTTTGAAGGCTGGACTGAACAGTGAGATAAATAATAGTTATATTTTTGGTTTGTGAATTATCATACTGCTCTAATTCAGCCTAATGAGTCAATTATCCACTTACAGAAATTAATTACAAAACAGGCTCTAAAAGTGTCCAGGATGGGTTCTGTCAAGCCAGTGTCATATTGTGGGATGTGATGAATGATGCTGAGCCTCTCTCCATCTTTGTGCCTTTAGACTCCTTTTCTTGGGATAGAGGTGGTAAGAGTGGGAAACTTTGGTCTTGAACTGCAGTACAAAACCTTCTGTCAGTTTGTTGTGCTTCATGTTCATCTTCACCTTGAATAAAAGTGGGCTTGGGAGCATCAACAACACCTTGGGGGAAAACGTCTGGGAGGGGTTTTAGCTAATTGAGCTGCAGCACTGAGGGCTCGCTGTCATTCTCCTCACAGAGAGGAATTACTGCAGGGATTCTGATCTGAAAGACATGATCTGCCTGTCTGTTGCAATGGTGTGTCTCATGTCAAGGGAATGGGATGCAATAGATCAGAGTTAAATTAAAACACATTTCATGTATTTATTAACGAGCAGTGGTATCCGTTTTCCTGCTTTGGTGAGCTTAACACATATGAATGTACAACCTCAGTCTCTGGCGGTTGGTATTATTTTAATAGTAAGTGAAAAGCCCAGAGAGTATAAATTGCTTAGTGTTTCTTCATGACAAAACTGGATTATATAAACCTGAAAGGAAACACTATGCTCTGCAGAATAAAACTTATTCATGTATTGCCTGTTAATCTTTCGACATTAACACTGATTGAAGTTGGGGTTGGTTTTTGGTGGGTTTTGGTTTGCTTTGCTTTTTTCTGATTTGGGAGTTGTTTCTTATTATCAGTAAAAGAAGTTAAGCATTGAATTGATTATTTGAATATTTAAAGGCTGAATCGTGCATTGCCATGAATGCTGTGATCTTTAGAGGCACTGACAGCTTTCCCTCTGGCTGTTAACATGTCTGCTTTATACAACACAAATGTCAACATCACTACTCCTCTAATTAGAGCAGTAGGTCAAACAGTGTCGTTGTAGAGGAACCCGAGCCATTAGCCATTAGTTAAGAAGAAGCTCCTTTGTTAAGCTTGATTTATATTTCTGAGGTTTGTTTTATCCTGTGGCAACCTACAAACGCTGTTTTCAGAATGGGGCATTTTTGCTGACTGCAGAAGGGGAAATACACAGAAAAGATTGTCCCTCCTCTGATCCAGCCTCCGCCTGAGCTGCAAAGCAAAAACCTTCCCCAGCAATCCCAGCTCCCTGCAGGTCTCGCCTGTGTGACAGAGGGCATTGCTTTAGTTTTATTCAAACACAAGAAATGTAGGTTTCCAAAGAGTTTAAATTGTAATAGTACTCTAAGTTGTAGAAGGTTATTAAAATAGATGAATATAGTGTTATCCCTTAAAACTGATGAAAAGAAAAATTGCCATCGTCCTTGATTGGGCTCTCTGCTGGAGGCACCAGTTCAGTTTTGCCTTTTCTGATTCCTTTTTAAGTCGGATTTAGCATAATTTCCATATTGATAAATCTTCCATTTTGAGATCAAGAAACTAGCGTTGTCTGTCTTGAATATCCGAGAAATATGATTGGTATTTACAGATCATCCCATTTGTTTTTCTGATGTCTTTGATTGCATCTCTTCCCATGTAATATGCAGCTCACTAAACTGAAATTGCCTTATGGAAATACATAGAAAATTATTTTAAAATAGACAATGGGTTTAGCATTTTTATTTTAATTTTAAAAATTTACAATTTTGTTTAAATATATTTTTAATAAACTGATTTTTTAGATAACATTTTTTGTCTCTGTGATCTTGGGTTTTAGTGGATAAGTAGTTGGCGAGTCTCCAGTGGAAATTTTCAGATTTCAGAACAGCAGGATTTTTCCTTAGAGGAATTAATAGTCAAATAAGCTAACACTGGCATGAGCTGCTGTATATGCTTTAATTCAGCTGGTTGTTTCTGTGGAAGGAGAGTGCCAGCAGTAGAGAGGAGATCACAGCAATGTTTCCTCCTCAGAGACAAGCACGTTGAAGAGCAGTGCGAGACAGTAAATGCTTTGGGTATTGTTTCTCTGTGCTTTGTTCTCGTTAGCATTTGGCACAGTCACTTGTGCTTCCTTTCTCCTGTCCCTTTCCCTACAATGCCATGTGCCACCACACAGATCAGGGTGCTGTGGGTGACTCCTTACAGATGAAATATTCAATTGCCTCTACCCTCCGGCAAACGTGAATCACATGGAGAGCATAAAGGACATTATTCCATCCATCATCCCTCCTCTAACCCACCCTGAGCACACAGCATGCCCAAAGCCTTGTGGCAGTGCTGGGCATCTCTTGTTTGTCTGGGGCTGCCTTATCCAAGGAACTGCCTGTAATTGGTCCCTGAGGTATGGGCTGGGATATTCTGCTTCTTCCACAAGAGAATGGTGTGGAGAGTTCTGCCTGCTGCCTTCCCACTGCTGCCTGCCAAAAGCACTGCTCAAACGCTTTGCCTCTCCCAGGGTTATCTGGGAAAGGAAACCACCTCCTGAACACCCCTGCAAGGTGCTGAAACATGCTTTTAACTAGGGGGGGAAGGTTCATCACATTGAATTGGTAGGTGGAAACCTGAAATGGCTGAATGTGCTTGCAGTGTTGCAGAGAAAAAAGTCTCTTCTCTCTTTCTGCTGTGCACCCAGCAGAGCTCTGACATCTCAGGGGAGTTGGAGCTCTGGAGATTTTCTGTGTGTTGGAGGATCTGTGCTTTACTACCATGGTACATACATGGTACTACATACTCTTTGGATTTGTTTGTTTGGTATTTTTTTTGTTTGTTTTGGGGTTTTTTGGTTTTGTTTTTTTTTTGTTTGTTTGTTTGGATTTTTTTGTTTTGGTTTTTTTAACATTTGCTCTGTGACTGTCATTGTGCAGAAAATTAAAGCTGTTCATTACCCCATACAGAAGCTGTATTTGCAGATTTATGTTGCTCTTCTCTGAAGAGACAGTGCTGCTTCTGCCAAATTAGCTGCAGCAGATCTGTGACCTGGAGGCTGCTCTTCAGTAGGCTGGAATTAAACCATCCAACACCCATCCAACATAAACACTGCTTCTATAATGAAGCTCAGATACAAGATACCAGGTGCCAAGTCTATGCTAGATTTTAGAGTGTTACCTAACATATATTTAGAAATCCCAGCCTTATTGCTGAAAACCAAATGAAACTGAAATAACGGACTTGGGCTTAATTTGTTTTCATTACTGCAGCACAGACCTATAAATTAATGACTTTCAATTAGGTTTTTTCCACTTTGTATTGAATATAAACTGAAAGACTAAGGCATACTATTTCCTCTTTTCTTCTCCAGAATAAGAATATCCTTATATGTGCACCATAACATTGCAAATGAAAAGTATGAAATAATTTTGACGGTTGTGTGTGCATAAAACAAGTTTAATATGGAGATCATGCATAAATATAAGTTTCTTAGTTTGCATAATAGTTGGGCTCTTATTGACTCAGTATTTCCTGAGGGCTGTCCTGACTCTTGGTCAAATTGATGCTCTCTGTTCCTCTGAACAAAGGAGGCACAGAGAGGGTCACGGATGGCTACCAAGTTGACCAGTAGTTTTAGGAATGAGCTGGGGAGCTCTGCTGTTTTGGAAACCTGAATCTCCACAGGTTTTACACTGAAGACACGGTGTTAGCCACGCTGGCTGTGCCCTGGTATTTGCTGGTAACCCTGCTCAGCAGGAAGCTTTCCTCTCTCTCCTCTCCCCACAGTGCTGGCTCTCACACAGCTCCACGCAGTGTCTCTGAAGGCACACTTCATTGCACGCTGTGTTATGCTTTATTATAATGAGCTGGGTGCTCATTAAAGCTTCACAGTTATAAACAGAGCCCTAATTTAGCTTGAGGAACACTGAAATATTAGTGTGGCACCTGGAAACCAACCTTGTCTCAAGATGGATTATGTCAAAATGTAAGTGAAGGCACTTATTTGTAACTGAAGTTGATGATAGAATTGCAAGTGTTTATAAAATGTACAGATAAAAAAGTGAAGGAAAATCTAAGTCTACAAACCCCCTCTCATTGTCTCCAGTCATTCAGCAGCCCTCTTCTTCCTGGCTCTGTGGTGTCATAGCTGTACAGAGGCACTCTGCCCTCATCCTCTGGTTTCAGAAAGTTTCCATTCCAGCAGAGGAGACTCCGAGAGACCTCCAAGGGTTTGCATCACACTCCCTTTTCCTTTGTACATTTATGCAACCAACTAAATCAAGAGGCCACTATTAATTGCTCTTGATAAAATCATGGGCTGCCTCCCCTCTTTGGACCTGCAAGTGCTGCTGTGGCAAGGAAGGTACCACACTGCTTCCAGCCATGGGAAGAGCTCTGCCCATGGTGTCTGCTGCCCAGGGCAAAGGGGCTCCATCCACTGAACTCCATCTTGCATAATGTCTGTGGCCTAACACAAACACAGAGTCTTAGCACTTAGAGTTTAAAGCATGAGTCTCTTTTTTGGCATCTGACTTTAGATCACCCTGTGGTGATACTGAGTTTGAAAAGACTGATCCTCAAAACTGTCTTGAATGGGTGTGAATAGAATAGAATAGAATAGAATAGAATAGAATAGAATAGAATAGCACCAGTAAAATGGAATTTGCAACAAGCCCCTATCTTTTCTGAACCTTACATTCATCCCAGAGGCTTTTTATTTGACCCAGCACCAGCTAACAAAGCAAGTGTGGTACTGATGTAGCAGGGAGTGTTGGGTCCCAGAGCCAGTTTGGTGAGTGTGGATGTGCATACTGCTGTGTGAGAAGTATTCTGCCTGTTTTCTGGAGGGGTTCTATTGAAAACTGCAGTGCCTTGAGACTGTAAAATCAGAGCTGGCCACTGAGCATGGCAACAGCATGCACAGTGCCTCAGGCATGGCACAGACCAAGAGAGCCTGCACAGAAAGCAGATATAGAAAACCTCTTTATCAGCATGTTTTATTCTTATTCTCCTTTTTAAAATGGTGTGAACCTAACTTTAAGTGGCAGTGGAAGTGAAAGACCAAGAAGAATGAGGCACCTCGCTGTGCTGGCACACCAGTTTATAGTTCTTGCTTTATTTTATTTTCCCTTTTCTCTTATTCTGGGGCAGGTGGGATGAGTAGTGAAGAGCAAAACGCCTCTATCTAGAAAAGATATGGGGAGGGATGGAAAACCATGCAAATGATAAAGAGTCCACTGGCTATATGACACCAAGCTGGGAGCTGGAAGCCATTCCCTGTGTAGGCCACTGTACTATCAGAGTGAGGCAGGGAAGTTCTCTTTTCACTTATTATGTATTTCAGGAGAGTGTTCCCCAAATCAGTGGTCTGATTTCCAGCTGTGGTTGTATTATCAAGTGAATAAGGACCGTGATCTTGGTGTTAGAAGCCAGTTAGCCCAAGCAGAAAGAGCTGAGACAGGCAATGAAGGCAGATGTATGGAACACGAAAGGTTCATGGCAAAAAGTGAGGTCATTTCTAAGGAAGATGGTTCTTTGAAGAGCTTGTGCTCTCTAACCCAGTTCCAGTGTCCTTCATGGGAACATGTGCTGGATTTGATTGGGGCTCTCAGAGGTCAGTGCTTTAACTGATGCCTAGAAAGGCTGACCTGGAACAGAGAGTAGACAGAGCAAAAGGAATAAAATAGGTATTTATTGAAGGATACACTTTGGGCAGTGCAAGAGCCTGGCCAGGACTACACCCAAATCAAATCCAAGATGGATCCCAGTCATGAGTTTTTACACTTTTATAAGTTTTGATTCATCTATATATTGGGGTCAGTTGTCCAACCACAGCCCCAGGCTATGAAGTCTCAGCCCCCCAGCTTGCCCCCTTTCCCCCACCATTGTTTATGCTTTTTGGGTACTGGTTGTCCTTGATTCTCTAGCTGGAAAAGAATTGTTTTGTCTAACTACCCTGTGAAGAGAACTTACTGACACCTAATATGAAGTTTCAGAGTTACACACTAAACAGCAGAGATTCTAGAAAAATATAAAAGCTAAAACCCAAGGCATCATATCCACTAAGCTGCAACTGCCTAAACTGAGTGTGCAGCCCAAGTGACAATTGAGAGCTTTGCCTGGTTTCTGTTCTGTTTGCACTTTGGGAGTTGGTTTCAGCAGACCAAATAACACAGCAACATTGCTCAGCTGATAAAACACCAGTTATAAAGTTCACTGTGAGAAATCTTGTGAAAACTTTCAAAACTCTTGTGTTGTTTTAGGTTTCTAAAATTAACAATTTAATCATAATGCGGCTTTGAATTCTGGTTTCCATATTCTTGTTGGGGCTGAGAAATAATGGTTGATGCACTTGAAAGAGGAATTTGCCTTTTTGATCCGACTTGGCTGTGGTTGTTAGCGTTACTGTTGAGACTGGGCTGCCTTAACAATAGAAGATGCACTGCAGGTGTCATCTTACTCCCTAGAAATACTCCATGACCTTACCTCAGTCCTGAATTTGTGATCTTGGGAGATGGTGGAGCTGTAAAAGGTTCAGAAACCCATTAGAAGGAACACTGAGCTGAGTTACTGAAACTTTACCCATTCTCTGTATCCTCTTACCTGTCCTTTCAGTAATTTGTTGACTTGTGAGTGATTTCAATTTCTCTCTTTATTTTTTCCCCCAAAGCATTGTATCAGTAATGGAAAAGAACAGTTCTAAAAATTTCATTCCTGTTATAATAAACCCAGGATATTATTATGAAAAGCACGTCTTGACACAGACAGGGGCTGTTGAACACTCCCACTCTGTGTAATGGCTCAAGGGCTAAACTTCTATGTTAAGCTTTGGATGGAAGGGTTATCTTTTGACAAGTCTGAAGGGCTGACAAACTGAGTTTTAGACAGTGAAAAAAATGCCAGACAACTAGAAAGGTGTACTTTTGGAAGAAGTCTGTAATTCTGATACTGATTTTGAAAGGAACTGTGCATGACATTGTGGAGAGTTTGGCAGTCTTCACATGGACAAACTGGTGAGGGTAGCAGTGGAGGTGAACAGCAAATCTTTGGGAAACCCTCCCTACCAACCTGTATTTAGTTTGCTCTCCTAAGAAAATAAGGTTTATGCAGTTGCTTCACCTCTGTCTGCCCATCCTCTTCCTTCTCTACCACCTTCCCAGTAACTGACCAGGAGATTCAGAAGTGCCAGCCTAGCTTGACAGAGGATTGAAAGTCACTGGTTCATGACACTCATCAAGTGTATGGAGAGGAGAGGGATTCAGTCTGGTGTCCTTTGTGAGGTAAAGGCAGGACACAGGCTGAGCAGCAATTTGCTGCCAACTTGCACATGTTTAGTAGAAGCCCAGCTCCTGAGAAGTGGCACTTTATGGTGTCCCTACATGGTGATGGGAAAGTCACAGAGTAACACAGTCAAAAAAATAATTTTGGAAGAGGTAAAGGAGGAAGGTTGCTAGGAGAAAAAGGATAAAAATCATGGTAAAGCAAGAATTCTTCTGCCATTACATGACAAACATTGTGCACAAATAAGTCTGCTGCACAAATGTGCTCAGGGATCTTGTTTCAGTTTTGGCACTCAGAAAATCTTTTTATCTGCCAGGCAATGGGAAAAATCTTTGCCAATAAATAATCGAAGGAGGGAAAGGGGGAAAAGAAGGGGCTGCTGGGATAATTTTTGTTTTAAGAAGTATTGTCAGTAGTTTTTGATGAAGGATTTACATACTACACATCTCCATTTGCTAGCTGTCCTTGTGTTTATTTTTACTAAAATCATCTGAAGTTATTCTTGTGAAATTTAGGAGACATCTTCCCACACTGGTAACCACAATTAATACAGATTTTTGAGTAGAGTTTATTGACATTTGGTGCCGTTTTATGCCCACCTCAAAGACAGTTTCATCTTTTCCATGATGAGACACTACAAACAGTCAGATTTGCAATGTTCACTTTTTATCAGAATGAAGATACTTAATCTAAATCAACACTATGACTCACTTGTGCAGCTTGTTATTTGGGCCCAGCAATGATTTGTTGTTCTTCCCAGCCAAAGTATATCTGCAAATATTGGGGTCACATTCATTGTCCATCACTGCAAACAGTGGATTTAAGATGGGACTTCAACAGACCAGTATAATTTACCTTGTTCTACTGCCTAACTGATGACACAGATGATATGAAAGATAAATTTCTGCTGCAGCTGGAATGGCTAATTGCTAATAGGAATTTTGCCACCAACTTCAGTAAGGATAAAGATAGTATTGATTCATGCAAAACCTCTGTATCCTGTTAAATGCTATAAGGGATTATTGTAAGATATGAAAAAATGGGGAAGGAATATGGATGCTTTACTGTTGTTACAGGAGCTTCCCTGCATGTGCACCACATTGTGTTACACTGCAGTGAAAGTTGTGGTGAATTGACATGAAAAACTGCTGACTGTACCCATTCCACTGTCAGGGATCCTTCTACAAGTTGAAGTTTCCCTGTGCCTATAAGTCAACTATTATTTCCAACCTGTCCTACCAAGAAACATAAATATCAGAAACAAGGCTAGAAACAAGGCCAGTAATTCTTCATCTTGGTGTGAACCTAGCCTTCTAGAGCCTGCACAACCTTCACTTTGAGCCCTTTTAGGGATGGGATTGCTGTCTTGAAAAATGCTTTCCCAGAGAATATCAAATGATATGACCTGAACATCAGACAGGCACATGCCTTTAGAGACCTGCAAGTGATAAAAATACAGTTATATGTGATTTCTGATCAGTTTTTGGTCAGCTGCTTCCCCTCCAGTCTCTTAATCTGTGTTTACATGCCTTCTCTTTGCTTCAGTATCCCTTACATCAGAAAACCTCTCCTTATCTTCACACCTGCTAGGCTGTACCTCACCCACCCGTGTGCCTCTGAAAGGCTTGAGATAGAAACCTTTCCACAGGCTTATGGTGCCCACAACATTTAACAGAGGTGTCTTATGAGACAAGTCTCTTGTCTGTTCAGTAAAACATGATGCTTGGATTGCATTTCTTAATGGTGGATAGAATCAAACAGCTACAGTAAGTAGCAGAATTGAGGCAGTGATAGTTTTGAGTGAGAAGCTCCTATCTTCCTCTGGGACTATTGTAATAGTTGGTATTTCTTGTTTCAAATGCAAACCCCAGAAATTTACATGACCACCCTATAAATCAAGAGCTACAAAAAAGTAATGCAGCTGAAAGGACTACTGCTTACAGCTGCTAAAACCACTTACCATGTTTACTAAAGTTTAAAGAAAAATGCAAGCTGAAGGTGAAAATACATCAGCTGTGGAGCAATGTTGGGGGATAGCATATGCTTGGTGACATAAATATGAGAATATTTTTCAGCTGATACCCCAGTTTATATTTACACTCAGACCATGTGTAATGGCTCTTTAGGTCAAGGGCATTTCTAAGCTTTAACATAAAAAAAAAGTTATGTGGAAAACTAAGTACACCCGTTAAAATCTGCAGTACAGAAGAGGGTTTGCAACACTGTAAATCTCAGCTGGTGGAGAAAAAAGGAGGTACTGGTGGGAACAGTAGCTGTTGTTTGCCTGCTGCTGGAGCGGATGTGGGTGGTGTGGCTGGGTCTAACTCTACGTACAGAGGAGCCTTCTGCCTGCAGCAGGAGGTGCCCGTGCTGGTGGCTGCAGTGAGACTGCTGACATGGAGCCTTAGGAGATACAGCCCTTGGTGCCACCAGCTGCCATGAAACAATGTGAAAATGTTTGTTTAATAAGGACTGTAAAATGTCCCCGGCACTCAGGACTCTTAAGTACTTTCATAATTTCAGGGGAACTTTTCCTGGCAGACTTTGATCATATTCAACAGATTTCCCATGATATCATAATGCTCCATTTGTTATAAATGTGCTGATTTGCGGATGTGCAATTAGCTGACTCAAGCAAAAAAAGCATTGTAGATACCCTGTGTATGAAGTGGCAGTTTATTTCTCTCCATATGGTCTATAACTTGTTCCATGCTGCTTACCGTGGGGTCTGGGCTTCCTGCCCACTGCTCATCACAGTTTATAGAGAGGAAAATTGAAGGCAGCCACGGAGTTAATTCTTTGCAATACAGTTATTTCCTTAAGGCAATACCTAAGCTGTTTGCATCAGCCAAAATATCCCCTTGGAAGCAGGTGAGTCCTGGCTGCTCCCTCTGTAGAGTGAGGTGAGATTAAATCATCTTAGCAAAGGGCACTGCATGACTTGAGAGCCAGGGGCTTCCCAGAAGGAAAGAATAGGGCATCCCAAATCCTGCAGAACTGGTGGCCTTTAAAAGATGTTTTTCCCTGACATATGTTTATTTATCACTACTTGACTGGATCTGTATAAAGGGCTAAATCCAGTTCCTCTTAAGTCTACGGAAAGACACCCTTGGACCTCAGCAGTGATGGGATTGCATCCTAAATTAATATCCCCAAAAAGACTAATTTGTAAAATATGCTCTGTGCAGGATCAGTTGTTTTGCTGTCGAAGTGGTAGCTGGCACCTCACCTCACTGCACATTTTTAACTCTTCTAATAGTAAATAACTATATTTTACTCTCCTGTCTGGTTTCTCTCTTGCTCCTTTCAAATGAGTGGGGAGCAAGGAAAGAAAGAGATTTGGGAGAGCAAGAGCATATATTGACGTACAGGGTTAAACTTTTTCTGAGGACAAAGAATTTTTTTTGCTTCATCAGCATGTTTAACAGTTGCAAATCTCAGTGTATGAGGAAATGTCTTACATTCAAGGACTATTAACAGCTGTGAAATTAGATTTACAAATCTGAATATATAAGTACATATTTGATATGCTGTTGCATATCATTTGTGCATATATTCATGAAACTGTCTTGTAGTTTATGAAACATGAGTGTACCTTTTCAGTGGGAACTTCCAGATTTCTTAATCATGAAATCGTTAAATGAAAGACTTGCCATATGCAAATGTTGAAATTTGTGCAATATAATATGATGCCTTTTGAGGATGACACAGAACTAAACCCAACAGATATATAAATATAAATAGTTATTTGGAAGGTCTGAAACATGCTTATTAAGAAAAAAAAATTAACCATGCCAACCTTCAAATAACTCTTAGGTTGGTACAGTTTTATATTATGATTGTGATTCTTATTTTTTAAATACTATAGGCAACACATTCTACAGTGCTTCATTTCATTCTTAAAGCCTGGGTTTTGTGTTTGGAGATGAGTCATTTTGAGGCTGAAGCACTCACTTTCTGGCTCAGCCTATAGCTCTAAGGATTGAAAATATATAACATTATTGTCTTATACAAATCATGATTCATCTGGTAATGAAATGAAGCTCTCCAAAAGAAAGCAAATACAAGACTTAGGGGTCTTTGGAAGATGAAAGCTGAGTTCGTGGCCAGCAGACGTGCTGCTTGGTAACCTATGGGAATATTCACTTAATTGCCACTAAAGCCTTGCTTCTGTGTTCAGGAATCCTGATCTGCTCACAGACATCTCAACACATGACTGAAATAATCTGTTTATCCAGCATATGGTTCTTTGTGAGGACTGGATAGAAGTCAGCTACTCGGTCTTATGTATCATTTGTCACACAGTGCTGTGTCCTTCTAAGTGCTCCCTTTCTAGTGCAGGGCCATGGAGGCATTTTAGCAATGCAAAGAGGTGATTAGAGGCACTACTGCTGGAATGTATGCTGTGGTACTTAATGAAATTAATTTGGCTTATGACAGGGGCATGGAAAGGCAGCCCTGGGCTTTGTCCTACTCACTGTCATTATTTCCTAGGGTGACATTGGATGTGTCAGTAGGGACCTGCTCTTTGCTGTGCTTTCAGCATGCATGGTGCCAGCGGGAGGGGGAAGGCTGGGAGTTTCCAGGTGTGCTTTGTTTGTTCAGGACAACCAAATCTTTAAAACTAGAGGTTTCTAGCTGATATTATTGCAGCTGATATTTGTGTGTAAGGGGAATAATACCTGCTTGGTTTAACAGGGAAACTATTCTATCTCATATGTGCTGTCTCCTTGCCCCCCAAATCAGTGACCATATCTATCTCAGACACATGACATCAGAGAAATAAAAAGGCTCCTCAGATCTTTGCTTAGTCCATCTTCCTGTATCTTCTGCCTAGAACAGTGGAGCCAGCATGGCTGATCTGGGCCATTAGTGATTTGTGTCTGTACTTACTTGGAGATGCATTTTTCAGGTTATGTCCTTTTCTAATACATGCAGTGAAGTACTATTTGCACTGAATAACTCTACCATTATAGTCTAAGCAGTGTGTGAGCTATACAGAGGAACTGCCACTTGACACCAAATAATGTCAGATTTTAAATTCATGAAAAACAGGATTTTTTGAATGAAACTCGGTAGTACCCAACATCCACACAGATCTCAAAGCAGAAAGATGTAGCGTCAGGAAAATGCAGCCAAATTGAAATCCCAAGAAAGTGATAATAAAATGCTTCATTAAACGGAAAAAAAAAAAAAAAAAAAAGCACTACAGAAAAAGCTGTGCTTAAATGTCTATGAGAACTTTAATTCTTTTTGGCTTTTAAACTCCCCCCATCAGAAAACTGAAACTCTTCAGTCATACAGAGATTTTCTGCAGAGGAACCGGAAGCAGCAGCTGAGCAGGCGTTGTGCTGCCAACTGTGAGAGCAGCCAGCTTTTGACACCCATGTTTTCACTAGGTGCCACTTCAGCAGTACTTTCTGCAGGTCTTTCAGTTGGACCATGAAAGTAATCTCTTGTAACAGGAAGAGCAGTGAAGGTGAAAAGCGCTCTGCTCCCCTGCTCAGGTGGAGCAGCATTTGCAGCTCTTGGTCCCCAGCAGAAACTGCACTGAAGAGTTTGTGTAGCTGGTGTGCCTTGCCAAATTCAGCCTATTTCTTACACGTCTCTCTTTTTGCTATATTAAACAGGGATCTAAGGTTTTACAAATGTATGTAGCACTCTGAAAGCACTGCAAGGATGTCAGGAATCGTGTGATCCCCTCAGGGCTGGTCTCCTCAGGGCTCTGCAGGTTTTGCTCTCATTAGTGGAGGGTTCAGAGCCTCTGGTGCTGAGTCCCAGAGAGTCTGTGTGCCTCCATGGTGAAATCATGGCTTCTGACTGTGTTTCCAGCAGTTCTTCAAGAGCTGAGGAGCTCTGCAGTTTGTGGGGTGCTTTGGGAAGTTACCTGGTGTCTGCACCCTGAGTCCTCTGCTCCAGGTGAAGTTGGGCAGATGTGCAAAAGGCATCTGAGTAGATGGGAGTGATAAAATTTGCACTGTGCTGTGCCAGTTAAAGTTTTGGGCTGGATCTGGGCCTCAGCAGGATGCCAGGTTGGCTGCCAGGCTGTGCAGGGCCCTCGGTACCACAGGGGCCCTTGGGTTTGGTTCTGCGTTGTGTAAACACCTGTGCCATAAATGAATAACAGCAATCTTTTTTTCTGGGTCTGAGCTTTATTTGCTTTTGCTTTTTCTTGGGCAGTGAACCTGTGCCTTGAGAAAATGCGTGAAAAGTTTTTAATGCCCATGCCTCCAATGAGCCAACAATGGCACATCTAATCTTAATCTATATTGTTCGTACTTTTGCTCAGTAAAACAGCTATAAGAAATAATACATTTCTTCTTTAAAGTCCCTTCCCCGCCCCTGCTGTATAAGTGTTACTTCCTGCCCTCCTGCTCTCTCAATAGCGCTTCCCTTTCCTGTTTTGGTTATAAGCTTTCATAGAGACTCTTGGCTTGTCTCCCTGCCAAATTTGTCTTCTGCTCAGGTGAAATAAACTATTTGGATTTGAGCACACGAGCCGGCTTTGAGCAGATACCTCTGTGGGATTGCCTGACCAGGTCTTCCTCCATGGCAGGCACGTAAGTATCTGGGGACTGTGCCTGTTGGCAGGGAATTTGTTGACCAGAATTAATGTGACTGGATGTGAAGGAGAGCACGTATTGTGATAAACACAGAAGGTTTGTGTTTTGGTTATAGCCTGGTAGGATAATTTATAATTGTATAAAATGGTAATTAAGCTTTTATGGCAATGCTACATTAATATGCATCCCCTGGCAGTGAGGGAGAAGCTGACTTGATGAAGCGAGTGTTTCTTCATTCCTCTGTCAGCTCAAGGGGAATTGTCACAGGTTTATTTACATTTCTTCTGGGATTGAAGGGAAACCAAGGCAAAGTGATGCAAGCTTTAATGAAAGATCTTTATGTTGATTTCCTCTGTTCACTTACGAGTCTGCCTTTCCTGGTCATTAGTTATGGTTATGGTCTTTCAAAGCCTTTATTCAAGGTACCTTCTCCTGAAATACAGATACATTGGCCCATGAGTGAGAGCCCTCAGTCATGTATTTTCACTTGACAGTTCAGTTTCAGGTTTTGCATAATTCATATTTTACAAGATTAGGTACTTCTTGTTTTTATTTCTGTAATTTAAGGGGGAAGGGAAGTAGTTCATATTAATAGCAACCTGATCCAGTCAAGTTGCTTTTTTACTGTTTTTGTCTAATTGAGTTCCTGGTGTTTCTCCAGACCATTTACTTGACTCATTTTTAGGAACTTCCAAGCATTTACTTGATACTTACTTTTAGGAATTCCCAAAGTGTATCTTCAAGGTGGTGTGTAAAAGCTGAAAGTGAGCCCCACTTCACAGAAAGAAATTTTGCATGATTCCAAGCATTAATGGAGCAGTGAAGTTCCTCCATTTGGAGACTCCATTAGCAGTCAGTTGCTGGAACTTGGAAGGAAAAGTTTCTTGGAGCATGGCCTGGCAGCAATGCCCAGCAGCAATGGCACCTCTCCTAATCACACCACATCCTCAGTGAAGTGCCCTTTGCAAAGCAGATCTCTTTAAGCATTTCTTAGCATGCTCAGTTGAGATGCTGATAACTGGAGTTCCCCTTAGAATCGTTTGAATTCTTACGCTTCAATTTGCAACACCTACCAGAAGAGGGATGGGTTAAAATTAACAGCACCACACGGTTTAAAAATCTCAGCAACATAAACTAAGCAGATGTGTCGGCTTACAAGGGCATCAGTCTGTGGCCTCTCTGCTGGCCCCAAATCTCCACTGATTGGCAGATGTGCTATTTAAGGGCCGTGGCAGACACTGAGAGGTCAGGGCTCTGCACAGACCTTGGCTGGCAGTGCTGAGGACTGAGCTGTTCTGCACTGACAGTCAGGCCCAGGTGAAATATCTGTCCCACTGCACTCGTGTTTTGCATACTGTGTGAGTTTTTGTATTTCTACTCACTTTTCCCATGCTCAAGAGCACTGAGGGGTGACAGAAGGTTATGCAAGTTTCTCTGGTCGTGCCAGGATTGTGTGTGTGTTCCCAAATTTAGCAACTCATCTGCCAAAGTCCTGGCTTAGTGTGCAACCTGGGTGCCTCATAAATTGTCTCTTCTCTGGTTTCCAGCTGATATATCTGCTGTGGGTGTCTGCAGCAGATACTGGACAAGGCAGTTCCCACTGGGTATGCCAGTGTAGTAAAGGGAGAATTCAAAATTAAAGTCTTATTCCTAATAGAAAGTAACTTTTGAATGTTCTTCCTTATGGAGGTGAACTGGTGTTCATCTTACTCTTGATAGCACTGTAAGTACCAGTATTTCCATTTCCTGCTCTGTAAAATAAGTATGTGTCTTGCAGGTGTGTCATGACTTTATTTAACAGTGTCAGTCCCTTTTGAGAGCTGCTTATGAAGGAGGCTTCATATTTTTACTATTTTCTAATAAATATATAATTTATTTATATTTTAAATAATATTAATATATTATTAATATTAAATAGTTAATTAAAACCCCTATTTAATATTAAACTATTTAATATCAGATGCTCTAGTGTAACAGTGGAGAAAGGTGATGGCCAGTCTCTTTCAGCAGATGCCTAGTGCAAAAGGCTCCTCTCCCACTTGCAGTGCAAGCAAACTACAGTACCAAAAGATCTGCAATGTGAATGTGCAAGCCTGAGCAGGAGACCCAAAAAATAGCAGCTTCTCTGAGAACTGGGCTTTACTTCAGGCTGACTGGAGCAAGGGGAACACTGTTGGGTACGTCTCTCTGCAGAGGCAGGAGTGAGTGCAAATTGAGAACTTCTGACCACTGGGTCCATGGGTTGTTTTTTCAGGGAATGCCAGGAAATGGAGCTCAGAAATCAACTGGAGGTAGTCATTGAGGCACCTCTGTATTATATATGAGAGTGTGACTGCTGCTATTTAAATATCTGCTATTAACTAGTCCAGCATCTTTATGTCATTGAGGATTAAAAGTGCCTTTCTGGATATAAAGCCCCCGTGGGGCTGCCCTTTGCTGTGATCAAGAGGCTAAATGCTGTATTTTTGCAATGAGATCTTGCTGCATTGCTTGAGGAAGTTCTTCGGGGCTGTGGTACAAAGGTGAACGATGGTGACACTGGCTGTGCTGCAACTTTGGCTGTAGAGGGAAGTAGACTTTGAAACAGGGGGTCCCAGGAGGAGAAATGAGGCTCCCAAGGAGAAGTGGGGTCATGAGCAGAGGTGGTGGTGAATCTCTAGTGGGAAGGCTGGAGAGCCACTGCACTACAGCAGCTTTATCTGTATCAAGCTCAGACCTCACTTACAGTCTCTATGTGAGTCCAAATGACCTGACTGTCTTGTATTCAGAGGGTCTTTCAGGTTTTTTGTTCTCTAAATCCAGTGGTCAGAGAGAAATGTTCATTGTTTTAGGTTACTACTGAAACACTTTCCCTGAATCCCAGTCATTATTATATTTATTAAAGTGAAAGCTGTTAAAATATTTAGCAAATTAGTATATAAGTGTTTGAAGTACACTTTAAAATGCTGCAGGAACATGACTTGTAACTTGCTAATTCAGAGGTTAACACAGATCAGTGCTGCACAGACTGCACATCTCTCTATACAGGATTTTGGATTTACATTAGCTGTTTAAGCTGACATTGACAGTATTCTGTCAGCTTCTTAAATCAGCATCAGCAATTTCTTGCATGTCACTGTTTAACCACAGAAGTGTGGCAGACTCAGTGGACAAGTAGAGTAAGATGTGTTAAATGGCTCATGCATTATCTCCCACCTTCTCTGGCCTGAGGTTTCCTTCTCAAATAAGGCAAGCCTGGGGCTAAGTAATAAAAATTCTCACACCAGTAAGAGTGATTAGTCTAAAATAACTTAATTCTTAATAACATAAATATTGAGAGGGAATGTATGGGAGCTGGCAATGCAAAATAAGGTAAATGTTTGTATAAATAGCTGTTTGCCTTTTCTGTGAATAACAGAAAAAAGCATCTTTGAAGGTCAAAGAATCATGAGCAGCTTGAAACAAGGTAGACCTGTAGTAAGTTCAAAGCATGAGATCTTGATTTCTTTCAGGGAGCTTTCAGAGTTTATGCTAAAGGAATGTCTTTCCCAAGGGCACAGTTGTGTCTGTAAATATGAAGGATAGTGGAAGTGTCCAGGTCCACCTGGCATGCTGGAGTAAAGCCCACAGAATTAAGTGTTTGGTCCCAAAGTTAGCTGGTTGTGAATATTTGTTACACCTTTTGTGAGTGTGATTTGGTGACCCTCCAAAAGCTGTATGACCTTGTCCTGGCTCTAGGAGAAAGTGTTTTAAACCTCTCCCATGCCCCAGGGGTGTGACCTCTGGGTGGTTTGGTGCTGGACAGGGGGTCCAGGGTAGGACTGGGATAACCCTGTGCCATGGCAGGCTCTGCACGGGGCTGCTGGTCAGAGGTGGCTCAGTCACTCGGTACCAAGCTCTGCAAAAGTTTTATTGCTAAGAGGATAACTGTGTAAGTAGAGAAAACAGGTCAGTGAAGGAACACAGTGAAGCTTGGCCACTTGACTTTTCCTCAGTCTGGAATGGAAGGGAAAAGTCTTAGAGACCTTTCAGAGCCAGGCTCTCCTCCAAACATTATGGTTTGCTCTCTTTTTCCTGTTTATTCTCTGTGAGAGGTCTTTTGTGGTTCCAGCCTGAGCTTTTTGCTTGTATATTTGGATAAACTCACTGGGCTGGGCAGAGTGAAGCAGGAGGACTTTTCTCTATCTGATCCACGGCTCTTTCACTACCAACCTCCACAGAATTTTCTGTCACTTGATTACCCCCCACCTCCTATATGTTTTTCCTCCTATTTAATTACTTGCAATCAGCAAGGTCATGTCACTGCATTAAGTGTCATGTGATAATTCACAAAAAAATACAGGTATTTTGCCAAGATTTCTGGTGTCATCTATTCCATACTCATTTGTGGCTCTTTTTTGGATGTAGATCTTGGTAAACATACACTTACTAAAAGCCGGGAAGAAAGGACTGTGTTTTTCAGGTTCTGAACAGATGGGAGAGGAGAGGAGTGTTTTTCCAGGACAAAGGCACCTTCCCTGCAGCACTGTCTCAAAGTGGCTGCTCTCTCTCACCAGGGCTGGGCAAGAAAGATGAATGCTGACCCTTTCAAGAAGAGTTAAATCCAATTTAACCAATCTGCTGATTTTTGAAGATGAATCTTACACAGAAGAGATGGATGAGAGTGGCTCAAAATGTGTCACACAGAATGAAACAAAGAGTATTATTCACAAACTTTTTTTCTTAATTAGCAGCTTTATACTATTGAAACAATATTCTATAAATCTCAACTATGAACACTCGATTTTAGATATCGCCTGTGAACAAAACCAAGCAGGCATTCTTTAACTTTGGGCAAACAAATTATACTAGTGCAGAGGTCTGACATCCCACAGATGTCATGCTTTCAGAATAAACAGAGGTGAATGGGGTTCCTAGGAAGAACCTCCCCCATCTACATTTAAATAAGATGTCTTTAATCTGCCCCATAGTAAAGTGTAGCAAATTGGAGTAGATGTTGTGCACAAACCTGAACAATTATGTAATTAAGACCTCTCTACGATTCCATTTTTATGTATTTTTATACCTATGGTGGAAACTCAGGTGCATGAGTCTAACTGCATGTTAATATAAAATAAAATATCAGTAGAATTCCTAATATTCGACATGTGTGAAATTTGATAGACCTCCATCAAATACCAAATTTTCAGTAGCTTTTGTGTATTAGGAAAATAAAGCAAGTTCTAGAAGTGTGCAAGCATGATTTTGTGTATAAATACTAATATATAACAAACTCTAATCATGAAGAAGTAATGTGGCTACTCAGAATTGTGTTACTAAGCCCCACATTTGTTACTTGTCACATGTAATTGACATAAGTATGAGTGATGTATCATCCTAAAAATAACCAAAGATTTTGCTGGACCTTCGTGAAACCTCTGATGCTTGATTTGTTTTTAAAGTAATGTACAGAGAGTAATACAGAGGTTCTCAGTGAGCTTTATAAAGGGAACATTTTCTGGGCTGTTTTCAGAGAAGCCTCTTAAAGCAGCAGTGGGACAGTTGTGCCTTTTATGCAAAGGAAGAGTAGAAAGTCTTTAGGTTAAAGAGCTACACCTCCATTTAGGGTAAGACAGCAAGCTAGCAATGGGTCCCTGGAGGCATTTTGGATGTTGAAAGATTGATGAAGTGCTTTGCAGGAAAGGATTCCCCTCATGTGCTGTTTTATGTTCCTTTCTGTTATTTCACTGGAGGCCAGATAACAGGCTCAATCCTGTTTCCATTTAAATGAATGATGAAAAACTTCCATTGACTGCAGGAGAGCAGGGATGGAGCTTGATGCGTTGTTGCTTTATGTCACAGTAACAATTGGTTGTGGTGCATTAAAAACTGCACCTGAGGTCTGTATCCGTGTTTCAGCCACAGGGCAGTGGCAGGTCCTTTGCTGCTGATTTTGGTGGCAGCAAGGCCTGAAGGCAAAGTTGCTGTATTCTACTGGGATTTGAGTATGGCATTGTGAGTAATGCTGTGTTAATGCCCTTGTGTCTGGATGGTTAGGTATAGTCTCTTTGTTGTAAGGAAGGATAATTTAATTAATTTTGACTAATTTAGCAGCTCATGGTAATTGTGAATGCCAAAATTCATCTGAAATGGAGACATTATTGGGTTTTAGGCTTGCTCTGATGAAGCCAGTGATGTGCTCTTGCTTACTTTAGTGGACATCAGGACTTGTAGTGGCTGGCAAGGCTTGAGGAGAAGGATGTGGTGTGACACTGGCTGAGTGTGACTCTCCCAGGAACAATGTTTTCTTGGAGCCCCTGCCTCAGTGGGCAGAGGATTGCTGTGTCCTGGGCAGCTGATGCTCCTCCCAGCTCTGAGCTGGAGGTGGCACAAGACACTGGGTAGCAAAGGCAGGTGGCCACCATCCATCCATGAGACTGCACTGAGGGTTATTTTTAGCCTTTCCACTTCCATATGACAAAGGCAATCCAGTGTGCCTGGCATTTTGCTGTATATTTCTTTCCCATTCTCTCCATCTGGGAATCCAAGGCAGACTGAGTGTCCCCCAGCAGGTCTGGAGGATGCAGGCAATGCTGCCACTGCTGCCAGGCTGCAGCTCTTACAGCAGTTGGAGGATTAGGCAGGCTGGAAGGAGCTCAAATCCCTCAGCTGCTCATGTCAGATATGGAGGAGCTGCCATAAGACATTAGCTTTCCTTAAAAAACAGGAGGGAGAGGTGTTTGCTGGGTAAGTACATCAGCAAAGGCACAGCTGTTCTCCAGGTATATCACAAAGCAATAGCAACTGGTGGATGAGCTGGATTTTAGGAATTCTGAGCAATATAAATAAAATAATGTTTGGTTGTTTTGATCTGAATATATTGCTCTGGTAACAGAATTTAGCTGTTTCTATGATACGCAATAAAAATACAATTTATTCTGATCTTTCCTGCCTTATTTTTAATAGAGATGTCTGCTGGCATCATTGCTCCCTTTATAGATGCTGTGAGGACTTTCCAGGCTCTTACCAACAGCCTGGAGGAGGTCTGTGGGCTACCTGGAGGCTATGCAAAGTGATTGACAAAACAAGCCAGAGTCAGTAGGCTTTAGTGTACCATGGGGGATACATCTGCCTTGGAAATCTTTTAGAGACCCACAAATCAGAAAAGATTGAAAATTGCTGCTGTAATCAACCCAAATCCTCTTAATACTTGAAGTAACGTGCTCCCTTTCATTAAAATGATGACAGTGATGGGGTCAGGGCAGGATTGGGTGTGCAGCAGTTGGTATAATGTACAGGTGGTGTAATTTGGCACAGTGGCAGTGCAGGGACATGGTTTAGCATCACCCAGGAGCTTCTTCTTCACGCGTGTGTGTACGTGTGTGTGTGTGTGTGTGTGTGGGCGTGCAAGGGAGGCAAACCCAAACAAGAGGGAGGAAAAGGATTTGTGTGCAAAGCGGATTAACCACTTGCTATTGCATTGTTGAAAATTATTTAATATGCCTTGGGCTGAGGAAGGGAGGTATATATACTTATATTTAGATCTAAAGTTACAAGGACAGTCATGAACTTAAAGTTTTTGCAGGACATAGATCTCAACAGTTTCATTTAGAAGCACTGACTGTATCATAAATGCATCATACGGTGCACTGTTTGCTTGTTGAAAATCCCTGTTACATTTAAAGATTTCAAATCTCAAAAATTTGCAGGATTAATTTTTTTCATCTACTTGTATTTCTTCTGATATAAGAAAAGTGGCTGGGAAGTCAGGAGAGCAGAACTGAAATTCTGACCTGTCTTGACATGTCACAGCATTTGCCAGTGGCATTTGTTGCCCTTGAAGGGTGTGTTTTATTATGATTCTCTATATGTATATTTTTCAAGATATGACTAATAAACAAGGGGTAATGTACTAAGGGATTTCTTTGACTCTAAAAGAGAAAAATACTTACTTACACTATACAAAATAATGGTTGTGTATTTTAATGCTGGCATACATCCACATTAATGGATTTCCCTTCCCCATTTTCTTTGCTACTAGGATGAAGGAAAAAAGCATTCCTGTGTGTTTCTCATCGTGTATTCTGGGACTTCTGAGTGCGTCAGTGGGTTTGGGTATTAGGCGTCAGCTGGATTAACTTAATTGATTTCTTCAGTTTACCTAGCATGGCTTTTGGTTCAAGGTCTGCTTGCTTCCAGTTTTAAATGTATAACTCAGCTGTGGGTGACACGTTTGTTTTGTCAGCAAGCTGTAAAATATTGGTAGGTTTTCATGCAAATGTAGAAGGCTTCGCTTGCCAATAGATACATAAAATAAATAGAGCATTCATACTGTTGGACAGTTTTCATAATGTTTATGTGATGCAGGTTATTTCTCAGGGCTTAATGTTTTATATAAAATAGATTATTGGTTCAGAACAGCAGCATACAGGAGGTTTTTAAAGTCTGTGAACACATAACATGTCAGCTTTAATTTAACAGGTTGCATTCAAAGGATTAGCAGATCTCTTATAAAACATATGTTGAAAGTAGTACTAATAGTTTCTGTTGGGTTTTTTCTCCTTTAGAAGTTTTAAGTAATAACCAATAAGCAGCAAATTCACTGTTTTTTTCCTGATTTTTTTGTTTTTCTCCCCAGTGAACAGAGTATTTGCCAAGCCCGAGCTTCAGTTATGGTCTATGACGATACCAGTAAGAAATGGGTGCCAATCAAACCTGGACAGCAGGGGTTCAGCAGAATCAACATATACCACAACACAGCCACAAACACCTTCAGGGTAGTTGGAGTTAAACTGCAGGATCAACAAGTGAGTAACTATATCAAGTTTCCTGTAAATTAACCTTTGATCTCATTTGGTAAGCTCGGTTCTATACCTAATGCACCATTTCCTGCTCCCTGCAAGGTGCCTGCTAGTTTGTTTATACTCCGGTGATTCAGGCTCTGTATAATTTTTTTGCACACACGATGTATCATAAATTATTACTGCTTACTTGAAAAGAGAATATTTGGTAGGTGCCAAAGAGATTTAAATGTCTTTTCCCCCCTCCCCAGTTTTTCTTGCGAAATGAGTCTTACTCTGCAGGTTTTGCTCTCAGCTCCCTCCAAATTACTTTTTACTTGTTTTAGGTACTGTATTAAAAATAGAAATAAAAATCAATTGTTCTGCACTGCTGTCCCACTAAGTGTGGTTGTTACATTGCTGTGATAAGCAATTAGTTCCTTGTAATGCAGTTTAAAATACTAGGTGCACACTGTGATCTGATTTACAGCGGACTAGTTTTGCAGGACCTCCTTGGGTATTAAAGGAATAATATGGGATTTAGATTATCAGAAGTGGGATCAGACCCCCGTTGGCCACCAAAGCACGATGCTCAGCCCAGGGCAGCCTGCTGTGTGGTGTGCTGGGCAGCACATGGCATCAGAGCTCCCTGACCGAGTGCCACGGTTAGACCTCAAACAAAAGTTTCCTTGAGTGGACTGTGGTGCAGTACCTGCATTTTAGAGCAGGAATTTCAGAGTTGAGGGCTCCCCCTGTGTGCTAGCATGAAGCTGGCTGCCAGTGGCAGCCCAGCCTGCCCACCTCTTGTGCTCACTTCGAGCCCTCTGCATGGCACAAGGATCAGGAGAAAGTGGGCCAGTGGTTGCCTGTTGGTTCAAGAGTAGTGTTGCCTCCTGGGAAGGTGAGGAAAGCACTGCTGCTGGTGTGAGATTGGCAGGGGAGGGCAAATCCAGCCAAGCTGAGCCAGGTCAGGCCAACCCAGAGAGCAGGAGCCAGGGCACCACCACCTCTCAGCTGCCACAAATGCTGAATGGATTGATCTGCTTGTGGAAATGCTGATGATCCTCAGCTGACAGCTGTAAAGATGCTTGGGCCAACTGGCCCAAAGCTACTCAGGTTGCTTTACCACCACTGGAGGTGGTAATGACTTTGCTACACCGTGCCTATACAGAGTCATCTTTCTGAAAAAGGAAAAGCAGAACAAAAATAGGTGGGTTTTGAGCACACTGGTTTTCAGCTTCTTGCAGTGCACTTTTGAAACATCTGCCAAAAGTTTTGCAACTGCTTTTATCCTTCTCTGTAGAGAAAAGACAATATATGAAAGCAGTTCCATTCAGAAAAAGAAAATATTTTCAAAAATAAATGAAATACAATGTATTCTTAGTTATGAAAGCCAGTACTGCTTTGTCCCAGGCCATGTTAGTTCTTTATTTTACCTAGCCAGCAGGTGAATGTAAATGATTTTCATGTGACTGCAGTCTAAGATGGGACTGAATTGCTGGTGTAAAAGAAGCAGAAGTCATGAAGTCAATATGTGTGTATGTAATGGAGACTAAGTACCAGAGGTCTGTCTTCATCAGAGTATGCAGTTTAAAGAGTAGGACATATTAAAAAGTCAAATCTTCAGCTGCACTTTGAACATGCTTTGCATTAACTGTAATATTTTATTTGCTTGCAAATGTTTCAACTTATGAAGATGCTGCATGCTATCTAAAAATCATCTCAGTTCAGAAACAGGTAGAAGAATATATTTCTCTAGAGTTTAAAGACTAAAAATCTTTTTTCAAATAAACAGAAAGTATAGTCACTTACCTTAGTCGCCTAAAACTGCCTGAAACAAAGTGTTCCCCTTAAATATGACTGCAAAAATCCAGTATTATGGATAAAGTCAAGACAGTGTAGCATAGTAGTATTCAAAGGAACACTCTGAATGTCTCAAGATTCAGAATTTAATATACGAGTCTCACATGGAATCATAAGCTTGCTAGGCTTGCTAAGTATTTGTATTTAAAGAGAATAGAAATGAATTTCAGTTAAAATAATTCTCTGTTCAAGCCTTTTCATGCTTGCTCTCAGGTTCTGTTAAATGTCACTGAAACTGAGGCTTTAGTAAAGCTGTTGATTTGCCAGAAAAGACATATTTATGTGGAAAGAACCAATCTTCAGCTGAAATGTGATTTGGCATATGATGAAACTAATGAAGCTACACAGATTTTTGAAGAGTTGAGAAACTGGTTTAAAATATGTAATACAACAATACCACGGAGGAACAATTTAAACTTTTTTTACATTCTGTTTGTCAAGACACATACTAGAGTTAATCTTCCTGGCTTCATCCCTGCCTACTTCCCTTTTAATTTTGTTGGATTATATTACACCTCAAATAATATCTCTCTTTAATTTTCATTTTCCACATATCTTCTTCTGTAGGCTCCTTGCCTCTGTCTAGCTGCCTTTCTGTTTCCTATCCCTTTTTTGGTGCATGTGCTGTAGCTTATGACACTGTATGCTCGTTATCTTATCTCCTTATCTCCTCCTCTAGCTGGCAGTGTCTGCAGAGTTCACCCCAGGCAGACATGGTTTGTGGAGTAGCAGAGCTGGGCTCGCTCTCCCCCCGGGCGGTGGCCACAGGTCTCGTTCCCTCTGTGCGCCGTGCTGGGTCCCAGACCCGCCGTGCCTGGCCTGCCCTTGCTGCTCTGCACCAGGTGCAGCTCTGCACAGTGCTGGCCTGAGCAGGAACCTTCAGAAAACCACAGGCTTGAAGCTTTGAAGTCGCCACAGAGGCCAGAACTGGTTTGAAGCTAAGGCCAGATCAGTGCTACAATCGCTTAACGTCGTGAGCTTTGATGTTTCCTGGCTGAAATATTTCATTTTGGACTTGATGTTCATTGAGATCTTTTCCAACCTGAACAATTCTATGATTCTGTGATTCTTGAAGCCAACAGTCGCAATCACATCTTTTATACCCATGTTGCAACTTGCCAGCTGTTGTTGTCACCTGGCCCGTTGTAAAGGTGACGTGTGAACGAAGTTCACGAAGCTAAAAAGCAGTAGCTCCCCATTCCGGAGTCCTGATCAAGTGAAGGTTTAAAATTAGGACTTTACATGAAGTGATGTCAGTTGAGCATGATCTCATCACCCAAAGGCACATGCTGAACAAACAGGCAGGGAGGAGGGTGCAGCTCAAAAGTGAATCACATCTCCTGAGGGGCTGGTGTGTTCATGTGGCTGAGAAGTGAATGCAGAAACAGGGCCTCGGGGAAGCTGAGACATTTTACATGTGAACCCAAGCCAAGACTGGAACAGGGACGGGATTCTTGCGATATAAGCTAACCACAGTTTTTGAAAAGAAAGAACCAATTAATCACCATTGTAGCTTATTAGAAGTTCATCAGGTTTGGGCCTGCCTACAGAAGTAAAAAATCTGGCCTCAGCTGTAGCAGTTTTTCCATCCTTGCTGTTTTAGCAGTCGTGGCTGCTCCCTGAGCCTGAGTGCTGGCAGCATGGCAGGGCCCAAGCTGCTGAACCATGTCATGCTCTGCAGAAACAAGCAATTGTCTTGTCCTGGTTTAATAAGCAAGATTATTGGTGGTGAGGATTGTGTGGGAACTCTTCCCATGCTCCTGGCTGTGTTTACAACTCAAATGTTCCCTGAAGCCACTCCATCCCTTCTAGCCCCATTCCTTTGAGTCCCATCAGCCACCACCCTCGTCACTGCTGACAGCTCACAGCTCTGCAGTCAAAAGGAAGGGCTTCTTGGTTTTGAGCTTTTGTAGAGACTCTAACATTCCCTGTTGGTCTCAGGGAGCCTACACTTGAAACTGAGGTGAAAGAGTAAAGGAGAATACTAGCTAGAAATGAAGCAATTTTTTTTTTTTTAACATTGTAGTGATGGGAACATTGAAACGTGTCAACATAATGCTGTGCATGACTGGTCTGTGAAACTCCTTGCCATATGAGATCATTGAAATACAGAATTTAACAGGCTTCAAAACAACACAGACATTTATATCAGTAAGATATATCAGTAAGATATATCAGTAAGACTACATTGTTTCAGGATACAAAACACTAAAAGAGGGTTGAAAAGAAAAAAGGTGGCATATAAAATGTCATGTTTCAGCTTTTAAGTCAAATTCGGTGGGAAGAGTTATGGGAAGAACTGTTTGCAACAGATAAATCCATTATTTATTTTTTGGAGATTTGCAGTGAGAGCTTCTTCAACTCTCCTATTGTAGTCTGCAGCTGAAGATTAAAAGATGAACTCTTGATCTGCTCAGCCTGGCAGATGTGCTGCCTTACTGGCATAGGAAGCTTTTGAGTAAAGATCCCTTGGAAGCACCTGTAAAAAACCCCTATGCTTCAAACAGGGAGACCTTCTTCATTTTAATTACTGCTCTGAAGCACTTCATTATCATCATGTGCCTTGCAGAGTCTGCACACCATCTGTACAAGACACCTTTGTGCACTCATTCTTAACAACAGCAGGAGATCTCCTCCTTTTTTTTCCCCATTTTCTATAAACACAAGTCAAAGGAGATAAAAATGAAACTCTGGCTATTTTAAGTTTCATTTCCCAATGATGCATTTCTCAGTAAACTCTCTGATTTGTTTTTGAAGACAAGGTATTACATTTGTGGGCATCCTGATGATTACTGAAGGTCAACATTCAAATTCTATCTTTATTCAATTAAAGGGATCTAACCCTCAGAACAAAGCAGATCCTTGGAGTTCCTTGGAAGCAGGTTTTGAACAGTTTACCTGACTTCCATTAAACAGTTTTTGGCATAGGTTTTTGCAATTTCTGCCTTTGATTATACAGCTGCACTGCACCCTCTGGTGCTCTTTGGGCTTTGACAGTGGTGTCCTTTGGAACAGAGGTTTCTGTTGTTGGTGAGAAAGACTCACTTGGAAAGCCTGGTCGAAGCTCACAATCTTTCTAAACTTTTCCTCAAAGATACTGCCTATGCCTGCCTTGGTTAGTCTACTCAAAAATGGTTGGAAGACTTAAAAATTGGTTCATGTTAAAACTGTTGGTTTACAAATCCAGGCATCAGTCTACTTGATGCTCAAGAGTCTCTGAGTGTGAGCAACATTGGTACAGGCTCTCCCCATGCTCAGTAGAAGAATGGGGGTGATATCACAATTTTTCAAGGAGAAAAGGCTATCCAAGCTGTCCAATACCAAAGGAAGTTCAATGGCCTTGCTGTGACCAGTTTCCACTTCGTTCTGGTGGGTGTGTGTGTCTTCCCAGCAGCATGCTGGTGACACAGTTCCCATTTCCAGGGGACTAATTCTTGGGAAACTGCATACCCAATGTAGGGGTGCATCTTCCTTTGGCTCACAGGTCAGGAGTTTCTCAATGAAATGTGACAAAAAAAGCAGTGTAGGTCTGATTGCTTCTCAGTGCATTTTTATGGAGCCTAAGTAAAGATACAGGTTTGAGTGCAACAGCTGGACCGTCATACTTGTGCCTAAAGCTAAACCAAGTATTCAAAGACTATCTTCTACATCACTCTCTAATGCTGGCTCTGTAAATAAATGCATCCTAGAAATAAGAGTATATATGTAATCATCTGGGGGTCTAGTGGTTTCTTTGCTGGTTTCCATAATTTTTTGTATGTTAATATAGTAAAGTTACAAGACATCTGTTAACTGTATCAGTGAGACAGTGTTATCCTTCAAAAACACTGATGTGTGTATAACAATTTATTCCTTATTAGGTGCTCATCTAATGTTTCTCTGCCAGTTTAAACTGGCAATCTACTGAAAATTCAAAACTCACAGTTAGGAGTCGTTAATCTTTGAAATTAGTTTTAAAAGTCTGCCTGTATAATTAAGAATTGTCAGTTATCTACCAAAATATTGTTGGACTAATTAAATACACTGAAGCTTTTTAGTTGGAATCATAATGTTAACAGAAAACTTTCCAAAATGCTGGTTGGACTGCAAAAAATGTATTGGTAGGTTTTCTAGTGTGTGGGGTCTGCCTCTAACATAAGTTCTGTGTACAAAGTGTTACAGTGGTGCAGTGGACACTCCTGACTCTCCATGCTTAGAAGAGCAGCTTACACTTTTAGCATTGGAGGTTTCTGTCCAGATCCCAGCTGTAATGTGTAGCTGGGTGTCCCAGTGCCCTGCCCAAGGATAAACAGGGCATTCATTATATTTAGCAGGTTAATCACCCCTTGCCTGGAAAACACCACATGTACAGCAAGGGAGAAGGTGGGAGAGGAATGTTTTTCTAGGTTTGTCATTGCCTGATTCTAAAGAAAAAGTCTAAGCACAAGAAGCTGGTGGTGATCAGACACAGGGGAGAAGGAAAGCAAAACTGGTGCAATGAGTCAAACATTTATGTGCTACAGGGCAAGGTTAGTGCCAAGAGCCCTGTCTGGCTCTTTTTTTAACAATTGGGCATTATCATCCTCCAAAAGATGGAAACAGCTGCTGGCCCTGGCTCCTGACAGCTGTTTGCAGCATCTGCACAGCTGCATCTTGTGGAGCTGCTGTAGAAAACACAAGCAGGTAATAGATTTTGCAAACCTGGCTCGCAGGTCCCCGAGGCTGAAGTGGATTGTTGTAAATCTCACCCCCAGATATGGGTCTTTGTCACTGAAACAAACACTGCCTTACCATGCAGCCATGTAGGAGCTGCTGTAGGAGCTGCCTCTACCCATTTAGGTAACCTTCACACGAGGGTTGGGTGGGTTTTTTCTCACTGAAAACAGAGCTATTGTTAATCCTTACCCCTCTGTTCCAAATCACAGGTAGTGATTAATTACTCAATTGTGAAAGGACTGAAGTACAATCAAGCAACACCAACCTTTCATCAATGGCGCGACGCACGGCAGGTCTATGGCTTGAATTTTGCAAGCAAAGAAGAGGCTACCACGTTCTCCAATGCAATGCTGTTTGCTCTGAATATCATGAACTCACAGGATGGAGGTAAATTAATCTCTGTTAATCCGTGACATTTTAAAATGCTTATTACCAATCACCTAGTGCAGTCGTGTTTGATATTGCGCCATTATAAAGCACATTATAATAAAAACCTTAGCCTTTAGATCAGCATTTGCTGTGGTATGAATTTAATGTTTTCAGATTTTATTTCCCTGTCTGCTGATTTTTTATGATACCTTAACTCACCCTAGGAAACAAATAGTTATTTGAGAATGCTTCAGCAGGCTGGTACCCCCACTGATTTATGTGGATCTGTATATATGTTGTTTTACATATGAGATGGCAGAATAAAACTTTAAGTAAACGGGAGCTAGAGTAAAATTAGAAAAATCTTACAGGATAGGACTTGGAACTGTTATTTCTAGTGTGTTGGGCCACCTTCAGCTCTTGGCTCTTGTGGGTCAGCTTTCCAAAAGAGGAGGGTGTGGCAGCTTGGTTATTGAACACTATATTGACTGTGGAAGAGGTTTGTGGTGAAGTTTGCTGTTCTGTGAATTTGTCATTGCAGCAGCTTGAACTGGGCCCAAAATAAAGTCCTAGTTTCTCAGTGGAAACCAGTTTCTGGTTTGTGGTATCTGGATGAAGCACTGCCCTCAGTTACACGCTTATGACCTCTCTGCAGCTCCTGGGCTGGGAACAGAGCAGTCCTTGTGTAATGTCTTTTTTTTAATTTTTTTTTCCCTGCAAAAACACACACCACAACCTTATTTATCTTTTGCAAACACGGTGAGTCAAAGTTTGCATCCCTTGCTGCCATCCAGGTTTCACTGTTCACTGATGATGGACAGCAGCTCTTTAGAGAAAGATTGTCTCCTGACAACCTTCCATACACAAATGTGTCTTACTAAAAGGTGTACTTATAATATAAGAGTTCAGATTTTTTATTTTGCTATTTCTGTTCTATTAAGCTGGCAAATGCAAAACTCATCCAAAATCAAGACATATTTCAAATTCTTCGCTATATTTAGACGTACTAAGGACTTAATTCTGCTTTCTTAATCTTGAGCATTTTCAACTGTAGTTGTGCCACAGTAGGAGACATCATGAGGAGATCTGGCCAAGATTCACCAGTCTTAAACTCGTGAAAGTCTGAAGAGTACAGAGCTCTTTGGCTGCTCAGAGGTGCCCAGCCCTTTTAGACCTCCAAACTTGGATACTTTGACTATGGTCTGGGTGTAGTGGTTGGTTTAATGTCTGTGATGAGTCTGCCTTTCTTCCAAAAGCCCTTAAATTTGGGTTGGGGTTTTTTCCCATCTGTCTCTTCCCATCAAAGGGAGGGAGTTTTTGTAGGATTTTGAGTTTGCTTCAGGGAGGTGCACTGTGGAAACACAGGTCTCAGGATAAGAGTTTATTGCTCATAGGCTGAGATACAAGAAACCGCCTTAAGTTATGTTAGCCACACCTAGCAATGAACAACGGGTATTTTTAAGAAAGTGTTTTTGAGCACTTGAAAAGCCTATTAAATTCTTGAAAAGTTTATGAATATAAAGCCAGCAATAATTTGCATTTTGCCTTTTTTTTGGTATTTTTAAATTAATTTCCATAGCACACCAAAAGTGTGCTTTAAGTGCTTTACAGGTTTAAAATCCAGTCCATGCCACAGAGCTTGTATTTAAAGTTTGTAGTTGTCACATTCAAAGACGTGAATTGGGTCACAGATAAAAAACTGTCTTTTCTGGATAAAAAAGAATGGTTTGGTAAACATCCAGTCTTCAGCAACACTTTTTGTCTCATACATAAAGTGTTAAAAATTTCAAAGATTGCCAGTTCTCCCGTTCTTTACAGCTGAACTTATAAAAAACTGAAATTTTGATTAAAGGGAATTTCAGCATTTTTTTAAAAACCTTCTGATTCTATCAAACAAATTCTAAAGATACTAATTTTTCTTTTTTTTCTTTTAAATTATGAAATTTATTTGCAAAGGTATTTCTCTTTAATATTAGCTGCACATTGATAATGGATCAGAATGCACCTTTTTATATCATCGTAAGTTTTCCCATTACTGCAGTGATCTCAGCATCCAAACTGACAGCTAAAGTATAATGGATATAAGGCATAAAATGTTTTTTTCATATCTGCTCTTCCAGGCTTCTATAGCCCTTAAGCTTTTGTGGGCATGAATTAATGTGAATAGTAATTCACACAAACACACATATCCATATATATCTTTTCAGGCACTGCCACTGCCTGCATGCTGCATTAGGGTCTGCTTTTTTCATATGGAAAAATCATTAGGAAAAAAAGTATTTATTATAGCTATGCATCCATGTATTAAAGTTGTCCATGTGCTTGTGCAGATGGATAGCAGCTTTAAGGGGTGCATTTGTATGCCCAGAACTGCTCATACACTCATAAAAAGCTCAACCAAAACCACAGGGTGAAGCAGAGGCTCCCTCTGCCACATTCTCAGGGCAGCTGTTCTGCACCTTGGAATATGCTGTGTGCACTACTTGGCACGTGCTATTTCTAATGTTTAGTTTTTTCCTATATTCCCCACTGAGATATTACTACATTTGAGTACTGCTGATCCTCACATGGTTGAATAGATTCTGGCTTCCATGACTGCTTCTCCCTTTGTTCTACCACCCACTTCCATAAACTAAAATTAATCATGGTAGACTACAGTGGTAGATGTGAGACTGCATCATATCTTCAGCAGACATGGAGTCAGGGTACTGTTGCATTTAGGAAAATAACTGGTCTTGGCACAAAATGTGGGGTTTTGAATGGTGCATTAAGCTGAATTAGTTCAAAAAAATGGTGGTGGTCTATGATTGAGGGAGTTGGAAATAATTTTCATGTAGTACTGATTTTCAAATAACTGGGTTACTTCAAATGAACACAGTTGTGAGCTAGTGATGGGAATTACTGTACTGTCCCTGTTCTTCACGAGAGAAACTGTAATGCCCAGGAACAGCCACAGGCATTGATCTCTCTGTACTGACTGCACGGGCCATGAGTGAAAACTAAACAAGCACTTTGTTAAATGACAAAGGTTAAATGGGCTGACTCGGATCCTACAGCCAGACTGTGTTTACCCGGGTTACATGTCATGATCAGTTCTGGGGCAGGTGTCTTCCCAGGAGGGTGACATCCCAGAGTTTGCAAAAGCTGGGACAAAAGCCATAGCCTAAACTCTCTGGTTGGCTGTGTTTCTGCAGTGGATGTACTCATACACACCCATGGGGACAGCTGGCCACCTTACAGGTGTCCATGTTCCCATGCTGTGGTGTTCTCAGCCTCTCCCAGTGCACATCCCCAGGGTGGGCTAAAGCAAGCCTTGAAAGAGGTGAACACAACCTGGCTCATTCTTGTGCTTTGTAAGGATGCTAATGGTTAGGCTAGGAGTAATCCAAAATCAGATAAAATGGGACTAAAACAGAAATAATATTACAAATATGTACCATCCTTCCTTTAGAGGTTGACAGTTGCCTCACTGAATTACAATTGTTTACCTGGCAGCTTGTTTATGTGCCTAATTACTTTGATTTCCTTATACATCTCTTTAATCTGTTCTCCTTTACAAGCAAAAGGAGAGATATTGGTCCTGAGCCAGCCTGCAAAATGAGAGCAAATGCCAACAGTGACTTGCTTATTACCAATCACTTGCTTTACAGTGCTTTAATAGTGTCATTTAGTAAGACCATTAATATGACAAACAGCTTCCATTTAATTGCTTTTCTTTCATGGGTGTCCACTTTGAGAAGTGAGACCTTTCACTGGCATAAGTTACCAGGCACAAGGTAGTTTGTCAGCAGCTTACTTTGTCATCTGCAGCCAGGTTTCACTGGTGGCAGAACATCACCCCTTCCTGACCCAGGAGAGTCTGGAAGAATTTTGCACAGATCCTGCCTACAAACTGTTTGATGTTTCATGTTTTTCAGGGCTTACATCCTCTTAGATTTATCAAATGTAGTGACTGGTGGCAGTGCAGCATGGTTATTAGAGCAGGACATAATGTAAGAACAATAAAAGCTAAAATGGGCAAGTTCTTCCCTGCCAAAATGTTGTAGGAAAGCCAGTGGTGCCTGTAATGAAGGTGACTTTCTGCAGGGCTTAATGGAGCCTGTACACTCAGTGCTTCTCCCAGTGAGCAGTTACATTTCTGGGAAAGAGGGAATGAGGATATTTTCTCTCCTTTCTCGTTCCCCAAATTTTTGAGGGCAGGCAAAGGAATTCATCTTTTTCTTATTTGCTTGCTTCAGACACTGAGTCCCAGCTGGTTGCTGGTAGCACCTGCATGTTCCTTCCCATGGCACATAAGGGGACAGTGGTTCAGCTTTGTGGCTTGGGCTGACCAGCTCTGAGGGCATCTTGGGTTTCCAACACTCAAAGACTTGGTACCTCTTGGACAAGAATTCAGACTCTGATCTGTGCTGCTGGTAAATGCTTCCTGTGACATAGTGGATATAACATATTGTGAACTTTTGCTTTTCTTTTGATGTCTGTACCCTGAGGACTCAGTTATTGTTGACTTACAATGTATGAAAATGCTATTTCTAAATGTAAACACCACACACTGAAAAGCCTTATGCAGAGGGTTCATTGCAGAGTTAATCATAGTTAGAGGTCAGCTGCCTTATCTAAGAAGGGAGAAGTTGGAGGAAAGCTTGAAACAGGAGAGAGGTTTGAAGAAAATTAATAGTGATTTATTTCTTTATTTATTCCTTGTAAGAAAGCCATTTTCTTGTTCTAAGTGTCTTACAGACCACACGATACAGACATAGGTCATGGAAGGTGCAGAGTTCAGGCCTGTACCTTCAGCTTCACAGACCCAGCCTTACCTCTGCAGGGAGGATATTTTGGTAGTCAGAAGGATTGCTCATCACTCCTCTTCCTCTGGTTAGAGGATCTGCTGCCTTTTCCACCGCTGTGGATTATTCGACATGTATTTCTCCTTTCCCATAAGATGGATTTTATTAAGTTCTTGGGAATTTGAGATATTTTTCTATTCCTTCAGTCATTCTGCTCTTACCCTTTTTCAGAAGTGACATGTTTGTATTGCTGGGAGGAAGTTCCTTGAAAAACGTTTCAGAGAAATAAAAGAATAAAGCTTTAATTACTCAAATAGCAGATAAACTGGCAGAATATACCATAAACTCTCCTAGTTAGATGCCCCAAGTATTTGCAAGGTTTCTGTCAGTGAAGGATGTGTGTGAAGATTATGGTGTACTGGATTTCAGACAAAAGTGGTTTTTATATTTTTTATGTTATATTTAGTTCATATTTTCATAAACATTTTACCCACTAGTCCTGCATTGCTCAATCTTTCAGTGGCAGTAAAGTGTAACTTTTGGGAAATTCAGTCATCTGAATTCATCTTCTACAAAGCAGTGCCTGTTTTGTCTGATAATATTGCCCCAAGACTTCCCAGCGCCACAGAAGACACAGTGTGGGAAGACAAAAGACTTCATCTTCATTACAGCACTGCATAATACATAAAATAGCTCATCAATAATGGAAGGGACCCACCACAGGACACAATGCCCACTTGCAGCCAGCTGGTTCCAAAACTGCTGAGGTAAAGAGATCAGAGATCCATGCTCTGTGCAAGGTGCTTTGCATGCTGCACTGTGAACTCATTTCTCACACTATCAGGTGTGTTGGTGCAGATTATAAAGCCCTAAAACGGTGTATTCTGTGCACATTTTACTTTGCAGAGTGCTAATAACATTTAAAGATGTGTCTAACTTCAGATGGCATAGGCATTGCAGAACCATTAGCATGTATTCTGCTGCAGGTCTTTGAACCAAGTCATTCCAGACCTTGTTCCTATTTATAATTTAGGAATAGAGATCTTGTAAACAGCAAACTTTTGGACTCACTAGTGCAAATATGATAGATGTGGTCAGACACCTAGGGCTAGCCAAAATAGCAGCCTGCAGGTAACAGTTAATTGGGTGCACGTGAAAGATACAAAAAAAATTCTGCTTCTTTAGAAAACAAAAGTTTTCCCAGGGGAATAAACGTTTTCTGACTGACAGCTTTCAAAAACACCAGAGAAAGGCCTAGAGAAATAAATTTCACAATGTTTCCAGACTCATGCCTACACCAGTTTCAGTATCAACTTTAGTCACTCAAATGTTCTGCAGATAGGGGGCTTTCTGATCTAAATTGCTGTACTTTGTAAGTCAATGAAGAGGGAGGGAAAATTCAAATATGATGAGCTTTTTCCTTTCATCTGCTACATTGCTTTATCACTGAAACTGTTCCAGAAAAATCCACATGACATACAGAATCTTTTAGTATATTGCTTACTATAGAAATAATGTCTTCCTTTGCCAGTTGGACAGAGATGAACTGTTACCCAGCAAACTAGGTAGGAATTTATTTTCCCAAAGCAACCAGTGAAAGGCACATCCCAGTGTGTTCAACGGGTCTCTGCCCAACCCTGTGAGGGCAGGAGTCAATTGTGACCCCAGCTGTAAAATATCAGCTCAGCCATGGGACCACTCACTGTGTTTAATTCCCAAAACTTCCTCTTCCTATGCTGAGGGAGATGACAGTCCTCCCACAAGCCCTCTACCCATCTTTCCAAAATAACCAAACTTCTCCTAGAAGAACAGGCACTTGTTTGCAGGCTTCCCCTGCCTGCCAAACTGCTCAGGTATTGCAGCAGACCTCTCTTTAGGTGTAGAGATGAGCCAAGACACAGATTGTCATTCAACAACGTGAAAAGGGTCTCAATTTATTCTTCTATACAGCTTTACCATCCTGATTCTGCTACAGCAAGCTCCCACTGTAGGGTCCCACTGCAGACTCTGAACACTGGCTTTACCTAGCTCGACTATGACTGCAGGCTCTGACTCCATCAGACCCAGACTAACCTCATAACAGATCTTTTACAGCAGCAACTCTCACCTTTTTTTTCATTCTTCTTTGCCAGAGCTCCTCTAGTCGTCTTCTTCAAGGTCCTCTCTAACCAGCCAGCCCACCCCTTTTATCACACTTACCTTTATTAGTCACACCTGTGACCCATTAAGGGCAAGGCTATTCCTCTTCTTTGCTAATTAATACAGCTGAGACTTATCAGGGGCAAGGTTGCCTGTAATCTCTTCTTCTACACCTACACTCAGGTGCCCTCTTCTCAGGTTAACCTGGGCTTCCTAATTGGATATATGATATTTCACAGAATCAAAGAATAGTCTGAGTTGGAAAGGACTCACAAAGATCATCGAGTGCAACTCTGAAGTGAATGGTCCATACAGGGATTAAACCCACGACACTTGCATTATTAGCATTAGGCTCTAACCAACTTCTAGGAACCTGGGTACACTTTACAATAAGAGAAACGTGTTTAAAACCAGAACTGGAAGAAGTTTGCCCAGCCAGGAGAAGCACTGAGTAAAACTGATTAATCTTCTGTATTAGCTTGGCTCCAGCTGACTGGAGCACACGAGGTGAATTGATTCATTTGTGAATAGATAAACTGGGATTACAGACTCCTTTCGGTGCTAGAACTGTAAATATCATTGCTGTTATTCATCTGTCAAGAAGTATCAAACCGTTATTTAATTATTCTGCTCTGTAGAAGTAGGCATTTTTTCAATTCAGTTTTTCAGTCCCCTAGATGGTAGGGATCCACAGCAGGAAGTTTTCCAGGGCACTGAAGTGCTCTCACAGTGTTATGCAAATAAAAACCCATGACATGTTGCTTGTGTGCATCTCAGCCACTTTGCTGCAGGACTCCATTGTATCCCTGCTCTGAGCAGCAGCAGTGCCAGAGCTGCTGTCCAACGTCTGGAGCAACAAAAGGTGCCTCTGTTCTTTGAAGAGCATTATAAACCTTAAAGCTCTTTAGTCTCTTGTTGATGCTTTTTGCTGTGCTGAACTCTTCTGCACTAAATCAAAACCACTTCAGGAAGGAAACTGTGTGTGGGAGAAAAATTGTTGAGAGATTCTTAAGAAAGACTTGCACATATTATCTTGTGCAAGATTCCCTTGCACCATTGCCTTCAAACCCTTGTTTTTCTGAGTGTGGTGCAAACTGGAGAAGTTTCCAGACCTCAGTGGTAGAAGATTCAGTGTGGCTTTTTCACTAGAGTATAGTCAGTGCCAGAAAAATATATTAGCTTAGGAAAAAAATCAATTATTAAAATTTCATAGGTCCAGTAATTTATGTGCAAGCAATATAGGCCAGATTTTGGCCAGTTTTCATTTGAAGACCATTTACAGAATGGCTTGGGTTGCAAGGGACCTGAAAGATCACCTAGTTCCAGTCCCCTGCCATGGGCAGGGACAATTTCCACTAGATCAAGTTGCTCAAAGCCCCATCCAGCCTGGCCTTGGTTGCTTCCTTTTATTTAATAGACTTTCTGTATTCTCAGCTAAGAGCCAGACTCTGTAATAGTTTGTCTCTGCATAGTAACTCATCTACTCCCCTAGCTGTGATCTCACTCCTTGCAATTACTATTGTGTGACCACGATCTTCCTGTTAATGGGAGTAGAATTATAAGCATCTGTAGCACTGGCTTTTGTACCTGAGCTGGGATGTCTGTGTGGTCAAGAAACAGTAACAGATGCTCTTGGTACAGTCGGTTATGTATTAGGTGTCCCTAAAAGCAAAATTCATCCCCTTTTCCTTCTCTTTTTCATCACTGACTGTGAAGGATTGATGCTAAGAGCCCTTCTTTGACAATTTTACTGTGATCATCTTCCAAACTTCATAACTAATGAATTAATGATTTCTAATTATGGTGTAATTAATTAGTAACTACAATGATAATTAAACCTCTAGTTTAACAATAATAAATTAGGGACCTGGAAAGGTGTATTTTTAGTGATGCTCCGTGGATTTCCTTGGGACAGTTAATGAGAACTCCCAGGAATACATGTGTGTTGTGCATATCCATACATGTGTTCACACGAGCAGTGCACATGAGATTATCCCTTCCCTGACTGCCTGAGCTCTGCAAACAGATGGGCTTTTTGCATGATTTTTTTTTTTTTTATTTTATACCAGAAGTGAATTTAGGAAGATATTTACACATATATAAATTGAAATCAGGAATAAGTTGCTGGGCTAGGAGGATTTTTCACCGATAAAATTGGTAGGTTTTTTTGTTTGTTTGTTTTATTTGTTTTTTTAACTGTTCTGTTATTATGTGCCATGGTTCAGTGTGAAAACAGCACTCACTAAAAAGGTTCCTGGTCAAAGCACCATGTTTAGGACCAGGGAACTGTGCAGGGACAGCCAGGGGAGGTAGGGCAGAGCTCTGGAACCCTCTCTGGCAGCTGAGGGAGGGAAAGTCTGCTTCATTCCAGGCACCGGGTGAATCGCCATATGCTGCTGCCAGCAAAGCATGCAGAGCAGCTTCTCCTGCTGGCTGGTAATCCCCAGGGAGCTCACACAAAGTCTATTAATGGCCTTCTTAGGTGACTCTCTGTGGTCATCCAGCACCTTATTTTTCACCCAGTCAGGGACTCGAAAGCTCTAGGTTGTGTTGCCTTCTGCAAGCAGAATCTCAGACCCTTGTGGCAACGACTCGTGATTTCTCCAATTAATTCTAATGAAGCAATACAGCTAAAAATGGGATTCATTTAACTGAACTTCATTCATTTAAGTGCTAGGCATCGAGTTTACAATAACTGCATTTTCCTTTCCTCTCCACGGGGCGAGGAGGGCTCACCTGGAGGTGAGCGGCTGTAGCCCTGTGCTGCTGGCTGGTGGCCCAACAAGCTGCACAGTCCCTGCCACACTGCAGGGAGCAAAGTGTGTGATAGAATGGAGCAGCGTGGGGCCGGGCTGCAGTTCAGGAAGGAAGTAATCTCCTAATGGGTGATTTCAGTCCTCCGAGCGTGCAGCATTTGCCCTTGTACGTGCTCAGCTGCACAGCTGAGGAGGACACAGCGTGATTCAGGTCCTGATGGTGCCTTTGAAATTCTGCTCCACCTCTACTGACAAAAAAGACAAACCCTGCCAAGCAGTCACCGTCAATCAGATTTGCATGGATTGCTTTATCTGTTGGTCATGATTAGTATTCTGGAGATCTCTGTAGAAAACATGAATTTTAATTCTGCTTCCTCCAGTGCTGGTTTCCAGGGACTCCCTCTGGTGGTTCAGGAGCTGTGTGAACATCAGCTGTGCCATACAGCACGCTAGGAGAGGTGAACTAAAGAGTATCTTGGCTTTTTTCACGCCTTTAAAAATAAACTTGATGTCAAAGTGACAGAGGTTATCACTTCTTGTGACTGCTTAAACTTGCTAAGTGTGCATTGCTCGTTCTTGTAAAGAAATGATGCTTTTCCTGCAGCATGGCAGGCTGAGGAGCACAACTGCAGGCACCTGTGTGCTGGTCTGGTGCTTTGCAGACCGGAGCAGGAGCACGTTCAGAAGGTTGAATGTTGTGAGAAATCCATTTGAATATGGATTGTCCTGAAATTTAATGGATATCCCTTCTAAGGCATTTTAGATTATGGAGTATTTGTGTTTTCTTTTTTTGGCTTACCATTGGCATCCACAATAGAAATGACTCTGCACATTTAAATCTGGGTCCCCAGGTTCCCCTGCATCATTTACAAATACATACATTGCAGTTTCACTCCTCAAGATGCTTTGCCAGCAGATCTTACAGGGTTCTTGCTAAATGCAAAAGAAAACTGTTTGAATCAGCAAAACATCAGGGCTAACTGAACTTGGACAAAAAGAAAGAGCCTTTCAGTGTCCTCTGGAGCCTGCCAAAGCACTAAGTGCTGGTGATGACTAACAAGGGTGGCACATCTAATGCAAAAGCTGGCAAGAGTTACCATGCACAGTGCAGCAGGAGGGGTACCCTTGATCGGGGATGGAGAGGTGGAGGGATGCAGGGAGCCAAAGGCTCTGGAGATGCATGGCCCTAGTGTGTGAACAAGCTTCTGTATCTGCAGTGGAGGCAGAAGGTACCAAGAGAAGGCTTGGTCCTGGCAGAGTCAGCAGGAAAACTCCTGACTCAGATAAATGAGTAATTTATCCATAGTTTGTGGAAGGAAGAGGGATTTGAAAAGTGTAACGAAAGTGAGGATCCAAAGGGAAGTGTGCCTTATGCTTCCTGCTGATTGTTTTATTTCTCATCTTTCTGATTACTCTAAATATGATATTTCAACTATACTCTAAGTATTAGGTTTGTCTCTTCAGATGAGCTGGCATTTGATTCCTTTTTTCAGTCTGTGCTGTAACATTCCTAGGAGCACAGAGTAACTGTGGAGGTTTTTGACTGTTAATGCAATGATTTTCTTACATGAGATGAGATGAGTTTGCTCTGGGTGGCTTTACATTATCTCATCAGCCTGTGAGTGCACCCCCAAATCACCTCTTCTTGCTTATCAGAGTTTACTGATGTGTCCAGAAATTGCCCAACAAGGGTCACGCTGTATATACTTCTTGTCTTACATCACCTTATATTGCAGCCAGACCTTTCAGCACCACCAGTATTTTTAAATAATGTTTTCCCTGACGCTGCAAATGGTGCAGAACATTGTAGAGGCAGCCAGCCACCAAGCTGAGCTGTTGAGCTGGGGGCAGGAGCTTAGGGCAGCGAGCTGTAACACACAGGGAAACTATTTTTGCAGGGGTATAGTGAGAAACCACTGCAAACCCTCAGTGTGCTGAGCTGTGTCCTTGGTCGTGCTGTAAAGGTCAGCGTGCTGGGTGCTGAGCTGCAGGAGCTGCACCAGGTCTGCTCTGCAGGCAGCCTTCCTCACACATGTCACTGCCATGGCTCACACTCACTCTGGTATCTCTGCCCCTTCCAAAGTGAAATTACACATCAGGCTTTTACACAAACTGGGCTTTTCTTCTGGAGCACTCTTAAAGTGCCTCGAGCCTGGGGAGCTCACTGAGACATCCACACCAAGGGTTTTCAAGGTTCTTGTAATGAAAACCAAATTGTTTTTTGGTTTTTTTCCCCAGAAATGTGTTACATTCAGTTATAATTTTTATTTTTCTAAAATCAAAATTGAACTTTCAACCTTCCTGAAAAGATGATGTACCTTTCATTCTGAAATTACACTTTGCTTCACTTTTTGTTTTCAAATGCACGTTGTGTAAATTACCATATTTGGTTATTGTGAAGGCAATGACAAAACCCCAGCTTTCTGATTCAAAATAAAGAGAAATTCAAGGTAAACATTCTCTTGTGTTTCCATTTTGAAGCTCAAATTGATGGCATATTACGAAACTGTAAAAAGAGCTGGTTTATTTTTAAAGATGAGAGGAAATGTGATATTTTTAAAGAAAAGTAATAGCTTTTAATGCGAATCAAACGTCCATACATTTCTGTGTAAAATCAAACCTTGTCTTTAAACTAAATTTTTAAATTAAACCACAAAATTCTACCAAAAGTTCATTTTTCGTGGCTGCACTAGGAACAGTAAGGCAGCAATGAGTCCTGGTCAGCAGCATCTTGAATTATTGAATTTCACATTTTTTTAATTACATTTATTTTTAGTGTCAAAATTCATTTACAGCTAATGTGAGAACATTAGCTATTTAAACAGAACTGCAGAACATATTGTCAGCTTTCACACTACATAAATTAAACTGGTATTTTCCCATATTACATATTATTTCCCATGAGAAATAGATACAGTAGGATATCTGGGGGTTTTATAATATCAGATGATTCTGAAAGTATCTGTTGTGCTAATCAGCTGATTTTGGAGTTTCATTCTGATTGTTCTGCAACACTGAGAAAGTGATGATGCCTTCTATACATATGTGCCTTAAAATTAGGTGTGTTTATTTCTTCCAGTTTAATACTGCTTGGAGACTTTGAAATGTTTTACACTGGGCTTTCATCACCATTTTTCAGTCTTCTCACTGAGCTCATTGCCTGCAGAAGTTACAGTTAAATCTTAATTGCATTCATTTTTCAGCTGAAACATGTTTTCCCCTCGTGTGAGTTCCTGTTAACATGAGAGCATTTAAGGATGAACTCTAGTAGTCTCTAGGGTTCCTTCCTCCATGGCCCAGGTTGTTCAGGGTTTGTCCTCTGCACTGGGTTTATCAACAGGGGTGGTTGGCTGGAGCAAATGTAAATGAATCTTTTTTTCTCCCTGTCAGTAGTGGATGGTCTTCCAGAGCTTTTACTTAAGTGTTCTGGTCATGTTATTAAGGACTTACATTCCAAAAATAGGCAAACCCCAAATTTGACCTGCTGATAGGGTGAAGCATAGTGTCTGTGCTGGCTTCTTTGTGCACAGCACAAAGAAACCCAAAAAGAACCCCCCACCCCCCAAAAAAACCCCAACAATAAAAAAAACCCCAAAAACCAAGAACAAAAACCCAGCTAAACAAAACCACAAACAATGAACAAACAAAAACAAACAAAAACAAGAAAAACAATCCCAACCAAACCAACAACAACAACCACCAACTCCCCCCCAAACCAGCTGTTTTGGGATGGTGTATTATCACAGGACATACAGTTCTGAAAGGAGATGCTTTGGGAACAAATCAGGTGGTGCATTTTTATAGGGCTCCCTGTACAGGGCACGCAGGACATGGGGTAAGAATTAAATCCCCAAAATCAGAGATCTGTGGCCAATCTAATAGCCAGGAATCCTTGGCATGAAGCTGTCTCTAGAAGAGGGCTAACAGCTGCACCTTGTGGGCTTGAAATGCCTTGCAGAGGGAAAGAAGCCCTTTGTCATGACTCTAACTTTCATTAAAGTCTTTCATTAACTGACTTTCAGAAGTTATCATCAGGGCTTTGTCTTGTCAGAATAGATCTTTATTTTGGGGTACTAAAGATGAGGGCACATTTACAATGATCATTGTGTAGAGAGAGTATTATGCAGGGATTTATGTTCATTTGCTTGTCAGATTAAGATTTTATGCCATGCCCTGTGTGAATTAAACACAGATAGCAGTTTTGAGAGTTATGAGATTTTCTGATGGATTTCTATGCTGAATTGCAGTGAAATTTTATATTTATCAGATGGAAGTGTCCACTCCAATACATTAATATCCTTTCATATTTGGAATGGATATAAAAATATATATTACATTGTATATGCGAATTAGTCACCATATTTGCACAGATTTTTATTTCAAAGAAATTAAAGGTCATTCTGACTCCATAGGGAATGAAGTTTACAATTGGTAAGAAAAGCAGAGCTGCCTATCCTTTAATGTTACTGGTCCCCTCAGGGAATGGTGCTTCATCTCCTGTCTCAGGCAGCAGACAGCGTGGATCCAGCTTCCCACACCCCATCACTGCAGCCACGATCAGAGCTGTCTCTCAAAAAAAAAAAAAAAAAGGTAATGAGGGGAAAGATGGCATGGAGAGAGAGAGAAATAAAACACAAGAAAGAGTGATGAAAACAATTGCTCAGCAGTGAGGTGATGCCTGGACAGCCTTCCCCCTAGTTTTGTTGGTGAGCATTGACACCACATGGTGTGGAACACCCCTTGGGTCAGCTGTCCCACTTGTGTCCCCTCCCAGCTTCTTGTGCACCCCCAGCCTGCTCACTGGTGGGTGAGAGGCTTTGTGTGAGCAACAACTGAAACATTCCTGTATTATCAACATAATTGCCAGACAAATCTGAAATACAGCCCCATACAAACTACTGTGAAGAAAATTAACTCTATTGCAGCTGGAGCCAGCACACTAGCCTTCTGCAAAGTGATCACCCACACCAGGAGTGCAAAAAACTTTGTATATTGTGTTGGTGTATTTCTTCCTAAAAATCTGCAGAACACAACACTATATACAAACATACACTAATTTTATTCATAAAATCACAGCTTGGGTATGAAGGGATTTTGGGAAATCATCCCCCAGCAGTGATCAGCCCCTCCCAGTCCAAGTCCCCCAGTTTATGTACTGATCACAACACTCTGTACTGTGGAATATTCCTTTGGCCAGTTTGGATCAGCTGGGCTGGCCATGCCCCTCCCAGCTGCCTGTGCATCTCCTCACTGGCAGAGCATGGGAAACTGGACAGTCCTTGACTTAGGGTAAGCACTGCTCAGCAACAGCCAAAACATCTGTGTTATCTGCATTATTTTCATACTGAATCTAAAACACAGCTCTGCAGCAGCTACGAGGAAGAAAATTATCCCAGCTGAAGCCACAACAGAGTCTTTTCCAACCTAAATGGTTCTGTAATTCCATGACCTTTCCCTAGCTCAGTTTGCACCATTCAGCCTGACCTTGAGCACTTCCCAAACTATTCCAGAATTAACTGAGAGCACTGAGTGCTAAGTGCCAGGTACAGATGCTGCTTTGTAGGATGGAGACCCTCTCCTGCTCTGTGCCCTGTTCAGCCTCCTCTTCTGCAGGAGGATTTTCTGAGGAAGCATTTTTGAGGGAAAAGCTATTTCATGCAATACTTTGGTAAGGAAAGAAAATTTCTGTGAAGAAGTGGATTTTCAGTTGTTGGATATCACATAGAGAAGAATTATTAAAATGTGAAAATAATATTCAGCCAGAGGGTAATGGGATGTGCTGATAGTATGAAATGGGCTTCATGGTAGTTCAGTGAGAGGTTAGCTCTTGCAAGTAAAATGTGGTAGTTAGAAAAGGAGATAAAACGCTCCCATGTCCCAAAATGTGAGTTACTGTAGGATTTATGAACATGGTCAGGGCTGTTTTAGTTCTGACTGATGATAGTAAGAGACTGCTGTGACCCTGCTACTTCACAACATCTCTATTTAAACTGTCAGTGTATCACTTTTTCATAATATTGTGTCTGTTCCCCCAGATTTCCTTGAGGTGTTATTCATGGCTGCTTTCACAATTTTTCATCTCAGCTAAGATGATTGATTAAAAACAGAACAACTGTCTTCAAGGTATTCCATGGCTCAACTCTTCCACTGAATTGCACTTGCCTGGTCTCCTACCCTTGCTGTGTATGTGATCCTGGGAGGAGGTGTGCTGCTACCACAAGTATTTGTGAGAGGGATGTAGCATGGGAGCCTTCACCAGATATTGAGGAAAAGTAGCATTGAGCTGGGAAGCCCAAACATACACAGAAGAAACCTTATCATAATTATTCTCTTCCAGTGTAGCCCAGCATATATCTGGAATTATATATATATATTGAAAAATTCTACAGAATTGTTCATGCCAAGATTGCCAAAGATGATTTATTTTTTAAATGTCTTTAAGGGACAACCAGCAAAAGCAAACAAGCTTTGACAAAAACTGTTCAGCAGTGCCTTTGTGTTTATGTATTAGAATATGGTGGAAAAAGCAAAACAGTTATTAATTACAAAATAGTGGTTGTCTCTAATAATGTGTTTTAATAATATGTCATGTTACTACAGAGGGTGTGAATATTTGGTGTCTCTGGTGTCCCTAGGTTTAAAAGGGTTCTATTGCAATTTTTTAGTAGTACATGTTACAATTTCCTCTCTCTTTGTGATGTGAATGTAAATTACTTTGGCCTAAATGGTAAAAAGTGAATACCTGCCCAGCTGGTGTCAGTGGTGAGGGAGTGACACCAGCACCCATCCTGCTGTTCAGAGACATTTCCACACTTGGACCTCAGAACTGCTTTGCTAAAATAGGTGAAGAGTTAATAAACCTTTCACATCTCACCAGCTAAGTAAGCATTGCTGCAAAGGACATCTGACCTGAGCTGGAGGTTTAAAAGAGTCTCTATGTTCTGGTTTTGGTGTGGCTTCTCCTGTGGAGCCCCACACTCTTTGCCATACCCCTATGCCCACTCCCTGTCTGGGATGGGCACTTTCCTAACTTTCAAGAGGTACTTACTACCCCTTGCAAAGTGGTATTTAGCATTGAAACTGAGAAGTTTTATGTGTCACATTGGTATTTCAAGCTCTCCTTAGCAGATCTTTGGTAGCAGGCAGGTGTGATTCACACTGTGGTGCCAGACAGACGGGTGACATGGGCTGTGGGTAAAGGCATCTCCTGCCTCAGGCTCGGACCTGCCTGATCCCAGCAGTTGTGGTCCAGGGGAGCTTGTGTGAGCAGAGACACAAACCAGCCTCAGGAGATGTGAAGTTTTGTGACAGATTTGAGGTGAGATCCCACTCTTTTCCCAGTGTTTTTTATCCCATGGGATGTCTCTGGTCACACTGGGATTCACTGGGTTTGTGTTTAGGTGCCAGCTTTTCCCCAGCATCTCATTTGAACACTCTGTCTGATTGCTTAAGTCAATATCTCTCGTCACGTTTCCCTTAGGAAGCTTTTTATAAAACACCAGTCCAGCTGGCTCAGCTGCATCTTCTGGAGGGGGTGATTTGGGCTGCCATCAGCCAAAGTACTCACTGGAAGTAAAACAATCATGTGAATAATGGTGCTTACAAAGCCCTCAGTGCTTCCAAATCCTGCCTTGGACAGCTGGTCTGGGTTTTTCAGTGCCACTTTTTCAAAATAAAAATAATGTAGCCCTCTCTTGCTTATATCTTTATTCTTTTTTAAAGATGGTAATGATGACTATTAATTAGACAGCTACATGGTTGGTAAAGCAGATATCAATACTTTCACTGGGTGGATTGAAAGAGGGAATCACAGAATGACAGAACCACAGAATGGGTAAGGTTGGAAGGGAACCACAGTGGGATAAAATATTTGTACATCCAGAAGTTAGCTAATATTAATTCTGAGTAGTTGCACTGTAGCCAGAAATAAAATTGCAAATTTTTTCATGTGTGAACCTCAGTTGCTGTTTATTATAGCTCTTACAGGTCTGCTTCTCTTACATGGCCTTTGCAAAATGCACTGACTTTGTGTAGTCACCTCTAATTTACACGTTTGGTGGAAGCCCAGTCTGCTGAGATGTTTATAAAGTGCAATCTCTTCCTAATGAAGAGTGAGAGTAGGACGTGAGATGATCATAGCATGCAAGTTTTTCTTCTAATTACCTGTGTTAAAGCTTCTTGCATGAGAGGCTTTCTCTGCTTGCTAACTCAGCTGAGCTGTCTGGTCACCTCCACCTTTCTCTTGCAGTTGAGCTATGTGCAGGGATTCATAGAACCATTAGAAAATTAATTTCAGCATAAAAGAGGGCAGATATGCAATTACATCTATATTTTGTTTTATTTTCTAGTTGTTAAGTGTGGGATTTGTGCTTATTTCTCTTTTTTTTTTTCCTCCTGAGAAGATCCAGACACAAAGCATGGCATATTTCAGCAAAGAGGATTCATGGTGGTTTGTTGTGCCATCTCAGAACAAGTGCATATTGCAAGTTTAATGGGATAAGTTGGATTTAATAATTGGTTTATTAGGTTATTCTTATATTTTTGTAGCAAGCAGGCAGCAGACCTGGGCTCCAGGTGGGCTCCAACAGCATTTTGTCTCCTGGTGCTTTCATGGGAACTGAGGATCTTTAGTCCATGCTACCATGTAAAGCAAGCATGTGTGTGTAGAGTATTGGTTAGGTGTGTGTCAGGTTCTGTGGGATGGAGTGACGAGCTGCTGAGGGGACTAGCAGGAGGATGGGGCACTTTCCTTACCTTTTTTTTTGTCTCCTTTGTTTCCTTGTTCTCGTTCCAGTTGGACACAAGTCCAGTCCAGGAGTGAGCAAGTGGTGGCTGTGCAGCCATCTGAGAAGGCTCAAGCAGCTCAGTGCTTTGTGCTGCCTCAGGGAGTGGAAACTGTTCCATGTCCTTCAAAACCTGTCTGCCCTTTTAGGGCCTGGGAGTCCTGGCTCTCTCTGTCTGCCCCTGGCTGGTCCAGAGTGTACATCCAAAAAATCTGTCTCTGTTGGTTTCAGAAGAGAAACCAAAGTGCCTGCCCTGTGGATTGTCCTGATTTCTCATTCTTACAATTGTTTTTTTTTTTATTTTATTTGTTAAGGAAAACATAAGCAAAGTGCATCAGCTCGTCAGGAGCTAGAAATGCATGCAGCTGGTCCAAATCAAACCTTTTCAATGAGGAAAGGATAGGCTTTGGTCTCCAGTCTTTCAGTTCAATCATCCTAAAAGCACTGCACGAAACACTAGATGTTTCAGAAAAAAATACACCATTTAAATAGATTTATTATTCTGCCAAGATTTATTTGAATTAAAATTCACACTTGGAGGAGGGTTTGGGGGGGAAGGAAGTATAATTTCATTTGCTAAGTGACACTGGAAGATTTCTTGTGAACTGTAACGAGTCTGATGAAAAAAAAGTTCCTATTTTCATTTCATCCTTTTTTAGGGCACTGAGAGATGGCAGGTGGAGAAAGTCTGACAGAACACCTTGTGCATTGGCACAGAAGCAGCATAAAGTCTTTCACATATCCATATTCTGAAAATTAATTCCTTTCAGCTGTTACAGTGGGAACACAATATAATGATTCCTCCAGGTCTGCTGTTACAATGCATCAGTTCTGTCTATTCCCTGCAGCCCAGGTTCAGCCTGCTGCTGATGGTGCTTGTCCATGACCAGTCCAGCTGTCAAAAGTGATGGCTCCAAGATTTATGTTTGAGCATGTGTTCACCTACTTGTCCAGGTAGGATCTCAAGTGGCATTGCAGTGCTGCAGTGCAGAACTCACTGAGCTGCTAATTTCTGTCCCAAATTTCCTAAACCCCCAGAGCAGGAAGGAGACAAGCCTTGGCTCCAGCAGGTGTGTACAGCACACTCCTGCCATGAGCTGTGCCATTCAGACCACAGTTGCACTATCATAGGTAAGAAATAGTTTATGAAAGTGTTTTATTGAAAGTGAAAGCCTCAGAAGTTGTGGGTGTTGGTGAGGAGAGTGTGATCGCTGATATTTCTTGTCATTCCCATCTCCAATCAAACACACCCTTGTTTATTCTTTAGGATGTCAAGCTTCAGCATGACAGCTCTGTGCAGCATGTTTAGCCACCAGGAAGGAAGACCTCCAGGAAGGAAGCCCTTGAGAGAGACTGAGAGCAGCCACGGTTCCCATCTGCAGCACCCAGGCACTCTCCAGCACAACCCCTCACCCATCTTGTTGTCTCCCTGTATTAATGGCTCTGGCAGCTGAGAGCCATGACTCATTCACCATTCTGCTCCTTACTTTCCCTCTGGCCATAGACGAGAGAACAACATCTTTTTCTTGCCTTTTCATCCTTTCGGAGCATGTCCAGATGTATTGACTCTTTCTTCTTTTGTTGTCCCTGAGTCTGAGTCTTTCTCACGCACCTTCTCTGAGCTACTGCAGGACTGCTTGGGGTGTTCAGGGCTGAGCTGGGCTCCAGCAATGCCAGCAACACATCCAGGCAGGCTCCCAGACAACCCAAATCAGTGGAGCATCAGCACCTGCTAGTGGAGGTGGTGGATGCTTGTTCCCTTGGCTGTCACCGTTCTTGGCCCTGGAGCCTGTGTCCCTTCCCTGAGCAGGCTCGTGGTTACCTCATCCTCAGTTCACCTCCAAACAGGCAGCAGTGTTACCCACAGTCAGCTGGGAGGACATGCAAAGGGAGTGGTGCAGGGCAAGAAGGTCCCTTTGCCATTTCGGCCTGGCAGCTCCTCCCCAGCTTCTGCCCTTTTCCTAATATTCCTAGTTTTCCCTATCCTTTCCTAATCTGGGGAATTGGAAAGGAGTACAACACAACAACAACTCTGTTGTCTTAAGCATCACTGTTTTAGACACAAACTCAAAGCATGGCACCCCATGAGATGCTGTGAAGAAACTCAGCCCCATGCCAGCCAGACCTGGTACACACCTGTGTGGGCAGGGATGCTCCTAGCTGGTCACACCTGGCCTTCAGACAAGGCAGGCCTTGGCCAAGGCTGGGCACTCTGGGTATCCAGACAGGCACAAAACACCAACAGGTGATCTTCCCATGCCAGGTGGCTGATGCAGTGAGCAGTGCTGGGTCCTGGAGATAGCAGGGCAGTACATATTTCACAGGAGCTGTTGTGCATCACCATGAAACAGGATGCCATGCAAAGAGATGGCAGGGGTAGAAGGAGCAGCTCTGTGTTGTATTCAGTCACATCCCATAGAGGAAGGAGGTTTGCTCTGTGCTAGTCCCCATACACACACACATTTTAACAGGCTAAACAGGCGTGTGGAGCCACCAGCTGCTCCCAGAGTGTAAAGCCCTCGCTGTGGAGGGTGGTCACTCCTCACAGGGTGTGAGCTGACCCCTGTGGAATGATGTGAATAATGTCTCAACTAGAGTGGACTAGAGGTTTATTCTTTGTACCTGATCCTGTGTTTTCAATTGGGAGTTTAAACTGGCAGAGAGTTTCAGGATTTGTCTGATGTATGACTGTATGTAAATTGCTATGGTAACCACCACATTTCACGTGCTTGAGGCATTTTCCTGGACTCTGCAAGAAGCTGTAGCTGTGTTTATTTATGCAGCTCAAAGTCAAGTTCCATTAAGCTACTGCCTGTTTTGGTTTTTTAGTCTCTCTTTTCCTCTTCTTACCACCATCCATTTTAGCTCTGCATTTTTCTTTTCCTTTTCAAACACATGTATTGTTTTGAAACACAGGCCCTTATTTCTACCAACCCCCCCTTTTAATTACAAAAGAAATCACAACTTAGAACAACTCTTTCTTGACACAGAACGGGTAGAGTAGCACTGGAGGAGTTGTCATCATTTAGCTCACTTAAACTCACTTGGAAATTTTGAAGTCTGCAGTGTTCAAGGCCAAAGTTCCTGAGTTCTCACGATCTCATGAAATTATTTATTATTAAATGAACATGAATCTTTTGGCTTGGACTATTTTGCTGTAGTGTGTAGAATAGTACTGTGTCTTTTAGAGGCTTGGTGGCTTGGGGAATTTTAATACTTAGTCAGCGTCCTTATTCTGCTTTTTGGTTCCTTGTTTCATACAAGGACATCTGTTACAGCAGAACTCAAATTCAGGCAAGCATTTAGGAGATTATTAAGTATACTTAGGTATTAAATGTGAATTATCTTTGAAATAACTACCTTAATTAAGATCTAGAAGCTGCTTAGTGGACCCCAGGCTATTAATAGAGAAGTCATTTTACAATAAAAACCATGGTCAGATAAGTTCCTTTATTTGCTCTCTATATGCTGTGGACACTAGTGATAGCTGCTTCCTTAATTTCCCCAGTGTCTTCAGGCAGAGTTATTTAGGGGTCTCTGGAGAACATCTAGTCCAAGCACCTATTTAAAGCAAGACTAAATTCAAAATTTGGTCAGGTTGCTCAGTGCCTTGATCCAGTGAATTTTGAGAATTACCAAGGATGGAAACTCCCCCACGTAACCAGATCCTGTTCCAGGGCCTTTTCCATCATGAACCAGTTGGATGTTGGTGCCACAGTGAGATTGATCCTCAGCCGTCCTTTCTCTGAGCCAAACAAGATGACAAACCCAGCCCCTTCCTCAAGTGCCATTTGCAGCCTCCGGTCATTTTCATCATTCTCCAGTGGATCACAGAATCAGAGAATCATAAAACCAGAGAATGGTTTGGGTTGAAGCAGATTTTAAAACCACCTAGTTCTATCCCTCCTGTCACGGGCAGGGACACCTCCCACTAGACCAGGTGGCTTGGAGCCCCATCAGCCTGCCCTTGAACACTTCCAGGGATGGGGCATCCACAGATTCTCTGGGCAACCTGTGCCAGTGCCTCACCACCCTCACAGTAAAGAATGTTCTCCTAATATCTGATCTAAACCTACCCTTCTAAGCCCTTCCCCTTGTCCTATCACTACATGCCCCTTTAAAAAGTCCCTCTTTCTTGTAGGCTATAAAGCCTCCCCAGAGCCTGTTCTTCTCCAGGCTGAACAGCCCCAGCTCTCTCAGACTTCTTTCTTGGACAGGTGCTCCAGCCCTCTGATCATCTTTGGGGCCTTCCTCTGGCCTCGCTCCAACAGGTCCATGTTTCCCATGTGCTGAGGACTCCAGGGCAGTACTCCAGGTGGAATCTCACAGGGACAGAGTAGGGGGAAGAATCCCCTCCCCTGATCACGGCACTGTGTCAATAGTTTTCTTGCATGGCCCTGCTGAGTTGGGTAGGCATGCCCTAAGGAGATGGAAAAAATGGCATTATTGCTCCATGAACAATTGTTTTTCTTTTAATTTAGGATGTGTACTTTACCTCCAAATCACCACTGTGCTTTCTGAGAGTATGGAGTGTGAAGAGTAAAAAGCCTTGGTGTCTTAATCTAAGAAAAGTTGTGACACTGTATTTCCCAAATAATCTGGGAAGCAAAGAGCATTCTATTTTCCCTGCTCACTGCCAAAGTGTTGATGATTATGTGCTGGAAGTACTGAATTTCACAGCATAATGTGGTCCACGGATTACATACAGACTGCAAGCGTATTTTGATGACAACAATCCCAGATTTTGTCTAGTTTCACCTTAAGTCAGTAGGACGATTTCCATTGACTTCTCTTGAGGTTTTTTTGTGATGAGTGTCTGCTATTATTGTATTGAGTTGATGGTTATTCTTTATGTAGTAATGGAGCTTTAGCTAAGAAATGTCAGATTTGTTTATTTCTTTCCATCAGTGACATTTTATGTTCATTAATGATACATCTAAACTAGAGAAATAGAAAGGAGAGTGAATTGTATTGCTAAAAAAAAGTTGGTTTAGCTACCAGGAATATGCCAGCATGTCTGCAAAACTCCACTTAAATTCAGTAAGTAATTGAGCTTATCTCCTCATACACAGGACACTATTATTAGCAAAGCATTTAATTAGCTGTCTACTGCATTACAGTTGAAAGCCAAACACCTCCTCTGGCATTTCCTGAGAAGTCTGTCTGTAGTTCTCAGAGCAACAATTTTGGGATTGCATGTGGCTGAATAAGATTTTACTGCAGGAAGCTTTATCATAAGCTTACTTGTATTACTATTGCCAGCCTAAAAAAGCACATTTTTTGAAAGTTCCTAAGGCAAAATTATGCTGATTTGGCTTCATCTCTGAAAGAAAGGGTCTAGAAAATGGCCCAAGAAGGTAATATGTAATATAAACCTTCAGCATACTTTAAATTGTCCAATACCAATTATCCTGCCCCTGCTCCAGCACAGCTAATGAATGAATGAGGGGCTTAAGAAAAAGCTCTTGAGGAGCATCCTCCAGGTATTAGAAAAATTCCAGATAGAATTAAGCTGAATGGCAAGGAGGATGTGTTTTGGAACTGATACAGGAGGTGCTGACTTCAACACACATCAGGAATGTGCTCTTGGTGAGGGCAGGAGAGGCAGTGAGCTGGCATCTCCTGTGCAGAGCTCAGCACTTTGCAGAATTGGGTCCACCTGCCACTTGAAGCCTATCATCCCAAATCAGGCAACCACAAGACTATTAAGCATGGTGTGTTAACCACTGCCTTCCTCCATGAGGTAAAAGCAAGGATTGTGATAGAGACACGAATTCTGCTCTGGTTGCAAAAGCACTCAGCCAGTCCTAGTGGGAAGACTCCTGGTTTTTGTTTTCACTGAGCCATCCTTGGTTTATTTTGTGTGTGTGTCTCCCAGATCAAGGTTCAGGATTGGAGTTAGCAGGGCTCCTCTTCCTCCCTGTCTGGCTGATGGGAGATCTTGGCTAATGGAGTAGGCCTGGAGGGTGTCCCTGCCTCACTAAGGGCCTCCCATCATTAGGAGATCAAGACTTACTTGCCTAGATTATGATCTGTCCAGGACAGGCAGTAGCTCCATTCATGCATTTTTTCAGCACCTGGCAAACAGCATCAAAAAATAAAATCAAGGCATTATTGACAGTATCCCACAAGTAAAATGAATATAGATAAAAATGTTTCTTTTCATAGTCTTTTCTCATAAATGGACCAAAATAATTGGCTTAATATTAATTACCTCTATATATCCACATATATCCATATAAATTAGTAAACTGCTTTTATTTAATAGCATGATAACACTAGTAAGAGAAAATATGAAAACTGAAATTCATTAGGGAAACATTTTGCACTGCAATTAGATCTGATGCTGCTCAGTGTGGGGTTTCAATTTGTTTAATTCACACTGATGTGCAGACAAGGCTGTAGAACAAGAAAAATACAAGCATACATTTAATATTAGCTACATTGTTTGTTCATGCCTACTTTAGTTAAAGCCTTGGTGCCATATCATTTCAGATTCTTTCCGTGTGTCCCTAATCAAATATTCATAGTTGCATTCACACTTACAGAAAGGATTCTGAAGCCTACCTTGAAGTAAACACAGGGAATAAGGCATATGTTCAGTCCAAACTTTGTTCTTGCTCATGCACATATGAGCTCTAGCAACAGCTACAGACAGTCACATGTGTGAAAATCAGACAGATGCTTCTTAGGCACAACATTAGTAGTGTGAACTTGTTGGACTTTCTAGGACTGAGACACAGAACACTATGAACATGTGCAGTCCTCATTTCCCATTTTAGCTAGGGAATGGGAAAATGTATTTAGCCAAGAGGACAGATCCACACAGAAAACATCATCTTCTAGATCCAATTTAGCAGGAAATTATGTCCACTGAGTTCAAAGGAGTAACATTTGGGTTTCAGCCGAGGGGCTGCTCTTCAACAACAGCTTTCACTCTTCATTTGTAGTTGGGGAAGAAGTGCAAAACCAACTATCTTAAGATATACTACAAGCATTTAATTCTGCTTATTTCATTATTAAGGAGTATTAAATATCACTAATATTAACTTGTACATTAGTAAAACTTCTTTTAATATGTGATTAGGATTTTGTCAGTGGAATAGAAAAATATAATTTGGTGTACATCAAAATAACTTCAAAAAGTAAGAGTGTTTGAGCATAAGTAATTTCTAAAAAAATCTTTATAACACCTGTCAAAGTTATTTAGCTCCCTAACTTTGCCTGTGTTGAGCACTTAAGTCTTACTCATACAATCATTTTCATGTCTGGTACTATGTTCTTATATAGGTTGCTACTGTAAAAAGAAGTAAATTTGGTGGTGCTATGTATTATTTATGTAGCACCCTAAGTAGAAAGAAAGAAAACTGACAAAATCCAACCTTACCTTCATTTTAATTCCTTGGGAAGAATGTTTCATTATTTTTCCCCCTCTTTGAAGTGCCAGGTCTCTGAAATCTCTTTTTAGCGATACAGATGAAAAATAAATGCACAGAGGAAAGAGTCAGCATGCAGAATTGGAAGAACACAAGACATTTTGAGGCCGTGCCATGCAGGGGGAGGGGAGCAGCATCTCGGCGTGGGAGGCTGTGTGTGCTGGGCAGGAGTTTCTCTCATCGTCAGTGAACCAGCTGTTATGGCAGATGATCGTGCTGAATTTCAGGTCATTTGATAACTAGGGCAGGCAGTGCGTTTTGCAGTTCAGCTTGGGTGACACGTAGATTAAGGACTTCATCAGCACGGTGCAGAATTGCTCACGTTTCTCGGGTGCCCAGGTGGGCTTGTTCTGGGGGTGGAGAGGGGGTGTTCAGCCAGGTCTCATCCTTGGCAGCTGGACAGCAAGCCTTGTCTCCTGTTTGTCACTCCTGCATGCAGGAGATGTGCAGGACATTGCTAGTTTTTCAGCTTTATGATGAATGACGTTCTGAGTCGTTTATTTAGGCTATCACTTAAATCTGCTGGCAGTTTCTGCTTGGTCATTAATGTGAATTGTGGTGCCACCTTCCAGACTTGCAAAGAAATGCTTATACCCATGTCAGGGAACTGCAAGGAAAGCTTCCTAAATCCTTTGGTGGCTTGGCAATACCTGAGAACAAACTTGTGGGGAGAGGGGAGCCCTTACAGAGCCATAGAGAGGAGCAGTCCAGCCGTGCTCCTTTGTCAAACTGCTCGAAAGAAAAGTGGCAAGGCTTGCTCAGGGCCAGGATTAATGTAGCATTCTGGGGAAAGCAGCTGGAAATATCACGGTTATTTTCTCAGCTTGGCAAGGTTTTAAGCTTTAATGTATTCCCAGAAGAGTCAAGCAGATCTTTGGTGTAAAGAAGCACATAAGCAATAATGTTGGATTCCTAGAATTTTAGAGTCAGAAGAGATCATTAAAGCCATCCACTGTAACTTCTGTGTTCAAATCTTTGGAATTCTGAACACAAATTCTTTACCAAGTGAAGGTAGACTTTAGAAAGCCACTGTCTTGGTGTAATAACTTCATGTGACAGTCTACCACTTCCCCAGGTAAGTTTGCCCAGCTGGCTCATTACCATCACTGGTAAATAAAATACTGTGTTTGAAAGGATGCCCCTTGCTCTGAAAGCATCAAGCTGCCTTGCTGATGCTGATACCCAAACCAGAGTGTGCAGTCATCTCAGCACTGGGTGGAATGTGGCCAGCCTGCTCCACTTAGGAGACAGGCACTGAGCAGGGCTAAAAGAGGATGCTAGGGAGCTGAAACACTGGTATAAGAAATGTAGGAATAAAGGCAGGACTGCTGTAGGTTTTAAGAAACAACCTTGAAGAGATTTTTTGGTCTGAAAAAAGGCTGGTTTTAATGCAACTTAGAAGGTTGTATTTGCCCTCTCTCCCCCAAAGCTTCTCATAACATTCTGAAAAGCATCTACAATTTGAAATGGTAAAAAATTTACGGAGAAGAAAGATTGGGGATTTAGGTATTTTGGCAGAGAGCAGGCTGCTAAAGGTGCCTGTCATATTAGAGGTGGCAGCTTAGACTTGTTTCCTGTCTTTCAAAGTGAATATACCCTCCAAGGCCAACCAGCTATTTTTAACTCTTATTCTGGGAAGTTCTTTTTCTCTATACTGGGAGGAAAGATACGTGCTCTGTGTCACAGTTGTCTCACAACCACTTACCTCTCCAGCCTCCTTTCAATAATGAGATAGATAACAGGACAGAAAGCTGGTCACCCAAGCTCAGGGATGAATAAATCTCCACTCCTTATTCCGGGGGATGAACAGGGAGGGGGAAGGCTGTTTGATTTATCTGGAGAGGTCCCATTGTGGAAGGTCAGGCAGAGCCTAACAGGTATCTGCTGCTCACTGCAAGGCTTTTTCTGGCACACCCAACGTGAGTCACGGTGTTGAGCACAGTGCTGAGCCAAGATGCAGCCTGGTACTGGGTTTTCCAAACCCTCCCTGAATCTGTGGGTAATTTGGTAGAGTTTATGGCTTAGTCTCTTAGGGTTGGATTCATCCCAGCTATATTTATAGAACTGAGTCTCACCAGGCTTCTGTAATTAGTGGAGTGACACGGCCAGGGAGGACTCATCCCTCTCTTAGATGGGCACTGATAACTGAGGAGGGTGGTGTTGCAATTAGAAGGTTGCAAAGCTGAAGTACTTTGAATTGTGCTTGTTAGCCTCTTTACAGGAGTCTGAGGCTTTTTCTTGGGCCTCAGGCTTTCTGCATCATAGAAGTTCATCATGGTTTCCCAAGAAGTGTCTGTTTACACTCTCAAGGAACAGAATGCATTTTGAAGTGAATCATAATCAATTTGAAAGTTTAAATTAATTAAAGTCGAGCCCTCTGAGAAGTATCAAATGCATGCCTGCACATCCTTTATACCAAATGATGCTAATAGCAGTGCGGCAGACTTCAAATTTCCCCATCAGTTAAATTGATTGAAATTTTTTCATAGAAGGCAATTTAGAAAGCAATATAGTGTAATATAGGTATGTGACTATTTAATTGTTACCATACTACAGGCTACTGGCAGACAGCAGCTTAAATAACTTGTAAGTGAGGTGACTGTCATGAGAAATGGCTGATTTACCAGCCTTCATCTTTCCTTCATCTGTGCATCTTATTCTGCTCTTAGCAGTGCCCTGCAAAGAAAAGATATGCAAAGTGCAAGCCTATCTTTTAAATATTGTTTAATTTAGTACCACAAACACTGACATGATTTAATCAGAGCATATTACTAGAGAATGGCATCAGTACAAGATGCTCCAATGCAGATAATTTTCTGGTAACTGTAATTTTTACTTGTGTTGTCAGGGGTTTTCTGGGCTTAGTTTGTGAGACTTGCATTTGCCTGGAATGCTTCTTGCTCTCTGTTTCTTAGCAGAAACTTCCAGTCTTCCAGTCATTCAATTTAAAATGGTTTGTAACTGGAAATATTTGTTTGCTAGTTCTGAACTAGATGCTGTGCCAGGTGAGTCTTCTCAATCCCACGGGTGAGTCTTTATTCAGAAATTGTATCTGGGCTGTCCATGCAAGAACTGAAGGTTACATGTTGGATTCCTCGGTTGGTCTTGCTCAGTTGTGCCTGTGCTGCAGGTACAGAAATTCAGGAGAGGATCCATCAGCTGAAGTGTCCTGGCTTGGCATGGACTCAGCCAAGCCTCTGTGCAGGGAGCAGCTCCAGAGAGACAAAATGTGGAGATGAGCAGGCTGATTTCTCACAGGTTTTAAATCTGCCCCATACAGTCTTACCCCAGGCTAATTGCCAAGGTATGTGGCTGCACTGTCTGGAATAGCAGCCATCCTGCAAGCCTGGGTGCTGCTGGGAAACACTTCAGCTCTCCTTGTCACAGTACCCAGGATGGCAGAGACGGGCAATATAAAAAGTTAAGGCTGGTTCACCATAAACAGCTTCTACAGGTATAACAAAACATCTGAAACTGACCCTTAATAACAGAAATTACTTTCCATCTTGAGAACTACAAAGATATGGTCAGTGGCATGAGAATGGCTTTTTTAGTATATTTTGTCTGGCTGAGGAACTTAAAAGTTCATTGTTCTCCTTCTTGAGTTTTCCAGAGTTCTCTAAAGTACAAACCTTCTCAGAGTGCCAGTTGATAAAGACACTACTAAAGTGAAACCAAGCACTTGATTCATTTCATAGTGTTATTTCAGTTTTGGCACAGCCTCTGGGTTCTTAGCTGTCTAATGTGCTGTTAAGTGCTTTCTCAAGCATGGATAATAGATATTAGGAATAGAAAAGGAAAGCAACCTTTTCAATTAAGGACAAAATGTACAGAAAGTAAAATGACATGAGTTGTATCAGCTGCATACTGGCTCTTATTCGCACAGTCTCCAGATACAATCAGTAGGTGCTCAACCAGATAATTACAGCCTTCCTGCAAAAGGCTTCATGTAGGAGAGTCACCTGCCTGCCTGCTACCACTTGCAGGATCAGAGCTGTCCTTCATTTTCACTGCTGCACATTGTGGAATTAGTGTTTTCCAACTTCTGTTTAAAAAGAAGCATTTTTCTAGCATATCTCCTTCCAGCGGGCTGCTGCACCAGGTAAGTGCTGGGCATCAAGAGGTCAGCGTTTGTCAGAAATGATTTATATTTGTCAAAATGCAATTTTCACAATTGATTTCCTGTTGTAAGGATTGCAGGAGCAGTTAGTTGGGGGAGTGCTTGTCTTCCAGCCAGCTAGTATTGCTTCATGCTCAAAATGAGGTCAAGGGTTTTTTATATACAGGAGTAAGAGCCGGTCAATTGAATTGTTACTTAAAATGTCTTTATGTGCACAGCATCTGCAAGTGCTCCTCGTTCAGGGATCATCTGTGCTGCCACAGGCAAGGTGGGCTGTAATGTTTGTGAGGGTCCAGTAAAGCTAATAGGACATTATAAGATTTCTGAGGGCCAGGGTTATGCCCAGTACTGTGCGATAGAGTATTCCTTTTAAATGACTTGCATGCAGCTGGTGACACATATACCACAGCTTAGGAGTCTCAGTGCAGGTGTTACAAAAGTATTTTCACAATTTGGCCACACTAGATTTTTTTCCCCCAAACTTGGACCAACACTGATAGTGTTGTCCAGCAAGTCATAACTTTATCCAAAGTAGAAGCAGAGGTGGTGGCTCATGTCATACTCTCTGGGGCAACTGCTTTCTCAGTGTCTTTAATTATTTTTCCTGTGGGCCATGCTACTATTTCCACTTTAAAAGGGCCACTCTTGCTGGTGGGACTGTGGATACCAATCGTTATTTCAGAATCAGAAGTGATGGTGAAGTCTCTGAGAGAACCTGTTCCCAACCCATGTGAGCTCTCCTGCTCTGCCATTTACTCAGTCTCATGGTGGCACTGGCTGTGCTGCCCCACGCTGTGTTTGAATGACCTATTTAAAAACGCTATGTCAATTTTAGGGAGGAGGGTGGAGTTGGGGTGGAGGCAGGAGTTATCACACAATCCCAGCCTTCTGGCTCCATGGCAGACTGTTGGCAGGGAGTTTGCTGTGCAGGTGGTTTGTCTGCCGAAGGAGCTATAGGCATTTGTTAATCTCTGTTAGATCAGTTTGAGAGTCTCTGAGGTGCTGTTTGGCCTTGAAGGATGTTTTTTAGCTTTTTATTGGTCATGACCATATTTAACCCTGTAGAAACCACAGCCTCACTGTGATAAGACTCAAGAGATGAGTGTGTAAGAAAATAATAAAGAAAATATGGGGTAGCATAGTCTCGGCCAAATAAGTCACTGAGAGTTAGATGCATTCTTAGGACATAATTCAGTTGTACATCTCTGAGTTTACAGATTCTGTCATTAGTTTGATACACTGTTTTAAATTGCCTACATTTGTGTAATAGTGTTTACTTTTGAAAGAGCAGGTAGTTCCAATGGTATTGCAGGACAAGTGAGCACTTTGGAGGGCTTAGCTGATATTTTACATCAGCCAGATGCTTCTCTTCAGTTCTTCAGTGTGAGATACAGGAAAAAAGCACAGGAGAACAAAAAGGATTTGAAGTGCCCTCAAAACTGAGAATGCAATGGTTAGGTGATACCGTGTTCTCTAGGAAAACTGGAGTCCTGAATATAAAACATGGCCTACAATTTTACAATTGTAATGCCGTTTTGGTTCATTTAAATATATTCCTGAATCTTCTTAAATCCTCAGAATGTAATTGCATAACACCATTGGTCTTTATGGCTGTGAGACTCTGAATTTACACTCAGGTTTGAATTTAATACTCCTGTTTCTGGTATGCCTCTAATGGCTTTATAAGCCAGCAAGCAGAAAACAAGGAGCATATACAGGTAGAGCATATACAGAGTTTTTGCTGTCTCAGATATTGATTGGTTAATGCTTGTTTTGCTCCATCTGATAGTGGGGAACACCTGAGAGGTATTGATATTGTATACTTAAAATGGGACATAAATAATTCATAGCAGCAAGCATTAGAAAACATATGATAAGCAGCTTTGCTATCAGAATATCTACATATCAGTCATTCTGAGAATGTTGTGAGAGGCAGGTACAGAGAGTGAGCAACTACTCAGTTATGATGAGTAAGTATTGCCTGAGAAGGATAGGAGTGGATCAGATACATTGCTAATTATGAACCTGTTCCACCTGGGTTTTACCTGGTGTAACCCTAGGTAACATAGTTATAAAAATTTGCAATTTTTATTCAGCATATTCTAAAAATCAGACATTAGATAAAAGACTTAGCTGCATCAGAGTAATGTCACTGAAGCTGTGGAGATACATCCCCTAAACCAGTTATGAATTTGCTTGAGGAGTAGAGCATTAGGCTGTGTGAAGTCCCCAGCAGACAAAAGAATGCAAAGGTGAGGAGAAGGGAAAGAAATGGATCAGAGGTGATAAGGCAGAAGTGGAGAGCAAATAAATATTCTGTTTAGCCTCCTCTTACAAACTCTCTGTTAACTTTAACTGGATTGCCTCTGGAAGACCTGCCACACTTAAATATAGAAGAGCAAAGTGGTTAGCAGGCAAAATAAAAAGGGTTAGGATCAGAGGGGAGAAGGTATGATGGGATTATGAAGAGAAAATTTAATAGTAGATGGGGATTTTAAGCCATATATGCATATTTCTGAAGCCATCTTGTTCACACTTATATTTTAAGACCACTGCTCAACATTTATCACTGATCCCCTTTGACTTCAGAAGCTTCCAGTGAACTTGATCCTGCACGTTCAATAGCAGCCATTTTTCCCCCAAGACAACTGAACTTTCTGCTTATTCTTACTTTGCTTTTATTGTAATTGCTTGCACGTAGGTGAACATAGGGAGGTCTGATTGGAGCAGCAGGCAGAAAATGCAGTTTCTTTCTTACATTCACAGCATTATGTGAAAGTCCAGACAATGAAGTCTGGCTTCAGACACCCCGAAGTGTTGTGATAGGTGAGGAAAAGGGTCCAATTAAATATTTAAGTGGCTGTGCCCACGGTGCTGCTGCAGCAGGGGATTGATTACACCTGGTGGGAGCTGGCCCGTGGCGAGGAGTGCCGGGCATGCGGAGGTGCCGCGGGGAGCGCGCTGAGCAGCCTGGGGCCATACTATGGTCAGCAGGGAATGGATTTGGCACTGCTTCTGCCTCTGCCACTGTGACTGCATCATCCTGTGCCGAATGTCTTGTAGGTGATGGAAACCTCCCCGCTGCCTTGCTGTCCTGTCCCTTGCATGCTGCGCTCCTGCGGGAGCCCTCCCGGGAAGGGGGAAGGGATGCTCGTGCCAGGGTGGTTTTGTATGCAGGTGGTTTGTGCTGCCATCCTGTTCTGCTGGGAAACCACTTCCAGTTGCATCGCATTGATGGATTGTTTGTCTTTAATTTGCTCTTAATTCAGGCAGGTGGGCAGTAGGAGGCTGAGATCATATTTGAGAGAAATGACCCATTAGGTTGAGGAGATGCTGGAATCAGTCAGGGCTGTTAAATCAGGAGAGGTCATTACAGCAAAGATGTGGGACAATGACTTCTGAATCAATGTGTTGGATTGCTTCTGTTTTTACTTGCTAGTGAATAGCATATGTACTCATGGAATAGACAATGGTTTTAAAAAACAGATATGAAAAGGGGCAGCATTTTATACCTGCTATAGTTAATGGGATATTTGGCTGGTTTTTTCTCCATAGCGACCTGCCTGTGACTGTCCCTGTTAGCTCTTCTGGAAATGAGGATTTGCAGAGATGAGTAGGTTTACTCTGGGCCTTCCTAGTTAGTGGGACTTTTGCTTCCCTTAAGCAGATAGCTTGGCTTTGGGTGTGTGCATGAGATCAGGTGCTGTATTTGAATATTTTGTTTATCAATTGAATTTATTTAAGACTGAGACTTAATTATTAAGGAATCCTACCTATTTCTAATGATATTTTTCCATGTGGTTTGTTGGGGTTTTTTTTCTTATATAAATCTTGAAATATGTCTCCATTTAGTTGTGTTTCATAGAAGAGTCCTCTTCTGTCCAGGACTCTTATCCAGGTACAGGTACCCATCATAGCTGCCTTACAGCAGTGTTGGAATTTAAATCTTGATAAAATGGATCTTGTCTAGATCTTAACTATTAACTAGATGCAAACTGTGTGTTTATGTGTTGTTTTCTGTGTGTGCTTCAATGCATGTATGGGCCCTGCTGTTGTCCATGTGGTGGAAAATGCTGCTCTGTGGGGTTTACTGTCCTACCAGCAGGGAAATAGGAAGAAGACATTGAAAATGGAGAGGCTTGCCTTGCAAGGTTGTATGTGGAGATGGGCCAAGAATAGACCATGCTGCTCTTGGTGCCTTGGGTACTGCACCAGGTTACAGTGGGTATATATATACGTTTCTGATCTAATGTGTTGTAAATCCTATAGTTAAGCAAAACCAGAGATGATGTTTGATCAGCTGTGTGTGTAAATATCAGCTGATTGAACTGCTGTCCATGCCAGTGGTTGGGTTCTTTTTCCCTGTGACTTCAGAAATTTTCAGAAATTCAATTTGTCCAAAAAAAAAGTATCTCTGCTTTTTATTTGACATAAAGAAATGTAAGTGTGAAGTGGATATAAACAGGTATATGCACTTACTTGGGTGCAGAAACACACACAGTCACTCTTAGTTAAAAGCAGATAGTTTATATTTCACAGAACAGATCTTTCTGAGGTCAGCAATGCTCCTGCTGCAGAGCACAAGGGCAGCACTGCAGTGTCCCTGACTCTGTTGAGACAGCACCTGGCAGACTGATACTGGAGTGAAACTACAGTCCTCACTGCAACCAAATTCAGGAAAATATCTTTGCAATATAAACCATATCATTAGATGGTGTGTATTGGTTTCCACTCTCAGCTTCTTTGGAGCATCCACTGCCTGGGCTCCAGCATTAACTGAAGGCCCATGCAGAGGTGAGGTGGTGTCAGCTTCTCAGGATGGCCCATGCTCCCGATTTTAATGAGATTCTGATAGTACTTGGTGTTTTTCTTAAAGCTCCATTACTGCCTAGAGGCACAAGATTATGAGCTAATCTTAACGTTTATTAAAAAGTTTCAGTCCTGAATGTTTAGGAAAACAGGCTTGATGCACATTCTGAAAAACAATCAAAAAAAGGAGGGAACAGAAGTGCTTGGGGGTTGTTTACTTGCTACTAATAATTGTGGGGTTAATTTACTTTCTTTTATTTTTTAAAGCTAATCTCATGGTCCTGAATTTTATGGATTACTTTTTTACTTCTGGCACTGATTGACGTAATTGATATCTTCTCTGATCATGTTTATAAAGCCACCAATACTGGAATTAGACCCTTGGAAATTCAAGGATGTCTTTTTTTTTTTTTTTTTTTTTTTTTTTTTTTTTTTTTTTTAATAATAAAAAAGTAAAATTTCTCTTCCTATACTTTTCTATGCACATAACATTTTTCTCAGAGCCAGAGGCAGCTCCCCTAAGAAAAGCAATTAGTCATCAACTAAGTTGGTTGCCTACTTATCATGAAACTGCCTGTGGAAACAAGGCTGCTTCCTGCTTCTCTAAATGCACCAGAGCCCCTGCAGCAGCCCTGCCAAGGAGGGAGGTGCTGGCAGTCCCCCACCCAGAGCAGCCTGGCAGGTGGCTGCCTTACCCACCTCCATTTCATCAACACATAATTGAGCCATTATTGAATTAGCTCTCTTTTGCTCAGAGCTCAGCACAGTAAACAGAATCCCCCTGGGATGCTCGAGTTCCATCTTTTTCTGTCCTGCACGGAGGTTTCCTGCATTCATTTTGCCAGAGTTTCTCTCTGTTTCTTGGAGAGCCAGCACTGCACAGGTCTGGGCACATGTGTCAGGCTCTGTGGCACTGGGGCCTGATCCCTGCACTTGGAGTGCAGCCATCACCTTCCCCTGGGCTGCCATCCTCAAGGTCAGGTGCTCGAAGCACTTCCTTGGGAAGTGAGGAACCAAGGTTCAGCCACTTCCCCTGCCCAGGCAGAACTGCAGCTTTCCTTTCTCAGCCTCCCCTACCCAAAAAAGCTCATGCTGTTCTAGTTCAGTACGTGTTTTGGTCTTCCTGTTAGAGCTGAGCTGCTGAGAGGAAAATAATTTCCAGTTCTTACACAATTCTTACATTTTATGTTAATCAATCACCAGATAAAATACAGGGAGTCCCATACCAGAGCACATGGACTCCCATCCCTGTTGGTTGTCCTGACTATGGGGATGCATTCCCACCACTCCAGGCTGCATTTTGGGAGAGGTGCTGACTCCAATAGCCCTGGAGCCACCTCGCTGTGAAAGGTTTCCTGTTTGCACAGTCACCTATGTGTATTTTTAAATCTTTTTTAAAGGTAGTGGTGCTGTTACTTATGTGAGAGGTAACCCAAGCTGTGCTGCTGAGCTGAGGCACTGTTGCTGAGATAAATGCAGCCAAGCCATGTCCTTTACATATTTATTGTGACCCCTGCTGTCAGAGTGGAGTTGCTTGCTGCAGGAACTGTTTTAGCACTGTCTCATCTGTATTGCATTCGCAGGGGGAAAAAAAAGGTTTTCTTCACCAGCTCAACCAAGACACAAGCATGAAAAATTACTAAATGCTGTGCCAGTGTCATGATGAAAAAACAGCCAGGATCAAACAAGTGCCATCATATTTTAGGCAAAGTAATGGAATTACCAGCTTTAGCATTTGAGTCAAAGGCACTGGTTTCATGTTGGTGTGCTCAGTAGCACTTCTGGTGAATTTAAGATGGTTTCTTTCTAATGATCTTCCAGCACTGGATCTTTGCACAGCCTTTTTGTTTCGTAACTCCCCCTGGATCTCACATCTTCCATCTTGCTCAGTACTCACCCACAGCTGTGTGGTTCTGCATGTGGGGACTCTTGTAATTCCATTTGTTGATTTTTTCCTAAAAAAAACCCAGGAAGACAAGGACTGTGCACAGCACATGCACCTGTACATAAGTCCTTGCAGGAGGTGTGAACTAATGCGAGAGTAGGGCACTCCCGTGTTAAATACAAGGCTTGTTTTTCCAGCTCTGTCACTGTCCTTAAATCTTATCTGCATCAGAAAGTTTCAGCAGTGAATGTTAAATCAGTTTTTAGTTCAAATGAACAGACTTCATACAGACCCCATGTACTCACACCCTTATTTCACTTAAAGCAGGGCCTGTTTCATGTTAGAGTAAAATAATCTAGAGGTAAAAGATAAAAGCAAAGCCGTTGCAGCCTTGGGAATAGTGCTTTTGACAGCTTCTAAGATGGGAATTCTAGAATTCAGCTGAGGGTTGGTACCTGATAGACACTGCTCCTTGTCCAGTGTGGTATAAGGTAAACTGAGGTTATGTAAAGCATTGCTGGGGATGATTTTAAGAGGATGTGTTTTACTTTCCTCTGCCACAGACTTACAGCACTCTTGGTCACCAAGGAACAAGGAAAAGAGGTAGAGAAGGTTTTGTGGCACACAGTTGGAAATGCTCCTTTCCCTGCACTCTACTTGCCTCAGGTCAAACCAGATTTGGTCTGCATCAGAGTAAGAATGCCTTAGGTGACCTTTTACATAGTTTTGATTGTGTCAGTAGCAAATCTCACCTGTAGGTAAATTGATGCAACCAAATTTTATTTGTGCAGACACGGCCTGGGTGTAATCAAGTCCCTTCTGCCTCATATCATTGAAGCTTAATTAAGGCTGATAAAGTTCTTTGCAGTTCTCAGAGGAGAAGTTTGGTCCATGTGTAAATGATGTTGTAGAAGGTATTTAATGTACTCTGTTAAAATGCTGCTGAGGCACCCAGACTGAGTGACGCTCTCTGAAACTTTTTCTGTTTCAAGTTAATGTTTAATGGGAGCGAGGCAAACTGCCTGAAAGCAGACTTTGTGACACTGTCCCCAAACCCTCCCTTAGTGGGATGTGCCCCCTCTCTCTGCCAGGGTGCTGTTGCCCATCAAACTAAGCAAGGTAGGTAGGAGCAGGACATACGGAGTCCCAAGCCCCTGTCCCAGGAGTGCCATGGCAGTGTGGCAGCACGCTGGAGGGCTCTGCCCAGCTGCAGTGACCACTGATCCCTCTTCCCAGTCCTTCAGCTTGCCATGGAAAGTTAGGTCTACCTGACCTGTCCTGACATCAACTCTGGTTGTACTGGCTTGGGCCGAGAAATAGTGTCCTGCTTTATCTACAGGCTTTATCTAGGCTAATTAGATCAGTGCTTTGTCCAGGATAATTGTCTCTACTAATGAGTTTAAGGAAGTGTCATAGCACAACTGGTCACCAGCACTGCTGTGACCACTCCAGTGCCCACTCCTACAGGTGCTTTATGGTGGTGTGTGGCTGTGCCAGGACATCTCCAGTGTGTGCAGTCCCCACAGGAGAGGGCAGGCTGAGGTCCCCAGCACAGAGGCAGGTGCTCAAGTGCTGACAGAGGCTCTGCAGCAGCAGCAGCGTGATTGCCAACAGTGCAAGAGAGCTGAAATGACAGGGAGCCTGTGAATAGGGAGCTGGTGGCAGGTGGGGACACAGAGCTTTTCCCACTCTGGCTGCAGCAGGGACAGCACCCACTGGGTGTCACACCAGTGACAGTGACCAGCATTGTGGGGCTGGCTGCTGGGAGTTGGGCAGAGCAAAGAACCCCAAGTGCACAGGGACAACCAGAAGGGTTATGGTGAGCCCAGCAAAATACCCTGCCCAGCTGAGTCCCAGCGTGGGTTTGCATCTGAACAGGGATGATGGGATTAGCATCAGTCAGAGCTACTTTCAACAACTGATATGTTGGGGTTTCATGACAGAAAATGCCAATTTATTTGAGAGATAGTGCTGTTGGAAAGAAAAGCTTTGCAGAAACTTGTAATCTGGAAAGATTTCTTCTGTTCTTGTCAGGATAAGCAAGACTTTATGTCATGTTGCCAGAATATAAATAACTACAGTTCAGATCTTATGGCTAAACCAGAGTTTCCCACAATCCAAGTATGTGCTGGAATCATCAAACAATGAGGGAGAGCTGTCTGTCTCTCTGACATACCTCTTTTCCTCCCATAATCTGCCCGGGGTTTGTGTGTGTTTGTTTGTTTGTGGTTTTGGGGTTTTGTATTTTTTTCACGAAATCGTCATGCTTTCCTCATATGCAAAACAAAAATTTTCAATATCGTGAATTTAAAGCCCGTATGTATTTCTAATTCAGCTCTGACTCTGGACCCTTTCCTTAGCCCACCACTTTCACCACACTGGTCCACAGGCAGCATAGTGGCTGTAGGAGCTGCAAAATCCCCAAGCAGGGGCTGCTTCCATTCTGTATAATGAATGAAAATGTGTTAGATTGGACCTGCTGTATTGAAGAAGCACAAAACACTGGCTGATCAGAGAAATAAATAGTTTTGGTACTTTTCTAAGTGTACGCAGTCAGTGTAGCTTGCAGTTGTAGCCAAAGTAAAAGAGGGGAAATAATCATTGCATGGAGCTTCTCCAGCAGGAGAGAAAGGATGGCATTGTTCCCGTTTGTTCGTGCCTTCCTGGCATGAGTGGAAGCTGGGGCATGGGTTTTCCTTCAGGGACAGCTTTGTTCCTGTTTTTTGGCTGGCTGCAGTTCCAGATGTGGGCATCTCTGTGCGGCGGTGCAGGAGCAGCCTCTGGCACATGGAAACTGCACAGCCAGCACAGAGCAGTGTCCTGTGCCAGGACAATCCCCCTCGCTGTCTGCAGGGACAGCTGGGCAAGGACAGAGTGGGTGCTGGAGTGGCTGAGTAGGAGGAGAAAAAAATAAACACGGAAAACATCTGTGTGCGCCCAAAATCTGCCTTCAGCTGAATCACAAGATGCTTATGTAAAAGCGTGGTTAATGATTGCAAAGCAACGAAGCGAGGAAACACAGACATTCGCAGAGTATCTCCTGCGTTAATTAGTTTCTAAAAGTGCGCCTGGCAGCCGCTGTGGAGCTGCAAACGGGTCATTATTAGAACTCCTTCTCCTGGTCATTGTGCTGAGAAGTGCTCTTCTCTGCGAGCCTCCTCCCAAAGGCTGGCAGGGTCAGACACCTCAGGGCAACTAGAGAAGCATCTTCAGATGAGGATGGCATCACCAAGAGCACTCCCTGCTCATGTCCACTTCTGTCTGAGCAATACCTGCAAATGTGGAGGGGAGTTAAGCCTAGAAATCCAGTGGAATTGAAACCCCCCCAGCCTCCCAGCTGTCTGCTGTACGTGAACAGCAGAGCATAGATGTACAGAATCAAGCATGAAATTAATCCCTGCCTTCCGTGTGGCTGAGCAGGCTAAAAGCTGGCCCTGGCTCCCTCACGTGTAGTTTCTGAGAAGATCCTTGCTACACCTTAAACTCCTTTCACGTGAGCCTTCTGCTTGTGTGGTTCCCAAATACTTGCTAAGTTTTTTCCTGAGGCTTGCTTCCCAAAAAAATCACTCACTTCCCCATGTTCATTGTTTAGTGTGATCTTTACAAAATGTGGCATTTCTGTCTAAGTAGTTTGCCAAAGACCTATGGTAAACAACACTTGAGCCTTTAAAGAAGTGAACTGTCTTCACTTCATGCCCAATCATAGGATATTTTTAAATCTCAGAATTTTTGGCTTAGTGGTTGTTATTGGCTTCATTTCTGGGAGACCCAAAATTAGAATACACAGGCCTGGTTTTCAGAAAGTTCTATGTACCCTTCCTTCAAATGTTAGTCTTTAAACACATTTCAAAAATATGCACGATTTCCTCACGATCTCTGGATGCTCTGGAATTTCTCACTATGATGCATTTCTGCCATCTTTTCCTGTTTTCATACTTCCTTAATTGGTTTTCAGATAACATTCAGCCTGGCAGTAATACATAAAGAATATAGAGATTAAGTATGCTTAAGAATTTGAGAATGACGTATTTAGGTTTGTGTTTTATTTTGATTTGCTGTTGTTGGATAACTTTTAAAAGGGTGAAGTTTTACATCTGAAAATTAAAAAATAAGGTAGGCATATTAATTTTCTGCACATAACTGATCTCCTTTCCAGTTTATCAGGAAAATTGCTGTTGGATTTAATAGAAGTCTTATCTGTTTAATCTCATTTGAACCCCACCTCCTCAAATGAATGGAACAATCCTTGTAATAAATGCAAGACCACTTATGTTACCAATAGTTATTTTTATTTTCAGAATAATTGTTTCTCTCTGAAAATAGCATGTAGTGTCAATGTCCTTGGTTAAATGTCCGAGAACAGAGATTAAATGATCAATCAAGAGAGGAGATTTGACTAAAATGGTCACATGCATAGTCAGCTTTTTTTGGTGGCTGCCAGTGAAAGCTCAGCTTGATGTGGATCCCCCAGAAGCAGAAGACCACATTGTAAAAAGAAAAGCCACTTTTGTGAAAGTCTTGTTTAATTTCGCATCTCTTTGCTCCTTCCATCAGGCAGCTTTTGATGCCAGCTCAGCACCAGAGCAGCACAAGTTAGCACAATGTGTGCTCCCAGACTCAGCAAGGCAGTTGAATTTCTGTGCAAGTAAAGAATAATACTTGAGGGGCGGAGCTGAACCATGTCAAAGCTAAAATTGCATCCCAGTGCAGTGGGCTGTCCTTCTACAGGACAACTTTTGCAACACTGCAGGTCTTCACATCATCAAGGGATTAGTATGTAATCTACAGCAACCCTGGTGCCAAGTTTCTGGACAAATCTGCTCCCACATTTAGCCCCTGGATTCTCTCAATGGGACTAAAAATGTACAGGAGGCAGTGATTAGTCTAATAGGAAAAAAAAGAGTTAAAAGTAATAATAAAGCAAAGAGAAGACAATAACGCTTGAGGTTTGTCTGTCATAGTAAGGTGGAAAAACAATCTGAGTGGCACTGGTTTTTTGAAGTCAGACACATTTGCTTTCTTAATAGCATCCTCTCATTTTTTCTGTAGGTCCAGCTGCCCAGCGCCAGATCCAGAATGGTCCATCTCCAGATGAGATGGAAGCACAGAGAAGGTGAGTTAATCAGCTGTGGCAGAGTTCTAGTTTGTAACTTGGATGAACATGCAGTCCTTGTTCACCAGTAGGCATTGCTCTTTTTACTTGTACATATTTTAAGCTGGTTCTGAATGTTTTCTGATTATTGCTAATGATTCTGTAATGACTGTTAAAGGGTGAAGTGAGCCAAAGTTCACGCTCTGGGTAAACCTTTTGTTTGGTAGGTACTCAGGAGTATTCCTGCCTCCAAAACCCATAAGGAAAGTGTAGGGAAACTAGTTTACTGCACCTTTATGAATAACTGTGTAGAACCTGAGATTTAGTAGGGGTTTACCCATGACTGTTAAATGGGTCAACAGTGATGGTGTTTCACCTGAGATTTACTCTGGGATAGCAGAGCTGTCATAAAGGTCAGAGAGCCCCTGCTCACACCAAGGCAGGCAAGATTGCCTCTCCCACTGCCTTCCTGAAAACCTGATCCAGCTCTTCCTTTAACCGGTGGAAGTCACTGATTCTGCAGACTATAGGTAATTCAGGCCTTCAGCTTGGGTGTCTATTCTGTGCATTTAAAATGTGAGTAGCTTAACCATGCTAGGATAAAAGTATTTAATTTATTCTTTTTTGTTTAGAGACTGTAAATGCCCTTTGGGTAGGTATTGTTTGACTGCTACAGGGCACATGGCCCTAGGAAAGCTTCTTTTGCTCCACTGGAGTGGAATAAGATATGCCAGTAGATGCAGTTAGATATTACTGCATCTGCACTAGAGGACTTTCAGCTTTAATTATGCTGATGCAAACTTAAAGCATAGAGCAGACTTAATTTTAAGCCTGGGGGGATTTTTTTTACATCTTATAGGCAGGAAGGATATTTGGTTATGGTATCTACTCTGCAAATTTGTCTGTTTAAAAGTTTTTTTAGAGATCTTTACACAAATATTTAAAGAATATATTTTTAAGTCAGAGTGTAATTTGTCCTGTCTTGTACTTTTCTCCTTGCATACTCCTTAAGTAGCCCTGTGCCAATCCCACGCTTTATTTAGTTTGACTGGAATAAATTTGACTTCCTAAGAGTTTAAGAACTTCTCCTTTTAGCATGTGTGGGAGGGTGCATTTGGCACCTATAAACTGCTTCTGACCAAGGGCAGAAAGGGCTGGTATGAACCCCAGTGGCTTCAAGTGGCAGTGCTAACTCCTCTTTTGGATTTTTGCACCCTGCACCTCAATCTGTTCTGCAGCAGCTCTAATGATTTGGGGGTGTTTTACCCCTATACCTTTCCTGTTCTGTCAGACTGGAATTTTCCAGGTTGGTTCTCTAGATAAACCTAGAATTTCCCCCAGGTTTAATCAGGAAAATGTATGTGTCAAGTTGTTCTTCATCATCAAATTTTGCTCATAAATGCCAAGCTGAGTTAGGGGACAGTATGGTCTGAAGATTCTCAGTACATGTGTTAACAATTAAAATTTTAGCTGTGCAATTGATGCTGTTGCACCCATAACAATCAAGAAAGAGCTAGAGTATGTATTGAAGTAAATATTTCTATTTATTTGGTTTAAAGTGTCATAGCTTAAATGATAACAGTTGAATCAACCAACCAAGACTTTCTCAAAAGTGATTCACCTTTGCACATACGATAATTTTCTCAGAAACCTGCAATTTTCTAGAGATTGCATGGATTGCACGTCCTGAACATAAAACCACTTTAGGATTGATCCCTCCACAGCAATATGATTTATTTTCCTTTCCCATATATTGAACTAGATATGAAACACTGAAAATTTGTTTTGCAAATTAAGATATTCTTTCTTTTCCATATAATATAACTTTATTTTTATGGACCATTTTTTATTTTAAAAGTTTCTATTGCTATATAAATAAGATAGAATTGCTCAGCATTGCAGACTCTGGAAAGTACAAGTAAAAATGTAACAGGGAGGTGTCTTAAAATACTGTGCAAGGAGTCAAAATAGAAATGTTGCTTAGAGTTGAGCTTTCTTTACTGTACAGACCATGAAGTAAAGCTGTTGGGAAAAGAGAAAACTGTGCAGTGAAGACTGGTCTAATGATAAATGAAATTAAGTAGGACAAATTTTACCTAGAAACTGTGGAAGAAAATAATAATGAACTTTATTACCAAGTGCTTCAGCAAGGTAAACTCAGAGTTGTATTTTAATATTGTTGAAATCTTTAGTCCATATCTGTGCACTTGCCAAGAAGCCTGGAAAGCAGTCTGGTTTTTAGCTGTCAGGTTTTTCTCAGAGGAGCCAAGCGAGGGTGGGTTTGTGGTGGGGTCAGGGACATCCCTTCCTGCAGGAGTGGCCCAGCGAGGCAGAGCAGACCTCTGCTGATGGGCCCTTGGAGCTGCACATCCCTGCACAGCTGTCCCCAGCCTGTCCCTGCCAGACACCCAGCCTGGCAGCTCCTGGGGAGAAGGTGCCAACAGAGCAGCAGTGCAGAGCTGCCACTCGTGTTTGCAGGGGAACACAGCAGGGCTGGTGGTGCTGGTGCCACGGGGACAGCCGTGCTGGGGCTGTCAGCTGGACTGGCCAGTGCCAAAAAGGGCTTGGATGTGCACCTGAACAACAGAGGCTTTGTACAGTCAGCACAAAGACACAGATGAAGCTTGGCTGTATTTTCATTCTAATACGCTAATATTCTATGCTAATATGGGCTCCTGATCCATAAAAGATTCTGGACTGTGTAATTTTAAATATTTTCTTCCCTGGAGATATTCAGAAGCTGTCTGGACAGAATCCCGGGGATTGTGTCCTCCAGAGGATGCTGCTTGTGCAGGGAGGTTCGACTAGATGGCTTCAGGTTAACAGCATGCATATTTGCTGTGCTGTCCTGGGCATTGGGCACTGCCTGTTCCTTGTGCAGAGCCACTGGGGAGTTATCTTAAATGCATCAACCAACCCCTGCAGTGTCCAGTGCATGCAGGGCTCTGTCCTGGTTAAGCTTCCCAGTGTGTGAACTGGCACTGCTGTGGCCAGGGCAAGTGAAATCAGACCCACCTCCATCCCACAGGATCACCTCTCTCCCTAGACACACAGCACTTCTCAGGGTATAAAGCCTTTACTCAAAATTATAAGGAATACCTCATGACCAAAGGTTTTTCATTGCTGTTTTAGACAAGTGATGGAGCAACAGCAACAGCGCCAGGAATCTCTGGAAAGAAGAACCTCTACCACAGGCACGTATCAAATCAAGCAGATGCAGTTCTCCCTGACTGTCTCCTCTTGCTGTTGGGGTTTGTGGGGTTTTATACAAAAGACAGACTGCTGAAAGTGGTTATATAATTACAATTACATTTTAAAGATTAGATTTTCAGCTAGAGACTTCCATGCGTTTGGGCATGGTTGTGTTGATTTGCAGGGGCTCAGGTCTGAGGCATGCCAGTGGAGCTAGGCAGGTTTTGCACTTGGTAAAATCTGTACACCTGAGGGGCATTTCAGGGGTACCAAGGGGGCCTGGCCATGCTTCTTCCACAGCCCTGAGGAGAGCAGGTAGCACAGCCACCACAAGAGTGACTCTGTGTTTGCAGGGGATGTCAGCACAAAGGGGTTGATGTGCTGGATGTGCTCAGGCACTCCCCATTATCTGCAGCACAAAACAAACTACAGCACAGAGGAAGATACAGCTCTAGATGCTCTTCATTGGGGATTTTGTGATCATTAAGTCTTCTGTGAACTTAATGGAAAAAATATATATATATTTAATGAGCTTACAAAAATCTTCTGTAGCATATTAAGTTGCAATAAACTGAAAGATGACAGGAATAGTTTATAGCTACAAAGTATGGCTTTGCCTCTCTGAAAGGAGGCAGAGCAAGCAAGCTGAGATGGCCATCTTGTGTTTGGGCTTTGGTTTTGGGCAAGTTTTTTCAGTTAATCTGGCCACATAAGTGAAATGTTTTCCCTCGCTTCAAATTTTTGACTAGAAACCAGCTCAGACACACACACATGCCTTTGGTGACAGAAAGAGTTGGACTCTTATTTCAGCAGAGGTTAGAGTGCTGTTCTCTATAGAAAACTTAGTCAAAATCTCGCCTTGGCATCCATAAGGAATGGGACATGGCTCCTAGGCGCTGTGGCTGTTCCCTCTCTGCCTACAAGGTGGCCACCTCTATGTTCAGCACGTCCCTTGCACCTGTCCCTGGTGCAAAGGTGATGCTCGTGATCCTGACTCAGATTCACGTGGGGTTTGGAGGAGCCTCAGTGGCACCAGAGCATGCAGCCCATCCTGTGCTGCCAGGGTTCTGCTCTGCACACCCCTCCAGTTCTGCTGAGGGCTGGAAATCCCCAAGCTGGTGCCTGCACCATCTCCTCTGCTTTGTTTGAGTTTCTATTTGCGTTTACTTCACGGTTCCTTTTCCTCCATTCCACTTTGCCTTGGTTTCGTTCCTTCCTGTGTACCCACCTTATTCTTTTCATTTGTCTTTTCTATTCTTTTAGTTTCCACCCTTCAACCACGCATATGCTCTTCCCCCTCTCATCCCCATCCTCCTCCTCCTGCCTCTGGTACCTGTGGTGCTCCTGCCTCTGGAGTTGTGCTCCCCCCTCTACCTCAAGCCAGCTCTGTCTCTTCAGCACCTGTTGTCCCTGAGCCCTCTAGTCCATCCCCTTTCCTATCCCAGCAGAGACCCAGAGAGCCCCCACAGTTCCTGCACAGGCACTCGGCCTCTGAGCTGCCAACAGCCCCAGGTTCCTCCCCTCCACCCTGCCCAAATGGCAGGACTGTCATGCCAGGCATCAGGCGAACCTCGCTGTCTCCACCACCTCTCCATCCTTCCCATTTTCCCTTTCTCTCTCACCAGCCTCTCAGGGGCTCTTCTCTTCCCTGCTCTCCTCAGACGTCTCCCTCTGCCACAAATGCACCATCTCTGCAGAGGGATGATGTCCTGCAGCCACGTGGTACCACCATCCTGCCCGTGATTGCTGTCCCACCTGACAGGGTCAGGGCACCCACAGACAAAGCAGGGTGGGAGTCCTCAGCAAATGTACCCCTGAACAGCCATCCTGAAGAACAAATTGCTTTAGGCCCCCCTGAAGCCCAGGTGAAAAGTGTGGATGGGTCCTTCTTTCCACACCTAGGAGCTGCACCCTGCTCCCTGCTGCCCACCATCTCCAGCTCCTCTGGCCAGGCTCCCTCCCCATCCTCCCATTTGTCATCTTGTCCTGCACAGCAGTGGTGTCAGCCCATGTCACACTGTCTTCCATTGCCTCCCCCTCACGCTGCTGTGTCTGAGGTGGCTATGCCCAGGAGGACCCCTCCTTACATGACATCATCAGCCATTGCCCACTTGAGTAAGTACTGATTTTGAATTAGTTGCAACCTGTGTAAAGCCTCAGCTGTCACCTTTTCAAAAAGGTGGCACTGGTTGGTACTGCCCCTGACCAATAGAAAAAGGGCTGAGAGACCCAAAGCTACTCCTGCTGCATGTGATTTCTGAAACTGGGGTGGAAAAATATCAAAATCACTCCAGGGACGAGGTCCAGGGACAAGGCAAAAATAAGAATTACAGAACCAGAACCCTGTAGCTGGGTTGTTGCAATGCATATTCCTACTGTATTATCCCAGACCGAGATTTTTGTCATTCAGCAGAGTCAAATTGTTTCAAAGACCTTCATATAGAACCTATTTTCAGCTGGTCCAAACGTAGCGGATGGGCTCTTCTGAAGCTGGAGGCCAGGTCTGCGGTAGGTTTCTTGTCTGTGTAGGAATGCTGGTAGAGGTTGTGATTTTTACTCCTTTTGTTAAGTGGTATTTCTGTTACCAGTGAAACATAGAACATAGGATTTTGTTTAGGATACCCAGAATCCCCTGTGGTTGTGCAATTTATTTAATTCAAGAAACTCTCTTCCTGGTTTTGGCTGAATTTATAGCTGTGGGCTTGACGCTGTAACTATTCCAGCAAACCTTTCTCATTGAAGGCAGATCAAGGGCTTGGGTCTGCCCACTTAGTATATGGTCTTGATTTCTCGTGCCTGTCTAAAGCCTGCAGTATGAAAACAATTTGCAAGCAATGCCTATTTGCAATTCAGAGCATATGTTTTGTGACTTGGATCTATTCGGGTTTACAACCACATATAATGCTAAAGTGGTTTGCCTAGAAAAGGAAGAAAACTAAGACATTTCCTTTTACTTTCTGCTGAAAGTATTACTGTAACCACTTAGTCCTTCAGCTGATGTAAGTCCTTGAAATCCACTTAGTTCAATAAAGTTATTTTAAACTCACATCACTCCATTATTTTGACTCAGTTCAATTTTTGCCTGAGGCTGCCCTCTAATTAGGTGGGTGTAGTCTTGCACTTACAATTAAATGTACCCACAATGAATTACTTGCTATTATGTTCATGAACGAAAGAGGGCTTGAAATGTTTAAAGTATTTCTAATAGCAGCTATGGTTCATTTCAAGAATGGAATTGGGAGTGTAAAATAATGGCAGAAGTAACCACAGAAATAAGGCAGTATTATAAGAAAACCTAGATAAGAAGAAAAACAACCTGTTAATGTTAAATATGGTTTCCAAATACTTCTCAGTCAAAACCCATCTGTCTTTCAAAGTAACACTGACTGAAGAACTGAAGCTGTGAATACATATCAAAAGCAGCCTGCTCTGACAGAGTGTACACAGGGAAATAGCCTTGGGGAGGTGTATTTGTTCAACTGACCTGTTACAGACAGGTGCAACACTGCAATGGAGTTACCACCATCAGCCCTTCCAACAGGCTGCTGCTGAGAGGAGCTTTGCAGAACCTCGGGGTACTTGGAGCTGGAGTCTCCCCTGATAATTCTGCAAAACTGGCTGAGGCCACACACCTTCTGCATGACAGAAAGGAGGATGTGTCACTATAGCCCCCCATTCTCCTGAAAAGCAGATGTCAAGCAAAGTCAGTAGAGTTTAGAAAGAAATCATATAGAAAACTGTGGGAGAAGCAGAAGAATATGCCATTATGAATTGAGAAGTGTTGTCTGTGTTCTGATTCTGACCCAGAATGAAACACTAGCCCAGCCAGGGAGAAGAAGAGGGAGAAGACTGTCAGTGACAGCGTCTCTCAGGAGGACACAACTGTAGCTGACTGACCATTGACACAAGCACCTCTTCCCATTCTTCACATGCACGGTGCTTCCTTGCACTGACTGCTTGTCCTGGAGTCAGGAGTGGGAGCGTGACCTTGTCTGGGGGCTGGAGAGGATCGTGCTTCACATCTAATTCCTGTTCTCTGCATTTCAGGCCCAGCACTTCCACCTGGCCACCCCAGTGGTGCTGCTGTGATCCCTGCTTCATCTGGGGGGCCCCCACCTCCGCCACCCCCCCCAGTCCCTCCACCACCCATGGGAGCCGCGCCGCCCCCGCCGCCCCCGCTGCCAGCTGGTGCTGGCCAAGGGGCCAGTGCTGAAGATGGGTCAGTGTCAGGGCTCGCAGCAGCTCTGGCTGGTGCCAAACTAAGGAGAGTTCAACGGGTAAGGAGGTGGCCCTGGCACTCCCCAATGGGCTCTTCTGTGCTGCAGGAATGCCTGGCACAGCTTGGTGTAATGGTCTGCAAACCCAGAGTGAAACATGATGAAACATGCTTCAGCTGACCGTTGGGTGAACTTTTAAATGTGATTTTGCAGTGCAGGAAATGTTGGGTAGAATTTATGCTCCTCAGAGCGTATGAGTTAACAAATGGCTGTGACTTCTCACATTGCCAGGATTTCATTACTTCCACACAGTCCACCACTGTACTGTGTGTTAGCATTTTCACTTGTTTTAAGTGGTTAAAAACTACACTATACTTAGAAAAAAACAGTGTAGACTGTTGAGGCCTGGTCAGTAGCTGTCCACTTAGGTAAGGGTTGCTTAACCATGCATAAACACAATTATGAACAAGCAGCACTGTGGGTTTTTTAATCATTTGCCTGTATATTTGCATCACTGAGATTTGTCTTGGTTTTAGTAATACTTCTGTGGGTCTTCTTCCCAAGGCAGAACACATCCTGTCTCTGGTTTTGGGTTGTGATTGTGATCACTGTTCCTAACACTTGGGAAAACCAATCATTTAGGGTGTGGTTGTAAAGCAAACCTTTCATTAATTCCAGTCTTGATTTCTCTCTTAAGCCAGAAGATGGTTCAGGAGGGTCCAGCCCCAGTGGGGTCTCTAAGAGCGATGCCAATCGAACAAGTAGCGGAGGGGGCGGAGGAGGACTAATGGAAGAAATGAATAAATTACTGGCAAAAAGGTTTGTACTTACACCTCAAGCCCCATGAGATCTGCAGCAGATTGTGGAAGAAGGCACTGTCGTTTTTGTGGTTAGCAGTAGGTGTTGCCTTGCAATTTGACAGGTCCTGCATTGATGCTGGTCAGCACTTTTAATGCAAAAGGCATTGCACTGGAAAAATCGGCTGCCTTTTCCTAGTGTATTCCTATTTTCAGACCTAAATTTTTTAAACTTACAAATAGTGAAAGGAAAGGACGAATAAAATAATGAAAGGTAGGTACAGTTGTAGGGTGCACAGAGATGGAGTTTTAAAATAATGTTGTCTTAGTAAAAAGACAATTCTCAGCTCAAAAGATCTGATTTCAACTTTCCTCCATGTCCTGTTCATTTCAGAAGAAATTCTGAACATGGACTGTGCATGTAATCCTTTGAAAAGTATTAAATAAATACACAACACTCTAAGAAGTTACCAGCAGTATAAAATAGCAAATAGATAATTTTCTTTCTTTTCAGAATCAAAATAGCTTGTTGGCTCTTAATAGTTTTTTACTGGTTCTTGGTGTCCTCTGTGTCAAGAATGACCTTCCCTAACTGCAAGTTGTCTGCAGGCAAAGTAAGGTTTGGTGACTGGGGTAACTAGCTCTGTTCAAGCAAGCAAGCTGAATGGACACCTCATATGTTTGGACATAGAAATTCTGCACACTTATGTGGTTCTAGTCTAAAGTATATTCCAGTATGGCTTTTGGGAATGGGATCTTGTGTCTTCAGGTTTTTAGGATCAAATTCCCAATGTATCTTAACAAAAGCACTTGCACTGCCATGAGCATTGTACTACCTCTACTCTAAAAATAACTGAGCTCCAAATCCTTCTCCCAGGGAGCTGATAGCAACAGAGTTGTCCCCTAAATTTTTCTTCACAAAGCCGTGGAAGTACCTGGAAATACACAAGTGCCATTCAAAAGGGTGCAGTCTGAGCACATGCTGTTACTGAGAGGATTTCTTTTGGCTGAAAATTCCTTTTTATGTGATTCCTTTTTGTGTGATGACGTAGGGAAAGGAAGAACCTGGCACTGTGTTTCAGGTTGTTCTTACCTGTCTTACTTGCCTACTACCAGGAGATAAAAAACCGTTGGTTTGGTTTGGTTTGGTTTTAAATTGAGCATGTTCAACACAGAAATCAGAGTTACGAGCAAGGGATCTCAGGGGCCCTTTTCTGAGCAGTAAAACCCATGCTCAGAAACAGGAATATGTCTAATGCTCGGTAAGTAATGGAGGAAAACATTTCTGAGAGCTCAGATGCTGCAAAAAACCATTCTCTAGAATCAGTGGGCCCTGTGGGAGCAGCCCTTTGCTTCAGGATTCAATGCAAACAGAATAATGAACCCACAGACCACTGTCACTCACTCCCAGCCTAGTTAAGTTTGTTGTAGGACATAAATCTCACTGGTCTCTCATCCTGGCAAATATTTCCCTCAGTTAGATTTATAATAATTACAACTTCTTTTTGTTAGAAGAATCAAGTAAATATTAGAGAAAGACTGAAAAAATACTACTGATCTAGTAAAATTATTAATGCAGTTGAATATCTGGAAATAATTCCCACAGAGCACTGTCCTACAGACACGTACTGCTCAGTTTGTTTGGTTTTTCTCAAATTTTCATCAAATCCTCCAAGTTGTGTAACCAGGGAGGCTTTTCTCAGAAGCCTTTCTTAGTACTTCCTGAGATTTTTTTTTCTGAGTTGAATTTTGTTCACTTCAGAACCAAGACTAAATGAAAAACCTGTCATATTGGTGTTTTAAAAAACATCTGCTAAGGGTAGTGTTCACAGGTGGATAGGGGTAAAGTTCAGCACAGCCAAAGTCCATGTGGAGACTTGAGCTGCAGTTTCCGTTATGGTCTAAAATGGGAAATTGGATTTCTAGAGCCTCAACACCTGGCCCGCTGGAGTACTGTTCAGAACCTAAATAGGGCTTAAAAATAAATAAATTGGTTTTCATCATCCAGTTTGGCTAATGCCCAAGAAGTTTTGCTATGCATTTTTCAAAAATAAACAACCAACATCTTTGTTTCCTGTCCAGTTGTTGGACAGGAAACATGTCGGACATGTCATGTCCAGTTCCCCAGTGGATGGATTTCAGTTCTTTGCCACTTCTCAGAGAGTTTTGCACCTCCTTGGAAAGCAGAAACGAGTGTGGGTCTCAGGTCCTCATTCTGTTTCTGTAGGCAGCACCAACACTGCTGGTCCTGGCACTACAGGGCTCAAGAATTCTTCTGCCTTTGAAGTGGTTTTGAGACAAAAACAATCTCCTTTTGTTCACCAAAGGCACTTGAAAACCAAGCTGTTTTCCTGATTCCTGGTGTCCAGCCAGAGCTTTCCCACCCTGGAGGGAAGAAGGGGTCTTGGCTGAGCAGAAATGATGCCTGATCTCTCCCAGTAATGGTGGACCTGGCTTGAAGGGCTTTTTTGACACTTTTTCTATCATGTGTGATTACTGCTATAGCCCTTTCTCTGTGCAGGATCAGGGATGTGGGATATAGGACAGGTGACAAAATGACAATGGAGCTGGCTGAGAGCAGTGTCATCACTGCAATACCCACCTGAGCTACCTGCTGTGGGCAGGGTCAGTCCTCAAAAAGCCCTGATAGGGGGTGAGTTATTCCTCCTGTCCAGCAGCTAGGACTTCCTGAACCCTGGAAAGAAGCCAGTTTCATACCCAGCTTCACTTCCTCCCTCTGTTTCATCACATTTCCTTATGCTCTGCACCTTGAATTCATTCCCCTTTTAAACACCGTAACATTGCCCCTCTCCCTGAGCTGTATCACTGGGATCTGGCTTCATCACCTCCACCCCAGTCTACACAACCAAATGCATACAGCCACTGTTATGTTCTCTGGGATGAGCTAAATAAATAGTAACTCCCACCAAAGCCTGAATTAGTCTTCCTGTGAGGATTGTTTCTAGAGGGTTGACCGTGTCCTATCTCCTGTCCTTTGCAAAGGAGAAAAGCAGCGTCGCAGTCAGACAAGCCAGCTGACAAAAAGGAAGAGGAAAGCCAAAACGTAAGTGAAACACTCCTCCCTGTTGTGCTCTTGCAGATTCCTTGTAAGCCAAAGTCCTGTGCTCATTCACTGTGTCTGGCAGGCAGTAACAAGCAGTGTTGATTCAGGAATAGATGTGCACATTCAATCCAAAGCCAAATGTAACTGCTCCCACCTTTCCTGGGAGCAGCACCCTCTAAACAAGAACAGCTGCTTTATTCATAGGAGAGGTGTTGTCTGACCAGATTAATGAGCTCTATTTCATGGTCTAATCCCAGTGTTGTAGGGAACAGAAGGTTCTTTCCCTGTAAGAAGGTGCATTGAACCTTCTGGAAAGTTAACTTGAGATAAAGTTCGTGTTTCTTATTTTATGTTTGAGGCTTGAGCTAAGCTGAAGTGGGCCATCAGCCCTGCAGTGTAACTTCGGATTGCCAACCTCCATGCAAAGCAAGAATCAGCTCACTTCAGACCCCAGAGTGCACAGAGGATGAGCCTGGTGGAAGGGTGATCTAATTAACCATTAGATCACACAGAAATCAAAATATGTGACCATGATAGCTACACTAAACTGAGATAGAATTTGGACAGCTTTGGGGAACTTTGATTAATTTCTCTTCCACAAAAGCAGTTATACAAGCGGTTTTATTTGACTCAATCTGTAGACTGAACTTGATTCAGTAATTTTGAGTCCAACATGCAGATGAAAACACTTTTTTGCCTTTTGAATTGGTAAAGTGTGGAAGATCTTTCCTGTTCTAGGAGAACTGTGAACTTGATTTGCACTGTGTCCTTTCCAATGTGATGCTCTTCCAGGCTGATTTACGTTGCTAGCCAGTATCCTCGTGAAGGCTTTCAGCTGCAAGGTCATAAAGCATCCTGTGTTCCTCATATTGCCTGCGTAGAGATGTTCTCTCCAAAGACAAAGCTGTTCAGTAGGAAATCCATTAAAACAATCTAGGTCTTGCCCCAAGCAAAAAGGTTTGTAGGAAGAGAAGGAATAAGCACTTTTCACTGTTTAGGGAGCAAAGCAGCTATTTTTTGCATGTTCCCCAAGGCATGCTTCCAGCGTGGAATTTGCTTGTTGAACCCGCTGTGCAACCACTGCTCTTAATCTTGCCCCAAAGCTGGTTTTGAACCATACTCTTGGAGATGAAAGGCACCATTTAGCTTCTGACTTGCCAGCCTCTGCTTTCTGTCCCTTATTCTCCCTCCTTAAAACTCTACATTAGTTTATATCCCCAATCAAACTTTTCAATAGCACCAATGTGTTTAGAAAAGGGTTTTAGACAGCATCTCTTTGTGTCTTGAGTACATTTCATGTTCAGGGTGTCTTCTTTCAAACTGGGTGCAATTCCATTTTACAATGCAGAGCTGATGCCTTGCCTGAGTATGTTTTGAGGGTTGCTATATAATATTAACATGCCAAATATACAGATGAATGGTTTATGATCTGTCGCACATAAATCTGAGATAAAAGAGTCCAGATCTTTAATGAAGTGTTTAGTCTTCTACTTAAGTGGAGTACTGATTCATTTAGTTACAGTCTATTAGTATCTGAACTCCTCTCTCTGGTACTGGTGGCTGTCCTGGAGTGAAAGACTGGGATGTGAGCAACTGTTCCTTTAGATGGCTTGGTTGCCACATCTCAGAGAGTTTCTAAATTTGGGAAATGGATGATTTGTATTGAAGCAACAGCAGAAAGCACTTTAGAGTGGTTTCACCTGGTTTGGTATATAAAAATAAGAGTGATTGAGTGTAATCATGAAAAGGTGTCCACATTAACTAAAATAAAAAGTATTTATTTTGCCATCCAGTGTGAGAAAAGTTTTTTAAATGGCCTTGAGCCCACACCTGTGGACAAGGAGAAAATTTGCTTTTGTACCACATGTGCTGCAGCTGTCTCCAGAGTAGAAGAGGACTGAACTTCATTCCCAAATCTCAGTAATGTCCTGTTTTTCTCTTTGTAGGATGATGCTAGCACCTCTCCTTCAACCAGTACACGAGGCTCTGCCCAGCAGCAGCAAAATTCATCAGGTATTAATTAATTTGAACTACTGGCGTTGTAGTTGTCTTCTTAAACTAGTCTTCATCAACTCTAAATTCTGGATTCATTGTCCTACTTCTGAGTGCAGCAGCAGTAACAGAAAAATTCTGAAATACCTATTGTTTTAAAAACTATACTCGGTAAGAAATTATATGCTTCACAGTTAAGAAAAGTGCAAGACAGACAGTTTAGTTAGACATGTAGCTGAGGATCTGTGTCTTCAACATTGCACACCTAATTCTTTGAAGAGAAAAAAGCTGTATTACTTTATTTTTTATGGTGTAGATGTCCTGATCTATACAGTTGGGGTATGGATATCAAACTGCTGTTCTTCCTTAATCTAATAGTTGCAATAAGGCTGGTCTGAGAGTTCCTAGATTAAATTGGTTTTCCTACAATTAATTGAAATAACTGTCTCTGAGTAGATGAGCTACAAGCACTCACATTCATCCCTGCGTCAGTCTTGGCTTTCATGCATGCTGAGAGAAACCTCTCCCAAGGGAATGACTGTTTAACCATTCCAGCTTCCTTTTGGAACAAAGCCATGACTTTTGTGCTTTGCAAGGGAAGGAGAGGAAGCCAGGAGAAAGGTGTATGTAAATGAGATCTAGAGATTTCCTGGGAGTTTTTAAAAGGCTTTTTAGGACCTCACAGAGGAGCAAATCCTTGTACATAAAGTTGTCAAATTTCTGCAACAATTCATTTTAGGAGGAGACTGGGATGATAGGAAGCACTTTCAGCAAAAAGCTGTTAGAAATGTACACAACATTAAATAAATTCTCTGTGGAGATTTGCATAGTGGAGTCTTACTGCCCTTTTTTACATACACCCACATTTTCTGCCAACTATGCAGACTAAAAAACTAAGACTTCTTAACTTAAAATATAAATAAATATTGTACTGAATAAAGTAAGCCTTGCAGCAATTAGCCTATACTTCCTAATAGAAATTATTTATGCTTTTCCTCCTACTATTCCAGTTCTATTTCTTCTTAGTATTGTTTAACTATGTGGTCCCTAATTAAAGGGATTGCTAAGCAGGTTTTTGCTAATGCTTCCCCAATAATGTAGGCAAATGCACTCATCCAGCAACCTCATTTTCCTGATTCTTAACTCACTCATCCTCACTGAATGAAAGCAGCTGTATAAGACAATCAACCTCAGGATGTTTTTATTTTTAGAGCAAAAATAATAAACTAACTTTTCGTGTTTGTTTTTCAGACTCTGGGAAGAAGCCATGGGAGAGGAGCAATTCTGTTGAAAAGCCTGTATCTTCATTACTTTCTAGGTGAGCTGCACGGGGTGTCCCTGGGGCTGGCCAGCAGGCGGGATGGCCGTGCTGTCCCTGTGGCACGCGCACGACTCATGTCTCGTTTCATTCCATTGCTGTAGAAATCCATCAGTGGTGAAGAGCTGTGAAGCTAAGAGCCCCACACAATCCCACGTGTCTTCTAGGTACTGGCTAACTGCCTGGCTTCTTAACTGTCTTGGCTTGTCCTTTGGCTCATCCCATCCCTCAGCACCGGTGTTCGTCTGCTGCCGCGTCTTTTACTCATTCTCTTGCAATCTGCTTTGTGTGTCACTGCAATGTGTGAGGGTGCCATGTCAGAGGTTTGTTCCATGGAAACAGCCCCCTGCTCACGTGGGCATTACAGATGTTAATCATGCTGGAACCAGCACTTAAACCATCCGTGTGTGTGTGTGTGTGAGTCAGAGACACGGGTCTGGCAGTACTGTGCCATGTGGAAATCACCTTTTGGACCATCTTTCTACACCAGGTTCATGGTTACCCTGCCAATAGGCCAAACTTTCATTGCCCAGCCTCTGCAGAAATTAAAAAGCAAAGCCAGAAATTATCTGAAGAGCTTGCAGCTGGGTAAGGGAAGTTATTCTTCTACCCATGCAACTGCAGTGAGTGCATAAGAAAGGAGAGTGAAGCTTGGTAATAAAATCAAGCTGTAAAAAGGCCTCACCACAGATAGATCTTTCAGACACATGCAGTACAAAAACTAGCAGGTGTCAAAAGCCAAGAAACCTAAAGTAGGACTCCAGAAGTCCTGTCAGTCAGAATATCCAAGCTTCAGGATCAGCACCCATGTTTTTAATCACAGAGATAAAGTTTGATGTTGGACAGCTAGAGAGGCATGCTTCCCATGCTGGTCCAGGACCACTCGGTGTTACTGGACACTGAAATGGATGGATAAGCTGAATAAGGAGGCAGAACACAGGCTTACAAATCTTTACTGCAAAGAGATGTCCCTTATTGTACATTGTTAGGTATACAACAGTGTTGATAGTCTGGAGAGAGATAAGTTGCCAATGGCAACTATCTGCACATACTTGCTGCTTTGTTAAAAATGCTGTAACATGTTCTGCCTAAACATTCAGAGGGATGCATCAGTGTTACTATAGCAAAATATAGTTTTTCCAGCTCACCTAAAACCAGTGAAACATGTTGGTTCTAGGAAATACATGAGCTTCAAATAGATAGAAAAAAGACCATTTTTCTTCCTTGCAAATGGGAATGAAACATGGGCTATTTAAAGCAGCCATCACATTTCAGTAGCTATCTTTTATAATGGCACTGCATCCCGGGAGGAGGAGTTCAGTGGGAAAAAATGCTTTCCTAGTTTAGCACCTGGAGTAGTGCTCAGCAGTAGTAGTGCTTGCTTCAAAAACTTCTGTGGGGCAAGCAGGGCAGGTTTCTAAAGCTCTCCGTGGTGACCTGTTTCCATTCCTGATAAGTTTGATGGCATTGGAATCTTTCTTAACTCCATTAGCTGTGAGATGGTAGGACACATGTCAAGATATCCCAAGGAAGGGTTGCAAGACCAAGTAACCCTCAGGAGCAGCAGCATCTCCACCAGCCCCCTCAAAGATGATGGCAAAGTTATTTGAAACCTTTGCATAGCATGGTTAGTTTTTTAAATGTTTTAGAGTTTCTGATTAAAAGAGAAAGGTAAAGAGCTACTGGTTCCTTAATTTATTTTATCAGATGTCATCATGGCTCAGCCCACTGGCTAATACCATGCAGAAAGACTGATAACACTCAGGTGCATCAGCCATTAAGGCCAGACTGGTTTTGCTTCTGAGTCAATAAAAAATGACTGTGATACTTAACACTGTCAACAAGCCACACTTGACTCATTCAGGTCTTCCAAGAAAAGGGTTATTATTTTCCCAATAATATTTTTCTAAGCTGTAATCTGCTATTACTTCAGCACCCAGTGAAAGCCCAGGTTGCCAGGACAAGGCTGCTGTACAGAAAAGGGACTGTGAGAGAAAACCAGACACGTAGCTTGCAAATTGCAAATGCTGTAATAAAACACAGTGTTCAACAGGCTTTATCCCCTCAGCATCTTCTAATCTGAAATTGTTGAGATTCCCAACAGCAAAACAAAACAAACAAAGAAACAAATATATATACATATATATATTCACAGCATCTTTGAGGGTCAAGTTGTGCATAATGGAGCAGTGCTGCTCTCTGGCTGTCAAATATTCCTGAGCAGAACAGTAGGGAGCCTCCTGTCCAGCACTTGAACACAGGTGCTTGCTCCTGCTCTGGGGTGGATTTCATCCACATCATCAGGTGGGTGCAGCTTAGCACACATTGCAGGGAACTGACCGGCTTTTTTCTGATTTTCTTCCATTTCTCAAGGATGAAGCCAGTGAGCAGCAGCAATGATGTGGCTATGGATGCCTTAGATTTTGATCGGATGAAACAGGTGAGTGAAAATGTCATTTGCACTTTTAGAGATTTGGCAAGCTACCCATTTTCCCCCATGCATGCGCTGTACAAGCAAAACGGCTGTTCAGTCTTCTGATTTCCTCTATAACTAGGTGCCTAGAGAAGGGCTAGCTGGTGAGCAGCAAGAGAGCACAATCTTACTGCTATTCCATCATTATGTCTGCACAGAAATGTGCAAGTAAATACGCCAGCATCTTCTGCATCCGTGCCTGGGAGTGCAGACACAGCTGTTAGTAGTGCTAGGCTCTGACCAGCAGTGGAGGTGGGGGACAAGCACAACCGTGTTAAACTTGCATTTTCTTCCACCAGTTAGAAGGAAATCCTGAGCAGCTGACTTGTGTTTTGTCTCATCAGGAAATATTGGAGGAAGTTGTAAGAGAGTTACACAAAGTGAAAGAGGAGATAATTGATGGTAAGAAAGAGAAAAATTATTATTTTTCTCATCTTTATGACTAATTTTCCATAGATAAGATGATAGGAACTGCAGAGAGTTCCCTGGTGTTTTCAGACTTCTCTGAACAGCTCTGATTTATACACACATTTGAAGAACAAGCATCTACCTTATCTGAGCTCTGACCATAACACTGCGTTTACATCCTTTATTATGCTGCTGATGAGCATTTTTTCCAGCAGCCTATGAGAAATTTGCTGGCTGGTGTTTCTCACAGGTGGGAGGGTGAGAAAGGGCCTGCCTGTAGCCCATGGCACATCAATTTATCACAATCAGCAAGCGTGAAATCACTTGTAACTTGCTGGCAACACAGGTCTGGGATGAGGAGGGGACAAAGGAAGCTAACTGAAAATCCTTCCCCAAAATCTTCTGTAGGTTTCCTATGCTTGAAGAGTTATTTCAGACCTTCACTCAATTACAGCTTTCCAAACAGCCACATATTTTTATAATACATTGAAAAGTACAGCAGCTGTACCAAATGTATCGGTACATTTTAATAAATTGCTCTGCAATTTATAACTGAAAGTGTTTTTCAGGGCCATCATTGAAATGCACAGCAAAATTCTCATTTGAAGGCCACATTAGGGCATACAAAGATGCATGTCCACACCCTGCACTCCCCACCTTAGATTCACAGGGAAGGGGAAAAAGAGGAGACTGTAAAACAGCTAAAATCCATTCCCTGTGCCCTTGCCCTAGGTCTGTGTGCTCACAAAACCTCGAGGCAGTTTGCAGTTGGAGAGACTCTTGTCCATACGCTACTGTCCCAGCAGCTTCGTCCTCAGAGCCTCCCTAGTTCATTCCAGTGCAAAATAAGGCATTCACATACACCACAGGTGCAACTTCTTACAGTAGTTCTGCAGTTTGCAAGCCAGCAGCTGACTGCTTACCCTTACTCATCCTTTTACCTTCCACTCATCCTTTTACCAGCGTGTACTTTCTGCAACCTCTGTACTTAGCGTTTTCCATCACACTGGATGGAACATCATGCACTAACTTTCTGGTTTGCTTTTCTAGCCATACGGCAGGAGTTGAGTAGAATCAGTACAACATAATGATTGCAAAGCATTGGGACGGTACTAAGAATGCTAGGAAGACTGGATCATTTCTAAGTGTACCAAGGTCATGCAAGATGGTGAGAGAGGACACCGGCACTGTCTTTGTTCTTACACCCTTTTTATTAGCAGACTCAGCACACTTTGAAGCTTGCTGCTGCCTTGGATTCGCTTCATTTTACAAGTCTTAATCTAAAGATTATTAAATTTTAAATTTCTGGATTTTTTAGATTTCATCTGACACTGCACATTGGATTTGTCAGCCTTTTTTGTATTTTGTATTTGCTTATTTAAATGTATTACCTTTCTTTTTAGTAGTAGATAAGAACACACGTGAACCATTTGCTTTCGATAGATGACTTCAAAGTAATTTTACTAGTAGTCTGCAATGTAAATGAAGATCCTTTGCCAACAGAAATGTATTGAGGCATCACCAGAAGAAAGAGACATGTTTAGTTGTCAGCCAACAAGTTCTTTGTCTCAGAGTTATCACAATATTAAAAAATGGTACGTCAGTGCATCACAGTATCTGTGTTCATATTGGTAATAAACTGTTTATTGTCCACACGGCCCTGCCTTTCTTTGTTTCATTTGTCCCTTGAGCTCCTGCACTTGTGTGTCACTTGGTGGTAAGAGGAAGGTGACAGACTCACTGTGGGCTGGCAGCTCTGCAGAGGAGAGAGCCTGAGTGTCTCCTGGCTGTGCAGTGGCAGCAGCCCTGCCTTCTGTCACAGGCAGACGTGGCCTCACCTGCCCAGCCCTCTCACATCGTGGCTGAGCACCACGTCCTGCAGCCAGGCTGCCATAACCTCAGCAACTTTTTGCCAAAGCAAGGGAAGGACAGTGGCTTCAGGCTCTTTTCAGGTCACCACTAACTGTCCCACCACATCTCCTGCTGTCACTGAAAAAAGCCACACACAGGTCCCATTATCTGCACTCCTGCAGATTTGCAGCAATAAAAGGGAGGTATTTATGCAGAACAAGGCTACCAAAGGCATTAGGTGGATGCACACTGAAATCCCAGGGACAGCACTGCTGACTAGGGACTTAAGGGGAGTAATTTGTTAATGGTGTGCAGGTCTTGAGCTCTACTGGTACAGGACACTGAACACTTAACAGTGCATAGCCAGCCATATCATCCAGGCCAGGCAATTGTTTCCTTTACAGCCATTCTTCCCACTAGAGCAATCCTGGGAATTTCTGCTTGACTTAGTCTGGTGCAAGCTTTGCCTGGCAGTCGTCTTAATACCATCTTCTGGTAACCTCGTGCAAAAGCCAAGGGATTGGAGTGCAACTATTGAAATCTGTCAAGTGTTTTCCAAGCTCCCTTTCTTCAGGCTTCCATAAAGATTTTATTTTAAAAGCCAGGCCTCGAGGATTGGTTTTGGGAGCAGAGCCTCATGCAGCAGCCCAGGAGAGCCTGTGATTGTCCCCTTGCTGGTAGTGCAGGCAGGAAGGACAGCCAGCCTGCTACAGGGGCCCAGGAGAGGAGGCAGGATGGGTCCTGTTTGGCAGTCAGCTGTAAAATATTATCTGTTTTGTTTTGGGGTGTTCTTCAGCACTCTTCAAGGCAACCCAAATGCCTTTTGGAAATGAGTCTTTTTCAGAGTCTGGTTATGCTGTATATTAAATATGGGAGAAATCTGAGTTTAATGCAACAGTGAGCTCCACACTGAGACTGATGTTTGTTAGCTGTTTAATGCCAACTGAAGGCAAGAGAGAGGTTAGATAGCAGGATAAAGATTTCTACATGGGAACTAAAGCAGGCACACACTGATGTGCACCACACTGCAACAACCCCAGGACTACAAGAAGGAGCCATCCCAGTATGAACAACCCCAACAAGCATCAGTAACAGCAGAGATTAGAATGCTCTATTGCATAAATCTCTTACAGTAGCTCATGCATTTCCTAACTATAAACCCATTTAATGGCATACCTCATAATGGCAAGTACTCTTCAAAACTGCTGCTGATCAAGATCACATCTGTTCTGTGAAACTCTCCTGTAATCCTAATTAAAGTTCTGGAAGTTGGTGCTTGGCATGGTTCACATTTTCCCTTGGAATGTAGCATTCTGCACGAGGTCAGTAATAACCACATTGTACAGCCTGGATATGGCATGCCCCTGTGTTAACATCAGCCAGCTGCTGTTAATGGGATTTTCTTACTTTCTTCAATTACCTTTGCAGGCCTCATACAATTACAACAAAATAAGCTGAAGTTTGCACAGGGCCACTTAATAGTGGGAGCAAAGTGTGTGGGGTGGAAGGCTAAGCTTGACTGACAGGGGCAGGGCAGCAGTCCTGTTATCACTAGCACTGTGCCAGTTCCCAGCCTTCAGCTCCAGTGACAGGGATGTGCAAGGAGGCTTATCTCCCGTAGTGGCACTACCAGAGGATTCTCTCCTCCCAGACAGTAATTCAGATTGCCAGCGTCCTCTGCAGAGAAGGGTGGCTTGTGGAGCCACTGCAGCAGGGCAGGCCACAGGCATCTTATACAGCAGAAATCTAAGGGGACATCACTCTCCAATCCTTCCTATCATACAGCTATTGGCCAGAGCATTAGTGTGCCCAAACAATGAAGGAGATCTAAATCCATTTTTAAGCAAAGGGAATAAAATTATACGTAGCTCTAACACCCTTTTTAACCTAGACCCATATGCCCTGTAGTTATGAAAAAAAACCCTCCTGCCAACATCACTGGTAGTAGCAAAGACAAGTGCCCATGGGGAGAACAGGATCACAGCCTTCTCCAGCAGCACCCCACACACTGGAACCCCGCTCACTGTGCACATCTGCAGGCACTGCAGGCTTCCAGCCACTCCCAATTCCTGCTGAGATGGACAGTGCTGAGCAGGAGGGCTGTGAGGCTGCCCAGGCTAAGCAAGCTGGGACCATGATGCAAATACTAATGGGAGGCAGGTGTAGAAGCAGCTGACAATGTTTGTTGGCTCATTTACACCAGAGCCTCTGTGTCAGGCTAGGTTAGTAGTCCACAGCAGGTGGGTGACTGGATCATGACACAGCTGACTATGGAAACTACAGCATAAGGTCACTCATCAAAGAGAAGGACAACAGTCAAATTGAGGAAGATAGCATAATCTTTATTGTGGTTTTTATATTAACTTATTAAGTTGGACAAGAGAGTTGAGGAACAGCTGCTAAAGACATGGGAAGTTGAATATGTTATAAAAGTGCCAGCAAATCTGAAATAAATTAATAAAAAACTGAAATTCCCTGACATAAGCACTGATACAAAGATAATCCTGATACAAAGATAATCCTAATACAAAGGAAGTGCCCATACCAGCACCTCTTCCTCTGGGAGAAAAATAGCTTTAATAATTAAGATATAATGTCTTAAATATGTTCATCACTGAGAAACCAGTAAAGGCTGACGTACTGGAAGAAGCCTCATTATTGCTCTTTTTATTCAAAAGCACAAAGCAGTATTGGTGAATAAACGGGTGTTCACCCCTGCATTACAAATGATCTTGATCTGCTGAGCAAGTCTGGGTATTTCTTTACCCAACTGCCAAAATCACATGGGTGAGAAAAATGGAGAATGAAGGAGGAACCCAAATTGCTGCAGGTTAGCTCAGCTGCCTAGTGAACAGACAGACTGGCTCACTGGATCCAGTGCTGCTGAAGGAAGGAACAAAATTGTGTTTAGTGAGGAAATCAGGCTTCCCAGGCCTAATCACATACTCTGAGGGACCAATGAGGCTGCACAATAATCTTTTTCTTTGTTACAGCCATGGACTTCCAGAAGAAAAAACCCAAACTGTTAGAGGGTTGCAAGGCAATTACATATATATATAATTTCTCTCTTTTAACCACTTTGTAAGGACAGAAATATTTTGTCAGCTTTCCATAGTAGGGGGAATTTACTAGATGGCATCTGAATTCCTGACTCCCAAGATATTGTTCTGCTTGGAGAAAGGTTATGTTGATTAAGGTTTTTGATGATACAGAATTATTGAGGATAGCCAGAAGTTTGTAACTGGAGAGGACAGGCAGGAAGATTTTCAAATGCCAGTGGGTAGAAATGAGAGATGAAGGTTAATGTCAACAGCACCAAGTAAGAGATAGAGAGAGAGAAATGACCCCATTTCCATGTTACAGGTACATTCCCTTAAGACCAACAGTGGCAATTTTATATAGCTGGAGTATCATGTGCTTCCCAAATGTCAAGTCGTGCCCCTTGAATGACAGAGAAAAAAACCTGAAAAAAACTGAAAGCAGTAAGGAATAAATACCACCATGAAGACATCTCCATATCTTCACTGACATGTACTCCTAACTCCCATGCAGAAAGAAGTGTAATACAGAGGAGACCAAGAAAGGTGACCAGGAATGCTGATAGTCTTGGCAAGGAAAAATTAAAACTAGAACCTTTCCTTTCCCCAGAGGACTTACAGTAGGGAAAAGGGTGAGATACATGAAGTTATGAATACTATGGAAAAGCTGAGTGAGAACGGACCACCCAGTTCCTCCACAGACACATCCATGCTGCTGATCAGGGAGTAGGTGGTAGACAAAAGAAAGGACTTTTCCTTGCCACAGTTCAGATCTATCAGTTAGCAATAGTATTACATCCTAAGAATGGAAATTCATTCAGAAACATTTTAGACAAAGCCCTGGAATAAAGATCAAACAGCAGCTACTAAAATAATGTTACAGACGTATAAAAATATCAACATATTCCATTGCATATATAAAATTTCAGCTATTAGCAATTATCAGAAGATATTAGATTAGACAAGATATTGAGCTAAAAGCACTCTTGTGTTCTCCAGGGAGTATCATTTACTTCTGCATGCCAGTCTTCCCTGTTTCCACAGTCCTGTGCACACAGAGCATCTACTTCCAATCTGGCATCAAGAGAAACCAGTCCTGAACTACACACACACACATACTCACACATAACACACAACATTCTCTCCCACAGACAAAGCTAAAACTTAGGCTTAGGCACGTGTGTCCCAGGAAGTTAATTCTAAGCCTAGACCAAAGGTTCACCTAATCATATTTCACTCTAATCTAAGTTCTGAGGGTTACATATACAAACATCCTTTATTAAAACACATCAGTTGTCTAATATTGCTTCATTTCTACACCCTCCTCTTGGGTGTGCATATGCATAAGCAGCATGCACCAACATTAGTTCAGCACACACAAAGATCCTTCTATTTCTGCAGAAAACAGGAGTCATGGGAATGAACAAACACACACCACTGCAGCAGGGGAGGAACCCCATTAGCTTTCCTTTGCCAGCTTGCACAGTCTCTTAACTCTTGAATAAGGACCAAGGGTGTCATCAAAAACAAAGTCCCACAGAACTCGAATCCAGGACTGGTGATGTGGGAGGTTATCATAATACTCTGCTGCAATCTTCTTCACCTGGAAGAAGAAGAGAGAGAATGAGCTGTTTAGCTGCACAGAGTCGGGTGTGTTTCAACCTTCACATTCAGATCTGATAGCACAGCCATAACCTGAAGTTACTTGCTATTGCTTGTGAGCTTCTGAAGTTCAGCCAAATGAGATGTACATAAATGCATTTAGATACTTCTTAGCAGATTCCTGATGTAAGTTTTGCCTCACAGTGTCATAATTTGAAAGACGATAGATTGCTGCCTTCAGTCAGAACTATTTTGTTTCATTTCAGAGGTGGTAGGATCTCCACAATTATATATTTTATCCACTTAATCGATTGCCAAGACTCCAGCACACTATATTTAAAGCCCTGTTTGCCACTCATTATATTATTCTGTTGAGGGTGCTGGGTAAGAGAGAATTAACAACTGAGAAAATGACAGACACAGCCTTGCCTACACTTTGTTTTCTACCCTGCATTCTGCTACCATGATGCAAATCCAAGAGATGAGCTCCTCCAGCAGGCAAAGAAGATTGCAGGGGTGATCTGTTCTCCTCAGTCTGATATCAAAAATACTGTGAGATTCATTATTAGATCACAAGTCTAATAAAATTTCATCCCTGACATAATTCCCCAAGTCTTAAGACCTCAAAGAAGCCATCACAGAAGCATTGTGCATCATTGGGGTGGTGCTTGTAGTGGGAGTTAGGCCACAACCAGAGGACAGAGGTTTCAAAGCTGGCAGGTTCAGGGGACTGTGAGGATTCCTAAGTTATCAGTTATTACTCCTGCTCCAACTAGATGCTTTGCTTTTTGAACACATTTATGAAGCAGCAGAATCTTTTAACTATAGTACACTTGCACGTAACTGCTTGGGCATGGTTTTATTGCAGCTCCACCTCCTAGACAAACAAAGCTCGCAATAGAGTAGTTTGTCTTGCTGGCAGCATGACTCCTCTTTTTAAAAATTCTGCAGAATTTTAAAGCCAGCTATACTGAACACAGTGCAGACTTCCAGTGAAGAGAGAAGGGGTTACAGAGAAATTTTCATGCAGGAAGAGGGTCTCATCACCACCCGAGGTATAATGGTGGAATCTTAACACAGCATTTGACTGTTTCTGAAAAAGTAAGAATTCCAGTGAAAGTTAAATTATAAGCTAGTATGGCTCCCTGCTAATTACCTCATTAATTCAGTTTCCTAGAAGACACTTCTCTGTGAAGTAGGTTGGATAATGTACAAGACTCATTAAGATCTTTAACCTCTGTACCTCTGTCCCTTACACACTCCTTGTGCTCCTGGTGTGGTAGTACTGTGCTGGAGATGGAAGATTCAGTTCAGGTCTGACTGTATTCTGTCTTTCACTGAATACCTCCAACTTCATAATAATTTTGTCTATCCTGCCTTAAAGCATTGGTTTGTACTTCAAAGTAGTTAATTTTCAGTGGGATTCAGACAATATCAGGATTTCTCCTTAGAGATATTTGTTAATAACTGGAAGAGAGGTGATTTCCAGGTTTCCAAGATCTCTGGAAATGCAGATTTAGTTCTCCATGCTCCTTTTGTGACCCCCATCAGAAATAATTTAATCTGCGTATTGTACCCTCCCTTTTCCCAGTTGCGTAATTGAAATAGCCAGAGGATGAGAGGGAGGACTATTTCAACAGTAAGCTCCCTTAAATGAAGGCTACTTATGAGGCCTGATGCAAACACAAAGATACCCAGCTTTAAAAGCTTCACTCTAGCTCTGACATGGTTATTACCTAGCACACACTTGCTTAGACTTTCCTTCCTACCTCAATTTTAGAAATTCTGCCTGAATTCTGCCTTTCAGCTGTAGTTTAGCCATCATCTACACTATTCAAGTCCATATGGCAAGTCTACAATTCCCTTCTTCTCCAGAGTCACATGCATTTCTTGCCCTCTGAACCAGACCATGTTTTCTTAAATAGTTATATTATTCTGCAGAGCTCTTGACCATGTTATATTCTGACCACCACAAGAGCTTCAGGAAGTTTTCCTATACTGCCCCTTGCACATGGAAGTAGAAGGCTGGAGATTCACAAAAACCAATTTGGCTCCTAGGAACAATGTCTCACGCTGTGTCTTCTGGCTCCAAAGGAAAAATAGTCGTGACAAAACAGCTAAAAATGGCCCAGAGAAGAGGCCAATGAACAGCCTGCCTATGTTCAGCCCAATAGCTTCTGCAAACATGAGCAGCCCCTTGTGCAGGATGGCAGGCACCACTTGCACCACTGAAAGGTCTCTGGGTAGGTCAACTGTGTGAGATGTACAGAAAATACAGAGAGGGGAAGGTGAAACTGCAATAAGGAACAGGGGAAAGAGAAAATTTAATGAATGCAGTCAGACTGGGGGGCTTCTGAAGCGTTTTCTTATAGAAAAGAAGAAAATCTGTTAAGTACATGTTCCCGTCTTGCTATCACAGGAAAGAATTTTAAAATATGTTTCTCTTTTATAATAGATCTATGCAAAAGTTTTCTAGCAAAAACACCTTGTTTTTCATTCTTTCTTTCAGCATCTCCATACATAAGACAGAATTATCACCTTATCTACCAGAAAAACTGGATAATGGGAGGGCAGAAAGTAATTGGGGTTTAATGCAGGCTCCCTTTTAAATGCAACATATATGAGGAGTGACTGAGGGAGCTGGGGTTGTTTGGCCTGCAGAAAGAAGCAAGTCCAGTGAAGGGTGACAAAATTGATCAAGGGACTGGAGCATCTTATGAGAAAAGGCTGATGGAGCTGGGCCTGTTCAGCCTCAAGAAAACCCAACTGAGAGGGAACCTCATCAATATCTGTAAGTATATGGAAGGTGGGTGTCAAGGGGATGGATCCAGGCTCTTCTCAGTTCTATTGAGCAATAGGACAAGATACAATAGGCAGAAACTGTTGCACAGGAAGTTCCACCTGAACACGAGGAAGAACTTCATTACTGTACAGTCACTGAGCACAGGAACAGGTTGCCCAGAGAGGGTGCAGAGTCTGCCTCAGTGGGAATATTCAAGAACCATCTGGACACAATCCTGTGCCCTGTGCTCTAGGATGACCTTGTTTGAGCAGGGAGGCTGAACCTCTCCCATTCTGTGGAAGGATATCATGTTATCAACAAAAGATTGCAAAGTCTGCAGGACAATTACTAGGCTTTGGCACCTGGTATATTGAGGCTTTTCTTCAAGTAGGTCAGGGTGGCAAGGCAAGAGGTCACATCTTTTGGACTGAAACTTTTGTTGTGGTTCTGTGCTTGTAGAGCACAGTGACAGGACCCTACTCCTACTCTTCATACCTGATAGGCACAAAAGTTAAATGCAGCCCAGTATTTCAGCATGGCTGTTACACACTCTTTGTCCTGGGGCTATACAGAAACTAGAGATCCTTATGGCACAAAGCTGCAAAATTACATTTAAAAAGTTCAAAGGCTTATTATAAGAAGTTCCCTCTATAGTCCTACATCTCCACCACAGGATCATGAGCCCTCCTTGGCCATCATAGGGTTAATGAAATCTGCAATTCAAAACCAGCACATCTACCATGTTTTCCAGTCTTGTCTGTCTAATAAATCTGGTTTCATACCATGTCTTTTCCTTTTCCCACAAGCTTAATGAGTAACTAGTTTGCCTCTGGTAACACTGCTGCTTTTATTGCAGCTTCCAGGAGTAGAGTTCCTCCTTCTTCTCCAATCTCCTCTCTCAGTAAGTATATTCAATCCTTCAGACAATGAAGAATGCATCTCTTTACTCATTTGGCAAACAGTGCAATATTTTGTAGTTTTAAGACTTTGTTCAAAGACTAATCTAGTCAACTCTACAGGGTTTTTTCTTAGAGCAGGTCCTTCATTGCAATGTTAAATTTCATGGCCTCTTGTGTAATCTCTCATTATACTAGTGGGACAAGTTCTTACTGCATACTCATGTCACTCATCTTTAATATCCATAAGCTTATGAGCACAGCCTAATTCTTCCTCTTTCAAATCTATCACAGTCCTAGGGTAAAGGTCTTTCCAGTGGCAAACACATTACTCAGAACATTCTGAATGATACACCTGTAACAAAGGAAAAAGCTGAATTTACTTGCCTGATAAGCAAGCTGAAAAGCCAGTTACTTTCCAAGATTAAGATCCAGTTATTCTCAAATCCTATTTCTCCCCTGATCTCTATCATGCAGGATAGATCTTTAAAAAAAGAGATATTTACTAAACTTTCTACTTGCCAATAATTAAAAATAAAAATAGTCTCACTTAGAGGTCATCCATATTACACAATGCAACTATTAGAAATTCAAGTGTCTAAGAGACTAAATCTGAAAATATAGATCTTTGCTGAGTGAAGAATTTGCCAGGAGGTTAAGCAAAGTAGAGCAAGGTGAGGTTTCTTACCTCCTATGAAGTTTAAGATTTACAGTTAATCAGAGAGGATCTGTATCCTTATCTCTTTCCATGAGAGGGGCAAAGATTTGGTTTTTCCTCATTTTGCAGAGAAGAGTAACCAATTTGTTTTAATGGTCAAAGGATTTTCTATGGGAACTGTGTTGCCAAAGAAAATAGAAATTTTAAAAATAGAATTCTGATTAATAGAATTTTTATTTGTAATTGATCACTCATCAGACTCCAAGTCTTCCATATAGTTCTGTCAGGCAGCAGTGATTGACAAGCCTGCACTCTCCTCCACCAGCAAGGCAAGTCTCAGTTGCAAAAGAGCAAAACACACGTGAACACAAGCCCGTGAAATTCAGCTAATAACTCCATCCTCTTTACACAGGAGGGCAGACATTTGCAGCTGCTGCACTGCCTCAAGGAATTAGGCTGAACTATTTGTGGTGTGGGTGGAGAAGAACTTTTCAGGTCTCAATCAGGGCTGGAGCAACAGTCCCAGCAGGTTCGATTAGTCACTCACCTCCCTTGTGCAGGATACCGAGCTAACCTCCTTCTCTTCTATTTTCATTTTGGTAATCTAAGTATCTAAGCCCATCTAACAAGTTTAACATTTGAAACTAAAGCCAAGCACATGCACTTCCTCACTGAGCTACCAGGTATATCAGTGATGGGAGTGCCTCACAGAAAACTTCATATCTGAGTGTGGCTGCTGTACCAGCCTCACCAGGAATAGGCAGCGACTCCAGGACAGACCTCCAGCAGCAAAAGGATGAATGAAACACAATTGCAGCCTATATAGAGGCTTCCCACACTCTTCTACACAAGAAAATCTCCCCTTGGTTTGAATCTCCTCTCAAGGAGTGTTCCTGTGATGGAGAACAGGAACCCACAGAGCAGGGTTTGCCCAGGTTTGCCATCACACAAGTTGCACGTGGTATCATTAGTGGGGAGGTCACAGCTCCTGAGCCTCAGGCTCCTCAGCTCTACCTCCATCCACCTCCTATGGATATTGCAGTAGCAGTTCCCAGCTTTGCATCAGCTCACAGAAAGATGTTTTCCTCTATTACGTCAGAAAACCTGTGTGTAGGAGCAATCCTTCGAAGTCACGTACCTCTAACACTGTGAGCACCTGCTGAGGAGCCCTTGTATTAAAACACACCAGAGCAGCCACACACCTGGAGGGAGACTGAAAACCATTCCTAGACACCTGGGCTTTGCAAATTTGATTCCCACAACTGATAAAACATAAACAAAAAGGGGTTTGCCTTTCAAAGGAGGAAAGCCACAGCACTTTCCCAAGGACAGACCAGGCCTCCTCAGTTTCTGTGGGTGGGGCAGGAGAGCTAAAAGGAGTCACAGAGAGTGCGGCTTTATTTTCCAGTGCTATCTGTGTCAGGCTGGAACATGCCCCCAAAATTACGTCATCTCAAAAACAGAAAAACTTTTCTTTGATGTTAATCAAGCAATATAGTTAGCAGATTGATCATTAGACAAATTTCAAGTAGCAATTGCCACCTGCCTCCCTTTAGACGGGTCTTTAAACTTCCAAAGAGTTGAAACTTAGTGGCTGAGGGATGTAAATCGAGACTTTTAAAGCCATGTTGGAGGATTTTATCATGCAAAAGGTATTCCTCAAGCCCTCTGAGGATCAGATGCTCTATTTGCATCAAATAAACTATTGCATTTAATAATTATTACAGCAGTTTGATAGCCACTTCTCTCAATCTCTGGCTTAAAACTAATTAGAAACCAATCCAAAAAGCTGTTCTCTTTTTTTCCCCTGTTTTTTCTTAAATTTACCAATTGCTGTGATTTGGAGTGTTTTCTTTGAACTAGTTTAGCAGCTCTCATAAAAATCCAACTCACTTATGCTCATACTCAACTTACCATGGGCAATCTGCATCCAGGAATGCTGGGGAAGTCATGATGCTCCATGTGGTAGCCTACATTGAAGGTGAGCCAGTTCAGAGGTCCGTAATAAGAGTATGTCTCATATCCTTTTAGGAACATGTAGTGTTCTGCTATGAAGTGCCCAGAAATGGGATGAAAACCCAAGCAAAGAATTGTACCTGCTATTAAGTAAATAACAGGTTTGAGCCCCCACAGGTAGTAAATGATGAGGTCTATAGAAAACTGGACGAGAGCATTAAGAATTTCCATCCGTGTAATTGCTTTGGGGTTCACATACAGCGGTCTCAGACTGTAGAACAGAGGTTGGAGGAACAGCCAAAGCAGTTTCCGGAGTGGGGTGCAGAAAAACCAGCCCTCAAAGTCTGTGGGAATGTCCACATCCAAGCTGTCCCCTCCCAGATACCGGTGATGGTCAATGTGGTATTTCTTGAAGGAGGCAGAGTAGGGGATGCCAATGGGCAAGTTGGCAAAGACTGCGAACCATCGGTTCCACTTGGCCTGCTTGTTCCCAAAGGCCACGTTGTGTGAAATATCATGGATGGCAAGGGTCAGGGAATGGTTGATGCAACCCCCAAAAGCATAAGCCCAGAAGAAAATCCATTTCCAAGATAAGTCTTTCACCAGGTAACATGCCAGCAGCTGCATGAAAACCATTCCAGATACAATCCACTTTAAATGTGGATCTGGTCCCATCAGACTCTTGATCTCTGGATACTTTGCTGAAGGGAAAAATGCAGAGAAAAACTTGGTTAGATCATCATTAGGTAAACACAAGCACCACTGTGACTCTGTTTTTATCACACTATGTTTGAGGCCCTGGTTTTATAAAATGCTAATTCCAAATTTGGGTTGCCACTATGGTGAAAGTTTTAGTAGTCCCAGCATCATGTCCAATTGTGATTGATATTGATATTTATAGACATATTAAATGGTCTCTCTGTGGCATCATGTGCCTTCCCCACAATGAGTATTGCTGCACTGTGATGAGCAGTAATATGCCAAATCCCACGGGACTTAAGCTCTAAGAAACACCCTCTGTCATGTTTTTAATGTCCTTTTGTATTTTGCTCAGATGTTATTTTCCACTAAAGGGATACAACTCAACTGCCTTCTTTGTAGCCCTTTTCACACTGTTGTTTCAAACACACAAGCAGAGGAGAGAGCTGAGCAACAGGCTCACCAGGTTTTGCTCTGTGGTTAGATGACAAACACAGCATTTAAAAAAAATTCCTAATTATCTGAGTGTTTACCAGTGCTCACAACAGGTACAACTCTTCACACATGGTAACATCACAGTAAAGTCAGTAATATTATCAGGATTTTGTAAGGCATGGAAAATATTTCTCTGTTGCCATGTCACATACCAAAAGCATAAAAGCCACATAGATTATCACACAACAGCTTCATGAGGCCTCACAAATACTGCAGCACAGTGCCAGAGAGACATGGGCTAGGCTTGCAAGTCTGACTCATGTCAGGCCAGGGCCAGCTTACAGATCTTCAGTCCCACCAGCCATTCATCTGTCCTTTAAAAAGAAAATAAAATACAGAGTACAGTTGATCCTCAAGGTGCTGTTCACTGGTTCACATCTCCTTTTTGCAAATCCACACTTCTCACTTCCAGTATTAACTTGCACATGATTCCTTCTGCTGCCCTATGGCTTTTATCCACATACTGACCTCCCTCCTTTAACTCATACTTTGCATTTCTCACTAATTGCAGCTTACACAGATAAGTGCATAGAGAAGTCACTCATTCTGAACCCTGAAGTTACACAGTGTCCCTGTGAGTTTCATGGGCCCACTTTATGAATAGAAAAGTAAACATCATCTGACTGTCACAGTATAATACCAATACAATAAAATCAGATTACAATGATCTGCATCTATGCAGCTGTGTCTACTATAAGCAAAGGCTGGAAACAATACATGTAATTTATGTGACCTTGAAAGCAGTGGCAGATACTGAGTGCTGGATGCAGAGAAGTTTTTTGTAGAACCTGAGAAGTTTACAGAAATTCAAAGAGATGAACTGCTACTTAAAAGAAGCAGGTTAATGTGGTAATGCTCTGCAACCATTCCAACAATCCTTGAGCCTCTTGGCCAACTTCAGTCCATTTTGACAGAAATTAGAGATTACAAAGATTAGAAAAGTGCTGTGGAAGATGAGGACAAAGGAGATGTTCTCAAATCTTGTGAGGACAAGGAGGTCAAGGTCACCATGAGGAGTATTCAGGCAAGAGAGATTTTCTAAGTTCTGGGAAAGCTGTAGTGAAAGTTCCTGTCTTTCTAAAGTCAGACAAATCTTTTTGACAAAAATCTCCAGAAAGTCCAGGAGTGTTTTTGGTTCACTATTTTGTTTTTCATTGCTGTTTTCACCATTCTTGAAATTATATTTTTCACACCAATAAACTTAAAATGCAAAAGTTGTTCTCTAGCACCTGAATAGGTACTAAAGTTTTACACCAAGTGCTGCTTATGCAAAGTTCACTCCAAAGCATAACAATATAATTACCTGGTCGGAAAGAGTGTTACAGTCATACAGTTTTATGTAGCTTAATCTCTTTCTTAGGGGCATCAGTCCAAAAGCCAGAAAATGCTTTAGTAGGTCAAGCCACCTCAAATGTTGTCACATCATAGAGCTGGTAGAGATAAGTTACTGCAGTCACCAGAAGAGATGAAATATAAAACAACTAAATCTGTTCCTCAGCCTGGTCAAATTGAGGCCACGTTGACCCCCCCACCCTAAAAAAAAAGCCCAAAAAAGAAATTTTAATGGGACGGGGAAATTGCTTAGAGATGCTTCATACTGGCATTTTAAAATAATGGAAGTTTTTGACCTATTTCTTTCTGTGGCAACCAACAAGGACTGGATTCCATTTAAAAGGTTCCAGAGCAGTCACTGCCAAATGGCAGCAACAGTGTGTGCAAGCAGCAATGCAGGCACGTTGCACTTATCACAGGTGACAGCTATTAAGTAACTTGCCAGGGTTTAATATTAAATTCAACACATGATTAACTCCAACAGTAAATTTTTGCATACTAATCAAACCACAGTACTGTGGCTGTTTATCATTAATACTGATAAAGCCATCCTGCTTCCACGGCATGGAAAAATTTCAGGTTTCTCCTCATGGTGAAACCATGGCTTGGGCAGGGGGGTGGTGCTGGTAAGCTCACTGGAGGCTAAATGCTCCACTGGTGGAGTAGCCTGCCAGAGACCTGCTAGTTCAGGAGCACTTCAAATGTAGAATGTTGAATGCTGACCCTTTTCAAACTTAAGGCCAAGCACTCTTCAGCAAGACACATTTTATACCAGAGTAAGTGATTGTGATGACTACAATTTATGTACAATGTGCTGACACAAAGTTATGATAACACAAATTTTTATCTCATTTTTCTACTGTACTTATGCCTTGAAGTTAGTGAAAGAATCCTAGTAAGGCAAGAGCCTCGCTGCTGAAAAGCCTGGACATCCCTGTAAGGCTGCTGTGACAAGTGTCTGTAGGTGCAAACCAGGAATCACCCACCTGCACAAAAAAAAGGTAATAGAGAATCAGAGGCACAGAGAGAGCATGGAAAGAGGAATAAAAACCCAACTCCATCATTAATCCCTTCTAAATGGGGAGGGGGAGTGGATGAAGGTGTGGACACACAACAGGGGACAGGACACAACACCTACAGTTATGTGACTGCATGGGACCAAGTTTTGCCCTTTAAAATCCAGTAAGAACAGGCCCCTATGGTTTGAGAGACCCAGCTACTCTGGTATCTACACAGCACATCCTCCAGCCTCCAGCTCATTAAGGAAGTCAGGTCAGCAGATAGTTTATCCACGTGTGCTGCTTCTAGCTGTCCAGACTGAGCCACTGTACTGCTGTGAGAGGGTGGGGACACTGGTGTAGATGTACAGCAGTGCACGAGGGTGACTTTTCTGTCTCCAAGGTCACACACTGCCAAAGCAGCACAGGCACTTTAGTAGGTGAATGTAGTTACTAACCCTGCCCAGACAGCTCCACAGTCCCTCTGTTGCACGATGATCAAAGACAGCATTCCCCACTCTTACAAGTCAAGAGAGAACAAATGCTGCAAGTATACTTTCAGAAGGGTTCACAATTCTGAAACAACCAATTTATTGAATTAACTTTTCACAGAGATCACTCCACTGTTCTACACATCTTTCATTAGGCAGGTCTCATTCACCAAGTGCCTAAACTGACGAATTAGTCTGACTATGTATTTTGTTCCATTGATTCCTCTCTCTGGAGATCCAAGAACACTCCTCATAGCCATACAGTGATCCCCAGTTAGGGTTGGTGCAATTGTTCCTGGACAGGCCATTGGTTGCCAGGTCCTGCTGTTCCTCCTCCTCAGGAGATAGCAAATACCTTGCTCTGAACTCTCACTCATCCTCTGTCCTGCTGACGCTGTCCCTGAGATAACTCAGGCAAGTCCCAATGATGGCACCAGACACAATTTCTCATTGATGTGACATCACATACTTCACACTTGCACATTTTGGTACATGTGGCGTTTGAAAGGGAACAAGAGTAGGAGCTGTCCACAGAGACAGTGGTGATGGAGGTTTAAAGGAGCAGCAGCCTTGTCCACATCCATGAGAAACTAGTTGTAAAAAGAGAAGAAATTTAATTTCTTAATTTTCCCTTCTTTTCACCCCAAGTACAGCATGCTGACACAGTCAAAGTGGACATACTCCTCAGGATAAGTCACTTAGAAGGTTTGTTAAACGGAAGGAGGGAAAAAAAAAATGTGATACTGCTGTCCTGGACTACATTCTATTGATTATGAGTCCCTGCCAAAACAGATAAGAGACACCAAGCACAAGATGTAAGCTTTACTACTCCATGTCCTGTGTGGGAGCTGGTATTTGTACCAAATAAATGAACAAAAAAAAGAAGACAGTTTACTAACATTATAGTGTTTTGCCTTGTAGCAGCTCAGCTTAAAAATATGCTTATAAAAGCACAGCACACCCAAGTCCTCAGCGAACAACACAGATGAGTTGGAGCAAGTCCAGAGGATGGCCATGAAAATTGTCAGAGGGCTGGAGCACCTCTCCAATAAGGAAGGGCTGAGAGAGCTAAGAATGGAAACTGTTCAGCCTAGAGAGGAAAAAGGCTTTAAGAAGACCTTACTGCCTTTCAACACCTAATGGGGGTTTATAGGAATGATGGGGACTCACTGTTTAGTAGGGCTTGTTGTGATAGATCAAAGGGTAATGGTTCCAAGCTAAAAGAGGAGACATTTAGTGTAGACATAAGGAAGAAATTTTTTACAAAGATGGTGGTGAAACACTATTGCCCAGAAAGCTTGTAAATGCCCCATCCCTGGAAATGTTCAAGGACAGGTTGGCTGGGGCTCTGAACAACCTGATCAAGTTGATGATGTACATGGTACTCAAACTATTCTATGATTAATTCTATTATTGATTCAAGCAATGCATGAGACAAGACACAGGTAGGATACACAGAGGACAATATGCATGAAAACATCTTCTGGTTTTTCACAGTCTCCTGTGAAAAAGCCATTCCAGTACACAAAATAATAAGAAACATTTTTGGCCCAGCTGGTTGCACTGAAGTTTTATATGTCCACTGTGCAGGGACAAGAGTTTTAATCTTGTATTTGTCACCCACGAGCTTCTAAATAGCTTAGTGCTAGCTGGTCCAAGGGCAGCAGGTCACCCAGAAGTGGCCACCAGAGGGAAAGTACCACAGTGGTGCCACTCCACCAGTGTCAACAGAGGTGAACGATATCAACACATCACTGTGTGGGCAGCTGCAACCTGTTTGCTTATGTTTATTAGCTAGTTCAGAGTAAAGAGATGTAGGAAGGCTAGAAAGAGGGCTTCCAGCTCCTTCTGAAACAAAAATCTGCAATATGGACTAAGCCAAAGCCTTTGGTTGCACTCAATACATTTCCCTTAGAAGACCACAAATGTCTAAATCAGTCAATTTCTGCCTGTGTGATTTATTTCAAAGGTGATGTCCACAGGGAATTGGCATGAGCACTGGGACAGCAGCTCTTCTGGGTGCACTCATCAGAGGATGTGCACAATCAGGGGCAGCACCATGCCCACACACTGCAGCATAAAGGGCAAACGTAGTTTCTTTACCAGAAGCATATGTACCTCAGAGCTTTGATTTTAGCTAAGGATATAATATATTGCATATTTCAGTAGGTACAGCTTATCAGAATTTTCATAAATGTAAGGTTTAAAAAGGCAACAGAAGAGACAGCCAGAAGAAACAGCAGATTAATCTCTAAATAAGAGAGCAGAGCTGGAAGCTAGATCAGTTAAATGCTAAAATAAAACGGATTTTGGCTTTTAAATTTTGTTCTACCCCTCCCCATGGGCTAACATCTCAGCCTTCCTACAGGATAAAGTACATATAAAACACTTGCACCATCTCCACTCCAAAATAACTTGCCAAAGGACTAATTACATAACTATTAAGCATTCTTGGATGTTAGATCATATTCAGATGCTCCTGGTCTATCCTGAGCAACACTGATTTGGCTCTCCTCCTCAGCAGCAAACAAGTGCTTCCCTAAGGATCCTGTGAGGCAAGAGAATTTCTGACCAACTTACAGCAATTTTATAAAGTTTTATAAAGCTTTTTATTTTATACATCCAGCCCATGGTACAAATATGATCTCACTTTTCCCATGCTGCAACATATTGCTCATTGCTTGCATTTGGGAAATTGTTTGCAGGTGAAATGAACATACATTGTATGATTATGGTGTTACCTGCATTTAAGCAATGATTTTTTCATCTCTCAAGAGTGAAAAGCCATTAACACTTCCCATTGAGCAAGAGCATAGTTTTTCCAAGTCTTTCAGTCCAAGAAATCCTTACTGACAAAAAGTAGAAACCCCATTTCTACTAGATGTCCTCTCTATGTTATATCTCCCCCAATAGCATTTTTGTAACTATACAGAAAGGCTGAGCAGATCTAGATGAAACAACTTTTCCATCAGGAAGTTTTTAACCAGCTCTTTCCCTAACAGAGCTTACTGCAGCATTACACAAATTCCAGTCCTGACACAAGGCAGTAACAGGCTTTTCATAAACAAGACAGCGAGAGAATAGCAATGAAACAATTCCATTTCATAAACCGAGAAGCGTGAATAACGTGTTCAGGAACACGAATAACGTGATCGGGGTCGAAGTGCCAGCTTGGCAAGAGATCTCCGCTCCAAATCAGAAGCAGTTGCACCCAGACAGTACTAAGCACTAGCTACATTTTAATTAGATACTACAAAGAGATAAGAGAAAAAGTATCTCCTCTCCCTTGTGCAAAATGTTCATCTATTTGCTGGTGTAATCATAGCCCTTAGGAATCACAACTCTCATCTAGTGCAACAGTGTCCTGCACAAAGCCAGTTTCCAGCCAGCCTGGTTGATAAACACTGCTCATATCTCTGCAGCTCAACTGGAACTGGTTGCCCAGAGAAGCTGTGGATGGCCCATCCCTGGAAGTGTTCAAGGACAGGTTGGATGGGGCTCTGAGCAACCTAACTAGCAAATGATGTCCCTGCCCATGGTAGGGAGACTGGACTCTGGGAGCTCTCATTCAGACACAGTCACTGACTACAAAAGTCTTACAGACACCTGGGCTCCTAACTCTTAAGCCAGGACAAACAACTTTGTGTTGAACATTTTTAGCTGTAGATGCTCTATAGGAACATATTGGGGCAATAGCCTAGGAAACATCACTTATGTAGAAAGAAACTGCCTTATGTGTTTGTCAGTTTGCCCATTTTTTTTCCTAACGGATCATTTCCATTTAAATCCAAGTAGCCACGCCTGAGAGAGACCAACATTTTAAAAAGCAGCAGCCCAGAGAACAATCAAGTTTCAGTGCTTAGCAACTAAATCATTAACCTATTGGGAAGGAAATACTTCCTTTACCAGCATGGAATGCTGTCCCCAAGGCATTGTTGTACACAGAAATGTAAAATACATGGATTTTTATAGATATTTGTTCATATGTATTTAAGATTCTTACTGTGTACTCCAGCATAGTAGACACAACACTTCGGTAACTAGATACTCTGAATACTAGGTGACTTTAGGCTTTGAATAATAGAGTGAAGATCATTATACAAATATTATGTGGGGTATAAGGATAGTTTCAGTAACTTTTGGTAACATTTTAGTGTGACACTAGTTTTATAATCCATTCTGCCTCATTAGACACAGATCGTTCATGTCTCTCTATGTTGTATTTCTCTCTGCCCTTCCTTCTACTCCCATGGCTGGGGCAGGAGAAGCTGTTAAGGAGATGGATCTTGACTTCAATTGTTTGTTCTTAAATACGGAGTGAGCAAAACCTCTGCAAGTGTGCCGCTGAAGAGTCCTAAAAAGAGTTTGCTGCAACAAGTGAGTCCAAGTACTTCCTTAGAGCTTCATCATGGTTTGCACTCCCCATTCTACAGCACAACCAAAACGGCAAGAGAGCGGCAAGGGCAGAGACCCACCATACACTCTCCTATCCGTAGCTCACCAAAATGTAGTCCCCTTGACTGAAGGGATGAGGAGCTCGATACCAAGAAGCATCATTTGCTATACTGATGTAATTTGACTATCGTGGTAGCATAGTAAAATTATTATTATTTCCTTGGATCTAATTCAAACCTGGATGTGGATATTCCACCACTGCAACTACACCAGAAATGTTTTTGTAATTTAGATTAATCCTGGATTAATCTGCAAGATTGTGGAGGAGTTAAAAAACTGGACCTAATTAGCATATACCTTGTGCAGCAACTCAGTCAGAAGGTCCGCTGCCTTTTTATAAAGTTCTTTAAAAACTTTACCCTAACCATTAGAGGGAAGAAAACAAAACGACCAACCCAGCCAAATGAAAAGAGGGGAAAAAAATCAAAATCTTTTTTATTAATAAAAAGTTGAAAATGTATTTTAGGAGATGCGCAACAATACTCTGTGACAATTCTGAATTATCAGTTATTCTCAAAAACGATCTTCAGAACAGCCCAAATCCACCCACAAAAATAAACCCACCACACTCCTGTGCGCAGTTAAGCGCTGCGTGTACACCACGTAAATACAGGAGTGTACCTTGTCCCCGACAAGCAGCGGGCACTTGCTGTTGTTCTCCAGCAGACCAGACCCGCATGCCCGTGTACTTTCACGCACTACCGAGGCACCGGGAACACGTGCCCGCAGGAGGGCTCCCAGCCCGCGCCCGGGGCACGCCCGGCGGAGCCGCCGCCCGCCCGGACCCCCCGACGGCAGCGGCCGCTCCCGGGCGCGGTGAGGGCAGGCGGGCACCAGGCACAGTCCGTGTCATCGCTGCCACCCGGTGACTCGGCTCGGCACAGCCGGGCTCCATTCGGCCGCGGCATCCCCGCCGCTGCCTCCAGAAGGCAGAGAGTCGGGAGTGCTACACTCCTCGGGGGAAACACCCAACAGCCCACCGGGCTGCGGCACTCACTCTCCGCAGCCTGGACACCAGTCCGAGCCGCACCGACACCGGCGGTCCCGGCGCGGACCTCCCGCCCCGCCCGTCCCTTCCCGTCCAGGAGCGCAGCCCAGCCCGGCTGCCCGAGCCGCCGCGGCCGCTCCCGGGCTCCCCGTCGTACCCAGGATCTCCTTCCTGCGCTGCGTGTGGGGCTGCTCCGTGTAGACCCACTCGAAGTCATCGCGGGTGACACGGTTCCCCATGGCGCCGGCTGCGCGCCCCGCCGCGCCGCGCTGCCCTTATAGCTCCGCGCCCGCGGAGGGGCGGCTCCTCCGCCCGCCCCCGCCCCGCGGCCGCCGCAGGCGGGCACCGGGACAGCTCCGCGGCTCTCCCGGCTGCTGTCAGGGGGAGTCCGGCGGGAAGAGGGTGCCTCGGGGTTGACTCTGGGGACGGGCGGCCGGGGCTCGCCGTGCTGCAGGGACCTCGCAGACAGCCGGAGAGGTGTGTGGGGTGGGCGTGTTTGCAGGGCAGCAGGGATCCCCGCCGTGCTGCTGCCAGGGCTCTACAGACACCACATCCATCGCTGCCCGGGGCGGCTCCAGAGCGCAAGGGGAGCTCCAGCGATGCAGGTCCCCAGGCGCTTGCGGACGCAGCTTTTGGAAAGCAAAGGTAGTCCAAACGCCATAAATCCAGAAACAGAGCCCTAAGTAATATTTGGATTAGGGCAAAGCCCAGTTGTGCGAGCTCCTCCCAGGGTTGGCAGACCTAGAACAGTGCAAAGGCGACATCGGCTGACACACATTTCCTTGGCGCTCTGACAATCTGCATGAGCTGTCCCGGTAAATCCAGCCCTTGGCTGAGCAACGCTTCACTCCCCATAGTCTGCGGCCCATTTCCCAGGTACTGTCCCCTGTCGAGCAGCAGGAAATCACACTGCTACCTTGGTAACAAAACCAGGCAAAGGACTTGCTAACCTTAAAACCAAGGTAACCTTGTGTACCTCTCTAGCCTCTCTGATTCACAGAGTTACACGTTACACAGTGATGTTTCTATACACATAACCCAAAATTAAAGTGCTGCCCTTGTTCCCACTGTTCTTTTGCAAGTCCACACCTGACCTCCTGTCCATCTTCACTCATTACCCCTATCCCTATCATTAGTCCTTCCAACAACATCACATGTGGATCAGCTCCAATTTTGTTTCATTCTGTTTCAATACAAAAGTCTCTAGCACCCTCCATTCCATCCAACCCTTAAAAATGCCTATTACAGATAGGAGTTAAAAGGAACAAAAAACAGGCTTGAAAGTATGAGATGTAAATATTTTTCAGCAAGAATTTTTGCCTACAAACACTGGCAACACTATCACCTCTAATTTTAGCCTAGTGGAACTATTTCAGATCTCTTAGTAGAACAGTTACTCTAATGGCTAAAAAACACTAACAATGAAACAACCCACAAACCCAAACCCCTGATGCTTGACTGCTAGAAAGCTTTAGGAAGCTTTTTTGAGAGTTGGGGATTTTTTCCCTGTCTAAATCACAGACTTACAGAATCAGCAGAGTTGGAAGGGACACACAAGGACCATTGAGTCCAACTCCCAGCCCTGCACAGGACCATCCACAAGAGTCACACGATGCACTTAAGAGTATTATCCAAACACTTCTTGAACTCTGTCAGGCTTGGTGCTATTCCAGCCCAACCACGGTCTGGGAGAAGAACCTTTTTCTAATATCCAACCTAAACCTCCCCTAACACAGCTTCAGGTCATTCCCTCAGGTCCTGTCACTGTCACCACAGAGTAGAGATCAGTGCCTGCCCCTCCTCTTCTCCTCACAAGGAACTTGTAAGTGCAGTGAGGTCTCCCCTCAGTCTCCTCCAGGCTGAACAGACCAAGTGTCCTCAGCTGCTCCTCACACGGCTTCCCCTCAAAGCCCTTCACCATCTTTGTTACCCTCCTTTGGATGCTCTCTTATAGCTTAAAATGTAAACCCTTGAATGATGACAGGCACAGAGCAGGTTGAGTGGAAGGACTATGGTGTAAAGGGAAACAGTTTTATCCACAGCATGAGCAGGAGTTTAAACATTTTGCTGTTACAGCTCAGCTCTCTGTAAGTACAATGGTTTCTTCACTATTGCTCCTGCACAAGGTTGGTGCTTGTCCATGAAGTTGCAAGGTCCAACCCAGATAAGGGACATTCAATCCAAGTTAAGGTTATTACGTGTTTCTAGAAGAAATTAGTTGTTTAGAGAGCAGATGCATCAGTATCTCAGCCTAAACCTTTAATTGGCTCAAACGTTTTGGTGTGTTGACAGTATTGGTGGAGACACTAAATGTGATGACACCCTTCTGTCACTTCCTGCTCAGGTGTACTGAAGGTGACTAAGAAAGAAAATAGTGGAGCAGTCCATGCAGTTACAAGGAAAACAAGTATGACTTCACCCCAAAGCTTGTTCAATAGGACAGTGCTATTGCATGTGGTAAGTTACACATGGAAACTTAAGTATCTCCTTTGTAGGCAAGCAGCATCTCCTTCATGTAGCTCATTAGTATAGACTCACCCTGACCACATAAGAAGAACAGAAAACAACTTTTCTGTCTCCAGTGAGTTGGCATCTGGTTTTGAGAACATGATTTCATGCTTTATATTTCTACAATAAGCCAAACAAATAATACTAATTCAAGAGTAATTGTGGATGCCAGACAAACAAGAAACACCAGCTTTAGATTGTCTTCTAGAATTAGCAAAAGTATTACCCAGCTCTGACCGTTTGGCATCCTTAGTTTTACAGCATCCTAGTAAAATCATTCACAATAGAAAAGAGAGGAAGGGGTGTTCATGTCACCTAGCAATAACAGCCCTTTTAATGAATACTGTAATGAATGTGAACTCCACAGATTCACAAAGTCACTACGCTTTACACAGTTCAAATGTGCAGTTCAGTTCATAGTCGGGTTCTCTTAACTGTAGCCTCCCTTTCTTATTTAATTTCCCATACTTGTTCAGGATTTCTGGGAACTATTGGGAAGCATAGCTGAGGGAACTTCCTAACACACTCAGGAGGAAGAGCACAATTGCTGACTCTGTGCAAGGTACCATCAAAATATCTCATTTACATAGTTTTAAGTACACATCACACTAATCTCCAGCATTGCAGGGTAAAACAGACAAAAATCCTTTGCTCCACTGAGGACATGGCCTACAATATATAGCTCTGAGGCAGGACATACTCGTCCACACTTCCACACATCCAGGCAGACTCACCCTTCCTCACTCAAAGGTGCTTATCCATCAGCTGGCTTCTCAGCATGAATGTATTTCTGCTACACAACCCAATTACTTCCTTTTTCTGCTCATGGAAAGGACAGGTGACAGCAGGAACACCTGCATACATCTCCTAGTGACTACTGCCAGCCTTGGGAGTTTGAGGTATGTTAATTCTGCCCTGATGTGCAGGTCTTAACTCCTCTTCCTGTGGTTGCCAACAACTAATCTTTGTTAAAGTTGTTGTTCTGGACCTAAATAAAGTTGTCTGGGAATTTTATCTCTAAATAAAGTGTTTTATCCTCTGAAGTAAGAGCTCCATGTTCCATGACAGACTTGTATTTTCATTTACTGCATTAATTACTTTCTTCTCTGTCTGTATAAATTGAACCTTCTTTCACTACCAGAAGAAAACATAGCTATAGTATTTCCTTTTTTATTATAAGATTTTGCTGTCATTTTGAGTTGGGTATCACTCTTAGACTTGATGCAACTACTGCCAACATTTACAACGTGACGTATTTTATTGGACAAAATCAAATTTTCATAGGCAGCAGAGTTTGTAGATGAGCCAGTCAACACACACCCACAGCGAAGTAAGCTCAGGAGGAAACAGTTTGCCAATAAGACGTCGTTTGTTTTCCCCCCTCACCTGTGCTGACCCTTCCTGGGGTCATCCTGGATTTCTCTTTCCATTGGGTTAACTCTATGCTAGAGTTGTGAATTGAACTGACCAAACAAAGGTGGTGAGGAACTGGAGCAAGAGCCTTAGGAGGAGAAAGGCGCGTTCCTTTTGGCAGGGTTAAGCTGTTGGATACACTCAGTTGTATTACCTGTAAGGCACCCTTCATACAGCCCAGCTGTTCACAACAGCCCGGCCCACGGCGAGCCCTGGTGGATGCTGGCAGGCTCATGGTGTCCCTGCCCAAATGAGACCTGAGGTTGGTTCCAAGAAGCAAACACCTCCCCAGGAGACGGGCTCACTGCTGCTGCTCACCGCTCCTCCCCTGCCCACAGCCTCCCAGCACCCGACCTGTGCGGAGCCGCATCACTGCCCAACTCCCGCAGCCCTGGGAACGCTGCTGGCCTAGGCAGGGGAGAGGCAGCGCGGCCTGCACCGGCTCCTGCACGGCGAGGCTGCCGGGCCGGGGGGCGGCTGTGCTGCCCCGGGGATCCAAGGACAGCTCCCCTGCAGCCAGGGCTCGGCTCGCCCCGTCCTGCGGCAGTGGGGGCCCGCACGGGGCCCGCAGCGAGCCGGGCTCATTCGGGGCGAGGAGCGGGGCTGAGATTGCCTCGGCGCCCCCGGCCGTCCCGCAGCGAGCCCGGCCCGTTCGGGGCGGGGAGCGGGGTCGGGATCGCCCCGGTGCCCCCGGCCGTCCCGCAGCGAGCCCGGCCCGTTCGGGGCGGGGAGCGGGGATGGGATCGCCCCGGTGCCCCCGGCCGTCCCGCAGCGAGCCCGGCCCGTTCGGGGCGGGGAGCGGGGTTGGGATCGCCCCGGTGCCCCCGGCCGTCCCGCAGCGAGCCCGGCCCGTTCGGGGCGGGGAGCGGGATGGGGATCGCCCCGCCGCAAGCGCAGCGCGCCCCCTGCCGCCGCCGCGCCGCCACCGCGCCCCGCCCGAGCTCCGCCGCCAGCGCGGGCAGGGACCGCGCCCGCCCCGCCCCGCCCCGTCCTCGCTCTGCCTCCCATACACGCTTTCTTCCATCCCAAAAGCCCGGCCGCCACTCGAAGGTAGCGACCGCTGGAGGGGTGGCTGAGGAAAGGCTCGCTTCGCAAGAGCGACAGACTTGGTTTGGTAGCGCTCGAGTGTTCTCGCTTCCTTTAGAAATACGTCCTTAAGGGATTAAAAAATGTTTTGTCTGGAGGTTAACAAATGCGGGGCTGCTGTAGCTAACGATACCACTGTGATCCAGTACATAATGTGTTTAGACAGATCGCTTCCGCAGAATTCACATAGAAACAATTTCCTCTTCTAGATAATTTTTTTCTCTTTGCTTTTCTAAAGAGTCACAATTTTCCTACAAAGTAATTTATTACGGAATGCTGTCCAGAGGATTTACAATTGCTTTCTCTCACACGAGAGTATTTCAAGAAGCTTTACTAGCATCCTGACACAAACTCTTGAGTGGAGAGCGGGAACTAGACTTCTACAGCAAAAATTTAAAATACATTAAGTTGCAAAAACGTTTGTAATCTCCTCTCAAATACGAGAACCTAAGGGGTTCACTGCGAACAAGTCCTCAGAATTATGAGAGAACGTGGGTCCTGTGAAGAAAACTTCTCTTCTTCCCCTCTAACCATCGATGCCACACTTCTCTGAACGCTCACCCTGCTCCACGCCGCTGGTCTGTCTGGCAGTGCTCTCTGGACTGCAGCTCAGCCTCGCAGATCTGCTTTCCCAAACCTATTTCCCAATACTCAGGTTTCAATCTGAGACACTTAAAGCCTTTCATTTCAGTGCTGCTGAGCTCACTTCTGACAATAGGAGTGGCACGGGGTTAAGAGGGATACTTGTTCAGCCTCTTGAAGTGAGAGACTAAATTTTGAGTAGAGGAAGAAAAAAGCCACTTGAAAATGTCTCGCTGTGTGTATATGTAGCGTGGATGTGTAGGAGGAATTGCCTCTGCAGGGAACAGTTAGAGAACAACTTTGATAACAAAGTGTATTGAATTCCAAAGATTGTCATACAGTTTATTTTTAAGAAATATTTTAGTATTTATATTGTAGCAACATATACAGACCCTCCAAGATGGACTAGAGTTTGACAATAAATTCACAAAGTAAAATTACAATCTTTCTTCCGATGAGTTACAAATCCTTCTAGTATAATCGCAGTAGAAAAAGCATTGATCAGCTTTGCCCATGCCTAAAGAGTGTAAGATTTTCCTCATAGTTGAGCAAACTGTCAGTCGAGTCACAATACCTATTTCCTTATGGAAACCTAGCTAAGTTGGTTTAATGAAACAAAATTAAAAAATAAATAAATAGCTGCCCTTGGGCTTTCCTTGAGACTGCAGTATTTTATACCTTATTTATTTATTTTTATTTAGCCTCGTTCATTTCAATCTATTTTTCGTTTAAAATGTAATATTAACTCTAGAGTTACATCTTCCTTAATGCTACAGGGATCAATCTGATTATTTCAATAGAAGCCGAGAGTTGAGCACTTTCCAGCATCAGGTCTGTAACCCAAGGGAATGCGTATGCGGGAGAAGAGATAAGGAAGCCCAGCTATTTGCAGGACAATCAGCATGAATAGGAGCTGCAGATTTGCTCCGTGGCCCCAGGGAGCAGTGTCAGCAGTTAGGACACCCATTCACATACATTGCCTGTGCTGGCAGGTGTGAAATTGTACCATGCTGGCTCAACTAATAGGTATTATTTGCCCAGAAATTTCTGCTTTTTGTGTTGTCAACAATTTGCAAGATACGGGCTATTCGTATGTCCACACACGTGTCCTACACGTTAATGTAATATGACTCCTTCGTGAAGATTGAAGATTTTTGGAAGGGTAGTTTCATACCCTCAGCCATGAAATCAGGAATGGAGGACAAAAACTTCATTTATGATCATCAGATTTAAAATTAAATAATATAATTATTTGTTTTTTTCATTCATAATTAAAGGGCTAAACGCTTCTGGAGTGAGGATTAGTCCCACTGATTCATGTGTCCTTTCATATGGTAAGAAAAACTAATTATATGATCTTGTCCTTACAAAAAAACCTGTTTAATGAAACTGGGGTTTATTGACCATAACTTAGAAATTAGTTTGGCATGGTGGCATTCCAAAACCCTCTCTCCATCACTCTGCAAGATGACTGATGAGAGAAAATCCCTCCTCACTGTGCTCAGCCTCAAAAACACAAGCAGATGACAAATGCAGGAGAGCACTATAAATCTCAGTAAATTAGTGTAGCTTTGTTAGCTGCTTGGTTTGCTACTAAGAGGAGAATCTGTAGTAGGATGTGATACAGCAAAGAAAACAATAATTATTTAAAGACCTGAAAGCAAAACAGAGAGAAGAGGTGTACACAGAATTCACTGCTTGTTTCTAGTCACGGTCAGCAAGCAGAACCTTATGTTCATAATGAAGCTTTAAATGTGTTTTGTAGGGGTCCATACACAAATTGGGATCAGGGATTTCCCTCATGTTTAATTAGCAATCTGAGGAGAGAGGATAACGACATTTGTAGCAGAATCTAGTGGGCCATAAAACCAGGCATGGTAGCAGTAATATTCGATCAGCTGGAGATGAGGAAGCTAAATTATGAAGAACTAGAAAGGTAAAGTTAAAACCGTGTTTCCTGCAGAGCTGCAAAGAGCTAAGACAAGGATTCTGGAAAGATGGTACAGCTAATTAGCATTTTACTTAGTGAATTACTTTAATGGCATTCTAAATCCCAGTTTAAATTTCTTCCTGAGTTAGTTTTTTTTTTTTCTCTTCAAGTCTTTTCCTGTTTTAATTGATTAATAGGCCATTCTAGATGAAGATAACAAGGAAAACCTGGTATCTTGAATTGGCAGAACTTATTCATTAGTCCTAGATAAGTCTTTAACAAGTGTTAACAAGAATCTCCTTTATTATCAACTACTGACTTTCTTTTCCTCTACTAAGAGACTTTCTATCTGGTCTTCTTTACACAAGAGCAAAAAATATCTTAAAAGTTATCCATGTCACATATTTAACTAGATATGTAAGTATTATCAGTTTAGTGATTGGTGTTGGCTTACAATGGGAGGCCTAATCTTTCCTTCTTTCTTTTTTAAACTTTAGACAAATAGTTTGTGTGAGAAAGAGAAGGAAAAAATAGGATATCAGAATTTTCCAAACCAGTGAATTTGAAAGGCTGGGTGAAACAAATCAGGAAAAGGGTGTGTTGACCCTGCTCGAGGCGAGAGAGAAGGCTATAGATGCTGGCCATGAAAATCTCACTTATTTCACAAGTTTCACACTTCAAATGTCTTCCCGTTGTTTTGGTGTAAAATGAAGAGGGCAGGAATACGACTAAAAGAAAAAAAAAAACAAACCAGAAAATCACCCCAATATTTAGAAAAAAAGCATCGATCATTTTGTTAATCACTCGTACTTTGTGAAAGTATTAAAGATTGTTTTGTGTGACCTTTCTTTTCTTAAAATACACCAGACTTCTGTATTTGCCAAGTAATTATTTTCAAAAGAACAGCTACCTAGTTTGGGCTAGGTGGAGCTAAGAGTCAGGACAATTACTTCTGTATGAAACAAGAAACAGCTCTTCATATAAATACCACACAACCAGATACTATACATAAAGTTGGACCAGTACAGCAGTGACAACTGTGGTTCTGGAAGCTGCGAACTACTAGTTCACCACAAGAAAAAAAAATGCAGAGGAGTAAAAGCATAATATTGATTGCATGGTTAATGATGTTGAGTACGACCATTATCTGCTGATCATATATGTGGTGTGTAATACTTATATATATATATATATATATATATATACACAGATGGATTGAACATACCTGAGAGACGGGTTGTAAGAGTTCTCCCAAACCAGGGTGCTGCAATGCCTCAAGCACCCCGTATCTTCTTGTCCTATGAGCAACACTGCTGATTTCTCTGCAGGTAGTCTGCATTTAACAAATGCTTCAAGCATTCCAGGAATTGCAAAATAAAATTATGAATAAAATTTATAATTAAAAAAAAAAAAGTAGCCATCTTCTTCTAGTGGTGCCCAGTGAAAGGATATGAGGCTACAGGTACAAATTGCAATACACAAAGTTTTCATTAAACATTAGAGAAGAGCTTCTTTCAATCAAACACAGGAACAAATTGCCCAGAGAGGCTGTGGAGTCACCATTATTGAAGATATTCAAAGGTTGGCTGAACATAACTCAGAACAATTTACTCTATTTGACCCTACTTTTGAGCTGGGGCTTGGACTAGAATTTATCTAGGGATCCCTTGCAGTCTCAGCTTTGCTCTTCTGTGATCCTGTGAAACTGAGAAGGTCAGTGTCTCTCATTCAGCTTAGTATTCTTCGGGATTAATTGAAAGAAAACATGATTTTTCAAATTATCCTTGTATGTCATCAATGCACATGGTGGCAGTAACCTGCTGCAGAACTACTACTTACACTTAGGTACCTCTCCACCCTAAAACAAGAACCCAGCACATACAATCTTCTGTAGTACTTCATGCCAAGTATACGTAAAAGCTAAAAGCTGAAGGAAGTTCAGAAGTGTAAGAAATGTCTTTGAGAGCATGCATCTTGTCTTCTTTTTCCTTCCTCTCTTCTCCTGCCTTTCTTTTCCTGTGCATGGTACTGGGGGCTCAGGTAAATGTGGATAGCACTACATTTTTTACAGCATTGCACCAAAAAGAAAATAGGTGAGTTCTCAGTAACCTGTAGCTTTCTAAATTGACCAAATGATTTCTGTACAGAACTACTACAGTGTTTGTGCTGGCTTTGAAGTTACCAACTCTTTGAATCCTGAGGTTTCTCCCTGCACATTCCGGTGCTAAAAAAAGCATTGGAAGGCTGTGAGGACAGCAGAAGCTGGGTTTGTGAGGAGAAAACCCATGACATTTTGTTCTTTCAGTCAGGTGTGCTTGGCACCTGAAACTATTACCAGGAATTTTGCAGTGGCAAGAACGGAGAGTGGAGATAAAACAATGCTGGTGGGTGTGTGCATGTGAAAAATAGAAATCTGGTTTCTGCAGACTGATGGTGGACTAAAATTTCCTGCAGCAGGTTTTAAAGAAGAAACCAGAGAAGAATACCCCCACCACCTTCTCACCCCCCCTTCCCCCCAATAAAACAGCTAAATCTGAGGCATCTAGAGCTTACAGAAAATAAATATTTCTAAACATTTGTTATGGATGCTTAAAAATAACTTTTATTTCTAATGGATGTTTAAATTTTTTTAAATTAAAGCTTTTTACCTCTTGCTTTTTAAATGTGTCTACACATTTAAACAAGCTGGAGTTCTGAGCATGTAGAGCAAAATGGGGTGCATAGGGCAAGAAGATAAGAGATTATTAAGGGGATAAATTCTGCTGCTATTTGGATAGGGGCCAAAGTTTTCTTTTAAACACCTTTTCACTGGGCAGCTTTCACGTCTTTATCTTTCCTTGTTGCTGTACTTTTTTGTCAAACTGTTAATGGAAAATAATATAAGTTAAACAGATCATCTCATTCAACTGAAAATGAGGTGGTTGTGATACTTACAAACCTGGAAGTGTCTTTTCTATCTGAAATGATATAATTGCTTGCAGTAAAAAAAAAAAAACAAAACAAAACAAAAAAAACAACTACAAAAATGAAACAAGGTTGTGCAAGGTTATTTAACTATTATCACTGACCTGAACCAAAAATTTTATCTTGATAAACGAGAGACTTGTGACTTTGTTCTTGTATTTGACAAAGTTCATTTACACTAACACACACACAAAAAAACCCCCTTCACACAAAATAATCCACTCAGGCCCAGTCCCACTTGCTCTGATGGCAATGTCAGCTCTGATGGGAATTCAAGAGCAGGACTGAGTGCCTGTCTAACATGTAGGTGACATTAATATTTTCTCTATTCAAGCTTAGAATATAAAGTGTAACTGAGTGGTGTATTTCTCCCAAAAAACCAGAAATGTACACCATAATGACTCACCATTTTTTTAATTACATGTAACTTTTACAGAGGGACTAGGGAGATTTCCAAATCTAATTTTGAAATCTTGTTCTTAAAAGCTACAGAACCATTTTTCCCACGCTGGTACACTTGTCCTTCCAGCTATAAACAGAGGGGCAGAATTTATATGTAGAGCTCTGGAAATCTCTTTACAGGATCTAAAAACAGCCTTTCAGTTTGTGAGAATTTTGCCCTGATAAACTACATCTTGTAGTTTGTTAAAATGGGAGTGCTGAGTATGACTGAAGAGAAGGAAATTCCAGATCTCCACAAGTAAATTTGTTGCTATTTCTAATAGTTAATAGGAAAGTATTTCCTAATCTCATCATTAGGGCAAAGCTCAGTACTGGCGTCTTGCGACTTGGACTAGACTAACTCAGAGAACACTTGATGATGAGGTAGAAGAAGAAAGTATTTATTAGAAGAAACCTTTTATCAGTTTTTTATATCATGGCAATTTGGGATATGAGCAAACAAAGCAACGGTGTACTGAGAACTGAAGGTTAAAATGGAATGTATACTTGCAGCAGCCTTGGAAATAATTTTAAGGCAAATCTGCCCTTGTAGTTAACAAGGGAATGAAAGGTGATATAACAGCTGGAAAAAAAGGAGTGAGGAAGAGGAGATGATCTTGCCCTGAGTAGAGAGGGTCTGTGAGATTTGTTTTAAAACCCTCACCTTTAGTGGTACAAATTTACTTCGTATATCCAAGACTTTTTTTTTTCCTTTTATAAGATGTACATACTTATAGAGCCACCAGCACATTAATGTCTGGCTGAAAGTAATATACAGTCCTTTTGAAGGACTTCAGGCTACCTTTAGAGAACATTTTACAATTAGTGAGTCCACGGCTCCACATGTCCTACTCCTAATTTTTTGCATCTGCTTGTTCATATGAAGACAGGCAGCTGCTTCTTCACAAATTCTGCTCCTGATTTATAGGCATACAGACCCCTTACAAAACTAATAATACAATGAGTGCAATACACTCATGAGTGCTACTTTTCCCTTGGCACCTCAGTACACGGCAGTTCCTTAAGGGGCAGAAAGGCATGTCCTGCAGCAGCTGCCACAAGGGGAAGGAAGTGGAGTGTGACTGGAGCACGGAGCTGCTGCATTTCCAAGGCACCAAGTGTTGCGCTGCCTTTGGAAGGGTTCTGGGGAGCAACGGAGTTCAGGGACAGAGAGGTGTGTTAATAATTAAGGCAAATACCTACACTTGATAGTTTAAATGAGGGGATGTCGTCACTGGAATTTTGTGCAGTGATTGAACTGCAATGCTTCTCTTACTTTAAAAGCTGTTTCTCGGCAAGCGAGTTCATGCACCCGGCCGCTGATCGCCCCGCCGGCCGTGCCTTCAGGCCAGGCTGCCGGTGGCACCGAGAGCCGGCGCTCCACAAGCCCCGGCGTGTCCGGGCGCACCTCCGGTGCAAGGCTGCGGGAAAGCACCGCGGGGAACACATCGCTCTCCAAAGGAAAAGAAAAGGAATAACGGGAGGGGAGAGAAAAATTCCCACGTGCCAGTAACAGCTCAACTGTAAAATTCAGACGCGCCGACCCGGCCCGCGTCCCAAGGCTCAACCGCAGCTCGGCGCTTGCTCGTCCGACCGCCTGTCCCGCAGCGCAGGACCCCGGGCTGGCGGCTCAGCCCTCGGGAAACGCCCCCGCCCCAGCCGCTGCCGAGCCGCGCTCCCCGCGGGGCCTCCCCGGGACACGGCGCGCGCCCGCCGGTGGAGCCGCGCCCCGCCCGTTAACGGGCGCGCGGCCACAGCGCCCCCTGGTGGCGCGGGCCCGGCCAGCCGCGCACGGAGCGGCGAGGCCCGCGCGGGCGGCGGAGCCGGGGCGGCGCTTCCGCGCGGGGAGGGGCGGGGCGGAGACAGCGCCGCGAGCCAATTGGCTGCTCCGCGCCGGGAGGCACGCCCCGCGCTCGCAGCGCTCCGCGATAGGGCAACGAGGGCCAGAGGGGGCGGGGCGCTTCGGCACGGCGCGCCCCCGTTGGCTGCCTCTCTTGCCTGGGCGCGGCGGGCGCTGCCATTGGCCGCCTGGCGGCGGGGGGGCCGAATCCGGCAGCAGCGGCCTCCGGGGCTGGGGTCCGCCTCGGCGGCAGCGGCGGAAGTCTCGCGAGGGAGCGCGGCCGGGATTTGGCAGTGCTGCCTCCCTCCCTCCTCCCTCCCTCCCTGCCTGTCGCTGGCTGCGAGGCGCTGGTGTTTGTGTGGAAGGGGGAGGAGGAGGAGAAGGAGGGCAGGCGAAAGGAGCCCGAGCCCCACCATCCGCCGAGGGGAGCGGACCGGAGCCCCCTCGCCGCCCACAGAGCTCTCTCTCCCTCCCCTCGCCCCGCCATGGCCTCGGGAGACACCCTGTACATCGCCACGGACGGCTCGGAGATGCCGGCCGAGATCGTGGAGCTGCACGAGATCGAGGTGGAGACCATCCCGGTGGAGACCATTGAGACCACCGTGGTAGGCGGCGAGGAGGACGAGGAGGAGGAGGAGGAGGATGAGTGCTGCGAGGAGTGCGGCCCGCACCACCCGCCCCATCACTACCACCACCATCAGCCCATGATCGCGCTGCAGCCGCTGGTGTCGGACGGGGACCCCAGCGGGGCGGGCGGCGGCGCGGCCGGTGGCGGCGGGGGCCAGCTCCACCTGCACCACCACCACCAGGAGGTGATCCTGGTGCAGACCCGCGAGGAGGTGGTGGGGGGAGACGACTCGGACGGACTGCGGGCCGACGACGGGTTCGAGGACCAGATCCTCATCCCGGTGCCGGCCCCCGCCGGGGAGGACGAGTACATCGAGCAGACCCTGGTCACTGTGGCCGCCGCTGGCAGCAAGAGCGGAGGCGGCGGCTCCTCCTCGGCCGGCGGAGGAGGCCGCGTTAAGAAGGGCGGCAGCGGCAAGAAGAGCAGCAAGAAGAGTTACCTGAGCGGGGGAGGCGGCGGCGGGGCCGAGGGCGGCGGCGGCAGGAAATGGGAGCAGAAGCAGGTGCAGATCAAGACCCTGGAGGGGGAGTTCTCGGTCACCATGTGGGCCTCGGGTAAGTGCGCGCCGGACCCCTCCCTCTCTGGGCCGCGGGCCCCGCCGGCGGCCGCGCGGTGCGGCCGGGACAGTTTTGTTTTGAAGGGAGGCCATGTTTTGATGTGTGCGATGGGCGCCGCCATGTTCATCGCCAGGGCAAGTATGGCGGCTCCCCGAAAAGATGGCGGGGTCTGCGCTGCCGCCGCCGCTCCTGCCCGGCCGCGGCGGGGGGAAGGAGGCAAACATGGCGGCGGCCGCCAAGATGGCGGCGGCGGGGGGTGCGCGGGCGGGCGGGCGGCAGCGCCGCCGGCTCCCGGGCCAGGCCGCAATGGCGTAGTTTCTGCAGCAGGGGGAGGCGGGGTGCGGGGCGAACCTCCCCGCGCTCCCCCCGTCCCCGCCCCGCCGCCGCTCCCCGCGGGGCCCGCTCCGCGCCTGCCCCTCGCCCGCCCTCCCCTTCCCCGGCCGCCGCCGCCGCCCTCTGTCCTCCTTCTCCCCCGTGTCCCGTCCCGCCGCCCCTCCCCGGCTCTCCGCCTGCCGTTCCGCTCCCGTCGCTCCCTCCCCGCGGCCGCGGGTGAAGCGTGTGCGCTGGGCCGTGACCGCGATGTGCGGGCGGAGACCCGCCCGCCCCGACCCCGCGGCTCCCCGGCCCGGGGATGGCGAACCCCGAAATACCGTGTACAGCTCGCCCGGGGGCCGCCCGGCCCCGGCCCGCTGCTGTGACCGGGCGGGAGGTGGGTGGGGCGTCCCCGCCCGGAGCCCGCGGTGCCGGCGAGGGGAAGCAGCTCTTCGCCCCCGCGGGGCTGCCCGCGCCTCCCGTCGGCTCGGAGGGGGCGGCCGCAAACAACCGGCCCTTCAGAGCCCGAGGGGCGCCGGGGGTGACAGCCGGGAGGGGCGGCTCCGGAGCTGACCTCCGTCCTTGGGAGCCGCGGCGAGGAAAGGGGCAATTCCTGGCTGGCGCTCGGAAACCGTCGGGCTTTTCCTCAGCTAGGTCTGAAGCTTTAAATAAGCTTTTTAAGTAGGCACAGGGAGATTCTATGTTTTTTGAGGTGTGGGGTTTTTTTTGGTTTTTTGTTTTTTTTTTGTGGTGTGTGTGGGAGTGTCTTTTAAAGGCAGTAAAATCTTGTAAAGTGTTTAGTGTCTATGGGACGTGGAATAAAGCTGACATGCACCTGCCCTACCCGCTTTATTTTTTTTCAACATTTTACAAAAATGTGTTGCCGGCAGCCATGCTCTGTAGTCAGATCTCTGTCCATAAGTTACGTAAACATGAAAAAAAGAGGTCAAATAATACCGTTCATGTAATATTTAAATTGGTGGGTGCCTTTTGTATAGTAAGTTGGATATCTGCCTTTCATGTCATAATTTTGTGCTCTTTCGAGTTTTTTAGAAAGAGTCTAGTAAGCTGGAGATACTCTTGAAGCTTTGGATGTAGTGGAAAACGCTTGCATTCTGTGATGTTTGCAAATGACCAGAAGTTGTTAGAACGGGCAGTGTAGAAGGGAAGGTGTATTGGACAGCTGCATTCTCCTGCCTGAAAAGATGGAAAACACAGTGGTATGGATTTTTACGCTCCTTTTAAATACAGGTGACTACTTTAGCAAGTTTCACAGAGTATCTGACACTATTGGCATGTCAGTTGACAGCCCAGTGAGTTTGATTTAAGTTCTTTACTTGTTGATGAAGAGGTTCCCAAATACAGTTTAGTTAGGATGGTGTTCTGTGTGCTTTTGTATCACTGTATGAAACTGAATAAATTCTTTTGCTAGTAGTTTTCTTACAACTGACCATCCAAGAAAGATAAAAGATAATAGAAACTAGTATAGTCTGCTGCCTTGTGGAAGCTGCTGGAGATAGCTGAAAGCAAGTGGCTGTATGACTCATGAGCTGGCAGGATACAGGACCTCGCTGAGACAATTGACAATTTCTAGCATGCATTTGCACTCAGAAATTCAGAGTGTCTGATAGGATGCCTCTTTAGGACTGCATGCTGATTATTACTTGGCCAAAGTGAAGTATGTGTATAATCAATAAATTTGCTTCTCTTCCCACATACACAGCTTTTATATCAGGGGTAGCCTTATTGATTTTGGTGGTTTTCTTGTTTTAGGAGCATGACCGTGCAAGCTCAGTCAGAATGATACCCACTTATAATTTACTGGACATTGAATTGCATTGCTACATTTAACTCAATTATATCCCTGATGCAGAAGAGTAAAGAATACCTAGTCTGACTTGACTTGCCAAAAAATACCCTTCCAAAAGCAAAATCAAATATATAGGGAAAAAGTTTGACCTCCCCTTCCTTTGCTGATGCAGACACCACCCCACAGCTTCAAACAGCCTTGATAATGATGTGCTCAGTTGAAAGTGTTGTGAAGTTTTACCGAGAATATTGAATAGACACCTCATATGCAGTTTATTTAATGTTACAGAGGGATCTGATGTGGTCAAATGCTGGGAATTTTTTCTTTCTTTGATTTTTCTATTTTTTTTCCTATTTTGCCTTTTTTTTTCCCTTGAAACTTCAGAGCCTGAATTGTTGGCAGAGAAATTGAAACAAAACTTGAGGTTCGGGGATATATACTCAAACCCAAAAAACCCCCAACCTCAGTACGCCTCCAAAAACATCAAACTAAATCAACGCCAAGAAAACCTAGAATCACTAGCTTGCAAAAGGGTAGTTCTAAAGTTTTCCTAAATAATCAAACTGGTTAATTTTGAAGAAATATAGTAGGTTTGAATTCTGTATTTTGACATAATTAAAGATTTGCTTACATATTGATTCAGTTGACTGTTTTAAAAGCTAAGTGAAAAGTTAATCAAAAGACAAGTGATAAATAAGGCTATGCATCAAAATAAAACAATGACCCCTGTATTGCATGGGATTTTGAATTGGGAAGGAGGACACTTTGCTCACCAGTGTGGGAAGACAATGTGAATTAATTCCTTGTTACTGTTTGCTGATGCTACTATATTGGCTTGTACAGGAGTGGTACCAAATTTGACTAATCATAAATCTTTTTCCATAAATGAGTATAACATGTCTTGTAGCACCTCTTGGAATGTGTAGAAATAATCTGTGAAATATACAGCAGTGTGACTAAAGGAGATTACTTAATCCTTGTCTTCTTAAGTGGTTACTTAGAAATTGCAGTAGTGTTGTTGTCAACAATTTAGACTTACCTTAGCTTCTCTTATCACCTTGGTATCTGTGGTGATATCAAACTTGTGTCCCGTGATTGAAGTGTTTAGTTTGAAACAGGCGTGCCTTGTTCTAGTTCAGATCAGCTTTTCAGTTCTTCAGAATACAATTATTTGTCTCTCTTCATGTGTTCATGAAAATAAGAAGCAAATGAAGGTGTATTTCTGAAGGGGTTGAAGAGGGTACATGGTGGATAGTTCAATTATGTTCCTATAGTGTATTTACTTTATAGCAAACATATGTATCAGAAAACTGCACATAGTAAATGGGGCTCTCCAAGTAAAACACCCCAGTTTGTACAAGAAAAATTGTTCTTATCAAGTGGAATTTTTATTTGTACCTTTGCTGCATTCAGCTTGAATAATTGTCTTTAGTGAGTTTTTTCAGGTTGGGTGCACAATAGTGAAGGGGGAGGGGAAGGATCGTGAGAAATTACTTTGTCAGATGGTGCTTGCAAAACTTATCCTTGCATGCAGGAACATTTGGGAAGGTGGTGCTTAAATGCTGGTTGCACCAAATGCTGGAAATTTCAAGCAATTGGGGCTTAAGTTTCAGAGGTGAAAAATGGATTAGTGTAACTACATCTCCTTCTAGGTAATGACTGTCAAGCTTTCAAACCTGAAATAGATGTTGGCTTAAACTATTATTGTTAGCATAGTCTGCAAGCTAAAGGCTGAAGTAGCACAACCCATTGCCCACACATGTTAAACTGCTCAAGTATCCCATCCCTACATAGGAAAGAAAAAGATACAGAAGTTACGTGTATGGTTTGGAAATTATTTTTGATAATACAGGAAGCCTGTGCTGTGGACCCTTACTTGGAAGCTTGGAGAGTTCATGCTAGGTTTCTAGAAGGTTCTTCAAAATCTCTTAAACTTTCAATGTCTCAAAAAATAGAAGGGTTTTCATTTTACTTCATCAGATTGCAAGGATGAGAAAAATAACCATCTGCTGTCTGACCAGTTGTCTTATGTAGTATAAATGATAGATGAGTCACTTAGTTCAGTTGTGGGCCTGTATCAAGGATGGCTGAAATGCTTTGCAATGACAGATAAGTAATGAGCTTCTTCTAAAGTTTGTTATAATGGAGGCAGAAAGTGAATCTCTAGTTTAAAATATTAAGAAGACAATCTATTTCTGACTCCGATTAAGACAATGATATAAGCTTCTGCTTTAAGTATTGAATCTGCCCTGACATTTTTCCAGTGATAAGGTAGACTGTTCTCTGCATTTGTTTTGAATGTATTTTCAGTTTGGAAAGTGAAATACATGAATGTGGTTCACCATCTAAAATAAGTCAGTTAATTTGCTTCTTAGCCCACCTTCAGACTACAATCCTGTAAATTGCTGTTGGATCCTTCCGTGGGGCGCCCGAGTCACTCCTGTGCTGACCATTCAGAAGGTCATAGGGCTTCGGCACAGTCTCGTAAATGCTGAAGTCAGATGATGACTATTGATACATGCACTGGTTTTGTCAGTTCATGTCTCAGTGGTGTGAAATAAGAGATGGGTGACACAGGGAAAGAAGAACCTGTTTTCCATCTGTGTGCAAGGCACGTCAGAGGGAAAAGTAACCTAGCAGCCGTTTAGGTTAAAAAATGACATACTTTGCAAAATGGAATTTTAACATTCGGAAGTGTCTGCTAAATAACTGTATTATTTAACAAGCTAATTACAGTTCTTTGCTTCCAAACATGACCAATGAACTAATTTGCCTGAGGAGATTGCAATGTGGTAGCAATAACCAAGCTGTTTCCACAGTGCCTTGGTACTGCACAGCTGCCGAATACATCCTTTATCCTGTAATTGCTTTTCAGCTGTTCCTAAAAGCAAATGTGTTTAACTGTGATCATACTTTAAGCTTAAATGTTTTTCATCCTTTTAGTGGGTAAGTAGAATGTCTTTCAATTTGAGGAGGAAGCTGTGGGATCAGGTGTCATTGCTTTGCTACCAGGTGTATCTCCTGAGTTCCCTTTTGCACTCTCTTTCCCTCAGATAAAAACTGATTGAACAGTGCTCAGTTCTCCCTGCTCAGTAATTGAGAAGGAGGATGGCTTGGAGATTTGGCGATTTAGAAATGGAATATGATAAAATCAGGAATAACTGAGAAAAAAAATGACAGAGCTTATTGGGTTGAGAGTTAAGAGGGTCGTCTTAGTAAGCTGAGGAGTTCCAGAGTTGTCACCTGCTACTCAAGAAATGCACAAAATAATGGGATTCCAAGGTGGGTAGATTCTTCTGTGTAACAGAAGAGCTGTAAGAAATGGAGAAAGTGTGGTAGGTAATACGAGCAAAATGTGATCAGTAAAGTCTTGGGAAGCAGATTCTACCATGTTTTGTTATCGATTTGTTGCATGGAGTTACTAGTTTTATCCCAGTAATCTTGCTTCTTCCTACTTCATTCAGTACTTGGGCTTGGTTCTCTTAAAACTTCAGGTTGTTTCACCAGTAGTCAAAAGACACAACTGGCTAAACACTGAGCTTTCACTGATCTTAGTAGAAAAATGTTTGATGTAATTGCTTTGAAGGGCCTAAGTGGATCTGGTTCAATATGTGTATTGCCCGTATTTAGGAGGCAGTGAGAAATGTGCAGGTGGAAGGACACTGAACATGAAGATGTGTTAGGGTATGTCCTAAAATGGTGCATAGAACAACCCAGTTTAGACTAAGTATCTATCTTAATGTAAGTTGGCATAGAGGGATGTAGGGGGAGGCCATTAAAATTGTGTTCCAAGTTCATTACAGAAAGCTGCATTGGATCTAGAAGAATAGTGCTTCAGCTGAATGCCTTATATTTGAGTCTGCTGTATTCTCAGGTGGTTTTAAGGGACAAAACAAAGTAGATCAGATAGTATATATAGTAGTTAATTTCCTTTTCCTGACTGGTTCCATGGTTCTGTCTGTATTTAATTTGCATGAGTGGCATCCAGAGGTGTCACTGTGATTTTAGGGTTTTGTCTGTGTTTTGCTTTGGTTTGGATGCAGTATGTTTGATTTTCTGATGTTTCATGAGAGGAGAAGGGGGAAGTAATTTTCCTGTAGTGGGCATCAGGATTTGCTTGGATGCAAAAAACAACTAACAGTTAACTTGCCCGGTTTGCATTGAGAATGATCAGTTCAGCCTAAGTGAAAGTTTGCTTGCACTTTACCCTCCAGACTTTGAGCTGCCTAGTCTGGGTTGGTAGGCCGTCACAAATAAACTAAATTTGTGCATAGAGGACATTGGTGAAGTTTTTCCATTTCCAAACTTCCGCCAAAAAAGTGGGGGGGTTTCTTTTGTGTGTTGTCATTTTATTTTCCCCATGACCTGATAATGTCACAGGATGTTCACAATGCTAAAGAGCTACTGAAGTCTACTGCTACTTTTTCAGAAATATTAGCCTAATGTAACACGTCAAGGTAACTGTTTTGTATTTCATTATTTTGGTTCAAATTTGTTTTTAGAAGTGGAGGTGTGTGTTGCTGTAGAGATGCAGTTTTTTGTTATAGGAAAATGTGGTTTTTTGTTTTCATGTAACTGTTAATATACTTAACAATCCTTTCTCTGATGTTTTACTCTATCCATGCAATATGTTTATAGTTTTTTGTGTTTTGATCAGTAGTCTGTGGAATTAAATAGTGGAATTGATTTCTATTGGCAGGCTTTTGGGAAGTAAAGCCACTGAAGGCTGGCTTTCAGTTAGGTCCTCAAATAGCAAGAAAGCACTGTAGAATAGCAAACCTTTATACTAAGCAACAAAAAAAGATCTTTTAAGAACGTATACAGAATTTCCCAGTTGACTCATGCATCTGATGTGAGGCAGGAAATGAAAACTTGTCTGTGTTGTGAATGTCATCAAACAGTGAAACTGCATGTTCTGGGTAGTTGTTGAAATGGCCACGTTGAAAGCAGCTGATCTCATTCTAGTCTACAGCATAGAGAATGTGTCTCTTCTAGTTTTGCAAAAATTCGGTGCCATTCTGAGCTCCAGGTCTTTTCTCCGAATGTAGGCATTGCTACATAATTTTTTTCAAGCTTCTGTTAGAAAGAACAAATTGTTGCCAATCTAAAGGCTTATTGACTTGAATTTGTAATTACTTCAACTGCTGTAAAACTTAACATATAATCCTCTCTTAAGGCAAATTTAATTGCTTTTTTAAAGTGCTGGTAGGGACTGAAAGGTAGTGTGGTGGTGAGTGGACAACTAAAAAGATCAATAGTCAGGTTTGTAGTTAATTTTGAATTTAATGCTGCAGATAGTATTTTCTTATTTACACTTCTGTCTTTGCGGTGTTGGAGTCTGTTTTCCTCTTTCACCATGGAATATACATGAACTGCCATTTGATCTGGTGGATCAGATTAAACCTCAAACTAGCAGTAACATTTCTAGAAATAGCTCGGTGGCAAACATTAAAAGCAGGCATTACAAATTGAATAGAAATTTGTGTGTGGTATATTTCTTTTATTTGCTTGTCTTGTTCTCTCTTTCCTAGCCTAAGTTACTGAGTAATGACTAATGTTAGTTCCTGTGTTTCTGTTCAGGGAAAAAAAAATCCTAAAACATTTTGTCTTTTGTTTTCTGCCTTATATTTTCTATGTTTTTTTAATTTGTGAAATACTGTTTCTGTCCTACCACCTTGTGTTTCCACTGCTTAAACAATATCTGTAAAATAAAACCTCCTGTTATTTTTGTATAGTCTCTTGTGTATAAAACGATTTCCAGAATCTGCTCCCCATACACATAGAAGGAGAAATACTGTCAAGTTCTGTTACGTTGAGCTGAGTAGTTGCAGCCATACATACATCTGTTGTCCCAGGTGTATTTGAGGGTGGAAAACAGAGTAGGTGCTGTGTCTTCCTTTCTGCTGCTGTGAGCATTGCAGTGAGGAACATAGATGGATGTTTCTGTTCTCTCATTTGTGTCTCTCAGTTTCAGTTATAAAATAGCAAGAGGAGATAGAATGCAGGGTATAATGTTTTCTGAGGTATGAATGTGAGTAGACAGCAACAGCAGGTCTTCCACCTGATTTCACTGCAGTTCTTGAGCACAAATTCATAGCTCTAGAGCAGAGAAAACAGCAGTATCTTAACTGGCTTACAGATCAAAGCTTTGAATAATCCCATTCTGCTCTTTGCATAGTGGAGTGGGAAAGAGCTTAGGCTGGCCTTTGTCACAGAAGGAAGAAGCCCCCTTTGGAGAGAGACACACGATTGAGTTATTTGCGTTCTTTGAGATCTGTCTGCAGGCATTAGAAAAATTTAATTTTACAGGCAGATGCTGAAGCCCATCAGCAGTTATTTTTAAATTTATTATCTCTATGACGTTTCTGTTGGAGGTCAGGGAAGTCTGAAGACTCTGAAGTAAAGATCAGTAGTCCTGACATCTTAGGGTAAGTGTCTGCTGCTCTTCTGATAGGCTTGCAAAGTTAGGGACTGCTGCTGAGTATCAGCGTGGGTATAGTGAAGATTAGTCCTGAAGAGGTTAAGGGAATTAAATATTTAGGCATTGTTTCAGGAAAAGTATATTATCTTTCAAGTGCAGCCAACATTCATAGGATCGTTCTACTAATTTCTGTATTTGCTTGTGCTTAAAGTAGATATGCATTTTCTGCTTTTTTCCTCACTCACTATATTCTGTGTTCTTCAGGCTGTAACTGTATGTGGGTGTCTTTTTGCTCTTCACAATTAGTGTGGAAATCTGGAAATGCAGTGTATTCTTTTAAAAGTGCAGCAATAGTGAAGATGTAGCCTAATACATTTTATGCTGTTTTGATCTTCAGTATGTATTGAATTCAGTATTTTGTGTATTTCAGATGATAAAAAGGATATTGACCATGAAACAGTGGTGGAAGAGCAGATCATTGGAGAGAATTCTCCTCCAGATTACTCAGAGTACATGACAGGGAAGAAACTTCCTCCTGGTGGAATACCTGGCATTGACCTCTCAGACCCCAAGCAACTGGCTGAATTTGCTAGGTAAGTAGGAAGAAAGGTACTTTAAAATTTGGTTCTTTTCACTGGCTTAATTATGAAACTGTTAGGTGAAATAGTATATTTAGTATGGCTTATTATTCCATTTAATTATCTCCTAAAACAAGGGACTTAACACAGCATCAGTTATTCTGTTCTGAACTAAAATAACAGAATTTTATATTCAGCAGTGAATTCTTTGGTGTCTTCCAGTCCTTAGTTCCATTAGGTAAGACAGGACCTAAATACATTGATAGATTGCATCACTCATCACTCTAGGTAACCCTGCCTGGAGATTGGATTAGATGGTCTCTAGAGGTCCCTTCCAAGCCTAACAGTTCTGTGATATTACATGACAGAATATTTCTGTCGTGTGGGTAGCCTTAAATTCCTGAGAACCAAAGGATCCAGTAAGTAAAATGCTGCGATCGGGTTGTTCAGTACAAAATAGCAAGGCTACAAGGTTTAGTTGGCAACGCCATTTCCTCTTCTTTTTCACCTGCTTCTTAAGCACAAGATCATAAATCGCGTGTCCTGCACTTTCAAGTGCCGCTGATAATTGCAGTTTCTCAGTTGGTAACTATACTGCTTGGATTTTCTCTGGTGAGTCAGAATTGTCTCTCGTTTACGTATCAATAGGCTGACCTGAGTGACAAGGTGGCTTTTACTTTCAAAGAGTTGTGGAGTGACTTGCAGCGGCGCGGGGGCAGTGAAAGTGTTCGCTGGGCCCGGCTCTGGTGCTGGGTGCTCGGGGCAGCCCGTGGCCACCAGAGGGCAAGCGCGAGGCCAGCGCAGAGGCCGCTGAAGTGGCGCAGTGGGGTTGGCTCCGCTGCGCTGGCCCGGTCCCCGTGTGCTCCGCTCAGTGCGGGGGCAGCCGAGTGTGTGCTGTGCTGTGTCTCCAGGTGTCTGAGCACGGCTGCTGGCTGTCTCTGGCTGCTACTGCCAGATTTTACCAAATTGAAAGCAAAACATGCGTAAAGCCACATTAATTCTCATTTTTTTAGCAGCTAGCTATTCTTCAGAGCTCAGGTGCACAGTTGGGACACTCAGAGCCGGTGAGCAGTCAAATGTTGTTATCCTTACTACCTAGTAGAGAGAGAGTGTAACTTTTTGCAGGTAGTTGCTAGGTGGCAGGAACTGTTGGTACACGTTCTGGTCTGGCTTCTTGGTTAGCTGGATCTGGATATTCATTGTGTACATTTACTCCTGTTTCACCTTTTTGATTTTGCTGCTTTTTACAAATTTTGTCCTGTTACTCTGTGGTGTGTTTGTGCTGGAGAAATAACAGCACAGCCTCATCCCACAATTACTTTCACTTAACCCATTGAACAATGAATTTTGAAGGCTCCTAGTGAAATACTTCTGCAGGGCTTGCTTCCTCCTTCAGGGTGTCTGATCTGGAAATGTATAAAAGCATATCACAAACAGCTGAAAACAGGGTTTATCTGAAATGTTGAGTGGTTCCAGCTATTGATACTCTCCTTTTATGTTTTACTATCATTTATCAAAGTTACTGTACTTTTCTCTGGGACCTGCTGAGGAGTTCCTACAAGTTTTTATGAAAGGAAATGTTTTAAGTGATACTCTTGAGTGTACATAGTGTTCCAATTCTAAGCTGTTCTTTACATATTTTTACTCGTTGTGTGTTTTGAGTGGTGTTCTCCATTCCTTTAAAACATGTTAAAACCTCTGGTTCTGTTACACACTGAAGTACTGAATAACTGTCTTTTGTTAGGAAGTAGAAATAGTTTCTTGCCGAGAATTCTCCATGCAAATATTGAATATTTTTTTACTTCAGATTGAGTTGAATACTTGAAATGGTTGTCAGGATTTGGGCTTCTTGAAATGACCAGGCTGCTTCTATCAGATGCATCTGCCTATTTCTGAATATTATAAAATGTTTTAGTTAGGTTTCTTTTGAGAAAATAATGACTGCTGGCAATATTTTAAAATTATTAGTTTTCTATATTTATAGTAGAATGTTCTAAGTCCCAGAGATGGAATTTGTAGCAGGTAGTGGAAAGATTCACTTTTATGTGTACAGCCTCTTTTCTCACAGCATATAAAATGTAATCGGTTTCAGTCAGAAGATGAATGCATGCTGGTAGAGGAAGCACCTTGTGTGGATATCACCTTTAGAAATATCCCCAAGTTGCTCAAAACCTGGGGAACATTGTTCTCATAGCTTAATTGTAGATACATGAGAATTTAATGCATTTTCTAAGAAAGGTTATTTCATTTCTTGGTCAGAATTGATGACTGTCAAAATTTACTCATGCCTAGTGGTATGTTATATCTTAAATTATTGTGTTCGTTTATTCTTCTGAGACTGGAGAGTAGGGGTGTGTTAGAATTTGAATATTTATTGTTAAGGTCTTGCCCTCTTGCAGTGAAGCATGTTGAAGGGACTCCTTAGCCAATAAGATGGATTCAAGAACTGGTATTTGCAGACCACTGTTCAATTGTCTTGTTGACCTTGCTGTGTGCAGTATCACTAGGAACTTTGTGTGGTAAGCTGGAAGAAAAAACTGGGTTTACATGGCTGGAATTGGCTTTGGAGGTTCAAGGAGTGCAGTTTTTCATGCTGAAAGAATGTGTTTGTTTAGTATAAAGTTCTCTGAAATTGTCAAGCATTGCTCATTGCTTTATAGTTCAGAAGTTCAAAATTCTCAGCTGTATTCTGAAAACTTTTAGCAGCACATGAAGTTGAAAATTGCTTCTAAACTTAAGTAGCTTCATGTGCTGTAAAGTTTTAAATTACAAATTTGTATTTAGATTAACTGAAAAAAGAATTATGACAGTCCACATATGAGGAAGTGTGAACTGGCTAGTAGAATTGTATGCTAAGTGCATTGTGTGTGGTTGAGAGGAAGTTATGTAGGGTTGGTTGCTTTTTGGTTTTCATTAAAGTAGGAAGGAATCTCATCATACATTTGTAGAAATTACCTCCTCTGAACCAGGTTAGATCCACTGTTTATAACAAATGCAGCTTATTTTGATTAAGGATAAATTGATTTGAAATACTTGCATTGATTATTAGGAGCAAAGTTCTTACGTTAAGCTTGAACAGATAAAGCTTGAATTCTAGCGGTAGTAGATTCTGAGCAAGGTTCTGGTATTCTGATCATGATCTAGTTAGGGAAAGGTAATGCATTGCCAAACCTGATGTTTGAAGTTGTTTGTAGCTCTGCAGTCCTTTAAAAAAAGAATTCAGAACTGTAGTAATTGAGCATCTGCAGTGGCCACCAGTGCTCAGATCTCGGTGGCTCTGGCAGAGCGATGTCTCTTGCTACACAGTTGTCTTTCACTGCCTGGTTTGGAGCATATGTCATTGAGTCATGTAGTAGGAATCTGAATCCTTTAACTGGAACTCTGACAGTTTTCCTGGAAAAGCTCTTATGCATTCTATGAGTTCATTGAAAACATTGTGAATAAATAGGCTGTGTCAGAACATCAAGGTGTTCAGTAATGCACAGATGAATGACCATAAGTTACACCTGGCTGACAGTTTATCACTTTTCCCAGATTACTTTATTCTGTTTTAGGAGTCTTGAATTTTCTCTAGCGTGCTTTAAAAATGCAGTAATAAGGAAAAAGTTGAAATTCTCTTGGGCAGTCATATCAGAATGTGGAGTGTTAATTGTCAATGATCTGCTCAGAAGGACAGAACCTAATAAATTACCATGTTTTCATTTGATGCCTTTGACTGGGAAACTGGAAATCCCTTCAAGTGGAGTAAAATACTTCATCCAAATCTAAATTGATGACAGCTCAGTAGTTAGCTGTGAAGAAATCATAGCTGCTTCGTAGTGAAAACTTAGGAAAGTAGCAGGGATATTTCTAGAATGTGCATATGGCAAATTTCCTCAAAGCAAAAAGAAGGATGTTCCTCGTTGCCCCCTCCCTCCCTCTTGTCCTCCAAATACATGACTGAACTGGCTGAAGACAGCAGAACACAGACATTGGTAAAACAAAGAAATAAGAAGGAATATCCCCTAGCTGGAAAATAGGCACAGCAGTGGGTCCTGGTGGTAAAAACTTTATTCTTTGTGGTTTTATTTTCTGCTGATCTTGGTATATTTTCTGAAGGAGACCCAATGTGAGGACTGGCCCTCCTTTCTATCCACTTTCCAAACCTATAGAAAACAAAGGAGAGGAAACTGTGTTAGAGTTTGAAATTGGACACCCTTCTTAGAAGTGACAAAGCCTTCTGGTCATCCAGATTTATGACTTAGGCCTCTTTATAAGCTGTATGCCTTTGTGTTGGTTTGTTCTTGTTACAGAGAAACTTAAAGGGCAATAAAGTGTCAATTTACGCAGTATTCTTCTAGGGGAGGGGAGATCTGCCCTGTGCCACACTGCAGATCGCTGTCCCTGTTTACATATATGATATTCCTCATAACTGGAACAAACGTAGTAATAATTTTTGCCAGAATTGTGGAGTGCAAGAACTTCTTATGGCAGTTTTCTTCCTAACTGTGACTGAAGCAGGTAAGATACTGGCTGTTCTTGAGTTGTATGCAGATGTATTCCTAGGACACCTTGTGCCACTCCTCTTTCATCTTGTTTGTCCAAAAGCCAGTCTAGCCAGTTCCAGGAGTTGTTCAGCACAAATAAACGCTTGCAGTAGCACAGGACTGTGACGCTCAAGTTGGTTCTGCTCAGCAGGGCAGTGCAAGGGGAATGGCAGAATGAGGGGAACAGTGCCAGTAACTCTGCTGAGAGACAATAGTTTCCTTCACCTCTGACTGTTCCTCGGGAGGTGGAGGTGGGGTGGCCATCAGCACAGGTGAATATCATTGCTGGTCATCAGAGACCCCTAGGATGTGTTAAAGGAGATGCCTGAGAGAGAGAAAAGCTATTGAGCTTAGCTTTATGAGCAGAGGGAGCAGAAAGGAGCTGAGAACACAGAACTCTTTAGCAGTGGCAAAAAAGGGAGATTATAGAGCCAGGGAGAAATTCTGTACTGTTATTTGAATTATATTTCCTTTCTGCCCAGCTTTAACACCATTTCTATGGCTGACTTTTAAAATTGCATCAATTGTCAAGTCTATAGGTTATGGAGTTTGACAGGGATTTGGGATGGGAATCAGAGTTCTCTTAGGGTGAAGTACTCTCAGTTCAGCTGCGTAGATGAAAGGAGTAGTTAGATTTAACTTTAAGACACCACACAGTGACAATATTGCTTTATTTTGAGAAACTGAGTGGTTTGATACCTGTGATTGCACTCAGTCTTCCTTTATGCATGGATAAGGGAGAGTGCTTTTATGCAGCACGTTCTGTAAAGCTACTGGGTTGCACACATTCCTGCTTCCTCTGCTGTCATCTCCCTCCACTCCCCCAGTGCATGTTAAGATGTAGCCTTTAATTGCAGTGTCCCAATGACTTGATCCAAAAGGTGCCCTTCCTGATTTTCAGTTAATTGATTTGCAGTTGCTTCTCCTAGGCGCAATGCATGTAAACTCACCGAATTTTGGTCTTGCCGTGTAAATTGACTTTCTGCAAAGGCAACTGTTTCTGAAGTTCCACCCCAGTATTAATGTGTGTGTCTGTAGTTTTGTTAAATAGTGATATTTGTTAGAGTTCTGTTTTTGATTAATGTTTCAGGCTAAGAAAACTTGGATGGAGCTGGTAGAGATGCTCTACTGGGTGGGAGCCAAAAGTCTAACCACCACCAGCAAGAGCTACCTGCACCAGTGTAATTAAGATCAACAGCACAGATTCTAGTCTGGTCTCCTTTTGCAGAAAGTTAATTTTAAAGTAAGACCAAAATCTTTTTTTTATAATATATTGGATATGTAAGTCTTTAAATTCTTTGAGGGATTGTCCATGTGGCTTCTGCAGCTTTGTGAGCAAGATGACATTTTTTGACACTATGATCTACTGTGCCTGTGGTATTCATGCCCTCATGCCCTTTAATCCAGGTGTACGAAGAGCCCAGCAGCTTCCTTCTGCCTGTGACACTGAGATACAGCCTGGACACCAGTTGCCATCTCTTCTTTTGCATTGTCTGCTGCTGTTTTGTTGATAAGCCTGGTTAACTATGGAACCCTGTGCATAAGCAGTCTTGTTCCACATTTTAGGCTTAGCTTGCTGTGCTTCCGTGAAAAATGAGAATATGTAAAATTGCTAATTTTTTAACTGAACTTTTCTGTCATTTGTGTCCCAATGTTCAAGTATAGTACTGGGCTGATACTGCTTAATTTAAAAACAAAGTCTGAATGTTAAAAAGTCCTGGATGGGCATTTCATGTACTATGCCTGCTCAGACACTGAACTGAAAAATGTAAGGTGTATGTTGATGCTGCAGTCTGTCCCATCCAGTTCACCTGCAATTGTTTCCTCAAGCTCCCTTACAGCCTGTTAGAGATGACACTGTTGGCAGCATTTCTTTCTCAAAGATTGACTTAATACCAGAGGTAAGATACAAGAGTCAGGAAGAGGATTTAAGACAAAGTGTGAAAATGCAGGCACTGCCCATTAAAGCTATTTGCCACATCTCTTGTTAGCAATTCTCTTGGTCTAGTCACTCTCTTTACAGGTGGCCAATTAAGATTTTGGAGCAATATCATTCTGATCATGTCAGGGACACAGATCTCAGACCTAGGAATTTTTTTTTTTTTGCTTCATTATTTTGGGGCTGGGGGGATGACTCAGCCAACATTTAACAGGTTGATTGAATTAGGAGGAGGTGTTTTTGGCACCAGCTTTGTCTCCTAAGGATGTTTGTTCTCTAATGGAATTAAATTATGACACTCTGTTCTCTCATGTCCCATCTTGTCAAATCATTCTTCTGTGACCATTTTAACAATTACAGATGCTCATTTCTGTGCATTTTCCTGTGTTTTTAAAATCGCAGAGACCTAATATGGAGAATCCCATGCTAAAGGCAATTAAAAGTTTTCTGTAGGGGTACTGTAAAGACAGCTTTTGTGTGTGTGTGTTTTCCTACAGCCTCACTACCTGTAGTACTGTTGACTCTGGAACCTCACTGGAGAGTGCAGTCAGTTAATCCCAATCATTTATTTGGAGTTAGGTATTTTAATACTTTATGCAAAGAGACTGTGCAGAGAGTTAACTAAAAACAGCACAACCATTCTGTATTCCAGTTGGATTATAGAAATTAAGTCTAATCAATAAGGTCAACTGAGTTGGTCTGTATTCTTGAAAAAAATACTTACAATGAAAATTAGGATTATGAGGAGACTGCTGTACAGGAGCAGATGTAGTTTGCTGTGTTCAGAATGTTTCTGCCCTTCAGTTGATGAAATCTTAGTTGTGCTGCTGGTTGTGATGCACAAGAGGAGCTTTGTCAACACAAATACCTTACACCCATTTGCAAGCCCCTGTTAATATCTGTAAATTTGTTTGTAACCCTGCAGGAGACTGTAGTGTTCTTCAGGTTAGCTCTGTTAAGCTAAGTGTAGTCTAGAGATGCTGAGACAAGCAAGGGTTTCCCAAGTGCCCACTTAGAGAAAAGAACAAAAGCAACCTCTAAATCCTTGGGGTTTAGTGTTGTCTGTGAAGTGGCTGTCAGTGCTTTAGTCTGTAGATGTTCACTTGAACTGTGCTACATCTGCAGTACTGAAAGGACTCAGAGTGAGGGACAGAGCCATAGAAGACTTGTCCATCACATATCACTCCACTGGCAGTTGCAAGATGATTTTCCTGGGTCTTCAGGACTTGAAGGAGTTTTTCCACTGCTCTTGTCTTAATTTGCTCTCTTCTCTGAGCAGTCCATACGAAAGAAACAGCTGAAAGCAGATTTCAGCCTAAAGAGTGTTACAGTACCAAAGAAGTCTGGACTCTGCTAGCAAAAGCCAAATGCTTTTGTGGTCAGAATAGAGGCATTTTAGTTTATTTTCCCTATAGCTCATGGGAAGTTTTTGAGTGTTTAAGAGTTGCTGTTTAGCTATTCTCATATAAATTAATAAAAAGGGATGTAAAAAATTACATATATGCATTGCTTGGAAATCCCTTCTCCCAAAATTGTTCTTTTATATCAGTTGCCAGAAACAGAACTCATGTGGGTTAAAACTGTCATGGATAGCAACAGGCAGTTTTCCTTCCTGACATTAAGAAGAGTGATTCTGATAATTCCAATTATTTTGTTAATTTTAAGCTACTCATTCTATTTGAGCGTACTCACTCTATTTGTGCTAGGGTACACCACACCGCCTTGACTTACAGATACAATACACAGCCACCTTGTCACACAGAGCTGTCATGTGCTGTATTGCAGGAAAAGGAGTTCAGTAACCCACATGAACAGACTAGCTCTGCTTCCACAGCAACATTTGGGAATATGCAAAATCTCTTTGCTTACCTAAGGGAGTCTCAGCTGTATGGGGATCAGTTTATTTACACCTGCCTACCACTGTAGTTAGATGGAGGTAAACCTTATCTTTTTAATTTTTTGAAGACAGCACCAGAGGTTTGAGAAATAAAGACAGCTGAAACTGCAGTGCACTTCTCCAGAATCACATCTGGCTCTTCTGACTTTCTGACAGGTGGTTGTTACAACACAGTTGTAAGATTTTGTACAGAGTCTTTACTCTGTGTGAAACAGATCTCACACATACAAGCAGTAGTTTGCTGGGCTCCTTATGTAGCAGTAGAGATTAGTGGCGCCCATAAAATAATAATGAAGATCCCTGTCAGTGACCGAGAGTAAATTGGTGATTGCTTGTCAGTTGCCAGGAGTGGAATCCGTGTGCACAATAGCTTAAAGTAAGAATAATTACCGTTTCTGTGGTTGAAATGGATGTCTACATTGTCTGTGTAGATTCCATAACTTGCCTGATTCTGCTTTCCCTGCTTCTGTAGAGTTTTCTTTAGAAGTCTTGTGTAATGAAAATACTGCAGAATGATTGAACTTATACTACTTCATGTCTTGCTGCATGGATGAAGAGGGAATGAAGCTAAATAGGCCACATGGGTACTGGCACAACAAAAATTGAGTTTTCAAACAAAACCTCCTAATTGCAATTAGCATATGTCAGGGAAAAAAAATCTCAATTTTCACATATTCAGAGGATTAAGAAGATAGTATTAAATGCCTTATTCTGTATTTGAGAGGTCCTTTTGGAAAAGCAGAGCATTCCAAATGCTGAATTATGCTGTTAATATTTTTATGAAGGTTTTGAAAATGTTTAAGTGAATACCACTGATACATGTAATACTGGGGGATAAAATGTGCTCATTATGTAGACACTTAGGGGAGAGGAGCAGTCTACTAAATGTATTTCTACTAACATTTTGTTATTTTTTTATCTTTAAGAATGAAACCAAGAAAAATTAAAGAAGATGATGCTCCACGAACGATAGCTTGTCCTCACAAAGTAAGTGAAGTGCTCAGCTTCTGAGTAGATAGTAATTTGTAGATCAGAATTTTGTATTGATGTTTTCTCTTGAGAATGAATAACTAAAATATCTTGCTGTTAATAGTATACCCTCTGTTAAATATATTTTAGTTGTCATTTTCTAGAGGCTTCCTTTAAAACCTTTCACTGAATAATATATTATTCCCATTCCTTGTCTTAAGGTTAGTGCATCCCTAATCTTCTGGTAACCATGATGCACAGTCCCTAACATGCTGGTTTTACTGTTGTGATTTCCCGACACCCAAGAATACATACTTGAAAGAATGTTCTGAAAGCTGTTCAAAGTACGTTCCTAAGATCTATATATCCTCTGCTTGGAAACTATGACAGATTTGGAGTCTAGATCAGGAATCAGCAATTTATGGTGCAGATGCCAAAGTCAGCTTTATTGGAAGACTCTGAATTACATTCCACAGAGCTGGAAAGTGCATCAGCATGAAAGAGAGAGGCAGGCATCTTGGAGATACGATTCTGATCCACTGGTGGCAAGGAAGCTTCTTTCTTGAATAAATGTTGCCAGTCACCTAGATTGGTAGGCTGTGGCTTTACTGTATTATCCAGCTTTTGCAGTGCTTCTTTTAGCTGACTTAGTGTGTAACAAAAAAAGACAAACACAATCTTGCTGACTTCTGGTCTAGATAAGTGTGAGTCTAAGCAAATAATCAGGGCAGATAGCTATTGGAATTACCCATTAGAGATCATGAATAGAAGGCTACTTTCTGGCAGCCATAGTGTAAGGAATTTTCTGAATTCCTCTTTGTGCTTATATTGATTTCCAATTCTCCACATTCTAAAAGTGCCATGTTTTTTTGTAATACAGTATGCAGAGATACAGGAACAATTACTTTTTACTGAGGAATGTTACCTTTGTTTCTTTGATTTACTTTTTCATAGCCTCAACTTCATCTAAACGGCGGGGGGGAGGAATGTTCTGTCCTTCCATTTTCTATCTTGTAGTGTTTGTAGGCTTTATGCATTTATGAATTCATTTTAACAAAAGAAAAATATTGTAGCTATATCAGCTGCTCTCAGAGGCAAGAAAGGACTTTGAAATAAATGCAAAAAAAAGTTGATGGTCTGTTTACTTTGGTGCTGCTTTGCCCCACCCAGTTCCGCTATGTACCACGAATGGTGGCACAATACTTCAAACTTACCCAGAGAGGTTCTAGTGCCTGAAGAGAGAACTCCTGAAAGTGACATTTCACCCTTTTTGTAAGAAACAAAACATATTTAAATGTATTTGTTTAGGAAAAAAAAGAAGCCTGCAGAATTTAAGATTAGCAATTTAATGGTCCTTTAGATAAATTTTATGCCTCATACCACAGTGATGTTGGCAGACCAGTTTTATAAAAGTTTAAACAGCAACGCTTGTACAAATAGGATTTATGATTATTAATAGGATTTTATGTGGGATTTTGAACCTCGAGGAAGACATAGAGCCCCGGGTCACTGCTGGCTTAAGTGTACTGTGGAATCAAAAGTAGTATTCCTCTGTCAATGCAGGGTTGACCCCTGGGTTAAGACTTTTGATGTTGTACCTGAGTTAAAGTATCTTCTGCTTTTGGACTGAGTTGGGACTAACTCAGGCTGTAATCCCATTTTATTTGTCTCCCCAGTATGACTTTGTAGGTTTAAACTGCAGCAGCAGTGGCACTCTGTCTCAAGGTGTAGTGATCCGTCTGCTGCTGCCAGTTTGGACAAGGTAGTTCCTGTAAGTTGCTGTGTGCTGGAAACCCTCTTGCTCCATTTGCTCTCAGAAATGAGGAGGGCAGAGAAGGGAGAGGACAGAATGTTGGGAGATGGTGTACATACCAGTTGCTAGAGAATAATCTGTGGTATATTAGAGACTATATAATATATTGTCTTACTGTAGTTCGCAGAATATAGCACTTTGAAGAGTATACCATAAGTATCCATGAACTCTCCTTCTGTCTTTTGTTTTTTGGTTGGATTTTTGTTTTGTGTTTGTTTTTTCTCCTGAAACCTGTTAAGCGCTTTTGTTTGGCTTATTCATTTGCTTCTGTCAGAGCTGCATCTTTTCCATGAGACTATCCTATTATTCTTTTGACTGCACATGGCTCATAATACTGAGCAAGGAAAGAGTTTAGGATTTTTTTTTGTTTGGGATTGGGTTTAGGGTTTTTTTTTGTTTTGTTTTGTTTTTGGTCAGCTTTTCAAATGATTAGTTTGCTTGTATTGCTTTTTTAAAAGTAAATGTAAGGGATGTTCTTTTCAGGGCCAACTCTTAAGAAAGTATTCAGGATATAAAAGCATTTTAGCTACTTGTACTGTAGCAGATGAAACCTTTTTTATGAGAACTAGCTTATCTACTAATTGAGTTTCACTGTTCTTTTTAAGGGCTGCACAAAGATGTTCAGGGACAACTCTGCCATGAGGAAGCATCTGCATACTCATGGCCCTCGAGTACACGTATGTGCAGAGTGTGGCAAGGCCTTTGTGGAGAGCTCGAAACTAAAGCGGCATCAGCTAGTTCACACTGGAGAGAAGCCCTTTCAGGTATTGGTCACCTGCAGGCACGAGTGCCACCACTTCATCTGGGAACTCTGGAGACTGTAGCTGTAACCTGGCTTCCACAGGACTTGGGCATACTAGGGCTTTTCTAAAATCAGACAAGGCACCCGAAAACTGGGAGTCCCCTTTAGTTAATTAGGCTGTCATTTAATTATTTATATGGGCTTCTCTTAGAAATTGGTCAATTTGATGTACATGGGAGATATCTTTCAAAATATGATGAAAAGTTGCCCTCTTTAAAAATGAGGTCTGCAGTTACTAGAGAAGTAAGAAAATGTCTCTTTCTCCTCACCATCTCTTCAGTTTAGCATTTGAGGGCAGCTGACACTTGGGGCTGTTTGCTCAGTTACCTCAGGGTAATTTTCAGTAGGGATTATTAATCAGTGTTCAACAATATGATGGGGTCACTGAATCTCTTTCCATTTATATGGAGTCAAGTGGACTTCTGCCACCAGAGGTCCCCTGCCCTCTTCATATGATACTGCCTGTAAATCTTTATTCTTAGTCTTGAGCATATATGTCTTCCCCAAAACACACTTAAGATATATGGGGTTTTTTTTGTTGTTGATTATTTTCTATAATAAATTATTTGCAAAATTTGATTTGCAGTTCTCAGGCATTCAATTGGATGCATACACTGAATATTCTGTGTGGTAAATAAAAGTATTTAACACTAAATGTGATGTCACTTTTATATCAAGCCCACTATAAAAGTAAAGGAGTTAAAATGAGAAAATCTTTGCAAATCATCACTCAGAGGGGAAAGTACTGATATAAAATCCTGTTTCGGTTTGGTTATACAGTGTAGGTACTGTTTCACATGTAGAGAAGGTGTTTTTAGTGGAAGTGCTTGCTTGCAAGCTGAAGGTCATTTATTTCCCTCTTTGAAAATAGATATGCTATTGTATATATAGTGTATACTGAAGTATTGCAGGTTTTAGTGCAGTTCACAGCTTCACCCATAACGATCTTCAGCCTCTGGCTTTATTGTTTGTGCAGTCTTAAGGAAGACATTTTCTGACCAGTGATGGAGTTGAGTTCCACTAGCTAACAGACTTTCTTTTCCTTCCATCAGTGTACGTTTGAAGGATGTGGAAAGCGTTTTTCACTGGACTTCAATTTACGCACACACGTGCGAATTCACACTGGCGACAGGCCCTACGTTTGCCCGTTTGACGGCTGCAATAAGAAGTTTGCGCAATCAACCAACCTGAAATCTCACATCTTAACACACGCTAAGGCCAAAAACAACCAGTGAAAGTTTGAGGAGAACATTCTTGAACTCAAAGCATCTTACAGGAAAATCAATTGGAAAGAAATACGCCTCCCCTTTGTATATTGTTTCTAGGAAAGAATTTTAAAAAAAGAACCCTACAAACCTAAAGGACTTGTTTTGATAAGTAGTAAATAAAAAGCAAAAAAAAACCACACAGAAAACTTTAAGGTGACATTGCTACGATGCTCCACCTTGATCTGTAACCCCGTCTCAAGAACACGGTGTTTTGTAAAGTGTGGCCCCAACCAGACGGGTCAGCTCATGAACTTGCATCAGAAAAGACAATTCTTTATACAACAGTGCTAAAATTGGACTTCTTTTCACATTCTTATAAATATGAAGCTCACCTGTTGCTTACAATTTTTTTTAATTTTGTATTTTCCAAGTGTGCATATTGTACACTTTTTGGGGATATGCGTAGTAATGCTATGTGTGATTTTCTGGAGGTTGATAACTTGCTTGCGGTAGATTTTCTTTAAAAGAATGGGCAGTTACATGCATACTTCAAAAGTATTTTCCTGTAAAGAAAAAAAAAGTTATATAGGTTTTGTTTGCTATCTTAATTTTGGTTGTATTCTTTGATGTTAACACATTTTGTATAATTGTATCGTATAGCTGTAATGAAATCATGTAGTATCAAATATTAGATGTGATTTAATAGTGTTAATCAATTTAAACCCATTTTAGTCACTTTTTTTGGAGAAATACTGCCAGATGCTGATGTTCAGTGTAATTTCTTTGCCTGTTCAGTTACGGAAAGTGGTGCTCAGTTGTAGAATGTATTGTACAGGCACTGACCGTTTATTAACACCTGATAATATGTACATCCCCCATGTAATAGAAAGGACAACAATAAAACAGTAGTCCTAAAGAAAGAATCTGGCAGAAAATGATCTGTAAGCGCAGTCAATTTTCTTTTGTTGTCCAGAGCAGTTCTAGTTCCTCTTGACCTCCCAGAAACTGGAAGCTAAATAAACTCAAGTTTCCTTTACTTTGCATTCAATTACAGTGATTTGTGATGCAGTTAATGCCACATCAGGTGGCTTTATCAACATAATATCTCAACAGAATTGCTGACTGTAATTCTGGTTTTGAGTGACCTAGACTTCCATTAACTGGATCCGTGGATTTGGAGACTTGGCAGTGTAGTGGGGAGTGTTCTGTGTGCCTGGACAGCAACTAGGTAAAACAGTACAGGACATAATTTAATGGAAACCTTTATTTAGTCAAGGTAAGGAGTGTTGGTGGTTTAAATGCAGTAACAGTAGAAAGTGGAGGAATGGTAGGGTTTGGGTGATCATACCAGGAAAAAAAAAAAAACTGTTTCTTCTTTTGGCTAACTTGTTTGAGTGTAATGATAAAAATTCTTGGAACCTTATTGGGCACCTTTTGTTTCAAAATAAGAACTTAAAGTTCTAAGAGAACTAGATGGAGTTGAGTTTTGATGGTCTAACTAAGGGTGGTTACTTCTCATTTGTTCAAGTGTTCAAAGAAAACTTAGCAGATACTATAGTAAAATGTGACAGATTAATAAACAGAAGGAAATGCAGAGAAATGCATAAGTTATTTTTAGAGGCATGTAACATATTTTAATGCAGTAAAAAGTGTTGTTAATCTTTTTCTGAATTCTGTTCTTAAAAGGTTCATCAAAGTTTTCATTGCTAATACTGTAAAACTTAATTTTGAGTCCAGTGTTGGTGGTAGTGGCAAAAACATGGGTAATAAAGAAACTGCACTTAAGACCAAGGGAATTTTTATCCATACATCAGTTAATCTGAACACTGCAACTCTAGTCTGAGGTTATTAGGGGTAGAAAGAAAGTTGGGACATTTAATTGTAAAGTATGCTTTAGAATTTTGGCAGTATTTTTTCTTTTATATATAAGCAGTTTTTGAACAGGACAATATACTGAAACTTGTATAGTTATAGTTAAATTAAATTCTGTATACAGTTAAATTAGTGTCTATTCTTTTTGGAAGGAAATAAAATTAATTCAGTCTAGTTCTAATTGACCTTATATTTTTTCTTAAGCAGTATCTGTGATGGTGTTTAGGCTTACACGGAAGTTTGCATTCCTTTGTCATAAAGTCATTTGTTGAATTGCAAGGTGTCAGTACTTCATCCTTGAACATACATTAGGGACTGAACTATGTTACCTTGAACATACATTTGAGACTAAGCTGTGTTAAATATTGATTTGAGGACCAACTGGGAACTGTAACTGTTATTGCCTCTGGTTATACTGCATCTGATTACAGAGAGACGTTTCCATCTAGGCCTCAAATCAGTAGCACTCAATATACTCTGAGTGTAAGTAGCAACACTCAGTAGCTTGAAAGGTCTTCCTTTTTAAGTATTAATTCCATATTGGGTATGAATAAATACTAGCATTGAGCAGCTGCTATAAATTGTTTAAGCTTTTAAAGTATAATTGGCACACCTTGCTCTTAAAACATCCTGCTTAATTGATTCCAGAGTTTTCCTCAAGGTTTTTCAGTGAAGAAATTACAGGATTTGAGAATAGCAAGAGTTGACTTTGAAACCACCATTCCCATCCTGCTATTGAGTGCTACCCTGCATTACGCCACCAATTTGTGAATGAGTTCAGGTAAGGGGAGGAGAATCTGAGGGGTGGTAGAAATGTGGGTTTAAAACTGGCAAAAAATTTCCATGCTTGCTCATTACACATGTTCTACTGCTCATTTAATTGTACATATACCTTATTTGATTCTGCTGCTGTCAAAATGAGAAGGAGACAAGCTCAGACCAACTTTAAAGGTAGAACTGACTAGACTTGTCTGTCTATTTATGGTCTGTCAGTAAATGCAAAACAAACTGAACTTAAATACTAATATCTTGTGGAGAGTGTTTCTTGAAAAGGTTGTAGGAGGACTGCAGATTCAGATTTGAAATGCTAAGAGAGTAAATCCTTGGTGAAACAGAACGCCAGGACCTCAGCTGAACCTGCACTGAATTTTAGTTGTCTTCTGTTTGAAGAGGGTCGCTGTGGAATTGAGGTAGTGCATTTTGACTTTTCCCTGTAATGGCTGCAAGTTGTCAATCAAAAGCCAAATACTAAACACATCTTAACAACAACTTGTCAGCAGTAATGTAGCTTTAGAGGCAAGTGGAGATCCTTTCTCTCTGCTAATTCCACAGTAGGTGAAAAGCAAAAGATGCAATAATTACCAGAAATGGCAAAAGTATTGAGGCTTTAAAATGTTTGAAGAAAGTGAATCACTTCAAAGCGCTAGATAAAGAGGCATGGCAGTGGCAATAACAGGTGCTTCCATGTGCTCATCACATAGCTCACAGGATATTTTGTCAGTATGTCTTGAAAAACTGGGGCTGCTTGGTTTTTCTACTCAATTAAGATGCATAAATTCGAGAACAATACATGCTGGATATCATTCTTCCAAATATTTCCTTAATGCCTTGAAGAAATCGAGAAAATGTGGAATTTTCATCAGGGCTGCTAGACAAATCTGTCTGGGATGTTTTAATCAGTCAAGTGGCAGCTGCTACTGGCATTGCTTGGTCTATAATGTGCCATCTATAATGATGGCACTTCAGAATAAGAAGTTTTTCATCTGTACAGCACCTTCTAATACCTGCTATGTAACGGTGGCATGAGGAGAGGAGTAAAACAAGTTTGTGTCAGTGTTGAGCTTACTACACTAATGTTCCTGGAGCACTCAAAGCTACTGAGGGGAACCTGGGGTGGATTTAAAAACTGAATATTGGGTGTGAATTTTGCAGGCAGGAATACAAATAAGTGTTGGACGCCAGTATTCTTGTTCCTGGCTGTGCAAATTGAATACTTTAAAAAGTAGCACTTTCTACGGGAAAAGTCCTAGGGCAAAAGAATGGGAAAGTGAAGTAGAGCAGAGGGCGTGCAACCCTGCTGCTGAACACAAGCAGCAGAAACATCTGCGCAGTGATCTGTAAAGGTAGATGTGAGCCAGAGCAGGACTGTATGTGCTTGTATTATTATATTCTATATCTAGCTTGATAATATGAATTGGTCTAGTGTCAAGTTACAAGAGTGTGATGATGGCCTTACAGCAATGCTTAAATGCCACCTGGATGGCTACTGGTTTAATTTTGTAAGGTAATTGAATCAGTGGTCCTTTTCTCAACTTCATTCTCTGCCTAAAGCAAAACAGCTTTTATGTGTACTCTCAATGATCCTATATTATTAAGGCAGTTTAACTTAGAAATTTTTTCAGTCCTTTTCTCTGGAAATGGTCTGGAAAGTATTGAGAATTAATGTGAATTTTTGAGGTCCTGGGTTCCCCTAAAGTAGCAGAAAAACACTGTTTTGATGTAGGTAAATGAATAGGATTCTTTATAGCAACTGTGTTTTAGACAACTCCCATTTTAGGGTCTTCCAAGTCTTCTGTTACTTTTCCTAAGAGAAAGCTCTAAGCCTGGGTGCTGGTTGGGTACGACAGCTTCTGTGTGTGATGGTGTGGACATGATACCCTCTTGTGAGCTGCTGTTCTCACCAGGTTCCTGTGTCTGCTGGGAGCTCTCCTTAGGAGCAAGCCTGAAGTTCTGTCCAAATGTTGCTGAATTTTGGGAGGGGAGGAAGGGATGGAGAGTCTGTTGCATCCTTGCAGGACTTCTGAGTGCTCCTTTTGCCACTACTTTTTAAACGATGTTGTAGGTTTAAGTGTGACTCCTCTCTAACCGCTCTGGTATCAGGTGGCATCTATGTCAGTGCTTTGTTTCAGTTCAGAAACTCCCGGGTAGCAGTTTGCCAGGAGATGGCAGTGAATTACCTGCTTGCATAGTGTGACCAGCAGACAGAATGGCAGTGTCAGGGTGCCCCTGCGAGGTCAAGTATGTGCAGGATGTCCTGTGGCGTTCAGTGGACCTTGACAGACTTGGAGCTTGCCAGTGTGAAAGAGCAAATTGCCCACACACCACTCAGAAGAATAATAAGTACAATTCTGTGCTGATTTCTGAGAGCCCTGAGTGTAATTGTGCATTCGTTAAAAGCAGCAGCAAGGCAAATAAAAGATTGTAAGTAAAAATTGTTGAGTGTGACATGAGTCATATATATATACATCCATTAAATATTAATATTAAATAGATTAATGTGGAAAGCCAGTGGTCAGTGGTGTTAATGAATGTGCTTTCAGCTACGAGTGGCTATTTTGGTTAACTGCTGGACCTGTAAAACATTACTGCTTCTCTCCAGGAGCAGCATCCTAAAAAGTCCAAGCTCTCGAGGCAGTTAGGGCTTTGCTTCAGTCTGTTGCTGCTCATTATGTGTGCAAGGCCATTGCAGAGACTGCAGGACAAGACTGATGTGGCATCAGAGTCCTGCATTGCTGCTCTTTAGGGGATCAGAGATCTTGTTTTCCTCCCTGGAGCAGGCCCACAGAAAAGGTGTATTTCAGAAGGATGTGAATAACTAATATTTCTGAGATAAATGATAGAGCATGTGAACACTGTGGCATAATATGTACTGCTTGTTAAATAGCAGAAAATCCATACACACAAGATCTTGGTGACCAGATAGGTCCTAATGTCCTTTTAGCTGAAGCTCATCTCGGGAGCTGGTTGCAAGACAAACCTGTGGAAAACTGCCTTGTTATTTAGTGTTTTGATTTAAGAGCTCACAAGTGTCAGGTGTCCTTCAGAGCTGCAAGATGGACTTGCCAAGGACCTCACTGACCTTGCCAGTGCCAGTATTGGCTTACAAAGGTTTTGACTGCCTCACATGTGGGCCATCATGCAGCTTATGCTTTGACTTATTTTTCAACACACTACTTTTTGTCAGCAAAACAGGAAATTTGGCCTTTTGATATAGAATCCTTCAGTTTTCAGTCTTAGCTGATGTTTTGACTGAGCCTCCAATGGATTTATATGAATCCAGTGACTCCCATAGTTTCAAAGGGCATACAAATGTTTACAGTTTGAAAACTGATTGTAAGGAGTAATTTTTATGGGAGATCTTTAGGTTTTCTTCTTGTGTGGTTGGTTGGTTTCTATGGTTTTATTTTTTCCTCCTGCATCGGTTAGGGACAGGGGACTTCATCTCAATTTTTTCCAGAGGGTGAAATGAAAATGTGTCCAGTCTTGGGCTTGTGTCTAGTCTGGCAGGGAAGCAGGTAACTGCCTGGATTAATTTAAGGGTAAAAGTAATCTTTACCTCCTTTAACTGCAGTTAAAAAGTTTGAACTTTATTACTGGCCTGTTTGAAAAGCACCTCTTACAGATTCTTCCTAAGTGAAAGTACCTCAGTGCACAAGGCAGGTGTATGGCCTGGTTGATTGCAACACTGGAGTATTCCTGACCTACAGTAAATCTCTGCTTAAGAAAATAGATCAGATCCTAGAAAAAGAATATTCATTTTATTTCGTACCAGCTTTAATCTGGCTAAGTCAAATTACTTGAGCAACACTTCTTTCTATTCTGATATATAAAGGAAACGATGCAGACCATGAGGTCAGGCTTCATTATGATTTTATTGTTTTATTGATTGACACATGGATGTGGCTAGAATGGTACAAGTCTATTTTACTGTCAATAAAAAATGCAGTGTACTTCCTTCAGAAAGAAAAACAGTCATAATAAATTATAATAGTGAATGATAACTAAGCAATTTGACTGTGTTAGTTGTTAAATGTTATGGACCCTAAGAATATTTTGTGAACATTAGAACTTGACGTTCTTCCATTTATATTAATCTGTAGGGCACTAGTGTTCACTGCAGACCTTGCCTTGATTTCAGTTTGTTTATTGATGAACCTGCATAGCTCAAAATCATTTTCTAGGTCAACTCAGTTAAAACTAGTAATAAACTATAAGAAGAAAAGTATTTACTGTATATCTTATGTATTATCGTGCAGAATATATCACATTTTTCTGTTGGTGATAACCACTTTTGCAATTAGTGAGGACAACACGAATACAAAAACTGCAAAAACAGTTGCACTGGGAAGATGAAAATGGCTTATTTTCCTCAGCTTATCTCCTCTACCGCCCATGGACATGCATAAATTCCTGAACATGGAACAGTTTACTTCCTCTTGATATCAAAGGCTGTCTCCCTTAGGTTTGGCCCAAGCAGTTGTCTGCTTCCCTGATCTCTTGCTGTGCCTCCCAGAGTCACCTGAGTCCCTGAGATTCTTCATCTGTCTCCATGGCTGTGGCATTTGATAGGGCATGTTGGCTTGGGTAAGCTTCTATTTTCTTTGTTTTTCTGGCAAAAGAGAGGTTTAACTGCACATTCTGCTAATCTAATGGTGTTTGGCACACTTCTGGGTTTTAAATTGTTCTTTAACTATCCACAGATTAAAAGTTGGGCTAACAGCAGCTAACATTCAACTGTTAATACGTGTTTTCCAGCATAATAATAAATATATTTAATTTCAAAGAACAAACACCTCTTTTCTTTGCAAGGTCAATGTTTACATTTGTGTCTTAGTCTTTTTCCCAGTATGCTGGCAGTGCTGCACCTGCATTGGACAGGTTTTCATCCCTTGAATATCTTGCTACCCTTTTACCTGAACCGTATAAAAAGCTTTATCATAGAATCCTAGAATGGTTTGGGTTGGAAGGAACCTTAAATATCATCACCCCCTGTCATGGTCAGGGACACTTTTCACTAGACCAGGTTAGTCAGAGCCCCATCCAGCCTGGCCTTGGGCATTTCCAGGGGTGGAGCACCCACAGCTTCTCGGGGCAGCCTGTGCCAGTGCCTCAGCACCTTCACAGTAAAGAATTTCTTCCTAATATCCAATCTCAATCTGCCCTCTCTCAGCTAACGGCCATTACCCCTTGTTCTATCACTGCAGATATGCAGAGAAAAGGCACAGAGGACAAAAAACTTGTCATGTTACAGACCTGATAAATAAATTTCACACTAGTTGTTCTACTACAGTAATTTAGTCAAGAAGTATTACACATGGGTACTTTTTTCCCCTCTTGTGCTAACTGGACATGGTTGTGGCTGTAACTTTTAAAACTGGCATAACTCATCTAGTTTAAGAAAGAACAGGGCAGAGGGACTTGATAGTGAATTTCATTTTCAGTGATTTTTACCTTCTTAGTCCCTTCAGTTATTTGGGAATTGCTTGATAATGGTGTGGAAATGAGGATCTGGGAAGGCAGGATGTAGTTTTGTGTGAATTGGCTCACATCTCAGAAATTATCAGGAAAGAGCTCTATCATGATTTAAAAGACTGAGGCTTTTGTCTAGCTTGATTTAACAGTTATAAGTCACATGGATCTCAAGCAAAATCAGACTAGGCTGAAAGCTGGCTTTAGCCTCTTCTCTGGCTTGTTCAGTAACATCCAGTGTCTACTGATTATTTAAGTTCCAGATGGATGAATTTCTGAAAAGAATGCTTTAGTAAGCACTCCAAGTAAAACATTATATAGCCCTTTTCTGTTTGAATGATATTCATCTAAGGAGACACTGTTTGCTTATTCCAGATATTTCTTTCTGTTCCATAGTTCAGCATTGAACAGAGTTGCTCCTGCTGAGAGAACAAAAGGTACTTGACTGGAACGGACCCTGGTCACGGTCAGGTGGAGAGGTGGTGGCCTTGCTGTTTTCTGATCCAGGAAACTGATGCTTGACAGGGTTGTGCCAGCCACGTGCATCTACCCTTTAAGAAGATGAATTAGTGGAGCTAGTACCCGAAATAACCTCTGAAGAGGAGGACATGAACCTACTGGAGTGAGTCCAGAGGAGGGACACAAAGATGATCAGAGGGCTGGAACAGCTCCTTTGAAGACAGGCTGAGAGAACTGGGGCTGTTCAGCCTGAAGAGGAGAAGACTCTGGGGACACCTTCCATACTGGGAAGGTGGAGAAGGACTTTCTGCACGGGCATGGGTGATAGTTTTAAACTGAGAGTAGGTCAAAATTAGGTGTTAGGGAGACATTCTCTACTGTGAGGTGCTGGAATACCCACATGTTGCCCAGAGAGGTTATGGATGCCTGGTACTTGATTCTGATGTAACCCTGCAGGGGACCCAAGACTTGTTTTGCTCAGTTTTGCAGCCTTGGTGCTGATCACAGAATAAACCAAGTAAATGCAGGAGAGGAGGCATTTAAGCGTAAGAGCAGCTCTTTGGCTCTCAAAGCAGGATTGTTCTTTCAGTAGAGGAAAGGTCAGTTTGAAGAAGTCAGGTCCTTTCTTCGCTCCAGTGATGGGGCCTAAACCAGAGCAAGACCCTGCCCTTGCAGTGGTGCACAGAAGGCAGATACAGAGCCAGTTTCCCCTGGCAAAAACCAGAAACCCCATCCTCATACAAGCTTAGTTTAACACAAAGAAGCATCTGAGTAAAACATAAAAAAAATCCCAAAAAACTTGAAAGAACCAAAGGCAAAATTTTTTAAAAATTTATTCCCTCACTATATATACAAGAATTGACATACTCCTGTACAAAGGTGTAAATGGTCTTTGCTGTGATTTGTTGTGCATATGCAGCTTAGTAGACAGATTTAACATTCAATTTGAATCTCAGTGCAAGTAGGCACTAAAACATCCACCATACCTTCAAGGTATAAATAGACATACCAATTTTACAGGTTTCTCCAGCATATTTTGTTACAGTGCAAAATGCTATGAAATAGCGCTTCTTTAGAAAATTCATATAAATTAAACACCTATTGCACTTGTCCCAACCAAAAGTGTAACAAGTTGTACTTACTGAACTAGTTTGATATGTTTTAAAGCATTGCTCACACACATACAGTCCTTCCTCCTGGCTATTTGTGCCAAATATGTGTAGCTTTTAGCTCAAATCTTAAATAACTGTTTGTAGCTCTTTGGCTAATTCAATTCTTGAACATACTGGTAAAAAAAAAATTACAGCAGATTAATGTAACAAGAAAATTCTCCAAAACCCTTTTGAGTCTTCTTTCCAGTAGCACTGTAACTAAATACATAAAAATCAGTATTGTTTAAATTCATAATGCAAGTGCATTGAACAGCAACCATTTCAGACAATTACACCCCTATTTTCTGGAAAGGTATGAAACCTCCAGTCCTAAATATGTATTTCTAAGATACTTCAAGCTGCTAAGCTAACATTGCATCCACAAACATTTTGTGCAATACCACAGGCAGGACTTTGACTTCTGTACATCACTGGCTGCTATGGGGCATGTTGGGAGAAGTGGTGCAAAGTTGCACTAACTTCAGAGAACAAAGTCCACTGGGCTGAACTACTCAATGCAGTTCATGCACCCACCAAAGGAGAAACAGAGGTGAGGGCAAACAACACCAGTCCTATTAGATTTGAGTTTCCCTAAATCCTTACAAGCCTTGAGATTTAAAGGAACAAGTGCATTTGAGTGCAGATGCTAACTTTGTGCTTAAGATATTTATTCAAAGCTAAAAGGTCAGGGAGTAACTTAGGTACATTTTTTTTCTTTTTTTTTCTTTTTTTTTTTACAAATCAGTATGAACAAAGTTGCTGCTAAAACCATTGACATATAAAAGCAAAGGAAAAGTAAAACAGGACTAGCTGAATGCTAGTCCATGTCTTTACAGTCAGGGTTACCTGCAAAACACCTCCACCATTACACTTCTTCCCCCTTCTTCACCTTAGAGGAGTACACTTACTCCTGTCACATACAAAATGAGTACTTCTTTCATGAAAACACTTTTGCATTCAACTCAACTCAGTCATTCAGAACCTGAGTGAAAGAAAACTCTATTTATGGTGCTAGAACACTCTCCAGAACCTCTTCTGGAGCCACAACAGCAACTTTCAAAAGGCAGGTCCCCTTCTTACTTGACTACTACTAGATATGGAGTCCTGAATAAGGCAAGATGCTGTTTTTACAAGTAGTGAGATGAAATCCTAATTTTTTACATTTAGGAATTCTTTATACAAATAGCATAAATCTGCACTACTTGTATGGGTCAAGTGTTCATGTTTCACAAAACCCAATCTGCCGGGCTTTGGATGAGGAGAACAAAGAGAGAAGGTTCACAAACTGGAAGGCTGATGGATTACTGGACCTGGTTCACATTCAGGAAGGTTGTCTTCTGACTTCATGTACATGAGGAACACAGTGACAGTGGCAAAGGTAGCTGCATTGACAGGAAAAGCACGGAGCAGTGTGGAGGTGAGACCTCGGGTGAACACCCTCCAGCCCTCCTCGTGGTAACTCTTCCGGACACAGTCCAGGATGCCCTTGTACTGTGTGACCCCTCCAACACCATCGGCCTGAAGCCGGGATTTGATCACATCCATGGGATAGGTTGAGAGCCACGACACAATTCCTGACATCCCTCCAGAAAACAACAGCTTGGGAATAACGTAACTGTCTTCAGCTTCACAGCCCAAATACCGAGTCATGCAGTCATAGGTCAGGAAGTAAAAGCCAAAGCTTGGAGTTTCTCTTATGAAGGTAGAGACCATGCCCCTGTTGATACCCCTCAGCCCTTCCTTTTGATAGATTTTGATCAAGCAGTCCAGAGAATTTTTGTAGTTCTTCGTTTTTAGTTTATACTCTCCCGTTCCTTGAAGCTGCATCCTTGTCTTTGCCAGCTCCATGGGACAGCAGATGACACACTGGATGGCCCCTGCTGCTGACCCTGCAAGGAACTGGTTCAGAGGAGTGTCTTTGCCCAGAGCACGAAGGGTGTTTCCTTGCACACCGAACACCAGCGCGTTAATGAATGTAAGTCCCATCATTGGTGACCCAATACCTTTATAGAGTCCAAAAGCCTAATGGAAGAAGGGAGGAAAAACCCTTTTTAACAGTGGTGTGGATAATCTCCTGAAACTGCAGAACACTGCCTCTCCCCTGTACCCCAGCTTTTTAACAGTGCCCACATCAGGACCACCTTGTTTTGTAACAACAATTTCATCTCTGCCTAGGACACAAACATCTAAGCAATTTTGCAGTACAAAAATATAGTTGAACATATCCAGAAAATAATCTTATTCCACCCAGAGAAAAGTTTTCTGGCAAATTTTATACCTTTTCCTTTTAAATAGCTTACTTAAAGCCTGAAGCCAGCTTTTTAACAAAGTTCCTAAAGTTTCAGCAGCAAAAACACCTCACCAATTTCTTCATTCATTCCTTAGATTCTCAGAAAACTAGTTATTTAAATAACTTATTTTATTTAAAAAACTAACCTCAAAATACTATCTTCTGACTTAGTGATCTTCACAGAGTTTCTGGCAAAGTTCTGACTACAATATCTGCCCTACAGCCAGGTGAGGTTCAGAGCGTGCTTTATCTCTTCATCTTCAACATTTGTCAGCTTTTTAACAGCTTTCCCACCTTCTTGAGCCAAAATACACAAAGATTAAAAAAACCCCACAAAATAATAATTTTGTACTTACAGATTCTTGCTTTATGATGGACTGAAAGCAATGGAAAGTCCCACGGTAGAGAGGTTTCTCTACATTTTGAACTTGCAGACGAACCTACAAAAAGTTGTGTGAGATACCAATTTGTACATCAGGAACAGCCTAAAGGGTAAGCTAGTGTCTGTACCTATGTGCAGATTTGCTATAGCAATGCATATGCAAGAGCACGGGCTGGACACTGGAATGCCATATGTGGCACAGTAATTTGAGAAATCTTGTGCAAGTGTTTTGAATTAAGTTTGGGGGCGAAAACATGAGGGGAAGAGGATCATCAACTTCTTGTGACTCCTAGCAAACCAGTAAGTGGAAGGGTACATTGACATCTAGAATTTCAAACAGATGCTTTCCAGTACAGGCTACAATAGGGACTTTCTTTAGCTGCCAAGAATACTTCTGTTCACACAAAAAAATACCTGTGCAAACCTGAGAGAATTTAATTAAAAAAATTATTTGCAAGTCAAGCATGAGATTAGGATAATTTTAAAGGGATGGAAGCTTTCAACAATACCCATAGTGGTTCTAGATGCCAGATTTGGGCCCATTCATTGAGATCTGATTTTTTTTTCAGAGGGTAGCTGGGCAGTGACTCTTACAATGTCTGTCTTTGCATAAGGGAAGGAGTAAAAAGCCATTTGTCCTTTTAAATTTTAGTCAATTTTAGTTTTTTTAGCCTGCTGAATGCAAGCAATTGGTGAGGGTGTAGCTGCTTCAAACCTTTAAATTTTAGCAATCAATTAACGTTTCCAAAACGGAAACAGTATGTTCTGCTGGAAAGATAAATGCTACTGTAAGTGGTGGTCTTAGGAGACCCCTCTTCTGGATGCTTTTTAACCTATAATGGAAAATTCCAATTCTGTTTCTTTCATGCCTATTTGCCCTCAGCAGACTTTAAAAGAGTCTCAGTTCTGCCAAGCTCAGGCAAAGCTCTGCACTCAGCAATGAACTCAGTAAGTTGAGTTCACTGGATTGATAAAGTTATAAATCTGTGTTTCATCTCCTGCATGGAGGACTGCAATGTTCTTCACAAAAGATGCTTAACAACCATGTAATGCTGCTGCTGCAACTCCAGGGCAAAAAACTTAAGTCTCTTATTCTGAGCAAAAGAAAAATATTTTACATCTATGTGAAAGATTCCTGAACTTAATTTTTTTTCATGGCTTCCTAAAGTAATAAAAAACACCACCACAGCAATGAAAGGCCTGTGATATGTGTGTCTAGAAAAAGATTAATGGAGGTGGTTTGTCAGCATCCTATATTCAGGTTAGCTTCCTTCAAAGCAAAAAGAAATTGACATTTTTAGTATCTTTCCTACAACATGTTATTTTCTGCTTTGTACATCAGAACTTTAGTTCCATGTCATTTTAGTATATACATTAGTGTATGCTAGCCATAGTGGGAGGCTGAGATCACCTTGGGTCTTGCAACATCTCAGCATTAAAAGCAGGCTTACAGTAGAATTCAAAGAAAATAAATGCTCTGTCACTTCAAGTGACTTTTGGGGGGTAGACAGACTGTCAAAACTGTTAAAGAAGCAGGTCCACAAGCAAAGGCAAATCTTAACAAGCTGTCACAATTGCATAAACAAAGGTTTTACTCCATTGAGAATTTAATGTATTGTTTCAAACCTTGTCTGTGACTTCCACACATATGGGCTTTGGGGGATTTGCAGGTTAGAAACCTTCTTACTTGATCTTTTCTGATTGTGTTTAATGGTTTAGAATTAGTCATATCAAAGGGCTGAACTTCCTAGTGGCATACAACTCCCTCTATTTTTGTCTAAATAATTTTTGAAATATTAACCAGTTTGAGCCTTGCTGTATATTATATAAATATATATATTATAAATATATGAATATTTAGAGTACTAACTCCCCAGGTCTAAGAATGAAACCTCTTTCTGTTGAGCACAGTGCTGGTCACACAAGGGTACTGCCATGTATGGCAATGAGTGTACATAAAACTTGCATATTCATGCATATTAATGCCATATTCAACAAGCTCCATAGCGTGTACAACTGTAGGAAAGATGAATCATGTGCAAAGTTTATACACCTGTTCCATTAATTGCCCAATATTCTAGCTTCCTTCTGATTGGAAAACACTGTTATTAAGATTTTAGGTCCACTAACAACACCCAGCAATTTCACATCGCTAAAGACTTGCATAAAAGCACTCAAGAGTAAATAAAAAAACCCAAACCACTTCATCCTCAAAACAGTCCAAGCATTCAATAATGTGGGAAATCAGTGACTTCAAAAGTATTTGAGCAATGAAAACATCATCCAAGAATATGTAGTGGATAAGACCTCAACAGCAGTGTGCCTGAGATTCAGTTTTAGAGGCACTATGTGTGGGAGTGTATACAGCCAGAAATGCATAGCAGAAAGAAGGTTCAGAATAAAACTACATTTAAAAAAAAAGGGATATTTAAACCCCGCTCCCTCCATGCCATAGCTGTAGAAGAGGGACACATCAGTTTAAAATTAAAAAGGGAAAAAGCTTCATAAGTCTTTCAGTTCTTTACTTGAACTAACACATTTGGGAATAAATTAAGACTGAGAGAAACAGAAGTGTTCACCTGGGCTATACTTACTAGGTAACTCTCCCGTGATGAGGCTTATCTGTCATCTACAACAAAGTAACACTTTTGCTGTTAATGAAGACAGCCCCTAGCTCAGAAAGTAAAGGCAGTTAAAAGCAAAAAAGCAATTTTATACATTACATCAACAAACCAGGGATAAAGAGCTTGCCAGTTCTGAGATCAGCTCAGTTGCAGGTTTCCCAGGGCGACTTCACCGGCTTTAATGTCTCCCTGTGTGTCCCACATCCCCCTCCCCGCTCTGTGAAACATGAGCACCAGCCAAAAAAAAGAAGAGCTTAAATGCCAAGACAGAAGTAAAACTTTGGCTTATCTAAGCTGCTTTCCCATTGTTCAGTTATATTAAAAATGCACAGTCTAAGGTGACTACCAGCTAGCCCTTAAAAACACTGCAGAAGAATAAAAAGTTAATTCTTAACACATATACATACACAAGTTATGCAATGTCTTTTTTTTTTCCTTAAAGGGTGGTTAGAGTTAGTTTTTCCACATACAGTGGTGACTATGCCAGCTAATAATACAAACATTAGTATTTGTTCTAACAAAATAGAGATAAACACCTTTAATACTTTCTAAAGGATATTAAAATATCATGTGTAACACTGGATTTCATAAAAAATTTAGAAACAAATTATTTGCTCTGTTGTAAAGCAAGATGCTTTATTCCAAAACCCAATATATCTATACACATCTGCTGAAATCAGCATGGGAGCCCCAGTTTATACAGTTAAATGTCTAGTTTCATGCAATAGAAGCTGTTCCACTTAAAAAACACCCACAAAAAAACTAAAACAAACAAAAACAAACAAACAAAAAAAAAACAAAAACAAAAAAAACCCCAAAAAACAACAACCAAAAAAAACCCTGGAAAACCCACACATGATTACCTTTAGTCTGAGCATAGAATTTTGGCAGTTTTACTGGATTCAATGAAATGACTGATCACCTTCAGTTAAGCATATAAAACTTGGCAGGATGGGAGAGAAAAAGACAGCTGGCCCTGTATCACCATAATAAAAATTATGCCAGTCTGGGTGATGCCATTCCTGAAAATATATTCTAGAATTCAGTTGAATTATTTAACTGTCAAATTTACCACATTCTGAGCAACAAAATGACAGATTTTACTGTTTGAGCAGCTTGCACTGCAAGCTTGCAAGAAGGATCAATATCCACTGTCTTGGGAATTCCGTATTGAATTAGCCATGTGCTGGAATACAGAATGTGGTGGGGTCCTCAGTAACACTATCAGCCTTTGCATATCTAAATTCAGCAAGGTAAAGGTATTCCAAATATAGATCTACTACGTGGCATGCTGTCTGCTGCAGTCAAGTGACCTGACATATTACTTTAGCAGGGAATACACTGATATCTCTTCTTCTATTCTTCAGTGCAATTCTTTAGATAAGGCTGCCAAAAGATGACTCAAATGGTCATTCTGTTCTGAAAGATAGGCTTGGACTTCTGAGAGCCTTGGCTGAGGGACCCTCCAGGAGAACTCAAATCTTGTATTTATAGCAGCTGAAGTAACACACACAGCTATCCACCAGGAAACCAAATTTAAACTAAAAAGTTATAAAAATATAAAATAATACTTGGAGGAAACAGTCCCCAGACAAACTCCATGCAGTGGATTTTTACATCCACCTAGTGCTACAAATTAAGGAGTAATAGCAGAGCTTGAGGGGAAAAAACACCAATCTTTCAATCTACTAACAAAGTGGGTTTGAGTTACAAATGCAGGGAGAGGCAGTTTTAGCAGGTAGTGCTGAACAGCTGCAGAGAAGCAAGCTAAGAACAAAATTCAGTTCAATGCAAAGTTGTACTTCCAAACACTACATTGTTACTGTACTGAACTTGCAGTTTAAGGCCAAGGTTTATGTTACTAAATTTTCACTTCTGAAGAGCTGGAGATTGAGGAATCTAAAATAGTATTGTGGAGGCTTGCTCCAAGCTTTCCCATGCAGATTTACATTCCTACAGTGTCAGGGGATTTTTTTTTTTTTCCTGCCCCATTCCTTGGAGAAACTACGTTTTCTACTTAGAGGCAAATAGATTTCATAATCAACCCACCTTAACAGTGTCAAAGGGGTGTCCCACCAGCACTCCAGCAGCACCTGAAATGAAACAAATGCCATGGTTATTACTCTGAAGTTTCTTCCTGGGTCTGGGGCTACAGTAGCCCAAGCAGGACCACCAGCCTGAGGTGTGACTGCACATCATGGTTGGCAAATCAGTTAAAGAGCATCCTACCAAGCCAGGAGATAAGAGATCTACAACTCAGTCCTTCAGGCCAGTATCAGGTGCCTTTATGCTTCTCAGGAAGCCTCTGAGCCCAGGCAGGGGTTGAGCTGTGTGACAACATTGTGTGCCACACCATATGGAATGTGCCACACCATTTGGAATGTGCATCCGTGACTCCTGGCCTCAGCTCAAGGCATGTCCAGTGGGCAGAAAATGCAGGTTTCCTCTAAAGCACAATATTTCATGTACATATCGCTCTGTGCAGGCACAGAAAACGCCTCTAAAGGCTGCAGAACATTCCTGCTCTCTGCCTACAGCCTTTCCAGATGTGAGAGCAGCACCTGCAGAGAGACCATGCATTTCTAAAAACCTTTGCTTTATTCTAGCATCAAAGCACTTTTTAGAAGTCACACGCAGGCCTATTAGTGACACCAATCTGAGCAGAGGCATTTTGCACACACAGGCTGAAGCGATGAATCCCGTGGCTCTGCACCTCTGTGACCCAGCAATCCTTCGTGGCCGCCGGCAACAGCGAGAGCTCCACGACCCTCAGCGCCCCTTCCCACGTCTGTGGCAGGAGAGCTGCCCTCCCTCTCCTGCAAAACACAGCCCCACCATGGTGCAGTCCCGGTTGTTTAAGGCCAGCACGGCAGCAACACAGCCCAAGATAGAAAAGCAGCAGTGTGCACTGTGTTCGGCACGGAAAGGCCAGCGCTACAGCTGACCCCGAAGGAACCCTGGCAAGGCAAGGGCCACTAGGATGAAACCAGAGAGACGCTGAAAAAAGGAATTTAAAACATTTTTGCCAGGTTGGCAAGAAAAACAAGCAAGCAAGCAAAAACACCCGAAAAGACACGAAGACGAGTCTCCTGAACACAATTAAATAACTGCTCGATATAGAGGGCGGCAGGCCGGCCGCAGATGCGCGGGGAAGCGCAGGACGCGTGTCCGCCTTGTCCCCTCTCCATCTTAAAGCTGCCCACGGTCGCTGTGCTCGGCTCGGGGCTCCGACCGCTCCACCGCCCCTACGCTGGCCCCAGACCCCCGGCCCCAGCCCCCGGTACACTGGGACATCCCCGGAGCTCCCCCCGGAGCTGCCCCCACCCCGGGCTCGGCCCCTGCCGCAGCGGGGGCCGCTGCATCGCCCCCGGCACCATCCTCGGCTCCCAAAATAACAGCGCCGCGCCCAGCCCTCCCCACCGACCTGCCTGCCTTTCTTCCGCATTTTAAAAACATTTCGCTCTATCCCCTTCTACGCCTCTTCTCTGTTTCCTACCCTTTTTATATTTCTCGCCTTACTTCCCTTTAGCGTTTTTCTGCTTGGTGGGTTTTTTTTTTGTTTGTTTTTTTTTTGATTGTTCATTTCCTCTCACCCCTTCTCCCTCTCGCCTTTTTTCTCCCCCTTCCCCACCATTTTTCCATGGCTGTTTCCCCCGCTGCAGACCCCGGCACTCACCGCCAACGCATCCCGCCAGGAAATCCAGAGCCATGCCGGCAGCTGGGCCCTGCGCTCGGCGCTCTGCCGCGCTCCCCCACGGCCCGGCCCTTTCTACCCTGCCGGGGCCGGGCCGCGCCTCAGGGGCGGGGGCCGAGGGACAACTCCCCCCTGGCCGCCCCCTGCCACTGGCGGCCGCGCGGGGGCGGCTCCCGGCCGGGATCGGACCGGGAACGGACCTGGAACGGACCGGGAACGGACCGGGATGCGGCTGCCGGCACTGGGAGTGCCGGGACGGGGAGCGCCTTGGGCAGCTCCGACACCTCCCCTCTCCCCCCGCCTTCAACCTGTCACTCCTTTCTCTGCGGCAGCTGCGTAGTGAGACAGAAGTAAAGGCTGAAAAAATATTTGGGAGGCTGGGGAGGTGGTGGTTGGAGGGTGGAAGGGGAAGAGCATCCCTCTTGTGGAGCATCAACAGCATTTCAGTTGTTTTGGGTGGTTCAGAGAGGCTGTCCTGGGGGGTCTTGCTTCCTGGGAGAGGCATCCCCGAGTGCTTGTGGTTAGAAAGCCCGAGGAGCTGATACCGTGAGGACTTTGGAGAGAGTGCCTCCTTTTAACAGGGGTAAAATGCCTGTCAGACTTGTCATGAGGAAAGGCTGAGGGGATCACGGCTGTTCAGCCTGGAGAAGAGAAGGATCCAGGGAGAGGTTCAGAGAATAGCTTGGGTTGGAAAGGACCACAGTGGATCATCTTGTCCAACATTCCTGCTCAAGCAGGGTCATCCCAGAGCATGTGGCACAGGATTGCATCCAGATGGTTGTTGAATGCCTTTACTGAAGCAAAACTCCAGACCATTTCTGGGAAATGTGTTCCAGTCTGCAATCACTGCACAGTAAAGAAATTATTCTTCATCTTCAGGTAGAACTTCCTGTGCATTGATTTCTGCCCATTGTCTCTTGCTCAGCACCACCAATAAGAACCTGGGTCCATCCTTTTGAGACAGACATTGACTGAATCCCTTCTCAATGGTTTCTTCTCAAGGCTGAACAGGCCCAGCTCCATCAGCCTTTCCTCATGAGAGAAGTGCTCCAGTTCCTTGATGCCCTTGCTGACTTGGTGCCCTTTGCTGACTCACTCCAGGAACTCCCTGTCCCTCTTGTACTGAGCAGGACACAGCACTCCAGGGCTGAGGAGAGGGGCAGGATCACCCCCCTTGACCTGCAGCCAATGCTCTGGAACATGCTGCCAGAGAAACTGTGAATACCACATCCATGAAAGTGTTCAAGGCCAAATTGAATGGCACTTCAAGCCACCAGTTCTAGTGAGAGGTGTCCCTGCCCATGGCAGAGGGGTTGGCACTGGATAGTTTTTGAGGTCCCTTCCAAACCACACCATTCTATGATTCTATTACCAGACTCCTCCCCCCCAAAATATTGTGCAAGAGAGGGGAGGAAGGGTTGCACCAGCAGATGTGGGCTTTGTACTAAATGCTGACCCCATGGCACAAAGGGAAGTGTGGGAATGAGAGCCTATCTTTGGTGGTCAAAGCCACAAACGAGTAGCCTGTTGCCCATGGGGCTTTGCAGAGCCCTGATCTCAGTGTTACACAGCACTGCTGCACTTCACCCTGCACAAGGGGCCTCTCCCTCCCTGCAGGCTTTTCTTGTTCTGCATTAATTCTGCTTTCCTGCTAACATTGCCTGGCTTCAGGGTGCCCTGATGCCAGAGCCTATAAATGGGGAGCTCAAGCTGTTGACAGTTTGAAAAGGGAGCCCTGTTTAAGCTGCTCGTTATTTCTGCAGGCAATGTCTGAGAAAGGGGAATACCAGTGGCCTAGAACAATAAGTAGCCTATTCCAGCTTTGCTTAGAGTAACAGGATCTTCTTCAGGGCCTGCACAGTCTAAATTGCCTTTAGAGAGTGAATTCCCGAAACAGAATGGAAAAGCAGATAGGTGGATTTTTATTTCCTTTTTTAAAAAATTACTTTCCATGGCATGACAGTTGTTTTTTAGATGTAGCAGCTCCATAAAAAATCAATAAATTCTTGCAGTGGAATAACACATTAAAAATCAATCTAGCTTTTACCTTCTGTGCAAAGAAAGCACACAAACAAATGGACAAAGACAAGGAGTCTTTCAAAGAGGTCTCAAACTGCTACTAGAAGAAGAAAACAGAGAATCTGTCCCAGATTTAGCAGCTCTTGGACTATCATTACGATTAATAAGTAGACAAGTTGTAAATGCAAAACATACAGTGAATCCCTGACATTACCTGTATCTTCCAATCTGATGCTCATTTGGGTTCCTTCCCATCTCTAAAAGCCACCAAATCAAATCAAGCACCAAGGTGTCTCTAGGGTGCTTTGAGTTCTCTCATTCACATACCTGCCCTACCTGGGGGTGACCAGCTGGTACTAGAGAGCAGGTGGGTGGGCTGGTCCTGCCCTCTGACACAGCATCAATGGCTTTGGGAGCTGCTCACTCCTGCTCTATCACCCCCATCCTAACAGTAACCTCAGGTTTCACTGAACTCACACATCTACAGACAGTACTTGAGATCAGACAGGAATCCCTGATCAGTCCTTTTTCCTTAAGCATTTTATGCAATTATAAGTGGAAGTGACTTTCTGTGACTCTGGATGTATTTGTATACCCCGGATCCATGAGAGAAACTACAATCACGTGCAGACTTCTGCTGGTGAAATGCTGTATATCTGTCTTGTAGCACAAGCCTTGGAAGGATCAGCTTCGCTTAAAAGGTTCCTGGCCACAATGTTTTTAATCTGTTATTCAAATCCTCTGATCTCCCAAGCAATCTGTCTCAGAGGAATTACCTTCTCTACCAGAAGTGGTTTTGTAATTCTAATATTTGCCCACAAGAGTCAGGGAAAACATTTCCTCTCTCTTTGTAGGCACCTCTAGGTTATCTGAAGATGGTTTTAGTCTTAGTCTTTTCTTCTCTGAATTATATTAATAATTATCTTCAGATCTCTGAACCTTCTTACCCCCCTCTTTCTTCAGCTGATGTGGAGTTCCTTGAGCCAAGCCCTAAAGCCTTGCTGAGTGAGTTCTGGGAGATTACTTTGAGTATTTGCAAACAACACTCATGTGTTGTTCATGTTTGTTCATGTATCTGAATGAGATCGGACATTCACAAGAGACATAACATAACATATAACATAACATAACATAACATAGCATATAACATAACACAACATAGCATAACACAGCATAACATAACACAGCATAAAATAACACAGCTTATGGGCAGCCTGTGACACATGATGTGTTCCAGGTCCCTTCCAACAGATCAACTGTGTGCCACAATGTTCCCTACCCTGACCTTGCAGGCTTATTTCTGTAGTTGTTCCTAGCTGTTTGTGCTAAATTGCTTTTTCCAGATTGTATTTCCAGTTTGTCGAGATCACTTGAATTCTAATCCTGCTGTTGATGTTTGTGCAGCCCCTCCCAGGTTGTTGCAATCTTCCGAGGCCTGTCTTGTTCCTGTATGCTTGAGCTGTTCCTAAAAGGCTTTATTTAATATTACAGAGTGTTTTATTTGATGCTACTAAACCCCACTGAAGCCCTTCAGAGGAGTGGGGGCCACTTTAGGTGCTAGTGCAGAGAACATGAAGGGCTCATTTGTTTAAAGTCTGAGATGTCCAGGGCTGGTTCACTAAGGCATAAGCATGGCTTTAGTCCCACTGGGGAGTTTGTCTTTTGTTCCTATTTTCTTGCTTGAGGTTTGGTTTTATTTTCAGTTCAAGTTACACTTGTGAGGCAATGCTGTGTGAATGTGGATGAGTTTATTAATCTTGTGTGTGGGTGGGACAGTGAGTCAATATACATGCTTGTATTTGTGTGATAAATGGAAGGAAGTATTAGAACTCTTACAATTGAGTAGTATTTCTTAGATCAAGTATTTTGAATATTCATCCAGAGCCTTATCTGTGCAGTATAGATACGGTTTTGGAGAGGACACTTAACCTGACACTGAAGGAAGTCCAGATTTAATGGTTGTCCTCTTCACTCAGGCTGTTTTCCTAGATTCTTCAGAAGCTGTGTCTGATCTCGTGTCCACTTTGCTGATGTGTGGTGCCTCTGGCTCACAGTGTGACTCAGATGCCTTTTGGAACTCCTGTGCCCTTCAGGCTCCATGGATTAGGCTCAGCTGTGACTGCCTTCCTTCTCATTCTGCTAAAGTTGTTCCTAACATAACTTACAACTGCTGGGATGCATCCCCTGGAGTGCTGGAGTGAGGGGTTGTGCTTTTCCTGCTTTCTATTTCTTTGGCACCACTGAGCTTCCCCACTGCATGGCAAAATGTGTGTCCCTCAAATAAAGAAGGCAGAAAAGAAAGAATCCAGAGCAGCTTGGGAAACATATAGAGTCTACCAGCATGTACAGCAGCTGCACTGCCATGTGTCTGAGAAAAAAGGATATAACTTAATATAACCCTTCAAAGAACCTCTTCCCTTTGTCCTGTTGTCTTTTAGGTGGAAGAGGCTTTGCAGAGGATGCTGGAGGGTGAGATAGCAGAGGAAGTTTCTCCTCACTCCTGTGGCAAGAAGTGACCCTGTTGGCTGTCTGCTGTCCTTGATGGCACACAGGGGAAATCTGTGAGAAGGTGACACCAAACTGAAATCTGTGCAAGGGGATCAGAAGATTAGGAAATGGAACAGAAAAAGGCAGAGAGCAAGCAGTGTGACAAAATAAACACTGCAAGTAAATATAACATGAAGCAGAAGGGCAGTGGGGCAGAATGAAGTAGGAAAGGAACAAAAATGTGGAATTGTGATAAAGTTGTAGAAATTCTGGTGGCAATGGCATGCAATAAAATATACATTGTTGACTCAGGTGTTTCAAAATCTTTCTGTTTGCTTGTGAATTTGGTATCAAGAATTGGCCACGTCCCAGTAGAAAGGTCCCACTACAATGTGGAGGGTGGTGGATGGGGGAGCCTCCCCTTTGCTCCCTAGAGCTTTGCTGAGGCTTGGCCAGCTCTGGCACTACCCTGCATGGGAATTCTCTTTCATACAGCCTTCTGCCCTCAGATCCTTCCTTAACTTCTAAGGTTAATTGCTGCATCATCACAGCTTCAGCTGTCATCGTGTTACCCAGAAAAATGAATCAGTTTCTCTTTCTGTTTTGAGCTGTGGCTGGATTTTGAGCTGTGGCCAGATTTTGAGCTTCTTCCTAGTACTTTCTTTGGTTCCTCAAAACACTCTTCAAAGTCTCTTTGGGGCAGCAACTCTCTCTGTGCCCCATGTTATGTGAACATGGTAGGCATTCAGACCATGTGCAATGTGAATATTTTATTTACAGCAGCAAACTGCTTTCAAGGAAAACCTTGCATTTCCTGGAAACTGCAGTCCAGCACAACCAGGCTTGATGATTGGGTGCTTTAAAGAATGGCTGGCATCTAAAGCAGTGATAAAATAAATCCAAATGGTGAAATGAGAGAAACATTGAGACACAATGTGCACAGGAAACAAACAAGCACTGAGCTGCTGTATAGTGGCAGCCCTTTGTCTGAAAAATAATCTCTAGGTGAATTCACTGGGTGCCTTTATGTGGATTCAGGTCCATTTTCTTTGTTTTCCTAAACAGACTTCTGTTTGCTGCCCTACTTGTTGTTTGCATTGTCCCACTCAGTGTTATGTTATTGAGTCAGGTCAGAGGGATACTCCAGATCCCCTGGATGCAGCTCTACTTGAAGACAGAGCAGCTAAAGCATTATTCTCAGGGGACTAGATGCCTTTATTATCCATTAACTTTATGACCTTGGGTGGCTTTAGGGTATTCTCTGACGTCATTATCCCACTGGCTTCAAAGGTACTGTATATCAAGTGTTGAAACTTCCCAACCTGATAAAATCCCTTGATAAGACTGGTGTTTCAAAGCATGAAATGTAACTGATGCAGTTGTACAAGAGCTGAAACAGAGCTGCCTTGCTTACAGATCTGCTGATGGGTAGAGGCTTTGTGATCCCCCAAAATGTCCTGGTCAAGGTCAGCATGTAAGGCCTCTTCTGTTCCCAGGGAAATTGTGGCAGACAAACAACTGCCTTGGGTAATATCTGAAATGCTGAGGTTGTGAGAAGCAGATGCAGAGGTGTTGGGGGACAGGAGTGGCTTAGTATGCTCTAAGTTGTAAGGTGCCCTGAAAAGTTTGGTCTAGCTCCAACTTTCCTGGTAAAATGGAAACATTTTTATTACTGGGAACACATACTTTCTGGAAAGGCTGCTCCTCTCCAATTTAAGCAGAAGTGGCCAAGTTCTGACATGCACCTTCTGCTGTTTGTCTCAGCCTCTGCTTGTGTATGTGGATGAGTTTGGGTTACTGGTGTGTTGGAGAAAAAAAGAAGCATAACCTGCACACTAAACAGTCCACAGCATTTATGTTCATTCTGAGGAAGACTCTATCCCTGTTCATAGTCAGTTGTTTTGTGCTTTGTTCGAAATACAAAACCATAGCAAACCCCTGGATGCTTCCAAGAAATGAACAGACCAAAAAACCAGAAAAAGCTGCCTATAGGCATTAGTCCAAAGTAATTTCCTTGGCATTGTCTTTGTTTTCAAAGATCATTCATACTTTGGGTTTTGTTATCTAAACTGCTGAGTCTTCTCCTTTTCTGTCATTTTTCTGGTCAGCAAGAAGGCTCAGAGAGGGCAGACCTACACATGTCTATGCTGAGTCTTGTCTTCTCTTATCACAGGTCCCATCTTTGTCTCTGGCTTGTGATAATACTGTGATGGCTAAGAAATTCTAATTATTTTTTAACGTGTATTTGGGCAAGGATCTGAGTCCAAAGCACTTGAAGTATTACAAGGACTATGTTCTCTTATATTCGCTGCAGGTGGAGCAAGTTTCTTGTGGACACACATATTTAGAGAGCTAGGGAATTACAGCTTGGAAATTCTTTTTCAGGCCTGGATTTCTCCTGACTCTCAGGCCCATTCCCAGGCTGACAAGCTGACTACAGCTTCAGTTAGGGAGGAAGTCTGCCAAGGTGATAGTATGGTGAAAAACAGGGTGGAATTCATAATAAAGATCAACACCTGGTGTCTTTCCCGTGGGATGCATCCTGAGGTACTGTCCCAGGGATGTTTTTCCCAACTGTCCAATGAGCTCCTGTCCTGTCCTAGCTCCATGTAACACACTTTAAATAGGGGCTGTCCGTACAATAAAGTTAGCTTTTTTTCCCTAAAGAGGTCTGTGTGTGTTGCTGTCCTTTTTCTCTCTTTTTAGCACAGTTGTGGTTTCTTAGCTTCTGGCCTTCCTTGGAGATGGCCAGAAGACTTTGCAAGCACATGCAACCAGTGGTATAGAGAGCAGGTCTCCAGCAGAACCCAAATGCCATTTAGCATCACAGTTTGAAGGTGCCAGGGACCACGAAGGGGCAGGCTGAGATAAGAGAGTGAGTCCAGTCACCTGAGCTAATAACAATCACTCAGCCCAGCAGCTTCACCCATCTTTCCCTCTGCACGTTACTCAGTCACTCAGCAAATACACTTGTGACTGGTGACAGTGAGCAAAACCAGTTGGGAAATCATTTAGGAAAGGAAGATAAAAGCTCAGTAACTGGCATCTTTACAGCATTTTTCCAGTCTGAATTTACAGACAATATAACCTAAGCCTCAGGCTGTTTCTGTGAGGTAAAAAGGTGCAATTATGCCTATTTTATAGATAAGGAAACTGGTAATACTGATTTGGCCTAGGGGAACAGGAGGCAGAGCTAGGAGGACAACCTCCTTTGCTTGCCTCATGGCTTTGATTTTAAGTTACCCTGTTCTTACAGGAACCTTTCTGTGAGGCTAATGGCTTTTCACTGCCAACAGGTATAAAAATATACTTTCAACATCATGTATTTGAAATCCTCTGGCACAAGTTGTATTCACATGCAAAGTCAATGACTGGGAGACCAGGAGTCCAGCTAAATCTAAATGCTAGGCTGTTTAACAGAGTAGACACTCAGCCACTGAGGTTTATGTCTGGACAATTTTTTAATACATTGGCCAGTCTTCAGGGCAACTTCCTGCTGGGTCATTTGTGGGCCTCCAATTGTTATGTGCAATATTGGCTGCTGCAGTAGCCTTATAGTAAAGACACCCATTTATTGTAAACCAGAAGAACAGGCTTGGCAGGATGACCATTGTTCCTCCACGGAAACTTCCCATGAAATCTGGGATGTGGACACTCCTATGGTTCTTGAACAAATAGCAGGTCATAAGTGAGACTGTGCACTTCCTATGATATTCAGAGCCTAGTACTGTTAGTACTGGCTATGTATTGTTAGTGTTCTTTGTTAAGGTTGAGAGTGCTCATAAAAAAGCTACAGAAATTCTGGCTTAGATTTTAATTTTTCTCCATGTTGGGCCAATGAAAAAAGGATAATGTTGGAGGCACAGGACAGAACATTTCCTGCTGAAATGGGTCTATATCTGCACTAGGACAGTGCACACTGCTTGCAAAGATTTAAAGCAGAGATCCCTGAATTAGTATTGATCAAGTCAGGATGGGTATCAGAGGCTTTCCCCCCCCCCCCCAACAACATGGGGCTCTTCTCCTGCATTAAACTTGCTTTGTAGCAGTGTTTTTAAGGGACATGCTTTGCTTTTGCATGAAGACTTTAATTAATTCATTGTAGTTTCAGTTTTTTTCTATTTCTGCAAGAGAAAATTCTTTTGTATATATCCCCTCTCAACATAAGCTCATAATAATGCTGGCATTTAGAAAAAGTTCTCTTTTCTGAACTTATTGGTGCCAGGTCTTTTAGTTAAGTAACTCTTTCCCGTGTGACTTTAGCAGCTGATCTCAAAATCCCAGACAAGAATGCTTTATAGTTCTAGAGCTGAGTTTTCCTTCTAATTTCCAAGTAGCTCTGAGATTGCTAAATCATATAAAATCAGCTAGTTATAAAGGAAGAAGACCATTGGCTAGCCAATATTGTAGCATCTCATAGATTTTCCACTGGTGTAAAGCAGAGATCTCAAGGAGACAGTTTGGGAATATTGCAGGAAAAGGTGCAGTGACACAGACTCTGGAGAGAGCACTGATAAAGCACCAGCAACAGCAATAAATAGATTTGGAGCTTTTCACTGTTCCTACTACAACAGCTGGGTTTTACTCTCTAACACCTGAGGTGCCTCTGCTGAAAAGATAGAGGCTTGCACATTTACATCATCATGAAATAAAGAGTGCTTTATTGCTTGGTGGTAGGGAAAAGCAGGCCAGGAAGGTGAGTGCTTCCCTCTGCTCCTGCCTCTCCAAGCCTGCTGCCAAGTCGCTGACTACATCTTCTGTTCATTTAAGGGCAGAAAATGTGCAAGAGGTTGGAAAGTGATTCAAAAAGCAGTCAGAAAACCAATAACAGTCCTGACATCCCCTCTCTCCATCACAGCAAAGAGTTCTGCTGCAGTGCTAGCAATGTAGGCTGGCATAAAATCCTTTCTGAGAGCTTGCTGCAGTGGTGTCCTGTCAAACTCCCTCTTTCCTGGTGTGCAGCTCGGGGTGATGTCATCAGGGCCTCCCAGCAGCTGAAGGGAGCCTGCAAGAAAGAGGGAGAGGGACTTTTTACAAGGACACGTGGCAGCAGGTCACATGGGAATGGATTCAAACTGAAAGAGAGTGGGTTTAGATATTAGATATTAATATCTAATTAATAGATATTAATATGAATAGCTATTAAGTAATAATTACTTAAGTTGTGGCTGCCCCATCCCTGGAAGTGTTCAAGGCCAGGCTGGATGGAGCCCTGATCTACCTTGTCCACAGCAGGAGAGTTGGAATGATGTGATCTTTAAAGTCCCTTGCAACCCAAACCATTCTGTGATTCTGTGATTTTGGGGAAAGATATATGTAACACTTTAAATTTTCAATATATACATAATTTCACAGGGCTGTGTGTAGGATGGGTGCTAATACTGTTACTTCCACCTTTTCCCATTATTTACTCCTGAACAGAGACTTGTGGCTCTGTGAGAAGTGTCTGGATCCTTGCAGTGTCTTCATGGCAGTAGACACACCAGTTATGCTGATGAGAAGATAGGGAGATTGAATGACTTGCCCAAAGCCAGAAAATCTGTGACTTCTTAAATTACTGCAATCATCTTCAGTGTTCTTGGAAATGTACTGTTCCCTGGTCCCCCGCCTTGGGAATGTGTGTAGAAACACTACAACCTTATTTCAGCTTTCCAAAGGTGAAATCATTTATCATTTATACCTGATGCAGTTGCCAATGCTGAGTAATTTCCTTACTGCTTCTGTTTGTTTTGCAGTGAGACTCCTGCTGTGAGTTCTTGAGTCCTTGGAATTATTGGTTTTTCTTTAGAACCTGAGATAGAGGACAGTGAACTGCTTTGATTTGAAAATCCATAGCACAGCTGGAGCCAGGAGGTTCCACCCCCCATTCCACCCCCAGCACACAAGCCAAGTGCCAGGCTCTGCCAGCTCAGCACTGCTGGTGTCATTTTCCTGTTCTGCAATGTGCAAACACCCGGTGACGTAGCGGGGTGTATTTGCTGGGGTTTAGGGCAAACCTGGGAGGAAGCTTCTAAAGGAGACTCTCTAGAAAACAGATTTAAGTGGCTTAACTGGTTTGGGAAAAGATTTCTTTGGAGAAAAGTGGAAAAAATGTTTATTTAACAAGCAAAGTATTCATAAGCATAAAAAATGAATAATATTAAATAATAACATTTTTCGCTCTTTTGAAGAGATGGCAAATTCAGAAAGTCTTTTTCGTAGGGTGTAGCTTGGCTAACTGACTTTTTTATTAGTTTCTCCTGCACTGGAAAATGCTGTGTTCTAGGACCCAATGGGCTACAGGCATGAGCTCTCGGTGGTTTCTTTGGGGTTTTTAGTCTAGAGTAGGTATGAACAGTTTTAAGAAAAACTACAGTCTAGGAAACTTTTCTGCCTTAGCTAACTAAAATTTAATTAAAAGTGAAGGACAGCTCTTTCTTGCTGTTTGTCTGTGCTGCAGACAACCCAATTTAGGAGTAGGAATGTGAAGGAGTGAGTGCAGATTCTGAAAACCAACTGCATGCTTCTTTTTTTCTCCCCTTCACTCTCAGAACCAGTCTTAAAAGAGCAGAACTTAATATCCAGCATAAACAGAGCAGACAATTGGACATACAAACATCATATAATCACCCCAGGACATAGGGTAATGCTGTTTGAACAATCTCTCCAGTCAAGGATTTTTCCAAAATAAATTTGACAGGAATTAATGGATGTGCATGTGAGTGCAGTATTGCACAGTGCAGGTGGGATAGAAAATGCAACATGTTATGGCAGGAAATGAGGAAGGAACATTTTCTCTGCAAATCTGGCTGCATGAGCTGGCAGGTGGTGGCAGAGTCAGAAGAGGACAGGCTTTGCAGGATGGATGGAACTGGTAATATCCTGTGACTGAGCTGTGGAAGAAGATGGTAAAAGGAAGCTCCTTCTATTTTGTCTCACCTACATGATGCTATTTAACACTGATTGCCTACCTAAAGGCTCCCTTCCCACCTTTCCTTTTGCTCCATCACTTGTACCAGTCCTCTAGACCCTCTGCCACTTTGAAGTGGAGCAGCTCTCTCTGCCTGGGTGGGCAGACAGCTGCCTCCTCCTGTGAAGCAAATTAAGTGTTTCATCCATCACACATTGGGCAAAATTAGGATGTTCCTCACTTTTTATCACTCAGTTTCATGATTTCCTGCAGATTGCTTCATATAGTCAGATCTGTCGTTTTATCTGACAGCACCTTTCATGCTCTGCTTTCTCAAAATCACCTGTGAAATTGGCCCATTTTGAACAGTTTGCTACTGGAGGAAAGAACTCTGAGTTATTACAAGGAATGCTATCCCTTGTGGAGGCTCAAAACATGTTTTGTGTGCGATTTCCTAGGGCCTGCTTTGAGAAGCCCACCTAGGCTGGGAACAGGCACTTTCTCTCCTCCCTGCATAGATGTGGGCCATGGTGTTTATTTGCAAGCTAGATTAGCAGTGATCTCTGGATCTGCAGTCCTTGGACACTGTGTCAAAGTGGGACAGGAATGATTTGTACTTCCTCTTGGAAAAATGCCTGATAACTCAAGATTTCTTTAGGATGGATTTTCTGGACTGTCTCTATTGGCCTGGAGGGGACCTGGTTCTGGTAAATTAAGGAGGCTGGTAAATCTCTGAAATCTAAGGCAGAGATGACAGAGGAGGAAGCTCCTTCAGCAAGATATGAAGAAGAGTGAGAATTCAAGGACTCTGTCTCTGGGAGGAATCCTGCTCAGGGAAGTGGAATTGCTGCCTTGAGGGTCCCTCTCTTCAGGGGGGAGCTGGTCTGTGCTGTTTGGAGGGTGCCAGCAGTAAAACAGGCTCCATTTCTCAGATGTTTCCTTCATGCAGGATTACACCCTCCTCAGTAGCTGCTCTCGTGTGAGCACTTGAACCCTTGTGTGGGGCTCCTCTTCCAGAAAACCCTTCCCTTGCTGCCATAACGTGGTGGCCAGGCTGAGCATGGCACTGGGTCCTATTTTTCCCTAAGTCCTGACTGCACACCAGGACAGAGCAGTGTCGTGGTGACTGTGTTTGCTTGAGGCTCATGTTACTCTGCTAAGCCCTGGCTGAGGCAGATGTCCCTGAAGCAGCTCTGTGTGTGCATTCCTGCAGAGCTGGCTGTCCCAGTGATACCTTCATGGGGCAAGGTGAAATGGTTCAAGCCCCAAAATATCCTTTTTTTCATATGGACACCTTCTGAATGACCTCTGTTTGCAAAGCATCCCAGTCAAATGGAAAACCTGACCTCTCCTGGTATGCCCCATTGAAATGACCAAAACCATTATGAAAAGGTTATGGAGTCAGATTCCTGCTATATAAAGCAAGTAACATTTTGTTAGAAGCATTGACATGGATGGAGGTTAAAAAAATAAACAAAGGATTAATTTCCTTTCACAAAATGAAGGGGGTTAGGTTTGGTTTTTTTTACAAGTCTCAGAAGATTTCATGAGGAAGATTCCCTTTGAGCTGTTCAGCTCAGCTAAAGAAGGTCGGAATTTTTCTTGGTCTTTTGATATTTCGTGGAAAATACTAATTGGCCCTGATGCTATAGTCAGCCAGTGTGAAATGCCAACCAGCCTCTATTTTCTTGCTGATATGGCACCAGTCACTGCAATGTGTAGAAAAATTCTCCCCCTCCCCGTGCCATGTGCTTCCAGGCTGCCCCTCCCCAGGGGACTGTGTCCTTGTCCCCATGTGTCACTGACACAGCAGATCCCACACCTGGTTCTGCTGCTAGAGGGGTCCTGCAAGGACAGCAGCAAAATCAGATGATGGCAGAAGAGGAAAAACAGATTTCCCTGCTCTTGGCATGCACAGACTGTTGATGAACCATTAATAACTCCTGTATGGACACCAGGTATAACAAGGAAGAGCTACTAATCAACCCAGTGTGGTTTTGCAGCTACACTGCTACCTCTCTAGATAATGTTTTACTTATGGTTTTAAGTTTTTGCTGTCCTTTCATGATGTTAAACCGGAATAATTTGTCCTCTTCAGAACAGAAAGCATTCAGGGAAGGATGCTTAAGAAATCACAGAAAGCAAGTTAATAAAAATCTTTTCATTTTGAGTTTTCAGAAACTCTCTTTGCAAGCTCGCACAGAGCTGTGCTATATGTCACTGGCACAAAACACATGCATCAGTGAGAAATAAGTTATTGGAAAATGTGCAGGAAATGGCACTAAAGTCCTCAGCTCCCCTGTAAAGCCGACCCAGGGGGCAGCAGCCGTGAAATTTTCTTTTCCCTTTGCTGCCAATGTACCTTGGCTCTGACCCGGGAAAACCTCTACAAGAGGGGCACAATTCAGGTCACGGCTTGGCAAGCCCTTCATTGCATCAGGACTTTAGTTTCCAGGGTCTCTCTGGGCAAAGCTTAACCTCCCACATGCAGATGAGGCACCCTTTGGTAATGGGACTGCAGTACAAAACAGGCAATATGACATTTCCTTGATCAGCAGGTCTCTCTACAAGGAACTGACATTGGAAAGGGGGTTAGGAATCTGAGCAAGAAATAAAGAAGAGCCGCTTCAGGAGCTGGGAAAACTATGCTGCTGTTGTCTGAAATAGAAGCAAATAGTCTGGATGTGGTTGGATTAATTTCTGGGGTTCACAATTTGTATACATAATGAGTGGTTAATAAACCATGGGGATTTATGTAAAAGTTTAGGGTCAGCTTTGTGTGTTAGGAAAGTCAAGAAAAATGGCTTGGTAAAGGCAGAAGGAATTTTCATTAATGGAAAGGGTGTGTGGTCCATCAGAAGGAGGGAGAGAGGGCTGGGATGGGGGAGGAGGAATCCTGTAAATAGCCACAAATGCAGCGTCTGTCTGGCGCTGGCCAGCAGTGTCCTCTGGCAAGCCAGTGTGCAAAGCCGGTTTGTGGGGCTAGTAAATCCAGCAGGGGATGGCCCCTCCACAGCCAGCCTTACCAATCACCACCCCCAGGGCTTTCCAGGCTAAAGGGCACTGGGAACAGCAGCTCTGGCGCAGCATTTCAGGGCTTCATGGGATTACTGATTCACTGTGTTCCTGGAACAGTTCCAGCCTTCCCGGCTCTGCCACCAGGGTACGGATTCATCAAGTACCCGCCAGGCTCACAACCCCCAGAGGCAAGAGCAGACTGTAGGAAGGTGATCCAAATTACAAAATCACTGTCTGCGAAGGACCGGCAGGGCTCTGGGAATACCGGACCTGTATCCTCCTCGTCCCTTCTACCGCTCACCGGGGGGGTCAAGGCAGCAGCCGCGCTCTGGATGGAATTCATTGCTGGGGCCATCGGAGGTAAATACACCAATTAGTGCTTGTTGACAAAAGCAGATAGCTGTGTTTCCTTCTCGTTCAGCTAAAGAGCAGGTCTCAATAGCAGAGCTGGGTCCTTCGATGAGGACTGCTGGTTAAAAGTGCGCTCTTGCTTATTAAGTGGGGAATGTCATCAGAGCAGGCTCACAGAGCTGCTGGAGAGGCAGTGCTGCAGCTTGGTCAGCTGAGGTCATTGCCTGCAATCCCCTCGAGTCTGATCGCAGTGGGACAGGGTAGAACTCTAATAGGAAGAGACAGAGTGTAAGAGGTTTTGTGCAGACACAAACCGGCTTGTATTGCCCGGACAGGGAAACCCCCTCGTGTGTGGCATCTAGGGGTCCCAGCAGGCTGCTGGGATGGCGGCTCTGGTGTGATTTGTGAGACAGGAGGGGAGGAAACACAGTGTTCTTGTTGCATTCAGAATATTTGGATGAATGACCTTTGCATTATCTTAGCTTAAGATGTATTTGCAGTTGTGATGGTGATCTCAGCACAGGTGAGCTGTGCAGCAGGCTTTGATCTGGGAGAAAGTAGGTTAGCTGTATATAAAAAAAGTAACAAGAGAGACGTGTGATTAAATTCTAGACATTTTTAGAGCATGCACTGCTCAAACCTATCTTTGTTTTAAACGACAAAATGTACCCATTGGTCTCAGTTCTTTACTGAAATCTCCCTAGATTTAGTGGCGTATACAAGATAATATACAACAATAAATACCACGAGAAAAGCCTTTGGGTCACCACTGACAGAAAGGCCAGGTAAACCTACCAGGCGACTGACACATCCAGCCCAAGCCAGCACAAGAGATCTGACTTTGGCATTCACTGAAATTTGGCATTTTCCCTCACCAGGAACAGCCTGTGGTCCTGCTGCAGTTTGTCCTAGGAAGGACCATGCTGAGTCTTACCCTGCCCATCAATTGCTCATCACCCAATATGTGCAAGTGGGGTGAGGTTTGGCATCTCAGCAGCATCCAGCCCTGGAGGTGCTTGTTGTGCCTATGCTTGGGGTGTTGGTCCTCCTGGGGTGTTGGGAGACCCTTTGTGGGAGAGGAGGATATAACCAGCCCCAGCACGATAGCTTATCTTTCTCCTGTTTCCCTTCTGACTTCAGAGCACCCTGTGCAGAAGAAAGCCCTCTCCTAAGTTGGGCAATGGGATGTCCATCCCAGAAGGATTAACCAAACCTCCTCTCAGACTTCATGTTCATGGTGGGGCAGAGATGATTGCATTTGTTGCTTGGACTCCTTTGCTTTTTTAGCACAGTTTGAGATAGGTCACTTAAGGACAAACTTCTTTTGCAAGGGAACATGGAGAGCTGAAAACAGAGATTGAACATGGCCGTTCACCTTGGCTTTCTGCCCCAGCTCTCATGCAAAGCCAAGGTTTATGCTGTGACCCTCTGTCCAGGCTCCAGCATCGTGTTCTACCCAGCCATGCAGCAAGAATCTCTCACGTGTGCCCTGGACACAGGCTCAGCCTGAGGGCATGCAGGCTGTGGAGATCCAGCTGGGACCAGAAAAGTCTTTGCTTGTTGTAAGGCACTTTACTGACCTCAGTGTGTCAGAGAGCAAGATTTTCCATCCTGTCCTCTATATCCAGCTCAGAGTTTTTCTAGGAGAGATACTGCAACTTCTCAGGGCTGACAGAGGTGGGAGCTTGCCCATAGATACATGGGAGGTACCTGGGTAGGGCTTCAAGGCCATCATCCTTTCCCTCAGATGGGACAACTCCTGGGGTTGGACATCTATCATGCAAGAACTGGGATGGTTTTGGTGCTGAGCTTGTTTTGGGGCTTATGTTTGCTAGGGCTGAAGCAGTTTTCCTGTTCCTAAGGAGTCTACAAACCCAGCTAAAGAGCATCAAGCAAGTTGAAGCAACACAAAAAATAAGACTTTCCGTTTAGTAAATGACATTCTTGTGACCTAGACCTATTTTCAGAGTGTCTTGGAGCAAGCATGGCTTAAGCACCTCTGAAAAACAGCAGACATCATGCCCATTTGAATTCCAGCCTCTGCCTGCCTCAGACAGCTGCACAAATACTGTGCATCACCTCTGGGCAATCGATTCTGTGGCAATGAGATAAACTCATCGTCTTCAGCCCAAGAAACACTGATCTGCTATGGCTCCAGATAGAAAAAATGTGAGAGGAACATCCTTAGTGACTGTGGAGACTTTCTATAACCAGCAAATGTGGCTGGATGTTTTAGGGAAGCAGTCCTTCCTGGCCAGTAAAATTGAGCAGGAGGTTGGACTAGAGACCTCCTGATGTCCCTTTTGACTTGAATTTTCCTGTTATCCCATGCACACTTTCTAGCCTAGCTGCAGCAGCAGCCTGGGCCATGGCAGGGGATGGGGATTGCTGACTGGGGCTGTTGATGACTGCAGGATGAATTGACTCTTATATCAGGAGTAGAGATTTGGGGAAGCAAAGGCAAGGTTTACCCAGTGGTGGTAGAGCAGCAGGATCTGCAGCATGTCTGGGCTTTTCCACAGCTGGGAGGTTACATGTAGTCCAAGAGCAGATAAAATAATCCCCCTATAGAAGGAACATGCTGTCTCCTTACAGATAAAGCAGCTCCTGCTAGGGTCGTGCTACTGAATGAAGCTCAGCTTGCTTAGGGTATGGGGCACTGATGTTCCCAACTCTGCACAAAACAAAGATTTTTGAAAGTTGCTGTTTGTCCATCCAGTGCATGGACAATGATCCCTGCTTCTCCCTGCGTGTCTCAGCCAAGGGTTTGCCAACAGCTCAGAGCTGTTGCAGCCTGGTGGGCTCTGTACAGCTGCCACTTGCTCCCTGGTGATTGCCATCCCACTAGAATCTTTCCTTACTTGAGTTGCTTGGTCAGAGTGACCTGACTTGTGTAGAGACTGTGATTTCTCCATTCTGTGCACTTTGTGTGTGTAGGGGATGCAACATCTCTCAATACCTGGGAATATCTCAGATAAAGGAGGCATAAAAAATGGCTCACTAAAATAAAAAACAAAAAGTAATTCCCCTGGTTTTGCTATTTATTTTTTTCACAGCTGATGCAGTGTTCATCAGCAAAAGTCCTACAGGAACACTCTCCTGTATGCTCCCTGTTCATTGCTGGCCTTCTTTGATTTTGCTGTGCAAACAGGGCATGTGTGGGTCATGCTATCTTAGTCCCAGGCTATTTATATCGTGTGACAGTGTGCAGAGCCCTCATTCCTCAGCCTTTGATAGACTTGGCTGAGCTCCTCAGCTCTGACAATTTCTTGGAGTGCTTTGTGCTCCTAAGTAGCACAGTTCATGTCAGGTTGGGTTATTTGGAGGTTTGGGGGATTCACATCTTTGCTGGGAGCATTGAAAAATATACTTTTATAGTCTCCTTCCAAGTGGAGATGTTTGGTCCTTACTGGAACCGAGTTGATCAGGAGCCTTTAGGGCTGAAACAGTCTGTTTTGGGCAACCTACTGGGCTGCTGTCTTTGTATCTTAGCATGTGAACAGGGTGATTTCTCCAGAAGGGAGGTCAGTTCTTGTCAAACACTGGCCCAAATCATCCTTGGTATATAACCTGCATGAACAGATCATACCTTCCTTATCCAGTGGAGTGAGCCAGGACTTGGCTGTGTTTGGTGCCCCTGTGTTGCCAGCACCCCGTCAGCCCATGACACTTGCCCATCTCCTCTGAGGTTCAGGAATTCTGAAAACAAGGAGATGTGTGGAAACCTCCCAGCTGAGATGGGTGCTTGGGCCGGGGGACTGCAGCTGTGAGGTCAGCACTGTCACCCTGGCATTGGCTTCGGGCTGCTCTTCCCTGGCTGGCAGTGTCCGTGTTTACTCTGGCTCATGGCCTGGGGCAGCACAGGTGTCCCCAGATGACTTCGTGCATTGTCACTCTCTGCTTGGACCGAAGCCATTGCTTCTTCAAGCCATATCATTGCCTGGTATTCTCTCTTGCCCCCTCTCTTCCATCACTGTCTCTCACCCATTGAGGCCCTTTTCCCCCTTCAATGCTGTTTATCTGGTGTCAGATTTGATAAATATTTTTGAAGAACAAACCTCAGTTTTCTGCAAGAAAGGTGCTGTTGGTTGCTTTCCTCTGAGCAATGCACTTTGGGGTTGTCTCCTGGTGACTCACAACAGCAGCTGCTGCTTTTCTCCAGAACATGGGAGAGCTTTCCAGAGCTCTCAAGCAGCCATGCAATCATAGGTGAACATGCCCACACCAACTAACACATTTTTAAGTAGCTTGGGTTTTAATTTTTCTTTTTTAACAAAGAACTCAGTGAGAGGCAGTTTTCAACAGGTGAGCCACCAGATGTGCCCTGTATCTCTGAATGCCTGGCTGCCTGATGGGCTCATCCAGCACTTCTATGAACCTGATTTCTGTCTAAATAACCCACATGGATACAGCTCCATTGTTCTCCAGCTTGATTTCCTCTCAGTTGACTTGGTCAGTGATGTACTGGGAGGAGGTTTGCTGGTCAGCATCTTTATTACCTGCTCACACTTAAGAGCTGAGAAATGCAGTGAGGTGAGATCTATTTATTATTGCAACAGAGAGAAATCCTTACTGGAGCTCTTTAGCCTTTACTTGCCATTAAGGCAGTAGCTTTGTCTCAGAGGATTAATACATATCCAGCGGCTCTTTAAGGCTCTAGGGGTGAGCGTGGGTGTTGCTGGAGGATTGACACGGCCCCGGGGGCTGGGCATGCTGTCACGGACACGGGCAGTGATGCTCAGCTGCCCGTGCTGGGCGGGCTCTGCAGCCTCCGGACACTCCCAGCGCTAATCCCTCCCTGCCCCAAATCCTGCCTAAAATGAGAGGGGAAACAGATATAGCCCAGGGAAGCAAATCCTCCCTTCACCCTTCGTGGGGCAGTGCTCTCAGGGTCCCTCCCTGTCTCATCCTGCTCCATTTTTATGTTCCTCCCTGGTAAGATTCCCATACTCTGTTTGCTCCTCTGAGTGAGCATTGGTCACACAGAGAAATCTGCATTTTTCTCTGTCATTCTTGGCTCAAATGTCATTACTGGAGCTCGAGAAGTCTGGTGCCAGGCACAGCTGGGCTCTGGAGCTGTTTTCTGCTATTCCCCAGTGCCCTTCTGTGTGAAATTTTCTGTTGTGACATGTGCTGTTAACCGTGTCCAACATATTCTCTGTTTCAGGTGGTCTAAGCACAGCTGTGGGTTATCCACTGGACACAGTAAAGGTAGTTGTTGGAGCTTTATTTCTTGACTATAGAACAAAAACAAAGAGGCCCTTTTATTTCCCCCCTCCTTTTCAGAACACTAGTCCCATGATGATACTTCATCTGCATTACAACTGCATTTTCACTGTACTTGGTTGTGTTGTTTGTCTTTTGAAAAAAATTTAAATGGTTTGATGATGTTATTTTATGGTTAGTTATCTGGTTTGCTGCTATGGTATTTGCTGTTTTATTCATTTTTAATCTGATAGCTGCATTTTAAAGTTGTCCTTGTCTTCCTAGGTGAGAATTCAGACTGAGAACCACTACAAAGGATTTTGGCACTGTGTTCAGGAAACATACAGGACAGAAAAGGTAGGTGCCTCTCATGAATTGCTGATACCAGTTGCAGATGCCTTGTTTCAGAGAAGCAGAGCTGCCTCTGTCAGTGTGGGGAGGATGGGCACCAGTAGCATACAGGCATCTGCTGGGAGAGGGGTCAGGGTAAAATTTAGCTTTGCTGGTGAGCTGTAAGGTGGGAATAAGTTTTGACACAGCAATGTACAGCCAGTGCTTTTGAGCAGATGCTTTCCCATGCCACTCACACTTAAAAGTCACCTTTCTCCTCTGTTTCCCACGAGGTCCGGGGATTTTACAAAGGGGTGACCGCCTCAGTCCTCGCTGTGTCAGTGGTTTCCTCTGTTTCCTTTGGCACATACAAAAACTGCCTCGGTGCCATCTGCAAGCTGCGATACGGGGCTGCGGATGCCAAGCCATCCAAGCTGGATGTTTCTCTTGCTGGAGCTGCTGCCGGCGCTGCCCGGGTAGGTAAACAGCCCACAGGGAAAGCACAACCAGAGATCTTGTTCACAAACACAGGCGGCTGGAAAAGCAGGGAATGTTTTTTTGGTCCGGGAGGCCACAGAGGAGCCTGCAACAAGTCTGCTGGGTTTGTTTTTGCAGGGGAGGTCATGCTCTGCCCACTGCACTGGTTGGCTCCGTGGCGTGGCCGAGTCCTGCTGGGCAGCTCGTGCTGGATTTGGTTTGGAGCACCAGAACGCTTAAGAACGTGCCATTAAAATGACACAGACCTTGGCAGGAAACGCAGAACAAGGAAGAAAAAACAGCATAGGCAGCAAACTCCCCAAGTGGCTGCGACGGTGTGTTTATGTAAGAAAGACATAACTCTGAGTTAAAGCACAGGTCGGGGCTTTCCCAGCGCATCGCTGCAGGAATGGGCAGAGCACAGTCTGCCGTGCCAGCACTTAAAACTCAAAGGGCTACCACTGAGAAGTGATGCTGCCTGGCAAACGTGCAGGATCCTCGGACAGGGAGGCGAGGCTGGGCCCTGGAGCAGTTCCCCACAAGCAGATGAGAGTGAGCATCCACAGGTGCTGTGAATGTGGAGGAGCTCATCCCATCATCATGCTGGCCGATGGCACGCTGGGCAGAAATGTGTGCCTGGTCACAATCCTCTTACAGAGCAGTCCAGATGGTCAGGTTTCTAGGTGCTTCCTAGCAGTCAGTGACTCAACACAGGCTTTTTATAGTCTGGATGGTCTTGGTTCAAATACAAACATAGATACAAATAAAAGCCCTGATATATGCTTCCATATGGCTGAGGACATCCCCCTTTCCACACCCATCTAGTTCAGTAAGTAGTTACAGGTATTTAATATCCTGTGTTGATTTCTGCCTTGCCTTCCTCTCTGCCCAGTGCAGCTCACACATGTGTCCTGCTGCTGCTGGGTGGAACAGCACAGGCAGAGGGGAGGAGGCTGGAGCTTGCTGGAACTCGCAGACAGTATAATTGCCTAAAAAGCTGGGAGACAAGAATTTACAGGAGGGAGATCAAAACACTGTTTAACTGTGAGGGTTAAAATGCCATTCTCTGTTCTTGCAGGTTGTGTTGACAAACCCTAGCGAGGTGGCTAAAGTTCGGATGCAGACTCAGAAGAACTCACACCCTTCCATCACACATCAGCCTGCTTCCAAGCCAAAGTACCAAGGGTCTCTGCACTGTCTGAAGGTTATCATCAAGGAGGAAGGTTTTGGGGGTCTCTACAAGGGCTGTTCTGCATTACTTTGCAGGGATTGCTCTGCTTCTGCAATATATTTCCTTTCCTATTCTGCCCTGTGTGACTGGCTCACACCAGATGGGAGAAATAAACCAGGTAGGTATTCAAAAGCATCTGGCATTACCTATAAAAATGGCTTATTTAGTCCCACACTAAGATGGAAACCAGGCTCTGGGCAGACACCACCTAGTACCTATAAAACTTCACCCAGATCCTCCTGAGGGGTTGCTCTGTGTGTGCTGGTTTTGGCCCCAGGGCTAATGCCAGCAGCCTCCGTGTGAGTGCTTCACTGGTCCCACCGTGTCCTGAGCAGCTCCTCCTCCTGCAGGAGGGGTTTTTACCACACACTCTAGTGCTTGGAACGTGGATATGAAATCCTGTTAATGCAAAAACAGGATAACAAGAAATTAAACATGGACAAAGCTCCTGGGACCCATCATGGAGCTCAGACAAGGGTCAGTCCAGAGCTTGAATATGAAGTCCAGGTGGAGAAGGTAAAGACACTTCAGGTTCTTAGTTGTGATTTGGCTCCAAAAAGCAATCATCCACTTTGAGAAAAGATTGTATAGGTAAGATTCAGCAAAAGAGCATCTCCCCAAGAATTATAAAAATTAGATCCATCTGAAGAGAGTGCGAGTGCTCTTGGGCTGTACCACATCTAGTTCACATGGTGTCCAAAGTGTCACGTGCAAAAATTCTGAGATCACTGCAAACACACAAATGCAAGAGCTGCACGAAATAACTCCCATAAAACATGGAAGTTACCAAAGTTTGTTGTCAAATCTGAGATGGCTGTAGCTGAATGAGACACAAGTGAACTGCCCTTCTCCCTTCACTCTCTGCTGCAGGTTTCCTCGTTGTGCTGCTTTCTGGTGGTTTTGCTGGAGTCCTGGCCTGGGGATTAGGTACTCCCATGGATGTCATCAAATCACGTATGCAAGTAGATGAATCGGACCAGCACAAGTACAAAGGCCTGATCCACTGTGTGAGGGACAGTGTGAGAAAGGAGGGGCCAAAAGTGCTTTTCAAAGGACTGGGTTTAAACTGCATTCGTGCCTTTCCCGTGAACATGGTTGTGTTTGTAACATATGAAGGGGTACTGAGATTTACAGATCATTACATAAACAAAAAATAACTTGTTCCACTGTGTCCAAAGTGCATTTTATTTTATTTTATTTTATTTTATTTTTTTTATTTTATTTTTTTGGTAAGACAACATCCACAAACAACTGTTGAGTTGGTGGACAGTGTAAGAAGAATGGACATTTCAGCCCAAAGATGACGATTTGATGGCTTTGTTTAATTCTTGTAGGATTACAAACTCATCAGGGAGCCTTTCAGATAAAACCTCCCTTTTATCTCATTAAGGTATTTAGACTGTAGCTGCTGCTTATGCTCTTGAAACATTTGCGAATTTTTATGTTCAGTTGTTTGTCTGATCAGGGGTTTTGGTAAATCAAGAAATTTTTTTCCTACTGGCACAGAAAATGATCTTCACAACCAAAGGACAAGCTGGGGGCAGTTTGTGTAAGATTTGACACTCTCCAGCATGTGCTCTTTACATGCTATGCCTGCACTAGCGACTCACATATTTGTGCTTCAGGCTGCAACTTCCCCTTCCCAGCAGTAATTTTCCCAAAGCACTCTCCAATTATATCCCCTTGGCACCAGCTGAGGCAGGAATGTCCTTTCTTTCCCTCTGCTCTTTAATGAGTGCCAGACACAGTCTGTGTACATAACTGCACTAATGCTCTCGCTGCAGCCACGCCAGGCACGGTCCCCGGCACGCCCCTGATTTTCTCCCCTTGATTTTCTCCCCTTGATTTTCTCCCCTTGATTTTCTCCCCTTGATTTTCTCCCCTTGATTTTCTCCCCTTGATTTTCTCCCCTTGATTTTGTTTCCGTGATTTTGTCCCCGAGCCCTCTCTGCAGGCCACGGTCCCAGCTTGGCACAGCCCTGGAAGTGATCTGTTCTCATCCTGGAGCGAGGGTAGGAATGGATGCAAAGCCTCCTTGCTTTGCAAAGGAAAGGGTGCCATAAAATCTGTGTGCTGGCAGGGTTAGGCAAGTTAGAGTTGCAAAGTTGTAGAGCATAATCGAAATTTCCAGCTTTTAAAAGTGCACACTCTTCTCCCTTTTAAATGGTGCTGTGAGGAGCAGCCAAATGTATGAAAAAGAATTTCAGAATTTTCTATTACTTCTTTTCTCATCTACCCACTACTTATTTTTCATTAGTTTTTCCTAAATTTTTCATGAAAAAGTCAGTTGAAAAACCAATGCACATGCTATTGCTTCAGAAGGAAAATCCCTAAACCCAGAAATGTTAGTTTGCTCCTCCTGCCTCAAGGGTCACATATATGCTTCTGGTTTAATCCCTGGATGCTGACACTTGAAGCATTCTGGATCGAACCTCTCAGATTCTGCTAAAAACGTGTTTATTGGAGAGAAAGGGGAATAAAAGGAGTTCTCATATTTAGGACCCTTCTGGTCAGCAGCCACTCTCACCAGCTGATGGGATGGTTTTACTACACTGACTGCAGTTTTGCAGCAGACTCAGGACTTGTCAGCTATCTTGGATACACAGAAAGAACTACAACAAGTTTAAAGAATTCAGGTGCTGCTAGACAAGGATAAAGGGAACCTCTTCTACCCCAGAGAGAGACCATTAAAAAGCTCCACAACTCTTCCTGAAATTCAAGTTTTCAACTGGCCTTTTAAACACGTTCATAGCCATGCTATCATATCAAACAAGCGCCTGAAGTCTTCCAAGTCTACCCAGCTCTTGATCTCAGCTGATCCAAGAGCAGGGTGACGAGACCAGCCTGGTTCACGGTGTCACCTTAAGGGGAGTGAAATGAAAGACCCAATATTGAACTGGATTCTCTCCAAAATGCTTATGGCCTCAGCAACCTACCACTCTGGTGACAGCTTTGGGTGTCAGCACCAAACTTCCTATAGTCAGAAAGTCCTTAAAACAGAAGATTTAATGATGTCCTAGAGGTTTGGAATTCCTCTTAAGAGTCTACTACCCTCACTTCTTTCTACAAGGGATGTGTTTAACTGGGCAGTGATTTATCCCTGCTCTGCCTGGATGTTTGGAATCACACTCCTTTATGCCATGTTATCCTCAGCCAATCTTCTCAGCCATTACATTCTCTGAACAGAGACAGTGAAAGAATGCCTGCAAAACAGACAAAACAACCATTTATTGTTAGGCAGCACTGATACCATCCATGGCCAGCCCAAGGTTTGAATATTAAATAGCTCATCTTTCCCAGTACACTCATGCACTCAGATAACTGAAAATGTCTCCTCCTGTGGGTGTAACTGAAATACAGCTGATTCCAAGGGAGAGGAATTACAGAGGAATTGTAAATATGAGTGGGAATAACTGCAGAAGCCAGTGCAAGGGCTCAGAACTCTAACCCTTGGGGTATTCAGCACCACATATAAGCAGGTTCTCATGTGGTCTGAACAAATGTTACATGAGAGGCAAATTATATCTCCAGGCAGCTTATTTCAGGAAGGCAAGGTAAGGGCTTCGCAATCCATCCCGTTCAGAACCCTTTGCTGGGAAAAACATCTACACAGTGAGTGGGTGACAACCTGAGGAAGAACACACAGCTGATACAAACATCAACAGGCACAGGAACTGACTGCGTAAGTACTGCAAACACAGGCACATAAATTTGAACAAATTTTTCTTTACTGACAGGACACATTATGTACTTCACTATACACACCCCAAGCTGGGTGTCTGGCTTCTGGTTTTCAACACTTTACTGCTTTATTTTCTGATCTGTATTATCTTGACCTTTAGCTACAATAAGGATCACAGAACTATTTATTTTGATAAACTAGCTAGCTGAAAGCCAGCCAACAGAAAGAAGTTATCACGTTTGTTGTGCTGATATTTGGTTTACTTTGCTATATGGACTGCAGCTTGTTGTACAGATAATTTCTTTCAGCAACAAAGCTGGTGGCCTTGAGACAAAAATCCTCTTGGAAGTCACACTCAGGATCAGGTTCCATGTTGCTGACAGTTCCTGTTTGCCCTGACAGTGCTCATGAATATCCAGGTAGGTTTCAGCATTCCTCTTGCTGATTGTGGAATCGCTGTGGGAGGCTATTCAGAATCTGTGCTTTTGCACAGAAATTGTGAGCGCCGTGTTTCCACTTAAGCACCAGTTTTACACCAAACCTAATGAGGTGTCACTGTAAACAGGTCTCCTTGACCTTCCCCCACCCCAGAGCTGGCTGCTGTGCACAGGGACATGCCACATCCAGTCTGGCTTGTGACCAGGTCATCTCTGGACAACTGACCCTTCCTAGCTCATTCTGGGAGCAGCCTGAAGTCTACCTGGAAGGGGGTCCTAAGGCACCCCATTTCAATACTTCAAAACATGGACCAGCTACATCAGATGACAAATCAACACCCAAAAAGGTAGGAAGAGAGGTCAAAACAAGAGTAAGGGTAAATCAAGGCTTTTAAAGAATAATAAATAAGTAAAACAAAAGAACTTTGATACAGACTTTTTTCTACATTTTTATTACAGTGTGATGAACAAAATGGGCAAATTGAGGAAAATGTAATGAACAATGCCTGATAACATTTCAGTGTGCTTTTGAAAACTGCCTTGCCTCGACCTTTAAAATGATCTCTGGGACATGAACCATAATTACAAGAGTCAGGAATTCACCAAGACTCCTCTGAGAAACTTGCACCATCTTAGAAGCAAGTTAGCATGAATTAATCAGAGGACTTGAAAACAGTGCTTGTTCAGCAAACAAATACTAAATAGTTTTCCTATCACACTTTCCTTTCTGGAACTTTCAAAACATATTTCAATTGTTGTTATAAAATAATCCATCTGCTTATCTAGAACACAGCACTGTTTCTCCTACAGCATATTTCCCTTTGCTGAATAACAAAATTAATTCTCAGCTAATGAAATAAATCTAGCAGAACAAATCTGCATATATTTTAAACAATATATTTGCATTATAAGTTTGTAAAAGCACTTTCAAAGTCAATTTAAGGCTTATCTTTTATGTATGGCTTAAAGATGACAAAGAGTACACTGCAAGAATAGGGAGGTCATCATTAAAGTCTAAAGTAATTAAGACTTAGCTTATTTATTACTGGATTTAAGAAGTTGCTTTTCCCCCCTAAGAGTTGCTCCACTACTTCTAGGGGGAAAAAAAAAAAAAAAGCTTTTCTACTCATTGTTATGTCCTTGCTGGCACTGAGATGCTTTGCCTGTGGGTTATGGAGACAGTCTCTGGGAAACATTTTCATTAGTATGCTGAAGTCAACGGCATTAGATTAGAAACGTCAGCTCGCATAAATGGTGAAGAAAAGGACAAAAGCTAAGCCTTACGATTTATACAAGTTTGAAACCTGTGCAATAGGCCTAGGTTTGCCTTGCACTTCTGCCTTTTCCTTGGTTCCTTGAACAAACATAACCAGGTTAACCCACCTGTGTTATCTACATCAAATAAAACCACCTTTGCTAAGACTCTATCTGGGCTAGCAACTTTCTGTTCTATACAAGGCAGATCTAACAGTTTGCACCCAGCACTGTTCAGATCAAAACAAACAGCTAATAATTTGAATTTTTCTTCCATAAATCATAGCAAAGACACTGAAGTTCTTTTGAAGAAACGAGATAATTAAATATTACGTGAGGTATTTTAACAAAGTATATTTTCCCACTGGAATGCGTCCTAAAATAAATATCCCTATTTAATATCCCTAGCTTAAACCTCCTGGTGCAGTGAAAGAGAACAGACAGTACTAGAAGTATCCGATGTCCTGTGACTTCAATTTTCACAGCATGATTTAACACTTGTTATTTATAACTAGAAACTAATATTTGCATTTCTATACTATCTTCCACCCGAGAATATCAAAGACCTGACAACTTCTTGATGACCTCCTCCCTCCAGAGGCACTCAGATCAGGTAAGAAGCTCAGAAAAAAAGTACAGTGAGATTTCTGCAACTTGCCCAATGTCAAAGAGGAAGACGAGAGCAAGACGAGGCTGATATTCTTTCTCCAGTGTTCAGCTCACAGATGTTCACTCTTTCTGTACTGATCCCACTTTGTAACATACACTACTTTTTTGTGTGCAGCATGTTCTCAGTAGCCCAAGAAGACATACAGTCTAGTAAACCAAGGTACATAGTACAAAAGAAAATGGAGCTACTATTTATTACTTTGAGATATGACCTCTTACCAATACATTTAAAACAATTTCCAAGTTAGCCTTTATCATCAAATGGAAATTTTATTTATATTTTCAACATGAAATACATTAAAATACAATGCTGGGCTGACATACATGCTTTTCTGCAAGACTCATCAATTATGTCTTGCATATTCCGATTTTAGATAGATACAAGTCCTATTTAAAACTTTTTCTGTACTCTGCTGTTCATGATAATTTACTCATTATTTATAAAGCACCGATTACAGGCTGTACATAACTAGGGAGTGATGACATACAACAGAAGACAACAATTACTTGGTTGTGCATTATCAAGTGCTAAGTTACATGTACATTTCTTCAAAATTCAAAAGCCAGCTTTCTTGGAGTCATGAACTGCTTCACAATTTCATCTGTGACCTGCCTCCTTCTTTCTTGATGAGCTGCTACCAAGGGCTGCATTGTTTCAATGAGAACCTTCTTCAGCTCCCCTGTGAGCAACTCCCCACTGGTGTAGGCCTGCCAAGAAAGTGTTGGTTGCTCAACATGGGGCCATTCACAAAAAGACTCAGTGATCAGTATTTATTTAAAAGACAGATTTGGATGACATAAAAGTAAGGACAGGCCTTAGAAGATTATCTGGTATCACTCTGAAAATGCGACTTGCAGAGTTGCTTGTTGCCTGTTAAAACATTAAGGCAGCTGGAAAAGTTCATATGTGACAAGTTATTATGAGGACTGAATAAACTATATTCACAAGTTTAACTAGGAAATCCTGTAATTACTTGCAGGAAACTGCAAGTTTCCTCCCGAGAATCCCAGTTCAAATAAACAGTCACCCTTAGCCTTTCTTTTTTTTTTTCAATAACAGGTACAAATTCTCATATTTTTTTCTCATTGCATTTGGGTAAGAGACTAGATGTGATTAAAATATCCTTTTTATAGCAAAGACACTCAGAATCTGTGTTCGCACTGTAGTCATAATCACAGTTGGTAATCCATTCCATTGCTCAATACTGAAATGCTTGAGCTTAGAAGCACAGGCCAACAGTTTATTGGTTCAGCCACATTTAGCAACCATGGCTGGGACAGCGCAGCTATATTTGAAAGGACAATGAACATGACAATCTTACCTCCCCTCGTCATCAAGCCATTTGTAACACCTGTTCAAGGTGTAAATGCTGTTGATGTTCACTCAGCAAGAGTAAAATACATTAACAAGAACAAATGGAATTGCAATTTCAGTGGTGTGGTTTGGGATGTGTGTGTTATTTTTTGTTTGTTAGTTTGTTATAAAAACACCAAGGTTGCTTTCTCTGAAAGTGTCTTATGCTACTCTGAAGCAGCTGCACTGATGCTGCTACAGGGGGCAAGTTCATGTTTTCTACTCAGGTTCTGAGGCACCACTGCAGTGAGCTTCAAGCTGTGGGTCAGGCTTTGTGCTCTGCATGCAGCAGACTTAGGCTGACACTCTTGCAGTGGTTGGAGATTAATGAAAAAAATGTCTTTAAGTCAAAAGTGCTTCACGTTTCCACAAGGAATTTACAACAGCACAGAAAAGAGTAGAGCTATCCAACCCTGCTCTTGTGTGGGAAGGAGTAGAGGGCTGGAAAAGAATCTGCAGTTCTTGATTTTCTTGCAGCTGTTCCCAGCAGGAGAAAGCTGATAAACCAATGTGACATGGGTGTTATCTACAGCAGCTCCTGCCTTCCAGAGAACACAGACCACCTAGTATTGGTGATGAAAGGAAGGCTTGCTACCAACCCTGGGGACAGAAGTCTGCCAGACAGGCTTAAAGAAAATGCAACATGTATGAAGCACTTTTTGCCTGGGGTCAATGAATCAATTCCTCAGAGCTGTTAGATATCTTACGATGATAAGAAAAAACCAAAAACCAGCAAGCTTTAGACATGAGCTTCTGTAGTTTTGCAGAATGTTTAGGTACTTTACAATAAGGAACAGGCAGAGTGTATTATACAATTAAAACAACACTAATCCCAAGGGGACCTCATTTGAAAGGTAGGGAAGATATTGTCCTACAGTGTTGGAGATTCCTGTGAAAACACTAGGGATGTTTTTTTTTAAAGAAGAGACAGATTGGCCTTTGAGAAAGAACACCACAAAGGAACAAAAACTGAGATACTAATACTGAAACTTAGAAGGGACAGAGAGCATGAGAATAACACCAAAATTACCTTCCTGGAGCAGGTTCACAGGAGGACTGAGCTGCAGCTCTGCTGAGGGCTGAGGTTCAGCTTTGTGCTCACAGCAGGGAATGAATAACCCTGTCTGCAGTTTGATTACTCACCTGCTTCAGTTGCTCGAGCCTGTCATCATCCTCCAGGAAGAAAGTCAGGTACATAAAAGACACGTCAACATCACAGTTGCCTCCGTACTTCCTGTGCTCTTCAATGGTGTCCCTGCCTCCCGAGAAGGCGTGCTTGTTAATCTGAAACAACACCACGAGCTCACGCTGTAATTCCCACCACAATCAGGATTCCTTTACTGCAAACACAGATGTGTCATGATCCTCCAAATTCTTTACTAAGGATTAGCTGAAGAATGAGTGGGACAAGTTAAAGCAGAGCCTCAGGACTGGAAAAAGGAGGTCATTAGAACCCAGCAGGGAAAAATGGCTACACATACTCCTCAGACTGCATAATCAGAACAAAAATTAAGTGAAAATGAAAAATAACCTACCCAAGACTCAGACAAAAAAGTTTTAAGTCCCTTTTGCTGAAGCTGTGAACAGAATTTGTACTTACAGAAAATGTACTTCATGTAACAAAAATTAAGATATTTACTTTCTCAAGAAATTAATTTTGAAAGAGATGAAGAAGGCATGGAAAATCCTGCAGAAATCCTAGAGATAACCTAATCTCCTCTTTTTGGGGAAAAGGAAAACAAGAGAAAGCAAAGTTAAAGACGACAAAAGTCTGTCTAGAATGCTTAAGATCGGAGCAATGCCCAATTGTTCAGTCTAAAAATAGAGTATTTGCTGACAGCCTCCCTCTTTTGAAGCATAGTTTCCTACAGGCAGATGAACAATACTATTGAACAAATGTAATTGCTAATCCCATTCCCAATAAATTCAGAAGCTACTGGCCTATTTTGAACAGTTATACATATGTAGAACTCTCTGAGGATGCTAATCTTATGAATTTAAAGAAAATAAATTGCTAAGTGGAGGAAAAAAATTTCTTAACCATATGCTGAGCTTTCATTTAGCTCTTGTATCTTTTGAGATACCTTAATCAACCTGCCAAGAGACATTTGCATATGAAGTAGTTTTTTTATTTAGCTGTGGTATCTAGGAGCTGTTATATATTTACAATTTATGAACATTCCTACTATCTGTATAGACTGTCTAGTGCTTTTTTGAATCTCTCCAACCACCAAGTTACTTGTGAATCTTGTGGCAACGAACTACAATCAGAAATCATGCACAGATGAATATTTTAAAGAAATGAACTGCCATCTGCCACATTACATCTATTCTTATATTGTAGGGCAGCCTGAATAGCTGTCTCAGCATCTGTAAAACGAAGTTTTTATATACTCTTCTGCACAAACCTTCCTCCTTATTAGATTTTCTAAGCCTGTATGAAATTTTTTCAATGCCTTTCACCTCTACAATTTGTGTTCTTCCTAAAGAGAGAGGGATTAAATACAATATGCCAGTTGAAATCATATTTTTGTTGAAACACAAAATGTTTCCTTTCTTAATCTCAAATGTAGTTTTTTTACATATTCTGGCACCTCACCTGACTCATCACACACCTGACTGAGGATTTCAGTCACCTATCCATAGCGAGGCACTGATTTTTTTCCCCTGAATTTCTCTGAATCCCTCTATATGACTATAGACATAAAATCTAAATAACACTTTATAGGAAAACAAAAAAGTAATTGAGTTGTAATTTGCTGATAGGTACAATAAGAACACTTTATTAAAATGCTGCCACTCATCTCATTGGATTATCCAGAATCCTCTTAGCCATTCCTGATATATAATATTTTTTTATCTTCCATTACCTCTAAGTTTTGAACCTCATTAATTAACAATGTACCAATAATCTGAAAAATGCTGTAAGTAGTAATTTTTTTTGTCCAGAGTAGCATTCTCTTTTTCATCTTCATTCATGATCAGAAGTCACCTTTCCTAATATATTTTTTTATTTACTTGCTATAACAGTATTTGGTCTTTCACTCAAGCTCTATTTCCATAAAGACTTATTTCTGATGTGCTTCAGAAGCTGAAATAAATCTCAGCTTGTCCTCCATTACTCAACACTTCATGTTGTGTTCAGGATGTTTCTTTATGTCTTGTATATTCCAAGTAGTGAGAATTATTATTTTTATTTTTTCAAGTAGTTTAAAGACAGTAGAATTAGGACTTATGAACTTGGATCTCTTTGCAGATCACAAGTTACTTGCCAGGAAAAACAACATGGAAGAATGTTACCAATATTACCATTAACCATCTAGTCTTTATTCTGAAATTAGAGCTTTTTTTTTTTTTAATAGCAACTCTGTAACTGTGCAAATAAACTGTAATAATTATAATCCAAACACATGAAGAATTCCAATTCTTCAAAACAGTACTGCTTAATCAGTTTTTACAAAAGACAATGAAGGGCTATGAGGTGGCTGTAGAAGAGTCATCATAAGATAATTAATCCAAGCCTGCCCAATAGAAACAATATAAGCATCTTTTCTTCTTGTTTTGACAGTTATTCAATGTCTGGTTTCATGCCTACAAATTCCTTCCTAAGGACTGATTTTCACTTTCTTCACCACAACACAGGTGAACTTTTGCCAAACTAAATCATCTGACACCAGATAAGAGTAATCTTCCTTTGAACTTGGAAACAAACTAGGAGCATACTCAGAAGAAAATACCCGTTCTGAGTTGAAATTCAGCATAATGTTTATTTGTAAATTGGAGTGAGCACATTTCTTTGTGAATTGGCAGCAATAGATTCTCAAGCAGCAGGAAAGGTCTGACCTGTGTTGTAACTAACACCGTGCAATGTTTGGTGCTCCCAACAGTGAAAGGCAGTCAAGAGAAAGAGCTGTATATTAGGTTTACATCATGGCCTGTCAGATTTCAAAACTATGGCAACATAATATTTATTTTAAGAGCATGAGCCTCCACAGCTCTTACTCTTACACCATTGGTCTGCAGGTATCAGAAAAACAAATATGTTTTGTATGCTATCCCAGCTAATATTTGTACTGTCAGACTAGCTGGTAATGCAAAAGATCATATTTGATAGTCTAGCTAAATTTGCATAACTCAGTCAATTGCTGAAGATGCTTTGCCGTGAAATGTATGGAAAAACCGATTCATGTATGTTCAAGGAAAACATTAAAAATTGTCATTGTAACCAGAAGCTGTCTGAAGGTAGTGTGAGTCAGCTGAGGGGGGACATCAAAGGAGTGTGAGGTAGGAGCTATGGGCCAACCTCTGCTGCACTTCCTGATGGAGCTGGAGACTATTTCTACTTATATGGCACCTATAGATAAGAGTTAGGGGGGGACTTGACAGGGATAGGTTTATGGTTGAACTCTGTGATCTTAAGGGTCTTTCCTGACCCAAACGACTCTATGACTCCCACTCCTTTCTGCTGTAAAGCTTTGTGCTATCAGGTTTTTCAGGTCCTTACCTTTGTCTTGATTTGTTTGGGTGTGTCAGTGAGGAAGATGGAGGAATTTGGGTCACTAGCACTCATTTTGGTCTGTGCTCCTTGCAGGGCTGGGAAGAAGACTGAGTGGAGTAAGGCTGGTTTAGGCTGTCCAATTCTTGGTGCTACATCACGGGTCATTCTAAAATAAGGATCCTAAAACAACCATCAATAAAAAGCACAGAATAAAGCTGAAAAATGTGATTTGAAAGCTGATTGATGCCGACTCGTTCATGCCATAAGAAATGATGTGAAAAGAACAAAAACTGAAAAAACCCAAAACACGAAATATTCCAGAACCTGCTTTCAATCCAGTTAATTCAGAACTCCAACAAACAAAATCCTGTTTTTTCTTTTCCTTAGTGCTGTACACTCTGATTCCCTTAAGTAACAGGCATATTTACAAAATTTTACATGAATTAAAATAGTTGCTAAAACTATGCTTAATATGCCTGGAGGTGGATGCACCTAAGATGAAAGCTTTCTCCCAAAACATTTTAACAACCAGCATAGAATCTGAGCTATATCAGCAATCAAGCTGGCAGTGCTGTGCTGATGATGTGACTTAAACCAAAGTGAAATATTACTTCATAATACTGTGGCTGATGAATATAATTACATCATCTAACAATTCAGACAGTGCAATATGTGATTCCTAGAAATGCTACTGAAGTAAAGACTCTATTACTCTCATTTGTATCTGATTTTTTTCCAGCTCTCTCTATAAATCTGAATTGTTAAGGTTCTGCAGCCTTTCTGGCAAACTATTTCAATGTTTCTTTATTCTTACTGACAAAGGGTTTTCACCCATGGCTCAAATGAAATCTCTTGTGCTGCAAGTTGAGCTCATTCCATCTTGTCCAAGTTACCATGGAGATGGTCAAAAGTTTCTTCCTACCCCATGTCAGTGCGCTTTTGCATAGATGTTACTGTCTTTGCTTTCCTAGATGTCAGCTCAGTTGAACAGAGTTGAGATCAAGAGAGATCCAAGACTGGATGAATATATGATTGTTGGTTTAAGCCTTCATCTTTTAGTCTTTCAGTTTCTACCCCAGAGACGTCCTTGCAAGAATGTTTTACAGATGCCTCGGGACACCACCATGAAGCTTGAATGGTACAATACAAAACCAAATCCATGAAAACCAAATTAAGCAATATCATTTTCTTACCTGGTCAATAGCACATGGGATAAGACACTGAATATTCTCCTTGCCATTGAATATCTGTGGAAATGATGAACTGAAGGATGGGGCAGCTTGGATAGCAGGGAAGCTGATTTTACCTAAAAAACATGTTTGGAAAAGCTAAACAATAAACAGAAGCAGTGATAAATAGAATATTTTGCAATATGTAAAATGCACAAATGAATCATCCAAATACTTAGTTGAAGATCAAGCTCTATCTTTATCTGCTGCCTTATCTGAGGAAACCTTTTCATCTTTACCTTCTGAAATGTCAACAAACCTTCAATTGACATAGAAATTAATGACAAAAAGCAAACTGTGCCCACATTAACTTCAGCAAAAGTTCATCACTGCATACTCTCTTGATCACTGAACTATCTACCCTTTCCAGAAACAGAATTGACTAAGCTTTTCATTTTTTTTTACATTATGAGAGTATAGCTACAGTTATCACATAAGCTTCCCTCTGAGATCTTGAATCACTGCTATATGCACGCTGTACTCATGAAGCATCTCAGGTATGCCAAAATAGATATGTTTTCTTTTTTATACAGGGCTAAATCACAGCCTGCCCAACCTGGAACTGATCAAAATCCTATCAGAACAGACAACAAGACTTTTACACATATGTGATGAAGTTATAATCACAATTCTATCTTTTATTAGAGCACTGCTAAAACAAGTGGAAATGTGTTCCTTGGTTACAGTGAAGGCTGAAAGCTGTCACTGGCCTAATTACTGGACAAAGGATGATGATGATGATAATGCTCAGAAACATCCAGGACTTAATGTCATTTTTACACAGAATCTTTTTTCTTGGCCATGTGACAGAAACCTGCAATTGTAGTGATGTAAATGGGAGACTTGAGTTACCCAGAACCTTGATAATTAGGCTATTCAGCACTCAACTTTTTTCATATATGTAAATGCCTATGGGTATTAATGCAACTTTTTCTGACAAGTTTCTTTAAAAATTTGGCATAGAAATTTCTAGAAGCTAAGACTGTCTATAGCTCCAATCACCGTAACAAAAGAATAAAAAAAGAAAATAGAAGAAATAGTAGTTCTCTGTTTTGGACCCTTCAACATTCGTGTTTTGTACTTTACTCTTACTAAAGTCAAAAAGGTAGATTTTATGCTAGAAATTTCATTGTAAAATGTGTTCTGTTCTGAACAAACAACAATAACATCAGAATCTGCCTGGAAACATAATCCTCCTGCTTTTTCTACCTGTTTCATGAGTGACAGACACTAATCTCTTTAAACTATTACTTAAAATAGCTCAAATTCAAGTGAGAGTAAGCACTGTTTCTTGTAACTAGTATGATTTCCTACCAATGCAATCACTGTCTGTAAAGCCAAAGATTCCTTTCACTTGGTTAAATGTGACATGCTTCTGAACTTTGACAATATTTTTGTAGAATCCAGCACTTGTCCTGTAAGAAAAAAAAGGTAGAAAAATAAAATGAGGAGAGTGTATTTACAAACTGTGACTGCAAAAGCTGAAAACATCAAAAACCCTGCAGGATTAAATCTCATTAAGTTTCAGACTTTTTGTGGCCCATTGAGATGATGATTAGACAATCATTTACAAACAGGAATTTTATGCCTTGAAAGTTTAATTTGTTCTTTCCTTCCCCCAATAATTACTACAAATATTCTCCTTTAAACTTCACTCAATACTGAATTATGAAATAATTGACCACAAGTGCTGCAATGCCTTCTGTTAAAGCAAATAAAGTGTAAACATATTTGAGAGATTTTGATACCATCTTAAGCAAATCAATCTGGAAGTTTCTTGGTGGTTTAGGTATTTTTACACTTTAGCTGGTTTAATATATTTTTCAGAATTTATACATTGCACACACAAGTATTTGTTCATATGTTATACAGGAGAATGACAATAATATATAAAATGTTGGACAGCAGAAAAATTAATGTTTCTATTTCAAGTGTTACAAAACTTGTCCTGAAGTCTTCAAATTTAGACACACTTGTTAAAACATTGCTGGGTAGTCAAAGTTAGAAGATACAGACACGTTTTTCATTACGATGCTCTAATGAAATTTATACTTACCCTAAATAGTCTAAATCCGAAAAGATAAAGGTTTTATTGACATCAAAACCACAGGCAATGATGTCTTTTGCATTTTCTCTAGCATATTCATATGCCTTCTCAACTGTCATGTCCTTCCAAAGATATTTCTCATCATCAGTTAACTGTATTACCAAGGGAACATCAAATACTTCTTGCAGCCACCTAATAGAAGCAGACATGTTTGATTCCAAATTAAGTTAACATGAAGATGTAAACCGTGCAGCTAAAATATTTTATATATTTAAACAAAAGTATATGGAGAGGTCTGCTCCTTTCTTTGTATTCATTTGCAGTTATATTTATGTAAACAGATAAAATGTTTTATACAGATGATAATGACAACTTACCTAGAAAAAAGACCTACACTTACTGTTTTCTGTACACATGATAGAGGTCACTAGTTGCAAAAGAAACAGAATTCAAAGAGGTTTTACCTTTCTGAGCCCAATGTCTCTGTGTCCTGCTGCTGCAGGCACCACCTTACACAGTAATGTTACTGAGTCTTGTAATGAACTGTTTTTTATGAACAACAGAAATTCTAAGGAGTGCCACATAGCTTAAGGAAGAGGGCTTTATGGTGATGCAGGGACTGTGATCATTTCAGTGAAAAGGTAAGACTGAATTAAGTTCATTAATATTCACTTCATATAATCAGAAGTACTTGCAAAGTAACATCTGGGCAGTTTCACAAGCCATGTTCAATGTTACTTTTGAAAAAAACACATTGATTAATACAACTGGTAGAAATAGCTTACTTTGTGAACATAAATGGGATAAGATGACCAACGTGCATTGCCTGAGAGGATGGCCCTCTGCCTGTATAAAGGTAAAAGGGCTTCTTATTTTCATAAGCATCAAGTACTTGGTCCATATCTCTAGAGAAAAAAAACAGAGAAAACAAGATATAGTTATTTTGTAAGAAATATCCACAGTAAAAAGCTTTTATTCAAAATCTGAGTGTTTTTAAAGCCAAAAGTATTTATATATAAATTATAATATGTTAAGTGTCCTAGAAATAAAAAAGTTCTTGTTTATTCATTTTTTAATTCAAGAAAAGCATAGTCCCCTTCAGTCTCCATGGGGAAAAAAAACTCAAAGAAAAATAAAATCAAATGCGTAAATTTAATGTTGAAATTGTGCAACTTTTAAAATTACTCCATTGGATAATAATCTCTAGGGACTAGTAAAACAGCCAGGGACCATTTCTCAAATAGGTTTAACCAAGCAGCTTAGCTGAACTCTGGTGGAGGTCATGCCCTTAGTCATGCTCAGCCCTTCAGTGAAAGCTGCTGCCACAGCCCAAAAGGCCCTGTGTGCTAACACTTAAACAGTGAAGGTCACTGCCAGGATCATGCTTAAGATTATACCCTGAGCCTTTTCTGTACCACAGACAGATGCATGGGAGCCCTGCTGAAATCACCAGTGGCACCTGGAATTCTCTGTCAGGCCGCTGCCTCTGGCTGCTGGCACAGAGCCAAAATGAGCCTGCACTCTGAGCACATTTCTTCAGTTCGGGATTTTTGAGGACATATCAGAAACCCACGCAATCGAGAGTTTCAAGTGTTGCCAGGGGAAATCTGCAGTAGTTGCTAATTTCAAATGGCACAGTTGGTTTCCTTGGTATAAAAGCACATGGTTTTTGCTAGTTATAAGCTTCTCCCAATAATTCTCCAAATAATTCTCACAGGAAGTCTGCCCAACAGGACCTTTTGAATTTTAATAAAAGAACTCACCTGTGGGAAAAAAAGATTCCTCTACGCAGAAAGTGGTGAGGTTTTTGTCCAATAGCTCTTTCTATTCGATTAATCAGATCTGTGTCAATTTTACTGCTGCCAAACCGAACTACAATCATAAAATGTTAAAAAAATAATTAAAATAAGTACAGCATAGCTACAACCAGATCTTAGAATACCAAGAACATACCAATGCAGGCTAGATTAAAAAAAGACGCCTTCAAGTCAAAAAGTCGAAGTCAATTTTCCTGATTCTTGCTTGAAGACCCAGCAGTCACCTCCAGTATTATCTCTATGCTGGGAGGCTCAGCTCACCCACAACATGCAGTATTTCTCCATCCATGAATTACTATAACTGCAGTCTCCTTATAGCAAAGCATTGATATTCCAAGCAAAAAAACATGCTGAAGAAACACATTCAGATCACCAATTTTACCTAAGCCATACGATAAAAATGCCTATGAGGCTCTGAATGTTTTTCTCTTAATGTCTAAATTTTCTGCTGTCAGACATCTTCTCTTGCTTTCATTCAAACAACATCACTAACCCCAAATACTCTTCTGCAAAATTGATTCTTCTTTATTATGTATATGATTACAGACACTGCTCCCCTCAAGAGGCTTGAAAAGGAAATGCATAATGCTCTTCATGGCAATCAGTAAGACTTACGACTTGGTGGTTTAGGAAAGGTTGTGATAGAGTAAAATAGCAGTATTTTCTCTATTCCCAGTAATTCTGGGATCCTAATAATCAGGCCAATGCTCTATGATTTAAACTTGTTTGAAAAAAATCTATGTAAGAGTCTACTGCTTGCTACTATCTGCTCTATTCAACATGAGAACTATTCAACATTGCACTAATAAAATGAAAAATGCATCAAAATGGTAAATTATAATCTGAATGAATGCTAAAAAGAGATCAAATGAGCATGAAAATGATTCAGCACATCAACAGCAACTGGTAAGAGGCTAATCTGACAGAACCAGAAAACATGAAAATGCCCCGGGTTAACTGGGACTAGCTACCCTAGAAATATTTGTGTACTGTCATAGAAAGTGATTAGAAAAGCTCTCTGGGGTATAGAACCCTTCTCTGGAAATGCCTAAATATCTTTATTAAACATTCACAGGTTGCACAGCTCCCTTTTCTATGCCCATGTTCACCTTTTCTGTTAAAAAAATTGATCATTTTTCCCTACCTATTTCCTCCTATTTGAATATTCAGAACATCTTAGGCTCTCTGCTCACAAAGAATCTGCCTTTCTAAACAGCTTCTGACAAAGACAGTCTCCACTCCTAAACAAGCTTTAAAAAAAAATTCCTAGTGTGCTTTTCATCTCTGGTGTTCTAGCTTTTACCAAAATACAGCTTTCAACTCACTGTGCAGAAGTCCTGAGAACTGCCATTTCAAAAGCGTATTTGCATTTGCTGAAAATTCATTATATACTTTTCCTCTTTGCCATTGCCCTGTTATAACTACATGGAAAAATCAATACCCTAATATTTGTTATACAGTAACTCTGGTGACGAGCCAGTCTGGATGATCTCTGAACAGTCATGACAACTGTGAGAGGCTCCTGGAGGCTGGAAGAAAGCAAATGCCTACCTTAAAGAAGGGCTAGAAGGAGGAATTGTGGAATTGAGGTGGACAGGCCAGTCTATCTCACCTCAATCTGTGGGCACGCGCTGAAGGAAATGATCCTGGAAATCATTTCCAAACATTAAAGACATGAAGGTGACTGGGTAGCAGTCAGCAAGGATTCAGGAATGGAAAATCATTGTCAGACCAACTTAATAGTCCTATGATGCTGTATCTATAGCTGAGGTGAGAACAGTGAACGTTGTTTACCTCAGCTTTAGTAAGGCCTTTTCCAGCTCATTCTCAGAGATAACTGATGAAGTCTGGACTAGGCAAGTGGACAGCAAAGGGAAGTGAAAACTAGCTGAACTGCCAAGCTCAAAAAGTTGTGAGCAGCAAGCACAAAGTCCAGCTGGAGCCTAGAGCCCAGTCTCAGCAAGTGTGCAGGTCAAATAATCCCGGGAGGGGTGGCTGATACAACAGATTGCTGTGGTGCTATGGAGAGGGACCTCAGCAGGCTGGAGAAATGGGCTTATGAGAATCTCATGAAATTCAAAAAGGAACACAAAGTCCTGAATTTGGGAAAGAATAATGGGTACAGCAGGGGGCCAACTGTCTGGAAAGCAAAAGGACCTCAGGGTCCCAAGGTCCAGACAAGGAACTGAATACAGCTTGTAATGCACTTTTGTGGCTTGGATGGTCTAAGGCCTTGTGGGCTGCGTTGGGAACAGTGCTGCCAGAGGTCAGCGAAGGTGATCCTTTCCCTGCATTAAGCACTGAGGAGACATCTGGAGCACTGGTTCTGGGCTCTGGCATAAGAAGGATATGGATATAATAAAGTGAATCCAGCAAAGCACCATGAAGATGAAGGTCTCAGAGCACCTGTCACACAAGGAAGAGTTTGAGAGAGCTGGGATTGCTGAGCTTGGGGAAGAGAAGGCTCAGGAGGGATCTTATCAATGTGTATAAATATGTAATAAGGGGAAGTGGAGAGGAAATAAAAAAGACGGTATCAGACTTTTGTCAGTGATGCCCAGTGAAAGGACAAGGGGCAAATGGTACAACTTAGAAGAAAGAGGAAATTCCATTTAAACATAAAAAACCCCTTCATACTGTCCACATGGTCAAATACTGGAATGTGTTGCGCAACGAGGTCATGGGATTTCCATCCTTGGTGATTAAAAAATCCTACTAGACAAGTAATCCTACTGCTCTAGCTGACTCTGTTTTGGAGAGACGAGCTGACTACATGGCCTGAGAAACTGCCCACCAACTTCAACCATTTGGTATCACTTGCAATACTCAGCTTACAGAATTATCAGCACAGATAGCATAAAAAGCTCTTTCTCCCTCATTCCTCGGTTCTTTGCTCATGCTCAAACAAACAGACACATTTCTAGGGATGTTCATATCTAGTATTAGCTGACAGAACCCTTCCCAGAATATCTTCAGGCTGTTTTGTTGTGCTACCACTTAAGTGCACATCTAGGACAACCATTTGAGAAGAAGACCTCTTTCAATTTAAACACTGATTTAATTTTTTCTATGTTTGATTAAACATAAGCACAGTGGCAACCTTTTCAGGTACCACTAGTAACAGATTATAGACGGCACAAAAAAGTCCCTTAGGGTAGGAGCTATCCAATGTAACAAGTTCTCAGACAACACCTTTTATTGTTATTTTTTAAAAGGGAAGGAAAAGAAGGACGCTTATCGATAACAACCAGCAACTGCTTCACATCCTGAAGTGGCTAGGCTAGCTTTCTCTGAAAAATTTCCAACACAGCACTTAGAACAAGCAAAATGACTCATTTATCAAATGCACTAATCTGAGAGTAGTGTAAAGAAGTAAAAACCCTTTAGGCTAACCCACACTCTGTGGAAGATGAAAGGTCTTATGTACACAGTTACTGGCAAAAAAGGGCAGGAACTGATTTATAGCAAGTTGTTTTTAGGAAGATCCTGAGATTGCGCCAACACAATTGTGCAATTCTTCCTTTCTAAAATGCTCAGAACCCCTTCTTCCAAGGAAAAAAAGCATCCCCAAATCACTTCTCTGTAACTTCTCTGTAACTCCTATGCAAGTAACAAGATTATGAGAGCTTGTCCACTTCCAGATTCTAATAAATATATTTTTTTCCTTCTCTCGCATTGACCTATATTTTTCTTTGCACTTCTCCCTTTCCAACTTTTTCTTTCTCCTGTTACTTCCTGCAGACTCAGCCAATGTGTGCATACATTTGACACGATCTCCCAGTAACATCACAAAGAATTAAAATAATGCTGACACAACAAATGTCCCAAAAGCAAATATGATTACTGCCACATAAGGGTGTATGCTCTATTGTGAGAAAAAAACTAAGCAGACCTCAGCTATGCACAACTAAGATTGATGAACTGAAGATTGATAATAATGAAAAAAAGCAAAAATAGAGAAATTAATGAATAGTTCTCTCACTTGTTTCTATACTAGACTCAAACAAGTCATTAAAATAGACAACTTAAACTACAAAACTTTGCAAGTTTTGTAACAACCCCATCTGAAACATTTTCCATTACACTGCATGTTTTTGAATGACCTGCAACTCCTTCATTCCAGCCAGCACTTGGCTGCCTGAAAGTGTGCCTTCTGAAGAAGTCATTAGACTTAAGAGATTTTTGCATTGGTTTTGGATCATTCTCACCCTCTCTAATCTATAAGCGATGTAAGGAATGGGTGGGAAGAATCCTTTAGCCTGGCCAAAATGCTTTTCTGCATTCCAACCACTGCAGATGCAGATACTCAGTCACAGTATCTTCATTAGTGTAATTTCTAATTAACAGTCCTTACACCGAAAAACAAACCACATTAAAACTTGGATTTTGAACTTAAAAGTTTTTTGCAAAGTATTTAAGTCTTTCATAGGAAATCTCCACTTGGGACATTTTCATCTCTTACAGCAAATTCTTTAGACATGGAAATGCTAAGATTAGACATAAATTAAATGTTACCTATGATGTTTTGATCTGCATTTGTTATGATGCCTTGCTGTTTCTGTGGTCATTAGGATCACTTTACATAAATTCCTTAGTAGCAGTGAAGGAAGAGTTATACCTATGAGCTTGTCATAATCCACGCCTTTAGCATTTGATGTCTGCACATTCCAGGGATTCACTAAATCCTCATCCTCTTCTTTAGTTGTACCATTGTTTATTAATACAAGATCTTTTGGAGGCAAGCCTGCCTGATAGTCTTGTCCTGTTGTTGTTTTATACGACAGTTTTAATGATAAGAGCATCCTCACTGCTGCATCAATTTCATCCTGAATAAAGGAAAAAACCCAAAAAACTGTTTGCCTTAACATACTTAAAACAGACAATTACATTAATGTCCCAACCTTCCAAAATTCCATATCCATGCTTTGATCTGAATTGCATCATTAATAAACTCTAACTCTGGTCTATTTAAATGTTTTCAACATCAATGTCAAACGTAGAAGAAAAGCAAATCCTTAATTATTAGAATATAAATCATCACCATTGCCAAGATATTTAAAGCACCTCTGTCTTGCTTTTCAACTTCTGCCTAAGAAAAAAATGCATACTTGCTTTTCAGAAGTATAACAAGTTTATAGCACTTTTACCATAAATTTCCAAAGTATATAAATAAAATATAAATTATGATCTAATTTACTTTACAAAGCTTTTAGTGTCTCACCTTAAAATTATATATTCATTACAATTCATTGACAGACTTGAAGACAAACTAGAGCAAGAAATTATGGTTATGACCTCTCTAATATAAAACTATTGTAAAATCTCATGCAAGCAATACTTAGAACAACACTTTGACTCTGTTTTCAAGGCTTACTCCCACAGGCAATACATTAAGACAGTCCATATTAAAACTGAGCTCTCCTTGCCAAAACAGTGATGACACAATAGAGAACCTGAAATAAATGGCAAATTACTGAATTATTTAAGGGAGACTAAGAAGGGAATGTCAGTACAGTTAAAGGAAGACATATTTGATAATGTCTACAAAAATGTCTGGAGAAAAAGATTTTCATGAACCATCTAAAACCAGGCAAGAATGCAAGTGACATAAATTTGCTTGAGAAATAAATGCCTTGGATCCTGTCATATGGTATGGCAACTGGATAAAGCAGACTTCTAAGTCTAGGTCTCTGTTCTTACCTCAAGAGTAAAAATTTTGGTCTTGCTAGTGACTACCTTACTCCAGGTATGTCACAGTTCACAAAATGGACATAAGCAGTTTTTAACAAGAGATTTTCTCATCACAATGCAAAACAGATCTTAGAACAATAAAATTCTTCAGCACTCAAAAGAGATTGGGTCTCAACCATGAAATGCAAATACCTTTGGTGCTTTTCCTGCTTTCAGTGCTCTGACTTTCTCTCCTTGTTCAGTCACTCTTTCAAACAGCTGAAGTGGACTCAGAGACTGCAAATCACAGTTCGGGTTGTCTGCCATTTTGCCAGACTGCACAAAGATCTGTTTAGGTACAACTTAACTGAATTTATCCTCTTCCAACTCTTTGGCTTGGAGATTCAAAAGAGCAGCAACAAAGAGAACTGCAGGGCAGAAAGTAGTATGTTTTACTCTTTAGTGTAAGTCTTCAAGATTAGGTGAACAGAATAAGAAAATAAAAACTATATTGATCCCTACCATGTTCTATTCATATCAAATTGATAAATGTGGAGACAGTACACAGTGAGCTTCAGTTTCACACAAAAATGGACAGAGACTGACAAGAGTATCAGGTAAATTTAGACATCACTGTTCATGCTGTCTCTCTATGTAACACTAGAACACCTTTTCAAAGTCAAATTCCTGGCAAAATGAAAATAATTAAATACATGTATATAGAGTTCAGAGCATCTCAGAACAACTGGTAGAGGCTATGTGATTCCTGATTAATTAATGTTCCTGCACTGATGCCCTGTCAAATGATGAGACTTTCATAACTATGATACCGAATTTTGTCTCAGTATATGCAGTAGAGTACTTCAGCCCCAAAAAAGATACACAAGAGCAAAGCTCAGTCATCTCCTTTATGGCTTTTCTCCAGAGGTTACAAAACACATTGATGACTGGTGAGAGATGCTGCTTTGCAAAGAATCCTTGGGTCAGCAATAGGCTGTAAATTTGCCAGTGTTTCTCAGAACTATGCAGAAAAAAGGAGATGGTGTAAGATGAGGAGATGGCTGAGACTAAGAACACAGCAGTCTCCCTAAGCACGGCCCATGCCCACCAAGTGGGAAGCTCTGTGCCCATGTAAAAAACTATTGACTTGCAAAGGTCTTGTCTTTCTGGAGAGACCCCCTAGCAAATTACTGATCCACTGCTGTCCATGCAGCACAGATCGACTAAGTGTTAGTAAAAATACACATTCCTTTAGCTCCCTTTTCCCAGAATTGAAACAAACAAAAAATCCAAACAAAACCAAACCTCCAGAAGCATATAATAGTTGCATTAGCTGTTCAGCAATACTTCAAAGACTTCCTTCTACAAAACAATCAGCTTAATCATAACCTTGGTTACAAGTACATAGTGCTTATTTAAACTGCTATTGTAAAAAGCCTTCACCTGCCTAGCAAACTTTGAAGGTCCATTTGCTAATGGGTGGTTAACAAAACATACCTATCGTTAAGGCTTTGTTTGTCAGTCAGCTGCAATATTCCCATATTTCAGCTTCAGCTGAATACCTGAGAAAACTGAGAAGTGGATACATCCACTTGTTAATGTTAATTTTTTTACTCTATTTAACTCTTGGATTACCATACTTAGATTACATAACACTAATTAAGTTTTTAAGCTAATTTGATCCCTTCAAACTTGACTTTTTCCAGTTCAACAGTGTGATGAAAAAAAGTAATTTGAAGCAGATCAAACAATTTTTGATGCATTCCTACAATTTAATTCTATTTTTTATTTGGATATGACCTTCCTCTTCTTCATGGGCAAAGAATATTTTAAGTCTTAAAGGAAGTATAGAATAAATGCATATTAGAAAATGTTTATGAAAATTAACACACACCCTTTCTGTAGGAACATGCCATTTATATTTACTGGCTTCAAATTTCACAAAAAAATAAAGACATAATTAAGAATTTTCTTTGGTGTAGAACAAATTGTGACTCGTTGTTTTAACTTAATTCCTTATAGTACAGTCTTACTGATAGATTGCCTCCATTCAGAAAGGCTGAAATGAGAGCTGACACTTCGCACATTTCTGGAAAGCAGCAAAACAGACTCCTTAAAATGTCTGGAATATTATGGATTTAAGCTGAAAAGAGAATCTCAAATGAAGGTGCATCTTCATTAAGAAGTAGCAAAATTAATCTAGGTGGTACAACAAGATGAGGATATTGTGATTATAAAATGCAAAACATATGGACTGCTACCTAAAGATTATCTTTATTTACCTCAGTACTGACCCTATTTTTCAGTAGAATTCAAGACAGGAATTAAGTAATGTGGAACAGAGGTCTTTACCTTTTGAAATTCATTAATGCAATGGTGAACCATAAAAAACGAATGTCTGGATATTCTACTATTTACCAAGACTTTTTTTCTTGCTTTCTTATTGATATTATAAAAATTAACAGTCCCAGACAGATTACATACCATAAGCAAGCATATCTGGAGGAAAAAAAAAGATGCATGGGAATTGGAGAATGAACTACTAGGATATTTAGGACCAGAGTCTAGAATGACCCAGTGTGAACTTGAAAGCCAAGACATGTGTGCTTCTTCTACCTGTGAAATGCCGGTAACTTATAATGGGTACTGCTCCTGTGTCCATTTCAAAATATTAAACTGCTATGAGACAAAGCTCAAAAACAATCCTTGGCAAAGGTATCAGAAAACTACTGCATCTTCCCCCCTCTTTCCAACTGGCTGACCATCACAGATCTATGATCATTTTCACTGTCTGCAGTCTGACTTGGTAAGTTAGACACCTGAGAATTAAAAAATAGGGTTTCACATTAAGTTAAGAAGACAAACATTGCATGAAAGTACATTATGACTTCCAGAGACAACAGTAATACAACAGTCCAGAACAAACTTCCATGAGCAAATAAAAGAATGCAAGACTAAGTCAAAAAGCACTTACATTCCTGAAAACTGTATTTCCTCCTGTAAAAAAAAATCAAAACGAAAAAGAAAAGTAAAATTAAAGTAGGCAGCATCCCCAAGATGTCATGTGAAACAGGCCTTGAAAGGCTGCACTTTATAGCAGACCTACCTTCCCAGTCATGGCAAGCATTAATTTAGGCACGAAATAACAATAACCGTGTACAGGACGATTCCTCAAGATGACAGATAACACGACCATTCAAAGACTGAGGAGTCACCACAAGAAAGCCCGACACGAATCTTTGCAACACTGCAGCGGTATAAGAGCAAAGCTCCTGCCGTGCACCGAATCACCCAACACGCCAATGTTCCCTAACCCCGGCGTCCTGCAGCATTCCTTGCCACGCCCTGCCCGGGCACAGCAAAGCCACTCGCCAGCTCTGCCCTTCCTGCGGTGGGACGCATTTCCCAGTGACCTGGACACCCGTCCCGCCCTTCCCAAGGAAAAGGACTTTTTCACCTGACTTTTTGGCGAGGTAGCCCCGCAGGGAACGGAGGAAAATCTCTCAAGTGCATCGCGCATCTCCAGGGGAAGGAGAAAACGTGCCCGGCAGAGACCCTCCGCACCCGGCGCCTCGCACCGGTCACAGGGGCGGCAGTGACCACTCAACCAGCCCCTCTCCCGCCCGCCGGGGTCTCTCCGCGAGTGCCCATCCCGTGACCGTCCCATCCCCGTGCCGGTGCCGGCCCATCGCGCCGCTCCTCACCCGAAGCTCCTCTGTCACCACCATTGCATCACCCCAGCCGGCACGGCCGGCGCGGCTCCCGGCTGGGAAACACAACCTCCCGGAACCATTACTTCACAGAGTCATCCACACACAGTGCTGCAGACACCAGCCCAAGGGAGCGCTCTCCATCCCGCTGGCAGCGGCGGAAAAGGCGCTTCTGCCCGCTCAAGGAGCCGCGGTCTGACCCCTGCCCTTCTCAACACGCGGCCCCAGCGCAGGGGCTGTGACATGCGGAACTGTTGGGTGGGGTGTCTTGCTTTCACCCGGGGCGGTTTTAGAAGCGGCGCGGCGGCGACCGGCAGGTGAGTTCCGGGTGCGCTGCCTGGAGCGCAGGTACCGCGGGGATGGGAACGGGAATCCGAACGGGAATCGGAACCGGAACGGTGCCGGGTGCTGTTGTCCCGGCACCACGGGTGGGCTCGGCACCCGGGGCGCTGGGGAGAGGTAGCGGCACTGCGGAAGAGAGGAAGGAACCGGCCTCAGTTGCCGGGGCCCTCCCGGGACCCGCTTCCTCGTTTGAGGCTGATCCGGAGGGACTGGAAAGGGCCGGTTGTTTGCAGAATCGTTCGGGCTGGAAGGGCCCTCTGGAGGTTATCCAAGCCAGCCATGTGCCCAGGCAGGGTCACCCAGAGCAGGTTACACAGTAACTGTCCGGTGGGTTCCGAATGTCTCAGACAGAGAGATTCCATGCTTCACTGAGCAGCCCAGTGCTCTGCCATCCTTCATGAAAAGAAGTGCTTCCTCGCGTTGAGGTGGAACTTCTAGTGTTTTAGTTTTATGGCCATTGCTCCTCGTCCTGTCACTGGGCACCACCGAATAGAGCCTTGCACCATCCTCTGGGCACCGGCCGTTGAGACATTTGTATGAATTCATGAGATCCCCTCACTCCTCTCCAGACTAAACACATTTCCCACAGTCTCTCATAAGAGAGATGCTCCAGACCCCTCATATTTTGTGGCCTCGACTGAACCCTCTCCAGTAGCTTGTTCTTTCCCCCTCGGGGCTGTGGGGCGTTAGGAGCGAGGAAGCGCCCCGGGCAGGGCCGTGCCTCCCGTCTGCTCGCCCCGGGGCCCCGCCGTGAGCGACCTGCGGTGCTCAGTCCCTTAGCAAACCTCTGCTGTCATCCACGGGCTCTGTGCCCCTTAGCTGAACACTCTTCTTCAATGCGTTCAGATAAATCAGTCTTGTGGAAGACGAGGAAAACCAAAATGCTGTAAACTTCTCTTTTAGTTCAATACCTTACACATAACATCATTGATAAACTCACAGTTTAGTTACAGGGTGTTTCCAATCAAGTATATTGTGATTTCTCCCCGACCCCCTATTTTTTTTTTCGTTAGGGCAGTTTCTCTGGGTGGTGTTTCTTGAAAAACAAAAGTTGATAGAAAGTCTTCAGATGAGAGAGAAGCTTTGATTTTACCAAAATACTGGCGTTTATGGGTGATGTGTGTGGTGGGATGGATTTATGATGACCAAATGTAATGGAACAGTTTCTTTTCAGTATCTCATGGGAAACATTTTTTACCTTGTGTTTGCAAGGCACTATCTCGCCCTTCTGAATCTCAGTTTGGGTTTTTTTTGTGTTAAGCTAAAGTAACTTTGTAAGTCTAACCCAATCCACTTGTGTATCCTAGTTTATAGCTTTTAGCCAGAGGTCAGCTTCTTGCTCTATTTGTTCTTTGGACGTGATGCATTTTTCTGGGAAATGTATTAAGCACTACAACACAAACAGTAACCACTTGATACAATTACTGAAGTGAAGCCCTTCAAAGCTCCTATTTATTTGATGTTGCAATTTACTGCTAGGAACTTCAATTTACTGTTTTTGAATTGGTTTGTTAGTTTTCATGAAACACTACTGGTTTTTTGACACTGTTTAAATGAAATATTGTTGTAATGAATTACAAACTGTATTGTAAAAAAAAGATGTTTTCCTTGCTCTTGTTTGCTGTTACTTATAGCCGTCTTAAACTTCAGATAATGACAAAATGTCCTCTAGAGGGAGATCTTGTTGCTTTTATGTGCTGAAATGTTGGTCATCTTGTTCCAGTTAAATGTCTTGATCACTTATCTTGGGAAAGATCTGTGATGATGAATGTGTGTATCTTAATAAGTACCTATCTTCTGGATCTGTGCTTAGAAATTTGCTAACAGAATATATAGTCATGTAACTCTTCTGTAGGTTACATGAAACGTGGTTATTTTAATTCAAATAGATCTAATTCTGAAGTTAAATGAATAATCTTTGCAAGCTCCAGAGTCCTACTGCTACAGAAGTATTTGTAGGACCTATGTTTGTGGTGTCCCTCCATTTGTGGTGTCAATTCTGCAAATGATTATGAAGATACTGACTTTCATGCTGCATTTCCTGTTGTCATCAAGATGCTTTTGAGGGCAGTTTGTTTGCTGACCTGAACCAAGAATTTCAGCAGCCTGTCTGAAAGTGTTGCGGGTTAAATCTCGTCAGCGTAATGAGTGCTAACAGCTTGGCAGGGAAACAAAGCAGTAATAAAATGTCACATTTAATCAGTCTTACCAGTACTCCCTGCCTATAAACAGCAGAGCAGAAATATCACTTTGCAGACACATCAGTTGTTTGAATGTAGTTAACTCTATACTGTACATACTCCATACAAATATTTGGAAAAATCTTGGTGGGATTTTTAGGAGGGTGAATTATTCTGCAGGTTACATATGTAGTCTTAGCACGAGATTTCTTTCTCCTGGACATAATGAAAAAAACTTATTTCACAGTTGAGGCATCTATGCTCTCATTTTTCTGTAAGCAGATGCAAATATGAATTCAGTGTAGCTTCTGACATACCTGATCTGTAAAACTAAAGGCTGTGTGGAACATGCTCTGTGGATATAGTTGGAAAATTTCCTTATACTGCAAGGCTGCTGAAGGGGTCAAAAATGTGTTCACATTTTTACTGCCAGTTGAACCCCTACACACTTCTTTCAAGTCACCTGTACTGTTAAGATACAGATATTGTTAGACTGACTCCAAAAGATTTGTAGTATTTATATTCTTATGAATGTACGTACAAAACCACTACATAATTAAATAAATTTCTTCTATGTGTGTGTGTAGAAGTAATGCTGGAAGTAAGGCAAAGTAATTTGCTGTATTTATATTGCAAGGTTGTTTTCCTTTTCATCCTCATTGTCATTGTTTTGTGGTATGCAAATACACCTCTGCAATGCATTAAAAATGTATGCAAAGGGCTTGGAGGCAAATCGTGTTGTTTAATAGAATGTGCATTGTGTTATAATAGAGGAATAAATTCCATTAATAAACAGAAATAAGAGGTTTGAAATTTTTCTTTAAGAAAGGCATATTTATATCCCTAAGTTACTCAAATTGTAGACTCTGTAATTAATTGTGCTCTGAATAATAAATTCTTTATTTTAGATCATAATTTTGGAGGATTGCAGCACTGAGATCTCTGGAGTCTGCTGTGTCTAGCCATAATGAGTTTGGTTGCTTATGAAGATTCAGACTCTGAGACAGAAGCTGAAAACACTGAAGCCCTCGATGCTTCTGGCAGACAAACAAACCAGCTGAGTTCTTCTGTGAGTTGTGTTCAGCACTTTGCACCTGGTAGTACAAAATCTGCATATGAAATGCACCCTTCTGGGAGCACTGGCAGATCTGGCAGGAGCAGGGTTTGTGAAGATCCCCCTGAGCATTATGCACAGAATAACAACACTGACATGGCACGTCCCTATTGTCCCAGGGTGTACTCTGGCCATGCTGCATTATCTGTGGCTTACAAGAACTATGAACAGGCCTCAAGCTCTTCAACAAATTCTGGAAATGGTGTTTCCCAGAAGAGAACACATAAAGACAACACTACTACCATAACAGGAATTAGACCATATATCCCTAAACGACTGCGTCAAGAAAATTCCAGTAAGCCTGAAAAAGAAGAATCTGACCAGAGAGCTAGCTCAGATTGTGATGTTAAATTTAGTGTATCAGGAGAACAGACTTTGAGAAAGATCTCTGAATTAATTAAGCCATATTTGGGATCTAAATATAAAGTGACTGAAATTCCCAAAAGCTTAATATTTTACATGTCTAAACACAGCGGCCCAGTTAATGAAATCCAGTGGTGTCCTGTACGGGAACAAAGTCACATGCTTCTCTCAGCTTCTATGGACAAAACAGTCAAGGTAATGTAAAGCAAGATACTTTCTGGCTCAATCATCAGACTTAAAAATATTGTATTTAACAATGCTTTTCTGGAAATAACATCCTTGCTTGTATGTATTTAACAGTTCCAATGTACTCAGAATTTGAGGAGATGCTTTATAAGATTATTATGAACTTGCTGCCTAATCCTTCACTGAACCAACAGTTAGTTCCATTAGCTTGGAATTTGGTGATTTTGGGTTTTTTTAAATTTAAGTAATGTCAGTATTTTAGACCTTAAGAAGTTAGATTTCTGCTAGGTCATTTCTCATGATCTGTATCAGTGTTTTATCACAATGGCCTATGAGCACTATGGTATGCACACAGATTCTGTCCTGAGTCATTAAGCAACTAACTGCCAACACTGGAATAATATTTTGAAGACCTTTACCTTTCTGACAGCCTGTGTGACATCTCCTGGAGGAGGTGGGTCAAGTCAGATGGATTTTGCATCTCAGAATGGTGTCTTGTTGTGATGTAAGGGGTCTTCCCACTTCAGTTCGTTTCAAGGGTTAATTGCTCAATACTCAGAGTGAATTTTCCTCCTAGCTTTAATGATTTTTCTTCAGTTCTTTGGTAATTTAGTCAGTCCAATGAAGCTTTTGTTTTTAAAATGTGTAGTAAAAATGTTTTCTGTGTAAGCTTTCCCAGATATAGGGCTGATTGTGGCTCTGGGTTCAAATATTAGTCTTCTGAAGTGCCCTTGCACAGGAACATATCTTTCATAAGAATGCACAGAAAGTGTCCTTTCTGGTGGAAGACATGCTTTATTGCATCTAACATGTATTTGCCATGGCAGGCACAATTATTTTCTTACTTTCAAAATTTAGGGCTTCAGTAAATCTTCCTAGAGAGAAAAAGAACATCCCTTGTACCAGCATACCAACATAGTTCCTCAATCTTCTTTCCCAGGATTTTTAAACCTCTTTTTCTTAAACATTAAATGGAGGAAAAAAGCACCTTTGTTTCTCCTTGCAAGTTGTCTTTAGTATATTTGTTGTATCTTGGCTGTTGCTTGAAGAACAGACTTAGAAGGAAGAGGCTAAGATATGAAAAAAGGGCTGATGGATCTTTCTGCTAAGCAGCAATGTAAATTTAGATTGTACAATACTGATGTCCAGATGTCTGAATTTGACCTTTTGTCTTAAATTGCCACATCATCTGCTTAATGTCTGTTGACTGTTCCAGAGCCTCATTCTTCTGACAAGTGAAGTTATGGATGTGTTGAATTTGATATAAAAATATAAAATCTAAGTTGTTGCTGCTATATAAAATTATTAAAAAGTTGAAATAATGGCCATTCTGCTTTGCCTTCTGAGCATAAAGAAAAATTACTTTTCTGCATTGGTGTTACCATGCCTGCTTGGAATCAGTCATTAACAGCAAAGCCGATTTTTGAAGAAATCTGACTGTTTTAGGTCTCCCAAACCTTGGAAATTCAATATAAATGAAGTATATTAGTGTTGGCAACACTTCAGAGCATGCGGGTCTAAAAAATGAATAAAGGAATAACGTAACTCTTGGGAAGTATCTGAAACCAAACTTTACCTTCTGGAAGGCAGCTCGTAGAGAGGCAGCGAGCTCTGGATGTCCCTTGCTGTGATTTCCAAGGGAATCTCGTCGCTGTCGCGCCGTTACACGCGGGCCGTCCTGGGCAGCAGAGGGCGCGGTGACACCGAGGATTCGCTTGGTGTTAGGCTCCCACATTCCCTCCCTTTCTGGGATCACGAGTACATAAATCCCTGGTGACTGTGACAGCACTGCTTTACCTTCTGGGAATTGATTTTGGCTGTCTAGTGTTGCCTGAAGTTGCCCATTTTCCGATGTAAGCATAAAACAACTGATTGAAAATGCAGGTCAACTATGTGTCCTCTTTACCTCTAATGGGAATGTGCAGACACTCGGGGTGTTTGCGTGATTTACTTAAAACATCTGGTTTGGGTAAAACTCAAAGCACAGTTAAAAGCCTAAAATCTGTATGATCAGAGAGAAGAGGTAATTCAGAGCTTCAAAACTCTGTACTTTGAGTTAGTCACAGGAATAACTGTGACTATTTTTAAGTGTAAATGTTTTGGATTGAGTCCTTACACTCAGCCTATGCATTAAGGCTTTTATGTTTTGAAGAGTCCACTATTACTGGGGATTTCTCAGAACTGAGTGTTCTAAGTTGAGATGACTATAGTAGTTTAAGTTGTGCTTGAACCAGAGCTCTACTCAATTTGTGTAGTATTTAGCCACTATTTAGCCACTTTTGTATATTTTAGCTGTTCTTATATGCTTAATAATGTCCTCTTTCATCACAAGTTAATAATTTTCCTTTGTGGGAAAGGATATTATTGTTATTTTTTTTTAACTATGGAGAAGGAAGAAACATTTGGTTTACTTACCTTAGTGATCGTAATTTTTTTTATTCCCATCTAAATTATGATGACTAAGTCAATCATATCACACAGATATGTATCTAAACTCTGTATATGGAACTGATAGGTGGTTTGTTTTTTACTTTTTAAGTATGTGTATGTATTCTGTTTCGATCAGGAGAAAAGAACAGTCTTCCATTTATGTTCTCTCAGGTTGAAAAGTGCACTTCAGCATCTTTATGAATCAATGTAAGTCGTGCTAAAGTATTTACAATAAATGAGTTGATGTTTCCAGTTTCTATTGACTGAAGAATAGCCTAGAGCTGGAAGGTCACAGAAGCATTTAGTAAAAATATCTTGCAAAGTTAAGAATGAATGAATTGTGTTAGAGCATTTTATGTTTTTTTTTTAAAGTATTTGATCTGATTTCTTGTGTATTGCTGCATTTAAAACACCTCAGACAGTTATCAAGTGGTAAAGTTGAAAACAGTATCAGTTACCAGCTCAGGGGCAGAATTCCTTAGAGTAACACTCCTACCAGCAGATGGGGCAGCTCGGCGTGTTAGAAAGGGATGAGAACTAAACTGCCTCTGAAGACTCAAAGACTTTAATATTTGCCTCTATGCAGTGTGTTGAAAGACCAAAGTTACAAGTTTATGCATGTGTTGCTAAATGTATAAGAAAACCCCTGAGTTTTCTGAGAGACCTGAAAATAAGATAGAACTCCATCTGGGAAGTGATAGGCATTGCAAATTACCCACAGTTCTTCAAATCTGGAGCATTAGTAGAAGAATATTTAATGCTAAAGTTTAAATTTGTAGGGAATGGGGAGCTCTTACTGTGGCAGTACTCCTCTTCATGGTTACACTCTAATGGTATTGTGAGTGACTTTATGTTTTTAGCTAAGGTATGTATTTTAAGGACTGTGAAACGTTGTCTGAACTGATTAAATTTATTTTCTTTGAATAACACTTCTTTACCTTCTGTTTGAATAGCTGCTGTAAATGAATTTTAGGTATCTACTGCCACTTTTATGTTTTCCTACTTAAACACCAAAATAGTGTACATTATTTTTATATCTCATCAACTGTTTTTTTTGCATGAATTTTGAGAATTATCACTGCTGTTAAAGATGCCTGGTTCCCATAGTATGTGGATATTCAATGCTTTCTGAACATCAGGCCTTGTTTAGGTATTTCTAGTTTAGTACCCCAAATACAGAATCCAGAATCACAGGTTACCATTGAATAGAGCTTTTTGCCTTCAGTAGCAGAGAACATTAAAAAGTTGTGTCTTGAAAGACATTTATCTATTGCAGAAACCACAATGCTGCATTCACATTGTCAGCATCTTTTATTTGGAAAAGCCATAGATGCCACAGAGCCACACAGATGTTAACATTTTCACTAGTTACTGGTGCTGAACTTAGCTTTTTAAAAATTCGTAGCTTCATAATTGTTCATAACTTCAGCATCCTATGCCTTTATTCTGTATTTCCTACCTTAAAATTAACTCAAGGTAACATCTTTATATAATCATCTGTAAGCTATTAATTTTGTGTTTCTCATATTTTATTTAGAGCATCACAGCAGGTGTTATGTTTGTTGCAGAAGATTTAGTAATTTTCAGCACTTTCACTCTCCATTGTTAAACAAGGTCAAGGAAAGAAAATGCTGCAATTTTTGAGTATGCAAAATGTATATTAATAGCACTTTGTGTTCTAATACATTGTTGCAAGTTTTTCTTATATATTTTGTTCTCTGCTGGCCTAGTTGAATGGTCATTTAGTCACAGCTCTATATACACAAGTAAAGTAAAATTTTAAAAATGAGTTTAATAATATCAGCCTCTTGAACAGGGGCATTGCTGACTTGCCATGATTAAGAACAGCACAACCATACTGGTTCAGACTAGGGCTCTGTCTAGCCCAGGGGTCAGTCTCTATGTAGATGTGTAAAGAAGAACAAGTCAAAGGTTTGTGGTGCCTTTAAGTCCTCTTCTGGTCTGTGCTTATTTTCAAGTCAGGATTTCTGAGCTCCTAAGTAGTTCATCTTTGTAACTTGCTACCTCAAGAGAATTCTTCCAGATACTTCTCCAGTCTTCTGAGACTCTTTTGTGATCATTAGATTTAGAATGGTATGTTACTCATACTCATGAAATTTAATATATGGATTTTGGTTCCTGGAGTGTGTCAAATGCCACAAGAAATACAATTTTCAATCATACTTTCAAAGTATTTTATTACTTTGTGTTTTGTGTCTGTTAGGAGAAAGATAGCACAGTAGTATATTCCAGGAATTTTGTTATTCTTGATCCTGTTGTATTGGACTGAATGATAGAAGATGATAGCCTCAATCCATAAACTGTGTGTGGGACAGATAGTAGCAACACAAATTTCCTAGATGTTGGCCATTACCCTGTCTCAGAGTAATAAAATCTAATATTTCTGATTTCAACCATTCTGTACACAATTCACTTGGAATAGGCAGTGTTTTTTGTTGTTCTGTCACAGGCATGTCTGTTTATTAAGGAATAAATTTAAGCTGCCAGCATATTTCCTGTGCATTCAGGCATAGCTGTCAGATGGCTGTAGCCCTGTCCCAGCTAGGCTGGCTTCAAACTGTTCACTAAGCAGAATTAGCTATCATGCTGCTAGTACCTCAAGTAGGGCAGCTCTTAGATTGATTTTTAAAATCTAATTGTGGCAACATTCCCTTAACTGTAGGTGATGATAACATGAGAAATTGGAAGTAATTCTATTTTGATATATATTCTTTGTTTAAAATGTTTTGAAGATCTCTGTTGATACATTTTAAGTAATGTATATTAAAAATAACAAGTAGTTCTCCCCATTATCTTGGAAGTGGCAAAGAGATGCTCATATTCTGGATATTGTGTGCTGTTTACCTAGATGTGGGAGAAAACCCACTGTTTTATTGTTGAAGAGGCTACTAAATAGGTTGTTCTGAAATACTGAAGCAGACTTTTCTTTATGAAGGTTCTGACCTTCTTCCTTTGTCTGTTTAGAGCTGTGCATATTTTTTCCAGTGACTTTAAGGTTGCTGATTGTTAAGATGGCAGTACACTTAGGTGACAGGTACATGCATAGTAATATCAGCCTTTTTTGTATACCTTTGTCTTCTTCTAACAAAATTATTTCATTCACTTCAGTAAGAAGTATCCTCCATAATGCTTATTTTTGTAAGAAAAGGAACATCATGCAGGAAAGAATGTACTTGACCATCAGTGAAAGCTTCTGGCTGTGCCTTGGGTAGATGATAATTCAGGTCAGGATGTGATAGATAGCTCTCACAATTGTTCTGCAAAAGCTGGTGACACGTATCAGCAAAGAACAGTTTATGAAAGTGGTGAATTTTGGTCTCTTCATCCCAAAGGTTTGTGTGGGTAAGAGTTGTTTCACATTTGGTATTGTAGTACCTTGATAATGTTTAGAGATCACTGTTAGAGAGATATATTTTTAAAATTATTTTCATGTTTCCAGTGATGCTGTTGTCAAGGAAACTGAAATCCTAGTAAAGCCTTTGTTCACTTTTTCAGAATCCACAGCTGGAGATGACTTGTATAGTTTTTATTATGTTCAGAGTGTCTGACACATGCTTAGGCCTCAAAGGATTTTTTCAAAGGAGTATGTTTCTTTGAGTATAAATAGCACCATCCTCGTCTCTGTAGGGTTTGATAAGCCATTGTTTCTTTCCTTCTGCACTAGCAAGAACTAAATTCAGTACTGCTTTGGATTAGAATTTATCTTAACACTTATATGAAGACTGACATTTGAGGAAAGGGGGGAGGGCAAAAATGCAACAAGCCTCTCAGTTTCTGGGTGAGGTTTTTGGCTTTGTGATGTCATGTGGTTTTTTCCACTTGGAAATGACTCCTGACTTAAGATCTTAAAGAATGCAAGGGTAATACCCCAAGTGTTCTTGTGAAACATTTTTGACTGCTTTATGGCTGTGTTAGAGGATGTGGCTGTGGGGGAGAAGCGTGGGATGGTTATTTTGCAGTGTAGCTACGCCTGTGTTCCCCCTTGCCCCCGCAAAAATAAATTGGGAATTATTTAAAGAAAAATTTTGAAAATAGAAGTTCTTCCAAGAGCAGGGAAGTTACTGAAACCTGTCTGTATTTTGAGTCCAACTACAAATCCTCTTCAATTTCTTTCTCTGGAGCTTCTGCAGTGTCTTCTACTTTTATTCAGCTGCTTAGCATGATTAAGCCTTGAGGTTAAAACACTGAGGCCTTCTGTAAAATTTGGTTGACACTGATCAACAGGTGCAAAGTGGCCACAAGTGAGATGCACAGGATGGCATGGCTGTTGTGACAATATTATTTCACAAACCTTTTTACTGTGGAAATCCAAAAGCAGGGAGAATGACTTCTAAATATCCTTAGCACACGTGAAAGAAAGGATTCTGTTCTCATGTTACCTAAATAGTGTTTTGGTTACTTGTATCATTATTTGCAGAAGTATGAGGAATTTAAAGTGTTTATCTGACTTTTTTCTTAACAACCCATCTGTCCCAAATGGGTGAGTCTGCACTTCCTTTCTACTGGGATCTCTTCCAGTTGTTTACTGTGTCTCTGAAGTTATAGAGGAGAAAGCAACCTCCCAGCACAGCCAGCCTGCTAGGGAAGAGAGTCAGGGCTAGGGATGTCAGTGGAGCAGTGCCTCTAATGAAGCTGAACTGGTAATGTCATAAGGTAAGCTCTCCAATTACACACAGGATCTGTGTGGGCAGCTGCTGTGCAATCGAATGGCAGAATGTCAGCTGAGGTGGGAGAGATGTATGATGGTGTTCTCCCCATTCAGTAAGATTGCTGGTGAAAAAGCCAAGTTTTTGGTACTTGGAAAAAAAAAAAAAATCTACAGTAGTTTTAAGTTCTTAAGTGAATGTAATAATTATGGGAGTATCTCAATTTTTTGGTAACAGTTAAGAAATTCTGAATATTTTTGCTGTTTGAAAATATAAATAACACCAATCTAACTTTGTTTCTTTTCTAGAAATCTAGCTTTATAGCTGCATCTCACATACTGCTATATATTTAAAAAAATCTGCTAACAAAGCCACAAGGCATCTTATGACTTTGATTCCTTACCCTTCATGGTTTGTCAATGTTGTCAAGGAAACAACTTTTTGAGAAATTTTGCTCTACTTTTTCAGGTTCTATAGAGAGATTACTTGTGTAGGATTTATCTGGCATCAGGGCTAGAAAGAGTTTTCCTGAAGTTTCTATTCTTTTCAGTATGTTCATGTCCTTGTTTTTTTAAAAGCAGATTTTATTTTTAGCGTGCATCACATAGCTGCATCTTTTAGGTCATAATACCAGTGAGTGTACCAAGGATTGCTGACACTTGATCTTTGGATGAAGTCTCGTAGAAAGAAGTTAATTGACGCCTTTGCTGTATATTTATTCTATAAAAACACTGTTAGTTATAAATTCCCTTTAAATTATAGGAGAAAGAAACATTAGAAAATCCCTTGTTTTTCAAAGAAGTTGCTTCATTACTATGGAACTAATGACTTACTGTCCTTTATCACACATATCATGTTTCATTGCAGTAATATCTCTCTTCAAAGAAAAAGCATTTTGTGGCTGGTGTGCAATTGTGTTGGGTTTGTCTTCCAGCTCATGCTTGCTGGGTGACAGGCTGGTTAGATTGTTAAGGCTGATCTTTACCTTCACTGTGCTTGTGGAGGCTTTATTTTATATTCTTTCAATAAAACTGCTGTTTTTCTTCTAGGATATACCTGAAAATGTTATAAAAACTTCTGCCTTTCTCAGATGTTTTGGTTGGTTGATGGATTAAGAAAATGGCTGTTAAAGTGAAGGCTGCATGTGCTTGTGTGTTGTGCATGTGCCAACTATGTAACAGCCTTGTTTCCCAAAGTCAGAACTAGGAATCTGTCCTTTTCTCTGGTCTCCTTGCATCTTTCCAAATTATAATGTACTCTTTAAAAGAATTTTTCTCATTTGAACATTGTGACTAGTGCATGGAATTTTTCATCTTTATCTACTAAGGGAGGGACGCAGCTGGTTTTCTATGGAAAGGATGGGAGTTAGGGGTGCAGGTGGTTAGGGCTGACATAGTCATATAAACATGTTAAAGCTAGCACTATGTTAACAATGCAGAAGAAGTTAAAATTAATTAGGTAGTTCAATCTTACTCTGCTTGCTGGTACTGAAATGGTGCTAGTTAAAATGTCCTCGTTGCTAGCAAAACACATAGCTGCTTGACATAATTAATAGTTTATTTCCATAATTAAATGACTAGTTTTCATGTTTAATACTGGGTTATGTCACTGACATCAGTGGATTTAGGATTTCATCTATATTTTCCAGAGAAGAGGATATTTAATATTTTGTTTTGATTTATTGGGTTTTTCTCTTTGTTTTTCTGTTTGTGTTTTGGGTGTTTTCCTCCCCCACTTATTAACATTCTCAACAGCCTTGGGAATAATAAATGGTTTATTTTTTAGTTGAAAGAATGTAACTAGCCCAGACTGACTGATAAATGCAAGATTCATTAAAGTTCAGGTTTTCAGATAGCTGTTCTAAATCACTGTATACTGCCTCTCAGATATTACTCCAAATCCGAGTGGGCAGTAAAACTCCAAAATTACTTAAAATAAGAAAATCACCTGATTAACATTGGGGATGGACAGTATTTGCCTGTAAGTTTGGATTAGGTAATTTCTTCCAAATAGAAATTAGTCCCTAAGTACAGCTCTCTACAGTTTATTTTTAGACCTGCTGCAGTGATGTGTTCCTCTGTGCCAGTGCACAAATATGCTGTCAGTGGGTGCACAGCTGGCAGTGTCCAGCTGTGTTGTGCTGATCAACAGCCACCACTCATCTGATGGTTGGGTCACCAGAACTTGTCCATAGCTGTTGCCCCTGCTGTGCCAGGGGCTCCCAGTGGATAATGTGCAAGAATGAGACAGGTTTAATTGATCCTTTTTGTTTGTACTTTGTTTTATTGACTGTGTGAAGAAGATGGTGTCTGATGGTATCTGATTTTATAGATGTACATCATAAATGTGTGATGTACATACATCATACTGTACTTTACAGTATAAAGCTGTAAAGTACATGAGTAGCCTTAGCTGATTGGCAATTTTATCTTAATAAAGTATGATAGTATTGAGGTACAGTACAAACAGCTATGATTTTAATTTTTAGCTACTGTTTAACTGAAGCTTAAGAAAAAACCCCATAAAACAAAAGGAGTTTGTCTATAGTGGTTTTCTCCTTGTTCTCAAAAATAAGTCACAGGTCAGTAGGAGTAGACACACAGTGTTTCAGAAGCTGGGAGTGCAGTTACTAAGACTTGTATTCTGGATAGAACAGTGCTTCTTACACCGGTAGTGGATGATCCAAATCTGTGGCGTGCAAGAGTCTCTGGGATATGCTTGTGGAAGTAGCCAGTCCTTCCTTACCTGTAGGAACTGAGGATACTTAAGGCAATTTGCCTCCAAAGTGCAGTAAGTCTGAAGCTGAGGTGTCTAGCACTTATAAGGAATCCCTGCTTTTAATAGAGCATAAATGTTTGTGACTTTGAAGAAGTGATTGATGTTAATGAATATGATTCATAGAGATGAAGGGGAAACCAGATTATTTAATAAATGGCTATAGTAATTCAGCTAATTATCTCCTGGAGAGCTGCAATACATTTGAAGTTCTTCTCCTTTGCCTGCTGGTAAGATCTTGATTGCTGAAGTGTTTTCTGGGCATGAATACTGTCTGCTAGTAACCACTACTGGGTTTGTGCTTTTAGGTCTTGTGAGCACATGTGTTATTCTTAAACTACTACACACACTACACTGCATTCTGAAGTTGAGGAGAAGCTGCCAAATTTGTGCTGTGTTCTTCTCCCACGTAGGGGCAGCAGTAGGGAATTTAGTGGTTTAAAAGCAATTCTTAATAGCTACCTGTCATTAAATGCATGTTTCTCTTGAATTACTTGAACATGTGCGTCCAACTGCTCTGCTTGAACCTTGTCATCCCAAATATGCCCACTGCTGTGTGTGAAGTAGCTAATGTATCTGAAATAAATTTTTGTGGATATGTAGCGTACAGCAGGGGTGGGGATTTAAGTATCTTTGCTATACTTAACTTTGTCTCATAATTCTGATTTTTCATATTTTAGAACAAACGGTAACTTGAATCACTAGCTGATTTATAAGGATATTGTAGCTTCTTTTCACTTCTGTGTTTTCCAGGAACTTGCCATTTGAGGAACATCCACAGGGTTAGCCATAGTGCCATGATTAGTCACAGAACACTTAAAGGTTAACTGCAAACTAGATGGGAATTCTTCACTTTGTTTTGGTGTGCGTGGGAAGTTACTCTCTTGCGCTGTCTGCCCAGCATGAATGTACAATTGCTATTTTGTAGCTACAGAAAAACCTAGTCACGCTCAGAACTTTTAGCTGGCTGAGAATGAGCTATATGAGCATATTCCTTAGAGTCAGTGGTTTATGGAAAATTTGTGATTAGCTTCGGGTGTAGCTGTCCCAGAATCTCTGCACAATAAAGAACACGCTATGTTAAAAGATGACGATTGATGGCATGGCAGAAACTCTGCTCTTGAGAAGGATAGAGTCCTTGATAACTGATGGTTTTAAATATCCTTTACTGGATATATACACTTATTTACAAGTTGCTTTTTTTGTGAGTATTGTGTATAATGTAAAGGTTGCCTGTCTTCAGAGTAAAAAAATAGTGGCTCTCTTTTAATTTTCCTGTGTTCTCTTTTTTCCTTGTCAGCTTGCCATGTTACTCAGCCTTTGGTGAGCCCATCTCTCTTGTAAATAGTGGGAATTAGCTAAAAAAGATTGATTGGTACAGATGACTAAAACATCAAACAAAGTCTGTTGGTGTGAATCTTGCTATTTGGTCTGACTTTGCTCAACTGTTCTTGAGACTATTTGATGTTTTGGCTGAGAATTTCTGATTTTTCATTTGGGCTACCTAATATATAGGATGTTAATTTTTAGGCTTCTTTAGTACAAATCCCTGCAATAATTCAGAGGATACTTAATTTGGATTTTAGAATGGTTTGAGAAAACAGCATACAATAATCTATGTGCAATGGTGTGTATGGTCTAATACCATCATGCTAGCTCTGTAGAGCAGACAAATTCAATAGAAAAAGATGGTTTAAGCTGTTGCTTTCCTCTTAATTTGCTGTAAATTCAGTGATGAGCATCAGAAACATACATATTTATTCCCCTAAGGTGTCTGAAGACATTATCTTGTCATACTAACAGATAAAATAGGAGAAAATACTAATGGAATAGTTTTGCTTTTTGCCTATTCTTTCTATTCCTTGGTTGTTTTGTTATAAAAAGCAGTAACTCACTGCTTGGGGAATTTAAGGTCAGGAGTTTCTTGGCACAATGAACAATTGAACATTCAATTCTTCTTTTTTTAGAAAGATTTTGTCTTATTTTCCTCTTCAAACATAATCCTTGATAAAAGTTTGATCAGGAAAAAGTTTTGTGGTGTAGAATAAAACTGCTATTCAAATTGAGCTGAGAGATACAGACCAGTAGGACATCCTTAGAGTACACAATTATTCACATTGTTGTTTTGACTGATTAAAAATCCTCTATGTCAAATAATTGGAGAGCGATAGAGTAAATTTAACCTTTTGTACTTTAGAATGCCATCTAAATGTTTCATCTCTATCTTGGAGCACATTATTCATTAATCTCTTTTCTAGTGGAAAGAAGCTCTCTTTACTCTTAAAAGAACAAAGTACAAAACTCCAAGTTATGACCCTTCTGACATTTTATTCTTGGGGTCATTTTTTTCCTATTTTCAGAGTTTATTTCTCCGAGAAGGTCTCGATCAAGACCAAGATCATAGTTGATGATTAAAGACTCCTGCCTCTGAAGATGGTAATAGTTAAAACTTTTTTCCAACAGAATGAAGTCAAATGAATTTTCTGATTTTTACATTTTTACTTTATACATTGTATTTCATCCCTGAATTTGGTTGCATTTTTATTTTTGTAGAGAAATGGACCTAGCTATAAAGAAGGTAGAAGAACGTATGCAACCTAACATGAATGATATCCTCAGTATGTGCATTGAGGGTACCTTTGACCTGATGATGAATATTTTCAGTTAAGTGTGGCTCACATCAGTCTTGTGATCATGAGTTCAGTTAGGGAAACTTAGAAATTTTTGGTTTTGTTTCCATCTTATCGTGTGAGGAAGTAATTTTTAATGGTCCCTTCTGAGAAAACAATCAGAATGAGTGTTTTTATTTCCCAGCATTTGCCTGAAGGAGAGTTTCTTATCAAAAGCCACATACTAGCATTTGAATACATATCCCAATATTAGCAGGTAAGCAAAGGTATGCAATTTTCCTGAGCAACAAAATACTTGATTACAGGTCTAATGATAGTTTAAGAGGTGTTTTCAGATGTGCCTAAATCAAGGACTTGAAGCAGATGAACTTAATTATCTTTGTGAATATTCACAATCACATTATGTGCTTTAAATGTCACATTTGGAAATAGTGCCTCATCTCTAGTTAATTAACAATAATTACTCAAGGTAGTACTTATGTTTCCGGAATCTCTTTCCTACTGTGAAAAATGTATTTTGCTTCTAAAGGTAAAATCCAGATTTTATTTAAATCATTCTGAAAGTGTTGCAGTTGCTTAGGCCCTCTGTACTATTTACTTATACCACTGCATCATGGATAATAAGTTATTTAATTCCATTTGCTTTTTAACACCTGAACTGTGATGTGTATAGTATTTTTTTTAAAAAGCAAGCAGTTGATTTCTTTTCCCTTGGCAGCATAAGAAAAGAGAAGCACTAGCAAATGAGACCCGCAGGCTAGATCCATCATGAGGTGTTACAAAGGTGTGTTGACATCTTCAGCTAAAGAAGTATGGCTTATGATAATACCAGAAGGATTTTTTTCAGTCATAGCACTTACACTCTGTATGCTTTTTTCTCTCTAAGGATGTTTCTCCTTGGCAGAGAGCATTCCACAGCCCAAGATAGCTTACACTGAAACCAAAATAAACCCCTCATAGATCCTAGAAAATCTTCCCTATATTCTAGTTTCCAGGTTCCCTCTTCTGTCTTTCTTCTCTGCTTTTCAGGTAGAAACTTAATTGAAATATCCAAGGATTCTCTTCAAAGTTTTTCCATTAAAATAAAACTTTCTTCAATAGTGAATCTTTCTTTCAACTTGCTTGCAGCAGTGCACTTTACGTGTGCTTATGTGTATCTATGTATGCATATTAAAAAACATGTATTTAAATATATATAAAAAGAGCATTAAATGAACAGAAAACCTCTATTGTCAATTACTTTCACTTACAAACTAAATATTCTCTTTGCCTACACATTTCATTAACCTATGTGAATGGAGAGTCCATTGAAATCCTGGTAATAACCTCTAGCTTACATTTCAGAATAATATTTTCCTATATAGTACATGAAATACTTTAAAGTTTTTAATTCAGGACAGTACTTGCAACATGCTAAGGAGATGTTTGATCTCTCAGACATCAATTTCAAACTAGTTCAGAGAACAGGAAAAAAAGCTACTACATTTTAGAAAGTCATGAAGATTAATTAAACTAATTGTGCTTTCTGCAGTGGGAGTGGAAATAACTGCAGGTACATGAAGGCATAACCAAGGGAAGTGATGAATTTTTTCAAGTAGTAGAAGTGTTTTACTGATGACAACACAAATGGAGGAGACATTGAGTAATAAGAAGCTAAAATAATGAAGTGAATCTGATTGTGGGAGGGTCTCCAACATGTTATGTGAAAATAGTGTTGGAATTGGTAAGGACTTCATTGGGGAAACTTCCCAATCATAATTTTTCATCTGTAGAATGACTTGAGGAAAACCAGTCATTCAAATCAAACCATCAGGTTTTGATTTTAAATATTTGGGTAATGCCATAGACCCATTCTAACTGAATGGTCTGGTAATGATGTCAAAAAGCCTTCACCCATGTGACTGCTATGCCAAATGGGTTTAAACAAAGCATTTTTTGCTTACTTTTTTCTCCTGCTGTTATAAATGAAGGGCTCTTTTCTTCTTTGAGAAATCTGCTCTTGGGTATCTCAGTCCAGAGTCTGGATTATCAAAAAAATTGATATTCAGCTGCTGACATTCCTTGTTTATTTTAGAAATCATTCACATTTATGTGCTTAAATAGGATTTAAATACTCTTGAAAAATTTGATCAAAGCTAGTAATTTTTTTTTTTTAAATTTGTGCTGATATATAGTAGCCTACAATGCTACTAGAATTTTCAAGTAAGCCAAACCCTAACTATTTGCATTAACTTCTAATTTTTAAATTCTTAGTTCTGTAAGTCTGCAGTGGCAGTGCAGTAAATGCAATGAAATATTTCTAGGTGAAGTAGCACTTTCAGTAGGTGTGTTGTACTGCTGCTGCAGTGAGAAATGCTGAACCCGAGGCTGCATTGTTTCAATGTTTATGTTGCAGTGGTGCCAAGGAGCTGAGCACTCTGGGACCTGTGGTGGGCCTTTGGGTTTATGTGCATTTTCAGCATTTTCAGGGCTGTGGTCCCCAGAGCAATTGAGCTGGCTTTGGTGTCAAAGCTGCTGCATGGGGCTGGTGTGATGCTCTGCTGGGATACACAGCTATTCCTCTGGGCTGAGTTTAACTGGGATTTCTCATGCACTGATGTGCTGATCAAGTAGGTTTGCACTATGGGAATGTAACCAGAGGCAGCCCCTACTGATAGAATACCACAGTTAGGCATTATTGCTTGCTAAATGAAGCGTGTTCATCAGGCTTTAGAACAAAACAGGGGAGGGCAGTGGTGTGTATTTTAGAAGAATTTAAATGTTACATTTACTTCTCTAGTTAAAAATAACTTAATTGGGTCCTGTGTAAATGCCAGGCAATGTTTGCAGGTGTCAGTATGTTCATATCTGCTCCTTGATAACTCTGTCATTAATTCATAGTTTCAAGTCAACATCCACATAGGAGAAAGTTAACTTTTAATCTGGTCCTAGGATTTTAGCAGGAGCTATTCTTCTCATTCCAGTTGCAAAGCCATGCTCTTACACCTGCTGTAAAATGAAAGTTAGTGATACAATCTCCATATGACAAAATCACAACAAATATGGAAGCTTGTTACCTAATTTCTAAACTATTGCTGGAGAGGATAGTAGATGCTTTTTAACATGTGCAGTTCTGAGTATTTATAGAGGCTTCCACCCACAATTGTGTAGCAGGACTTCTCATTTGAGCTGAGCTTCTAGTTAAATTTTAAAAGTCAGTTGCATCTGGAAACTAGCTCTGAAATATTTGGACTACAGTAATAATCTCTCTTTGAGGTACAGGTTCTTGTGTCTTAAATTATTGTAGTTTTTCTTCAGCTTAAGATATCTAGGTAAACAAAGTAAAAAATTTTTATATGCTTATTGGTTTTAAGAAAAAAAAAATCCTGTACTTTTAAATTAATATTGTGTCTGTGTTTAGTGGTTTTGAATTTATTGTTAAAATAAACAGCACCTGACCTAATAATAAAAACCTATTTACCAAATAGGCTTGTGCAGAATGTGAAAAAATTAGGTAGTTGTTCTTTTAAGGTTATTTTTTGAATCTTAAAATTTGATGCAAACTGTTGTGCTTTGTATTGCTGAAAAATATAATCAAAGATCTCTTGTTCAACTTCAGGTGGTCTGTATGACTGTACTACATGGTAGGAATGTAAGAGAGCATTGAAAACCCTCTGCTGACTAGATGTACATTAGATTTGCAAATTACCTACCAATGCCCTTTGAGACAAAGCTCATCATGAAATCATTGTCAATAACTTTCTGTTGGGTTGACTTATGGAATAAGTTGTTCTTCAAGATTTCACAGGAGAGAGATTAAGTGTTATAAAGTACAAAGTACAGAAACTCCGTAGGGCAATCTAAATGATGTTATAGGAACTGAGCTGTATTACAAAGAATATTAAACATATTTGCAGTCTTCTGTTATTTGTCACATGAATGCCAGGCCCTTTTTTGTTTAGTGGTTTGCATAGGATATGCAAAGGAGAAATAACAAAAGCCAATCAGTTTTGGTTTATGTAAAGCTGTTAATATGTAGATACTTGAGTTCCCTAAAAGAAAAAAATAAAAATCTGAGTAATCTAATGATATGCTTGATACTGTGTAAATTGCTTGGCGAAGAGAGCTGCTGTATTCACTTCATTTGAAAAAGGAATATACTTAAAAGGAAAATAGCATGACACAGCCAATGTTGTATATCTATGCTAAAATTAGTGTAAATTAGTCAAGCTTCAGTGTACCTGAGACAGCTGGAGTAATGCTGGTGGGGGCCTTACCTACTTGGGGAAACAAATCCGAACCATCCCTGTCTTTAATGTAGAGGCACACAGATATGAAGTGTGGAAATGAGTGTAATGGCCCCAACATGCTGGAGATAAATATGAAATTGAAATATATTTGTTATAAGCAACAGAACATGTGAGGAAGCTGGAAGGGAAGGTGAAGCCACTGTTGGTACAGTAAACATGACATGGTCACAAGCCCTGTGCTGTGCCTGGCCCCACGTCAGGGTCAAGGCTGACTCTTGGAGGGAAGCTGGGGGGAAAATTAAAAAAAAGAAAAAAAAAAGAAAAAAAAAAAAAAGATGAGTTCTTTTACAACTTTTCTCGGTAACTATGTCAAAGAAGGATTTCTTCTACTACATGTAAAAGTCAGGTATTTGTTGAGGGTTAATGTGCATGCACTGCTGCACACAAAGTGGTCATCCCCATCTGTCAGGCAACCTGATGTGTTTTTGAGGCATCTGCCTCCTACACTTCATGAATGAGTGAGTGGCCAGGAAATGCAAATATTCTTAATATAATAAATCACTTGTTTACCATCATGTTACTCATTCTTTGATGCTCCTCAGCTTCCAAGGCTTAACAGTATTTTTCTCAGACTTCATACTAGATAAAATCTAACTTCACACATCCAGTGGAGACCCACTTGAGCAGGAATTCCTGTGGCAGAGATTTGGACCTTGTTGAGATCTTGTGAGGAATTGTCATTGAGGATTATGGGAGGCAGTTTTGTGTTAGGAGCTGTCTGGAGGCTCTTTAATTTACATAGGAAGCAGTACTTCCCATTCACATGCAGCAATTAGATGTGTGTGTTAGAAGACAGAACACTCACAACGCAAGGGAAGCAGGAGACCAAACCTTGCACTGAGAGGCCTTTGTCACTTGGGCCATAAACTTCTTGTTTTTCCCATTACTTTCCCCAGTGCTTAGAGACACATAAGCATCATAATAACTCAGTAACGGTACAAACAATTATAGTAAAGCAGAATGTTTTCCTCCAGAAAAATTGGAAAAATTCTCAATCTACACTAGGGTGACCCTAGTGTAACTAGAACAAATGGAGGTTCCTATATTGTACATCCATCCTGCTAAATAACATCTTATGCAGAAAAACCTTCAGAAGACCTCAGCCAAAATTTATCCCTGCAGCCTTCAGGCCAGGTGTATTCTTCAAAGCAATTTAAAAATAGTCAGTTAAATTAAAAAAAAAAACCCTATTCAAATAATTTACCTATTTTTTCGGTGCTCTCTTCTTGTTCTGGCTAACCTGATTTCATTACAAAGTTTTCTCTATTACACAGCTAAAATTTAGCATTATCCTCAGCGTCACTTAAATAATCAAACTGCTTGTTGTATTTATCAAAATATATTCTGCTCTGGGTAAGGAAAATAACTGCTCTTACTTCAAGACCTTTACTGCAGGAACTTAATCAAACAGTGGGCTTATCTTTTCTCTCCACTGCTGTTTCTGAACTGCAGGATAAGGCTATTTGTGTGGAAACAAATCAAGATGTTAAAGTTGTACAGCTGCCAGAGGGGCTCTGATGTTTCTTCCTCTGAAGGTAAAGAAGACTCCAGGTTATTTCTAATTGTGCGATATAGCTTCAGTAAAATGCTACCACAAGCTGTCATGGGCAGCCCTGCATTATTGATTCATTTGGACATTAAAATATGTAGCCAAAGTCAAATGTATAACATGAGTCCTACACCTTTATATATGTTCAAATTTTTGCAGTTCTTGGTGTGTTGAAATTGCTGTAGTTTCCAGAGGTTGCAACTTTCAGGCCTCTTAGAGGGATAAGCAAGTGTTGTGTGTAATGTGACTGATTCGTTCGTCTCCACTTGAGCTCTTGGTGCTACAGTTTGTGCTGAAACCAGGAGTGAAGGGAAGTACCAGTACAGAGGATGCTGAACTGACATCTCGCTCCAAAGGTGTTTGCTGCTGGCTCTGCTGCTGTCCCACAAGTCTTGCTGGCATTTAAAGGACTCTAAGGCAACAGGGTTCTACTTAGAGTGGTCTCATATCAATGAAAAGCAAAGTGTTTCTCCAAATCTTAGAATAGGGGAAAGAATGCTGCTCTTAACATCTATTGCAACTCCATTCCTTTGAAATCTTTCCTTTTTAAGAACAAAGGAGAACTGGGAAAACTAGCTGTCTGCCAGAATAAAAATCACAAGAATGATTTGTGTGTTTGGAGATCTTGATCTCATTTAGTGAAGACTTTATTCTGCGAATGTCTGCAATTTTCTAGTGTCTTTTAAAATGATACATGTGGTATAAAACATTCTAACAAACAAATCTGTGCTTTGTAGAAGGAATCAACGTGTTTTGAAAGTCTAACTGTGTAATTTATTTCCCTGAAGTTTTTAAAGGTTTCAGGAGAATTTTCTTACTAATGATATTTTGGTTCCAAGGAAGGAAGCTAGAATTGTGAAGATTTCACTTGCCAATGTAGAAAAAAAACTACATAAAAGTAATGAAAATAGGCATGTCAGTTTACTTACAACTTAATACTGTCAAGAAATGTAACCTAATAAAAAATGCTAGCAACCGTATGACGGCTGTGTTTTGAACAGTTTTAGACTATAGATTCTAACTGACATATTAATTAAAGCTCTAATACTTATTACCAGAAACCAGGTTGCTTTTTCACATCTCTCTGTGTCTTTGCCAACTTGATTATAGTTGACAAAGTTGATAAATTTTGATAGTTCTTAGGTTCTTCAGCATGTCCCCTCAGTTTTTGGCTTACATTCCCCTGCTGGAGTGGCAGTCATTCCTGTAGAGAAATTCAGATGATATCCAAGGAACTCTGAGTTGTGTTAGTACTTCCCTTCAGTTGCCCACTTTCCTGGAAGTAGTTTTAGTGGCAAGATCATCTTACTGATCTTGTTTCACTATATTTTTATTTAGTGGGGATGAACTTGTGCTGTTGGTACTGTTCATTAAACAAGTAAGATATCTAGCTCCTGCTGATTTTAATTTTGTTTAAACTGATTTTGTCACTTTGTAATGTGTTCTTGTCACAATACAAATGTGCCTTGTATTACACTGTGAGACTAAAAATAAATGCATATTTGAAACTTGTAACCCTTACCTCTGTTTAGAAAAACAAACTTCTCTGCCCAACACACTGCACTGCAGTAAACCTTGTGCCCCTAAAACTCAAAGCTTGGTGCCATATCTTAACTAGATGTTCACTGGAAATGCTACAAAGCTGTGGAATGGCCCATGACTGTGGTATGAAACACATTTTTTAAAAAACCAAAACCAGCCAACAAACAAAAAAACCCCACGCAAAACCCCTTCAAACATGGTTTTATTTTCAAATGAATGAGGGAATGCTCCAGCATTTAAAAATGCTCTGAAGCTTAATTTTTAAAACATGCCTTTAAAAAGGCAATCTCAAGTTTAAAACCCTTTTGTTTAAGTAGTGGTCAAAGATATTAATTAAACCAAGATATTGATCCTTGAAGTATTATAACACTTAAAAAATAGAATGCTAGTTTCATATTCTCATTTAAAGGAGTCTACTTAATTTTTTCATTTGTTTATTAAACATAATAAACCTTATAAGTTACCATTCTGCCAAATAAAGGAAGTATTAGATTTACTTTGATTGTTTTATTTGGTATATCTTCTTTCTCAGCAATCATATGGAAGTGACTGACTTTTGTAAAAATTATCTGCATTGTGTAATAACAATAATGTGTACATGGAATTGATATGCCATCCAAGAGGTGTATTTCATGTGTACATGTGACTCGGAAGCTTGGAGTCATGAAGAAGTATATTATTATATATCCACTTTGATGTTACTTCGTGTAAATAGCCTGAAAGAAACTGCCTGTTCAGCTTTGTTATTTCTGTGAAGCCCAGGTGTTGAATGGAAACAGTTCAGTATAAACTTGTCAGGATTTCAGCTCAACAGTCTCAGCTACAAATATGCCATAATAAAAAGAAAATTTTACAAGGAGTTACTATGTCATGAAAGTACTCAGAACTTCTGCTGAGTTACTTTGAAACTTTTAACTGTGTTTTCATGTAAATGACATGGCAGGCCAAGATTTCACCTGAACTTGTTCATACTTCTCTAGTATTTCAGTTCTTATAATAGAGATAATAATTTTAGGTAAACATTCTTTATAAACAATCTCATTCTAATCTCTAGCTTCAGTTTATAAGAGCAGCAGGTCTTACTTTTCATGTGCTTGAATATGTTATTAGTATTTTGCTCGTCCATCTTACTGCATCCATGCATGTGTTACTGGTGAGTGTTTAGCAGCATTTCATCTGGACACCAGCTCTGTGTAGGTGCTGTGCAACACCTGTGTGTGCAGCCTCCCTCTGAAGGGTTGTGGAGGATTGAGCTTGTTTGTCCAGAAACTGCATGGAATTAACAGGGAAAGAATATCGGAACCACTGAATAGAAATAAGGGCTCAACTATCCATTGCATCTTTCTGTCTGTAATTCTAGACATGAGTGACATCCAAGAAATGGGAATTCGAGTCCATATTCTCTTTACTTTTTCCATTTCTGAATCAAATAGTTAAAAAAAGAGTTTTCACAGATGAGATTAGTATGTCCTAAGGACACTTCTGATACAAGGGGAATATATAATTTGCAAATTCTTTAATAGAAATGTCTATGAAATATTTATATCGATGTTGTTCAGTGTCTTACTGTTACCATTTTTAAAATATAATTTACTTCCTTCTGAAGAGTTCTGTTTGCCAGTTTTGACTTGAAAGACTCCCGTGGAGGCAATATTAATTATTTATATCGGCAAACCCCCAGATAGTCTGTATACTTCAAAATTATTTATGTCTTCATTTTTCCTTGGTTGATTATATTTTCCTTGTGTTATAGGTTAACTTTTAAAGCAGGGAATCATTAAGTATATTTAAATGAAGTGTAGTAGCTCTTGTTCTGAAAGCTTTACCAAGAATATTTCTTTATTGTATGTAATCAGCTGGGCAGCTCTTACCACAATGGTGTGGGGTTTTTGTTTCCTTTTTATAGAATTCTACTTTATTTGTCTTGTCCCTCCTTTGCCAACTGAAAATGTCAATGTTTTATCTTTTTCCATTAGTGTTTTCTTAAAATTATTTTATAGGATGCTGGCAGCTCAAAGTGCACTTTTGACTGGGTTTTTATTTTCCTATTAATGGGAAAACCACCCAAACGAAGCTTCACAACTAACAATTACAGAACATTCCCTGGGGACAGGGCTGCTGAGTTTCTGTGGGAGGGATTTTATTTAAAATAAAACACCAAATCATTGGAAATGTGTTTCACAGGCATGGTTGGCATGAAGCTCATGTAGTGCTTGTACTTAACCTTTGCTGGATTTTCTAGGACTAAAGCTTTTTGACATGTGTGCAAATCAGTTTTCATACCACTGAGTAGTTTCTAATAGTAGTGCCAGCTAGTATGCCACAAGTATTATAAGTTAAAATGCTTCTGCCTGAATAAAGCCTCCTACAAAATTAGAACAACCTTATATCTAATATACTGGGCTGTTTTGGGGTTTAGTTTGATTTTGTTTCTGGGGTTTTTGTTTGTTTCTTTGTATTTTTGTTTTTGTTTCCATTTTTTCTTTTTTTGTAAAAGAGATTTTACATCTCATTGATTTGACTAATACACTTGCGATATTTGAATATTAAAATTTTTAGGGGAAAAATAACAAATTTAGACCTTATGCTGGCTGTCTCAGCCAATTGAATTTAGCATATTTTTCTACTTTCCATTCTCCTTGTTTCTACAGTAGTAAGGGTTGTCTAGTAATAAGCTATCCAAATACAAATTCTTATTCTCTTATTCAGATATTAAAGCAACAGTAAAGTTGGTTCTTCCCTTCAGATTAGTAAGATAATTGCATTTTGAATTACAACTGCTGTAAGAAGAAAGCTGGTGGAAATCTGTAAATATTCAAATGACAGCATTGATATATACTTCTTACACCATGTCTAGATTAGGAAGAGGGATGTCATTTAAAATATGTTCCCTAGGACACTTGAAACATTCCTGAAACAGGTGTACAACACATCTGAAAATGTGTTAGCTTTATCTAGCTATACAGAATCCTGCAGAAAAAGTCTTTTTTGGGATAGTTGGTTTAACAATTAAGCTGGTATGTCCAAAATGTCATCACTCATAGTCCATGTAACAATCTGAACATCTATTTATATCCTTCATAACTGAAAGTAAGTTTATTAGCACTTGAAAGTTATGCACAAAGTGACCTTAGCTCACAGGTTTTTTTTTTGAGCTTAATTTAGTTTTCACACGGTTGAACTGTGGGTTTAGACAAAAGAGTTCAAGTGATCTCCTTTGTAGTTTTTCCGACAAATTTTACTTTGTACTACAACAGTATTATTTAGCTGAATATTTTAGGAAGACATGAATTGAAACAGGAATAAAACATTCTAAATATTCCTGTAGTTACTTTAGGAATTTATATATTACATGCAAGATCAGACTTTTTTGTAAGTCATACAATGGCTGGAGAGGCATAGGCACACCTAGCAATTCTAATGCTTGGCTATTTATTGCTTCCCTTCCTTGCATTCTCTTGTCTCAGTTCTATGAACAAAAGTACTTTATGTATCCCCTTATCATTTTTGCTGTAGGTTAGAGATAATCAAGGGGCAGTTTTAGCTCTTGCAGTCCTGCCCAAAGCTGCACCTCATCCAATGGGGGAATCTGAAGAAGCAGTAACAGCAGGAGATACCTTTTTATAATTTTTCCATTTTCCATATTTCTGTCCTCTGGCCCATTGATTTTCAAAGAAGCTTTTAAAGTACAGATCAGAGACTACTTTGAAAACTAGAAAGACATTTTATGTAGATAGTTTGGGGCTTCCTCCTCTAATGTATTTGTTAGAAATGACTGTATTTAGATTCTGATGAGATTGGAAAAGCAGTATGGTTCAGGGAGAACCATTCTCTTGAATCTCTGCATGTTAGCAGATATGACATATTGTCTTTCAAGCCTGAATTCAGTTCTGCAGTTAAAAAAGTAAAAAACCGAATCAGTTTTCCTTGAGACACATCAGGGAGCAGTGCTGTTCCAAGAAAGGGAAAAGAGAGGCTCATGTCTTCAGCTTCAGAAGTCTGTGGAGGAGGCTGTGAGTGTGCTGTGGAATGGAACAGAGTCTTATTCTAGTCAAAGCATAGTAATTTTTTCATGCATCCTGTAACTCAGTACTATCCCACATCATCCTTGAACAGGGCTGTTTCTTAAATGCCACTTTTGTATTTATAGTAATTGACAAGTATGAAATTATTTCTTACTGTAGTTCATTAGGAGCCATTGACAGAGGAAGTTGGTAACACAGCTTGGCACAACTTGGCTAGACTGAGGGGGGAAGAGTTCTTTTAGTATGGATGTTATATTGAAATGGACATGTATCCACCCATTTAAAACGTTTTAAATTCTGTTACACATGCTCCAGAAATTAATTTCTTGTTTAGTATTCTTGACTGGCTCTGCTGTAGTTCCTCTATGCATGCAAATTCAAAATGCATACAACTTAATTCCTCACTTGCTTCCAACCTCTAATTTATCACAATTGAATCATTGTTCTCAGGTTCACTGTGCAATTACTGACTGCCTGCTTGAATAGATGCACCTTTCTCTTTCTAAAAGTCAGGCCGCTGGATTTTCTTTTCTGCTCTCTAAATTGGAGGCAAGTGCATCATAGATAATCGTAGCATGGCAATGAAAGAGATGTGCTCAATTCCTAATTTATCAGTCTTGGTGTGCTTGATGAGTTCTCATATTATTTTGGTTACTCTTATGTTACTGTGTCCTTTTTTTCTGGGAATGAATCCCTAGTTTGTATGATCAGTAAGATAAAAGCCTTTCTTTTGTGCCTTATGAGCTGGTTGATAGTGCAGCAGACCCCAGAGCTTTATTCTGTGATTGCTGTTTACTTGAGTATCAAGTGCTTACCCTCTCCTGCTTCCTGCTGTGACTTGCCAAGAGAGTTTTTATCTTCAACCCAAACTACTTTATTTTCCAAGGCTGTTTTCATGAAAGCAGAAAATAGGATCTGGAAACATATCTATAATAAAACTCATCTTTTATATTCTGTAGTTGCTTATGTGCTTTGTGAACTTCTGTTCTCAAGGGCAGGGAGGTCTGGTTATGTTACCTAAAATACACGTTACAGTATTTTCATAGCATTTCTAGGCCATACAGGAAAGCAAACAACTTCTGAGGCCTTTATTTCCAAATACTGTGAAGAATGTGAAAGAGCAATTGAATTACAATGTGCCTCAGAGAAAGTAAAAGGAAAATTGCTTTTGTAAAGAAATCACTTAGTATAATTTTGTCACTTTGCTGTTTGTGCCTGCCATTTTGGCCCCATATATTAATCCTAGCAGATAACTATGTAATCGCCATACTTTCTATAATGGGAGAGGAAATGAAATGAAAACGCTTTATGGAAAAGAAATGCAGTGTTAGAAATAGTGAAGGACAGAAGAGTAAGAAATAGTAGTGAAAGATGAACCTGTTTGCTAAATTAGAGCCAATTTTAATAAAATTGGAAAAAATTAAAAAATAAAATTAAGGTTTTCATGATACCTTTATGCCAGAAATGAGTATCGGCTGTTTCTTTTTTTCAAATACTGTATAATTTATTAGTTAATAATTGTAGATTTAGAGGAGGTAATATGATAATATATGTTATTCGTTCTAATAATAGTTGCATATTTCATTGTTTTTGTGATTCTTAGGGAAAGTGAAAGGATGGACTGGTTACTGTTTATAATATATAACATTGCTTGAGTGTGTGGTAAAAAAGAAGTATTTTCAGAGTAGCAGGATGAAATGTGTGCTTTTAACTTTTTAGCTCGGCAATTAAAATCACAATGGTCATCACAAGATAAAAGAGCAACCTCAGGTTTAATAAGAATTCAGTATTTCATCTAGAAATAATACTGAGTTTCTGTGACAGCTGAGTTTTGAAGTCAAGCTACAAACACTTAAGGCAGTTCATCTCTTGGTAAAAATAATTTCATATAAATGTGTCTTGCTTTGGCAGATGCATAATAATATCTAGTCTTAGAATACTTGATACATGTGTTTCAATACCTGTGAAGGAAGATTCATATATATCTCAGCCTCTGTATTTTTTAGTGAACTGCTTCCCCTGCCCAAGTAATTTATTCTGTACTAAATATGATCTTTATTCCATATAAATTTGGCAATTTATTCTACAAAAGTTAATTGTAAAGGTATTTATTAACAGGTTAAAATTTAGCGGCTTTTGGTATTTAAAGTGAATTTTTCTAAATAGATCTAAGACAATTTATTTAAAAAATCACTTTGAAATTATTAAACCGATGACATCTTAGATTATGGTATTGTAGCCTTTATCTTCAGCCTTAGACTGGTTTTAAAAACAAATCCATTTTTGAGTTCACGTATAGATGCCACTCAGATGAATATGTTTGGGATCCTCTTCTGGTACAGAGGTTGTAATTCATATTTCTTTTTACCAACGAAGACATGATTCACATCATCAGTCACTTGAAATAGGAAGCATCAATGGCCCTAGTTCCTTGAATTTGGAAGAAGTGAAGAAAAAAACACTAGAAAGGTCTTTATTTCCACAGAAGTTACTCTTGACACACTTGACTCTCTCAGTTGAAATTTAAATCCTGAAATGCCCATCACCCTGGAGAATCTGCTGATGTGACATCTGAGTCTTGGGCAGAGAGATGCAAACTCAAATGCAGAGGACTCATCCTTTTGCAACCTCTCCTTTTCTCAGTGGTGGTGGCTACCTGATGGAGCAAGCACCAGCAGCTGAGCAGACATTCCTCTCGAGCTTTGGACAGAGAACAGTGGAACTCTCCCACGAGCCCCATTTTTTTCGCTTACCACTGGTTAAACAGTGGAAATACACAGGAATGGGGAAGCTTAAGAGGCTCCCTAAGGAAATGCAGACACGATGGTGGCTTTGCAGTGATCCTCTGATAGGATCTGAAGCATTTTCCCTTGTAATGAAATGCAGAAGATTCTCCATTTGTGCATATACCATGTTTAACATCTCTGTCACTTGAGGCACAGACTGGTGCTTGTAACCTTGGGCTCTGTGAGCATTTCACCATCATGCCCAGTGAAAACTGATGGAGCTGAGTAGGAGCAGGGGGGGAGAAGCACTGGACTGAAGTGAGATGGTTCTCCCCTAAGTGCTTCTTTAACTTGTGTTCTTTTTTCCTCAAAACCTGGTTCTGTAATTAAAAGTTTACATTAATTGGCAGTAAACTTCCTCAGTCACAACTGCCTTGCTCATGCAAATCTAATTCCAGAAAGCATTGCAACACCACCATTACTTGGGCAAAAAAGAGCTGATGGAAAATAAAACAGTGGGAAGAAATGTGTTACTTGGTAAATTATCCCTTGGGCATGGTCAGTGGTCTCATCCACTGAAGTGGATCACTTGTTGCAGCTCACGTAATGGAGGGAAATGTGCAACTTTCAGGATGTGCCATTTCCAATTATGTAGCTTTTTTTAATGAAGCATGAACTCAAGAAGTGCTGTCAGACTTGCTTTACTTTACCTTTCTTGTGAAAATTGAGTTTTTGTACTTAATCTCTAAAACATAACAGAAAATATTGGAAGCGTGTACCACCTGCTTTTCCTTTCATCTTGATTAATTTTCATTTTCTGCCTTGTATTAAAAGCCCTCCAAGACATAATTAACCCTTTTTTGATACTGTGAAACTTGAAACAATCATTTAATCTCATTAAAAGAGAGAATCTTACTTTCAAAAGCTGTTTAATATTAAAATTTCTCTGATTTTTTAAACTTGTGATTAGGATAGAATACTAAGGGTATGGCCATCACAGTTTCAGTCTTTACTGGCTAGTCAAGTAATTAATGATAATTGCTTGCTTTGCATTGCAGAACTGTGCTTCATGATAGAAGATCTTTTTATAAAATAATTTTCTGTAATGGAATGTTGTCTTCTGAGTATGCATTATGTAACGATACTGTCAGCAAGTCCTTTTTGTCCAGTAAGAAGAAAATATAACTGAAGATAAAAAATACAATACCCAAAGTCTCACTTTTTTCTCCCTGTTCACATTCTAATCTCAATAGGTATTATATTGTACAACCATAGGATATTTTATAATCCAGGTTTTACTGAAGAAGAAAACTTATAAGAAAATAGTTTTGATGTTTAGCTTTCTGTCACAGAGCTGATCATACTGGATTTTTATTTGGGCCATTTGTTGCTAAACTTCTAATTTTATCTTAAAACTATGACAAAAAGAGAACCATGGAAAGGATATGCTTTTAATTTTTGTCAACTGTACTTGGTAGCTAAACTCAAAGGAGTTGTATTCTTTAAAATATATTACTTGGAAACAAGTAATAAAAATTTTCAAAAAAATTAAATTGCCTTAAAAATTGCTTTTAAAACATGAGCAGGACTATTTATGTTCTCAAAATGGTACCTGTTATATACTTAAAATTTGAATAACTAGTGGGATTTTCAGAAATTCTCAGCATCAACTTAGTTCTGTCCAGAAGAAAATGAAGTGAGAAAACTTAGACCAGTCCTTAAAAATCTCCATGTAGCTGCATGATGATATTCTTATCTGCTTCCTCAGTGAAGTTAAGGTAAAATTCTACTTAAAATTACAAACTAATAAATATGATAAAAGCCCATGTATGGGCAGATGTGAAAGCTGTAATATTCAAGGATTCTTCTTACTTGATGGAAAGCACAGAGTGATAGAGAAAAAATTTGGAAGAAAAATGATTTAAAGATAAAACGTATTTGGATACATCCCTGCATAGATTAGGACAGCATTAGGAATGGGAAAGTATAATATGAATACAAAGCAATGTAGACATTTCAAGAAATAACAAAAGTAATAAAAATGTGTTACTGATTTGTGGCTTGTTAATAAAATGCCCTAATTCTAATCAACCATGCAATTATTTCAAGCCATTTTTTTACAGCTTAGCTGGCACAACTTCAGAATGCAAAGCTTTCTCAACTAAAATGATTTGCTGTAGTGAATTATTATTTAAAAAAAAATACTGTGATTCTTTGTAAAGGTGTCTTTATCCTTCTTTTTAAGGTATGGGATGCTGTAGATACAGGCTGCTGTTTAAAAACCTTCTCCTGTCACTCCTGTGCTGTTCGGGCTGCCCGGTGGTCGTCCTGTGGAAGAAGGATCCTCAGTGGGGGCTTTGATTCCATGCTGCATTTAACTGATGTAGAAACAGGTAAAAGCCATGAAAAGTGTATTATAGCCATTTCTTTATTGTGTACAGATAACTTGGGATATTGCTAGCCTTATTATTTTTTTCTAAAATATAGACAAATCTCTAGATGAAAGTTAGAATTCTTGAAATGTGACCTTACTTTAAAAATGCATTTTGGCAATTAAGAGTAGCTGGAGAAGTTTGAGAAAACGGAAATACCTCACTGTTCACGATCACATGTAATTTCTGTTTTCAGGTGCTACACAGATGAATGGAATGAAATGTGTATTTTTATGCTCTGTCACAGTCATTCATTAAAGTGTTTGAACAGCCTCTTAAGGCTGACTTCAGTAACATTTATACATATATTTAATTTAAACATAGGCTTGTATCTCATTCTCTCTTGGGATGAAGCTTGTGCTTGAAGTTAATTAGGTTATTTTTTCTTTTTTTCTGAATAGGACCTTAATTAGGAGTATAGAAACTTAAATTCTGGTATGAAACCTTGAGACTGAACTTGTGTTGCTTTGATGCGTTTTTGAATTTGATTTGGGATTTGATTGTAACTTTAACAACTAATTTCCTTGATCCTGTGTCTCCTCATGTCTCCTTCACAAACTAAAGTGCTTCTGTCAGTTATATTCCTTCTCTCCTTAACGTGTGTTACCAACATCCAGCAGCATTCACGGGGGCTGTGCAGAATAGGACATCTCTCTGCATGTGTATGAATTAGATCCAAAATGGGACCTTGTCAAGGGAAGAGATGCAACATTTTACATTTCCCACTTAGTTTATTTTTAAGTATTTAACTCCTTCAAAGGTGCAATATTTGTTGTAAGACTACAATAGAAATCCTTACAAAAATTACAAGCGGCTTTTGTCTAGGAGGATTTTCTCTTGTGTCAAAGCAAGAACTACATTTTATGTGAGTATCTGGAAAGCAGAAGTCCTATTCAGATGACCTGGGAAAGCAGCCAAGAAAATTTAAAAATATTGTTCACATGAGGAAAAGGTTCTTTTTCATGCATCAGGAATTAATTTTTCTCAACAATGGTCGTACCAGAAGTGTTTGAATTCAGTGATGGCTGGAAGGGAGCTGTTGCAGTGTATGAATGTAAAATATGTTACAGAATACTGATGTTTTGAGAATATTCAGCTTTTTTAATGAGGCAAAGAGCTTTATATACTTGATGTAGTAGAATATGAGGTTAATATACCAAGTCATTAATTTGTTAGATTTCTAGAGCAACCTTTCTAGTCTCACATATAACTGAATCTTACTAATGGAAGTGCATTTACTTTTGTCTGTAATGGTTACAAATCTAAGCAGAATTGCTATCTTCATAATGAGATTTACAGTAGCTGAATAGGTTTTGGGTGTCTGAGTAATTTTTCCCTACTCTGGGAAAAATCTCATAAAATCGTAGGAAAAATTCCGAAGACGCATAATTTAAATAATATCCTTTAATTTCCAACATCTCTTTGGCTTAACTATCCAGTAATGGGACAGGAGTCTGGATTAAGTTGATTACAGGTATTCATTGATACTTCTCTAGGAAATGACAGTAATAGCAAGATATATTTACTAAGTTTCAAAGCAGATAAGTTTATAAACGGTTCTTATGTAGTGTTTCTAGCTGCTTAAATAAATTGTATGTGTAAAATGAATGCTTTTATGCTTGGAAATATCAGATATTCATTACTGCCTTACAGAACACAGAATTCCTTGTAGTTCCTCTGAACTGCAGTTGTGATTGGACCTGACTTTCACACCTCATTTGGAAAAGCATAATATGAGTGATCAGAATTTTAGTCTGATTTCCTATGTATGCAAGCCAGTTTCTGAGTTCCTTCCCTGTTGTAAAGTTACTCCTCTTTTCATACATTTCAGTCAGTTCTGTTCAGAGAGACAGGGCAAGCAGTTTGCCTCTGGAATCCAAATCAATTTGATATAAAAAGCCTCATTTCCATTTGAAAACACTAAGGCATCCATAAGATTTTGATTTACATTAGTTCACTGAATCATTCATTCCTCCTCAGTCTTCATCAGTGCTGAGATGATTTCTTTGATTAACTTCAGATAGATGTTAGAACTGTTTCTTCACAGAGGACTTTCATATACTTTTTTGGACTTCAGTCCTAATTACTTTGCATTGCTAGTGTGAACTAACTACCAGTGTGTTTAAATGTAGTAAATGCATGCCAGTGGGATTTTATAAATAATAATGCTCTCTTTCAGGCTCTATGCTCTTATATATTTTGTTCTGGTTCAACATTTTTCCAGTCGCTTCCTAAAATCCAATCTTTCTTGTCTTTGTTTTCAGTAGATGTTTTATATACTGTATCTGTATTATAGAAATTGCTACATGTCCTTCACTAAAAGAAACCTAATGGTCTATATAGAATGACTTTAAAAGTTTAAAAAAGGTTACAAATACAACTTAGTACATGCATGGTGTTGAGCTGCTGAGTTGTATGGGGTTTTTTGTCATTTTCTGTTGGTTTTCTGTTGGGGACATAGTTTCTGCCCTATTAAATTGAAATTGTAGTCTGGCTAATTGTTCTGGGTCTGATGAAGGCTAGTTATGATATTTCTCAAAGGAATGTGTCAGCAATTTTTTAACAAACAGCACTAGAATAAATTATTCAGGAAATATTCTTTCTAAGATTGGACTTGAATGTGAATATCCCATGTCCTAACATATTGCATCTTCTGGAGTGTTGTTTTTTTTTTTTTCAGTCTTTATGATCTGAACAACATCGGAATAGAAGCAAACACTGAAATCTCATTAATCATGAAACAGAACTTTTGTTGTTGGCAGTAAAATCCTGATCTAAGGCTAGAAGACATATCCATTAAATCTTATCCTGCAGTTTTACACCATCAAACTTCTTTCCCTTGTCATGTGTATTTAATGAACGTTCTTATATATAAAAAGATGTAAGATACTGCAAGCATTAAAAATGAGCTAATAGGAATCTCAGGAAGTTCAAAAAGGGCAAGCATCTAGAATAGAGTAATCCTGTGCAGCAGACCAGGCTGATACTAAACTGGTTAGGAAGGAACTTCATAGAAAAATACTGGAGATCCTGGTGCTTAATATGAATCAGCAGTGTTCTCTTGAAGCAAAGAAAGCCAATGTCATTCCAGGCCAGATGAGGAAGTATTTACCTGGTGTGCAGAGAAAACCACACCAGGCTCTTGTCAGAGATGTACAGTGAAAGGATAAGAGACAAAGGAACAATATAGGAACATAGAAACTTGTTGGCTCAACTCAGGGGTTGTCAAATACTAAACCAGGATGTTCAGAGAAGCTGTGGAGCCTATACTTGGAGATACCCAGAACTTCAGTGAGTAATCTGCTGCAGCTGGACCTGACTTGAGTGGGGATTTGGACAATCCCTGGAGGTCCCTGGAGATGGTCTCTGGAGGTCCAGCCTACACGATACTGTGATGAAGAACAGGACAAGGGAAGAATTCAAGTTAATGAGGTACAAGGAGTTCTCTTACTGTGGCTTGGGTAAGAGATAAGAGAAATTGCTGTGCAAGTCTTTTTTAGATTCAATTCTTGTAGATCATAATTTGTTATCTTCAAGGGCCATCTTGTTCCTTAACACCAGGATGTGAAGCTCTCTACAAATATGGTTTTCTTAAAAGCTATTTTACACATTCGGTGTGGGCCAGACCCAAAATGAATGTAAATTTTTAAAGAACTCAGGGTTATTCATGAGTCATTCACATGAGTGGTTCTGTGATTAGTTGCAGTTTGCATTAGGCAAGTTTAGTACTGCACTACAGAGATTCATGAATATTGGTAAATCCAAACCTGTGGAGTTACTGCCTGTTACTGGTTATTTTTTTTATTGTCCTATTTTATATACATTATTTCTTTATAAAAATAAGGCCTTTTGAATGGTTTCACAAATGTGATAATAATGCAGTAGTCTGATACTCTCTGGTTTTGTTTTTCTCTAATAACACACAGTCATTTTCTATTACTGGTAGTTCAGACACATTATTATTCACAGAGTATTAAATAGTGCTATATTCAGAGAGCACTGAAAAAATGCTTTTAAAACAGTTCTAGGTCAAATACGTTTGACATTTAACTTCTGTTACATCCAGATGCAATGGAGATGCTCTATCAACTTTGGAAGGGTGATTGTATTTTTAGAATTTATTTATAACTGTTTTATTTTTGGAATGCATGTTTTATTAATCAGTAGATTTTTCATTAGTCACAAATGAATTGGTATAATAGCATAGGCAGAACATTGGCTGGGGTTTTTACTATTTGCATATTGTAGATACTTTTCATTTCTTTAATATTATGACAGAGGGAATGTTCCAAGAAATTTTGGCACATTTCCTAAGTTGCCAAATGCTGCAGTTGTATTTTAGTTCATGGACTGAGCTTGCTTTCAAATATAATTTCCTCAGCATTATAATGAGAGAGTTTCTTAATAGAACATTTTGTACCTACGAAGAGAATGGTTCAAATTTTCCTTTCTATGTATTTTTTCTATTCTAATTTGATAGTCCTATAGATATAACATTACTATTTTTAATGTACTCATATTTGTTCACATACGAGTTTTAGTTCTCTTACCTAAACATAACCCCAGGAACGCTGTGGCATTCCTCTGTTCCTCCTTTTCTTTCCCAGTTCTATTTAGAGAGTATGTTTTAATATGCAGAAAGCTTTTATGAGACACCTCAGAAAAAAGCCCAGTTGATTGATATTTTTTGTTTTGTTTTGTTTGCTTGTTTATTTTTTTCTGTTGAGTGTATGCAGGCACCTTAGATGTGAGGTCAAAGGCTTGCCCCAAGATTCAGCAGTTTTATGAAATATGCTGAACATAATTTAGAGGTCACTCTCCAGCTAGGAGGTAAAAGCATTTTACTTTTTATGCTCACTGGTGTAAAGCCTTGCTGAAAAGTATTTATTTTGGGGACATTTCAAAAGTTAAAAGAGAAGATTATTTAATATTTCAGTCATCTTCACATGCTGTGAACTTGTGAAAATTCAGGGACAAAAATTAGGAAAAATGGGTAGCCAATATAACTTTGACTCTTGAAAAAGTAATAAGGCCATTTGTAAGCACACCAAGAATAGAGAAATAACAGAAAGCATTGATTTGTTAAGAACAAATGATGTTTAATCAATCTAATGCTTTTTCTCACTGTTGTGCATGAGAGGGATTGTGACTGTAATGAAATATTTTTATATATATTGTCTTATGTCTTTTTCTAAACACAGAGGGAAATCCATTTTGTTAAAGCAAGATTGCTCTCGTGTCCTTGTAAGTCTAAGGCTTCACTTTTCTTTACAGATTAGAGTAAGGTAGTAAATGTTTTTGGGTTATGCAGGTAGGTGTGTGAACCTGAGGATCCCTTAGCAGAATTACAGAAGCATCCTGTGTTGAGTAACTGTGCTGATGTTCTGTGAAAAATTCACAATGTTAAGTAGCCTTTAAAACATCTGATTTTGTAGCTGAGCAGTTTCACTGTAGGCTGCTGCATAAAGAAGCAGAAACATATATTCAAGATATTTTTAAAGATTTTTTTCCATGTTGTGCATGTTATTGTTATGTTAATGACAAACCTTTAATGCTTGGAGAATTGAATTAAAGCCTTTAAAGAACATAAAACACAATTGCAAAACATATAGTAGATATTACTGAAATTGTGAAAATTAAGGATTTAGAGAAACATTTGATTTCTGCTTTAGAATAACAACCTCTTATAAAGGAGAATGATATGTGGTATGGATTTTCCCTCAGTTAGCCAAAGATATTTTCAAAAGACCTAATTTTCTAGTCTATAAGTTGATTATGCTGCCTTTAGGAGCTAAAATGAAATAAATATATATAAAATAAAGGTATATACAAGCTGCATACTTATACCTGTTGTGGATAAAGGGGTCTTCTCCTCAAAGGCCATCTTTTGCAATATATAAATTAATGCCTCCAAAGTATTTGATTTTAATAAACTGAGTAATTGTAGAGAAAAAGATGTGTAACTGAAAAAATTATTTCCAGAAAAGTGGAGGAGGATCTATAGCAAAGCCTGAACCTGGATTTCCCAAGCTATGGTTCCATCATAGCAGGATTATAGCCTGGAAAGAATAAACTCTGCTTATAGTAGTATGACACACTAAGCAAAGTTTGTAGAGAAAAAGCGAAGAGTTGAGTTCATTATCTCAAATTACCGAATTGCATGAGCTAATATGCCCCATGTTATCTTTTGCATTGACCTGTTTCATCTCTCAGATGGATAGTTTTCCTAAATTTCTGAGTGAATCATGAATAAATTTTAGTTCTGACAATAAGAGTGTTTCCTTTCTCTAGTACTTTTTGAGTTTAACTGCTGCTGTTCAGCCCGTCTACATTCCAGTCTGGCTCATTTTCTGTGACACAGCAGTAGAATTGAATTCATGTATACATCTAATAACACCAAAGTCTTCAGAACAATGTTTACTCAATTTCCAAAAAGAGATGTTTGATTGAGTTTCACTTTGGGAGACAACGAGAGAGAGAGAGCTGTCTTTCAAAGTGTTAATTGAAGAGATTGAGCTTTTAGGATTAGTTTATTGTGATTGTTTCTGACTTAAGCAAAAAAAATGGTTAATATCTGTGTCAAATTGTAAGGCATCAGCTTAAAATAGGAAAAAGAATGATGTTAAAGTGTATAGAGGTGAATAAGATGCTCAAGTTGTTTGCATTAATTTTATTTGTTATTACACTGTAATGAAGAATTCATAACACTGAGATTATTGTGATTTAATTATGTTAGTGACTGTCACTGAGAGCTTTTGGATAAATTGCAGCCTCTAGAAGACAAGAACAGGGCAAATTCAGTGCCCGTTTCTCTTTCAAAGCGGGGGAGTCAAAGTAGGGAATTAGAGCATTTTAGTTTCTGAAGAAAATATCAGGCAAATGATTAAATTACTTGGAAACAGTTTGGAATGAGATTGAAAAATTGGCTAATTAATAACAAATTATGTTAAACCAGCCTTTCTCTGGAAAAGGTAACAGATCTTGTACTTAGTAGATTAAATGCATCTTGAACTAAATGAGCATCTTTTTTGCCTGTGTTTTACCTGACTTTCTCGTGCCTTAGTCTAGAGAACGAAAGTATTTATTATAGAAAAAGCAATTTTGAGAAGTCTTATGGAGGTAAACACACAGCAAAGCCAGTGTTTGCTGAAAGCTTAAATGAGGAGTTCCACTGAATCAGTTATGGATATGTCTAATGCCATTTGGACAGCACAGTTTATGGAGAACAGTGATCACTTGATGTGTCCTTTATGAAGCTGTGTGACAGGATTAGTACAGGTAGGCTGCATTTTTGCTAATTTCTGGCTGCAGTCCCATCGAAAACTTGTTGAGTATACTCGTGGGTTTTTATTAGGCTGGTAACTAGTAAGAAACAAATTCCTTTGGGAGCAAAGTGCTATCAAACTGAGGAGTGAGCCTTTTAAGTGCTATGGGTGAGAGCAAGATGCCTGTGTATGTGGCTTTTGTAAAGCCCTCCCAAATGATGCCTGGTAGTGGTGTACATGACAGCAATATCTTATGGCTTTTATAACTGATGATTTTAATACTTCCTTCCCTGTTGTGTCTTTTCCTCATAGCTGTTGGGGTTCTGAAAAGTCCCATGGCAAGAGATGGCCGTGACTTGTGGAGAAAATCTCTGCTGCCCTTATGACTTTTTTGTCCTTTTGGGGAAGGAACTCATGGACAAAATTAAGTGTTTCACTTAATGTGGTGGCAGAGAGGCCCTTTAGATCTTGCACTGGCAATCAGTAGAGAGCCTTTTGAAAAAAGGACTAAAATCCCCTACAAATACCAGAATTCACACAGAACAGCACTTGCACCTCCTTTAGGCTCTTTTCCCTTGATGAGCATGTGTGATGAAGTAAAACCTTTCTCTTCTTTAAACTGAATAAATAAGTAATTTTACAAGCCTTAGCCTATTGACTGTGTAAGCTGAGTTCAGCAGATGAGGAAAATGGAATTGATGATGAAATCAAATAAATTGGCCCCAGAGAATGAAATAAGTATAAAAAAATCTGTGTGAATGATTTTCAGTGTTGTATACCTAACTGCAAGAGTTTACATCTGTCAGTAATGTTTTTAGCTGAAAGTATTTTCAGTTGTTTAAAAAAGCCTGTTTTAAGATAACCCTCACTTGCATAAAATGTAAATTAAAGACTATTTTAAGAAGCTTTTATCATAGTGTTTTAAAAGGATTTTTGTTCTACTTCTGCAGTACCTCCTTCACTGCTGCTTACAGCAGTAATTTTATTTAATGTAGATCCTCATATGGGATATGTAAAATATAAATCACAGTTGTTATCGTGAAAGTGAGCAGATATATTTATCTTGATCCATACTGTTGTTCCACAAATTTTATTTCAGTGAATGTACAGTAATATAATGAATTTGTTAGGAGGAAAGGAAGCGGCAAACTATGGAAAAGTCCTATAAATTAACCTAGCTGAATTCTGTTGTGTTCCAAAGTGCAGGCAAGCCAATTGATACTAACCACAGGATCCTGTGGAGATTAGTGTACACAATTAAATGTTGGCAACAGTGTATCCATGGAAACAGCTATTGCCTTCCTATGGTGGTTTGCGAATTATTTCCTAATTTCAAGATGAAGTTTCACTCCTACCTTCACAGAGAGTTAAGTAAACAACTTAAGAGTTGTAATATAGATTGGGACTTGGTATTTAGGTACAGACAATGTTTTGTTCTAGTTATTTTTGTCTCACTGAAAGTAAAAAAGACTGTGGTTTCTCTGTAGGGAAACCAGTCATTAGATTTGTAGATTTCTTCCTGCCTGTTCTCTGAACTGTGACCTCGGTGGATCTGCTCTCCTTAGTGTGGGAAGAACTTCTTGTCTCCTTTCAGTAGGAAGCAGTCAGTGTGCAGTGGCCCAGGAGTAGGAGCAATTTCAAGTGGATAGACATTAGTGAGTTGTCTTTTATTTTTGTTAAATTACACTAGTCACAGATATTTGAAATGTGTTCTTATAAGTATGTTCACTTTAAGCAATCTTGATATTTTTGAAACTAAGTTGAAATGAATAATATATTTCATTTTTTGCTCAAATTTTAATCTCTGCTTGTCACTTGATTTTAGGGAAGCAGATATTTAGCAGCAAAACAGAATTTAGGATCAGTGCACTGAAGTTCCACCCTACAGAGTCAAATGTTTTCCTTTGTGGAGGGTTCAGCCCAGAAGTTAAAGCGTGGGATTTAAGGACTTCTAAGGTAAAGGAAATCTTTTTTCTCTTTCTCTTTCAGACTGTTTCCTAGGTTGTGTGTGCTGTGTGTTACCAAAGTGTTAGATGTACTTACTGGTCTTTCACTGAAATGTTATTCTGAAGTCTTTTGCATTTGTCACTGTGTTCCTATTTGTTCATATGAGCCTCTGTAATGTGTTTTAAGTGCTATGAGGAACACTGTACAGAAAAATATTATTTTTCTCTTTCTATAGATATAAGTAATATCTGTTTGAAATAAACAAAGCAAATAGCTCACTTAGGGATTGTGAAAAGCAAGGAAACAGTACAGGAAATTTGTTCTTCAAGCTCTTACATGTGGGTTGGGATGTGTGTTCCTGTACCTTTTGTATAGAAGCCAGGAGCAATTTTTACATTCATGAAGGGCCACAGATAAGTCTGCTTTTACTTTATGAATCACAAAGAACAATGTGCTCCCAGCTGCCATTCAGAGCTCAGGTAAGACCAGAGCTGTACTCTGCCAGTGGAAGTGTAAGGTGAGCAACATCCTCATGCACAGAACAGCTCAAAGAGAAGCAGGGTCTGTAAAGTGAGTAGTTCTTTGTTTTCCTTTGGATTTCTCTGTGGGTAGATCCTACTCATCATAGTTTGCCATCTGTTTGCTCTTGAGGATGTCAGAAGGGACCTGAAAAAGGTAAGACAACATAGCCACACTTTGTCTGTGATGTCCTAAGAATAATAGGTGAGAGATACAGGGAGATGCATTTCAGGTATGAGGGCTCTAACGAGGGGACTCTGAAATCATGGTGACAGTTGCTCTGTTGAGGAAACAGAGTATTCCTGTGCAATTAACGGCGAAGTTCCTGTGCTGCAGTTGCATTTGTCACTGATATTTGAGGAAAGAATTTAATTATGTAGGATCACTACCACATGAATAGGTTCTTACAAGGAAAACATTAGTAAATACATATTGAGACTGCTACATCTGAGGCTACTCTGAAAATAAAATTACTATGAGTTTCAGAGTTACATGTTAGTATGAAAATCTTTGTAAAAGTGGATGGGATTTATTGCATCCATCATACTAGTATGATGGCTAGTTTTCCTTCACAGGCATGTGAAGAGATTCTCAAAGTACAGGTCTGTGAAGGAAGATGGTTTTAATTTTAAATTGCAAAATATAAGTGCATTTAATAAAAAATATCTATGTAACTTTCAAAAAAGGAAATTAGATTTTCTATTTTAACTGTTCCCCCTGGCAGGGAACTGAAGAAGAAAGACTAATAGAAGTCTTTTCTCCTGAAGAGCAGGATCAGTGGTTTCATAGCATGCAAATGACATAGAGAATACAGTTTTTCTTTCTTGAGATTCTCATACCAGTAGAACTTAATTGAGGAGATGCAGTCTGTAATTGAGTACTTCAGTGTCCTTTTTAACATAGAGAACCCATTGTTTGTCATGGTATGCTGAGCTGCCTTTAAAAGGTGCTTCAGGTGTCATCTTTTTAAGGCTTAAAGGTTGTTGATTGTTATGTCAAATTTGAGATCTTTGTAGTCCAGGAGAAGATGGCAGATGTAGGTGACAAAACATTCTTTCAGAGATTTTCTGACTTGGTCCAACAATCTTTTCTGAAAATGATACTGTAGTTATACACAAAGTCAGCTGATAGTCTGGCTGTGTACAGAGCCAGAGACTTTCTTTCACCCCATGCCATTTCTTTGTGATGGCTTTTGCACCTGTGCATATCTTTGAGCAACTAGCAACTTTCTCTGAGAATCTGTGAAGATGATTTTTCTATAGATTTCAAATCAATTCTGATTGATGATTGTGATCATGCCAAAACTGGCAATGCCTCCAGCCTGTGTGTGTCTAGACTGCCAAGTCTTTCCAGATGGGAAATTATAACCAATTCTGTTCTACAGTAACAAATGGCTGAAGTCACATGTTACAAAAATGTGCCTGTCTGGACAGGGCTCCTGTTGTGTATGGTTGTGGAGGAATGTGTTAGAAATTTTTCACAGGTGGTAGGACACAATCTCAAATATTGATAATGGAGAAGGCATTTCAGTTTCAAAGAAATAGAAGATTAGTTTACAATGGATATTTACAATCCAAGACTTTTGCTTGAATAATTTTTTTTTTCAACAGTTCTGATACCAGTGATTTTGATGACAAGATTTGAAGACTATGCAAAATTGGCATTGACGCAAGTAGAGCTAAGGGGCTAGAGAATAGATGCTAGTGCTTGTGCTAGAAAAATTAGTTCTGAGTTGTCTCCTGAGTCTGCTACTCTCCTGTTGTCAATATCTCTGCCAATCCGCAGTATTTTTGTTTTATCTTTGAACAGTGTTATAATATCCCCAAGACAAATGGCTTGAAAAATGCTGTTCTTGGCCCTTTTTTACCCCCTGTGAATTGTCAGAGTCTCAGTAGTGCTTTCCCTTGGCACTAGACAAGGTATCAAATGGTATTGCATTCCAAGCAATGATGACAATAAATGTGTTTGTCTCTTAAAGCAGGTCTTTCCTTTCAGGTTTCAAATTCTGATGGTGCCTCAGTTTAACCACAGATAAGCTGTCAACTGATTTTTCTGGCAAACCTGATTGTAGTTCAGACCTGCATAAATGTAGATTCAGAAAGTTCCTTGTGTAGAGGAGCAGGCATGGAACAGCTTGTGGTGCTTAACCTGGACAGAGGCTGCAAAGCACCACAAGCATCCCAGGCTGTGATTGCCAAACATTGCCGACCACCTCAGCCTGATGTTCTGCAGAAGGTGCCTCCTACAGAAATATGTGCATCTCTGTGGGCTGGAGTTTGCTGTTTGGCTGTCTTGGAAAGTCTTCTCGATGAAACTGTTCCTGAAAACTGGTGGGAGAGAGGAAACATGTCATTCACTAATGAATAGTGTAGCTGCAACAGGGACAAAGCAAATAGGTGTTTACACGAGGCAGTAACAAGGAATAGACAAAGGGTCCTCAGGTGAAGGTTAGTCTCACCTGTGCATCGTTACTGCAAAATATTGTAGTTGCATTTCAAACTCTTGGGCATAGAATGAAATGTTGGTTAGGCATGAATTATCAGTGTCATCAGTATGTCATGTCTGCCCCTTCCTAGTTTGGGGGATTTCAATGGATTCTTCAGGTATTCCTGCTTTCTGTTTATATTGTTATCTTTATTCACACATCTTTTCCATATTACACAGTTATAGCCTTAGTTAAAACTGGATAGTGTCCTAGCCAATATTTTGAAATTCATCCTGTTCTAATAAAAAACATTTTCTCTTAACTGAAATAGATGCCTGAGGCCTCATGACACTTTTGTTTCAATTTTGATACAAGCAACCTTTCTATATTTCAAGTTCTTTCATCCTAATTAATTCCAAGATTTTCTTGTTTTGCCTGTCCTTTCAAGTGTATTAACTTGTCATTCAGCTTGGAATGACTGTGGGTGAACTAATGATTCTTTTTGTTCCTATCATCATACTCCTGATAGCCTTTTCAGGTTTGCAGCATATTTTGTCAATAGAGAGAACACCCTAAATCAGGCATCTGAATCTTATTATTCATTGCACAATGAAAACTCAATTTCAGCATTTGCAGGTAATTCAATTTCAGGGGTCATACTTTAGGATGTACTCCTATGTTTTAACAAGTTATTCTCTTGCACAACTTTAACTGTGAGGCAAAATGATAATTTTATCAGGAAATAAGGAGATTTTTTGTGTAATTTCAGAGCAAAACATTAAGCATAACAGAGAGAGAATGTGAAATTGCAAAAATGTTGTCCAATTGCACACACATGCCATGGTTTAAATGAGCTTCTTTATGGCAGTTTGCCACGTTGATGCTTTCTGCTGATGGAAAATGACATAGAATAGCTCATAGTGGTATTTTAAAAAGTTAGTACTTCTGACCAGGACCATGAATTTATGATTTTTTTAAATTACTAATATTTATTTGTGATTTGAATGTGGTACAAAAATTGGATTTTCAAGTCCCAGAGAAAATGTATCAAGTTGGTGTGAGGCAGCCTCTCAGCTATTAAAACACTGAAAAATTCTAGGGGAGCTAATAGTGTCCCTGCTTTACACAATGCAAACCTTGCTGACGTGTATAAATGAATCTCTTCAATTCAGTGTGACAGTTCACTCATGGTACAAGGGAAGTGAGCGAGTGGCTGTGTGGTACTTAGTTGCTGACTAGGTTTAAAACATGACAGAAATGTGCAGTTGGCCATTAATCAGAGAAGCAGTTATTAAAAAAAAAAAGGGGAAATGTTGAAAGATACTTATTGCTATCCCTGTCCTGTTTAGCAAATAGGCAAAATAGTTTCAAATGCAGCATTGGGTATTAAGTAAGACAAAGAATGAAAGAACAATAAGGGAGTTTAAATCTTAAAGCTAAGAAATATATTTCAGAAAAATGAATGGATGGGACAGCTTGTTAACTGCTCAGTGAAATGTAAAGTATACAGGCATCTCAAAAGTGCAGACATAAGTAATCAAAACATAAAAAAAATAAAAGAGACAGCTGAATAGCCTATGGAGATTTATTTCAGTGGTATTTCTTTCTGTTTGTGTTAAATCCAGTTTTAGTAAGGATTTAGTGAGGATTTTATATTATATTATATTTTATATTACTGTATAACAGATTGATTAAATTTATGAAAAATTTGGAAAATGTTTATAGAGATTTTATGAAAAGACTAGAAAACCTAGAAGTGAGCTGCTGTGTTTAAAAAAACCCAAAACGATCAGTGGTGTTGACCAAGGCGGGAGCATCACATTGAGCAGCTCCTGTAGGATCTTTGGACCTCGGAGCTGAACCTAGATAAACCCTGTAAAACCCTGTAAAAAGAAATGTGCAATAACCCAGAGACCTTAAAGTAATTATGTATTTTAGAAGTATTTCCTTTCTCTGAGCCATGGAATAATTTCTTAAGATGTTCAGCACAAGCCGGCATAGTAACCCTTGATTTTCGCTGATCTGTATTAGCTTTTCAGACAGGATACAATATATATTCCAACTATTTATTCTACCTGAAATTACAGTATTCCTTGAAATACCAAAGAGAACAAAAGGTTGGGACTTATATCCTTTAACCCAGCAATAAGGACCTTCTATTATTCATTAAAGTAAATGACTACAGATGTTTCTTTTGCTTTTTAATTTGGGTTTCTAAGCTTACACAGATGTACTATCAGGGAAAGACTTCAACTGTACCTGTCTAAAACCGATAATACTGTTAAAGGAGCCAAAATTCATGATATGGTAAATGGTCAAACTGCATTGAAACAATATATGTACACAATTTATTGTGTCAGCAAGGTTTGTGTAGTGTAGAGCAGGGATGCTGTAAGCTCTGGTGAAAGGACATATAGCAGTCAAAGCTTACATCTGAATGTACTCACTTAAAGTTTCTAAATGTATCCATCTAATTATTTTTTAGATTTGCATATTTTACCTTTTATTTGTATTCTGCTTTGATGAAACTTGTTTTGTAAGCATTCAAGAACTGGTTTTTCATTGTGTCCGTACAGAAATGCGAGGGAATTTAAAAGTGGAGATCACTAACGACTTTTCTTTGGACTCTATTAAAAACAGAGGAATTTTACTCAGCTGTTGGATATAGTCTCTTTTTGACCTCTTGTCTGTTGATGTTCATGTGTCCAGTGTCACAAGCTAGTGAGGTTTGTTGGAGCTTTGGCAAGAGCTATTTGTGATCACTGTCAGAACAGCAAGTCCTGATGAAGCACCACTCAGTAATCTGGAGAGCGAGTAAGGGAAAGGTGACAGGGCTGTGGCTCTGATCCTAAAGCATTATTTGAAGCTCTTAGACCTCCATAAATGCAAATCCACTGATTATGTTAAACAAGGAGGGAAAGAGAAGAAGGGCATCAGGTAGAGGAGACCCAGTAAAATACGACTGGACAGCCACAGAACAGACTTTGAAGAAAAGATTAGTTACAGATACAGAAATAAAAGACATTTAAAAAATTATATTATTTAAGGGAAGATTGATTGTGTGAAGTTTACTTGATGTCACTTTATGATGTTGGATTTTGATAGAGCAGTAAGAGAAGCTGAGGAAGGAAGAAATTAACTTAGGTGCTGTATAATGAGAAAACTGGCTAAAAGGGATGTCTCAAGGAAGGGAACTGGCTGGAAAGAATTTAATTAAGTGCTTCAGGCATGACACTAAATGGAGACAAAATTTGTTATTTTATTTTTGAAAAATGTTTGTTGCAGAAAGTCTTGTGCTAGCACAATCAATTTAAAAATGCAATAGAATGTTATGCAGGAAAAATAGCAACAAGTTACTAGAAGTTGAGAGTGCAAAGAAATAGAAAGGTTCAACCATTTGGAGTTAATAAAATTTTCAAAATTTTTTTGAAAAAAGATTAGTATAAGGTCAAGGCAAATTTAAGGAAAACATAGGTGTGAAGATTTCCACAGAATTTCCCATTTTTAAAATTGAGATATTCTAAGATATAGAAGAAATTAACTAGAAAAAAAATGGTGAAAGCTCCTATTTCAAGCTTTTCAAATAAGTCTTGAAATGAACTGTAAAATTTTTATTAACAGAGTTCAAGACAGAGTAACAACAGGGTTTTTCCCCTCCCCACATCTTTGTTTATTACTCTGACCATTATTTAGCTACAAAATTACAACTTTCATCTACAACTTTATGCTTAAAAAGAAAAAAATTAAAGAGATGTTTTGTATGTTGGTGAGCTATTTCTTCATACTTGAGTTTATAAAGAAATAAGCCCAAGCTGTTAAAGCACAGTTAAAAAATTAATAGGTGCAAATGCACTGCATTTGTTTCCTTGGAAACATTCTATTGCAATTTCTTTCAGATGAGAGCAGTCATTTTAAATAGCATGTATTTAGGAGGCCCTGATGAATTTGTCTCTGGATAGCATATAAATATGAAAAAAGGCTGTAGAAACTCATGGAGCTGCTTCCACTTCTGGTTTCTATAGAAACAGCCAATACATTCTCATGTACTGGTGGTATTAGGAAGAACAAGGTAATTAAAATAAGATGATTTATGCAGTGCTTTAGAAAGCTCAAGTTATTCTTCTCAGAGAAATCCTTCCTGAATCCATGGACAAAAGTTCAAAGAAATATGGTGGGGATATATTTGCACTTGCATAATGGCATTTGATTTTGAATGTTAACATTCAGGGGTCCTTTCTGAGTGTGAAGGCACATGTTATGTGTCTGTGGCACAGAGGTGAGCAGTGTGCTGTGGTTTTTTGGGAGCCTCATATGGTGGCAATGCAGATGAAAATCCTACCCCTGTCTGGACAATCACTCCTGTGCTTCCAGAGGGATTAAAACGAGCCAGAAATGCAACATTCCTTCTTTTGGAGTGGGAGTGCTCAAGTGAGAAGCTGTCAGGGAATGGCTGTTCCAGTTTCAGCTCATTTCTAGACACCTTTTGCACTTCCAGCAGTGACCAAAACACTTTTGAAGAATGAGAATACAAAAGCACAGCAAACATCTTTATCACAATTCCCAGCAATGGTTACCTAGGCCTCTCTCAACTTAGAGTTTGAAGCTTCCTTCCTCTTTGTCTTTCTTGGATCACTTTGAGTTTTGCCGCTGTCGAATTGGTTGTTCTTGGTCTTTTTACATCTGCAATTTCATTTAGCAAGGAATTCAGTTTAAATCTGTAGTGCTTGAAGAAGCATCTCGTTCTGTGCATTTTGAAGCTGCCTTTTGTTCATTTGCAGTCTGAAATCTTCTAATGGAGGAAACTACTCACCTCCATGCTGCTCAGACTTTATTTCAAATTCTTGCAGATTTCCCTCAGTCATCACATTTCTGCAGTAAGAATTCCTTGGTTTTGGATAAAAACTTTCTGTGAGGTCCTCGCAGAAAAACCATTCTGTATCTTCCTGTATCTTTCCTATATGTGAATTTCACTTCTTATCCTATTTGAGATGGGGAGATAATTTTAAATTGTAAAATATATGATGGGAAATTTTTTTTTTCTTATAAATGGTTGATGATTTTTATCACAAGATTATTGTGCCTTTTCAAGTGATCCAAAATTGACTTAAAAAAAATTCAGTGTTCGTATCTGAAGACTTAGAGCTCAATACCAGATTAAGGTTAACACCTTTTTTATATTAAAAAGTGTTTCTTTCCTTTTAATTATTCTCAAGATCCCTTGATAATCTTGAGCTGTATCTCTGAAAACAGAGCAGTTACAAACGGGGAAAAAATTAAATAGTAAAGAAAAACAGAGTTTTTTAACTGCATGAAGAGAAATACAATAGATTGACACAAATGGTTTGCACTGCAATAGATAAAAACCCCTTCTATTTTGTGAAAAAAAAAGCTTTTCTTTAAGTTAAAATTTACTTTTTGTTACTGTTTATGGTGTAGCAGTTTCACAGAGGAAATTTAATCAGTCCCCCATTGAACTAATTACCCAGCATGTCAGTAGGAAGAGGCAGGTCCATGCCAAATCATACAATCTAAAAAGGTAGGACAGGAAATGAAAGAAAAAATATGCCAGATTTTACAGGTTGGAAGCCATGGATCTGACTGATTAAGGGGTTTTTTTGATGACCAGTCATATTGTCTGTAGTCCTATAAATTTGTTTTGAGACCTCCTCTTCTGATGCCCAGGACAATGACTATAAAAGCATGTTTCTTTCTCATCACTAGCATAAAATTTTAGGTGCTTTTTATAAAGTGCATTGCACACAGCATACAAGAGACCAGCACAGAGCTGGGGCAAATAGCAGCTTCTGAATTGCTCATGTGGAGGCTTTGAGATTTCTTGACAAGCAGAATACCAGTATGTGCATGGTATGTGCTTAATGCAAGAAAGGATTATAGAACACCCATCTGAAATATATGCCTTGAATTCAGCATCACAGTTTGCTTTTCAAATCACCAGAACCATAAGAATCTGTTTAAAACTGATTTAATTTGCTTAAATTACCTTTCTTTTGAGGTCCTGCAGCCATGAACTCCCGCCTTACTGAAGAAGCTTTGTTATTATGTTGGATTGTGTTGACACCAGGAACAATTAGGCCTTCCTTTGAAATGAATTCTTTTATGTCCATAAAATTCTGAGATTGAAGAAGTGAACTGTGGTTTTCAGTGCTGATGGGTGATAAATCTGCAAGTAGGACAAGAGCAGAAGCTGTTATTAACAAACTAAAGCCAGCAGGGTGGGCAAATTGTTGCTTTCCCCAGACAAGTTCCTCCGGCACGTCATGAATTAATTGCCTAAGGTAGAACAAAGCAGATTTAATTATGAGTACTTTCCTGAGCAGGGATATTGCAATTAGTTATTTTTGAAAGCTGTCTTTATGGGGCAATTGAAATACTATGTATATCAACTTCCCAGTTGCTATTCAAAGTGTTAATTTACTGTTCTAAGTCACTTCCTGCTGTGTGGTTTGAAGATAAAATAGCACAGTTTTTTGGAGGTATGTATCAAACATATAGAAAAAAGAATGTACTAATTTTGATAGACAGTTCCCTGTTGCAAAGCTAAGGTACACAGGTAATTTACTTAAATATCCTATTAAATAGCAGACAAACAATATTATTTAATGATTACTGATGAAAATGTTTTAATTGATGGTGGCAGTTTTTGTAAGAACCCAACAGATTTTCAGCAAACCTGAATAGTATTTGCACATTACCCACTTCACAATATCTTCTTTTTCCTTACCAAGAGGTGTCTGTTGCTCCAAAAACTGTTAAAAGCAAGTCCAAAACCTAAACCCTTTACAATGCTGGACGCAGCATATGGATGGATAAGTACTCACATTTCACAAGTTTGGAGCTTTTTTAAATGATGAAGATGTGAACAGTATGTCTGTGATTTTCAGCTTTAAAATGAGAAAATATTAAAAATCACTACCATGAATATCCATTTGGAAGTTTGTTGTCATTTATTGCCTTATGTTGTTCTTCATTTCCCAGCACTAACTGGCCTTTGTTTCTGGCTCTTTGTCCCTATTTCTACACTTGTGCTGCTCCATGCTCTTGCTCCTGCTGACTCTCTGGTTGGGACTTGTCACTTCTCAGAAGGTGCCTGCTGCTAAGTAGCTGCTTCCTCAGTCTGTCGTGTCCAGACAGACTTTTGTGTCCACTCCCCTCAATTTAACTTCATCCTACAGCTGTCAGGTTTCTGTATGGTTTTCCATTTCTCATTCCAGGCAGCTATTATATTTTGTGAGGTTTTTTTTTCAGTTTGAGTTTTTATTTTTCATTTTTGCTCCTACAAAGTAGCTTCATTTTCTGCTTTACTAATGAACTATAGACTTCCTTTTATAACTCTGTGAAGAAAATATGCATGGTGATTTCTCCATAGAGAAAGGAGAGGCTATAAATATGGAAATATCCCTTTTGGCTTTACAAAGTTTAATTGCTTTGTATATTATGCAGATTCTGAGACTGTAAAATCTGATGAGAGCAAGTAACACATTTGTATATTCACTCTTAAAAAAAGCAGACAGATTGCTGAGAAATGTGCAGGTTTTTGAGTGTGCAGGTTTACATTTTATTGCTGTTTATTATGGGGTGTGTAGAGTGCTTACATGGCTAAGGTTCTTCACTGAATGCAAACATGATGTGTCTAAACTGTGTATTTCACAAAACCTGTGAAAAGCAACAGGAGCAGCTGCCATCCTTCTGCATGCTGAGATCACAGGAAGCAGAGCTGGAAGGGACCTCAGGACACTCACAAGTAGATTGCCACCCTAAAGCAGGATCAGCTTTCTGAACATTTTCCCAACAGTCATAGATTTTTGGAGTTTCAGGCAAGAAATCAAGAAGTTCTCATGTTGTGTTTGGTACTTGAAGTTATTTTTCTTTTATTGGTGAAAGTGTAAAACAGGGGTGTAATTTAGGATATTTCACTGTGACACCTGAAAATTGTTTGTTTGGTGGTTATTTAAAGAAAAAAGTATCTGCAAATGGTCTGGGAGCTGAAGTCAGTATTCACTAGGTATATAAGGGGTATCTGGTAGGCACTGAAATGGCTCACAAAGTTGGGAGTCATTTCAGGATAATGCTTCAAGCACTTTCTCCACTCTATTGGTTTTCTAGTGACATTAGAAGAAGAACTAACCTCTGAATACCCGTTGGAAGTGCAGGCAGTTGTGTTTTTAGCTATCTTTGAGAGAGAGAGATTCAGATATTAATAACTAGGAGTCTTCCCATGTCCTAGTTTCAAGGATCACCATATTCAGAGAGATGGTTTGCTTTGATCTGGCCACTTGCCTTGAAGTTTCTCTTCACTGGAGGCAAATCAGAGAAAAAAGAAAGCAAAAGTATTGATTTGCAAAATTCAAATTAGACAACATAGATACAGAATTTCATGAAGAAAATGGAAAGAAAGGAAATTCAAATTGTTCATGTGTTAGAATAATTAAAAATATCTCTTAAAGATCCAGTTTATTACAGGCTGGATATTCAGAATCCTGTGGCCGATACCCATTTCTGCATGGATCTAACCCACTTTCTGTGTACAATCAGAATCTCCCCAGGTGTAACTTGTACCCATTACCCCTCCTCTTTTCCACATAAGTCTTTGTAAGAAGGGCGTTTCCATCATCTTTGTAGCCACCCTTTAAATATTGGAACTTGGTCTCCCTTAAACCTTTTTCTCTCAAGGCTGAGTAAGCCCAGTTCTCTCTTGCCTTTCCTTATGTAGCAGCTTCCCAGTCTTTTGAGCATCTCTGCTGCCCTTCTCTGGTCCTTCTTCAGCCTGTCCCCATGTCTTTTGTATAGCATGGGCAAAACTGAACAGAATGTTCCAGATGTGACTTGAAAACAGCTGACCAGGGTGGGATAATGACAATCTCTGCTAATGATGCCCTTGTTGATGTCCCCCAGCACCCAGCTGTATTTCTTTGCTGCAGCTGCACACTGTTCACTTGTGTTGAGCTTGTTGTCCATGAGGATCCTCAGGCTCCTTTCACTTTCTGGCTGAGCACACAGCTCCAGCTTGTCCTGCTTGTTCCCAGGCTGTGTGTGTTGGTCTGCAGACACCTGAGGTGGTTGCTCTGCTGGTTTTCATCCTGGGAGGCAGCTAAGGAACATTTGTTGCTGCTCTGGTTGGCCTGGCTTGTCCCCAGCTGGATGCAATGTTGTGTTTAGCGTTGCTGCTTTGGACACCCCAAACTTCCTGAGTCCTTCATTTCAAAGCTCAGCTCACAGAGTGGGACAGCTTTCTGCCAAGGATTCTTTTGCCTCTTCTAGGGAATCTAGAAGAGTTTATAATATGGAAGGGAGTTTGTGTAGACCCACACTTACAATGTGTTGTCTGAAGCCCTTTCTGAGTCTTACTCAAATTCCTTGGTAATTTCCAACAGACTCTTACCTAAATACACATATAATATATAAATTGTAGAAACTGATGCTTTTAAAGTATAATTTATTTTTCCTGTATATTGATTCTTTATATTCATTGACCAAGTTATTTAAAATACTAGGATGTCAACATTTTAAATTGAGTTACCCTTTGATGTTTAAAAATATTATGTCATTTAATGGAGATAATTATTAATACATGAAGGGAAAACATAGGTTATCAGGTTCTAATCTGTCAAAAAATAACAAACTCTTTTGTCTACTAGGTGTTGAGAGTGTACAAAGCTGCAGTTCAGCAGACTTTGGATATACTCTTCCTCCCTGAAGGAAGAGAATTTCTTACCAGCACGGATGCAGTGAGCCGAGACTCAGCTGATCGCACCATCGTTGCGTGGGACTTCCAAAGTGCTGCCAAAATCTCCAATCAGATTTTTCATGTAAGATTAACAACTACTGTTGTTTGGGTCATGATTTAATATTTCATACTTGTCAGTGTAGAAAAAAAAGCATTTGATTTTCAATAAGGTCTTGTGATGTATAAGATGCCTTACATGTAAGGTGATGACTTTCTTTGTTTTTATACTTAACACTTAATTGTTATTAAAAAATAACCCCTGAAGACTGAGAGACCTGCTTGTGCTTAAAATATTTACATTTCAGTGCTAATTCATTGACATCTAAGCTATATTTAGGCAAGGACTTTGCAGTGACATTGTGGATTACCAGTGGTGCATGGCAGTAGCTGCTATAGTGCAATGTTTCTTTTCCCACACTTTTTAATACATTTTTTGTCAGTTGCAATGAGGGTTATTAACAAATTGAGTTTAATATTCACGTAGTAATAGCAACCTGATATATGCATATAGATACCTAATACAGAATAATCACAGAGGTAAAATTTGCATTTATCAGTGCAGGTGCAGTATTTCTCAGTCATCTAACCAAGCAAGACATTTAATGGACTAAATTGTCTAGAAAGGCTGACAGCTTCAAAGGAGATTACCAAGGCAGTTAATAGAAAATTTCAACTCTCTGGGTCTTTTTGAAAACCCAAGTCTAATATCCTATGTAATATAATATGATTGTATTTTATATAGATCCTTTTTGGTTGAAATGAAAAGTACTCTGCTGACAATAACACATAGTTGATGAATTAATGGGATTGTTTCATGCTTAATTTCCAGAATGGTGTCTTTGTACAATATTGGATCTATCAATACCTTGGACAGACAATAGGAAAAGAAAAAATAAATAAGCGTGAATATATAAATTACAGACCAGAATTCCCACCCCCCCTACTTTTCTGCACTGTGAATAAACAAAACTCTGCTTCACTTTTCTGAATTTCACTTTTGAAACCTTTGAGGTGGGGGTGAGCCCCTCAGCTCTCCAAACAGAGTAGATCCCAACAGGACTTGATCTACTGCTTGTCTGCATTAATAAATGAATAGTTAACAGCTCTAAAATAACCCATTACTACAACATACTCAGCATGACAGCACCGTGCTCCTGTGGATTGTGTTGTGCTCTCTGATGCCATAATTCCAGACCCAGTTTCCTTGCAGAAACACACAGTTGAACTGTGCCTAATAATTTACACTACCCAGAACTTCCTTCCAGTCCTTCACTTTCAATTCACACAACAAAACCAATCTGATGTTCTTCCTGCTCTACCACACAGCCCATGGTGTCCAGTGGTCACTGCCGCCCTGGGCTTCTTCACATGCAGAAGGATCCTACAGCCAAAGCTCTCATGGCATCAAAACTCAGCACTCTGTCTTTAGGTTAGGTTGAAACTAGAAGAGCTTTGGACCTGGTGGAAGCCTTGGGAGAGCAGTTGATTTCTGAGGGAGTCACCATGCAGAGTTTTGATAGTAATCTTAATTCACTCTTAAATAGGAACTGTACAGTAAAGCCATTACTGCAGATATTTATGAGTTTGCAGCCAGCAGCAGCCCACATCACTGTCATAAGGAGACTAATAATGATCCTTTTTTTTCCCTCTTTCTTCTTTTTTTGTAATGGTGGGATGGGGAAAGGTGTCTGTTTCAATCAGATGTTTTCTGTTCCTGTCAGTCTGGCCAGAACTGGAAGGATGGAGGATTCAGAACTGTACAAAGTAGCGTGGAAAGCACAGTATGGCTGTGGAGAAAGGGATATGGGAGAAGAAGATTCACATACAAACTTTGGGTTTCCTTGGGCAGGAAGAGAATGATGGAGAACCATCTGGTTGGAATTACCTTTCTGCAGCTATTCTGCAGTATAATTATGGCTCAGAGAGATAGGGGATTTTGGTCAATATCTAGGAAAACAGGGTAGAGGTTTGATCTAGCATTTGTCCTGATGTAAGACTTCCAGTGGTCAGTAGTGAGTTAAATATCTTTATATAATGTATATGTGGAGATGACTTGTCCTTACCTTTTCCTTCATGGGCTTTCAAATACATCAAGAGTTAACTTGAATCATTTGAACTAATCTTCTGTTTGATACAACAAAACTTACACTTTAAAATAATTTTCAGGAGCGTTACACGTGCCCAAGTCTGACCCTGCACCCAAAGGAGTCTGTGTTTGTAGCTCAGACCAACGGGAACTACATGGCTTTGTTTTCTGCCCAGCGACCCTACCGAATCAACAAAAAGAAAAGATACGAAGGACACAAGGTATCCTTCCCCACCAGGAACTCAGTATCCAAGTTTAAAAGGAAGATAGATATTAAAGCACCTCTGCTTTTTAATGTCTGCTAATAGTGTTTTATTATAAATCAGTGATAGATATTAATTGGCTTCATTTGCTTTCCCATGTGCCAGTCTATTTTGAATCATATGCACTCTGAAGAAAATAGTTATTAGATGACTTTATGAATGCTTAATGGCTTGATTAAATAAGTTTTTGATATAGCTGTGTCTTAATAAAGACCTGAAGAAATTTTTAGTGTATCTTTATTTAAAGATATGTGGGTTTTGTACTATATTAATTTTCAGCATACCACAATGAACTTTTTTTAATCAGCATCAAAAATTACTCTTTTACAGGTGGAAGGATTTGCAGTGGGCTGTGAATTTTCTCCAGATGGAACACTTTTGGTGACAGGAAGTTCAGATGGCAAAGTGTTTTTCTACAACTATCATACTTCAAGGATTATTCGCACTTTGTCTGCACATAAAGAAGCTTGTGTGAGTGCAATATTTCACCCAGTCCTGCCATCGCTCCTTGCAACATGTGACTGGGCTGGAGAAATCAAGATCTGGCAATAACAAGCAGAGTTACTTTTTAGGATGTCTCTCTCCTGTTAGTCTGTCAAAGGCTTAGGAAATAAACCAGAGTATGGAATGTGAAATTCTGTTGGGATGTGTTGTAAGAAGGAGAGAGACTGTTGTCTTTTCTTCTATGACCTCTATGTTTATGCTTTCATAATGCAGTTAAGATGGTTTTTTGTTTAGCTGTTGAGAAGTAGTACTACTCTCTCTCTCAACCCTGGAGACAAATTTTAAACCCTTTTGTGTCAATCTTTTAGTGCTCATCCAGTCCTATTCTGCTTTGAGTGAGTACCTAAATTTAAGAAAATTAATACTCTTTTTATGCATCTTGTCAATCCAGCTTTCTTAGACCAGGGTTTATCATAGAATCATTTAGGTTGGAAAAGACCTTTAAAATCATTGAGTCCAAGCTTTAACCCTGTACAGCCAAGTTCACCACTAAACCATGTCCCATAGTGCCACATCTGCAAATCTTTTCAATACCTCCAAGGATGGTGACTCCAGCACTTCCCTGGACAGCTGTTCCAATGCCTGACATCCCTTCGGCTGAAGAAGTTTTTTCTGTTATCCAGTCTTGACCTCCTCTGTCACAATATGAGACTGTTTCCTCTTGTCCTCACCAAAAGATACTATTTAACAGTGAATGATGTTCAGATCAGTTAATATCTATTCCATCTTCCTGAGATGTTTTTTCCCATTTTTGTACTAGTTTAGCTCCCTGACCTGATCACTGAAGGGTTAGAGAAGCAATACTGTAGTTCAAGGCAAAATAGCTTCTATGCACAAGAAAGGGGAAGGTTGCAGGGCAGGTAGGACTGCTTCTTCTTATAATGCACAGTCTATTATCAGCTCAACTTACTGTAAAATGCCTTCTGAGAGTTCAGGGAAAGGTGTGACAGATTGCTTGAACCTAATTTTGAAGTCAATACCTTTGTGTTCTTGAAATCCTGATGTTCAAACTTGAGTTTTAAACTTACTTTTATGACTGTATAAAAGCCAAATGAAGCTATGTATAAATATTTTTAAGGAAAAATAAACTTTTTTTTAAAAATAAATTCTATCTCTGTTTACTACTTTACTCCTATTATTCTTGACAAGTTAGTACACAAGCCTATAATGAAATCGATTCTTGGGGGTGAAAACAATTAACATGTTACTCTAATTTATTGCAAACACATGCATTTCTCCATAGTTCTTGATGTTGCTTGGACACAGAAAATTATCATCATACTATTCAGTGCAGGGGAAGCACTCAAAGAGGAGCTGGGCTATTCTTCAGCAAATATAAAGTTCATTAGGCCATTACTATGTATTTACATATATTGAAATTGTTTGTAAGTGTACTTTAAATTTGTGTTTCCTGCAATTGTATTACTTGGTTCTAGAAAATATTTTATGTGCATGTGTATGTATATGTATGAAAAATAGTATGTCTGTGAATCACATAAACCATATATATTCCTAATAATGACTCCATATAAACTTGTATTATCTTGTAGTGAGTGCTGTAAGCTTGTCTTTGGTCTGGTTAGTCTGTAAAGGTGTTTTAACATACACAGGATAATTGCACCAAGTAAATTGTCTCTGTCATGGAATCCAGAAACAATGTATATCAACAACTTTCCCTCTGTAGCATCTTTTTATTCTTCTGATTTTTCATATTGGCACAAATGCAAGGGGTTTCTATCCACTTTTTTATTACATACTCAGCAAAAAAAGCCTTTTCAGAGAAAAAAATTAAAATTTTCAGAATACTCTTGGGAACAGCAGATTTTAATTAACTAATGAGCATAATGTACTCCACTGGTTTGTAGTTTATGTTCCTTATTGCCTGCAGTGAGAAATAAGCCTATACCAAGACTGTGAGTCCAGTTACAGTGTCTAGACCAAGATATTGTAGCTGCATGGTTTTAATCACCTTATCAACAGCTATGACAGGTTTTAACATAGGGCATTAAATTTAAGTGAGTCATGAAACGAGAAAGCAATTTTTCTTAGTTTTCCAGATTGCCCTTTATTTCTTGCTTCCTTGTTCAGCAATGAACTGTTTAACAGAAGCCTGAAGTTTGCACTTTTCTTCACTGTGCCTCTAGTATAGAGGCCAGCTGTACCTTTAAATAGAAACTTGTTCAGTGGTTTTGAGTTACTCCTAATTCAAGCTGTGGGATCCTCATAAAAGTCAGGAGGAGGTCAGCTGGAGGTGAGGTAGCCTTTGCCTGTTGCTAGGCAGGCTGAATCCCAACTGCACAGCTTTTTCCAAGGGGGTGGTTCTGTGTTCTTCCCTCCTGGTGTTTTAATTCCAAATGTACCATTACCCCTTTAAAACTTTGGGCAGCCAGGTGTGCCTTATGTGAAGGATGGGCAGCACTGTAATTGTTCCTGTTACAACCTGGTACCTATCTCCATAGGCGGTTATCTGTTATTTTGTTAAGTACAGCCTTTAGAAAGGTCTCTGAAATAAAGGTGAGCTCATGGTAGAAATGCTTTCTTGGATGAGGCCTCAGCTTCTATGAACACTTCCCTCTGTCTGAGTTCTCAACGCACTCACCCTCAGTGGGAGCATGTCTGCATAGAGGGAAGGTCCTGAGAGAGGCTCTTTGGGAATCATGGCTGAGAAAAATAACTGAATTTTGTACGATTATCCGTGTTGCTTATGTTTAACTTGTGTGCTGAGGCAAGATTCTGGTTTCTAGAATCTATCCCTCCTGAAGTTATCTTGCAGATATAAATTGTAGACTATTTGAGTGGAGAGAGAGACAAAAGCTTAAATTTGATTAAAGGTAGTAGAAAAAATAAAAGAAACTGAAATTGTACAATCTTAAAGAATATTGAAGTTAGAATTGCAGTTATGTCATATTTCCAAGATGGCTCGAGTTTAATTGCTTAGAAGATCCAGTGAAAGGTTTTATAATGCAATGAAATTATTTTCACAGCATCATCTCGTTGAAATCTCTTTCTAATATAAAATTGATTAAGACACAGACTGAAACTTAGTCATTGGAAATATTTTAGAAGAGTGGTGTCAATTAAGTTTTCATTATGATTCAAACACAAATTCTTCCTTGTTATCTTATGTAATGAACTGTAATCAAAAAATATCCACATTATTCCATCACTCTGCAATTACCAAATACTCTTTGGGCTGCAAACAAGGATTATTATGGTCAGATGAAGCTTTTAGAATGTAATGAATTGTTGATTAATTAATTTTATTCATAAAATTGTAATGTATAAATTTTTGCATCTTGCTTTAGGAGAAATTCTTTTCATTTTATATAGAGATCTCTAGGGCATCATATGTTAGAGCCAAGGCAGAGGTTTCCAGCATTTTGAAATGGTCTAGACTGTGTAGATAAACAAGCCAGATTAATTTAAATCTATTTTGTACTGTACCAAAAAGTAATAATGTCAGTCTCTACCACTTTATTATTTGCTACTGGAGCATTATTAATTTGGGGTGTCAGAGGATGCAAGCTATTCAACTGTCTTTATCTCAAAAACCTGCTAATTAGCAGACAGTTATTAGAATCACTGTGTTCACTCAGCTGAAATACTCTTGGTGAGTCACTATATTTCAGCTATTGGCTTCCTCATAAAAATAAGGTATGGCATTACAATGGGATTACTCTTTATGTAGGGGACAGGCAAATGTAAAGATACAGCACTACAGCAGGACAGAACAAAACAGATAAAAAAATTGTGGAATCTTAAATTACCCATTTTCCTTACATAAGGGTTTGGCCTGCATTCAACTGAAAATATTTGCTCTGCTTTCTTCAGCTAGTCTTGATCTTGGTCTCTTAATCCCAGCTCTTCCTAGTCACTGCTTGTATCCTCACCATTTAATTTTCTTCTTTTCTGTCCTTGTCTCAGCACCTTGTCTTCTGCATTTGAAGATATACCAGTCTATGTGCTTACACTACATTCATCTTCTTTTTTTTTTTTTTTTTTTTTTTTTAAACTGTGCTCTGACTTGAGACTTTCAGGCTTTCATTCCAGCTGTCATTAGAAAGGCAGGCAGAAATCCCAGAGCACTCTGCACTCCATTCTTGCCTGTTTTCCAGTTTTAATGAGGCTTATTACTTTTGGAGAGTCTCCCCTTTTCTTAGCCTCTTCTCTGTCTACTTCTCTTTCTACCTTTGATTAGTGCTTTACTGTCTTGCAGGTCTTTTTTATTATATCACTTCCTACAAGGTTTACCTTGTCAGGAGTTCACTTTTGTGGAAAAAAACCAACAAAGAAACCTCATCCACCACCCCTCCGAGTTATTGCCACTTACAGTGCTTTAGCTGAGAGAATGTGCAAACTGCACTGCCCTCAAATGAATTTAAATGAGGAGATGTGCTCTAAGACCATATTTCATATGTCCCAGCTGGTGGGACTAGACTGGGGATAGTTCAGAGTATTCCCTACTCCCCCAAATGCTTGTAGGTTAGATACTGTGCTTTCAGAAGTGAGGCAAACTACACATTTACTCCTGTTGGGCCTTACTGCTTGTGAATATGAATGTAGCCTCAAGAGCCTCAAAGAGTCTTTGGTGTTTTCCCCTTTGATAAATTTCTCACTGCTCTCTTCATGACTCACCCCTCTGTGCAGAGTGACCATAGCCTGATGCTTTCACATTTCAAAGAATTGAAATGCAGGGAGTTAGTTTATGAGCAGAATAAAAGGCAATTTTAGAGGTGCTTGATCTCCAGTGGCAGTAAGATGAGCTGGCCCTGCCCCAGAGCTTGATGAATCCTGCCATGTGTGCAGAATGACTCCCAGCTGGGACAGAGCAGCCTAGGATAGGATGGGAATGATGGGTCTCTGGGAGGGGTAGAACTCCCTGTGCTGGATTTAGGTGGAGGTTTAATGGAACTCAGCTTATTCACCTCCCTTTCCCAGTCCCTGGATATCCTACACTTAAACTTATTTAGAATCCTGCCAGAAAGCACCTAGGTACTGCACAGAAATGATAAAGTTTCTTCCAAAGATAATTCTCAGTACATTTTCACGATTTTGCATAAGTGCCTAATCTAAAAACTTTTACAGGAAGACTTTGGAGAAGGTTGGAGTTCACCAAGGTTGAAAGTGCCTGAAATTATGGTCCAGACAGTTTCAGCTAGATCCATTTGTCTCCAATTTCCATCAGCAGGGCAGCAAAATTCAGGTATCATTCTGAGGAAGATTTCTGCTGAGAAATTGTTTGAAGTGCATCTTTAGAGGAGTAGCTTATGCAACAACTTGTGTTAAGTGTACTTTCTCTGGTACAAACCAGCTTACACTGAGAAAGCAATTTCCTTATGTACAGATTAGTACCACTTGTTTATAAACAAGTAGCAAAGAGTTGCCTCTTAATATCATTTTGATATATCTTCACCATGAACTGTGTTATTTTTATGTTTTATTGCATAGCCACCTCCTTTGTTGGCTTGCCACTAAGAGTTGTAAATAAATTCCAGAGCTCTTTCACCTCGTGATCCATAGGAACTTATTTAAGTTAAATATGAGGTAAAGAATGTAATATCTTACACTTATGTTATAATTTATATGTATATATAATAGAGCAAATGCAGTATTTCTATTTATTCCCCTTCCTTGCTTTTTTAATCCTCACTAAGACAAGTTCTTGTTTTTAAAAAGGATTTCTTATAAATCAAGATAAAAGATCTATTACCACCAGCTAGTCTGGATAGTTAGTTTGCACATCCTTGCTATTTGTTTTAATGCATGCAACTACTTGAAATGCAGACATCAGTTCAAATCACATACTGCTTGTAGTACAAAAATGAAAATTTTTGTGTTTATTATACCATTAATATGAAACATGCAATCTGTGAACTCTAGGCATGTCATGCACTAATTTTTCTTTGTTGCAACCTCAAACAGGTAATGTTTTGACCAAATATATAACCTCAGAATCTGGGCAAAAGCCACGAAGTGAAATCTTAATCATATCCAAAATCTCATCTTTACTCTGAGCAGGAGCCTGGCTGGGCTGTGGGGTGACCTGAGCAGAGCTTACACTTGTCAAAGTCTCCTGTTACCATCTAGGGGTAACTTCATGGTCCATTTCAGATGGGGAAACCTTGCTGCACTCATCCTGTGACCTTGGCAGAGCTGTGAAGCTGCAAGGTGGGACTGGGACAGCCTCTAGTGAGAAATCTGCCTCCTGGCTGGTAACTTGCTGAGGCTGCATTGCTATGAGGCAAGAAGAAATTTCTCCTCTTACTTTTCCAGGTGCTTATAATAAGTTGAACGTTGTCTTTGGTGCAATTGAACTAAATCCACCCCAGGAACTGAAAATGTGTCCCTTTTTTACAAAAGAAAAGTTTTAACTGGACCTGGGCTTAAATGCTGGCATTTTGGTCAACATTTATGGGTCAACATTTTCATACAAAATCCCGCATCCAAATTTGGATGTGCTCATAGAAACGAGTCAGGGGAGGCTTAGTTAAGATATCAGGAACAGGTTCTTCACCCAAAGGGTGGTCAAGCACTGGAACAGGCTCCCCAGGGAAGTGGTCACAGCACCAAGGCTGACAGAGTTCCAGGAGTGTCTGGACAATGCTCTCAGGCACGTGTGTGACTCTTGGGGAATCCTGTACAGGAGCTGGAATTGGTGATCGTGATGGGTCCCTTCCAACTCAGAATATTCTGTGATTCTGTGTAATACTTGATGTTCCACCAAATGGAAACTCCTGCTTTCCTGGTGCAATGAGTTCTGTCTGGGCCTTGGCACTACAGAGATTGCTTTGCTCTTCACATTATGTTGCTGCAGGAACATGTAACAGGGAGCCCTGAGCCTCCTTTCCTCCCCCTATTCTCTACCCTCCCATTTTCCATGTATTTTAAAGGATGCTTAAGCATTCCCTTGGGAACTGCAGTCCTAAAAAATGAGGATAATGACCTTTTCATTGTGTTTTAAACTGCCTTTTACTTAGGTGTCTGTCAAGGGAGTAATTTCAGAGAAATTTTATTCTTCATAATCTGCCCTGAGATCAGATGGTACCATTTTAATTTTAGTTAGGAAGCCTAGCTATACTTAGCTTTTCACCAAACTCCTCTAGTTTAATAAACTCGCATTTACTTGTGCATTAATTATTCCTGAACCTGAGATCTTCTTGAAAGGTGGCAACTGAATGAGCAAATACAAAATAGTATCATGAGAAAACTTGTCAGAGGAAAATTTTGGCAGTAATTTGAGTAAATTATAGAAAAAAATATCAATGGATTCTTCAAATATTTTCTAGAGGGATGTTATTTTTTTTCATAACATAAGGACTCATCATTTGCTCCTGAAATTAATAGCTCTGTTTTTATTTTTAACATTCATAATTAGACATTAATTTGCTCTCTGACTGCTTACATTTCAAATTCTACAATCATTCCCTTTTGAGCAAGTACTGCTCTGAATCTCTGGGAAAAAAAATCATGAAGATTAACTATATTTGAAGTGTTACAGCATTATCTGGGAAATTTATTTTTACATTCAGGTGGGACAGAGTCCCATCCATGAAGTCACTGTAAGAGTGCAGGAACTCCAATAAAGGCTTCCACAGAACATCACTGTGCAGGTCTAATCCTCACAACATCCTATACTAGCCTCTTCTTTCTGCTTTTAACTATTTTTGCAACACATCTCAAGAATTATTTTTAAATTGCCTCATATTTCCTTGGGTTTTTTACCCCTCTGCTGATTCTATTATTTCTCTGTTTGTTGTTCCTCAATTACTCCTCAGGACAATGATTCAGGACATCTTTGAATGCCTGTGATGTACCTTTCCCTTCATGGGCACAACCACAAAGTATCCTGAAGCTGGGAGGCTTTCAGCCATCAGTTTCTCCGGGCCTGTAGAGAGCATGCTGAAGTGTGGTGGAAGTATTTGTGGCTGGAACATTAAGTACATAACCCAAGAGTGGCATCACTGATCCCTCTGGAACACTGTCTCCCACCAAACAACATGATGCTGCTTTGTGAAGAAGGTGTACATAAAACACATTCTTTCCTGTTCATATAGATTTTTCAGAATAAAGTCAGTCATCCAGGCAGCTTTTAAGGAACATTTTCTAGTGTTATGACATGTGCAACCAGTGAGATGATAAAGCTTGACTCTTGACCAATAGGTTGCATCTATTGGTGCATCTAGGATGTAGGTGGTAGGTTTGAACCTCTTCTGCCAGAAGGTGTGCCAGAGCAGTGTCCTTTTAACAGCAAAGCCAGCTGTGTCTCAGCAATCTGTTGTGTCTGAACAGCTCTCACAGGGCTCCTCACCATTATCCAGAGGGAAGCAGGAACCAGAGGAGGCTGGAAGGTGAAGGTTTGAGTGCTCAGGCCTCTCTGCATCGTTAGGCAGCTGAAATACCCTTGTGATGGCTACAGGGGAGACCCTCCACTGGGCTGGTCACAGGTATTTGTAATTGAAAGTCTCTGCTGCATTTGCATGGGATTTCTCAAGCTTGCTCTGGAAATTGTTCTTACAAGGTTTTGGAGAACCACAGAATGGTTTGAGTTGGAAGGGACCTTAAAGCCTATCCAGCTCCAACCCCCCTGGCATGGGAAGGGACACTTTCCACTAGACCAGGTTGCTCAAGGCCCCATCCAGCCTAGCCTTGAACACTTCCAGGGATGGGGCATCCACAGCTTCTCTGGGCAACCTGTGCCAGTGCCTCACCATGCTCACTGTCAAGTAAAGAATTTCTCCCTAACATCTAATCTAAATCTCTCTTCTTTCAGTTTAAAACCCTTATTCCTTCTTGTGCTATCACTATATAAAATGTTATGCTCCTTCTCTTTTGTAAGACCCCTTTAAGTACTGGAGGGTCACACAGATCTCCATGGGGCTTTCTCTTCAATCTGAGCAGCTCCTGCTTTCTCAACCTTTCCTCGGGGGCTTCAGCCCTTAGAGAGTTTTAAAACTGTCTGGATCCAATCTAACAGGTCCCTGTCTCTCTTGTGCTGAACCAGGACATACTCACCTCTAGTTATGTAGTCTATGTGGTCCCAAGGCACAGGGTGTGGTGTTTGTTTACACACCTTTATCCAAGATGCATCTAAGCTTGTGACAAAATTGCCCCTCTGCAAAAATGCTGGGAAGCAGAAAAAAAGGTACTATTTGGAGAAGGAAGGCAAACTGCTGTACACTTTTGTAAGGCAGTACTGTTTTCAGGAAGTGTTTTGAACATTTTAGTGCAATAAATAAAAGAAATAGAGCTAATAGGTTGCACTGAACCTCTGTTATGAAGAGGGAAATAATAAGCAGATCTCATATTCCAGGAGGCTGAACACATCACATGTCAGCCTGACACAATGACATCTCTGCTGTGGGCTGCAACTGTCTGAGGCAGGAGTGGCTCCAACAAAAAGAGCAGCATCCAAGGGAACCAGTTCTTCATCTTTCAAGGAATTACACTGCTTAACAGACACATTTGTTTCCCAATGTAATATTACTGTACAGTTTTCTGTACTGATTATTTTTGTTCTTTAAATTGGGTTTTTATTTGTGTGTTAGCAGTCTGAATTTAATATCTCTTCTATGCCTAGGGTAAGAAGTGTATACCTTGCTTTTATAATACAGCCAATTCACCTCTCAGGTTTCAGGCCAAATGCTCTTGCAGCAGGATTGGAACTCATCTAAATAACTAATAAAATAATTTCAATTGAAATTAAATTGTTGTAATTATATAATATATGTGTTTAATATAAGTATTGGGCATAATATACAAATTTGTGAGCTATATGGTGGAAAATATCTTCCTCCTATTAAAGATGTGGGCACACATGCAAAGATAAGTTACTGGCCCAGCAAAAATCTCTACTGTTTTTCTAGGCAAACAATCCCAACGTAGCAGTACAATGGAAAAATATTTATTAAATAGAATTCAGAATAGGTTGCTGTAGCTGCTGGGAGTTTTATGCTGACAAGGATCAAGATCAGTAGTTTATCTACAGTTTGTATTCTACTTCTTCTAAATTCCTGAATAATTTTAATGTGATTCAAATGTGTAAGGCAATTAAATGTGACTTTCCGTAGCCAGAGAGCACAGTCTGTGTGTCTTCAGTAGGTTTAAAATGAGCCCTAAAGCCTTTATAAGACTTGGTGTGTGGGAAGTCTCTAGAATGGCTAGAGGCATGAATTGAATGTACTGTAAATAAACTGTGGCATGAAAACTTTCACTAGTGTTCAGGGAGGAGAGAAAATGCTGATGAATGTCGAAACCATAACATTTGAATGCAATGGGTAGCTCCTGCCTGACACACATAGGGCTGGAGCAGAGAAAAATTGATTAATTCAGCCAGCATAATGAGGGAGAAGCCTGACTCTGACACTGCCATTAAACAGGAAAAATTTTGACAGGTAAGTCAAGCTGTGCTATATGGTTTTTTCATCACTGTTGTACATTTCTGAGGAGATGTTGCCCTGGTGCCTGCTCTGCAGATGTGGTTCTGCAACATCAGGGGACACCATGATTTCCTCAGGTCTGCCCTGTGAGCCCACAGTAAAACAGAACCCTTTCCTGATTTCCAGTCTGCAACAGGAAAAGGCAAGATAAACTGTACCCTTGATCCTCAGGGTCTGGGGGTCTCCCAGGCTTGGTTGCTGTTTCTCCCTTATTTCCTGATGGGTCTGACTTCACTCTGTTGTCTGTTTGTTGCTGTGCTAGGCTAGGATTGTGTACCCCAAGAGATGAAATGGAGACGTGTCTCTCTCTCTCGTGCTCTTGCCTTACTTTTCACCTCCTGCCACTCCCACCAAGTATTCACAGCTCTCCCTTGAGCTATGGATGCTACAAATTTCAAAACCTGCCCAGACAGTCCATGGGATCTCCATCCCTGCTGTAATGAGGGAATGTTGCTGTATGGATACAACTATTACCACAGCCTCTGTACAGCAACTGAGAGCCTTAAAGGTATCATCCTGAGGCTTGTGCTGGTTCAAATGGGATCAAAATCTGTCACCAGCCTCTGAAAGAAAGCTGAGAACATTGCTAGTTGCTGTCTGCCAGCAATGTTGCAGTCATGAGGCTTTTCCCAGGCTCCTGCAGAGAGTGAGTGTGCTCTGCAGTGAAGTGGAAAGCCTTTCTCAGATGGAGAAAGGTTCCTTATCACCTCCTTAGCAGCTGCACCAGTCCAGTCCAATGGGCTCTACAAACCTGCTTCTTTGAAGTCTTCCCTCTTCTGTTGTTTTCTTGGGCTGTTTTTCTCCAGCAAGAGCTATTTCTTTCAACAGCTGTGTGAAGCTTTATCCACTCAGCAGGAGAATATCCAGGGCAATTCCTAAGTATCAGTGTCTAGCTGGTGTGGGTGGCACTAATGGAAGAAGGTACAGATCTGCCAAGGAAGTTTGTGGCCAGGCTAGTGCCTTTTTTTGAATATTTTTTGTGTGAATTGATAAATAGCTTTGGCTTGCAAGTGAGTATAAATATAAACTTCAGAGTGTTGAGAAATATGATACACACCGTGTCAGTGTCTGTGGAAAAATGAGGTGGAGCCCAGCTGTTATGTAGTAATTTCCAAATACTGTATGCTGAGGCTTTTGCTCTTTCAGTTTAAGAAGCTTTGCAAGGAGAAAGGCCTAGCAAGGGAAAGGGAGAGCCCAGGGTAATGGACTTTCTTTGAATTCTGGTAGTTCAAATAGTCCCCTTCATTTCTCTGTATGAGGTATACATAGGTGTGAAGTGAGGAATTGTAGCCCAGGGACTGACCTGTGAATAGGAAAGGTTAATTTCCCATCCAAAGGGGAAAAAATACTTAGGATAAGAAAAGATAGTATTTGGTAATGGTAGGCAGGTAATGCAATATGCATGGCCTATGCAATTACAATCAAGAGAGTATTCTGTTAAGTACTGTATAATCAAGTAGTAACAGACAATCCACTCTTCATAAGACTAAAGGATAAAAAGATAGAAGAATTATCCTAACTTTTTATAAGCATAAAATACAAATGTTGGACAAATTACCAATTTTATATGGCTAGGGAGTTGTGTGTGCATTTTCATGAGTTGAAAGTTAGGTTGCTTGAGTGGGAGCAACACTTTCTCTCTAAACAAAGCAGAAATTCAAAGCTCAAAAAAAAGTAGTCTTAGAAGTCGGAGACAAGTGGAGCTATGAGCTGAAGCAAGAAATCAAGTTTAATTGGTGTCATCTAGAGTGCCAAAAAGTGCATTTCATCTTCATCATCAATAGAGAATGAAAGAAAAGTAAAAGCCAGTCCAAACCTATTTGAAATAAAATACTTGTTTGGGGTCTTTACAAAGTGTGACTTCACTGGATTTGTTGTGTTCCCACATCTTGGCTTTCTGGACTCTGAAATCTCAGTAATGAGATGTTTACTGACATTCTTTTCAATTAGACCATTTCTCCTTGACTAGCAAATGTTATTCTGTTCACCTGATTTATTTTCAGGATTGTTTTTTCCCCTACTGACACAAGTCAGGTCTTTACAGGCAGGACTGACAGCTCTAGCAAAAACCCCCATATCACTGCAGCTTGTAAAATATGTTTTATTTTTTCTCTTTAAAAAGAGGTGGGGAAAAAAGTCAAAATTAGATTGAATGAAAATAGTCTGTTTCTAAAAGCCTTTTCCCAGGATTTTTTCATAATGTACCCTAAAAATCAGGGGAATACAGTGAATGTTGTGACTGGAATGTTTTACTGCATTTTGTGCTGACAGAGCAATCATCCTTGCTCTGCCTCCATTTCCTTATCTATCCTTGCAGCTTGTCAGGAAAATCCAAGTTGGTTTAAAACAGCAAGATGCAAGTTCTCAGCTCAGTTACATACTTTCTTTGGCAGTGTATGTGTTCTCTAGGAAAAAAAAAACAGTTTTATTGTAGACAAGCGTGACTGTCTTAGAAATAATTTGGTCTTTTAATAGTTTGGATACACAGATTAATTTTTGAATTTTCTTTCTTCCAGTGTCAGGTCTTTCCTTCCTCACCTTCAGGCTATTCTGGACTCTGAAAGCACAGGTAAGTGGGGATGAATCAGAAAACAACGATTCACTTCTTGTTCTAAGGCCGAGACTGAGAACTTGAGCTTTTGTTCTTTATCTGTTTCTCAAGTCACAGCATAAGCAAAAGGCCAAGAGCCTTAAAATCTGCTAAAACTGAAATAGCTAACTCCTTACTATCTCGCTGGGATTAGGCATGTCATCTTAGTGTAACTCCCAGGGCTTTGGGGATAAGAGCATTTCCTTCATTTCTGGAGGATAAAGACTGTGAAGTGCTGAAGGTCCATTGAAGTAAATTGACAAATTTTAGTCAAGTGAACATAAATCCGGATTTATCTCCTTTCCAAAAAAAACCCCACCAGAGTCAACACTCATGATTTATCAGTAGAAGTGCTGCTGCTGTTGTCCCCACTTCCTCAGGGTGGTGGCACAGTGGTTTCTTGAGGTGAGAGGCTCTGTGATGTCTGGACATTCCGTGCAGGTCTTCCTCCTCATGTCACCCCACACAACTGGTCTCCAGATCAAGAGGATTTCTACTGTAACAATAAAAGCTCTAGTTTAACAAAACACTTCTTGAGTGGGAGCCTGCTGAAATTTATAACCGTTCTGTGCTGAGAATGCTTTTATTCCTTGTGATCTGTTTTTCAATGCCACATGTGCAGACCTGGAATGGGAAAGGACATTGGCTGACATTGACATTACAAATTTAATTATTCTGGGACTTGCTGTTGTTTCTCTTCTTCTAAATCATAGAGCTGTCATTGCTTGGCTGGGTGTAGTAAATAGTGCTGTGGTTCTGCAGCTCGTGTAGTCTGCTCTGACTCATAAACTGCAAAGGAAAAATTGAAATGGGTGAATATATTTAAATATTCATTAGAGCTGACTTCAAAAATTAGAATTTTTCTGAATAATCAGAGTTAGAGTATTAATGTGTATTTATCACTATGGGTGTGTTGTTGGGCACTTAACTCCCATCAGGGATATTTTCCAACAATTGCATCTTGTTTTGGCCCTTGAAGATGAAGGAGCTCTCCCTGCTCTGGAATAGTAAATGTCTGCAGGGATGATCCTTGCCTCAGCAAGGAGGGGTGGGAGGGACTTTACCACTCCCCACAGGTGTGGGATGTGGGGCTGACACCATCCTTAAGGAGCTCCCATGTGGCAGAAAGCAGAGTCCCCTTCTCTGCAGCACGGGGGCTGAGGAGCCTTGGAACAGCAGCATTTCAAAACCTTGGTGCTTTGGACATTAAGCTGATGTCTAAGACCTTGGGGGGTACAAAAGGAGCAAAACCTTCCATTTCATGAATATTCAAATTATTCTTTTTAGCTGCAGCTAAACAAAACCTCTCAATTACAGAAATACAGGAAAAAGAAAATACCAAAGAGAAAATAATAAGAGAATGCTGGAATGAATGACAGGTTGTTAAAGAATGACTGAATCTCCAGAGTTGTTTTTAACAATGAAGTTTGTTTACAAAGACACGAAGGAAGGATTGGGAAAACAATGAAAAACTTCTGGTAATGTTGATATAAGAGTGTGTAGGTAACATGCCATGGTGAGATGCATGCAGATCAGAGGGTATGGTCATTAGAAGCTGCTCTCATCTGTCTAGTCCTCTCCTGTCCTTGAACTGCACTTTTGTAAGGGGGCTGGAACAGCCCTCTGCTATATTGGAAGTTATGGTGTTCAGCAGTAGAAAGGTGAGGAGGATGTTCCTTGAAGAGAACAAGTCAGTGTCCTGAAAGGAGTGTCTTCCAGGAGAAAAATCTGAGAGGACTACATCTACACAACTTAAGCAATATTTAAGGAGACACTTAACAGTAGTCTGTAAAGATTACAAGGTTGCAGACATGAATGGGGGGGATAAGAATTTTATATGAAAGTCCAGAGGATGTCAATTAGTACTTTGAAATTAAACAAGGGGAAATTAATCTAAGTAGCTGCATAATCATGCTCTCTGATAGATTATGGAGTGAAAATTCTTTTTAATTAAAAGTGCTGGAAGGGGAAAGAATTATTTTGATTAATTTTCTAGTTTGGGTGAACAAGTTAGAAACTGTTGAGTTGAAAATGACCAGTGTTATGGCTTTCCATGATTTAAACTTTAAAATTTTAACTATTTCTAGACTTATAAAAAGTTTAACAAAAGTGACCTGCATTATTCATAATTTTTGGGATTTTGCACCTTTTTTTAAGATTAATTGGAATGAGAAAACATCTCAAAAATGCATTTTCTTTCTACGATTTCATAATATTTTTGCATTGTTATTCCTGGTGAATTATAACCCATATCCCTAGTAACATTTTTGTATTCTTGTCTGTTTTGATATGTGATTCAATATGCCTCACTTTGATCCCTTTCAGACCCCTTTGTTTTCTCCCTGATCAGTGTTCTGTGTCATATTCATTTTGCTTTTGGTTTTTATCATTAAAATGACATTTTTCATCTTCTGCTTCACTGCACTATTGGGGACTTGCCACTTCTTTTACTCTCCCTTTCTGTTCTTACTCATGGCAAATGAAAAAATGAATCAAATCAAAATTCCTGCCATAGTTACCTACAAATCCTGCATATAAAATTTGGTTTGGAAAAGTGAGGTTTTGTGGCAGCATGGAGACACCTTGGTGTTCTGGTAATGCTTAAGAGAAAATTGAACATTTATATCCTTGGGAAAAGGTATTTCATGGCAAATTCTCAGCCACTGGAGTGGAGGGATCTGTGGCACTTTGGCTGAAGATCTGTTCTTTTGCTTTCTGGAGACACTTGTCATTAAATGAGCATAAGAGTAGAGTTTATCAAACCACATCTGCCATTTCTACATGAAAAAGGGAAGTCAGCTCTTCTGAGAAGGATCATTCTGGTGCTGTTCTCTGTCTGAAATGTCCTACAGAAGGTAAGTGCTCTGAGGAACATGGTGACAGACAGATCCAGTGCCCCTTTTATCTGGGTTCAGGCTTATTCTCTGCCTTTGTCTCTTTTTAACAAGGTTCAGACTCCTAAAATCTCAGTGTCTATAAGTCTGTACAAACAGGTTGTCTGATGGCACAACAGAACTCTGTTGGCTGTTTTCAATATCTCCAATGACATACTCCAAAACTGGATTACTTCCTCCTGGTCTGAAAATTGAAGGCAAGCAAAAAATTAAGACACTTACCACAAAGAAAATTTGAATCTATTGTGAAAATACCAGTCATCGTTTTGTCCTCATGCTTCAGATCTCTGTGGCTGTCTCAATAAATCTAAACTTATTGCAACAAAATTAACCCCAAAATCCCAGGAATCAATCTTTTATTATAATCTTTCAAAGTTTTTTTTTTTAAATTAAACTAAACCATAGTATATCTGTAAATCTGAGAAAATGTTGGTGAATTATTGAAACTTTGTCTCATGTTCATAGGAAATTAGCAAACTTACTGTCAGTTTTTCTAATTAAGGAGAAATTTAAGTCAACACATTGAAGCTGAAGAAGTTTTACAGCCATTTTGATTGATTCAGTTGAAATTCATTACAGGGTAATATATTGTTCTGTAGCAAAATTCATTACAATAAAATGTTACAAGGTTATAGGCTATTTTACAAAAAACCTCTGTACTAATTGGCTGAGAAGGCTGGGTTTAATCTATGTATTAGTGCACATAAACCGAGAAAAAGAGTTTAGTGAAGCATAGAAGCAGACTTTGAAACTGCAGTAGTATGAAAGAATATAGTAGAACAGGATATTAAATAATCAGAGATATAATATCTAGAAGAAATGTAATTTTGTGTAATTGCCAAAGTAGCACTTTAGGTCAAATAATGAACAATATTATAAAAGGATTAGTCTGACACTGTGTTCCAGTTCATAAATGACACAATTTACTGTTCCATAGCTTACATATTTTCTTAGGTGAGATAACACTTAATTTTCACCTCTCCCATACAAATCCTTATATTCATTCACCAGAGAAATTAATGTCTTGCCTTAGGGATTGTCTGAATTTTATATACCTGAATGAGTCAACAGTGAGGTTTTTTTTCGCATCTGTTTTCTATCTTGGTGTTTCAAAGGGGGAAATAACAGCTCTTCTGGATCTCCAAGTCAATTTACTGCAGGTCACATCCTGCCATAAGTAGCTCTTGGCCTTTGGAAACCTCATTGTATGTGTTTATTATTGACTTCATGGAATTATTTGCAGCCTGCCCTACCTCTCACACTCACTGTGAGCAACTTTGGGAGAATAAAATCACAAGGCATGTGACAGTTTTGTACTGAAATGAGCACCACTTTGGAGCTAACTCGTGCTTTACCTGTGTGATATTATTTGCTGCCATTATTCTCCATGGTGCTGCAACAGACCCTGGAGGAACTGCAGGGACTTGATGCCCAATCTCCCAAAAAGCACAGCAACTACTTGTACACATCAATAATGGTCAAAACTCTGTAGTATACATGGAGGAAATGGAGAGCAATGGGAGTATTCATGCCAAGTGCACTGAATCTGTGGCTCCATGATTGAAGACGTTTGTGTGGGAAATGAACAGTTCTGTAGTCCTGGTTCATAGTTGCCAGGTAACTGCTTTCAGAGAATCAGCAGAAAAAGAGTATGTTTTCTTAATACCTATTGAGTAGATCATTATTTTAGCTTTACCAGGAGCTAGTTTATATTCCCAAGTGATCCCACTGATTAGTACCACATACTGCACTAAGCAAGGTCTTCCCCCATATGTGAGCTGTCAAGAGTCAGTATTTTAGGTATAGGATATGTGAACATGACTTAAAATAATCATTAAATATTTATTCCTGTATTCTACCAAGCAGGAATACTGAAGCTGGGAAGAAAATCCACAGGATTTCCCTTTTTTCCTTTTTGTTTTTCTCCTCTCTCGTTTTGCTCTCTCCCTTTCCCTCCTGTCCCAGTTGTACACTCCATAATGGTGAAATGGTGAGAAACAGAAAAATTGCTGGAGGAAATGCCAAAAGTACAGGTAAAAATACATATTCACAGACTCAGAAGTAAAGGCTACAGACGGCCAGACTTTCCTTAGGGTTTAGAAAAATCACTGTTAGAAATACCAAGCTACAGAAGGGGCAGCTGTGGAATGTAAGAGTCGTAAAGGCATAAAAAATTGTGTCAAGTATGTGAGTAATAGAGGAAGAGCTTACATCACTGGTTTTTGAGTAATTTTCTGTTTTCATTCAGTATGCAGAACCCTGTCTGGTGAAGTCAAGACTGTGGATAAACATTTCTTTTTCCCTTGCTTACTTTCAACAGGCTGATGAGAAGCCATCCTCCCACACACAGAGGCCATGGGCTGTGAACCAGATTTCTCTGGAGCTTACAGAGAAAGAGAGACTCCTTTAGAAAGCAATCTAGTTCAGGAGCTTTAGTCATTAGCTTTTGCTGGACTGATGCCCCTCAGAGCAATTCCATGTTCTATTGAATTAAGAGAAAAACAACCCCAAAATATATCCACTGGTGTCTTTTATTAAGTTATGCAAAATACAGTATTAATTATGACACTGCATGCATTTTAGACAATATAAATGCAAGCCTACAGAAAATGTGACAAAGAAACCCTCAATTACTTTTGAGGTAGTATACAAGGAAAAATAGGAAAGCAGAAACACAGTGGATTAAAAGAACAAAATATTTGTATCACTTTGTGCATACATTAGTCACTCATAAATACATTTGTATGAAATAAGTTAAGATACAATTCCATTCTTGTTAAAAAATATACTTCTTCAAATTCACCGTTCTTGTTTGTTTTGATTTCACATGACATTTTATGGTATTTTATCAGGTGGGTTTATTTTTTTTGTCACTGTCACCATGATTTTACCCTTTTCCTCCAAGAATTTAGGCACAGATGGCCTCATGCACAAAAATAAATAAGAAACCTGCTTGAAGGGAAAAGAATTCTGCTCAAATAGTTTAGGATAGTCTAATAAATACACTTTTGTTTATAAAAATATTTCAGGTTTATAAAAGAGGGGAGGGGACCGTCTCCCATGTGGAAAGGATGTCAAGTGAAAAGTGCTGTATAACATTTTTGAAGAGATTTTGTTTTAAACATATAGTACCATTATGAATATATATTTTATAATAATCCTGTTTCTTAGAACCTTATTGTTCTCTAGAAGTATCAAATGCTCTTTTCTTCCTTTTGTTTGCTGTCTTATTGCAGTTTGGGGAGACGCCTAGTTCAGAAGGGTTCCGTAAAGCTGTGCTTTTGTAAGGCTGTCCTTCCGACTCAGACCAGTGCTCCCAGTCCGCTGAAACTGTGGCTGTTTGCTGTGAACACCCGAATGGCTCCCTTGATCCATGGAAGACTGGTGGATTTCTGTAGCCTCCACTGAGCTCTGATTGAGTGACTCTGCTGAGCTGTTGGGGCTCACGTCCACGTACTCTCTTTTCAATACTGGGCTATTTTCCATGTTTTTGCTACTGCATAACTGGACAGTGATCCTTTCGTTTTTTTGGTCTCTCGATTCTTTTGTTTTGTAAGTGGGCAATTTGTCCTGTTTACAGCTTGTGCTGATGTCAATGTTCAGGCCACTGTCTGTTCTCAGGAAGCAAGAATCCACAAGTCTGCTTTGGCAGATGTCGTCTCCCTCTGAGCAGCTGTCTGCTTTGTAACTAGCATAGATGGGGCTTGTTCGACTGTCCCCCTTCTTGATGGGGCTGCTGTAGTACTGCTCTGAGAAACTGCAGGGTGACAGCCTGCCAGCATTCCTGTAGGAGTACGCTCCAATGTCCTCCACGCTCAGCTGCCTCCATCGCCCTGGCAAGTCTTCTTCTGAGAGGTGGGTGCTCCTGCACTCGTTCCTCATTTTCTGGTTTGCTAAAGCTTGCTGTGGTGCTATGGCTGAGAAATGAAAAGGTTCGTTTGCATATGGAGGCAGAGACCTGGTGAAAGTGGGTGAGTTCTCATTGTCGTCAGCAAGCTCCATGTGCTGTGCAGGTTTGGGCTTGGCAAACCTGGGGCTCCCCTGGTGCTCGTAGCCCGCGGGTGACTTCCTCTCAAACAGCTCGTCTCGGTTGCTCATGTAGATCGCTTGCTGGGAGGCTGTCAGAGTGTTGGCTTGGGCGTTCTCCTTCTCCTCAGACGTGACACTGAAGCTGGAGTAGGAGCTGGAGGTTGGCAGGGAGGTGATGTACTCTGGGAAGGCTTCATGGGAGAAGCTGGAATGGAAACCGTCTTCTTCCACAGTGCTGTCCGTGGAGTTTTGGGACCGCAGGAAGCCCACGTCCTTCACCTGTGTGTCCACACTCTGCCTCCTCTCCCTCCTCCTCTCCTCGGGGCAGTAAAGGGCCGTGTCACTGCAGTAAATGTCGGACTTGTACTGGGGCCTTTGTCCCACTTTTCCAGCAGAGTCCTGAAAATTGAGATCCCTCGTAGATGGGCTTGACAAGTGTGAGGACAAGCTGTTTGGGTCTGGTTTTTCCAGTACTTTGGCAATGACACAAGTGGGTATGGTATCAGCATAAGAAGTGTGGCACAAGGGGACAGAAAGGCTGCACCCGTGTTTTTCCAGGTGGATGCTGACTCTTTCCTGAAAGTCAGTTGGCAACTGCAACATAAAGAGATGGCAAGGAGAAAGGGGGAAAGGATACATGTTAATAGAGGTGTGAGATGAGTGCTGTTTGTGACATTACATAGCTCACCATACCATAGGTTCTTTGGCTAATCTGATGGCCACAATCTTTGTGCATTTCTGGAAACAAATGTAATCAAATGGCTTTTGTTTGTTTGCTTAACATCTGCACATCTTCATCTGCTTTCACTCACAGATAACACCGTGAAAATGAAGCTTCCTTCCAAATTAATTCAGGTTGGATAGGAACGATCACAGAATTGCTCAGGTCAGAAGAGGCCTCTATGTTCATCAAGTCCAGCCATTAACCCAGCACTTCCAGGTTTATTTTGTTGATAAATATAAAGTATGTACTAAACAACAATCTTTAAATGGCAGGTATGGAATTACAGCCTACAACAACACTTTCCAGACTGTGTGCTAGAGTGTGATTTGCAGGTGGTGTGGGTGTGCAGAGTTCTCTGCAGCAGTGAGGAAAGAGGAATAGATCAGATCTATTTTGTTTTTCTTTTGCCTTTCCTCGAGCTCCTCTTGCCTACAACCCCAGCCAAATTGGCTCCTGCCCTCCAGCATCACCTTTGATAAACAATGCTGTTTTAAGATGCAGAAAAGATGACTGACACTTAGAGAAGTGGTGCTGGCTGCTGTGACAGGATTATGCCTGTGCTGGGAAGAAGCAGATCAAGCTGGCTTCCTTGCCCCTTCAGTCGGACACTGCTTGTCAGATCAACCATCCACATAAGCCTCAACATGTCCTAACACACTGACAGAAATAAGCACTGAGACCTGTATTCACACTGTGATTCCTGGGACGGAATTAATCAATAAGTCTGTTATATATCAGAAATCATATAGGTTTTTTTTTTAGAAAGTCAGGATCAGGGCTGTGGATGGTGGTTTCACCTGCCATTCTGTCATGTGGATTCGAAGAAAGAGAGAGAGATGACATTCCTTGGTGAAGCCTACTCAGGTGAAACCTACCAAGCATGCTTTCCTGTCAAATTTTATCTGCCTTGCTCACTTCAGATCTCTATCAATGATCAGACAGCAATATGAGAGAGATTGTCTCTCAGTATTTCTTGTTGGAAATCAGAATTCATGTTTGGAATAAGTTTTGAGTTTTTGATTGTGATAGCTCTTTGATATTTGTGTTGACTTATGCCACTTGGGAATTTATCCCTTCAGTGATGGGCTGAACTCTGATTTACTCAGCACTTTCTTTTTATAACTAGAAATCAAGCTCCTCTTTACAAAATAATCAGTGGTTAACCTTATGACTTTAGCAATCTCATTTGTCCCTTAAATTTGTACCTCTAGAGGAGAGAACACTACAAACACCTGTAGTTGTTCCCCTAGCTTTTATTTTTGGCAAAGGAAATTTAAGGTGCCTGCTCCTTGTCATGGCCTCACAGTTTGCAAGATATGGAGATCCTCTTTTAGCTTCATTGGGAAGTTTTTAAAGCTGGTTTAATCCCCAAACCCCACTGTGTTCAAAATATGGCATGTAGTGAAATGGCATTCTTGTTATTTGTAGTAGGACGAGTGTTTTTTCAACCAACAGACCTTCCAGGATATTTTGGATTAATCATTATGCTGCTAATTAACTCATATGTCTTCCATTGGAAATAAATGATACTGCCAGTCTGCTGGCAGACAGCAACATTAGTCATAGTAAGTACAGATGCAACAAAGATTGAATAAACAGGTTGTAAAATAGGCCTGGTGTAAATTGCCATAGAAATGAGGAAAAAAACCCACATTTAATTTAATGTGAAAATGCTGTATGGGGCAGCTCTTATTTTAGTGTTGTATAGCACCACTGCTTGATCTATTTTATGTATGTTATTAAAATTATGAAATGTGTTAAAAAGAACATTATTTTGTGGGCATTGCACTGGAAATGGGAATTACTAAAATGATACTGCTATCACATTACTATATTGTACTACAGTTTAGGTTTCTGGATGACACACAATAGTTTATCAGGCAATATTTGCATTTGTTAAGAATTTATTGGCTGTGACAGCACATTCACTCTTGCTAAATTAATAAATTCTTGGACTTATGAGTGGAGACTGCCTATTTAACTGAGTATATGACAGTCTGGGAAATTGTGGGGATATCTCACATTTGTGATAGTTCTCTGCAAATAAACAATTAAATGCTTTTAAGGTCCTAATTAGAACAGGTAAAGTGCTTTCCAGTGAGTAATGTCATGATAATTCCTCGATACAATCTGCTAAAGTAAGTCAGTTAACAGGAAAAAATAAACAAGATAATGGTTAATTTGGAAGTTCTGTCTCTCTTCCATAAAATCACTGCCTGTTGTTGCAGAAGAATCTTGCTCCATCTTTATTTATCAGGGTAGTTCAGTGCTCTGAAGCCGTCTACTGACTTAGAGATGGTTTGTACATTCCAAATTTAATTTGGGGAAATGTTGGCCTGATGGGACTGATGAAGGAAAGGCTATTCTCTGTAACCTTCACTGAAGCAATACATGTGAGGAAGGTGCTATTGCTTTGTGCAGGGCCTGGATCCCTAAAGAACTGTCTTGTTTACTGAGATAATATTTACCTCCCCTTTAAGGAGCCTATGTCTCAAGGCTCGTTTCCTTGGAAGCGAGGATTATTAATTAAAGTTTACACCTTGGAAATCAATCATTCGGTGCTCTGGTTTCTTTAGAAAAAGATATTTGTTCTGGCAGTCCATTTTAAAATTCGGGTTTGGAAACTAGCTGGGCTGGAAAATAGCTTCAGGAGGGAAATTGATTATATCAGAATCTCTGACGCCTGTAACTTGTCATTTCCCTGCTCTCAGCCCACTGCTCCTGCACGGCATTTTGCATTCTGGAGTTCACAGCACTTCGGTGTTGCTGAAACCTTTGTTTTACAGGCAATCAGTGCAATAGGGCCCATTCCACTGGATAGGAGAGGTTCGGGGAAAGAGCTTCAAGCTCCACCGGGGGCTGGGATTTTGTCAGCACCTCCCTCGACTGCACAAACACCAGCAGGTGCACAAAGCCTCCCTGGCATAAGGGGTGTGTGGAGAAATAAAAGCCTTGAGGGCAAACAAATCCTGGAACCGATACATGCAAAATAACCTGTTTTCCATACAATATTTGTGCCATTGAGCAAGTTTGGTCACATTACCTCTGAAAGTTTATGTGCCCTGTCATAGTTCTTGCTGCACTGGAGAAGCTGAGCAGCTAAATTGCAGTCCTTCCTGTAGAGCTCCTGGAAAATACAAAAAATAACCTCTACTTTACGGTTTGCAAAGCGCTTGTGGCTTTCAGCCTTTCTCCCGTGCCTGATCAATCTTTTCAAAATGCACTTTGGGGAGATTTGTAGCGTGCTTTAATTTCTAAACAAATTAAGATGCTTTGTTGTTTCTTGCACAGTCCAGAGAGATTTCCCCCTTTGTTCTGTGAGGGCCGATAAAATTACTAAGAATAAACTTTTGAGACCTGTTACAACAGAACAGTAATCTGCATTTCAGAAGATGCATACTTACCATTAAGAACTGAATTTTATACTGTTAACATGCATGGTACTGTGCAGGCTAAAAATAATGATCTTTTAAGCAAAAAAGAAAAACGGGGTATTATCCAGACCAGCACTAAAACACTACTTTAGAAAGTACTAAAACAATCTTATGAGACTGTGGGAGAAATTATTTACAGAAATATACATTGTGTTGTTTTTTTAAAAGGGAGACTCTTTCTCCTTTTTATATTTCTTCATGGCTCCTGGCTCCTTTAATATATTGCAGAATGCAGCTATAGAAATATATTAAATCTCACTGCAAATATTTGATGCTACAGAACAAAATATTTTCACTGGGCAAGAAATTACCAAGAGAATTCCACACAGGAAAGGAGAGAATTTAAGCAAGCTTCTTATACTATCTTTGTATTGAATGGCTCCCACAGTCTATTTAATGGGAAAATTCAGCACACAGATTTGCCCTTCACCTAAATTTAATTTAGCACACATGGCTCTGTAACTATATCCTTCAACCAGTATCTCTGGCTCCCTGAAGGTAAGAGTTGTGTTTTGTTTTTCCTTATGTAGTTGCATTAACACCAAGGTTGGCTTCAGAAGTTGACTTTATAGGTGGGCAGAGATGAAATATAAAAAGAATAAAAATGGGCACTGGGCTGTGTTAATCTGTAAAAATTATTATGTGTTCATAGACAAAAGGTGTGGAATACTGATATAATTTGGATTTTTTCCTCATATTAATGTTATAATTTTATTGCATGCCGATTTTTATGGCTCCATTAATTCTCTTAAAAACTGATAAAGAAATTTTCTGTGAAAAAGATATTTCCTCTGTTTTAAAATACCTTAAAAGGTATTCTGTAATAAGAGATGCAACAAGATGTTCTTGTGAGTCCTTGAGGGACACAGATAGTTGTCCTGTGAACATTAGTTCATATATCTTCATGTTCAAGGACCTTTAGACACTTTTGTTTTGCAATTTCTTTCTCTGTCTTTGTGAAATTTTATACATGCCCCTTCTGCCTCAAATCTACTGGGGGGAAATTAATTTATGTAGGTCTTAAATTTTATATTAGGACACACTATATTCATTCCTGAAAAAGAACCCAAGAATTCAATTTAGAAATAAAATCTGTTACACGTGATTTTGATATGTTGCACGCACATTAAACCAAATATATATTGCTGTACAATGTATAGCACAGACAGGTACCCAAGTCCCATATGGCATTTCCAGGCACACAAAAATGATCTTTCTCCAGAACCTAATCCTTTCTTCAAAAGCTGTGTGCCTCTCTTTCTGCGCAGAGGTTGTCATGGAGAGTACGAAAAGCATTTCTGACACTTTATTTTTAGCAGCTTTAAAAATTACTACAGAAAAATTACATGTGAGCTACATGTGCCACGTGTACTTTGTTCTCAAGCTGCTGGGCCAAGCCATGTGACTGGAGTGACTTTCTCTCCTTTAGTGTTTGCCTGAATGGAAACCAGCCATATCTGTGGCAACCAGAACAATAACCAGCAATTAATGCCAGAAGTGTTTCCCACAGTTTAAAATATGTTTTTGTATCAAAAGTGTCATTTTACATTTCTGTCAGAAGAAAGAGAAGAAAGAAATATTGCTGAGACAAAAACATTCTCCCCACGTTGGATTCTTCAGTTTATCACTTCTGTACTTACTAGGTAAAATATTAGTGGTTTGTTTCATAGTCCTTTATTTTAAAATGTGGAACATAACCTTTACTCCTATTAGTGATACTACACATATTCACAGATTATCCTGAGCTAGAAGGGACCCACAAGGATCATCAAGTCCAACTCCTGGCCCTGCACAGCACCATCCCCAAGAGTCACACCATGTGCCAGCAGAATTGTCCAGACACTTCTTGAGCTCTGTCAGGCTTGAGGCTGTGAGCACTTTCTGGAGAGCCTGTTCCAGTGCCCAGCCACCCTCTGGGAGAACAACCTTTTCCTGATATCCAACCTAAACCTGCCCTGACTTAATTTAATGCAATTTTCTCAAGTCCTGCAAGGGCAGAACTTTGTCCCTGAATCAAGCTCAAGTCTGAAGAAGTAGTACTGTTATTTGAGGCCTCTGGACCATATTCTAATGCTCAGAATAAAACTATGAATACTGAAAATTCTTCAAATGTGGGCTCAAACCTCCATGAAGTAGTATAAATGCATGCATGCTTAAAGGGAGAGTTCTGCAATTTTTTCCCACCTCTATTTTAAATCAGGAATAACTCCACTGATTTCAGCTGAGTTAGTCTGGAGGTATACCTGTGCTTCCAAAACCTGGATGTAGCCCATTACTTTAACCAGACTCCATTACTTATAGCTGTGAGAGTTATGAAGTAACTCTTCTTTCAACTCAACTTCTATAAAAGTGAGAGGTCAGACTGGGACCTTTTTGTTTCAGTTGGAAAGCTGTTAATTGCACAGGCAGAGTTTACATCAACAGGCATTTTAATGAGATCAAATGCTCCCAGCTATGATTAAGAGTTCATGTGAAATATGGGAAGATTGAACATAAGATGCTGGAAAATAAGTGCTAACAGAAGCATGTCTTCTGTACATGAATTTTTTATTAAATGTGGAAGGAAAGGCACAATAATGAACTAAATGCCTACAATATTCCTCTCTTTGCTGTCTTTGTAGGTTTGTCTCAGGAAGGATTTAATGAGCTTGTTGCCAGCTGCACTACTCATACCATTTTTCAGCAGTGTTTAATGAGATGGAGGGTGACAATTGCCAGAGATGTTCCCTGTTTTGTCCCACACAGAGACAGGTACCTTTTTATAGATGAACAACTGCTGGGAAAAGCCTGGCTCCTGCTCCCTGCAGGAGTGGTCTGAGTGACCAGGCTGGGTCAGTCCTGCCTTCTGCTAGAAGAGCTTGCTTGTGCTGGGCTTTTTGGTGAGCAAAGACTGAAAGATCAAAGAATTGCAGGAAATGTAGGGCTTTAGACTGTGCCTAAAATCCTTCTGATGAGTCCCCACTCCATACAGGTGCTTGCACCAGTTTGCTATACTGATGGCAAAATCAATGTGGGAATATTGCCATTTCTTAGAAATTTTTTTCATCACTTTCAGGCTAGACATAAGGAAAAAAAAAATCAATGAAAACTCTCACCACAACTTCATAGCATAAGGAGAGCTGGATTTACAAAATGATGGGAACAAGCAAACATAAATTTTAACTGTTGAGGTGACAAGTTACATTTTATACAAACATAAAATATTATTTTACAATTTCATGGGAAGTGTAAGACCTAATTTGTTTCTGAATATAATCTCAAAATGAATACAGTTGCATAGTTAAATACTTACATTGTCTTCTGACAACTTATCTATAGTCACCTTGGCTTCTATTAAGTGATTATTGAGTGCAATTATTTCATGGCTCAAAGCCCGTTTTTCCTCTTCGTAATGTTGACCCTGTGTAGAAAATGGAGTAGTCAGTGTTTTTCCTACAGTCAGAATATTTCAGATAAAGACCCACAGGTTGATGTCATTTTCAAATCCAGAGAAAAGCACAACAGACAAACATTTCTTTTTTCTTTCTTCCCCCCTCCCCCCACTTATTTATTTTCTCCATTATTTTGCTATTTGTACTTAGGAGATGGGGTAAAGTCCTTTAGCAATATGGAGGTCAGATTGAGCTCACATTAGGAACCTTCACAAAAGGCTCTAGTTAGCCTGTGCAAAAGCACTGTATGGAGCATCAGCCAATAGATCCCTTCTTAGTCACAGGACAGGGTGTCTAACATGGATGGGACTGGAGCTGCTCTTTTACTACAAGAATGTTTCACTTATGCTATTCCCATCCTCATAAGGAAGGAAGAACAATATTTAAAAAGAAAAGCAGTTGTGTTTGAGTCAATTTCATTTTAGCTGTTGACCGTTCTAGCTAATTTAAAAGCCCTGATTAAGGTTGTTCATTTCTCAAGGTGAATGTTTACCTGATTGCAGAGTTAACACTCATTACCAGAACACAACTCACTGTGGCATATCAGGAAAACAGTCTGATTCAAATTTCTTTCTGCCCACTAATTTAATCTTGTTACCAGTAGGATATAACTCTTTATTATAAATGCAAAGGAATCAGTGGAAAAAATGAAGTGCCACTGGCCCTTCCCACATTTTGTCTCATTTTGATAGTGTTTATTGTAGCGCTTCTCATATCAAAAATCATTGTGTACCAGTCATTTATAACCCTGTGTCCAGCCTTAAATTGGTGTTAAAAAGTATGGTAGCTTCTGAGTGCTCTGAGATCAAGGCATCTTCTGTGCACTCAGAGCTGCAACAACAAGGTTTGAAAATTATCTTGAGGATCTTTTAGAAAGGTGCATTGCTATAAGAGCAGAAAGTAGGGTAAACCCTAATGTACATCTGTTTTTTCAGTGAACTCAACCAATGACAAGTTCACAGTCTCAGTGGTGCTGAGCAATAGGACAAGAGGCAACAGGTGGAAACTGGAACATGGGAAGTTCACCTGAATATGAGGAAGGAATTCTGTACTGTGATGGTTGCTGAGGAATGGAGCAGGGTGCCCACAGAGGCTGAGGAAATATTAAATATCTCCCTGGACAAAATTCTGAGTAAAGTGCTCCAGAGTACCCTGTTTGAGCAGGGAGATTGGACTAGATCTCCAAGTGGATCTAGTGGATCCACTTCACTAGAAGTGAAGTGGTCCTTTCTAACCTCAACCATTCTGTAATTCTGTGAATGTCACTTCCCATTTTTAGTTGTGAAGGACTGAAATTTCCTAAATGTCATATTGCCAGGGTCACACAAAAATCTTCTATCAACACACACTTGACATTGTCAGCTAATTGACAGCAATGGGAATTGGGTGTTTTGAAGTCCAAATGAGTATCAAGGTTAATTATCCAGCTGCAAAGCACCAGCCTGTATTAAAGGAGGGTGATTAAATTGGAAGTGGCAGCTCTCATCCTAGGCTGCTATTTAAAGAAAAACACCTTCTCAAATGGTCTAAGCAAACGCACAGCTTGCTTTAAACTGTGCAGATATGATTGAAGTGTCTTTGTGAAGGTCTGGACTGGCCTATTTTAGTGCCAGTTTTCTATGGACTGTCTGTTCCCAGCTGCTGCCAGCCCTCTGTCCTGACAGTCCAGCTGTGTCTGGAGGCTGGTTCAGGCTTGACACCTCTCCCCTCCTTGTCCCCATTGATCAGGCATTCCTGCCTGGGGACTACCTCACCGAAGGCCAAAGTGCAGCTTTGAGAGCTTGCAAGGCTCCAACCTCACTGATTTTAACCAGACACAGGGCTGTGTTTTTTAATTAGGCAGATTAACGTGGTTTTATAGGGGACCCTTAACTCTCATTGATTTTATAGTGAACTAAACAACCAGGCACTTTGTAAACCTCCTGGCCATCTGTGCACCTCTAAAAATCCATCTCCTTTGAGACTGTGGCTGAAGATTACATTTTCAGAGGTATTTAGCTGTGTAATGAGGTAGACAAGTGACTACCTAAGTACCAGCAAAAAATATGTCCCCTTGATTTTCTAAGTCATTTCATGCTTTTGAAGGACCCAGGTCCACTGAGTACAGACATAATCTTCCAAATAGCCATTTGTATGGAAGATTTTATCAGTCCTTGTATGACAAGTTGTCATGCCAGGACAGCTGATTTGTAGAACTCTGTTGCTCTAAATCTCTCTGATCTCAGTAACTATTGCTCTTGCTTAGCCAAATGGAACTTTACCATTCTATTTTGCAGTTCAGAAGAGAATATCTGATTTACAAGTATCAAGGATAAATCCTTGAGAATATCAAGGATTTAGAGTTTTCAGAAGAGAAACTAATAAAAGGCAGCAGATTTAGGCGTTGGAAGCACTACTTTCCACTTTATCTGAGTAATGCTGAATCTGGCTGAATTATGATTTCATTTTATTTCACTTATGATAACATGGATGATGTTCTTCAGACTTTGTATCTGCTGAGATGTGACTTTAAAAGATATTCTATATTTGTTGAACTGTAAAACTCTCTTCAGCTGGAATTTATACTATATAGTTCAGCAGGTGAACACCAAAGTAATAAACACCTCAGTAGTGCTGTGGAGAAGAGGGAATAAGAAGGGAAGGCCAGTCCCAATCTTCTCCATTATTATTAGTTCACATGTTTCTCTTGAAATCAGTGTCCTTGACATGAGCAGAGTCTGTTTCAATGTGGCAAAAAAGCTAGGCAGGACACTAAAATCCTTTGGCATATTGGCCACACACTGTGTGTCCATCTTTGGAAGTTCAGGGCTTCAGCCAGACGTTCTTGTGGTGCAGTGGTGGCAAGAAAAGGACAAAAGGCTTAATCCTGACACCACCTATGGGAGAACAGTGCAGCTGGAAGAGACAGTGTGGTGGTGATGGATCAGTGCATTAGAAGGATTGTGGGTCACTGGGGGCTGCAGCTTTGAGCACTCCAGTTGCAGTCAAACAATCATATTTTCAGCATCAGATTGTCAGAGAGGCATGAAAGAAGGATGAGAATCATAATATCAGTGCTATGATCATGAGTTACAAATAAAAATGCCTATTTTACTTGTAACCCTTTTGGCAGATCCCTCTATTTCTGGTAGCTTATAGAAGCTTGGTCCTCCTACTCTTCCATAAGGCTGGTGACCCCTCCTCCCTTCTTTTGGCACTGCTTTCTGCTCTGCAGGTGCTAATACCCTATCTCTCAGAACTCGTAGTGAATTAAATCAGTGGTGTTATTGATATGCCAATAGCTTGCAGCTGGGCTGAGGGTTCCTGAAGTCCACTCCAAAATGCCTGAGCTACAGACTGCAGTGGGCTGAGTGGCTGGTGGATCCTTGTTCAGAAATCTTTGTTGAGTCAGCTCTGTGCATCTTCTGCCCCCCTCATCCCTTGACATGGAGCCAGCACACAAGAATACAGCTCTGTAGTGTCTGACTAACACAAGAGAAGTACAGTCATGTGCCCACATCTGAGTCAGACCAAATTTATTCTGGTGGGTGACTCCAGCAATCACAGCACCTAGGCTGTGGTGCAAGGCTGCACCTTGCTCCTATCCTGGATTTAGCATGGCCCTCAGTGCTTCCTTATGAGATCTAAGGAAGGGATTGAATACCTGTTCCTAACAAAGGAACCAAATTATATAATTTTAAAAAATATAATCTCTGTCTGGAACCTTGGGGCCTTCATTATAATTTGTATCTATCACAGTCAAAACATCCCTCGTTTATTTATAAATTCATAAAAGTATAAGTTGATGCTTTCAAAAGTGTTGCCATCTAGTCCCTACATCTGTAATCTGTGATATAAGTGGGGTGAAAAGAATTTTGGTTGATTGATTCAGCATGAAATAATTAATAGATAAGTGTATTTTTAAAAGTAGCAAAAGCTGGATGAAAATATCTGCTTATCTTGCGTATTAGTGGAGCCATAAAGGTCCCTACTCTAGTCCTTCAGCAGAAATGGGCAGGCTAAAGGCTCTGTCTCTCTCTGGCAATGTTTCAGCCTCCCTTCATTGCTTTCCAGCAGCCGGAGGGTGTCCTACCATGAAGCAGTGTCAGCCTGTTAGTCAAGGCTTGGCTGCTCCCTGTCCCTGCTGTCCTGCGGGAGCTCTGATGTGTTGAGACCTTTGGAAAGCAGCCTCAGATCTGCAAATGGGAAGTGCTGGTCTTGGAAATGTCAGGCTTTCCAAACATGGCAAAGTAAATCTTGATATTCCTGTAAGGAACATTTCTGTGGATACAATTTCAATGCTACGGTGACAATAATGTAATGGTAGCACTGACCAGCAAGGTATTAGTGACCAGCATCATTCCTTTGGAAATACTTCTTAATAAGTAATGCCCAAATGAAAGACAGAAAGCGAGGGAGAGACTTTTTCTATTAAAAAGGCCACCAGAGTGATACTAGTATCCCATCCTGAATGCCCTGACAGGCAATGACTACAATGTTTTTGGCTGAGGATACAGGCAGAATTTTTTTCTCTTTTTTCTCTACTACTCTGCTTGTCCAGGAGGAGCACAACACTCTGACAGGAGAAATTCTCCACCTTTGTGGACCAATGTGACACTGTTAACTCAGTACTTGTCCCCTAGACCAGCAGTCACAATCTTTTCAGTGCTTATGCTTTAAGGTATCTGCTAAGAAAATGCAGGGTGTTTATTGTTCTGTGGATTGTAGTCAGCAAACAAGTGCTGACTATACAAGTGGGGATATTCTTTCAAAATAAAGTCTGTGTGTTTTATGGTCATATTTTATAACCTCATTGAAATCATCTTGTGAAGAACTGAAGTGAGCAGTTGAAGATAATAAATTGGGAGGAGTGTTTGGTACAGCAGTGGGTGGTGCTGCCCTCCACAGGGACCTCACAGGCTGGAGAAATGGCCTGAGAGCAATTAATGAATTTCAACAAGGAGAGGTGCAAAATCCTGCACCTGGGGAGGAACAACCCCTTGCACCAATGCATGCTTAGGGCCACCCAGCATACCCTGCAGCTTTTCAGAAAAGGTTTGGGAGGTCCTGGTGGAAACCATATACTGGAGAGAGTCTATGAAATGGCCAGGAAGATGATTAAGGGATTGGGGCATCTGTGTTCTGAGAAAAGACTGAGAGAGCTGGGACTGTTTAGCCTGGAAAAAACACAGCTTGAGTGGGATCTCATCAAATGTGGATAAATATCCAAAGGGAGGTGCAAAGAGGACAGAGGCAGGCTTTCTTCAGAGGTGTCCTCGACAGGACAAGATGCAATGGGCACAGTACCAGGAACATATGAAACTCACACAGTGCCATCTGAACACAGAAAACTCTTTTAACTGTTGAGGGTGACTGAGCACTGAAAAAAGTTGTCCAGAGATATTGTGGAGTTTCCACTCCTGGAGATATTAAAAAAACTCTGGACGTGGTCCTTGATGACCTGCTGTAGGTGTTCGAGCAGGGAGTTTGAAGCAGATGATGCCCAAATGTCCCTTCAAACCTCAAACATTCTGTCCTTCTGTGAGTTCTGTAATGTATGGCTACCACATCTCACTGGACTGCTGTGATAACTGGGGTGGTTATGATATGATAATTTAAATTTCTGTTATTAGCAAATGCTGATATTTGCATATAAGTAAATGCTCTTATTGTTATGGAGAGATGATTTAGTAAATAATTAATACATCTCTAGGTCCTAATAAAATCGAGAACAAGGACTATGGTACAAGTTCACTTATGTTTTTCCCTGGTATTCCATCAAGACTTCAAACAGACTCCAGATTTGACTTGGTGCATATGAATGCATGTCTTCTGGAGTTAGTGATGCAACATCTAGTTATTGCTGATAATTACAGCAATCATGGAGGACACGAGTGTGCTATCTATCACAAAGAAAGGGCCCCCAGCTGCCCTGTGCATTCTCAGTGACAGTTCAATGACAGCACTTCAGTGATGAGCGAGGATTAATTTGTTTTACAGCATCTGTCCGTACATATCTTGTATTCTGGTGAAAAATTAATAAAAGCAGCCATTCTTTATGGAGTGGAAGATTGGGAGATTATTCAATGGTGTCTCCCACCAGGTGTAGAGACTTTTCAGTGTTGCAGAGGGTACTAATGTGGATAATTTCAAGCTTAGGTGCACTCTTCTTCCCAGGCAGTTGTGTCATGGTCTCAGCTGAGCAAGGCAGTGCCCAAACCAAGGGACCTTTTATCTTGTAAGCAGAGTCTTAAATAGAAACATATGTGGTGGTGGGCCTGGCTAGGCTGGAGTTATAGCCAGCAAGGTAAACAAAACAAGAATGAGAAATGTGGTGGAAATAAAACCTTTTTTCCTCCTGTAATTCTGAAAGTTAACAGCTGCTCTATTTACAGTACTTCCCTGCAGACCATATGCATAACTTGTTTTATCAGTTGGCTCATAAAGAAGCAAAAGATGATTTAGATTTGCAGGAATTACTGGGTATTCTCTGCAGTAATTCCTGATTTTAAGCATTTTAATTTCTGCTCTGCAGATCTTCATGTTTTTGTGGCAGATGACGTGTTTGTCTTTGTGCCTCTTTATGGATGCTCTGTGTGAGTTTATCTGCCAGTAAAGAGCAGTGGATATCCCCTACTCACACTCACTTGCACCCATGGGCAGAAACTGTAATAAAAAGAGTGCACTGACAAGATCAGAAGAGCAAATACTAATGAAAGACTTTTGAATGAATATGGAGACTGTATCAACTAATACCAGTTGATGACATGATCCTTGGGGTGCAGGATTTGGTGCTTATAATTGTGGCATGAAAGCAACATTTAATAAACACTAAATTTGTAGTTTTACTTCTTTGAACAACAATCTTATTTTGGTTTAACATGAGTATCCAAAGGAGCTGTTCACTTACAGATTCACTGAACCCACAAGTCTATTTAAGAACATGCATCTTTACAAGCAAAAGAGGAAAAGAGCCAAATGTTTAGCAGATTTATGAGGTAATTCTTTATCAAGTAACAAACAAAACTGCAAGAATGCAAAGACTGTGGCAGCATCCTGATTGCACTTCATCATCTACCACTGTCTCATCTTTGCTTCCCACTGCAGTAATCCCCAGGACACCCATCCTTGTCTCAATACCTCTTCAAAATGCTAATAGAGCCTGGCTTTCAGGAATGCTGCTACATTATGGTAAGGAGCAATGACTAATTCATTATATTTATCCTACAGAATATTAGATATTTATTTAAAGTGATTTTCTGATGCCAAGCTGCCAAGGTTGCAGGCAAGCCTGCATTCTTCAGAGACAAATGTATGGCACTATGGATTTGAAAGGACCCATTTTTCTGGGCAGGTCCCAGAAAATATGTTGTTGATGTGTCTTTTGCCTTAGGCTTTACCTACTGCAAAAATCTATGTCATGTTGGAGTTCTTCCACATAAAGAAGAGAGTGGCAAGAACACTATTCCAATGTGACAGGCCTTTCTTATGATGAACACGTGGGATAAAAGGAAGTGACAGATATATGACTCTTGGGTTGGCTCAGGAAGAGATTGGATTGTCTGTCCTTGCCCACAGCTTGATTTTTTAAAAAAATATATTTTTTAACTCCTCCTAGGAGCTCAGCAAATTAATTTAAAATAATTACATGGTCATAGTGAAATGAAAGGAATGGAGACTTCAGCTGAGCTAGTGGTAAGGAGCAAAACATTTTGCAGAAAGAAAAAGAAGTTGTGTGAATGGGTAGAAAAGGAGAAGTTCCAGTGCTGCGGGCCACACAAGGAAGGCTCTTCAGCCTTGCAGCTTGAAGTTGTCACTCCAAGGACTCAAACTTTCCAGCCACAAAGGCTTCTCTGTGTAAATGGAGAAATTACTGGAGACTGGATACTACTCAAATGAACTACTTAGATGGTCTAGAAAGAGGATGTGGCATTAATTTCTAGGAGTAAAGAAGTAAAATGGTCTAGGAGGAAAAATATAATATTCTGAACTTTGGAATATTCATTCATATTAATTGCAGATTATTTTAATATGCAAGTGAATTCTAATTAGAGTTGACTACTTAAACAAGGACAATTTCCCAACCAAATAAAAATAGTAAGGGTTAGATTATTTACAGTACTTTACTCTTTAATAATTTGTTCTGCTCTAGGAATTCTGAAATTTAAATTTCCTGTCACCTTTTGACACTTTTAAAAAATAATTAGTAGTGTAGAAGAAAACTTAGAGTCCCTTCCTTTCTCCCTGTGACTAAAAGAATGGTTTATCTAAATGCTCTCTAGGGAGCTAAAGTATTTCTCTCTCAAAAAATTCTTCTCTGATTTATCACAGTCCTGTGGCAAGGCTGACTTTTCCTTTCTGGGTTCATCCTTGCACCTGAGGGCACAGAATCTATTCTTGCAGTGAAACCTGTGATGAGCTGGGTTTGTGCCCCAGCCCTGCTTGGTGGACCCTGAGCAGCCCAGAGCCAGCCCAGCAGCTCAATGGCAAACCTGCTGTTAGGATTATTGCTGCATTATTGTTGCAACTCAGGCTTCTCTCTCCTCAGTTCCCATCGGACTCCACATCTTGGACTCTTCCTCTTGTGGATTTTGATCTAAGTATGTCCATGTCCAATGTGTGCATGTTTTTATATTCTGTTCACCTAATGCGTTCTATCTGTTTAATATATGTTGAAACATCTTCTAGGATATTGATTGGGAATATTTGGTAAGCTGTCTGAAAAATTGTAAGTGTAGTACGGGGAATAAAAACAATGTACTTGTGTCTTTTCTGTGTGAATTAGCCTCTTTTTATTTATTAAAATATATCTCTGCTATTTACTTTTTAAAGTCTCATGTTGGGTAAAGTCTCATGTTGGTGTTTCCCCCCCGCCCCAATCAACCTCAGATCCTTGAGAACATTGACAAAATCCCTATAAGCTCTTCTCAAGGCAAAGCAGGGGAGATCCATTAAAATAAAACACTCTGTTCAGATATCCAACCCCTCAGACCCTGCTAAATAGTGTCTTTTTGGCAGCATCCCAATTCAAACTGCCATAGCCAAGTATAATTACTACATTAAACAATTATTGCAAAAAAGAAAAAAATGGTATAGAAAAGGAAACAGCCACTATGCAAATTCCTTGAATGAAGACAGAATTTTGATGAGTAACCTGCTAGCAGGTTACTCAAATCTTTGTGTCTTAATGCGGTTTGGGGGGTTGTTGCTGTTGTAGTTATTTTTAACATGAATTTAATTGTGATGTTTGGAATGGCTGAGGAGCCCTGCAGGGAGGGACAGGTGGGACTGAGCCAGAGAGCTGCAGTGGTGTTTGCAGAGGCTTTGCTGGGTAGAGCCACATTTGATCCCCACGATGGGGACACTGCTTCTGCTCACTGGTGCTGGAGGAGTAAACTCTCCTGGCAGAGGGAAAGGCTGCAGGATGGATTGCTCGCTGTAACTGATTACGTTTTACTATAAGGGAAGTGCAACGCTTCCTTCCCATCTGACTGCTGGGATCAAATCCAAGGAAAATTAAAGATGGATATATTTTTATGAACAAGCAGATAGGAAATTCACTGCAGTGTGTTTCTTGTGTTGCTATTCAGATGGTCATTTTAGTTGTTGCCTCCGGAGTTTGTGTAGATGGGAGACACTACCTTTTGATCAAGAGAAATGTCACAACCTTTGTTCCATGTCATAAAATCAGCTGTCTTGAATCAGCACTCTGCTCCTCTGTGCCATTTCAGAGCTTTGCTGAAATTTCATTCGTCTCCTTAACTATCCTAAGTTATACTGTAACTCCACAATCTTTTTTTCTTCAGTAGTGAATCTGGTTTAAAAGACCTTTGCTGTCACATAACAGTTCATGGCCCCATCAGCTGTGCTGGCACAACTTTGGTCATCCTGAAAGCCAGACTGACTCTTCAAAATTGAAAAGCCCTTTGGGAAAGAGATATTTCAAACTGTTTTTTCCGTTAAGAAAAGTGTACATTCAATATCCTCAGTATTTCTCCATGGCATTCAGAGATCTGGCTCACAGTTTAAGTATTTTCAAATGACATCCCAAGATTCAGTTTTCTTTTGCCTTGGAGCCTGGCAAAAATTTGAACACTGTGATGTCTTAATTCCATTTATTATAGCTATTCATATGTTTCCTAATAATATTAAGTCTCTAAGGTATTATTTTCACAGCAGCTTAGAAATATAAATATCCTCTTGCGAAGAGGATAAGCAAACCTTCCCTTATTTATATGTCAGGAGTGTCATTGTCCAGGTCTAAGCCACCTTCCTGCCTTCATTCAATCAGCATAGAGATTTCTTCAAAGCATGAAATTCCTCATTTTATGGTGATTTTTTTTTTTTGGAGGAGCAGCTCTCCAATGGTGCCTGCTTCTCTCCATGGGCTGATAAAGATGCTGAGCTCAATAATGCTTCAGTCATAAACATGCAAAATAGACATCTACCATGTAGGTAACTAAAAATGGGTAAAATGAAGCTTACTTTGAGTAAATAGCTCAACGACACACAAATCGTGTTTGGCAGAGGCAAGGACTGAATCCACATCTCCCAAGACATAAATCTAGCAATTCAGTGGAAACTTGCTTTTCTGTGTCTGTGACTGTCCCCAGGGAAGAGCAGCATGAAGAGATTTTGCAACTGATGTGAATCTAGCTGAGACAGGCTTTCAGTAAGTTGATTGTAACGACCTGTTTGATAGGAAAACCTCAGGAAATGAAGACTATGCTATTTCCTTGGATACCAGGAGCTCTATGCCTGTGTTGGTGTTAACAGCTTTCCCCCTTTGAACAGGTCTGGATCCTGAGTGTACTTCTTGTTTTGCCTGATTAAAAAGCTGTCTGATATTTAGCTTTTTTATGTCTGTGAAGACATTTATATTAGTCAGTTTTCTTTTTTCACTGCACTAAACACATGACCTGCCTGAATCTCTTGCTGAGGCAGCTTCTTCTCAGCCTTTCCAGTTTTCAGACAACTTGAATGATTTTACAAACCTTCTAAAAATTATCAATATCAAAACTTCAGCCACTGTCTTCAAACTGGATTTTCTTTTTTGTCTGAAACTGTGGAGAATTTATCATTCTGCTCTATTCTCTTTTCTCATGGTTATACAAACACTACTTTTGTTATTTTTGTCATGGCTTGCTGCTGAGTGCTCATGTGGAGTTGTTCAACCAGCCTGACTTTCAGAGTCAGTGACCTTTCCTGAGTCCCTCCTTCACAGAGCACAACTCATTCCCTCTACTTCTTCCTTCCTATTTTTTTGCATTATGGTCTGCAAAGCACCCTCATAGATTTTATGCTTTTAAATGTCTGTGGAAAAACATTTTGACTGAATGGGAACATCTTATGGAAGGCACTGGTCTTTTGAATTGATTTGCTTATCAACATTTAATAACATTGCTAATCTTTTAAATCTCATTCTATCAGCAATAATTTTGTGTTTACTTTTAGGACACTGTTGAAAACATTGGCTTGTGCTGAGACCTATACCAATCACTGAGCTGTCCTGATCCAGCCCTCTGAACAAGACTCTTCTAAATGGAAATACCACAGTGCCTGCTGCTTTTTGAGGTGGCTTTTACTGCAACCTCTCTGCTAACTGCTTTTGATATTGTGTTATGTTTATTTAGTAATCACAATCATATGAAGTGGTACTTGTCAATTCTTACTATTCAAATATATCTACTCAACTGCCTTTACAAAAGAAAATGTGATTCACTTCGTAATTTTTCATAAAAATATGTTGATTTCCATTACTTATACTCTTCTGATTTAATTTTTCAGTAGCTGAACAACATAAACAGTGACTTCATGTTTTCTACAACCTGTATTTGCCTCATTCTATGCTTTACCTCTTGGATGTTGGTACAGTTGGTTCAGAATTATCTCTACATTAACATCAGCTTAACACATTAGAATGTATTTCTAATTTAGTTTGGAGTAGGAAGCTGGGAATCTGTTCAGCTGCTTCTTTTATGAATCTTAGGTGGAAATTTATGTAGGCTCCTCTTTTTTATGAGAAGGATTTTGTAAGTGTTCTCTAAGACACATTGCTCAACATTGTCTGCAGTTCCCATTGAATTTGGAAGTTGGGTTGCAATCCGTAGTAAAAAAAATGTTCAGCCTTAAAGCAAAGAGTGGCACAAGGGCTCTGCCTCACACTAAGGGCAGCCAAGGGAAGTGGGAAAGGTGCTCATCTGTTTTCTGGCTCATGTGGCACTGCAAGGACTTGAAGTGCCCCTAAATGGCCCGGTTAGATCAGAATTGGACATTTCCTTCCAAATCTGGTGCAAGAAGCACATTAAAGGTACTGTATAGTCAGGAGGGAGCTGCTGCACATTTGGACCACACAGAACCAGAGGGAAAATATGGGGGATCTTTGCCCAGCACAATTGTCCTTGAGGTTTGAGGTACTCCAACTGCAGAAGCATTTATTAAATGTCTGGGTGCTACATAGAGAGGTTTTGGAAATTTCTTCTGGAAAACATCAGAGATCAAAACTTAAAACTTGTCAATAATGAACTTCCTAATCTAATTTTGGCATCCTTGATTTCTTTTCTTAATGGTGGTGTCTGTCAGGTGCCATTGATTTGAAAGTTAGCTGCTGCTTATAACTAATTCATTTACTTTCAGAGACAGCTCTCAGGAAACAGAGAAAAGCAAAACCCAAACTCCAAAACAAAATGAAAACCACAAAACTTCCTGGTAAACGCACATTATTAAAATTAATTATTTTTTCTCTCTTTTGGTAATTTGGGTTTATTTTCCACTTCTTTAGGGGATGGTCCTTCAATCATGGACACTGAGATAATTTGACTACTATTTTCTTCCTGCCAAAAGAATACAAGAAACTCTGGGAGCCTGGTAGGTAAAACTGATCTCTGCCATAAAGAAAATGAGATTTAATGCCTTAAGCAAGTCCTCTTTCACTGTGAAGAATACACCTTTACTGGTTTATGGAAAACATAAGTATTGGGCAGGATGTTAGAACCTGTTAGAAGAGGAAGGAAAAAGAATAGACTCACGGTTGTGAACATGCTGTTTAATCCTTAGGGCTTTCATCTTAGGAAGGAACTTTAGAGAGACTCTTTTTAATCACAGTTGAGGATGAAATGAGAAATATTTGACAGAGAATAGACCCCACAAAATTGAAGATTAGAAGCCAGACCCAAATGCACCACTTTACAAAAGCCCATTTCCTTCTGGTCCAGTTGATTGTCTTCTGGTTCCTTCCATCTCACTGTTGTTCAAAAGTATTACAAGGAACACCGTTTTAAATTCAGTGAAACTTTAAATCTAGTTAGTCTGATTTTTGTCCTCAGCCATTTGTTAATGACTTTTGTTTATGATTTGGTTTCTTGGCTTTTGTTTTCCTTGTAGTTCCACATTGTTCTGCTTGAATTTATCCTCCACACAATGTAGTACATTGCATGTACTAGTTGTCTTCAGAACTGACATCTAATTTACTGATCCTTTTTAAAATTTTTCCTATCATAACATCTTATGCTTGAAGAGTGCAGATATAATTTGCTTTTCAGCTACTGAGGTTTATTTATTGAGAGGAATGTGCTAATGTGGATGGACACTGAAGAGCTGTGTTGATTCTCCTTAGTTGTAAGAAATTTGTGTCAAGGCTTTAGACAAAATCTCTCATTGAGAGAGATCTTCTTTTATCCCAAATTTTAGCTCCACTTTGAATCTTAACAAATGTCTTTTCTGTTCTGCCACTTCAAAATAAGAGAATGAATACTTTCCCCATCCATGAGTATATTTTAGGTGAGTAAAAGGCCAAACTTCAGGCAACCTGACAGCTAGAAAGTGATGTTGGATGCCTCTGCACTAGTCTCAAGTTTCATCACAAGTCATAGGAATTGTTCTAAGTGATAAGGAGGTCCAGTACATCCTAAATAAAAACTTTTAAAAATCTCCTTCTGTAACCTGCTGTGCTAAGGAAACTTCATGGTGTGCTCCAGAATCTAAATCCAGTAAATGTGTAAAGTCATCAGCAAAACAACAGTTTGGTTCTCTCTCAATTTATCTTAAACCACTGTAGGAAAATGTAACTTAATATAGATATTTTAAATTTGTTGAAGTATATTTTAATCCACATAGGTAGGAGGAAAAAAACACTTTCATTGAGGGCAATAGAAGAGCTATACTATTTAAACCTCATCACAGCCTGTGCTAACTGCTTTTGGTGATAAAACGAGGCACTACTGGAAGGTACAGAAACACTTCCTACCACTCTGGCAGCATTTCAAAGTCCATATTTTCCAGCAGATTAGATACAGAAGGTTGATTCTAAGCAATGTCTTAATTGCTATTTGATAGCTAACAAAGATGTAGCTAAAGAGCTGGCAGGAGATGCCATGGCAGATTTTAGGTTCTCTAGATCTCTCTGCGTGGAGATACAGGAAGTTATAAATAATTTAGCCAAGTCAGTGAAAACAACTTGTTTTTTTAATAATATTTCTATATCAGCAAGAAGACCACTGTGATCACTCATCTGATCCATCTAGCTCATCCATAAACATTTCAGTCAGCAATTCCTGCGCTTAAGAATACAAATTTTGTTTTCTATTGGTAAGTAACCTGCAGAAATCTGGATGACACTTCATGAGGAGATTGTTGTCTAGCTGGAGAAGGTTGAATCTCAAATGTGTCCTGTGCATGTCCTGGCTCAGTAAGAACCACCCTGGAGGCATCTGAGTGCTCCACGTGGCTGAAGGGCATCACCAGAGCAGCTTGTCTGTTGGAGTTAGTAGTTAGTTAGTTAGTTGAGGCATCCAGGAGGTTTGCTTAAACCTCACACTTGTCTAGTCCTTGGGCTTGGCATCTGGTGAGATCTTTGAGCTGTGGTGCTCTGCTTTGAATGGACATGAATCTGTCCAGTCTTCCCTGGGAAGCCCTTTGTCAAGGTTTATCCCATGCCAGCCTCAGAGAGAAGAAAAGCTGCCCTTGAACAGGGCTTAGAGCCAGGTCATTGCCATGAGGGTTGATGGGCATGTGAAGACTACAGGAGAAATGGAAATGAAAAATGCAAGTGAAACATTAAGATCTTTAAACTGTACATGTCATTTGTCACTGTTTGTCACTGTCAGGTGACCATGGACTTGTTAGAAGCTTAGAATTGAAAACCTTAATGCATTCTTTATAGGAACAAAAGCTCCTAAATTATGCAGCAGCCTAAAATGTTCCTACTACAGGTGACTCAGCTTCTAGATGCATTATTTAGAGTCCTACGATCAGTCTGCTGCTATAGAACTGCAACATATACTTCCCTCTTTCATTTTTGTATCTTTACAAATCCTAATTCTAATCGCAGTCATTGAAAACAGTCCTACAAGGAGATTTCTAACAGTCCTACAAGGAGATTTCTGCAGTTTGCATTCATCTTCATCCACCTTTGCAGCTGCCTCCAGCAGTGTTTTAAATATACAGTAGAACTGATATAACTCCTTTCTAATTTAAATATACAGTAGAACTAATATTAACGGATAGAACTCCTTTCTAATTTTGGAGAATGAAGGCTGGAATCATATTTGCATTTTTAGTCTATGAAAAGACATTTCAAGAACACCTAAATTCTGCTAAGGGATTGTCTGGAAGATGTGGAGCAGCATCAGAACAGCAATTTAAGATGTTCAAGTGTTCTGTGAATAGGAAGGAAGAGGAGGAAGCAGAACCTTGCAGGTTCAAACTGTAAGCCAAGACAGAGCCCTGTGCCTTGTCTCAGGTCAGGGTTTTAATGATTATGTGATGCAGATGCAGGAAAAAGCTTAAGTTAGGTATATCTTCAATCTTCAATCAGTAAACCACTGAACAGAAGCTACACATCTCATATCACTTGAGCAACTTCTACACCTCTGGAAGGTCACAGAAATTCCTGGAAGGGAACTCAAAGATCATCTAGTAGAGATGTGTATTTCTTTTTGTTGTTATTGTAGTGCTGCTTAAATAAGGTGGCCTGAACACACTAAAATATTCAGGGATTATCTCCAAGGCTCATGTTACATTAATAATTTTTTACTATAAGTTTTTCTTCAAATTGACACTATAAAAACGCTGATCTGTATTTCAAAATGCAATAGACAAATAAATGTTAAAATAGAGTTTGCTTTCCAGGCTTAAAACTGAAAGGTATTACCTTCTGCTCATAGCATGAATGAGATGCACCACATTTCTTTCAAGAGAGGATTACAAATCAACAATCTCATTGGGATAAATTATGGTGCCAGAACAGAGTTGATGAGAGAACCACTTTATTATCATACCACTTGTTTTGAGGATGGACAGGAATTTACAAATGAAAGAATCAAGCGTGCGTGAGAGTGTGTGAGTAAAATCTCTCCATCCTCAACCTTTTCACAACACTTGTGTTAATTTCTCTCCTCTCTCAAATTTAATTTTTAAAGGTACTTTTCATGGTACCCCTGAAAGTGGGAAAAAATATGACTGGCTATTTCTATAGTGATTGCAGATGATGCCACCTCCTGACTACTGGGAAGAAGTGCTGGATAAGAGTCAGAACTGAAAAGTGAGTCAGAATAGAAAACGTGTTCATTCCTCAGCTCCACAACTACATACAACAGAAGTTCTTGATGATATTTACTACCAGACCCCATTCACCAAGTTACTCTAAGTTAGTCTGTATACTAACCTTAGCAGGATCCTGAAAGCCATATAGTTGTCCTGGTATTTCTAACTATGGAAAACCAAGGGTTAACAAGTACTGAATATATTTGGAAAATGAATGGCATGCGAGTGCAGAGGAGCTAATTAATGCTCCTACCTTTTCAAATGCCTGTTGAGATCAGGACAAGAAAAATGTGTTTTGCCCTTTAAGAAAAAATTGAAAACAATGTCAATTATGACAGTGATATTGGAAGAAAAAAAGCAGGTGCCATATGGTGTTATAGCATATACAGGCACTACGAGGATGATTGTTAACTAAAATGAATAGAAATTTACTGATGGGATGTTACTGTTTTCCCTAGTATTGCAGTAGTGTTTGGGAGATTTATTCATGAATCAGGACCCCAGTAAAATGCCAGGTAGAGAAGAAAAATGAACAGATCCCAGGGTCAGTGGGGATCAGCCTAAGCATACCTGAGCCAAATCCTATGTTCTAGTAGAAAGGAGCCTGTTTTTTTTTTTTTTTTTTTTGTTAGGAGAGCCCTTTAGGATTCATTCTGCTACATCTGCATCATTCTTTTGAATTCTTCCTCGAAACATGACTCTTGCCAAAGACAGAGAATTCTTTGACCTCATCAGCTGCTGGAAAATCTGTCAGGTTTCTGATATGTCAACTAATATATATACATTTTGTATGAACAGAGCTCAAGAGTGATAGGTGGGGCATGCTGCCTTGCATAGGAGATCTTCTGTCTCAGAGATGCTGATACTTATTTATGCATGGTTACATGGTCATGCTCAGAAGAGGAAAAATTGCTTTTTGTGCTCTATTTTAGGCATTTCTCTGTCTTTTCCTGGATATAATAATTCTGTATCAAAACTGAATATGTTGGTAACTCTTGGTATCTCCTCTTAGCCTTCCTATTTGCTTTGTTTTGCTCTCTCTCCCCCCACTACCTCCTCTTTCCAAACAATCAGCGCCTGTCAATTTTGCCTTAGCCAGACTCAGCCTGCAGCCAGCTGGCTTTCAGCTGGCTCCCTGACTTCTGTGAAATATTCTGTGGATTCCTCTAGCTTAGATTATCTTTGCTGTAAGCCCTCAGCACGCCTTTATTTTCACTTCTGGCACAGAACATGGTCCCTGAAAGAGTACATGACATGAAAGGAAAGCCATTGTCTGCTGCCGAGTCAGCACACTCGAGTGTGTGAATCCAAGGACGAAGTCCTACAACTGCAGACCACTTCCAAAAATTTGGCCTTTGTCTCTGTGAGCAACAAAGGTCTTGGGAAGTCTGTCACTACCCATATAAAGGCATTGAATACAGAGCAATGCTCGGAAGATGCTCAGCTCCCAAAGAGAAATGATGTGGAGCAAAGGTGTGTTGGACTGGAGCCCAGGAGTTAATGACTCCCACTCCTTGCTGCTGCAGACAGCTGGGCTGGAAATGCCCACCCTAAACTGATCACACTTCAGCATCAATGTGACTAAACAGTGAAACTGATCCTAATAAAAGTTGTTCTAGTCCTCTGGGGATTTGCAACCTTTGTGTAATACTCAGCCTAAATTTATTAAAGGCTAATGAGTATCCATTTGTTATTGCAGCAGAAGTGTCTTTTAGTTAAAATAGCTTTTAGCCTCTGCTAAGTTTACAGAAACTTAGACTGATGAGTTTATAGAAAGCAGTCAGAAACCCCACAACCTTTATTCTCTTAGGCCAAGCACAAGCCAGCATCTTTTAATCTAATTTCAGAAGATAAATTCTTAATTTCCTTGATTATTGTAGTTCTGTTACAGACTAAATTAATCTTCCTTGCATCTGGATGCCCGAGACTGCACATTGTATTCCAGATGGCTTCATCATGGTCTTGTTCTCTAAAAATGCCTCACAAGGGACATCTGAAACCAAATGATTTTTCCAGCTATGATTGACTAATCAAGCCAGAATTTTATTGCTTTCTGGCACCTCCAGTGGGCAATCCCCAATTTATAACATATTTTTTTCATTAGTTCGAGAGCACAGTTTTGTCCTGCCTGTGGGTGGGCACGTCTGAGCAAAGTGGAGAAGAAAAGTGCCTTTGCTGCTCAGTAAAGTGCCTGCAGCCAGTGGAGTGACAGTTTCCCCAAGAAATAGATTTATGTTCTATCTAGTGCTGAAAATGCTAATCCGTTCCTATTGACTACAGATGCAACATGGGAATTTCATGTCCCTAAATTTGGTGACTTGGATAGGTGGGCTGAGCCTGGCCAAAGATGTGCAGTACACACAAACACACCTTGTAGTGTGCACTGAAAAATTTCACCCTATTCCCATGAGCCAGGGGCACCCATTCTCTTCTGTGCTTTCCAGTTCCCACCACAGCAGCACAACTGATGGAACTGATATAGGACTGATTGCAGGAAGGCCTTATTATATTTGCTCTCTCTGATCATAAAACTCAGTTCTCTAGGACAGTGGTTCAGCTGCCTTTTCGCTTTGCATGACCATGTCCTGTTGCCCTGTGGTAATGTTTTATTTTGTGTCTTCTGTCTGACTGTCTGCTTCACTTCTTTTTGGGCTACCCTGAACATAAATTTCTTTATTCTCCTTTGAACAATTTACTTTATTCTTCTGCTGCTATTTACACAGACAGGTTCATTTTGCTATATGTTTTATTTTCCCTCATGTAGTCTGACATACCTTGAGTTCTGGCAATCTTATTTCTATGGTTTATGACATACAAGTTTCTCCTCCCAAGCCTCTCAGATTCTCTGTTTATTCAAAATATTATCTTGCAAGGAAGTTTCTTATTCAGTGAATCTCTATACAAGTTTTTATACAAATGCTCTATACAATTTTTCCTTCTAACTTGCAAAGCATAATCTTGCATCCTGGATTTCAAGAGCTTTTGGGCTTTTTCACATTCCAGATTCCTGGAAGAGTTAAACAGCTCTTTTAATTCCCCTGAATCATATCAGTCTAGATAAATATTTCTCTCTGATATTCACTGTTAAGTTCAAAGTCCGATCTGCACATACAAAATCTGATACTCTGTTTCCTTATTTCTGAGGTATCTCAAAAGAGAAAAGAGTGTTTTTCTATACATTAGTTCCTTAATGGCGACCACTTGAGTATTTCCACAAGCTCGTGCTGGTTGAGATTCTCAAACGACCTTTCCTTGGGGTAGATCATATCCTTTTTACAACTGCATGGACCTTCCTTGTACCATGGTAGTGACTAAGCAACTTCCTTTAACTGCATTCTGTGCTCTCTGTGGAAAACACCTCCAATAGATATTCTGATAAAAATTAGTAGCAAATAAAAAAAGAAATGAACTTGCATTCTGCTACACTTCTAACTGCGACTGTAACTGTTCCCATGACAATCAGTGAATTAGTTTCAGTATAACCAGTATCAGACATTTCTATTTACTGGATTTTAGTTACTTGTTCTATTTTATTGGGAGAATTGTGGAAGAAAAATCTTATACCATGGGAACTGTTCTTTCAGGCCATTCACATCACTGTGAGATGAACAATTTCTCAGTTCTCCTTCCAAGTTTATAAATACAGCTCAGACAAAATTATATCTCTTGTGGGGAGAGAATGAAATAAAAGATAGGGATTTTGTATCCAGAACTCAGTCATCTAACTGTGTGACTTGCAACTAGATTGAAGTAACTGCTCTGAAATGATGAGGTGCATAACAGCAGAAGGACTTGGAAAATTTAGGGATTCATTTTTTAGGTTTACAGTGCTATCCACAGCAAGTGATTATCCCAGCTCTGTTTTTTCTTACAATTTCTTACCCATTCCTTAGGCATATGTGTCGTTCCTAATAGACCAGATACTGAGAGGAGGATCTTTAAAACTCAAGATTTTTAGCTAAAAATGATCCTGCACGGGTAAGGCTTGAAACAGACTTGTGTCTCCTGGTGACATAGAGAGGATATGATATATATGCTCATTTAAAAGAAACCCATTTAAAATGGGCTTTGGACTTTGCTTGACAGGTTATTTGGTTGACAGTTTAATTTCTGGTGTGTGTTCTCTTGTGTGCACTCTGTCTCTCTCTGTTCTCTTGTCCCTCGCTCCCCCCCTCCTCTCCTCTGAAATTAAAGGTAGGACCTTGGAGATCTGTATTTGATCATCTAGCCAAACTTCAGTGAGACGTGATTTCTTTCTCAGTTTGTTTCTTGAGATGTTTGGCTGAAGGCAGTTTTATCTCCTTGAACCATATTAAAGCAGGTTTGGGATTTCAGCTATGCTTGCAGGAAGTAATTAATAGATCATAAATATGTCGTTGGAAGGAAATGTTTACCCCTAATTTTGAAAATAAGGTAAATTTGAAGATTTCTTCATACTCACAGGAGGAAAAAAGGTCTGCTACAACACCATTTGTATGTACCTTTTAATTAGGTTATTTAAACAAGATGCTTTTGATTTGAACATCATTGTTTTGTATTGCAGTCTGGAGGGACTGATCAGTCTGCGATTCAACTTCCCATGGATATCCAACAACACTTGGCTGCAAAGCAGGATGGTCTTGTAAACTACCTGGAAAAGTCTCTTAAGGGCTGTCTCTGAACTTGGGGATTAATTTGAATTTGTATTTCAGCTCCATTTCAATTCTTTAACTCTTTGCTCATTGGAAAAGAAAATAAACTTTCAGTGCTGTTCTGCCATTCTATGCAGGCATCTGTGTATTTCAAGCACATAGGAATTGATATAAAATACAAATTAAATTGGGTTGTAGGAAGAGCACTGGGAAAGGCTGAACAAATAAAATGGAACTGGTTCATTTATCATTTTAACAGCATTTAGCTTGGCTCATAAAGAGGGTGGCAGCTTCTATTGCTTATACAAGGACTTAGGCCACTATTAAAGAACGATGCCTCAGCTACTTCTGCTCTAAACAGCAGTGTATGACAAACCTCAGTGGACTGAATTCTATTTAATACTTAGCACCTAAATGCTAACTAATAAAGCAAAGCAGAAGGGTAGTGTTTAGAAGCATCAATTGCAATATTAAAACCTGATTTTAGGGAGAAGAATAATACCTTGGACAAAACTTTTGGCTCTGCATGTTGAAACGTTTGATGTTTCCAGATTAAAATCTGTTGACTTTTACAAACTTATGTTGCATTAAAACAAGAAGATGTAGTAAGATTAAAACTTCATTGAAACATGACTTCTGCTCTAAAATCTTAGGTGATATGACTTAGTCACTGTGGGGAAATCTTTCTAGATACTCTCCTAAGTTTTCCTAAACTCGTCACTGACTTTCACCAATCTCTGCATCCAAGGTTTTAAAGAATATCCTGGCAAATCATTTAGGCTCCCATAGATTGAGGATTTCTGCTGCAAAAATGAAGGATGAGTGAGAGAAGCAAACTCCCTATTTTGGGCCAACAGTGCCCTCTCAGAAGTGTACCCTCCAGAGAACTGCAGTGTAGAGAGCTCCTGCATGTTTCTCCTTTGTGGAATGGGATCCCTGGACTGCTGCTTTTTCCTGTAGTTTGTTTTTGCTCTGAATGGCTATTGTACCTCATGGGAACTGTTGTTCATTCAGGGCAGATGCTGAAGAGAAGTCATCCAGGCAAGGACCCAAATGGCAAATCTCTGAGACACTTTGGTGTTTCTTACACAGAGTGTTCAGCTGAGTCTGCAGTGACAAACTGAACACCTTTCAACTACTTTATAGATGAAAAGCTGAAGCTTGCCCTTAATAATCTGATGCTGCTTGAGAAAAATAATTCAACATCATCATTTTGGAGATCAAGCACCAGACTGGGTAATTTTCCACTGAAAAGTAGTTTAACCAAAGCCTTTCTACCAGTTTTATAAAAAGCCTTCTAGGCTTTTATTCTCTGTTCCCACTAAGTTAAAGTTACTCCCGCAGAGAACAAGGTGAGTGTCTGTCTGTCTCGGATGTTCTCAAATCACATCCAAACTCTGATGAATCTTTACTGATACCTTTATATATGTGTTTCCCCCTTGGGAATAGCTGGGGGTAGCTCCTAACTGGCTGCTGAGGCCTTCAGTACAAACGGAGTTGCAATTTGCCAATGGACTGTGTAGAAGATGATGGCTCAGGAAAAGCTGTGGGAGGTGAATATAAAAATGTCCTGGTAATGTATCTAACCAGGGAGGAATGAAATATAAGCTGCTTATCTCTCATATTTTTTGTGTTACTTCCCTAGTTATAGATGAAACAAAGTAGTAATTTCTTATCACTTTCTTAATCCAGATGTGATTTTAATATTCATAGTATCCTGTGGCAGAAAGATCTTTTCCTAGGTGCTATGTGGGTAAATGTCTCCCTTGTTTTGTTTTGAATCTATCACTTGCCCCTGCCATTTGATGCTCTTTGTTTTTTTTATTGGTTATGATGAGAAATAATTTCTCATCTTGCTTTTCTAGGCATTTCATGTGTCTTTCCTGAGATCTCCTCTCTCTGCCATGTCTTCAAAAAGCTGGAGAGTCCTGTCTGTGTACTTGCATGGAACACACTCCACAGTGTTCTCAGCCTGCTGCTCTTCACTATATTTTTTTGTATGTTTTTTGAGATGGAGAAACCTAAGTGGCATACAATCATCAGCTTATGGATGCACCACTGACTTTTACTAAGGGGGCTTAATGGGAAAGATGGGGATAGACATTTTAGTAGTGCCTAGTGTGATAGGACAAGGGGTGATGGTCTTAAACTAAAGATGGTAGATTCAGACTAGATATAAGGAATAAATTTCTTACTATGAGGATGGTGAAACATTGTCACAGGTGAGAGATGATGGATGCCCCATCACTGGAATTAACCCTTTTGTCAAGGCTTTGAATGGGGCTCTGAGCAACCTGATCTGGTTGTGGATGTCCCAGGTCATTGCAGGGGGCTTGGATTAGATGATTTTTAAAGGTCCCTTCCAACCCTGTTCTGGGACTTTATGATAGCAGACAGAACAGTTTTAAGCTGGTGTTTTATCAGAAATATCTCTAATAACTCAAGGCCATGAGTGGTAATAGCTGGTTATGAACCTCTCAGGGTATGTGTGTGGTTAGTGCTGGGTTTCTGACATGCTGTCAGTCACTGCTTGGAAACCCTTCTGTGGATTGTTGTCATGACCTTTTAGCTCCATGGTCCTATCTCACTGCTGTCATTGCACTGATCTACTAATTTCTACAAGTCATCTCTAAATCCACACTGACCTGAGATCAAATCTCATTTTTCTTCACTGACAAAATTGACCACTTATGCATTTCATTTCCAACCTTTCAATATCTCTTAATAAGAGAAAAATGCAGATTTATAACAACATTATCAATTAAACCATAATTTAAATGTAACCACTCATGTCTTCTGTACCTTTTCTACATGGAACATTTGTTTCAGGTACAGTGATTTTATAACAATAACAACTTCAATGCTTTTGTTTTGGCTGCCAGTAAGCACTATAAGGGACATCACACATTTCTGGGGCAGACAATGAATATGAAAATATGGATCTGGAGTTAGCTAGTTTGCTGAGATGTATAATTGTGTCATGTCTATCCATGTGCCATGTCTGTGTCATGCTGTGTCTATTCCTTTCTTTTTTATTTTGGAGAAGTTTTGTCTTTAGCTATTGAAGACATTGATCCTGGGTCCAGCAGTCTGCTTGATAAGTTCTGGTTAAGTACGTGCATTGTCAACTTAAGGGTTTAATTTCCCTGTTTTGCATAGTGTTTGGTTGGAGAAGTAGGAATAATTGGGTGCAATAATGGTGTGTTCATGCCTGCAAAGTAAAATGAACACATTCACAGGCTCACTTCCTTCTGCTGCTGGTGCAGATTGTTTTACCCAGGCTGATTTGCAGTGGAAGCTTATCTCTAGGTTCTGGCTGTGAGCGGAAAAGTAAATAAGCCCAAGCAATTAGCATAATGTCCATGCAGGTGCAAAGAGCCTGCACAAAGCCCTATTTGCTCTTGCCTTCAAACCCCTTTAATCATCATTGTGGAGCTTAAGTTGTACACGAGGCTTTTGTGTGGTGTATTTCCCAGACAGAGTATTTGAGTGCTTCTATTCACTATAGAAATCCTCAGCCCTAGAGACATATCTGGTACCAAAATAACTCTGAACATCTTCTCAGTCCTTGATGGAATGAGCCACTTCAGTAATGAGTGGACAAGCTGTAGAGTCTCCAAGGTCGTTGGAAAGTTTATAGTACTCCTTTAGTAGCACTGTAAAAAAGAATTCTGATCTATGTAATTCTACGTACAATAGATTAGTGTGGCAAATATAAAGTGATGGGAATCAAAGGCTACTGAAAAACATCCACACTACCTTGGTAATTATCAACACATCTAATGAAGTGTAAACCTTTGTGGAAATCAATATACGACTGGGATTGTCTTTTCTGTAATTTATTATTTCTTATAAATTTTTTTTTCCCTAGTGATAGAATTTACTTTTGTTTGCTTGCCCTAGCAGTACTTTAAAATTGAGCAGTTAAAATGTTGTTGAAAAGATTTCCCAAAAAAGCTTTATTCATGTTACTGATATTCACAATAACTGCTTATTTCTTTCTCATGTGGTGCATCCTAAAAGTGAGCGATTTATCTATTAGATTTAGATTAGTGGTGGCCTGAGGGGATAATTTCAGGCAAAAATTCTATAATATTTTCTGCAACAAAGCTCTTCCTTTAAGGACAAAAAAATCACAAGGCTTTTGAACTGATGTTTGTATTCTCTGGTAAACTACAACAACAAAAAAAGGCAATTTTAGCCCATTTATTAAGAAAAGCTTTAGGTATAAGCAAATAGTTGAACAATGTGAACATTGTGTACTTTATTCTTGGATGAAGGATTTGTAAAATTTACTGAGTCATAGATTTTAGGGTTCAAATATAACGTTTAATCAGCTAATGTAATCTCATCTATAAATTAGTTCATTGAATTCCAATCTTGCACTAAGACCAAGATATGTGTTGGCTGAGGAACATCAATAATGTATGCAATCTTAGGTTCTTGTGTGTGATCTTCTTCTTTTTAATTTTTAAATTTTTTTAAAATTTTTTTTTGTTCCTAAAACATGATGTGTCTCAGACACAGAACTTAAAAGTAGCTGAAAATATTGGACATTTATCATCATCATCTCTGGTCAGTCATCAAACTTTGACTCCATCTGCTACCACATGTCTGATTAGTGTACATGTTTTTCTCTTGGTGTCTTCTCCTCCCAGGCTGATAGAATAACACATTTTTTTCCCCCAGACTGAGTATTTATAGGGATGACAGAAAAAAATGCTGTTGAAAGGGATCTGGGGAAATAGGAGAGGAGCCATCATCAAGTCAGTATTTCCATTCTCTCCCTTTGGGAATTAAGGGCCAGCCTCATATCTGAGTATTGACACTGGTCCAGACATCTTACTGAGGTGGATCATGCTGGGATTCTGAAGGAGTTGTAGATGGGATAGAAACAGGCAAGAAGGTGTTCCAGAGGGATCTACACAAGAATCTGACCTCTTACTCCCATTCCTCAGGAGTACAGGACTTGATCTCTTCTCACTGCTGTGTAGTTGACAACCCCTAGCATTTCCTACAAGACTCCTCTGGGTCTCCTTCCTTCCTTTCCAAATTCCTAGGAGTGCATAAGGAAGATGGAGGAGGTGAGATGGGAAAAATAAGAGAAAAAAAAGATAAAGGGCAGGGAGGGGAGGAGAAAGGAAGCTGTGGAGGGTGCCAGTGTATTAGGCTTCCTGATCCTCATACAACAACTAGTAGCAGGGACATATGGCTTCTTGAGAAGTGACTACTGTCCCACTTCTTCCATGGGCCACACCATAAATGCATGCTCTGCAAAGCATCTTCTATTTCCCATGTTTGCACCTTGAGCCAGATCCTGAGCCAGAATGCTTCAAATCTTTTCTAGACTGCAAGACTTCAGGTTTGGGTAGTTTTGCTCTCAGTGGTATTATTTACCCAGAATGATGGCTGAACCCTGTGAAAATGGTAATTTTGATGATTGTTTGTATGTCATGTAGTCATTTTTTTCCCAATTAATTTTGCATCTACTGTTCCAAGTCTATCCAATTCTAAACATGCACTAATCTATATTGTTCCAAATCTCCCCACTGGTGCATTCTGTCCTTTCCTGGGGAACTGATACATCATGTTCCTGAAATCCATGCATGTCCCAGACACATTTCTGGTGTACAGCTGCATGTAACCAGATCCAGGTATAAGGAACAAGCAAGAGCACCTCACTGGGTAGCTGGTTCTACTCATGGGTAGCCATGAGTAATATCTGAATCACTGTATAATTGCTTCAAAGAGATGCAGAAGCCAGCTGCTACAGAAAATGGAGGATAGTAACTACTGATCTTCTTGGGAGTGTTTGTTTTTCTGTACTCAATGCATTTTCCCAGTTACTAGCTCATGTTAACTTGACAAGTGAAATATAAGGCTTACTTGCCCTTTACTTTGGCTTTTGTACAACTATGTTCAAATTATCCTCTTCTATCAGTAGTGCAAGTGTAAGGTGTATTTTCAATTATTATTAAGAGAATAATCTTGTAGACACCTGATTGCTAAATCTTTTAAATTACTTGATTTGCACACTTGTTTTTAAAAAAAAATTTAAAAATTAGGGGAGATGTAGTTGAAAAACAAATATAAGAGTTCTGGGGTTGGCAAATGAAACTGTCCGTTTCCATCTTGGACATTTTTCATTCTTCGTTATGGCAAAACAGATGTCTGAGTTTCAGCCCAAAAACTAGATGATTTCTGACAGTACACAGCCAATCACTCATGAATAATCACTATTATGCTCATGAAAATGGTGAGGGTTTTGTCTATAACACATTTAACAGAGGTTTAATACAGCACTGCTGAGTTGAAAAGCACTGACTAAGTTGGAGTTTTTCTTTGTGAGCCTACAGCAGCTGGAGAGATCTGTTCTGGGAAGGAAATTTTGGTGGGGAAAGGTGGAAAATGTCTGGGAGAAGTAAGTCATAGAGGTGAAAGGACAGCCACACATGGGAACTGGAGAATAAGGCAGACATTCTTCAGATCTAGTTAAGCAGCTTGCAATTCAACATTCACACTTTGAAATAACAGGAAGTGCTTTCCAAATGAGCATCTCCATAGGATAGATCCTTCGATGGAATGCGTTTTTAGCCCTTTTTGTAGGAAAATTGCTGGTGAAGTCACATAAGACAGCAGAAGTCTTAGGCTGGATTTAGGTGAAGTAACACTAAAACTCTAATGGAGTGCAAATTAATTGGAATGAGTTTAATTGGGACCACCAGTTTATTGGGATATCTCCCAGGGAACAGATATAGTCTAATGAGAATGGATGGCAGCCTCTACTGATTAACTGGGAGAGAGTTGGCATCTGTTGAGCTTAATGGGAAGGGCTCTGCCAAGCTTCAAAATGTGTTCAAGGATTTTCCTAGCTCAGAAAGGTAAGATCTGCTTTTAGTTACTATTGTCAGAAGAGTCAGAATCCTACTCACACTGTTTTGTGTACAAATTCTTCCGTCTACCAGAAGGAATTGTGAAATTATTCAATTTCACAATTATTCAATTACACAATTGTGAAATAATAAGGGAAATATATATTTTTGAAAAATCTGACCATCTCTCTTCCTGCAGTAAATATAATTAGAGATAGATGTAAGGTACCTCAGCAGGGAAAGAAAAAGCAATTCTGCTGTCAATGAGCATAGCAGATAAGACAGGATTGACAGATGCTTGTGATATTTTAAAAGCTATCTTCCTAGACTTTCTTCACTATCTGTATCCGTTTGGTGCTAAAGAATTATTCCTACTCTAATCACTTCAGGGATTTATTATATGCTTAAATTTATAGAATTATTGAAACCACAGCTAGATCATGTATAAAATTTTGCTTTCAAAGTTCATTTGAGTGCCATGTCCAAAACATATCTTCTGTCCTTGCTCGTACTGCTTTTTGTATCTTTTCCCTTTGAAATAAACTGCGATTCTCTAAAATTCTTGACATCCCAATGTAATATAATTCAGAATTTCATATGCGGTGTATGATGTCATGGTTACACCTTAATGTCTACTGAGGTTGCCCTTTGGTTATCCTTAATTGCTTGTATAAATTCGCTTAAGAGTTTTACTTTGAGTTAAAAACTCTCTCCTAGTAGCACAATGTCCTGCTGAGAAGGTTTTGATTTAAGGTCTCCCTCTGTTTAACTTGGCTCATGCTTTAATATTTGTACTGTTGAATTTTAATACTTTGTACTGTTCCCAGGGATCCAGGGCAGAAAAGTCTGAGTGTGACAATAATATGAATGATTGATACAGCCTTTATCAAAGTTGCCAACTTTCTAATCTCAACATTTGCAATGTTAATGTTTTCTACAAAATTGTCAGTTATCTTATCTATTATGGTATTAAATAACCCTGGCTGCCAGAGCCAAGCTGTGCAGAAGTCAGCTACACAGTTATTAAACACATTAAAGTAGAAGATATCCAAAAAGAGCCTTTTCCCTTCCTTCTGGCGCCTTTCATTTGTTGCAGGTGTTTGATTGTATTTCAGGAGATCTAGGAGAAAAATCCATGTAAACAGGTTACTCTCCCAGGTCCTGTTTTACTGTCAAGACAGCAGTTTATCCCACCATTCTTCTCCTTTATCATTTCTATTGTCAACTCCTGTTACTTCTTTCCACTTCACAATCCAGCGCGCTCTTCCAGTGTGAGACCAGACCTCCCGCTGACAAACTGTGGTCATGGAGAAGCCATTCCAGTTTTTTTCCTGGCTATCATTTTCCAGGCACTAGGCTGCTTCCATTAAGGCTGTCAATCATATGAAGACTCCTTGGATTCAACCCCTCTGTCTGGACTCAGAGCTTTTTCTTCCCTGTCAGGGATATCCTGCTCTCTCCTCAGCCCACTGTAAGCATGATTTCTTCACTTTTGTATCCACCCTGTCCCCTGTAGGTCAAAAACTGCTCTTGTTTGCAACTGGGCAGCTACTGAGGCCATTTTTATTGTGCAGCTCATGCTCTGCCTTCAGCTTCCTTGCTCTTGGTGACTCTATGTGTTACCAGGACAAAGGTACAGCATACATTTCTAATCTGGGGGGAATGTGAAAACACAGCACTTCCTACCCCATAACAAGTGGTGTAAAGTCTCAAGGATTTTCAGGCTTTTACAGCCTAACCAAAGTGTATGCCACAAAAGAAAAAGAAAAGAAAAAAGCAGCAAGCCCCTGTAGTGAGCCATCCAACCTACTATTCAACAGCAAAATGCTGATAAAAGCATTTCATACTCCAGAAAGAGAGATGGAGGGTAGAGTTTGTGATTTTAATGGAAAGTAGGGATCTATCATTAAAAAGAACAATTAATCCGATTACTGAGTGATTTTCAACATGAAAAGTTGCATCTGAAAGTTGATTTATATGCCTATATCCATTCCCCAGAATTTTGCTATTGAATCCCATAGAATATATTTAAAAAAAACTACTGAATTTATAATACAGGATCTACCTCGACACAATTAAACCTGATCATGTCACTCTTCTTCTTCAGGCAAATAATTGCTTCATGAAAAGATCACTTAATGGCACAATAGAAAGTCCTAAGTAGTCATTTAGAAGACAGTGGCAGGATTCTTGGTCTCTTAGCTGTGTTAGCAAATTTTGACATCATGAGCAAGAGCTTCCCATCCTGCAGTATTAGGGATCTTGCAGAATTGCTTAGGGCATCTGTTGTTGATGCAGGAGGAGCTAATAGAGTCTGAATAGGATGGGAAAAGATGTTTGGACACACTGCAAACTCATCACACAGCATAGGATACAGCAACTCCCTTCAAAACTCAAGAAGTTGCTACAAAGCTGAGCTGACTTTACTGTATTTTGTAGAAGGAAGATTGCAAGCCAAGATGCGAGAAAGTGGAGAGGCTCAGAAAATTTTTAAGAGCACCTTTTTATAAATAACCTTCCTCTGAGACTTTCTACAACAGTTGAGACCTTAGGAGAGGATGATCAAAGCCCTTAGAGCTCATCAGATTTTGATTTAGAAACCCGCAGGCTTTGGGATATAGAGACACACTTCTGTGGGTGTGTAAAGCCTTTGTTCACCTCAGGTTAAATCTGATCTCTACTTCATAATGAATCCAAGCTTTTATAACGCTCAGTCTTGGTAAAGGAACTGTTTTGTTTTAAAAAAACACCGTTGGAACTACAGAGACAGCTAAACCAGGAATGAGCAAAATATAACTTTGTACCCTGCTAAATAGAATATGTTTGGAGATGCTTCTTGTACTGTCACCTATATAACACAATGTCCTTTCATCCCAGCATGTTACCAAGCACTTATTCACATTAAACTTGGAGAATCATACCTATATGACTATGAATTGTTTAGAATAGGACTATATTGTTTAAATAATCTATGTAAAAAGAAAACCCTCTGAAACTCCTCATAAATGCCCTAGCACTGGGCAGCTGTCTGCTAATTCTGCAGTGCTTAATAGAGCACAGTAAATATGAAAGCCGTATTTAGAAAAGAAAGTATCTTCACACCCTTGAGAAAAGCTCTGCATACTTAAGTAATGATTCTTGACTTGCTTTCAGTCATTATGTTGCTATTCTTCCCAGATTGATGCACTGTTTTCAAGAAAATAAGATTTCATGGTATAACTTTTTAATATCTTGGACTATCTGCTCTCCTTAAATTTTTGTAGTCTTTATCTTTTCTTTTTTTTTTTTAGGAATCTTTTAAGTGTATTTCTCCTGTAGGACAAAAAGAAGAAACATAGATATCCAGGGGGAACATAAGGATTCATAGCTTTGAATTATGGAGTACCATCACATCACAGAAGCTGGGTATTCATCTCCCACAACTTACATTCATTTCACCATCTACAAGAAAGACACTGGATAAAGCTGCTAGTTTAGTCTCTAGTCAGTGGAAGAGATGTGCCCAGAGTAAGATTCTGCCTACGTGCTTGGACATCTGTTTGAAGCTAGCAGTCATGCTGGAGAGGTGTTTCTATCTCTCACTGGAATAGAGGGGAGCCTGGAGTCCAGCTGACTCCTTATACTTCATTAATAAGCTAGAAGTAGGAGAGATGAAGCACAAGTTTTGTCCTAAGTTCTGATTATTTCTTCCTTGTTAATTCATTTTCCCAAACCCAAAAAGCTCATTGACTTCACTTCCATTAGAGAACTAAAGCCAATGCATGCTCCTCCATGCCTAGTAGGTAAAATATTGGAGTTATTGTTTAAATTTCTTCCAGTTATATGGACCCCAGCTGCATTATTATACCTACCATCTTACAGGTTATTTTCCTGTATCTTTTTCGTTCCTTTACCTATATTCTGTTTCAGACCTTATGACTGGTATTGACTGCTATCGGTTCTTCTTTCTATTTGTTACTTGTACAGCTTCCATTTTATGCAGCAATTTTTAATTCTTCTCCTAAAGTATTTTAATTATAGGTTTCTAGTCTTTTATTCCTGCGTGTGAGATTTGTTTTTAGGAAAACAACGTGAACAGTGATTGATAAGTGTTTGAAACCTTTTCTCCCAGATGGCTTGGCTCAAAATAATTTGCAAGATTCACTCCTTTGCATTGGTTTGGACTTTATTCTGTATACCAATATCAAATGTCAAACATTCATGATCTGTTTCTCTTAAGCTACAACTCAGTTCAAAGATGAATCCCTGCATTTATCATAATGAAGGCAAGGAGCTTCATGTTTAATGCAGCATTTTAATAATCAGGAGATTGTTACTATAATGTTTTTAACCACTGGTAAGAAGCACTGTACTGGTTGCAAGTAACCATCAGCATAAAGCTATCATTAAAGCTAAAGATGACAGAATTTTCCCTCCTGTGTGTTACAAACAGCTCTTTAAAGAAATTATGCACAACTTGTTGTAGTCTGGGGCAGGCAGAGACCAACACGAGATCTATCTCTGCTGCCTATTAATATATTCAGGACTACTATTTTAGAGTTGCTGGGCACAATACAAAGTGCTGCTCTCAAGTTCTGCAATCCACTTAGTCCATCCAAACAAGCTACATTAATCATTTTAGTTGCACGAGTCTTTTTCATGAGCTGGAGTAATTTTCTGGCACCAATGCATATACACTGCTTCTAAATCTAGTTTATTACTAGATTCTTAGTTCTGGCATACAGGCAGCTAAAGAATCTCTTTTCATACACCTTGGTGGCTTGGTTGGTTTTATCCTTGACACCTTGATTGTATAGCGAAAGAGAATACTTCTTCACCTTTCAATCCCCTTTTTGTTACCCAGGGTGATGCCTGGCTGGTGTAGCTCACCAGTTTCACAGGTAAATCTTTCTTATTTGCTTCAGATTAACGCAGCTAAACCATGCATCTCCTTTTCCTCACAGCAAATGGGTGAGGATTCCACAGAATCCAAATACTCCACCTAAAGCCACATGCCTTGCTATCAGCTCTCTTCCTGCTTTCTATTCTGTTTTCCATGTAGTATAGGAAAGCTGTCTGACCAGGACTTGTATGAATGGCTCCTGTCTTTCAGCAATCTACTGGGAAGGGTTTCAGAGACAATAGAACAAGCGGGCATTAACACCTGTGGGGGACAAACCTTTCAAATTCCTCCTTCTAATCTCTGAGTTTTTAGAACTGGTTAAATTGGCTTAAGGCAGGGCGTATGTAATTAAAATGTTAAAAGAAGCAGGCAGATTCGTGCTTCTTTAGAGCTCTCTTCCAAAAGGACTTCTGGCCTGTATTTCTTTCTCCTTGTGGAGTATATTCTCACTCTTTATTCTTTATCTCTGGCTATTTAGCCAAAAGAAAATTTCCTGGAAGTTGAGCAATAGAAAGCTGAGCAAGACCATGTAGTGAGGGTTTATGAAAAATCTCATTGCAGCAGATAAAGCCAATTACATGTGCCACCAAGGAGTAAAATAATCCCTGCTCAAATTTCTTGCCTTGATGTTAAATTTACGGAGCTCTTGCGTCACTGTAACTGGGAACACTGAGATGAAGAGACATTAATATAACAGCATGAAAATTCACAGAGGAGCAGAGCAGGTACTGGGGAATCATCCAACAGGGAGATAATTCTCCAGTCACCCTGAGAAGGGAAGAGGAGACAGCTGCTTTCCCTGATGTTGCTCGGGACTGTCAGCATCTCTCCTGCCTACAGACTGCTTCCCTCCTCTGAGTGCTCTAGGAGGAAATATGTAGCTGGGAAAAAAGAAAGAAGTGAATAAGCAGAGACATTCAGACTGAGGAGGAAAAGTTCTCCACTCTGCAGCTGCTGGCAGGGGTCTCTCCTGGTTGCAGGGTTCCCAGGACTCCAGCCAAGGGGAGAAGGGAACCACTGCCCTTGGGCTGTCTCCAGAGGAGAGTTTTGTTTGCTCAGCTTCCTCCTCATGTCAACCCCATGAAGTCACATGGCTTGAGCTTTACATGTCAGAAACTTTAGTGCAGCTGGTTGATACAGCCATATTTTGAATTCTTCACATTTTCTTAGGAGGCTTACTTGGAGATCTAGCAAAACTAACTTCCCCACTGAGACACCTTTCTTTAGCATCTTGAGTTGGGTATTGAATGGCTGCACCCTATTAGAAGAAATTAAATCTATTTTGATAAGATAGATTTAATAATTGGCAACTTAAACTGCAATTTGCTTTCCTGGCATCTTGTACAGAAATAATAATTCTACTTTGCTAGGCATTTTTGTCTATTTCTTCACAGAAATATTTGATATCTCTCTGTATCCACACTAGAAATTTGAAAGAAAAATAGCTAAAATATTTAAACAGGAAAGTACCAGAAGTTTTGATAAAAACCTTAAATTATCAGCTAATTTGAGACAAAGACATGCTAATGTTGTACTGTGTTCACTTCAATTAGTCCCTTCATACAAAAAAAAATAGATTTTGGGACAAAACAGAAAACATTACTACTTTAACACCACCGAATAATGGAACAAATTTCATTGAAATCACTACAGTTGGTGTATAAAGATCCATTCAGTAAATTATGCTTTAAAAATGCATTGAGAGACTTGGGCTAATTTTATTAGAGGCTTTAATTCGGATTCTCTGTCTAGTAGCTGGGTAACTGTGAAAGAACTATTTATTAATTTAAAGCTCATACAGATGATTGATACATGCTAATGCATTTAAGATTTAATACTCATATCTTCCTTAATTGAATTGTATTTGCTCAGACAGAGCATATAATTAAATCAAGTCCTTTGTAATCCTTCTCATGTCAGATTATTCTATGGTACATTGGGGAAGAATAGTCAAAAGTGCGAAATAAATTAATTTAAGCCCATTTTAAAAATCTGTAGTCATGTGAAAGTTTGGTATATCAATCATTTTCCAAAATAAAGAGGTTTATTCTTCCATACAAATGTTCTGCAATAATTTAGAAGTGTATAGAGGTAGCAGGCTTAAAATACAGCTAGGAAGGAACCAGGTGTAAGACAATCCAACAAATTTCTACAGCAGATAGTGAAATCCTTATACCATGTGACCAGAAAATCACTTTAGACAATTGCTCTCAAATGCTGTTATGGAGAATGAAGATCTCAGAGGGAAGACACAGAAAACAAACCCAAGACATGCCTAAGAAATCAAAGAAGAGAGGAATGAGATAATGCTTTACTGGACACTTCAGTGTGCTTGTGTATATATACATCATCAGCTGTTTCCAAGATGCATGTCCGGAGCCTAGGAAAGGTATACCAAGACTAAAGGATTAAAAAAACCCAGTTTCAATGAAGGGGAAAATCAGATAGAACTAGGGATAGACTTCAAGAAGGCATCCCAAGAGAAAGACAAAGCAGTAAAAGTATTTTTCAGGAAAGAAATGTATCTGACAGCTGAAATTTTTATTATCTACTCTGCCTCTTTACTGAAAGAGTTGTAAGAGGAGGAGGATAGAGTTTAGGCAAACAGAGATTTACTTATGGAATGCATTTTTCTGATTGCTGGGGACCTTTTGATAGGATAAAACCACAGCAATATAATTCATAGTGTGATCTTCAAGCTTGGCATTTTCTTCTTTTTGTGATAGATCAGAGGAATTGAATAAATGGACGTGTTACAAATATATCTTCTGTGCCCATAACACTTTAGAAGATCTATTCTACAAAGCAGTGATATGGAAATAAGCAGAATCTTATTCTCTGATAAATGAGGTATTACTTTAAATCTGAATTACTGACCTGATCTAATTTGTCCATCAGAGTTAAATTATAGAATTTATCCTTTTTAGTAAGCAACACTTGCTTCTGAATTTTCTGATTAAATATCACCTGCAGCAGACTCTGATTTTTGTCCTTGATTGCCCAATATTATAATTTTGTTAAAGATAACATCATGGGGCTGTAGTGTTTTGTCTGAGGATTCTGATATCATGCTCTATGGCATTTCACTTGAAGAATGATTTGCTCCTAATGTCATATTTAACCTTGTATTAGCAAAGGTTTTATAAAGATTTGTTTCCTTGACTACCCCATGAAATGTAATTCCATAGCTGTAAAAGGAAAGAAACTTTGACACTGGTGTATAATTAATAATGTATCACAGGAAGAACTCTGTTTAGCAAAGTGCTGTCCAGGTTCTGCTTGTGAAGTAAAAACATGCTTTTCTTCCTGTACAAGTGATTTGCAAAAGAAATGCAGGATGATTACTTTTTTTCCTGGTACAACAAGTACTAGTGTTGATCTTTACTGTTTCTTCATGGGGGCAAGCCTGCATTGACTGAGCGAGGTGTGTCACTTCACACAGAACTCCAGCTGAGCTCTGGCAATTGTAGGGGTTTGTTTCCAATTTGAAATAATGGCATACACTACCTACATGGCATACACTGTGTAAAAGCACCTTAGAATAAAATCTGCTTACACCCACACCTCCTGTTAAAGGTCTTCTTGCCACAGTGTCATCTTGAAATATTCCTGAGATTTTCAGTGTGTATCCTATGTCTAACATGAGCTCAGGGTAAAGGCACCTGTTACCTCTCATTCAGCTATTTTAAATGCAAATCTGAGTACCAAATTTAAATTATAAACAGGGATACTTTATCTAAATTCAATGAATGCAAACAAGCCTGGCTCTAGGCTGAGGAAGGGCCCTGCCATTCCAGGCCTGGGTTCTGCTTAGATGTGCTCTTTGATATAAAATAAGGATGAACAGAGTACCACTACACAGGCTGATTGCTCCTCTAAGCAGGAATTAGCTGGCTGCTCATCTTTTTTAAGTGCTCAGGAATTTGCTCCAGGCACTGGATATCTTCTGTGACAAAAAGTTTTTTTTATTTTGCTGACTAAGGACCTGTTCTTCGAGAAACCAGTGCTGAGGATCTGTTGTTCATAAATGAACATAATTAATTTCATTTCATTCAATCAGTTCATTACCTAACCCCAATGACAGCAGGACAAACTTTTTGGAAGCCAAGGGATAGTTTTACTTGCCATCAACTTCTTTGTCTCCTGCAGCATTGCAACCATGCTTGAAAAAGATATCATTCCTATCAGGTTATCATAAGCCCTTCTAAGCCAGCTAGTCATCTTCACAGCCCATGCTTTCTCCTGGCACTGTAGATGAAGTTGACAAAATGTGCTTATAGTCTTTCCTTGTACCTATCATCTCCCACATTTCACATCAAGGGTATGCCTTGCCAGGGTAGAGTCCTCCCTGATAATAAAATGCTAAATAAATTTTAGCTGGAGGGAATAGAAATGGTGTTGATTGATGCTAATTCCCTGAAGTCAGTGTAATAGTATCTTCTGAGGCTGTGTTAGTGACAGGAGGTTGAAAGAAGAAATATTTGTTTCTGGAGGAAAAAAGAAAAAGAAAGAAGTACAGGATTAAATATTACACCTGTAGTGAGCAAAGAGGATTCTGCTGGAGGTACATGCCACTTGTGATAACAAAGAAAAGGTTTTATGATGTTGATGATCCTTCATATCTTTAGTACTGTTCTGTGAGCACAAAGTATGCAACCACAAAATGTACTAATTCATCTTTCCCCATCCCTCTCTTGATTTTCACCTCATGAAAGTCATTATCTTGATTAATTCTGTATTCTTTCCTGTAAAGACTAAATGAAATAGTTTTGGAGTTTGTACATGCAATACTATTTCAAAAAAATACTTTTCCTTATTTAGAAAAACATATTATGAAACAGATTATCTATAGTGACCTGGACTAAATACTCTAAATCCGATAATACTCTGCTTGTATATGCTATTTTTTCTCTCTCTCTTTCTTTCTTTCTTTCTTTCTTTCTTTCTTTCTTTCTTTCTTTCTTTCTTTCTTTCTTTCTTTCTTTCTTTCTTTCTTTCTTTCTTTCTTTCTTTCTTTCTTTCTTTCTTTCTTTCTTTCTTTCTTTCTTTCTTTCTTTCTTTCTTTCTTTCTTTCTTTCTTTCTTTCTTTCTTTCTTTCTTTCTTTCTTTCTTTCTTTCTTTCTTTCTTTCTTTCTCTCTTCCTCTCTTCCTCTCTTTCTTTCTCTCTTCCTCTCTTCCTCTCTTCCTCTCTTTCTTTCTCTCTTTCTCTCTCTCTCTCTCTTTCTCTCTTCCTCCCTCCCTTCCTTCCTGCCTCCCTCCCTCCCTCTCTTTCTTTCTCTCTGATGAACCCTGTCTTTGCCATTTTCAATTTATCTGAAGTGAGAGAAAAGTGTCTGGCATTAAAGAAAACTTAGGAAGTCCTTTGATATTTTCTGTGGGCAGTGGATTTGGTTAGAGAAAGAAAGCTATTCATAAATTTGTTTCTTCATGACCTTGGCCAAGACATGTCACTCTTCTATGTCCTGTTTTTCACATTCACAGGTGACAGCAGATTTTGTGAAGGACTTTGAGATGTGAAATGCCTGCTACAGAACACCTTTTCAGGCTTATTCTTGTTCTTCCTTTCCCTGCCATTGTGGTAAATTGGCAGATAATCACAAAGGACCAAGGCATTTACAAGAAACAGACAGGTCAAAAACACCTCCATCACATACATATTTCTGTTTTTTCATCTTCCTTGAAAACAACAGATTTTTCTGTTCTCTACTACTCAATATGGTATCCCAAGGGGTTTTCCTGAGAGACAGAGACCAAACCATGGAGATCAGGATGAAGAAAATGATTGAAAACCTCAGGTACTGGAAATGCATATCAGTGGCCAAGAGATATGATACATGTTAAGAAGGAGTTTTCCATCATGCAACAGAGACAATGCTGGAAGTGAGAAGTGTCCATTGCCACTTTACAGCTCCCTTAGGTTGCTCATAGCTGTGGAAGATGTTCTGCCGAGAGGGGGAGAGAGAAGAACAATCTCATGCCTTTTGGAAAAATGTAAAGTAGTTTCCAGAACAGTCTCTCACGATGTCATAGTCATGTAGAGCAATTTGGGAGTGGCTGAGTGGTTTAGGTGTCTCTTGGGAAGAGGACTGGGCAGCCATCACCAGCCACATAACAATGGAGCAACAACAGGAAGTGAATCTCTCTTCAGAGAGAGTGAAAGGACTGAGGATTTCTGAAAGCCTGTGTGCTTGTGCTCATGTTCACAAATTATCCAGGAGGATTCATTTATTTGACTGCAAAACCCATGAACCTACTCAGTCTACAGCTGTTAATGTGTGTAGGTCCTATTGCCTATTTGGCAATATTTTTAACTTGGAATATGAGTGTGAAAAGAGTTAGTGAGAAATTGACATCTTTAGCACAAAGTGCCTGTAAGCATAAAACCATGTAGCCTTAAGTCCTCCCAGAGATGCGTTTTTTCAACTGCTATTTTTATAAATTACTTGTTTCAGTGCCATTTACGGTCATTTCCTTCCATAGAGATGTTATTTTGCAGTTGTTTAGTCCACAAAGCACAAACCTTCTCTGGCTTCTGCCTTAACTAACCAACCAGTATAAATTCTCTTGAAATTCACAGCTGTCTTCACTGAATGTGAATAAATGAGCCTGCCAGGTTGAGCTGACTCTAAACTTTCTTGTCTTTGGGATGCAAATCCTTTTAAGTATATTTAGGCCATCTCTATTTGATTTTCATGGGACATGGGGGAGGGAGAGAAACTTACTCTTCCATAAAGGAAAGAAAATGAAAAAGATGGGCTTGAAATCACTCTGTTCAAAGTCACTATCAAAGTCATTATGTTCCATTCAAGAACCCAAGGATGCTGGACTTCTGTTTTCCTTGTTCGTGTAAGAAAAAGGATTTCTCTCCATTGTTTTCATTTTTCACTTATGATTTAAACCATATTGGGGTTGTGGCTGGTAGGTATCACAAAAGACTCATGAGAATTCTAGTGACTGGTTCAAATTCCAAAGCTGAACAGCTGGTACTTAGGTATTTTTAATGCCTGACTGAAATTTTTCATCAAAATCCTCACCACTTCCCATATTCTTTACCTTCCCGGCCTGGATACCCAGTAATCTGCTTCTTTTAAAATAACATTTTCCTGACACAAGGTCTCAGAGCACCACTTAAAACTGCCCAGATCATATTTAATTCATATTGGATTTCCCCAACAGGAGATGCTTAAGCTTATATTATGGCCAGCATACTGGAAAACCCCAGATATTCAAGAGCTGGATAAATAATTCTTAATAACACAGAACATAAAGTATTTGCTGTACCCCTTAGTCCTCCTCCAACTCATAGGCAGAGGTAGAAATGGGATAAAAACCAGTGCAGTGCTCAGAAAGTGCAGCATTTCAGACATGATCATACTTAACACAAATCCCTCTTTACTGCTGGTTTATATAAGAATTTCTTCCAACTTTATTGATGCACAGTCACACTCCCAGCCTGCCTTAATGTAAATGAAAAATCAAACTTTGATGTATAATATTGTAAAAGTTCTATGGTAAAATATAGCTGCAAATTTTGTACATTTTTATTGTAGAAATGTAAGAGTTTTCATCTTGACAGATGATAAAATGTATAATGCACTGTGTGCAGAGGGCTGGTGCTGGCTTTGCAGAGGTAGGAACCAGAGCTGATACCATCCAGCAATCTGTCTGTCAAACTTTGTAAAAAAGGCATATTTTATGGTGTTTCTGGATAATAAGGTCTCCTGAGCTCTTTGCAGCTGGATTTCTGTGATCATGTTTTCAAGAACATTCAAAATGCAGATGGGGGAGGAGAAATGGGTGCAATTTTCATTAGCAGTTGGGTTTATTAAGCAGCTATTATTAGGCACCAGTTCTTCCCAAAAAAGGATACCATTAAAAATCTGGCTTATGGCATTAAAGGTAAAACTACAGAACTAACTGCAACCAAAAGCCTTAAGACTTCAAAAGCTTTTTAAAATACGTTGCTTAATTCCAGAAAGGATCATATGGAGAATACAGCTGGATTGAGATCATATAAAGGATTTCTTAACTTGTGATTGGGATGACTTGCACAGTCTACTTGTAATTGCTGTTTGTGAGCAGCAGGACCATGGCAGAACATACTCCAAAAACTTAAGCAAGTGTAAAGGAAAGTGAAGATTATTGATGAAAACTGGATCTAAATATCATAAAAAGTTTTTTGATTGAACAGTGCTGTGACAGAATTGCAGTGCAAAATGTGAGGACTCTGCTTAGTCTTTTCCTACATCTTAATGGAGAAAAGAGTTATAAAGATTAATTATTTAGGCAGACAGCCTGTATATTCCACTTCTTAACCAGTTCTTACAAGACTAAAGAAATCTTCTCCAGTTGAAGACACTGTGGTAAGAACAGGAGTTTTATGAGGAGTGACAGCAGAATTTTAACTGTGCCACATTCCTCTACTGTTCCATGTGTTTAGTCTTGCCCAGTTTAATACAGCAAGCTCTCTGTGATTTCAGGATTGCGTTTTTTGGCGCACTTAGCCAAATCAGACCATGGTTCATATTTTATATTTATACTTCAAGTTCTGATGTGACAGATGTTTCAGTTGGATACAATTTGCTGTGATCAGAAGTGTGCTTTCAAATATTTTTAAATATTTTATAGATTAGCACCCAAAAGAAAGCAGAGCCTAGAAGAAAAATAACCACTACATCAGCTTATTTTCTGTGACTGCTGATGAATTAATGATTATTGTTTCACATCTCTTACACTAATAGCAGGCATGAAAGGCTTTAACATTCAGGATATTCAAAAATATTAGAAAAGGGAGGTCACAATGGAGTCTTATCTAAGTTGCAATGAGCAGGGACCAGTCACTTGGAGAGGGGGAATTGTAAGTCACCTGTTAGGGCAGGGAGTAACTCAACTCCTGGGAGCATCCTATGTTATCTGCAGGCAAGGGGAGCAAGGCACCACTGCCTGGGGTTTTTTCTTTTCCTACTTGTTGAATTTGAGCCCACCAAATAGTCAAAATATGTGTGTGTATATATATTCACATGTTTGTATACAGAGGAATGAGTTAGGGGAGAGAGGGAGAAAGTAAAGACATGGTTTATATATTTGGATTTGTGTAAGGGTAGATAAACCAAAAGTGTTTGATTTTAGAATGACAAACTAAACAAAACAAAACAAAAAATTAAATACACACAGCTGTTCCTTCTAAGGAAGAAACAGAGAGAAAGGTATCCAAGAACCCAGTCCACCATAAGCTGCTGATCAGCCAGACCAGCTATTATTAAATTTGACTGTCTCTGAAGCATTGAGGGCTATTGGAGTGCCCCGAAAATCAAAAGGTTTGACTTATCTAAATCAGATATGGTACTTTCTTCCTCATCTTTTTCCTTTTAATAGAGTTTCCATTTGACATTTGTTTTGGTTTGTTTTGTGTCTTCAGTTTCAATATTTCAGAAAGCAAAGCAGTCTGGATTTAAGTGGTGTACAGAGCCTGATTGATCTTCTTCAAGCCTCTAAAGCTATCTTCAATGACTGTCATATTAGTGGGATAAAGAAAGGCCCAGTGCTCCACAGGGCTGATTTTCAGTTTTTCTGTGCTGTGCTCTGAAATAATTTCTCAAGGATTTAACTGGATGCTGAAACAGCAGTTTAAAAATTCTTTGCTTTGATCTGAAATACCTGATAAAAACACATGGATTTTCTGGAGTCCTGCTTTCTGTGTTTCTATTATTTTTATTTAATTTACCAGCCTGAATGACTGTTTATCTTTGTGGTGCATAGGTAATAAATGTTAGGCTACAGATGAAGACAAAATCCTGAAATGATTTGGGCAAAAGGAAAAAGCAACAAAGGTATAGTGGAGAAAAAAACGCAATAACCTGAGACCAAATGTTATTTATGCATTTACAGTGTTTAAACATATATTTATCAACAAATGTCAACTACAAACCAGCTGTAATTTTGCCCTGTTGTTAGCCAGTTGCAAAAGCTCAGTCCCTTATTCATTGTTAGCTATTGGAACAGGATTCTGAGATAAGAAAAAATGGCATTTAAAAAAAAGTTTATTAGCAAAAGCTGGTGCTTATCCTGCATGTTACTATACTCTGTACTTACTCAAAATCCACAATAAATTGTCCCCCCAATCCAAGCTGCTACCTGAGATCTTTGTAAGTTCAAAACTGTCATTCTTTCCTCTCTAAACATTATCCTCACACTCCTTTGTAATTTTACTCCTAACAGTGAGCAGAATGTCCCAGCATCATCAGCAATGAGCCAGGGCCCCAGTGGCTTTTCCATTTCTTTTGGACATCTTCAAGCTATTCTGAATCAGTGGTGCTGAGTCTTGCAATGTGGAGCCCACAAAGGCTGCAGTGTTTTCTGCACCTGGTTATTCTTTGGCCTGTGACAGTGACATTGATGTTGTGGTGGCAGACACATGCAGATTGGAAATTAATATGCTGAGCTTGATAATTATGGCCTCCATAATGGGAGGCCTCCAAGCTCTATTAAATCACTTAATAAAATCTGAGTGGAAGTATCTAAGAAGCATGAGAAAACCTTGGATTGCCTTATTTATATTTGATACTTAATGGAAACATAAATATTTAAAACCCATGAAGTTATTAACTAAATTAACCAGAATTATTTTAAAGGTACATTTTACTCAGCTAGATCATCAGTCAAGCAATCTCTATTTAAATTGGTGGAGCTCTGTTGTTGCACACAGCTTGAGCTCTTCATCATGATATCTTTTCTAAACATAGCTGCTTTCAGAGCTTGAGGCTGTTTTTGTGACAGCTACATACATGTTTTTCAAATGACTTAAGAACCATAAAACCATGTTTAATATATTAGGAAAAAAAAAGCACTTATGTTAACTTACCATTCTGTAAAGTTTATCCTCCAGATCCTGATTAATTCTTTGTAAGGCTAGGTAATTGTTTTGTATCCTAAAACAGAGATGATATCATGTAACTGAATGCATTGCTTTTCATGTTGTTTTTCACCTGTATTTTCACATCAGTACAAAACCTTGGCTTGCACTACTTGAATTCTATTTGCTTATCACTCCTGTTACCAGTCAGTGGTTGCCTTTGAAATGCAATTACCACCTGCTTCCTAAGCAAACTTCCAAACTTCTTTGTCATATTTTCCTGCTATATTTAGCAGCAAATTCCAGGAGGAAGTGAAGATATGTTGGTTGTTCTGCACTTGTATGCAGACACATATTATAGCTAGAAACTTGCACAAGGTAATTATAATTTTTCATCAAGCTCAAGAATAGCATGTAAGAGAGGAAGCTTGAGCTCTAGGCTTAGGCGGCACAAAAAAAGATTTATTGTGAAATTGCAGCAGAATCCTAGTGACTGTAGCAACATGTGGGCATCAACATGTGACTTAGAAGAGAATATTTATTCTTTCAACAAAAGTTCAAGAAGTTGCCTATTTTTTCCAGGAAACATATTTAGATAGCTTAGCTGAGAAAAGATGGATATTTATTTTTATCAGCACTTAGGGATTGAATGAACTCAAAAAATGAGGCTTCCCTACTTATTCCAGAGCAACACACCAAAGAAAAGTTTCAGCCTGCAGATCTTTAGGTTACTTAGATGGTAACCTTGGTATTGTAATGAACAAGCTGCACAGCCTGTGGGAAAACCATTGGCATTTTGGTAGCAGCTGTGGCTTTCTCTCCACAGAACCTAAGGAGGATAGCTCCTTGTTCATTAGTACCCATCACCTCAGCACAATGTATAACAAATGCAAAGCAAATGTTAGAAGCTCAGCTGTGAAATTTTGTCTGAATAAATCTATATGACTGTACTGATCAATAGGTCAAAGTATTTTCAGCAGTGAGGAGATGTTAGGTAATGTGCAAGTGTTTTCACTGTGAGAGTGAACTCAGATGAAAAGTCTGGATCTAGGTGTAGTTTCTGTGGTTATCAGGATGGGACTGGGATTAAAGAAGTCTCTTTGTTTATCATTTGGTTAGGAGTGGCTGCTGAAGCTGGAATGAAGATCTTTTCTCCAAACGTGCCCATAGCTGTGAATCAAAGGGTCCAGCCCACCCCTTCTTGGCAATGTGATGCTTATCTCAGCTTCTGTTGCCATGGAGATTTTCTTTCCAGTTAAATGATCAGAATTCTCCATTCAGGGCAGGCCAGTGACAACAACTCGCAGTGCAGTGCCCCTCTTAAGGGATGCAGAGCTCTGGCTGGGGCTCCCAGCATTGCAATGACATCTGCTGCACGGACCTGAGAGGGGATGTGTGTGCCAAGGACATCTGCTCTGTGGATATAAATAATGACTTCCTCATGGGTGAGCCTCCTCAGGGTACCAAGGGTCAGCCCACAGTCAGGGCATTTCCAATATGCATTGCAAGCCTGGAAGAGTCTCAGTGTTGCCTATTTTACTGAGCTGCTGAGCAGAGACTTCCTTCCTGAGAGGAGGACCTGTGGTAAACAGTGCTTGCTAAGGTGGTGACCCAAATGGGCTGAAAATCTCCGAGACTTGTACTGTGAGACTTGGTCAATACTCACCAATTCTCATAGTGCTATTGTGTTTATGTCCAGGGGACTTAAAGGATAGACTGAAGTTTACAACTCTCTGCATTGTCCATGCTCCTCTCAGCATTTACCACTAAGCCTCTCTATAGACATTGATTTGTGCAGCTCTAGGTTTACTTGGGATTTCCCCAGCCATTTAGCTGTCAACACAACAGAGACAAATCTCATTCTGTACCCATCTTTTCATGGTACAGAAGAAAGCAGAGATGATCTTGATAAAAGGAGGGTTAAAATGGCTTTGCCTGCAGCTACTCAGCACAAATATTTTGTTTTGCTGGTAAGGATGCATGCCATGATGCAGGAAGAAAGGATTTAGAGAAGTAAAATAGTGCCTTCTAGCTGAGCCCAGAAATGCCCCAGCATCTTCTCTGTCATGGTTTATATTTTTTGTCTAGTAAAACAAAATAGAACAGGTTAAACTTTCTTTGCACCCAGACAGTTTCTGGTTCAAGTGGAGGTGGCGCAAAAACTGATTTAAACATTAGCACCTGCAATGCCCTAAAAGTTTGTATGGGTTCAAAAGAACTTGCATAATTTCCTGGAAGTCAAGGGGAGAAAAAATTTGGTTCAAGGCTTTTCTAGCCTAGGCACCCCTGTACCCTGAAGTGGTTACTGATGTGGGCAGCTCAAGGGAGACCCTGTAGGTTCCCTTTCCATAACTTCACAGCCATGAATAAAAACAGCAGTAATTGCTGCTTGGATAGTGGACTTATCATGATAACAATAGGTTTGTTCCTCAGCTTCTGTTTTCACTTTTTCTCTTGATATGGATGATTGAAATGTTAATTATCATTAATTATTTTTCAGTGACAACACTTCCATGCCATAGATGGTGGTAGAGGGTTTTACAAGAGTTTATCACAATCTGCTTCTTACTTTGTAGCTTCTTTTGCCTTTGCCCATCAAATTTTTGCCTGTTGTATGTTTTGGAGAAAGTAGCCCACAAACTCTTGTTCTCTAACACATTAATTTTGCATTGAGAAAATGACCACCTCCTAGTAGAGTCAAATCAAATCTAAAAAAATCCACTGTAAGTAGGAAACTGAGCTTCAAAAAGTGTTTCTATTGAGAACAGTATGCAAAGGTAGTCAAAATAAGCACAAAAACATACACATGTACACAAGCACATACACATACACGTATATGCATAAACCTCAGATTGGAAATTCACAGTGCCAAAAGAAGTGTCAGCAAATGTAGGTGGCAAGGAGAGAAATGGACCCAGAAATACATGGAGGAAAGTGTTAAAGGGATAAAAGAGGAACAGAGTCAGATCAATCTTTAGGCAAAGCTGTAAGATAAAGGGAAGGGGAAATAAAGAGTAGGGAAAATTATTCAAATTTGAAAATGATCTGATGAGCAAATGGTAACTTAACCTTGTTTGCTGAAAAAATATACCCAGATAGCCTGAACATTGGGAAGTATGAAATATTTTACCTTGTAAATCTGGCTTTGAAAATAAAATGAAGGCTTTGCTATGCTGCAAAACTGCTCTAAGGGAATGTGAATTGATAACCTATTATCATGTGTTGATGTATTTCTCTGTTGTTCATATCATTAGGAGATACTCATGTGACTTCACGTGCACGTATGTGCATCCAGTAAACAAATGTTTCGATTCTTGACCAAATAAGGGCCTACTGAAAATTATTCTGACCACATGGAGGGTGTCAGGTGTCTGTGCTCTAACCCAGCACACAACTCCTCCCCAAGGCTGCAGATCACCACTGAAGAGGGAGTCTGCAAAAGCCTCGATTTCTCTGCTTCCACTCAATCTCAAACCCTCTTAAGGCCATGAAATACATCTAAAGTAAAGCTTAGTCTTGGGTTGACTTTCTTTAAAGAAGGGAATTTTTACTAGAGTGTAGCTAGCTTTGAAAAGTGACTCTTGAAAGAGTAGCTTCTTGATCAAAAAAATTTCTCTCTCTGTTATCACAAGTTATACCAATATCCTTATGAAAACAATAGTTTTTCCTCCAGAATTCCTGTTCAGAACACCCCTTCAGTCTGTGAAATGCCTTGCTTTTGGTGAAATAATTATATGTGTGGGCTAATCTCAGTGCTAAATATATGCTTGCATGAGGTTACTTCTCGTGCCTTAAAATAACTTCACTTTCTGTTCAAAGATAAAATGGGGACCTCATCAAGGTACCGAGGGCAGGGCCTCAAGGAAGAAACCCAAAGTGAACTTTGGAGTCCAGATGTGGTTCCAAGTTTGGATTTTGAAATTTTTTTATATTTTAACTTACAAAATCTGTGCTGACCATATCAGATAAGAGGCTGCTGTGAGGAATATGAAATTCCGTCTCTTTTCAGTCACTTTTCAAAGCTGAACCTATGCTTTACAGTTATTATTTTAAAATCTAGTTAGCACTGCTCTCCCACTGAGAAAAAAGAAAGAGGCCATCTCTAATGTTTATAGAGAGATTGAAAACTTGACCATTGAGCCACACAAGTGACCTCCTCTCTTGAGTAAATTTAGGGAGGTCTAGCAACAACATAGGGAATTCTGGATAAAATAAGACAAAGACTTTCAGAAAGGATTACAAAAGGATAGCCATTCAGCTCTTGAAAAAAAAATGCACTTTACAGAAAAGGAAATTTAATAACAGAAATGTTCTCCAGTGTACAAGTGGGATCTTGTTACACAGGGCCTATTCATTTATGGGGAGGTGATATTCTCTCCCTGTGCAGTGAATAAATGAAGCAACACATAATTGAAACTAATTCTACTTTGTTTTTTTCACACTGATTTTTATCTGTGACATGTTGCTGACAAGCTTTTGGATGACAGGTTTTTTTCAGACATTATTCTTTTCCAGGTTGACAAATCTAGATGTTCAACTTGCAGAATGCCTTGCTATTCTCAATAGAAACATTTTTAAAGCTCACCTCGTAAAATATTTTTGGCTTCCATTATGATATGTCTTCAGGGGAGTAATCACCTGCCTGAAACATAATTTTTAATATAAGTTTTCTTCATAATATGGTACAATGTTCCATTAGAATACTGGAAAGTCAGTTCTGCTAGTGTGATGCTCTGGTGTGAGTGCTAGACTTGGCTGTGAGACCCTGGCCTGAGTTTCAGAGGGTGCTTAACCCATTGGTGCCCAGTGCAGTTGATAAGAGGCTTTCTATGACAAGGAAGCCCATCTGTTTTAACAGGAGTGGGATGGTCAGCCCCTCTGCTGCTCTTTATGGCAGCCCCAAAATGATGCTTCAAGACAAAAGTGCACCAGTGTTCCCTGTCCTGGAATGTATTAAAGCAAAACTACATCAAGAATGAAGTTACTTTCAGGGGCTCTGCTCTAAGTGAAAAGATAGGAAAAATATTGTTGACAAGAAAAGTATATGGAGAACCTCCAGACTGCTCTTGATAGACGTGTGTAGATTTCAAAATCACCATGGTACCTGCATATTTTAGTCTCATTTTAAGAAATATCTCCAGTTAGAGAAACATTTAAGTTATAAGACCACACTAGGTTGTTGCCCAAATTGAGATCTTACAGACTCATTCTGTTTAAAATTTGCATTAAATGGTTTGGTTGACTCAGTTTATTGGTGCTTTCTGTCATTGTTTTGGTTTGGCTTTTACTTTCTGCAAGGAATGAAAAGTATTTCTTTGGGTATTGCCCTGGAATGATTTATTCTGAATTTCGTTTTGAGTCATCCAATGAATTAATCAAATAGTGCCATGACGATATCAGTTTAAGAAAGTCTCACAAGACATGTAAATACATTCCTGCATAAGTAGATAATTCTAGTTTCAGAAGTTTTGAAAACAAATGAAAAAATGGATATTAGAATCATGACAAAATTTAGGCTAAGTCTACAGACCATTTTAATCAGTGCCAGGAATGTCAGGAGTGTGTGCTTAACATAATTTATCCTTAACATTAACTAGGTTTCCAATTTGCAACAGTACTGTACCACAGCTACAACAGTTTTAAATAATAGCTTTTCAGCATCTTTCCATTCTGCTTGAGACTAAAAAAGAAATTATTTGCTATACTATAATGCAAAATGCCTTAATATTTTTTCAGTTGAACATAGTCTCAGCTTTAAGTGATGGAGACCGAAATTCTATTCTCTTGTATCAGCATAATGAAGTCTGAACAAAGAAAATGTGCAAAGTCATTAAAAAATATTTATCTTATGTACACAGAGTATAAATAATATATGTATATATATGTAGTGAGTTTATAACCCCTGTATGTGTAATGCATACGGCACTACCCCACATGTATGTTTATACATAAATAATATCATATTTCCACATATGTAGGTGTATTTCTATTTGCATATTTGCTTTTAGTACATTTAGTACCTATGTAACATTTTACATATTACATGTAATATGAAGTCAATAACTTCATGTGGCACTCAATATATGTTCAGATAAATGATATCTATATATTAAATATGAAACACAATGTGTAATCAATAAATAATAAATCATGCATGTTTGCAACTGTGTTTGGTTTTACTTACATACATCTTTAATACAGTCATTCTTAAAATTCTAATAACTCTGTTTATTTCAAAAAGTTCATTACTAACCTTCTCAGTTTTTCAGTTACTTTTTCAAGTTCCTCCTGAGCACGTCTCAATTCTATTTCAAGATACTGACGTGTAGAATCAAACTCTGTTTCAAGCATTTCCAGCTTATGGGTAGTGTACGATAGGCGCTTTCGTAATTCCCCCTTCTGTTCTTGCAAAGTACTAGAAAAACAAAGACCACAGCTGTAGAATTTAGCTGCTCCCAAAAAGCTTTTTATGATCTACTGTTTGACCAGTTCCCTAGAGTATAGCTTGGCCTCAAGCCAGAAAAGTGTGCTTAATTTGTTTACTGCACTTTGAAAATCTTCTGATTCAGACAGCTGACTATCTTCCATCTGTCCTTTCTGGTGCATTTCTTGCTACTACCTCATTATCCAGAATGGAATAAGTTGTGAAAGAATCTTCATTAAAATACAAAACACAGTCTAGAGTTTGGTTTCACACAGGACCTTCTGTTTAAAATTATCTTACCATACAATGACTGAAGCAGCAGGTCTCTATAGAGCAGCAACAATAAACCATGCAAAAATATTTCCTTGCCTAAAATCCAAATTACAGTTCTGTGGAGGAAGAAATTTTTGTCTTATTTGATTCTTTTTTCACCCCAATCATTGCCACAGAGATGCCAGAGATCTTATTGTTCAGCATTTCATTTGGAGAACGGTATCTATTAATAATATCACGGTTTTAAGGTTGCAGATCTTTTCCTTTTCCCCCCACTTATTTGGGAGCTAAGACTCTCCAGACTCAGGTGTAATCCCTAATTATGCACAGTTCTTTCACTAAAGAGCTTATGCCCTGATTGTAATCTATCTTCAGTTACAGTCTTAAACAAACCAAAGCATGAGATTCAGGTGAGCCACAGTGTATGCCTTAATTCTTATCTGCACAATGGAGATTTTTTTATCTTTGTCTATTTAGTTTGCAAGCTCTTCAGTCTTCTAGCATGTTTGCCAGTTGAACAGCAGGATGGGATTCCTGCCAGAGGTGGGTTCTCTGGAGATGACTGGAACTTGGTTCATATACTGCAACCTCAGTATGGAGCTGGTCTCTTGCCTCCAGGTGGGATCTCTGAGGCACTGTGGAACTGGGGTCTGCCATCACCTAGACACAAAGTGCTACCTCAGGATGCATTGTGAATTGCCTTGATTTTTTTTTTTAATCATATGATAAAAATAGTTCTTCATAAATGAATGGCAAATCTTGATTCCCTTTGATGTCAAGTGAGCGCTGCCATCAGCCACAGCAGAATAATGTTTTGGGTCTTTAATTAGACAAGAGAGTTGGGAACAACATGTCAGTCTTCAAGGAACACTTATCTGAGCTGTCTACAGTGTGACTGGCTTCTCCTCTACAAGCTGTGATAGGAGCTCAGTAAGTTAATGCAAAAGCTTTACAATTGCTGCTTGCTTGATCCGTGCAGCTTTGAGCTAGGAAACAGCCTAATGTTTGCCAACACGGCGCTCTATTTCAATTGCACATATTGCGTGGTTACAGTTATACTTGGATTACCACTTGTGGTTATATTCTCTTAAAATAATATATTCTAATTCAGACATTTAATGTAGCTCCACTTAATATAACTATTTAATTTTTATATTTCACTTGGTGAATTAAACTCTGAAGTTATCTAGGGAACTGGGAGCCCATGCTGCTCATTTCTACATGTTCTCATTGGTGATGTTACCACATCACCAATTACAAGGTGGTAACCTTTCACTTGCTCTGCTTCTGGCCTGTTCCTGCTACTCCTCTGCTCATCTTGTAAAGAAGAGTGGTCAGTTTTCCTTCCTGTAACCTGGAAACTTGGATTTTCTTCTGTGAAGCGGCAGTTAGAGTGTCAAAACTGTTTAGAATGAAAAGAGATATGATCTCAGGTCTTCTGCTGCTCTAAAAATCTAACCACTAGGATTTGTATGAAAATAGACAGTAGGTCTTCCAACTAAGATTTTGGATAAAAATGCCCAGGCTGAGGCTGCTGGGCAAATGCAGTTAATGCAAGTTAAACCAGATCAGGGAAGGTTTATGATGGGATTATTTAGGATACAATAGTAGATGCATAACAGTGAGTCCTTATTAAAATACAAACTATTAGATGGAAAGGCAAGAATTTCAGAAGGAAATTACATTCTGACATGAATATGCTGAGTGGCTAAAAACTTATAGTCACTTTTATGGAAGAAGAAAAAAGAGAGAGAGAAAAGACCCCAGTTGGGAAACTGTTAAACCATCTGCTTTAATATCCATCTTGAGTCAAGCAAGTTCTGGAAAGATAGCTAACTTTAAGCAATGGCACAACTTACACTCGTGAATGGCACAACAGGGAAATTTTCCCAAATCTTAGACTGTAACCATTGAATGGGTACTAATAGCTGTAACACTGAAAGCAGATTTCCCAGAATTCCCAAGATGGCTTTGATTTCTGCATGATTTGAGCCTTATCTAGATACATTACTGGTTTGAGGTAAACCCTGTTGTTTTCTCTTGATTTTGGTTCTATATGAACAAGCATCTAAGAAACAAAGGCAAAGCAAGTGAAACAGCAAGTGAAAGAATAAGTGGATGCAAAGCATCAAATTCTGCATCATTAATAACAAGATGAGAGTCTCAATTTTTGTTTCATACTAATCTAAGATATTTAAAATCTTAGGTTTGTTTTGGTGTTTTTGTTGGTTTTTTTCATATCTCATGAAACAGATGTTCTTTCTCTGGAAACCTTCCACTTACCATTATCTACTAGTGTCATCACATAATGACATGCTTGGATTCTCATTCCTCATGCTGTGTTGTGTTTTTTGTTCTAGAAATCTGAGGTTTTCATGAGGAGGGCTTAATTTTGTTCTGTACGACTGTAAATTTGATAATGGCAATTTAATCAGAGTTGAAATGAGAGAAAAGATAAAAAGTCAAAACACGGAGTCACAGAGTCAACCATTTAGCATTTTCCCTTTTCTTCAATCCAACCAACCAACTCCATAAATTAGCTGCATTTTGTTTCTGCTTGTCACATACAAGTTAATTAGAAAAGTTCATTGCAAAGTTTTTAAATCTACTAAATCACTATATTTTGGTCAATAATTTATGTTCTATGGATAGTTGAGCCTCATGGTTCTTTAGTTTTATATATATGTAAAACTAAGGAAATAATTAAATGGAAGAAGTACAGCCAGGAGAAAGGACAGGACTTATTTGCAAATAAAAAGTATTCTGGTAGTGTTATGTCTTAACAATCTGATAATGCTATGTCTTAGAAAACACAGATCCTATATTCAGTGGTCTTCCTGAAACTCTGACAGCTTCAAGGAGTATGGAATTACAGGGCAGGCTCAAAGGCCCTGTAGATTATTCCACCTTTAGCATAAGGGGCTGCCTATTTCTTTTAATGATCTCTAATGTTCTGCTCCTGTGACAATCAGAGGTCTGCAAGTCATTACCCACTTTCCTTCATTAAAATATTTCTTTAACAACAAAGACAGTAAATACAATATTAAATATTTAGACTCGTGAAAAAAAACCTCTCAAGGGAAGCTACTTTAAAGGTTATTAAAAACAAGTCTTTAAACTCTCCGAAGTATTATTTTCACTGATTAGCTCTGTTTATATTCATAAAAAGTATAAAATAGATGAAACATATATTTGCACAGAAAGTTGTGTCCACAAACATTATCTCAGCTTGCAGCTGTTAGTCAGGGTTAAGCCACAGAGCTGGCTGGAGGAGCTCCAGGTGAGCGTATTCCCACTGGATTTCAGACAAAGCTGAGATGCCACATGATAAGGGCCTATTCTGAGGAAGGTGTGCTGGAAAACAAAGAGGTTTTCATTGTACCTGTCTGATCTTCTGCCAGCTCATCTGCCTGGCAGATGGGCTGATAACAAAGGAGTGCTGGCATGCAAAGTTGGGGATGCTCAGTTGCCTTGAGGCCAGAGGGTTTCTGGAGCCCTCTACCTTCAGGTGGCCCACAAAGAGGATGATCCCTGAACCTTTACTCCATAAGAGTTGATGTCTATGGATCTGCCCCATTAATGAAGCATTCCAGCAGCCCCACATCTCCACCTCACTGGTCAAACTGCTTCAGCAACACCTTCCACACCTGCCTGCTCTGGCCATAGATGGTTCTGCAATGTTGCTTAAAACCAGAGAAAACCCATTTTTTTTGAACTAGGGGAATTCTCTCTGAATGGACTGATTACATTCCTTCACACTGTTCCTGAAGTGAGTGAAAAAGAATTGATTAATGGTATTAGTAGGGAAATCAACAGTGAAACGAATGTGAAAAAAAGGCAAGATAGATGCCCATGCCAAATATACTGAAAAACACCCATATCAAAGGTTCTCTTTTCTGGGTAGATATTTTAGTGCAGCTCTGAAGTCCTAAGTAGAACTAATTGCAGGGTTAAAAGCCTGTCTTAGAAGAAATAACATGTAAGAAGGAACTAACCCAGTCTGGGTTTTGGATCTCTGAGTTTTGAGCATGGCTTTGACAAAGGTTATACCACTCAAGAGAGTTAAGGCAAGACTGAGCTTGCCTACTGCTGGTCAGTTCTGGCTCCTGTTCGTAGTCAAGAGCAGGCACTACCAGGATGAAATTAATCTGACCTATTTTATAGGCCTACTTTTAGATGAGTTGACGCAAATCTGGAAGCGTCAATTTCCGTTAATTACAAAGGGAATCCAGTCAAGTATCTCAGACGCAGACAATCACATCTCATCAGATAACTCCCCCTCTTGCTGACTCAGTTCTGTGTGTATGAGATGAGGTAATAGTATTTCCTTTCTTGTTTGCTTAGATGGCGTGGGGGCCCACAAAAATGAACCACTAAATACTTCTAAAGTGTTTATCAGATCTGCTTCATGTCTGCGATGTGTCACATTCTAAAAAAAACTTCATGGGATTGGGAGTTTGGGAGCACTGAGGAAAATTTAAAAGATGTCTTCTGAACAGAATTTCAGAAATAATGTTTTCTTCTTTTACCATGTGGAGTTTTGTCTAGGGAAAGGTCAATAATTGTCAACCCTATAGAGGCGTTTTCTGTGAAAGAGTTTAAAGATCAGGAGAGAGTCTCTGGGAAAGGCCAAAGGAGAACCTGTGCTCCCAGTCATGCCATACCAACGTGGGCCACTGATGACAGACATGGCAGGCAGCCAGAGGGTTTGAGGCAGCTTTGTGACCTTGTTTTCCTGGAAGCACTTTCCCAACACTGTAAGTCTGCTGTGGATCGCTGCAAAGAAAGCAGCTGTTTGGCTCAAAATAAAGCAGCCATCCACATCTCTGGTTTCGTTTCAGATTTTTGGATGCAGCTGATCATCACAGAGATGAATATCATCAGCCAGGCAGGAGGCAAGGCTCTGGGAGACACCTTCCTGAATGTAGCTCACACCCCAGGGAGCAGCAAGATGGGAACAGAGATCTGGGGATGTTCACAGAGATGTCAGCTGGTCCTCAGTGCTACTGCATTACTACTCAATGGAGCTGGACTGCATTGCCAGCTTGATTCTGAAACTACCAAGGACTTTTTGCTCCAGCAGCTCTTGATGATCCACATCTGGTAGTCTGGATTACCCTGGACTTTTTATTCCAGCACATCTTTACTGAACATGACTCTGGAATGGCTCTGCATGCTGCCCAAGGTGGACAGGCTGCAAGAAAGGCACCCAAACCTCATCTTAGGAGGAATAGCTCTGAGATGACAGTTGTGACATTGAATCTGACCCCTCAACAACATTTGTTCAAGTTGTAGTTGTTGGGAAATGAAGTCAAAGCATTTTACAAGTGTTTTCTAGATTAATTAAAGATTTTTAATAAAGCAGTAATTGGATTTCTATGTTAATCAAGTTTTGATTATGTGCTACATGCTCAGGGTCACCGTTTCAAAAGGTTAATGCCACAACTATCTTCCTTATCTGCAGTTTTGTGTCTAAGCTTACTTTTGCTTTATCTGATGGGGGGGATTGCAAAGTCAAGATCCAGAGTCTGAGAATCCAACTACAGACTTGAAATTATAAATTTTATTGGGGAAAAAGATTACATACTGCAGCTCAGACCCAAAGTCAAACCCACAAATCTCAATTCTCTGGCACTCTTTATTCAGCAGCTTCATTTGTACTTAAAGAAATTTGCTTATGTAAATGTGTATCCAAGTTCTACAATAGGCATTTTTCATATAAACTCAGGCTTACAGATACTTCGTTCAGCTTACCTATTTATTTTTTAATTTTTACCAAGGTCTGTCAGGAATTTTTTTCATTACAACACATCCACCATATTTCTCCATTACTTTTGAAAAAGTTTTTTATATTTGAAAATTTGGAGTATGAACAGTTTGCCTGTCAAATTGCATACAGATCTCTCTTTCCTGTAGATATATATACAAATATATTTAGACAGACAGCTTTTGAAGGAGTTTTTTTTCATGTATTAAACCATTTGAATTCTCTTTGCAGTACTTGTTTTCAAAATAAACAACCTGAAGCTGGGTTAGGATTATGAGAAGGAAGGCCTGTACATATGTTCCAGAACAAACGTGTGGGTGATCCAAATCTGGAGCTCAGATAGTTTCCAAATGACTGATGGACACATTAAACAAGTAACAGAGTCATTTTCTTAGGTTCCAGGCATTCTTGAAGAATTTAAACCAGAGAAGAGGGATCCTTTATCAGAAAAATTAAAGAGAGCCATTTGGAAGAGAGGTGGGGGAAAGAAGAGATGTTTAGCAGTTGAAGTGCCAAGTGCAGTGGGATAGATCCTCTGCATGAAAACCTATTTGAGGCACCTGTAGAGTTCATACAGCTACTTTAAACCAGATACATCACTGGATTTTGGAAGGTACATTTTCTTTGGACATGGGTACTTCACGCATTCATCATTCACAAAATTAAAAATTCAGACCTGACAGGATATATCATATGGTAAATGTGTCTAAACTATACTGCCCTTATTCATAAGAGGTAGAAAAGAGTGATCTCTCTTAAAAATAAAACTGAATTATGTTTTGGTTATAATGACCCAACAGTTGTTCATTGCAGAAGGGCGACTTCTGTAACAAATATCGGAAGCCTGCAGGCACATCTATCCAACAAGAGCATTCAGTATTAACTGCAATATGAGGTGATTAAGATACAAAAATTCAGTTATGTGTTGACATGCAAAAAACCCTTAGAGGACCATCTGTCAGCACTGAGTTGTCTTAAGTGAATGCCATTATTGTCAGTGAAACGTGACAAGATTTTAAAAATGTACTCATAATAAAGATATACAAGTTTTCCTTTATTTAAAGGTGCTATCCATAACCTAAGGCTCTGAATGGATTGAATAGAAATATCACGAATAAAACTCCAGCTTTCAGAAAGAGACACTAAAGGTGTTGTGATTATTTTAAATGAGGTTTCTTCAGCAGGTGATGATTATAAATGAAATTTCTTCAGCAGACAATTTTGATTCCCCCTGTGTACTGAAAAATACAAAGGGCAAATGAAAATGAACTGTAACAATCCAGACCTGTGACCAGGGAGTGTGTTAATGTGCAGAACACTAAGCAAGGGTACAGAGCAGCTCATGGAGAAGAAGGAACGTGGACTTACAAACCAAGATGTGCACTGTCACTGCTTGGTGCAAGGGCAGAGACTGAAGGGCTGAGCCAGCTCTCTGATTTAATACTTCTGCTAACTTGATTTGGAACTGGAATCTTCCAAATGCGTTTCAAAAATGAGATGACCATTTCTGCTTATAAGACAATTCTGAGGTTAAATACCTGAGTATGTGAGAAATTAGTCCAGTGCACAGCAAAACATCAGGAGTCTTGTGCCCAAATTCAAAGGTGACTACAGCAGAGGGAAAGAGTGGAAGCAGCAAAAATTGTTACTATGATCTTTGCCTTCTTCCAAGCTGCCTCCTAATGCCTCTGTTAGACTCTCCTTAAAGTGGGAACTACTTATTTTCAGCTCTGGCAGGTAGGCTCTTAGTAGCAGCAGCTTAGGCTCAGTGAGTGACTCTACAGAAGTTTGAATAAGGACTGTGAATTTGTTTCTCTGTATTTCTAGAAAATGAAGGGATGAAGGGCTGGAAAATATGGTTCCAAGAGAAGAAAACCAGCATGTGATTCCAGGAGAAATGCATGCTTTCTGGCTCATTCTCTAGAGGTAGGAAGGACATGTTTATTTTCTTACCATAATGCAGGACTCTGTTCATGTTCATGCCCTGCTTTATAATTTCTGCATTATTCAAATGCTGCCTAGTGCTTGGAACACATCTGAAATGAATCAGCTGGTTAAACTGGGAGAGAAGAGAGGAAACTTCTGGTGTGGCAAACTTCAGACAGCATTTGTCCAAGAGAGGGAATCATAATGACCCTGACTCTTCCTAGGAATTAAGAGATCTTCACTGCTTTCAGTCCAGACCCTGCTGTTCACATGACTCTGGAGGAAGGTTCACCCCCGTAAGAGCTGCTATTTCCTGATTTCCAAGAGGCTGATAAGTTTGCATAAAATATTTGGCTAGCAGAAGTGGTGAGTTACAGTGTAAAGTTGCTGGGTTTGAAAGGGTGAGAAAGCCAGCAGCAAAGGCTGACTGCAACAAATATGATGTAACACAGGCCACTGGTGGTGGTTGGGGGAGTTTGCTTAGACAGAAAGTTATTTGAAGTTGTTCAGCAGTTGTTGTCTGCTTTTTAATGTCTGTCAGAATCCCACCCCTCTGCCTTGCATCTCACCAGGGAACCCAAACTACCGAGAGGTGATAAGAAAGGGGAAAAAAATAGTAAAGTATTGAAAAATTGAGGAGGCAAAATTAGAGGTAGACTTCAATTTGTGATTAGAAAGCTAAAAAGAGTTCTCCAGGTGATTAAGCAGGCTCTCCTTAGATTAGCAGTAGCTCTCCTTACAGCTTTGAGTGGCCAGCTTCTAGATTGCTTTGGTTTGCAGTCACGAATAAGCACTCCCTCTGGAAATTACTGAGAGCAGCCTGCCACATCAGCTCACAAGCTTATAAAGTTATATTTTAATTGTGTTATTAAACCTTTCTCGCTTTTGTTTTTGTCTGTTTATTTCCCCAATTCATCTGGATCATGCTTTGCTGGAACAGAAGTGTGGCTCCTTCTGAATTGTGCAGCTTATGTGTAATAGGAATGTAATGAGAATGGGTGAAGCCCACTGCCCAGAAGCAATCTGAAATTGATCTTACTCTTTCTATTAAAGGACTGAAGTTGGAAGTGTGGTAGGGGAATTCTGGAGAAATGTGCTTTAGCAGTAGGGATAGAATTTTGTTCCCATTTTATTGGTATAAAACATCCAGACATAGGTTAATGGAGAGAGGTTATAATCTCTGTTCTCATCTTAACTATTTCTTTCCTTTCCCAATCCTTTTCTTTTTCCTCTGATTTGAAATTCATCTTTGTCTTGCTCAAGGGACTCGTTTAGGTGGGTTGGCTTAACACTTCCATCAGAAAGGTTACGCTAAGCAGCCAAAAAAATCAAATATACTCTTCTGGCTTGTGAACCAGTTAGACAGAATTACTGCTGGGACTAGGGGTAAGGGAGGAACTGCAAATACTACTGCTTTTTTCCTTTATAAGTGGTGTATATTACATTAGTTGAGCAAATTACTGAATTTTCCTTTTAACTATATCTGTTGCAGTTGTGTTCTGATCTCTGTTGTGACGGAAGTCACTAGGACAGGAGCTCCTGCTCTATCTCTAACTTGAATCCACAGGTGCTTGCCTCTAAAAAAGTGCCCCTGCTTGCCAGATGTTACTCCTGAAGAGCCCAGGAGGAAATGCTGCTCTTGCCTGGAGTGGGACACAGCACTGCCCCTTCAGAGCTCACAGTGCAGTCAGTTTATTGCAGTCTCTGCTCTCCAGCACTCGGTCCCACTCTCACAGCTCTATGGCATTGCTCAAGTGACCTGCCAGGCAGGCGAGCTCTGGGAACTCTCTGGAAGGCTTTCTGCCAGTAGAATAGGTCATTGGTTTGGTAACACAAGCAAACAATTACATTAAATAACTTAACAATTTGATTTAATAAACTGAATAAATGATACTCCTCAGCTGAGGCACACCCAAATTCTCAGCTGTGCACATGTAATTGGGATTCTGAGGGAAATTATTACTACACATAAACTCATGTAAAAAATGTTCAACAGGAACAATGAGAGCTACTGGCTCGTACCTGAATGAACTTGTTTTGCCTGAATATTTCAGGATATTTTTAGTTTTCCTACAATAACAAATGATCCTTAGCTCTTTGATCAACTTGATATTACAGCAAAAGAAAAGACGGAAAAAAGGAGAAAGGAGTTGCCATCTGTCATCTGTGGCTAATTATTTCAAGCCCTACCTTGTTTTATACACTGCAGCACACTATTTTAGGACTTGTTAACTGGGAAGTCTTCTACTCAGCAAGAGTATAAATGAGTTCACCTCTAGCATGTTCCCCACAGCTCAGCATGTTGTGCCATCATTTCACACAACTTTCCTCCCAGCTGAATGTCATCATTTATTAGTTCAGTATTTTATCCTGCTCCCCTGGCTGCACTGGCTTTTCAGTGTGAGACTCTGTTGGTCACCTTTTTTGGTTTTTTTGTGGCTGTATGGGAAGGGAGAGGGAACAGGACTGCATTCCTCCAAACTCTTGTTATCAGTCCTGCACCTTGACACTGCTCTTGGGTAATTTCTGGAGTGAGCCAGCAAATGAAGGAGCTCTTTGCAGATTTGGAGGGACCAAGTCAGGCAGCAGGTGTTCATCTGAAAAGCTGCTCCCAGTATTGATGTGAAAAGCAATTCACCACGTGCTCCTTCAGAGGGGCCCCAGGAGCCCTTGGATTCCACCTCCCCTGCAGGTGCAGCACCCAAGGAACTGCACAGAGTGAGGAAGCACATTCCTGACTCCAGACTTCCCCAGAAATTCCTCTTGTGCCTTGAGATGTGGATTACATAAACACAGGCCATCTTTTACATTTTCACTGAACCACTTCAGCGTTCTGGGTTAATCAAAACTTAGGTTTTTACTACAAATCACTTGCTGATACTGTTGCTGCTTTCTCATTAGTTTTTAAAGGTTAAGGTGCATCAGGCTGGATAAAATAGAACCTATCCTTGTTTTGTAAAAGCTGACACTTGTCATACTCACTATTTTTCATTTTACCAAACAAACATTTGGGTTTTTTATTAGTTCCTTCAGCAAGATGGTATTTTTCAATATAACTAGAAAGCAAGTTTACAGATATTGTTTTACACTCTAGATATGTTGAAACAGTGAGAATAAGATCTGAGTTACTTGACAGGAAAGAAACAAGCCAACTTTCAGGAAATACAAAAATTTCTCTAAAAATCTAGATGTTAGTGAGCTTTTCAAAGAGCAGGTAGGAAAATGAAAATTAGCTTTCAATGGCTGTTTTTAAATTTTTTTAAAATGAAATGGCTGAAAAGGCTGAGCTAAAATCTTGGATTTGTGCATTTTAAGTTGTAGTACACTTGGAGATAAACAGTGGTATTGTCCTCTACAAGACTAAACTTTTTTATTTCATAAGTAACAACTACAGTTAGACAGTGGTGGTAGGAAAAAAATATTTTTAGAGACCCCTACAGAAAGACAATGAAGTATCATCCCAAGACTCAGAAATTCCATATGGACATCCATTTTAAAACAGAATGTAAGATCAAACTCAGTGATTACACTGTGAATTTGTGAATTTGTTCTGATTTTAAAGGACTTCCAAATATTCAACCAAGTTGGAATTAGGGTCAAACATTTTGTAAAAGAATTTTATATGCCTGAATTATGTTTCACTTCACTGGTCAAGTCTTGATTTTAGCAAGAACAAGCAGCAGAGCAAAGCTATTTTTGCATCAAGATCTTCTAAACTCAGGTAAGAGTAAAGTGTACCTGCAGAATCCCAGGGGACTGAAAAGCAGGAATTCAAAACACTTTTCCAAGATTGCTGGGGTTTTTTTTCACTCCACAGTGTGTAGACCGTGTGAAAAAAAAATCAAAAAGAATCTCACTTATGTTTTTCTTACACTATCAACACTCTTAAGAGGAAATTTCTCGCACATTATTATCTCTTATTCAGAGAATATCAATAGACTGTAGGAGCCAATTGAAGCTCAGTCTCTATTTTTTAACCTAGTTGTTTCCTTACTTTTCAATATATTACAGTATTTCATATGTCATTGAAAGGTCTAGGATTAGTGAATGACATTTCTTCCACATACCTGCCACTTGAAATAAATTCAAGCAAAAAAGAATAGACAGTGAATTCAGGAGAAAAGTAAAAGAGAATTTAAGCAAAATATGGAAAAGCGAGTCATTACTTAAACTTACATTACATGCTGCATAGAAATGTAAACCAGAATCAGTCATAACTCCCCCACCCTTTCAGTATTCTGTACCTATAGCATTGAAAAATCCTTAGTTCAGGAGACTCAAGATTAACTCAAACCTGTCAAAGGAAACAGAATATATATGCATTCCAGCAATTAAGAAAGGTGGGTGAACTGCCTGGGTAACTGTGGAACCAACAGTGACATATAATGCACCTGTATTGTCAAACTACTCCATCAGAAAAAGAGATTAACTGGTAGTAGGCAGCTGTGGATTGCAGCAGCTTCTTAAACAACTTTGAGTTTTTATGCATGTTAATTACAATTATTACAGGCTTGGCTGAGGCAAGCATCTAGAGTGCTATAACAAACAGGCCTGCTGTTATTCCCCTAGACCAGAAAACACAGTGGAACTGAACAATGAGAGACCACAGACTAACACGAAGAAATGAAACATTTTTACCGACAACAGAAAGTTAGAAAGAAGGCATAACTTCACAAAACATCACTTATTAGTTACCTGTCCCAGAGAGTAGGTGAAGATTTTGCGAGCCTGCCCTGGAGAATTCTAGGTTGCCATAGGCAGGTTGGCACCCAGGAATTTCGTACCCTGTAGCATGAATAGAGGATAAACCATGGCTAGGTGTGGCTCATAACACATACGAGTGATAACCTAGCTAGATTTGCTTCGTATTAGAAGGATATGGCATAATTTGGTATTAATTATTATTCAGGATCTCCTACTTTGAAGCAGTCTTAAAACTACAAAACAGAGTGATGCTACAGCACACACTTTTGTAGGGCAGAATAAGCATTTACAACTGACCTTTTGATGGCTCTAAATGGGTGCTTCTCCATCTATTTTACTGCAGAAGCATTTGGTCTTAAGATTTGTGAATCAAGCCCTTATATTTTTGCATTCTAAAAACATCAGCTTAAACAAATTTATGCTTCGCTAAAAGAGGGTCATCAAAATTCCTTCTGAGCACCATAGTGAGAACATGTTTAACAGTGTTAATTGAATCTGGGCTGAGGTTCAAGTCCTATATACCAGGTTCTGTGCTCATCTACCAGCAGCAGAACAATAGCTGCAAAACGTTTGCTGGGAAAGAAAAGCACAAAGAGAAGCAATCTGAACCAGCAATAGAAGCTATGAATAACACACAGCAAAAGCAGATCCTGAGCCCAGGAGAAGGACGAGGCAGGCAAATTAGCAATAAGAACTGTTGCCCAACATTAGCATCAAGCAATGCTGGTAAGATTCAATACAGTCTGTGCAGTCCTTAGCCAAGCAAATCCTCACAGAAGTCAAAGGTGGTTTTTCCTGAGTAAATGCTGAGTAAGGAGTAAGTATTTGGCCATGCAGAACACCTCATACAGTATTGCTTTATTCCTTTGCAATATCAGAAATACAACACTATATCCCTGGAAAGACAAACTTAATAAAAAATCAGGTGTTCCTCACACAAGCGTATCTATATTTATGAACCAGATTCTTTGCATAAACTTTCCCTGTGGTCAGTGATCACTGCACATGCAGAAAATCCTACCCTCCAGTATTCACCATCAATTACCAGTGGTTACTGGTAAGTAGGGACCTTCTGGGCCATGAGCACCTCTTTACATACATGACATATTTCAGAAGTGCTACAGAGAGCAGTAGAGAATTTTAGTATTTATGGGAAAGGATAACCCTGCTGAGGCTCTTGCCACTGCTCTAAATCTGCCTTGGCTTTGGCTTCATGTCAAAGGCTACTGGCAGCAAGATGATGGTCTTTGAGACACCCTGAGGAAAAGCTGCAAGTGAATTCCAGCATGTTACTTCAGTTATACCACTGAGTTGTACCTAAGGAAAGAACATTTAAGTATCTTTTAACTTTGTCCGTACTGGATTTGGATTTGGTATGTGAAGACACACAAGGAAGACATTAAAAATGTGAGGGCCCAAGTATTAAGTGTTGTCATCACATGAATTTGCAGCAATATCTACTTTGAAATCAAACTGGGGGTGAAAAGAAATCTTTTCAGTGTAACACCTCAGTGCTGTTGGCTCTTCAGTGGACTGTCAGTATTACTTTGGATTATGCATTTTTAACTACTTTTTTGGTGTTCTCAAACTGCAAATGTCATAATCAATAGGTGTGTACATATTTTATGCACACAGTTCTATAGCACTTCACTGTGCATTTTCATTCTCAGCTATGGATATTAGGAAAGCAGTCAGTTGTAGAAACACAGTTATGGAAATAGTCTTTACCTGGCTCTCCATTTTGTATTTGCATACTTTCAGGTACAAAATTGAAAACTACTCATAAAATCACCTGAGCAATCATAATTTTGAAAAAAAACCCCAACCAAACAAAACAGGAAATTTACCCACAGGTTTTTCCAGAATGAGCAGAGATTTTTCAAGTCAGTACATTTTTCATATTTTTCTGCACTTCACTAAGAAACCCTCTATAGGAGTGTTTTAATGAAATAACAAAACCTGAAAATCCTGAGATAGCTTAAATGAAAACATTATGTTTTTCAAGCCTGCAAAATTAAATTTGGGCGCCTGGTGCAAAGAAGCCATTTGAGCAATGAGAAATCTCTGCTGCCTTCATATCCATTACAAATTCTCCTCCATGTAGTCTTAATCTATCTCTACCTTTTACTGATATTTAGCAAGTGGCTTTGCTATAGGTAACCTTGATAAAATATTTTAAGGCTGTGAGGTTGTGAGATGTTTTGACAGAGATGGGAGAGGTGTAAATTCCACTTTAGCTGTTTGTTCAGTATTTTCCCTGACATCGTTTTTGTAGTAAGTCACATGTAATTGCTCCATAAATGAGCTAAGACAGAGAAAAGCTCTCTGCTCTAAATGTGGTGGATCTTTCAAAAGCTCCCCAAAGGGATTTAATAACATCCTGTCTCATATAATCAGTGTCACTTGTAGTCAGTCTAATCCTATTCTCATATGCAAGGTCGAAAAATAATTAGTAATGGTAAGATTTATTTGCCTGATATTAAACCACAAAAATTAATTTGTTGGCCTCTGCAGTTTACTAGGGTATTGTTTTAGCATTGGCAAATAAGAAATCAGCAAAACCGATAAATATTTTTGTCAAAAGCAACTTCAAATTTTAAAGGAAACAAAACGGGATGAGTTCCTGATTCTGTTACTGTGTTGTTTCCTTTCTGAAACAACAGTTGTAAGAAATTTTTAAGCATTGCAAATAAGAAACCAGCCCATTTAAAAAAATACTGTCATTCCAGATAATTAGTTTACTACAGGAAAAATATCAGTCTCAAACAACCTGATGATAAAGTTTTTCAGATTATCAAATTTTAAAACTACTTTTTATTATGCCAAGGCATGATAAAGTAACTAATTTTTCTCTTCTTTCTCCAGAGCTTTGCTTATACTTCAGTGACATGATTGAGACTGACTCCAGTGTCAAGTGAGGTTGGAATTTGGACACACTGTTTTAATAGTCTGTGTTTCCTTGTCTTGTCCTAGAACATGCAGTAGGTTACTTCAAATATTATCTATGGCTCATCTGGCAATAATCACAGAGGATACTTTCAGACATATAGAGAATTTGAAAAAAATAAGACATGGATTTCTCAGTGAAACACGATCAACACTGTCTAGGGAAGAACAGCTAACAGTTCATCAGTTTTGGTGCCAGAAGACCATTGATACACTGTGCCTGGAATAGACATACAGACTGCTATGCCTATTTAAGAAATAATTTGATAAGGAAAATAAATGCAATGCCCCGTATGCTCCCCTCTCCATATTCTATAGGTGGTGAATAAAATTCTTTTCAGTTCTGTCTGACACTGTAGCTGAAGAGGGGAGTGAGAATCTGTGGGAGAAGCCCTTCCACAGACTCCAAGGTCAGTGCAGCAGGAGGGGCAGGAGGTGCCCCCGGAGTTGGATCTGGGGCAGCCCAGGTGCAGCCCATGGTGAGGGAGTTGTGTCCCTGCTGTGTCCAAGGGAAGGATCCACACTGGAGCAGGGAGCATGAAGAATCCTCCCACCGAGGAGGAAGGAGCGGCAGAGACAACGAGTGATGAACTGACCACAGACCCCATTCCCATCCTCCTGTGACACTTGAGGGGAGAAGACAAATGGGAGTGAAGGAGGGAGGGGTGGTGGGAAGGTGTTTTAAGACTTAGATTTTATTTTCTCGTTATTCTACTCTGATTTTATTGGTGATAAACTGCTTTCCCCAAGCGGGGCCTGTTTGGCTTGTGATGGTGATTGGTGTGTGATTGTTGTGGTTGGATCTCACAGCACATGAGCCTTTCAGAATATTTTCTCTCCCCTCTCTCTCCAGTTGAGAGGGGAAGTGACAGGGCAGCTTCGGTGGGCACCTGGTGTCCAGCCAGGGTCAACCCACAGCAGGAGAATCCACACGTCTATTTTACAAATTTCAAATGCAAATCTGAAAGATTTTTCTTAAATGTGTTTTCAGAAGTTTGCAATTTTGTGCCTGCTCCACTTCTGAGTGGAAGACTTAGTGACTAATTTAAGCAGTCTTTAAGCAAAAGTCACCCAAAAGCTTACGCCTGTTAAAGGGAGAAGGATTTTCTGTAAAGCAGGAAGAAATCTATCCTGGTCTAAATTTTAGCTCGAAGTCAGTGATTTTTAAGACATGAAGGGGATTTGAAAGTCACCCTTAAACTGGGTTGTGCTATTATGATTTCTGTACTTGCCCAATTTAGCCCTATTTTACCCTGCTATGAACAACTTAAGCACAAGAACCGCTATTTTCGCTTCTATTAACACCATGAAGCTATTTTAAGGTCATGCTTTTATAAATACTAATAACCTGAGATGAAACATTGACAGAGCAAGCTGGGAGAACCACAGGGACACCTTAGAACACACTGTCACGACTCTACCTCTGCATGCTGTCCTCATCAAGAAGGCACGTGGCACTGATGCTGATTTAGCATCACAGACTTGCAAGATGCTGTCAGCTGTGCTTTCCTTCTACCTACTTTCCTACCAGTCATGCCAGTGTAGGTAACTGGCTGTCATCTCCACAGAACAAAGGGTGAAGCTAATAAAAATGTCAAGCTATCCATTTTCTGTGAGGGGGTGGTAGTTCTATTCCTGGAATTACCAGAACTATCCATGACCACAGCATTAAATAGTGTAAACTGCTGCAGGGACTGCAGCAATGTATTCTAGTGAATATTTTGAAGATAACTCCCTAGTTGAAAACTGGGGCTCTATGGAAGCATGCATCCCACCAGTTGGGGTATTTTGCTGGGACTGTACCAATTGCTCTTCAGAGCAGACACAGATGCCACCAGAGTATGTGAGAATATAAGGAGGCTGAGAAGGTCCATGCAGCAGAAAAGGGAAGACACTTGTAATCAGTGAAGTTAATACCTATTTTATGACAGTATAGGAATACAGAGATGTTACTCTGCCAGCTCAATTTAACACATTTTAGGAGAGGGTGTTGCTCTGAAAAAGGCCTGCTGGCTTTCATACCTCTCAGTAAATTTCTGACCAGTCAAAAACCCCCACTTTTTGTTCACTCATCCTATTGTATTTTTTTTTCTTTTTTTGCATTACTCTTCTAAAAAACTCCTGCCATGGCTTCTCTTCATCTTCAGATTTGTCCACCAGTTCAGTCCCCAGATTAGATGTTTCTTCTATGGCCACTGGCTCCTCTTGGTGCATCACCTGCTTCTCCTGGTAAGAGATCACTTCTATGTGCCCTCTTGGGAAGCCAGACACTAAAAAACCTTCACCTGCCATAAAGAGGTGAGGAAGGGAGGAAGTCTTAGTCTTGAAACTGTAGGATCAAGAACACTTGACTGAGTTTGAACCTATGTGAGATCTAGTTTAGAAACTAATGCTTTTGAAGTGCACAACTTCAAAGTTTATCAAAACTGCAGAACTACAGAATGGTTTTGGTTGGAAAGACCTTAAAGATCATCTGGTTTCAACTCCCCTGCCATGGTCTGGGACATTTTCCACTAGACAAAGTTGCTCAAAGGTCCTTGAGCAATTCCAGAGATGAGGCATCTATAACTTCTTTGGACAACCTGAACCTCACCACCCTCACAGCAAAGAATTTATTCTTAGTATTTTATCTGAGTTTATACTTTTCCAGTTTAAAGCCATTCTTCCTTGTCCTATTACTACATGCCCTTCTCAAATGTTCCTCTGCAGCTCTCCTGTAAGCCCCCTTTAGGAACTGGAAGTCCTCCAGGTCCTTCTCCTCAGGGCTGTTCTCAATCCATTCTCTGGCCAGCCTGTATTTGTGCTTGGAATTGCCCTCACCCATATGCAGGACCTTGCTCTTGGCCTTGTTGTACCCCATGAGGTTTGCTGTCCCTCATCTATATATAATATAATATAATATAATATAATATAATATAATATAATATAATATAATGTAATGTAATGTAATGTAATGTAATGTAATGTAATGTAATATAATATAATATAATAATATACAATATATAAAATAAAATACAGTATATATATTATAATGTAATATAATATATTATATATAATATAATAATACAATTATATTTTATGCTATAATAACACAAATTCCTGACACTCTGGAAAGCTCCTTGGAATATTTTAGGTACCAGCTGCAAAGCAGGCTGGTTGAGGTCTTCTTGATGAAGAAAGTAATTGACTACATTTTTTTTGTGAGTAAACACACCTTTTATTTCCTAGTTATATTTTCTGAAATAGCTGAGGCATTTTAACACAGAAATGTGGCATACAACATTTCCATTGATTCAGTCAAAATTTTGCAAAGCATTAAGAAATCTGCCAGTGGAAAATTTTGGGTGGTCTCAGTAATGCTGCTGGGTCATCACATCTCTCTTACCTACCTATTTACCCACCTATATTTTTCAAACCATGTGGGTGGCCTTTTGTGAAGCAAATATGTATGAATATGCATGCACATATGTATATGTATGTACATACTTTAAATCCACTATTTTCAGGAAACAGATGAGGAAAATGGTGCATAAAGGCTTTGAACTGCCATGCTTAGGCTATAAATACGTGAATGAATAATTATTACTCTATTAGGCGGGTTGACAGAGCAGTTGTGGTAGAATTGGAACTATTTGCAATGTTTAATTTTGTTTGTTGATGCCTTCAAATAATTGTGTTGCCAAAATAGAAATTATATTTCATTCAGACCCAAGGCAGTCAGTTCAATAGAGGTATATGAACAAAATATAGGGATTTATGACTAATGAATAAATGAACTTTCTGTACTCAAAATGCTAAGATGTCTTACTCTCTGTATGATAACATAAGCTAATCAGTTTTCCATAAATTTCTAATTAACAACAGTTTTAAGCTCTTAAAAGTATCTGTGGAAACAGCTCACATTTTTCCAAATTTTTGCTTTGTTGCTTAATGAGGTACTCTAGTTTGTATATGAATATCCAATATTGGCTTTAATCTAGTGAGTTATTGCAACAAAATCCAAGATTGTGAAGCTTTGCATGCTTGGTGATCACTTTTCTTGGTATCACTGTGGCATTATATTGTGGCTATATGACTTCACATTTTGTCAGTCTTTAAATGCATGAAATATCCTAATAGATCTGAAATTTAATAGCTGGCTGAGTACAGTGTTACTGATTATTAGATTTGCAGGAGAAAAAGAGAAACAGGTGCAGAAACACTCCCTCCTGCAACTGCATAAAAATATGATAGGAATTAGTCATTCAGTATCTGCATGGAAATAATCATAAATTGTTAATAATATTTCATTTTGAGTCTCCTTGAGAAGCTGATCATCTGCATATTGTGAAAAACATCAGCTTTACTGTCCTAAAACTTATAAGCCATCACTTTAAAATAAAAACAGTCACTCTTTTAAGGGTTAGAGAGCACCCTTGCAATTCCCTGACAGCTGATAGCTTGTACACTGCCTAAATGTATTTTCTTATTTCCAGTAGGAAGCAATAGCCATAAATGCATTGTATAGGTGCCAAAATATACCTGTTGTTTGTGGACATTTCCATTGGAACTATACCTGCTCGTGTGTTTTATGTGTCTTCTGAAGGGTCAGTATTAGCAGTGACTCTCCAGTGCTGCCAGTGATAATACACAACAGCTTCTCTGAGGCATTTATTTTTATGATGAGTTTTTGCATAAAGGCAGGAAACAGTTTTCATGAGGAATAGTTTTCTGTATGCAGGAAAACAAATATCAGGTTGACCTAAGGGCTGTTCTTTCCTCCACTTGCATTGGGTTCTTTTCTTCAACTAGCTGAATAAGAGTTGTTTCTAATGTAATTAGGCCATCACAAATAATTTCCCCCTACCTTTTCTCGATCAAAAATGCTTTGTTCCAGTGTCCCAGCAGCAGATCCATTTTTTTTCTACCCTTTTTTAATGACATTACTTCAGGCAATCTTTACAACACTCCAGCTGCCCCCTCTGAGTGCACTTAAAGCTTTGCTTCAATGTGGAGAACATTATGGGGTAGCTGTCAGTAAGTATCAGGTTGAGAAGATTTCTGTGTCTATGTGTGATTTTTTTATCAATCTTAAGGAGTTGAATTTGAAAAAGTATTTTAGTTTCCTAGTTTGCAATATTATGATGCTTAATGTATCTGCTGCATAAATTAGTAATATATTAAAAGCTACCTTCTAAATCCTCTATTGCCAGTGTAATTTTCCTTTTCCCCCATTTTTCAACAGTCTTCCTTGGATCCTAAGTTTGGGAGCTTTAGATAATCACTGACTCATTTTGTCATCTAGGAATGCACTATGGAAGAGGTCTTTTCTAAATATATGGATGTATTTACTGCATATATCAACTATGCCTGTATTTATGTTTCATACCTTTTCCAAAATCTGCTGTGATGATTTTAAGTAGGGGGATGTGAATGTGTGAATAAAATCAGACTGAATATAGAGTAGGATTATCTTTACTGAGAATAGAAGTTCTTTTGTGCAAAGACTGGTCTGTGCTTTCAGAGTTCTAGCAATCCATGCCTGGTGCCTCCAGAGAATTTAATAAGTAGAAGACATCCCTTTAAAATCACACACATTTTACATGGTAAGTAAATAAGGCTGGCACTTAAGACTGAAACATACCATACCATAAAGGAGTACCCTAAATTATATCTGGTGGCTCAGTAACTTTCATTTAGTCACTGAATGCAGTGCTAAAAAGGCTTTTAGGCTAAAGATTGTTTTCTAAGCAGCTCCAGTAAACGATGGTGTGAAGTGTTTCAGCAAGAGAAGGAATGTTGGCATGCTGGGGAAAGGGCAGCGACGTTTTTGGGAACATTATGCAGAATTTCAGTCACCTTTTTTTTCAAGAGAGAGATTCAGTCTGGAAGAGATGCACAGAAAAGGGTTTTTCTGAGACCCGAGGCATCTTAGAAAACAAAGTCAAAGTAAAGTTTGTCTAGATCAGTCTAAAAAAATAAAAGATGAGTGGGGATATGGCTGGTACTGTAAATGTAACAGGGAGGGGCAAAAACTATTTCCTCTAAAGAAAAGTGATGGCTTAATAAGAAACTGATCATGATTACATTTTATACTGTAATTTTGAAGATTTCTAATGACAAAACATGGTTCTGAAACAGCCTTTCAATAAGAGTAGCAGATAAAAAACACTTAGAAGATGGAGTATCTGGTTGACTGTAAATGCAGATCACTGTTCCCTAATGTCCAGGTTCCTAAATGTCTTTTTTCCTAAGCTGATTTTTTACAAAAAGCCTATTGTCAATAGATACTTTCTAACAATGGATCTCAGCCCTTCAAGATGTCACTCCCTTCAGTTATTGGTACTTGTGGGAGAACAGAACCAGGCACCATATTAGTAGTGCCAATGACTGGAGTCAGGAATGGGAAAAATGTCTTTAAAAAACCAGTCCTACCTTTCAGAACCTGATGCAGCTAATGAATTTGTCATCTGATCTCTGCTAGCAATGCATTTATCAGTTCAACACTTTATGTCTACAATAGGAATGCTCTGCTACAGAGCAGTTGAATTTACAATTGAGAATACTATGATTACAGAGATAATATCTAGAGAAACATTCCCAGGAGATGCTTCCAGGCAGCTTAAAATCAATAAACATGATGACTATTTTACGTCTCCTCAGATTTTGCTTCTGATTTGACTATTACAACCCTTATCTTTTACCCCTGAAGAGCATGGGTGATTTGACTGTGGATAGATTTCTGTTTTCCTTTTGCTGAGAAAATTAAGCAGTGAGTGATCTGCTTCAGAAATCTGCTCACTGGAGAATTGGTAAATATGCATGTAAACAACTGCCCTAGAGTATAATCTGAGCTATTTTTATGTTACAGTTTGGTAGGTTAGAAGAAGGAAATAATTAAAACAAGAGACATTAGATTTCAGAAATTGTTTTTCTGATCCTCAGAAATCCAGTCAAGGCCTCCTCTTCTGCTTGCCACCACAAATTTAGATTATTTTTGCTAAATTCTGATTTTATTGAAGAATTTATTCAGCAGTGACTGTACCTCTGGTAAAATAATTCCATGAAATTGCCTGGGCTATCTGGCATGAAGTTTATCCCTTGTATATCCATGCAGGCAGTCTCAGTCCATCTTGCCCTCTGTGGGGCTATTTGAATTGATTCTTTCTAGTTTTACGTGCCTTCCATTACACAGGACAGGTTTTTCTGTTGTCTTAAGGTACACTACATTCATTTTGCAGGCACTTCTCTAGGCCAGGCACTGTTATATCAGACCCTTGGGTATGTCAAATAAGCAATACACAACCCAGTATAGAGACAATCAGCTCACTTTTCTGTTGCTTGACTTGCTCCCCTACACTTTTCCTTCTTCTTCATTTAAGGTATGAGTTTATTGAGGGAGGGGAAATCTCTTAGGATCATGGGACAGTAACCTGCACTACAATGAATCCTTAAGTCAGGATGGGACCTCAAGCGTAAAGAGAAAAACTGAGAGGAAAATCCTGGTGGGGTCACCCGAGTGGAGGATCTTTTGAGAGAACAAGAAAAAGACTAAGAAAGCATCCCAGGGATTGCAGCCCAAAGGTGTGTTAAAAACATCCCAATACTCTCAGATCTGTTCAGTGTTATATTTCAGAACAGCTAATGGGAAGACTTCAAAATTATTTCATTATTCTGCATACCAATTTAAACCAGGTAAATATCAACGAAACACCTGAATCCAGAATAATGCAGGAAACAGAGCTGACTCAGAGGCAAAGAAAATGCAGAATTTCACTATCCTGTGGATGGGTACTGTTGAGGGAGATGACAGGGCTGTGGAGAAGTAGGCATGGTGCTCCTTTTGGTGCCAGGACAAGGGGCCATGACCACTGCTGCTTGCAAGAAGGTTGAGCAAGAGTTTTTAGACTACTCAGAGCATACTTTCCTTTGGCAGTAGCAGTGACAGGTCTCTGCAGAAGCAAGCAGGCAGCTGCCCCAGCAACTGCATCCTTGTCCGTGTCTAAAGCTGACTCTGCAAATCCCATTCCATTTATTTCAGGGCTTGAAACATATATTATACCTGGCACAAGGCCCATCCTATGTTTTGAAAGTGCTTTGGGGAAAAAAAAGTGCTGCAAAACATAATTGCCAGGTGTGAGCAATCAGAGCACAATTAAATCTATTATGAATGGAATTAATTATTTCCTTAAAAAAAAAGCTGTTGTGGAACATGTCTCATTTAGCAATTAAAAGATGTATATGTTCAGGTGAGTCTTATTATTCCCTGGCTAACTCCTGTCATGTGCTTCTTCAAACTTTCTCTTGCCAGAACAGGCTGTGTGGCAGAAAACAGACTCAGTTTTCATCCAGATGTGCATCAGTGAGTCAGGGGCATGAGTGCTTTATTCAGCGTAGACAATGTCTGACTAGGATAACAGCTAACTAATGGATACTGTTAAAACTAGAGAAACAGAAAGGCAGAGCTTGTGTAATGGTGAGAATCTGATCACATGGAATACACTTCTCAAAGGGAGGTCATCAAGCACTAAAGGTGAGACAGGCTCAGAAGCAACACTTGGCTGAAGTGCAGGTCCTGTTTTCAAGCCATGAGTACAAAAAAATTATTCTCTCTAACTAGACTCACAGACAGACAGAATTTGGGGTTCTGGAGTGCCCCGTGAGGTTGTGCAGACACTGATCTGCCTGAGGACAAGTGGCCAGGCTCCCCAGCACTACTGGAATTTCTCTGCAGGGTGAGGTACATCTCCTTGGTGGAGCTTGACCCATTCATGGTGCTTCAAATCCCCCTACCCTACAGGGATGGGCAGTATAAAGTCAGCACGGAGCTCAGCTGCTGTGATCTCTTATTTTAAAAACCCAGTGGTAATGGTGTATATCTTGAAGACCTTAGTATTTTTTCTACTTTTACTCACGATATACACTTGCTAGGTGGCTATCAGCATAGATCTCCATGCCTTCCACTTGAGAATTGGCACTGGATAGCCAGGAATACAAAGTCATGAAGCCAGCAAGAAAGGAAGCAAAATAATAAAAATCACTTCTATATCTCTCCTTTTCCTAGCTATACTGTATTTCTCTCTTTAGCTGTTTAAGGACTTTGGATTCCTTCTTCAGGAGGTCTGAAAGTCTCCTCTGGACCCAGGGATCAGTTCTAGAAGCAGTGCCATGCCTGTGCTTTGTGCTGAGAATACGATTTGGCTCAGGCAGCAGAAAGAGCAAGCATGTGTACTTTATGTGCAGTACACTAATGCTAACTAGGCTGTGCAAACAATTTAAATTTTAACACATTCCTTTGGACTTGGATGCCAAGTGCATTAACTGATGGTTAATTGGGCCTGAAGTTTGCAACAGTGTTAGCTTGTTATGGTACAAACCTGGAAACCAGAAGGTCTGGTCTGGGAGCTGGTCTCCTCAAACAAGAAAACCCAACATGTACAGGAAGCCAGAAAAGCAGAATTTCCAGTCTGGTATTGGGGCCAGATGCAGAGAAATCTGGTTCCTGCCTATGCAAGCCTTACTGGTCATAGGCAATTAGAGTCAAATTACCCGCCCAGTCTGAGGGTAACATTCTAATACCTCCCTGAAGGATACTGAAGCTGTGGGCCAGTCCTCAAGGAGTTGGAAGACTATCATGTGGCCCGTTCAGCCAAATCTTTTAGAGCTCCAGATGTCAAGTGAGCCTGTAAATAGCAGATTGTACTTGCTTTGCTGTCATGTAATTTTGGAGTCTCTAACTCTCCCCTGGTCCCTGCTAAAAGGTATCATCATCTCCTTTGCCAGAAATGTGCTACTGCTTAGTAGCTGAGTAATGGGGTTGTCTCTGCAAAATAACAGCTTTAGGATCCTGCCAGCTCCAGACCAGAGCTGCAGCCTCTTGGCTTCTACAAGTACAGAAGTTATTGCATTAAAGCAGGGTAGATTAAAGGATTGTCTCTTGCTTGACTTTTGAATTAGGATAAGCATCAAGCCTGATAAACAGTCACCACAGCTGAGCTAATGCAAATGCCAGGAGTTGGGAAGCACTGAGTGATGAGGTAACCCCCAACCCCCATCTGCTGGGTGGTATTTGCAGAAGCTGCTGCCTACTTAATAATGTTATAGTCTGCAAGGGACCTCTGGGAATGTGAGATGAGAGAGGAAGTGTTTGTGGCAGAAAGAAGCACTAAATAAAGATAGCTCATGTGAGAAAACAGCAAGTCCTCAATTATCAAGATAGTTTATTTAGAACTATTTGTGTTTTCTTTTTGATCTGACATGTTCTCCTTGCTTTATAGAAAGAGAATTTTGGGAGCTGAAAGGCTACGTCCCCTCAGCTTCACTGGTCTTGCTTGTACATTGCTCATTCCTTACATCCCTTTGATTTCCTTTGCATAATGAGAACCGAGAGCACAAAATTAAGAGGTTTAACTTTCTCAGGTCCTTATATTGCATTTGTGCAGAAGAAGCTCACAGAAAGGACTGGAATTTCTGTACGGCATGAGTAGCTATTGTGCAGGAAGGCTGACAACCTTGACCATGAGTAGAGCCTGCTCTAACTCATTGCTAACCACTGCACTATTGCAACTAGTAAGCATCTGAGCTCTTGGTATTAGAATTCAGAAATTTTTTACAGTGTCTTTTTTTTCTATTTTTTTGCCTCTGAGCATAGATAAATAGTGTGTTTCGTTACTTATTTCAGCAGCTGCTAGTCACTTTCAATCTGTGGTATTTCAGAAGGAAACTGCATTCCTCCATTGCTACTGGAAGACTTAGGCTTGATCCTGGCAGCTGCATTACACTTTTAGATGAGCAATCTTCTTGAATACTTACAGGAATATCCAGTTATAGCTTGTTCTAACAGAATCTTTCTTTTCTCACTCTCTTTCTCCTTTGCAAAGTGTATTTTGGCATCATCCCTGAACTTCCTACTGGCAACTACCTCTGTGCTGAGAAGTGACATCCTTTCACAGTCTAATGCCCAGTATCTTGTTCCTGTCTTGTTTACATGTAATCCATTTTTAACAGCTCCAGACATCTTGGCAGGAGGGCCAAAGCACACTCACCAGATGTATTTCTTGGCCTTTTTCTGATAAGACTTAGACTTGTTCTGTTCCCTATGGACCCTCTGATAAGTATGGAACGGGAATTTAAAATCCTATTTTTCTTCCTCGCCATGTTCCAGTGCAACAGGAATGGCAGCTCCTGCACTCTGGGGAATACGGACAAGCTAAACTGTTTGGATAGCAAAAGGGTGGAAGGGTATGGGGCCAGCAGCGTCCTGTGTCTGCATTACTGGCTGACATCTGGGAGAGCTCTGTAGGAGTCTAACAATAAAACTGTACAATTTCTCTTTAATGGGCTTTGTCTCAATGGCACATTTTGATACCTCAGAATTAGTTTTTGCCCTGGTGTAGTTAATATTGAAGAGCCAATGGGAATTTGGGGTTTCTGCTTTGATTTCATGTGAATTCTCTGGCCAAACTTGTGGCCGAAGTTAAACTTTAATAGTAATATCCCATTATATGACAGGATTTTTATGCTCTTAAATTATTGCTTACTAATAGATTATGTATTTATAACCTGACAGAGCCATGATCTTTTACCTTCTGACGTCTGAAGACTAATTCAGGCAGATGATCAGAACTTTCACATATTAGAAATTCCCATATTAGTGGGAATATATCACTAAAACTAATGTGAGTCCTGTGCACCCTGTAGAAAGCTATGTGACCACTTCAACCTTTGCTAGATACTTCATTAAGTGTTAAGGAAAAGAAAATAAACAAATTATTTTGTAAGGGTTTCACATCCTGGTATGAAAAGGCCTTTCATTTGAGTCAAGTCTTGCTTTCCTATTAACTCCCATGGGTAGTGTAAAAGATTTTTCTATCCTCACCATACTGATGTTCAATCACAAGCTTTTTCCAACTCTGCACTTTTTTAGAGGACAATAATTCGTTGAAACCATTCTTAGCAAGTTTATGTCAATCTGATTACAATTAACAATACATTCAATTTCCATTTCCCACTTTCGAATGAAGTTGAATGATGGCAGTACAAGTCAGAAAAGGAATTTAAAATAAGCTTAGGTCTCTCTAGGTCTCTATGAATACAAGGCTCATACTTTTATGGTAGGCAGCAATTTTTTGTATGTATCCCAACACTTTTCTGCTCATTTGTACCTGACAAAGTAAATGAGTAATAAAAGTGAAAAAGGAAAAGTAGATGCAAAGCAAATGCAGTTGTCTGGATTTATTGAGCCCAGTCGATGGTGTTGAAATTATTTTTTCTTATTTTTATAGTAATTCATTTTGTTCAGGCCTGCTAGTGTATGTCAAACACAACATAAGTGAATAAAAAACCCCAACCTTTCTTATTCATAAATGAATAAAGAAATAAGCTTTATGTGTCAATAAAAACTATGTACTCTAAAATTAGTGTGTCTACTGCAGCTCAGAATAATAGAGAACAATTTGTTCCCTTTTATGTAAATTGAATTTAACTATCAATAAAAAGTATGTCAGCTTTTATTTAAAATGGACAATCTCACTAATTTAGAAGATGGAAAAACATGGGTAACCTCAGGAAAGACAAATAAGGAGCTGGCAGGTGAACCACCCTGGTGGTGGGAAGGTAGAACACAGAAATGTTCTTGGGGTATGCTCCCAGCAGCATATATGACAACCAAATTCAGACTGTGGTGATGGCAATGGGCCATGGGAGTGCTTTTCTTGGAGGCTTTGACTTGCAGGTTATCTGGTACAGATGGACTGTGGGGAATGACTCCAAGGAAAGGAAACTCACTCCCAGCATTGACTCCCTATAGCATTTTCTGGGGACTGTCTGAAAAGTTCTCAAGACATACCATTAGGATTGAAAGAGGCTGCAGAAGGAGGTGCCTGAGAGCTCCTGAGCAAGCTATTGGCAGCCTGTGCTGCTCCAGATGAACTGGCATGGGGAAAGGTCGGAGGAATCCCCATTTGGAGAGCCTGGACCGAAGCAGAAAGATTAAGGGGTGGGAGAGAGGATACAGAGAGAGAAACAGAGTATACACTCCTTTCTCCAATGATTTGCTAGGTACTCGTGCCTCCTTGGCCATCACAGCTGAGATGTTTCTTGCCTGGGGCAGTTGTATCCTCACCTTTCATTTTCAGCCTGGGAAAGGAGCAGTGGATGAGGTCTGTCAGTCACTCCATCCCTCCTAAAGCAGAGACCTCTAGGCTGATGAGCCTGATACAGTCAGTCAAACCCAAGGTTGCCTGCAGAGAAACTTCAGGATGAACCCTCAGCTCACAGGGCTGACATTTGCTGAACCCTCAGTCACTTGTACCAGGCATCTCTTGGCTAGTGGTATCTCACACTGTCTTAAAAGATTGTGATATGAGTTTAGGTTTTTCTCCTTGTTCCATTTATTTAGTGTGACTGGAAGTACTGAGAAAAATCTGAGATAGAAATATTTTAAGTATGTGCAGGCTTGGAACAATGACTCTACAGTGAAGCATCACTGGTGTGAAATACTCCAATATGCTAATTTAGATGTAAAGCTGTGTTAAAACTTGGGTGCTTAAGGTCAGGGTGACGCGCAGAACCTTGGGTAAAATCTGTGGGTTAAATACTGAAGACTGGCAGACTGAAAATGCTTCTCTTGTACATGCCAGACATGAAAGTTTTAATTAAGTAATGTACTTTGGACCTTTTATTTTTCCATGTTATCTGCTTTTTTTACTCCATTTGGAAGCTATACTTGTGTCATACTGTTGGCGAAGAAACCTCTGTATTTAACAAGATTGATGCAGTGTTGCTGGTTCTCTCCTGTGGCACTGAAGCACTTTGGATGTTTGCAAATGCCAAATGAGCCACATGAAACACTCTCAGGTATGTGCTGTGGCAAACAGGCTGCAAACACTATATTTGGGCCAAATTAGCACTGCCGTGTTGGCCAGTGAATGAGTGAGTACATTGCTGCTATTAAAAAAAACCACAGTACAGTGTGTTTACCTATTTTTCATCGATAGGAGAATCTTGTATTCACTGAGGGACAGATTATGGCCACTTCTGCATAATAATTTATAGCAGAAACATAAATTTATGCTATAAGCAGAGTGTGCCTCATTCTTGTACTTTACAAATGAGATACACTGTGACAGGAAGTATTTGCAGAATGCAAGAGGGGTGCCTAATTTTTCTAATCTCTGCCATCTTTGACATTTCACAACCAAAGTAAGGAAGGCAAATATTTGGACCCTAAATTATGAGTGCCTTCTGACCTGCTGTTTTACAAAAATGAGGCACAGCAATAAATGTGCAATGGATACTCAATAGTGAATAAGACACTGCTATCAGTGCTGAAGGTAAATGGCTTATTGCTTTCATCTCCCTTTTCTTATTGTTCACGAGTAAATAATCATCATGCTTGAAGGTAAATCAGATCTGCCTTTTATGGTGCAGTGTGAATAAACTGTGGGCTATACATTTTATCTCCCTCTGGGCTAGATTATCTGCCCTCCAATACTGTTAGGCCACTGCACTTTTTATGCCTTTTTCTCTTCCTTCAGCTTCTTGCCTAATCAAATCTCACAGACAATCTAAAACAGCAAACAAGTCACAAGAAACAGTTAAAGAAAGTATCACAAATTTTATGGTAATGCAAGACTGAAATAAGTACTTCGGGCCACAAGGATGTGCTCCCGATTTTGTTGTATAATCCATTTAATCAATTGATCGGGATTTTTCTTAAAATTAATTTAATTTTAGTCTTTAGCACCATTTTTATGGTTACAAATAGTCTTACAACTACAAGACTAAATGCATTCCTGCTCATTTTTTGCTCATTTGTTGTTGTACCCATGCTGTCCTGTACTTAAGCGTTTATCTCCCTCTGCTCACGCATAACTTTCGTCTTTTCATAAAGAACAAGATGGGGCTGGGAGGGAAATGAGGTAGTCAGAAAAATTACTTGTGAATAACTGAGGTTTAAGAAGGAATCTCCTTGTAATTGAGATGATAGGTGAATTTAAAGATTGACCTTATCTTCTCCCCGTTGTCCTCCCTGTTGGCTCAAGTCAGTTGCATCTCCTGATTTGTGAGATTTGCTTCCAAAGAAAAGAAATTGCAGCAATCCAACTGAGGGAAAAATAAGGACAACCTGCAAGAGCACCCTAAGAGGGGACTGAGGAGGTCAGGACAAGGCTTGGTCAAGGCTGACCAAGAGGTATCTGAGGTGAACACTTTTGCTCTGTTTCTATCTCAAGGACTGATCTCTTCTACTCGAACTCTGGATGTTTTTGCTCTTGTCACTAAAGCAGTTTCATATTTTCAGTAAAGACTGGATAGTTATTTTGGTAGTTTTTTAAACAGGACTTGCTGACAGCTGCTGTTGGCACCCTGCTCCCTGTGTTGTCCCAGAGAACGGTGTGTTTGTTTACTGTTCCCAAATTCAGAGCACCTTTATTACCACACTAACAATGCAATGAGGTTTTTAATACCTCATTTCTCCCAGTAAAGATGAAAGCACTGAGTCAGAAACTCAGGAACACAGGCTCAAAGTCCAGTGTCAGAGCTAAGATTCTCCTGTGCAATGGTGTTGTGCCCCTTGCCCCAGGTGCCCATGGTTTTGCCATGTGTGCAGGCAAGGCCTAGGGAGGTGGCTGTGAAATTGAAAAGGTTTCAGTAGAAATAATTTCTCTGAAGCATGTTTCCTGCATAAATATCTGCATGCTCCTCAAGAAGGGAAAGATCCATCCCTTGACTTAAGCTGAAGTGGTTCCAAGGAAGAAGCCTGTTCTTCCTTGTAGCAAAAACATATGTGTTGTAAATGTCAAATCATTGCAAGATTTGTATTTTGATGCCATTTGTAGCACAGGCTACAACTGTTTTTCATTCAAATAATACATCTTGGCTGGGAAGCCGATAAGCAGTCTCTGAGATTTAGTTATATTTTTTTTTCTACCTTGCAGATACTTTCTGTGTGACTTAATCCCTTCCAGTCCCAAGGAAAAGCTTTGATCTTCTCATGTATTCTTATGAGCTGCACCAAATAATCTCAAACAGATTTTTGGTGTTGTGACCTTTGCTAGTGTTAAATTCTCTGCCTTTGCTGGTCTAGTGAAGGCCTCCAGGGCAGGTTCAGACTTTTGACAGTGGATGGCTGTGCTTCTTTGCTCTGGGTCACACAGCTTGCCTTCACACAATTCAGTCACACAACTCTCCTTCCTATTGGTGCCATTGATTTTTTTTCATGGCTGCTCTCTGATGTTCATTAAATTTTGTTTTTAATAGTTCGCTTTGTCCTCTGGCAGGGGTTTTTATAGTGCTAAAGCCAAGTAACCTCCTTTCCTCATGTAGGCTGAGCCCAGGAATGAGATGTTCACAGATTGAAACTGTTCAACTTCGCACGTTGGAGAAACAGCATTTTTGTGAGGTCAAAAAGTGGAAAAGAATCTTCATTAAACAAAATTCAAACTAAGTGCCTACATCCTCCAAAACAGCCTGAAATATGCTGCCTGGGCTAATGGGATCTTGAACAGGGATTTCTAAGGTTTCCTTACAATACTGAGTGAATATTAAGATCTTTTTAGGACAAGATTAAAGCCTCTGGCTTTCCAAATAGGTGCTTCCTATAAACTGAAATTCATATGAAAAAATTATAGTGAGAAGAGGGTAAGAAGGCACAGTGATGGACAGGCTGATTACACTATACTGAACGACCTATTGATTGGGCAGTGCATCCAGTTCAGCATGTTTAATCATTTTCCACTTTGCACAGGCTGCTTTATTGCCCTGAGTTGGCACAGTTCTTGCCTGCACATCAGGGTGATGGAATACGAGCAGAGGGTTCTGAGCATTTCTTGAACTTGAAGAAACAACATGTAACTACAAGTAGTAATCTGTTCTGTACTTGGTAGGTGTGTACAGCTTGGTAGTGTTGATTTTCTTTCTTTGTTTGGTTTTAATTTTCATTTTTTAGTATCAGACACTTAAACACTGTGCCTGAAACCACATTGTTCACATTCTTTTATAAAATATGACTGTCATCTATTTACTAGTAGTAATGGCAGTGCCTCAGCAGTGCTAGCAGAGATGATTGGAGATGTCTGTGTTAATATGATAAATGCCACTGTTCAATTTCAAGCAAAAACCAATTTTACGCAACAGCATTTCACACATCAATTAATTTTCTCCCTTGCTCCAAGGTGTAGCTAATCTATGTATTTGCAGCACACTTATTACTGCACTATTTAGACATTTTCAGGTTTGGTGTTTAGAAGGGTTTGATATTCATTTAAGTAATTGGGGAAAATAAAGACTATCCAGTTTCATAAATAACAAAAATGAAGAGTAACCATGTTATTCTGAAGTACTAGATGGCCTAAGTTACAATTGATTTCTACACAAACATTAATTATGCTTTGTGCTTCCTGCTGAGTAACTGTGTTCAAGAAAAATTGTTCCCTACAAGTCAGTGCAAGCTGTCATTTCAGTAAGTATGTGGGGGTTTGTAATGGGCTGAAATGTGCACCCTGATGTTTTATACAAGTGACTTCCACAACTCTGTTCCTTTCAGGCTCTGAGAAAAAACTTCTGTGTGTTCACAGGAAATGTGGGGCCTGGCTTCCCTGGCTTTTTGGAAACAACAGTGATGCTTTATTTGCAGATGGAAAATAATTTTCCCCTGGGCAGTGCCTCTCAAAGGCTTGCTTTCTTTCTTCTCTCATGTAAGTGTACACCATATTTCATGCATGAACATAAGGATATGAAGAACTCTAACCCTGGATGTGCAGACATAGAGTCGGGCACCCAGATGACCATGGCTGCAAATACTCAGGAGAAGTGAGTCTGTGTGTATGCTCATGTCTGCCTACCTCTGTCCAGAGCTTAAAATTCCTAAAGGAAAGTAAGGAACTTGCCCCAGTCATTTTGTCATTTCTGTATAGAAACATTTTTTCTGGTAAATGCTTTTCTTTAAATGAAATAGAGTTGCAGACCCATATAATTATAACAGATTCAGCTCAGTGTTTATCAGAAATTATTCTGCTGGATGGCATCTGTGACAGGGATAAAACATAAATACTTCTTTTAATTGAACCATGTAAAAGGGAAAAAATACTGAAATTAAATACATCTGCAATAGATTCAGATATTGTCCTTTAACTCCCATTCAATTCAATAGGAATTTCAGTGTTTAAAGGACCTAGACTGGGAATCTGCAGAATCATAGAAAAAATTAGGTTAAAATATGCTTCTGAAGATCATGTGGTCAAACCCATTTTCAAAGCAGATTCAGTCAGACCAGGATTCTTAGGGTCTTGCTGAGTCAAATTCTGAATATTTTTAAGGAGGGGAATTTCATAATCTCTCTGAGCATTCTCTTCCTCTCTCCTTTTGTCTGGTCTCAGACCATTTATAAAATCGGACTTAAATTTTGCCAAAATGCAAACCAAGAAAAATGTTCAATTTAGAGAAAACTAAAACCAGTGGCACCACAAAATTATTGTCTGTTAGGAAAATCATTAGAGAGAACTGGTGAAGGGGGGAGATGATTTGATAGCAAACACTGAATCTGTTAGAGAATTTCACACTCTCAGGGCTGCCTTGCAATTTCTAGTGGAAAGTTTTAGTGGAGTAATTCTTGCTTAGCCTTTTGTGTAGACATAGAATCTCAGAACAGTTTGGTTGGGATGGGACCAAAGACCCTGCAATGGGCAAGAACATCTTCAACTAGATCAGTTTGTTCAGAGCCCTATCCAACCTGACCTTGAATGTTTCCATGGATGAGATGTCCACCACCTCTCTGGGCAACCTCTGCCAATGTTTCACCAACCTCCTTGTAAAAAAAAAGATATTAAAAAAATTTCCATTAAGGAACAATTTAAATTTTTTTAGCCTAAATATACCCTCTTTTAGCTTAAAACCCCTTGTCTTCTTGCAACTAATCTTACTAAACCGTCTTTCTTATGAGCCTCCTTTAATTACTGGAAAGCTGCAAAAAAGTCTCCCTGGAGCCTTCTCTTTTCCAGGTTGAACAAACCCAGATCTCTCAGATTTCCCTCTCCAAGAGGACATGCTCATCCTATGACTAATTGAACAGATTCAGCCTTCCAAAAGAGTTTATCTCATGTTAAGTTTGCTTCTTGTTTTCTCCACTGACATTATTAATAGTTTCTGCCTGGCTGATGGCTCTTTTTTCCTGCTGAAGGAAGGAGGGCAGCTCTTCACGTGGGACCTCGGCTGCAGTTGGCTGTCCCATTGCACGACAGAGGTGATTGCTGGGATCTGACTATGCAGACATTGATGGTGGCACTACTGGAATGGTAATCAGGAAAAAATCACTGTGTGCTTGTCCTCTCAGTGCCTTTAATAGCTGCTGTACAGTAAAAGGTTGGGCATCCTTACTTTTTCCATTTATGTAAAACTTATCTACTGAGCTCAATATAACTGCACAGGATTAAGGAGGAGGCATGTCTGTAGCCTGCAGTAGAAAATCCAGTTTAGTCTTTCTGCTTTAGTATCATCACTGGTGTACTGCAGGAATGGTCAGAAGACAATAATTCTTCCCCCTGTGTGTTTTATAGGTCTTCCCAGTGCAGCTGCAGTGTTTATTCATTCTCATTCCAGTCTTGTCTCCTTTGATATCCTCTTCATTTGATGCACGACACTTTCTCTGCTAGAGCAAAATGCCACAAACAGGCAAGGTGCTCACTTTTGAGGAAAAGCAAGTCACTTTTTTCAACCCCACACAGATGTTTTAATTTTTTTTTTAACTCTCTCAGTTGGAAAGATAAAGCTTACTTCTAGTATTGAAAGTCTAAGCAGCTCTGCTTAACATTAATTTTAGGGAGAACTTTTCAAAGTGTATTTTAGGAAGACTCAGCAGCTGGAAATGGATGTGCCTGTAAGCACACAGACATATGTACAATGTGCCCAGGCCTGACACTTGAATAGATGCAGTGCTGGTACAGTTTTCCTCTTGGAAGCCAGAAGAAGCTGGGGTTGTCTGGGAGCCGCAGATAAAGAAGGAAGGCAAGTGAATGCCATAACTGAAACCTGAAGCTACAGAAAAGGGACCTGGAGTGCAAGATTCCCACTGCAGAACCCCAGGACCAGGTGCTCTCCCCTGCTGCTTGATGGCTTTGGGCTTAGAACTGTCACCAAAAGGCTCTTAGACACTGGGCTAGGGGTGCTGCAGTTGCTGAGCTTATTCATGTAAATGCTGAATGCTTTGTTTCAAATTACATGCTGAAAATGTCCATTTGTTCCCATTTGAATATACTCCATTCAAACTTGCCAAGATTTATGTTCTAAAATGGGAGCTGATGTCCCATTCTTTACAATCACTGTATTAGCACTCAAATAGTCTTGCTACCCAGCTGGAGAGTCCTTTGAACAATCACAGCACCTAAATATGGGAGATCCATATCAAGAATGCAGTTTATAATGCAGAAGAGTCCAAACAGCACTTCTGAGAATGGGAGCAAAAGATGCAAGGGTCAGAAAAAATAAAATGCACTGTTTCTTTCCAAGTCAAAGCAAAGAGTGCAACTTTAAATGTGAAGAACCACACAAACCACTGCAATGCCTTCTTTATCTAATGAAGACTGAAGTAACTTAGGAGCTTTTAATGACGTAGAATCAAATAGCAAATATTAACTCTTATGCAATGAGTCATCTGCAGATCCCAATCTTCCTCTGGTGTCCTATTAATTAATAAAGTCTCTTGTCCTGCCTGCACCTGGTATATTTGAATTTGATAACCACCTGATGAAAGTGCCTCATAGCTTTCTATATCCTTACTTCATGTTGTCTTTTCAGACTCAAAAAGAACTCTCCACCATTCCCATTTTACAGATGAAAACTGAGGCCTAAAAATATTAAAGGTGACATCCACTCAGCCTTTGAAATCCTAAATCCCCTATGAGAGATTTGCAGTATTTCTTTGCATTCTTTTTTGGTTTTGAGAAATAAAGTATTTTTCTTAAACGAGTCTGCTTCAAAAATTTCCCTGCAAAGATCCTTCCAGCTTTGATGCAAAGTTCCCTCTTACTAAACAACCTTCTTGGCTTCTTTAACCCCTGCCTTTCAGACCTGTAAGGAGTGTGTGTGGTGTATCCCATGGCATCTCCAGGTTTCTGCCAGCATACACTCTGCTTTCCTGCCTCTCCTGCCTGGGTGCAGGATGCATTGCCCCGAGTGGCTGGGCAGCAAAAACACCTCAGTTTTTCCCACATGGCAGAAGACTGTCTTTGCTTTGTTAAGTCTCTCTAAATGCCTATTCTAGTCGTCTCTGCAAAACAGAAAAGGATCTGAAAATCTCTTTGATTGATATCTCAATCTGTCTTTTCATTTCTTCTGCTGCCTGTTTTACCTAGATTCTGTCACTGATAATTTGCTTTTAAATGTAATGGATAGGGTTCCAAACCATCCATCTCCTCCTTTAACCACAACTTCTTTCTGTGCATTATTGACTGAAAAGTTACATTTTCATTTAAAGTGAATTTGCAAAGCAACCTTTAGATAATAGGCAGTTCTAATATTCTGACATCGTTGAAGCTATTAGAGGAATAAATCAAAAGAAAATTCTCCTACTACCTGCACAAAATGGGGGCAAGGATAGATCGGAGGCCCCAATACTGTGGCTCTACACAACAGCAATTAGCATGAACTGAAAAGGGCATAGAAATGGCAGCTAGAATTGGGCTTATCTCCCTGAAGTTGAAAGGTGTTGGAAAGAGGTGGGGGAGGAAACTCCACTATTAAAACTAAAGTCATGGTAATTGCCTTCATCTCACACTATTTTTATTCCTTATTGGATGACCTTTTTTAATGCACAGGAAAACATAGAAATAAATAATTTTGAAGATTACCTGTAGAAGCCACAGTAACTATTTTGATCTGAATGCAGCTGACTCCACTCACACTGGCGGTGGATTTAGCTCTTAAACATGCTGCTAACAGTACTTTTCTTGCAAGAGTATATGCAGTGGTGCTTACCCAGTATCCCCTAAGTGGTGTTAGGAGCCTGTATCTGTGCAATGAGTAGCACTGATTTTGTGGGGATTGTTTATATTTGGGGTCAAGTTAAGAACAAGTCTTTGTATCTAGATCCTTCCTCACAAGGGTTCTCTGCTGTGGAGAGGAAAATAGAACAAAACCTGTCTTTTTGAAATAATTTGTGAGACAGGGAAGAAGTAAGCAGTACCATGAGCATTTTGATTTGGCTGAGGGATGTTCTGCTTTGGAACTTGACCCTGCTCCTTGGCAGACTGAAACTACTCATTTCAGAAATGGTTATTCTGCTCCTGGAGCAAGAACTTTGTTCTCTTGCTCTATACTCTCTACCCTCTATATCTTATTACAAAAAAAATCCCTTCATGGCTTTGATGGAAACCCCTCAAAGAAATTGAAGAAGTAATTTAGCCATTCTTAGCCTTGCCTTCAAGAGGGGAGAAATACTTGCAGGAGCCACAGAGGGTTCCTGAGACAGGGATAACATCTAGAAGTGCAAAAGTTCCTTTGCTGGTCAAACAAACCTAGACAGTGAAAGCAACATTTTCAGATTTCTCTCTCTTGCTGCTGAGTTTCTGCTCGTTGTTCAGGGAAGGGTAGGCAAAAAGGCATGGGGGGTTTTATCTCCTTTACATTACAATTCCAATACAACATTTACAATGTGAATACTTTGCATGCTGGTTTAGAGTTTGTTTTTTTTTTTAATGTGACTAATATTCAAGTACTCTAATGATCATTCACATCACTCTTTATTATGCAGGTAAACCATGTGTCTACCTTTACAGGGCCAATAATGCTGTACAGCTGATGAGAACTATTAGCAACTTGACCTTCCTGTCAGATTTGTACTTAGGCATCTAAAAATAAATAATCACAAGTGGAAGAGTCAATAGAGAAATAATGTAACATACTTCTTTTAGTACCCTAATTCAGCAAAATAAACCATGAGAAGCATTTCAGTAATTTACTATAGTAAGTGCTCTCAGCAGCTTCTGTATTTCAGCTGTTTGGTGCTCCAGCGTGAAGAAAATTATCTTGGTAATTAGTCATATTGTTATTTAATAGTCTCCAGACAATATTCTATTTTTTTTGAAGGAACAGGCCTTTCCTTCTATATCTCCCTTCCCCATTACAAAAAAAAATGTTTATCTATGAATCTTTCCCCTTGCCTTTTTTTTTCTTTTCTGTTTACTACTGTCTCAAAAAAGTTCCCAGTTATTGAAAAACAGCTTCTGATTAACAGCTGCATTGTTGGAACTGCAGGAGTCTCCCTTTTCTTGCATCTCTCTGAGGCTCTGATAAAGCCACAGGAACAATTCCTGGGCTGGCACAGGATCACAGGTGAGAGGGACCAGTGGTTGGCAGCACAGCAAACAGAGACTGCAGAACTGTCCTATGAAACCTGGGTTTCTCCTCACTTGGGCTTCAAGGAAAAGAGGAAAAGTGAAAAGGATAATGAAATAGACCGTCATTAAAGCAGAAAAGTAAACCTCAGTCTCTGAAGTTGGATGAAAAATAATCTTTTTTAAAGTTGTGTGTCCTTAGGCATGGAGTTTCCAGCTGCTTCTGGTGTAATATGGTGAAAAATAATAGTCTGAGGGTCAAAGCTAGGATGACAAAGAGCACACAACTTCCTGGAAGCACTCAAGCTGAGGTGACTTAAATAAGAAATTAGTCTCTTAAAAACTGCTGGTGTGGGAAATATACCAGAGGCTAATGTTCTGCAGACCTAAGTCAATATTTGGGGAGGGAAAGGGTGAAACCGTTGATGGAGCAGGAGGAGAATCCCTCCAGAAGGCAAATGGGTGGGAAACACATGAGAAAAACACACAAGACTAGGGAGAGGTGGGGAGAGAGGCTGGAGACTTCTGCATTTGAGTGTAGGTGGTTATGACCTCAGTGAAAAAGACACTTCCCCCAGTGTCACCCTCAGTCTGAAAGTGATTTTTATTCCTCCTGTTCCAGAGGAACAGACTGTCATCACTCTTTTTTTCTGTCTCACATCACTCCCTCTGTGGTACTATTTCTTACAGCCTTAGCAGGAAGCATCTTGTTTGCATATACCTCTTATAATAAACAATATAACTTCTAGTTTTTTAATGCCTCCAGATTTCGTGCTTTCTCGGTACTGGCCTTGTTACAGTTGTCCTTTCAAAGTACTCCACTTTGAGGAAACCAAGCTTTTGTCTGTTACTTTTTGACTGTAGAGATGTTTTGTTGTTTTTTTTTTAAATTTACTTAGTGACTCAAGCTCCACAAAGTACCATTCTTACTTCTCACCAGCTGGTGGTCCATATGCCACTGCATCTCTACTCTTGTAAATACATGTTTGAAGTCATGCTCATAGATCAGACTTTTGGTGGTTAATATGGCAATATGTTAAAATGTCAAGCGATGCAGAATGAGTGAGTCAGGGGAAAAAAATAGAAGCAGTATCCTGCACATTTATAAAATTTTCCTTCTAAAGGGCTCCCAGTGGTCTGCTGACATCAGGGGATTTCTGCTAGTCTGACAGGGTCAGCACAGGGCTGGGATTTGGGATCCACAGCATCTTGATAGAAGCATCTGTGAGAGGCAATGGCTCCCAGATTCTCAATGTTGTCTACCAACATGTTTAAACTAAATTAGGAACAAAAAATACAGTCTGACACGTTGCCCGTGAAAGATTGCCAGCTTCTAACTCCAACTCTTCATTACTCTGGAAGAGTGGTGAGTGTTCTCTGAGGAGATGGTAATTTGTGACTTAGTGCTCAAAATATGAAAAGGAAAAAAAAAAAGGAAATCCTTTGAACTTTGACAGTGCTTCAGAGAGCATCCTAATGACTGTGGCAACCTGTGTCTGCAGAGCAAGACAACCAGAGGCTTCAAATCTTTGGACCTCAGTCCGTATTTTCAACTCAGTCATGCAGCACCTTCACCACCTGCATTTCAAGCAGAGGTACAATCTCTGACCTCTCATACTGCCTCTTTTCATTGCATAATTACCCTTAAATTTGGCAATGACTCTGCATGCCAGTGCCCTAATTTCTAGTGCTGAAGAAAGTAGCCAGGGTAAGAATAGAAAATGCAGCGAAGAGCTTTCTACAAAAAAGCTGCCACTAGTTAGGGGATAATAATTTTTGTTGATTTTACAGTTTCTGCTGTTAATAACAATGCCTTCTGTCATTGTGAAAGTTGCAGTTAACCAGTCTCCAATTCAGTGGCTCACAACAAAAGCATAAGGAAACAATTTTTGCCATAAATCCATGCTGCAGCTGTATGCCAACTGTGGGTGCACGAATGCAGACTTATAGCTGGAAACACTCTGGATATCAATGACAGGAGTATAATGTGAGTGCTTTATTGTTTACACGAATGTAAAAAAAGTATAAATAGCATAGCCTTTTAGAAAAAAAGAGTATCTTGGTTTTTTGGAGTCTCTTTCCAGTTACATTAATCTCTGCAAAACTGTAGTGAACTCTTCAGCTTCTGTGTGGTCTGTGCAAACCAATATGTAATGTAGCTAATCTATGCATAATGAGGTAGATAACACTCAAAAAGGAGTTGCAGTTCTGGGAAAAAATTGGAGTCCTCCAAGGATGCAGTAATGGATTCATTCAGTTACTTAGAATTCAGCATGCAACCATATCTATGCCTATTTATATCTTAAGATGTTTCCCAGTATTGTGCCTATAGAGATGATGAATAAGGAGATGGGATGGTCTACAAATCCAGGCTGGCAATTTGATCAGAACTGTCTGCTCTGCCTGCCATGATAATTAGTAGTTCGGTGCTATAGGAACCTTGAGATGAAAATCCTAGTAGAATTTGTTTTTACTATTTTAGGATTTGGAGTTCTCTTTGGGGGATGGAAATGAGAATGCAGAGTAACTGCAAAGCCACAATAGAGAAGTCCAGTCCACACTGTGCTACTCAAAAGCATTCATTAAAATTTTACTATCAAAACAGTAACTCAAACTTTTCATGTTCATTGAGTCCAAGTAAAATGATGCTTATCTGCTTCACATTCTTAGGTTATAATAAAAGTTGTTTGCCACACTGGAACATGGGAGGGTTATCACTGCATTAAAAAATAATATTTTTTAGGTGAAAATAAATGTTCTTAAAAGCAAAGTATATTGGGCCAAACTGTCTAGATTAACATTGTTTTTCTCAAACATCTCCAAGTCACTGTGTGCTGGAATTAATGGGACGTCTCTCTTGGAGATTTTTCTTTTACATTTAGATGATGCTCAGGTCTAGTTTGTAAAGAAAACCCTCCAGAAGCTTACAGCGTGTGAAGCCCGTCAGTTCTAGTAAGTGAATCTGCTGAAGCTTTATCAATTTAAAAAGCATAACACACTTATAGGAAAGCAAGTTGAAGTCTACAGCTACTGTAAAACTCCACATCAGCAGCTTTGTCAATGTGGAGAAAAAAAATGTTCTTGTTTCCAGAAGTTACCATTATCTAGAACTTTTTTCATCATATGCAGTAGACAAGACAGCTTAGGTCCTCTGAACTGACATTTGTTAGCAGAGTATCTGTTTAGTGCTATAATTAATGTATTTTTAATTTTTCAGAAAAAAAAAGTCATGACTTTCAGGTTGTGATTTCTCTTGTAGACTGAGAAGGAGGGAAGTGGGGCAGGGAAGGAGGGAAGTTGCTTTGTTACTAAACAGTATAGGTCAGCTAAATTTGGCCCAAAGAGACTCACGTCAGTCTCCTCTACCTATGACTCATTTCTTCCCTCTCCTGCTCATAAGGTCTGTTGCCAGAGCTCCCCTTTGAGTTATACAAAGGCCTAATTAACCTTCTTCATGGAAATGCCAAGACTCTTGGTCCTTCCTTCACATGGAACTGCAGTCTACCATGTATCTCCTAGAGGCTTCCTGCTCTTGGTCCCCTCTGCAGTGAAAGAGTTTAATAAAGAACATTTCATGTAAAGACAAGACACTGTCAGCATCTCCTGAAGAAGTAAAACAGGGCCAAAAAACCATGAAAATATCCTTTGGGAGATCCCACTGCTGGGAATGCCATTTTAGCAAGGGGGCTGCAGTAGTTCTGCAGTAGTAGCTGCAGGGCAAGGGTACTGCTTTGCCTTCCACAAGTGAGAAAACAGAAAATTCCATCATTCACATTGCCTTCATCAGCACTATTTACCTGGGCACCCCTGCAAGCTTGTCAGATATCTAGGGGCTCCAGAGCAACGACTGGCATTAACTGGGCTATTCTAGACTACATTTTGAAGTGTGGGCTGAAAATCTACCTGGACATCTGCCTCTCATGCCTATCACACTTGGTGACATTGGTACAGTAAGGACAGGGATAAGCCAGGAAATGGTGACATTGGTACAGTAAGGACAGGGATAAGCCAGGAAATGTATTTCTTTTCCAAAAGGCCTGTGAAGGCACAGAACTGAAGTGGAACTGGAAAGGTTCAGACTTGCCAGGGTAGTGCTGCTGATGTGGCTTGAGACTCCAGGTGTTTCCTTTGCTGGGTGGCTCTGCCCAGCACTGTGTTTGCAGGGTTGCAAGGAGATGGCAAACTGGGATCTGAGGGGGATCTGCTGTGCAGATTTGGACAAAAATAACCCAGGCCAGTCATGCACCCCTTTTAGCAACAGCCCACCTGTGAATTCAGCACTGGAAAGGAGTGGGACAGAGGAGCATTTGGGCTTAAGTACAAACTTCCTGCTTAGCTTTGTGACTGGGGCAACCAAATTTTTCTGTGTTTCGAGCTGTGCTGCTGCTTTCCAAGTAATTACTTAAATATTATTGCTGCTTTGTCTTTCATCTCTCGGCTTGCATTGCTTTGGGCTAGTTTGCTGTTTTTCTCGTTTTTACCCAGTCTTCAGAGTATTTGACTCAATTTTTCCTTCTTTATTTCTTGGTCTCTTATCAGTCTAAATCTGAATGCAAATACAAATAAAAGCATCATTTTTATTCATAAGTTGAGAGTAAAAAATAAACCTACAGTTTATTTTGAATTCGAACAGAACTGTTTCAGCACTTTAGATTATTTGAATGTAGTCTCAAAAATCCAATTTCCCTATAGAAAACAGCATTTGCCTCATCGTTAAGGATGACTTTCTGTCCACGAATATACCTTGTTACTAGTTTCACACTGAATTGATAAGAACATTGGGCAGAGCTGCAAAATATTTATTTTTCAGCCACTCATGGATCTGCTTTAAATCTTGGAATGTACTTGGTACACCTTGGTCTGGTCTGTTTCTGATTAACTCCTTGGAAATACTTCTTCCTTGTTACAGGACAGAGATAGGCTTTATAAAAAGAAGAAATCATATCTCAAAGGGCAAGTGACCCAGCAGTTACAAACTTAGGTAAATAACATGCAAAGTCACGTGCCACCGATTTAGTGCTACTTAAATGTAATTTCAAACACCTACATCTGTAGAACTTCTTAGCAGTAAGACCAATTATGAAGATATATAGGCAATTTCTTTTTTTATCTGTAGACTACTCTGTGCAGGTGAAGCATTGAATACTGTGTTAATTTGTGCAATACCTTGGTTAAGCCAGCATCCCTGAGTTAGATAGCAGCAGAAAGGTTTAACACTTTTAAAACTAGAAAATACAGAAAAGACGACTGCTGATTACTTCTCTCTTCAAGTTGCCTGCTGCAATAATAAGCTCTTGGGTGATGTCAAGGGAAAAGATTAAGTAGCCATTCATTGCTGGGAATTTCAGTATAGTTCTTGGAATGTCTTAAAAATAGAGCAGTTTGTTAAGCTGGCCCTTTTGTCTAAGTGGCAGTTACAGCTAACAGAAACATCAAATGAGTTCATTTGCATGACCTGATTTGTATGGAAGCTTCAGAATTAAGGCCCTTTGCTCTGACGGACATGAAACTGATCTTGAACAGAAGGCAGCAATTTGGAGCTGCTGAGTCATGAGTTTCTTGTGAGCATGAGGGTCTTTGTAGAACAGCAGTGACTCCTTGAAGAGCTCAGTGATTTCCAAAAAAAGTTTGAAGCTCTTCTTTTCTTCTACATCCTCCTCCTCTTTCTGCTTCTTCTTTTGAAAATGGGAAAAATCTAGGCGAGGTGGTAAAAATTTGCATTTTGCTCTGAACTGCTGAAATGGCATTTGTGTAGTCGTGATGTCCTAGTATGCCATGTAAGTCAGTCAGCCACTGCTTTGCCAACAACATGCTGCTCAAATACTGCTTGCACTCTTAGATGCAAGTGTGCTGCATGAGTTGTGTGTATATGTTCACTTGAACACAACTTCTCAGTTGTGGTTTTGCTGACACGGTGACAGGTGGACAACTTCAGGATGACAATTTGATTTTTCAACGATTTTCAGAGCTTTCTTCTTTCAGAAGAAAGTAATGCTTTAAGGAATGATATAGCTGCATGTGACATGGAGGCCCTCACTTTTATCCCAGTACAAACATTATTACAAATCAAGAAAGGAGCAGTGACACTGCACTGTTCAGTGAGGTGGATCTTGCTTCTCCTGGAAGAGTTGAATAACAGCAGTTGTGTAGTTCACATGAACAGTGGGATGGTCACACACATGAGAGGAATCCTTCAAGGAGCTACAAGCTCTTATGTTCTGCTGTTCTGCTGGAGAGCTCTGTATATTATACAATCCTCACATTCATGAGTTCCAAAAAGCATGGTTACACCTCATTATCTACTGATTATTTTTCAGCACACTGTACTTCATGCTAAGCTGGCTTTAGGTCATCACTAAAACATAAAGACAATTCAGTCTTTTCAATTTTTTAATGTGAAAAACTTAATAGTTTTGATATACTTCAGATGCTTTTGATTTTTAAAGAACACTGCATCAAATGTGGTGATACAGTTTTCATTTGAATGCATTCTAAAGTCACTTGTGTGTAAATCAAGAATTGATTGGTAAATTAAATTGCCTAAGCCATGCCAGCAGCAGCAGAGCTGGAAATTGCAAAAAGCCTGTAATAAAATGTTGCAGACAAGTTATCTCCTTCCTTTCATCAGTCTGTGAGTTGTAGCAGCAGCAAGCATTCAAAATCTACTTGATTTCACCACAGAGCACACTCAAGTGCAGTTCACAAACTGTACTGTCCTTGAACCATCTGGGGTTCATAGTGTGAAACCTCTTACATTCTTCATCTTATAAGATTGTTTTGTTACTTCTGCAGTGGCTGCCACTGTTTGCTTTACAAGTTGCTGCTTTCAGTGCTCAGCACATACCCCCAATAGCTTTGGTCAAAGTGCTTACATAAATTGAAGCCTGATAGCAATAAAGGAGATGCATCCAATTTTCCCACTTCTGAATTTCTTAAAATCATTGTTAATTGTGTCTTTGGAGCTTGAAAGGGAAGAACCCAACAAGAAAAAAGGAAACTGTTCTGTAAGTTCTATTCCTTATGGTACAAAGTTCTGAACCAATCACAAGTACTATACAAAATGGAATTTTCTTTCTTTTTCTCTTAAATATTTGTCCAAAATGCCTCCTTTTATTTATTTTTCTTTTCTGAGAAGCTCATGGCATTGCTCAGTGATGCATTTTGCCTTGCAAGAAAGGGGTAGGCAGAACATTATTTGTAAGCTAGGCATCACTGAGGTCCAGCCTCTTCCCCATGACTCACTGCAGCTCCTGGCTGATGGCATGGCTCATCTACTCCTACCTACTTCCTTGGTCTCTTCAGATGTTTGCTCATCTCCCACTTGTCCCTGAAGGCCACTTTACACAGCTCTACCTGGTTTCATTCAACTTGAATTTGTTCTGCCCTCTGTTTCTGTCATGTTTCCTGTTTGGTGGATGCTTTTACTTCACTCAGTATTTGTCTAGAACTAAAGGATGTTATAACACAACACTTGTTACACCAGTTGATGGGGACGGTTCCCTGCATACTGACATCATTGCCTTTTAGGTCATTCTTCCAAGCAGCAGACAGAAGCTCAGGGCACAGGATTGTAGGACAGCATAGCAGCAGCACTCCTTCCTCAGCTGAAGTAGCACTGGTTTGACTGACTAGCACAGGGAATAATAATAGTGGGAATTAGGTGTGATAAGCTGCACAAGCATACTGTGCCTCTGACAGCACTAACAAAATTCTCAGAAGTGCTGGAATAGGTAGATCAGCACGGCTCTGTGCCTCAACCAGTCCCAGTTCCAGGGATATAGTTCCCCTGGGGGCTGTGAATATATCTGAGTGTGTCCATTGTTCCCATTGCTATGTCTGACAACCACCAAACTCAAAGTTGAGTGTAGTCTCGGGGGGAGAGAGAGACATGTGCTTTAGCTACAGCCACGCTTTGGATGGCAGCATGAACAAACCAGATGTGCTGGAAACAGCACTGCAGGGCTGTCACTGCTGCTGGAACTCCCTGGTACATAAAAACAGCTTGGAAAACAGAGGAAAAATGAAAACCTGTTTTACCTGTTTGAATATATTTTGGGCAGCTTTTTTATCCTTTTCCTTTTCTTCTCCATCTTTCAAAATGGACCCAAAATTCACCCAGCTTGATGATTTTCTTACCATCACCTCTAATGACCCCCAACTGATGGCCCTTTCATGCTAGCATTTCCCTATGCTCTATTTCTTCTGAACTTGCCCTGTTCCATCTCTTTGCCCTGTGTCCGCAGCTGGGGTTTCACATCCCAGCATCAACTAGAGCCTGCAGACACTGCTGAGCAGATGGTGGAGCTGCTTCTTGCACAGCCCTGCTGCTGTCCTGTGGCATTTTGCTTCTGTACAAGGCAGTGGCTCTCAGCATATCAGCTGTGGATGTGAAGACCAGACCTAGGGTAAAGTAAACCATGTTTGTTGGTTAACTTTCTGGGAAAAGAAAAATCCCCCCCTTGTGTTCAAGTATATGGAAAAAATTAACGTAGATACAGGCTAAGAGAGTAATAAGGACAAGGTGGAGATGGCAGGAAATTGCAGTGTGTTCATTAGCATATGAAGAGGGCTATATTTATACCAAGTGCAAGGAAGGCAGCATGATCAGGTGGGCATTTATGAAGGTATTTAAATTTCCCCTAAACCATGGTAGAGGCTTTTCTCTAGAACTGCATGTGCCTCTGATGTTCCTTTTGAAGAAACCCATATTCCTTCTTACCACAGATGAACTCAAACATGCTTGAGAAAAGTCCAAGTCTAAAAATTCAAGAGACTTGGATCAAGCTGCTGACTTACTACCAGCTGTGTGTGCAAAACAAACCACTTTGCTTTCATATGTTCTGAAACAAGGACTACAGTGAAATGAAGATGTTACCTTGCAGGTTCCTTGAGACACAGGTCACTTTTATCAGAGATCCCTGGGTAATTAATAAAGTGCCCCTACAGATGCTAACAAAATAAAGTAAACCTCATCATTTCCTCAAGTTGAGGAATACCATGATTATATTGTAAAGTGGAAACTCAGCCTCCTTGGAGGCACTGTGAGCCTGGCAGTTGGTGATGGTGACGATGTGTCCTGTTTTGTGTACTTTTAGATATACAGTTCAGCTTGTTGTGGATCTTGAAAGCTTAGAACTAAGAATATTGATTTATAGACTTTCTGAATTGTCACTGAAATTTTTGGAGTGCATTAAAAAATAAAAGAAAAAGCTTTTATTGAACAATATCCATCTCTTTAAGTGACATTTCCTGAGGAGTGAGATACTCTTCAGTGTAAGGAACCTGAGAAACTGGTCAATATTTCTAGAGTTCTGTTTTGCCAAACCTTACATCATCCTCACTAGAAAGTTTTAATATTACAACCTGTATTTCAAGCAGGATGGAATGGAAGCAAAGAAAAAGTTGCCAGGAGTCTGTACTGGAGTTGCAGTGGAACTGGTCTTTCATTTGCACATCTAACCATTCTGTGAGTTCAATCTGACTTAAAGGAGTAGTTTCCAGCGTATTGGAAATTTTATGTGCCAGCCACCACAGATCTACAAGGCCTCAGGCTTGGAAGGCTTGTGCTTCTCTTTCATATATGCACCAAAGATAGAACACTGCTGAGTCAAAATAAGATAGTATAGGTATATTTGAAATTCGCTCTATTAACTAAGATTTTCAGTCCTTGTTTGTAGACATCAAAAAGAACCAGATCCAAAAAAACTGTATTTAAGAGGCTAGAGTCAGTAGTAATTAATGCTTAAAGTGATCTAACCATACACAGCCAACCTACATAAGTGCAGATCCTCAAGAGGTTTGTGATTAGTAGGTAGCCTTACTTCTGCCTAATATATTGGTACCTTGAAATGTAATAAACACTGCACTGCTAAGAATCATTTACAGTGAGAAGACTTCATTGCAAAAACTGATTCTTTCCAGTCAAAGTTTTAGCACCACATTACATGTTTCTACTTCTAGAGGAAAGTGTCCCTGTGTCAGGCTAAATACTGACAACCTCCCACCTCTGCTTCCTACTGCTCCTTCCACACATAACTCCGTCACAGCAAGCCCCTGCTGGAAAGGACAGCATGTGACATTGCAGGTCACAGCAGCTCCTTGGTCTGCAAGGGGAATTATTGCTGTGTTACGTGAGATGAATCACTTTGTTCTGGACAGATTCTCAGTGAAGGAATGTAAAAATAAGGCTTGCATTAGTTTGCACTATTGCTTGTGCTGCCTGCCTCAATGAATTTTATGGCTGAACAAAACATGAGCCATCAGTAGATCAATTTTTCAGGCTCCTGCATTCACCCCTCTCTCTGAACGGGCCTGGCTACCCCAGTCCTTGAGGATGCCCCAGATGGATCCCCATTCTCCTGGGCTGGACAAAGTTCACCCAAAGACTTACAGAGCTGCACTCATAAAATATTTGGCCCTGTGGGCTCCCAAGGACTCACCTGTTCTTATTTAAAAGATTTTCTTCTGTTGAAGAGCACTGTGGAATGCAAACTTCTATTTACTCTAACACTGAGTGTTTTCAGCCTGGCTTCACTGTCCTGTGGCTCTGCACCTTGCTCCTGTTCTGTTTCTCTAACAAGGTTTGTTTTCTTTTTGCTCATTACAGAACCCCTTTCTCCTCCCTCTGTTGCAGAAGCCTTGTACCCTCTGTGCACCCCAGCTCCACAGCAGATGTGGGCTCAACCTCCAATCCTTGGGCCAACACCATTCCAGGTGATGTGGAATGTCATACTGTCAGCTGGTAGCAAAAAAAGAGTGGGAAAAGAGCTGGGCACAGGAGATAGGGCAGAACACAATGAACTATCATGTGGGAATGGCTTTTCCATGTTACACTGGCTTCTGTGTATAACAAAAAAATACCTCTTTCCTCCCAGCCTGCCATTTTTCTCTCGTTTCTTTCTTCTCCTAACTTCAGGTTATCTCTCTTCATTACCTCTCTGAAGCCACCGTGGTTAAAACACAGGGTATTTCTTTTTTACCTGGGTACTACACTTTGACAAGTTTAGAAAAAATCTAATTCTCTCCAGGCTTTGAGTTTACCAGCTATTTAAGATAACGACTCCAGATAGTTTCCTTAAACTGCCAAGGATTCTGTCAGTTTGCATCCAAGAGAATGACTGTTGACAGGGAGCCTGGAAAAGTTTGGGACGGAGAAGTGCAGCTTCTGCTGGAGCTCCCCCAGCTTGGCTTGCTGCTCTCTTTGGGAGCACAGGGATCTCTGGAATTGCCCTCACATCTGCTGGGCTGATGGGGACAAACCTCCACCAGAATCAACTTTTGCACACAGGAATCCTTAACAGAAAATTTCTTTAAAAAACTCCTGAGAGACCTGACCCTTCTCTTTGTGGAGTTAATAGTGAAGCTCCTACTTCATTTCAGTGGGGCAGGGCCAGCTTTTCCATCTGTGTAGTACTCAGGGAGTACTGAGGTAAAGACTGGCGAGCCTGGCAGCTGCAAAATTGTGGTGGTTGGAAAATGGAACTTTACGAATATTTATTCTCATCATAGAAAAGTCTTTCTTTTTTTTTTTTTTTTCCCACTACATTCTGCTCGTTCTCCTGGGCTCTGCAGCCCATTATTGCAAAAGAGGCAAGAGGCCAAGGTATGCTTAGGAAAGTATTACAAGTATTAGATTGCATTTGTGCACACATGCTTACCAAGCAAACATATAAACACATATTCGCCTGCATCTTCCAAGAGAGTAATTCATGACAGAAGTGTGCATACTATAGGTGGTTGTTTGGAATTTTTATTAGACACCAGTCCACATACCAAGGCACTTTCTCAGGCGTTACTCAGGAAAAACTCACAGCTTTAACATTACAGTGCTTAAATACATGAAAATCCATAATATATTGCACAGTATTTTTTCTTTCAGCACAAAAGTTACAATACTTCTGTTGTCATGAGGGTCTACGAAAGTGTATGAGTTAAGCGCTTTAAAAACACATTCTTAATAACTTTTGGACATGTATTTTCAAGTCCACTGTAAGAGACTTAACCTCCTTTGCCTCAAAAGAAAAACAGGATTCTGTTTCCAGCCCAGAATTCATTAAACACTTGATCAAATTTCTGTTGTTTTGCATTTGCCATTTCTTCCCCGTTACTTCTAGAATTTCAGAACTTTTCTGCATTTCTAATAACTCAGGATAGCCACTCCAAACTGAAGGAATGTAAAAAGTTGTTCTTGGACAAGAGTTGTGACTAACCAGAGTTACCAGGTTCAGAGAAGGAATTTAGCTTTGTCCAATGAAACCAAGTAAGATCATGGCCAGTGTATTTGATTATGAAAAGAAGTTCCATAAAGTATTTAAAGGGTAGTAAAAAGTTCATCTCTTACCTATCACTTTGATAATGTGTTAGTAGACAAGCTGTTACTAATTTTTAATTCAGTTATTAAAAAGGGCTAGAATGCTTTCTTCTTTCTTTTTCTTTCTCAACAACATACACAAAAGCAATATCTCCCAAAGCAGACTTGCACTAGGACATGAGATGGAAAACTTATGTTATAAAACCCATCTCTTTTTGCTTAAAGCAGAGAGATGTGCTGAGAAACTGGTACAGTATGACAACATTTTAAACACAGAGGAAACAAGATTTATCTGGCTGATATACAATATAAAACAAAAATCGAACACCAATGTTACAGTGCTATATTGAAACAAACCACATTAATTAGATGCTTTGAAGTCAAGCCTATATTTTCTTCAGTTTTTTCATGAATTATTGATCCACTTTCCTCATTAAATGGAATGGCAGGCTCTTGCAGTAAATGGACAAGTGGCTACAACATTTATATAATCAAATATGCTCTGCATCTGGCAATAAAACATGTTTGTGTGTAAAACATGCTTTCTGAATTAACATCCCTGCAAAATAGATTTACTAGAACAACCACATTCCTTTTCTTTTGTCTCTAAAGCACAGCTTGCCTTGCATCATCATGCAATCCAGTATTCTACTCTGATCGTATTAAGCAAAATATTTTCCAAGAGCCTGTATTGTGCATTGTGCAACGGAACATTTCTTCTCTATAATGAGATGTAAATAAACTGTCTCACTTACCTTATTTTCTCCATTTCTGCCGCAGAGGCCTACAAGAAATCAAATAATAGGAGCAAGTGAATGAAAGAAAACATTCACTCTGCAGATTTATGCATAGTTAAGGCTTTCCGAATGCTTCTCGACAAGTGGCTACGAAGCGCCGGCGAGCGAGCCCCACATCTGCATCAGCCGAAAATAGCAGCGCCAGCTGAAGTGGGGAGCGGAGCCGAGCGCAGTGGGAGCCCGGCAAACCCACGAGCCACGGGCACCAGAATGACTCAGTTGTAGCGCTCAGGCACAAAACGGGGAGGGGAAAAAAAAAAAAAAAAATAGAAGAAGAAGAAGGGGAGAAAAAAAAAAAGCGAAAAGCAAGCAGCAGCAAGTAACAGGTTACTGAGCCTCCTGGGTTTCCCAGGGAAAGTTGAATTGCGGTGCTGCCCTGTGTGCGGTGGGCATGGCAGCGGGCTGGGCTGGCGGGGATTGACAGCGGCTGCATCACACGTGAATTTGGAGCTCAATTCATCATCTTGCACAGAGCCCGGCAGATGGAAGGACACCGGCTCGCCTCCTTGGTGGGAGTTTCGAGCAATCAAATTACTTTCCTCAAGTAATACGCTATCTTGGCAATTAGCATCTCAATGCATGGAGGCGGCTGGTTAACCCTTTGTCTGCTGCTGCCCCGCCGGGAGCTCCGTGCCCCGGCGCCTCCCGCGGTCCTGGCTCCCGTTATCCCTCCTGCCGTGGCTCTCCTGGCATCCCACAGAGCCGCCACAGCCCCGGCTGGCCGCTTCAGCAATCCGCCTGGGCTTTTTACCCTGTAGGTGCTGTAAATTCCAGTTATCTATACACGGAGACTCATTAATTTGCCCAGCATTACTTATATCCAAAGCATAGTCTTGTTAACCCTTTGGTTTCTTTTTTGTCATTATCTCGCGCAAATCCTGAATAGCCGCTCCCATTTCATTTTAGCACAGCACTGGCACAGAATCTCATCAATTCTCCCAGTCCCGCTTTATTGTAACTAAGGAATGAGCACTCGGAGCAATCCTGCAATCTCTAGAGCCAGAAAAATCTCAGCATCACAGAATATCTTATTTATACTGAAAGCATTGACCATTAATCATGAGCATTTTAAACCTTATTGATTAATGGCTAACAATCATATTTGAGCATGAAATAAATTAAAGATTAAAAATAGAGAAATGTAAATTTAATCAGTTAACCAGCAGGAAATTTGTCAAACTGCCTAATAAAACATCCCAGATGACAAATTGTTGGTTCTTCATTGGGTCACTTGTCTTCCCTTTTTCTCATTTGCTTTTGATTTGCCCATTAGAGAAGTTGTCAGTCAGGCTGGTGTTTGCACGGTAATTTCTGATGACAAACATTAAGGATTTTAGCCATTCACCATAACTTGGTAGGCAGGAAGCCAGCTGCAGAAAAACCCTCCTCAGTTTCTCAGTAACATATGTAATACATGTTTACATGCTCCTTGCTATGCAAACAGATATTACACAAGTGCTATGTTGGAACCACAAGGTTGTGCGTGGAATCTTGAGATTAAAAATGTAACCTAAGGACCCATAATTGCTTTCTCTAATTGGTGTCTATCCATTGATTCCTGCGTATTCTGTAGTACACAGGAAATAGATTCAACATTGCTGATCAGAAAATGAAACCACAGAGCCTTTCTTCCTGGGCGTGAGAAACTACTGGCAGACCCACAGGCTTGCCAGTTTGGCTTTCCAGACATGAACTCTCCAGCACTGCCCTGCTCATCATGTTCCTTTAATTTTTGGGGAGATGACATAGTTCTCTTGCAGGGCTACTCACTATTTCTCTGCCTTGAACTCTGGGAGTCACTGTGAAGACAAGGTACTTTAGAATATCTCATTTCAGAGCTTCTATTATGGCAATATCTGCAGACATAAAGGGTAGGTACCTGGCCTTGCTTTTGCCTAGTGCTTTGAATAATGCTGCACTCATGGGGTCAGTGTGGGGGTTGCTTTGTGTGATTAAATCAAAGTATTGAGAGAGGAGCTGTAGACTGATGTTTTGGTGATACTCATCTGTGAATGCAAGTGAGTCATTGGCTGCCAATCCCGACAGGAAATTAGTAGGGAGAAAAAAACACAGCAAATGCCTAACACCAATTCAAACAAGAAAACTAAACCAAGCTGCAATTACTTTTTTTTTTTTTCCCTGGTAGAGCTAGGTTTCTTACCTCCTCACAGTAAAAGCTCTTTGTTCCATGTAATATGGCCAATTTTCCTTTGGACCATTGAGGATGTTCTACTCTGCCTCTCCCTGACGGGTTGTGCAGTAAAGAGATGGCTCCTGTCTGATGTGGAAGCTGTGGGTTCAGATCAATCCTCCTCGAGGAGGATGCCCTGCCCCAGGTCAGGGGCCTCTCTGGGCTGCACTGCTATGCTCTATTATGTCTTTTGATGGGGATCCACTTCCAGTAAATAAATAGGAGCACAGGACAGGACTAGAGCCTCTATGTTCTTCAGCAGATTGCCCTCGCTTCAGCCTAGGGAGCCAAATGAGCATATAGATACTAGAAATGGCGAAAACAAAGACAGGAACATAAGTAGAAACCTAGCTTGCATCCCAAGCAGTTTATTTCCTCAGATAGCTGTGTCCCTTTGAAAGGTCATTTTTTATCCTTTTATTTTACTTCTTCTTCTCCTTCTTCCATTTCTTCCTTTTCTCAATTTTTAGGTTTTTTTTTCTTTTTTTCTCCCCCCCTACAAAGTACCTCAGCAACTCACAGCTATATTAGAAGTCTGTGGTATTCTGAAACAGCTCTGTGATTACAAGGTGACATTTTCACTAAGGCAAAATTGCTGTTCCTAGCCAGATCCCTGCCATTGATTTAGCCTGTGGAAGTTTAGAGGTTGCATCATCCTTCCACTGCTGTCTATGAAGGCTTCTATCCGAAATATCTTACTGAATTTATTTAAAAATATATTCTAAACAGCTCTGAATTGGCTACTTGAAGGAAGACAAATCTTGACCTTAAATTCTTACGGGATCTATTTCAAGCATATAGACCGAAGTAAAGGTTGGTGCAAGAATGTCCTTAATGGTAAGTCATCCATAAATTGTTGCTTGCTAGTGTGTTGATTCATTCCAAGTAATTCTTGAAATGAATTCTTGATGCCTAAATTGAGCAATGATTGAAGCTGTATGATTTTTAAAAATTAAATATTTTAAATTAAGATCAGTAATTACCTTTAATTACAAAAATATCAGATGTGATTTATTTACATGGGTTTTTTAAAACAGTATAAATGCAGTATGACTAACGAATTTAATTAATTGGCCTAAAAATAACAATTTTTGCTTTTAATAAAAAGTTTGGTCTGAGTAACACAGTAGGCTATATTTCTATATACAGTCTCTTTACTTAAAATACTGAGACAGGTTTGAAGATTTTAATTTTTACAGACATACTTTGTGGCAACTCTGCCTGGAAGCACTTTTGGGCAATGCCTAATAATATTGATAGAAACCTGATTTTTTCCCAAGTGTTTGAAGGAAGCAAGTGTGATACACTGAACAACTACGAAGACTCACCTTTTTTGGAAGTGTTAAACATTTAAAAGTCCATTTTAGAATGGATATAAAAAAAAGAAATCAGTTACCTTTTCTTTCTTTTTTATAATATAATCCCCCGCCCTTCACTTATTATAGATTGCAAGTTGAGTTTCTTTGATATTCTTTGAGAACAAAGTAATTTGCTGGCTTGAATGAAAGCATGGATGCTGTTAATGGAAACCCCAGGAAATTTTGCTGTACTTTTTTCCCTCTTTAGAATATCATTATTGCCTTTTAGACAGCAAGACAACCTCTGAGTTGTTTTCAAGTTAGCAGAATGAGTGAAGTATATTGTGATCCCCAAATTTTTTATCTTTCCATGTTTCATTAATGAGTCAAACAAGCTCAAGACAATGGCAGAATATTCTTAGTCATTGACAGACTTAAAGCTTAGCATAGTGATCCAGTTCTTTGGGTTTTTTATATAATCAGTGTCTACAGTATCGATTATTGAACCTAAACATATTTTTAATGAAAAGTCATGCTGATGGCCTATCATTCTATTCAGTTCACACTGTGTTTATGTTTTATTTCCTTTATGATCCCTTATTGAGGGATAAGCAATCATGAGATTTCAGATCTTTCAGATGTCTAATGAATTTCCTTCCTCTAGGATCTTAAGGTTAATTTTTATCCTTCTGCATCTGCCCAATGTGAAAAATGAAAAGTACCCTGGAGGTGAATTTTTAAATTTTACTTATTATCTTTTGTTTTCTTGGAAAAAGCTGTGTAATTTTAGAAGGAGGAACTGGACCCAGAGTCTGGCTCAGTGCTCAGCAAATCTTCCCACTGTGTTCAGTGACTTTGGAGTCCCATGTTGGCTTGTTGCTACCAAAGGTACCAGAAAAAGAGGAGTAGGAAGTTACTGCCACTCATTTATTCTTACTGTTTACTCAGACTTGTTTATTATTGTGGAAGTTACTTTTATTTCTTTGTTGAGGAAAGCTATAAATGAGAGCTTATTCACAGCTAAAGTTGTCTGGACTTCTGGCACATTAGTAAACTGCCACATGTTTTCAATCCAAATATATTACTTCAACATTCTTTTGTGCTCGCTATTGTACTCAAGTTTTATTGATAGAAACCACTGTAGTCCTTTTTCCTTTCTGTTCCTACAGAGTACAAGAGTTAAAGATTTGATTTAATAAAAATTACAGACTACATAATTTGATAGGATCAATCTTTAATTAGATGTTAATCAATTTTTAGAGATTTCTTTTATTGGCTTTAAAGTACCACTCAGGCAATGCCCAAAGAAAGACTAAAATTTAATCTATAGAAACTTTAAAAGAGCTGGAAGAAGTGTCCATTAACAACTGATTGTATTGAATGTATCTGATAGATGTTTATGAAAGAAGTATCATCTTTCTGTAAAACTCTTGCCTGAAATTTTCATGGAGATACACAGAAAATAGAGTCCAAGTCTCCACAGTTGCCACTGTAATAGATATTTTGCTCAGAGAACATGTGCTCCAGCCATACCTCCACACCATAGAACACCTCCACTATGCTCATCTGAATACAGTTCATATATAAAAGGTGAAGAGATTTAACACTGAGGGAAGAAGGCAGAAGCTTCCAAGAATAACAGCTTTTATCCTTTCCATACTACTGAACTTGTTGGAGCCACTGAACTGAAAAACATTTTCTCTTGGGAAGAGGAATGTCACACATGTTAGAAAGAATGGGAGGGTTCCATTAAGCTGTGGAGGGTTTTCACATTGGACATAAGGAAAAGCATTTGTCAACCAGTTTAGATTTACCAACCACAAGTAAGTCATAACAAATCTCTCAACACCACCAGGAGCAGCATTGCACTTTCCCAGCATTCCCTCCCTGTCTGGGACCAACTTTCAATGTTTCTGAGCGTGAAAGAAGAAATCCTCCACAACAACATTAAGTTACAAATGAAAACTTAGATGTTTGGTACTAACTGCAAACAGCAAAAATATGGTACAAATTGATTTAACGCAGCAAACAAAAAGATAAATTGTCGTTTTAATTCTTAGAGCAGATGACTAAGTTGAACATCCAGAATTTTTACATTGCACCAGAACACCTGTAGTCTGTCATGCAATGTCCATAAGGCAGCTGGGATCTGTCTTGAAACAGTTAGATTTGTATTTACCCTGTTTTTCTACTAAATTTGTTGAAATCAGAGGGTGATTTTAACCATGTTAAATTTTGTATGACCAGTTCACTCTTTGATCTTGTACCAATTTTATGCTTAAAGCTTATTACTCCCACCTTGTTTTTACATTCCCGTACACATTTATGAAGAGATGTTTTATCTGAGAGGTAAAACAATATGTGATTCTCTGACTACTCTCAGAAGATTGCACTCTTTTCCCTCATTCCTTCTCCGGATCTGTTCCAAATTACCTTAAATCTGATTTGAAAATGGGTGATCAGAATACACATCATGTACAAAGCACCTTGGCAGTACCTTGTATGGTATATGTATGCTTCAGTGACTCTAAAGAAAATATATTGGCAGTGCATCTTAGGCTTGTCTCAGATTTCTTGTGGTTCTCTCTCACTGGAGGCTCACAGCTGTTTTACAGTCTAACAACACACCTGGATCTCTGCTTCTTTGCTGCTGCCAAATGATGAGCTCCACAAAATAAAGTCTTGATGTGGATATGTTGTGTTAAAATTCCATTATTCTGCTTACAAATAAACCAATTCTTATACGAGCTTCCTAATTGTCAATACCTCAAAATGCCTTTTTTTTTTTTTTTATTTAGGCAAACTAGTTTATTGGCTCAAAGTCATTAACAAGGATTTGGAACAAAATGTGTCCAAATTCTTCTTTGAAAGTTCCAATAATCCCTTTCCAACACGACAGGCTTCCATTTTAACATTTACATTTGCTTTTCATTCAGTTTAATCATCTTGAATTACTCTCCATTTTATAAGTTTTAGACAGTAATTCTCAACTGAGCACTTTATGAGCTACTTTGTGCAAATCTAGATAGATCACAACTTGTTCCCTGAGTATGAAATTGCTTCTCTTAACAAAAAGTTACTTTTGTAAAAACTGTCATGTTTTATGCCACCTCTCTTCATCCTTGATTGCTCAGCTTGCTTGACCATGAAGCCTTGGCTTCACTTCACGTTAGGTTTTCTCTCCACCGCTTAGGATATATTTGTACCATTGCATGCAGAGAAAAGCTTTGCTTCTGAGCTTGCCTAGTCATGTGTCAAGTGAGCAGGATTTTGGGCTGGGGATTACTGCAGGATTCCTGACATCAGCAGAGTGAATAGTAGTAGTAGTAGTAGTTTGAATCTGCCTTAATGATGATGGTTTCTGTTAAACCTTCCTCATCCTTCCTCATATATCCTCCAATTATTCCTTGTTCACTGTCATTCATACTGAAAGATGAGGCAGAGAATCTCTTTAGTAACTTGACAACATCTAAGTTATTCTGAACTTCTGTCTGACCTTCAACATAAACTAGGTCTTCCTTCTTTTCTTTTTTTGTTTTATTTTTCTGTCTGTATGGTTGAAGACTTTTTCAGCCCTAGTGTTCTAAAAATTATTAGCAAGGTCTGACCTCACTGAATTTTTGGCTGAAAGAGACTGGGGAATAATCATAACAGCAATGAGATAAAAAGAAATATTGGGAATTTTTCTCACAACAGGCATTTAAATTCTCCATGACACATCCTGCATGTGTGAACATGTATCAAATAACAACATATTAAATTGAATCTGTAACCTACAGGCTTCTCTTTTGCATGGTTGAGAAAACATGGCATTCTCAAGCTGTTTTATTTCCTAATATTTTAGAATCTTTGTTTTGCTTCCTTAGTTTCTTTTACACTCTGTAAAGTCTCAAAGCCACATTCCCAACAGGGGTAAATTAGCAGAGCTCCACTGAAGTGAAGTCTTGCTGATTTATATCACTAGAGGTTCTGCTTTTAAATAGCTGTTTCAATGAGTCAAGCTGATTTCTGTCATACCCAGTACCCCCAAGTAGCATGAATGTTGCAGTTTCTTTCAAAAAATGACCACAAAAGAACCTACGGCTCTTCTCCATGTCACTGGGCAAACCATCCAGTGAAACCTGAACAAAAACCTTTGAAAACAGGGAGCTTCCTGACTTAAAATGGTAGTTCAGACTCCACTTAAATTATTCAGTATATTTTTGCTCAATCAGATTATTTGAACCTGTGCATGTAACTACTGTGATTAAATGCTTGTTTCTTATGAAAAAGGTCCTTATAGTCATCAGCAGAGATGAGAATCCAGAGTGCTAGGAGCTGTATAAACTCTTCAAATCAGAAGGAAATATTCCCAGATGACCTGACCAACTAAAATAAGGACAGATATATGCATTATTTTTGTTTCCTTTATGGTTCAGCAACACAACAGCGCTTGTGACAATGGATTGATGAACTGTTTTTTCAGAGTTGTTCATCTTCCTATGATGCTGTAACATTACAAAAGGTTAAAATAGAGAGATGAAGCCACATTGCTTTCCCAACCAATCCTCTGTACATTTCAGTTCCATCCAGTGTGACCCCACCAGCGACAGTGTAGCTGTAAATGCTGTGAGACTGAGGAGACAGAGGAAAATGCAATCTAGTTGACTGAATGGACTCTATGTCTCCTAAATTAATACATAACACTGCTAACTGCACATTGCCAGTGCACATGTGGCTGTCTGTGATACAGACTGTGGCACCTGCAAATAGTGACATGACATTAAAGCATTTAGCTACAGCAGCTGTCATTTTAAAAGCTGTGTTTGTCTATAGATAATAAAGAGTGTTATCTGATACAGTCAGGAGTAACTGCAACATCCTGGTGCACTTATTCCTTACTGGGCAGGTATGGATTTGTACTGGGTGGGACCAAGGCTTGGGTTATTGTGACCCAGGATGGCACATGAATTCTAACATAGCTGCTCCTGTGAACTTCTGTGCTCGCATCTTTGTATCTCTACGTATGTCCCTACATTGTGAGGATGTTTTGTTCATGAATGTTGAGGATGGGAAGTGGGAGAGGGAGATGAGAGATGAGAGGGAAAGCAGAACTGCAAAATTCATACATCCTACACTTGTAGAACTGTGTTACAAAGCATGCATTTTGTGCTCTAACTGCATCTATACCTGTCTAGATTATAAAAGTAATTATGTGGGGACGTGTTAAACAAAACTTCACCTTTAATTATTTTTGTGGTCCCTAGTTCCATGCCCTGTGTTCAGAACCACCCCTACAGGAAAGGTTCAGAGGAAGGCAGAATCCTAAGACAGCCAAAAAACTTCCTAGCAAAACCAAGATTTCAGTGAATAAAGTCATTTGTTTTCAAACAGGGTAGAGATGGCTGTAAAGAGAATAGAAATTACCATTTTTCGTGTTCGGTGTGGATTAAATAGGAAATAATTGATTCAAAGTGAAGACAAAAAATGTAGAGAAAGTATTAGAGGTATTATTTTAATCACAGAGATAGTTACATACTGAGGAGATTTCCCATAATAGCTGCGGCATGTTCCATAGGATTGGAAGGATTTGCATTCAACTTCCCTTTCTTGGGGCAGGAGGACAGACCAGAAACCTTTTATGGTCTTCCCTACTCTTCTGAGCCCATGAACAAAGGACAACACAAATCAGTGCAAATATTTCCTACAACAAACGGATTTTTCTCTCTGCTTTACTGCCCTCAACATGAGTCAGTTCCCAAGGTATCACTTTTTCCCTGGGACCTGTACACTGGGCACTTGAGCAGGTCTCCTAAAAGTAGGACATTTGTGTTCATGACTTTTGTCATTTGTGAACTTGTCCACGGACAGGGAAGAGTAAATAAGGTGCACCAATATACCCAGGCAATATCACAGATGTTTCCTTCAAAAGAAAGGCAAACTTCAAAGCTTTCACTTCTGCTGTCACAACACTGGTAGAAAAGAGTATCTGTTTATTGACTTGCCTTATTTTTCACCCTAATTCCAACCAACAGGAGTGGGGCTTCAGAGTCATACTGGTGGTGCTATATTCATTTCTGGAACAACAGTAATTCCAGGGAATAAAAAGCCATGGCATGTGATAGGTAATTTGGATTTTTGCCTGTAATTGTTTAAGAGAACTTAACTTAAACAATAAAAGAATGAGGCCATAGAATAATGCTAAGGAGATCTTTGATCTTCCTCCTTCAAACCAATCTCTTCACCAAAGGAACAGGAACTTCACAAAAGATAAAAAATTCTCCCCAAACCCAGACTAGAAGGGAACTAGGATGTTACTCCAACGAAATGAACTTGTTCTAGTCACAACTTTGACTTATGTGCCAGGAAAGGATAAATATGGGGAAGCAAAGAGGAGTGAATATTCCTAGAAGTGCTGTTGGTTGACGCTGCTTTTCTTTTTATGCCAGTGGGAAACCTGCCATGTACATTTGTGCCCTCAGTATGCATCTGTAAAACAGGTGTGTCTCAGTCCTTCTCTGATAAATTGTAGTGTCTTCTGCTATCCACATGGAGGTCAAGAGATGAAGAGGGATCATCATATATTCCTAATATATATCTATGTAGTATGTGGATGTATTTATATGGATAAGTCACTTAGAGCCTTAAGATGATGAATATTAATTACCATCAAATTAATCTGCTAGGTAAAATAGGGCTTAGAGAAGGACCTGTTTTAAAGAAAGCTCGAGTTCCTTAAGGGAGTCCCAAGGCCAGGCAGTGATATTAAAAGGCAGAAGAGACTTGAACTTTATTCTCCCTAATTTTAAACTAATTTGCTAACTACTTCATCCATCTCTTTACTACTTCCTAGGCAGGCTATGAGAGTAAGAAAAGCTCCTTTTGCCAGTTTCCCTCCGCACTCCTGCATGAGCCAGGTTCTTACTCTGATAATGTCTAAGAAATATTTCCTAAGCTGTAGTGATTTTTGTTTCTGCAAAGACACAATAAAACTGGTGTGTGTCAGCATTGCTGAGATCCACTGGTGTCATTGAAATAATTTGAAGTATAATATAAGGTGACTTCTATGCTGGACTTGGATGGTGCCTTAATTGCTACAGGGTCATCAGAGGTCTTTTTATTTTCACTGCACTGTGCATTAACATTCTTCTCAGGGTTTCTTTTCTGGGAGTTTAAAGAAGTCTGTTCTTACTCCTACACAAAACGTGGAATTGCTAGGCTTTACTGTGGAGACATTAAATCAGACTCTGGAGATTCCTTTGTCGAAAAGGAAGCTGTATTGTTAAAATTACATCTGGCTTTTGCACGTGTCACATTTCACGGGAGCATTGAGCCTGTATTATCTAGTGGCTTTGCCTGCAGTCTTTCTTCACACAGGGCTATTTTTAGATTTTTATACTGCTGGAATTCAATAGTCTAGTTGTCAAGGCAAGCACGAGAAGATAGTTAAGGTTGAATTTGTCAATGATTCAGCCATGTTCGTTGCTACTATTACTATATAATCTTACCATAGTGGGGGACAAATACCACATTTAGGACATGTAATTGCATGGAACTGTCAGGCTTTAGATTGAAATTATAAAGTGCTTAAATATAATTACAATCCAGGTTTGAATCATTAAAGAGTAAGTAGAAGATTATCAGAAGACTCTGGGGGAAGCTATAGTTTTTCTGAAAGAAATGACAGTCACTCACACTGTGACTTCAGCTGACATTTTACCCTCCGTCCTCTCTCCTGCCCCTTTTGTCCCTGTGGGCACTTTCTTACATATACTCTTACAGATACATGAAGGAGAAAAGTGTTTGGCCACGGTGTTAGATGAGGACAGAGAAGGATCAGATCAGAACATTATTCTGTCCTGGCGCATGGGAAGAAATGAAGGCATTTGCAGTTAAATAGAATCAGGATTAAAATCCATAAAAAGGCTGGCTTCAGTCACCTACAGATTGGGGTTTAATATTGTGATGTTACACTGAATAACTGAGAAGTCAAGAATGAGAAAATAGACATTATTCTTCATAGGTGAATACCTTTGTAGCATATACCTATTTAAACCATACTAAAGGCAGTGATCCAGTAGAGCATAAAACCGATATAGAGCTCTGATCACAAGTGTTATTTCATTGAAAATAGCATGCTCTTGTGCTTAGCAGAGCTCCTGGGTCATAAAGAATACAGAATTTTAAAGATCACCAAATTATAGACCTGAGTGATTTCCAAGATCCTTACTATGCCCTCTCAGTCACCGCAATAAAATGACTCTGATTTAGCAGATAGGGACTATTTCCTATAATTTAGTTAAAATTAGGTGATGGAGTTAATGTAAAAACAGGGTGGCACCCCTACCTCTGACTGCACATCCTCTGAGATGTTTGGGTGCCAGGGAGACCAATGCACTCCTGCTGCTGTTGCTGTGACCTGGGAGGTCCCAGAGGTGCAGGTGGTAAGGGAGGTGCTTTGAGGTGGCCCAGGGTGCAGATTTTCTGCCTGTAAGGCAATGGAAGGTAGGGCTGGAGATGGCCAAACACTCCCTCTGAACTGCCACACTGAAAACAAGTTTCTAGATATCAGACACCCAAGGTATTATTGATTAAAATAGGATTTAAGGGTGCCATATTATAGATACAAGATAAATACCTACTCAGAGAAATCCAAGGACTCTTAAATTTTCCTGTAGTACAAACTTTAGGTTAAATCATAATTTTTAAACAATAAGCCTTAAACTTCAGTTGTTTGAGTTCTGTCTGGCAGCAAAACCTGATTATTGCCAGTTTGTTCTTTGCAGTGTGGAAGATTTGCAGGACGAAACAGCAGTCTCCTAGCAACCACAGATCCTGTAAAAATCTTCTCTTTGATAGTTCTTAAAATATGTTAATGCCACTAGATATTGCAAAATAAAACATTGGGATCCACACCTAATGAAAGGAGGAATTTTGGTTTATATCTTCAGTCCAGAATAACAATGAACTAGTCAGCAACAGTTCTGACAGTGACTCAACCCAGTTTGGGTTGCTAACCATTTTTGTTTTGTTTAATTAGATCTGCATTACTAAATCCCAGTAGTACAAATGCTTATACTAATAATTGTGTATATGAGTAGTCCCAGTGAACTTCATGTGACTATTTATGTGTTTAATTACTTGCTGGACTGAAGATTTACTGTCTGAATTTTAGAGGGCAATATTTTAAAGGACTGCTCCTCTCTCTTCCCTTGGTTATCTACAGGCATCTTATTAGGAGATTATTCTCTGACAATTTTTTTATACACATGCTGAGAAATAGAGAATTTAAATCTTGAAAGCAAAGTTCAAAGCTCACATTCTTATGGGAGATTTTGATTCAGCAATTATCTTGTCCTCAGAGCATCTACAGAGTGCCTCACCCCTCCAAAGTGCAGTAAATCTTTCAGGGTGAGGCCCTGAGAGCAGGAGAGAAATAAAAAAGGAGCAAGCATGTTAATAAATTCAAATGCCTACTACGAGGGACAGCTGCAGTGGTGTGCCAACAGACATCAAAAGGGCTACACAGATGTAAGCCAGCCCAGGATGCAAGACTCTGCATTTAATGTAGAATCCCAAAGGATTTATTCATGCTGCTGCATTGCTATTTTTAATGAATGAAGCAGGAAGGACCATAGTGCCAGGCAGAACTTATTGTAAGGGAGTGAAATTCCTATTTCTGAAAAATAAGGAGGAGAGTTCACAAATAGTTTTTTTGTCCCCCCTCAACCATGCCTTTCTGAAGAGACAAAAGAATTAAACAAAGAATAAACTGTATGAAAAAGCTTCTCAGGAATCTTGGAATTAGAAAAAATGTATCTTCCCATATGGAGCTGAGCTATAAAGAACACATGCATGCTAAGTCTCTGTGGGGTAGTTGAGATAGTTAGATACATATAGCATTTCTCATCCATTTGTACTGATTATTGTTTAAGTGCCACAGAATCTCATTAGTTTGGTCTTTATTATGTTCATTATAGAGGCTTCACGGAGAGGAAAAAGGCTTTTCCTTATTCCTCTTATAGGCAAAGGACAACTGAACCTTTGTGTTCTCAATATCTGCTTGGCTTATTTTAGAATGAAAAAAGAGTTGATAGAAAAGAGGTGAAGTATTTGAGAGGCAGTGTCGTGTCTGTCTCCTCCAGAGCAGCCCTGCCTGAGCTCTTGAGTGCAAGAAGAAAGGGACTTTCCTTCTGATTAAAGCATTTCTATTTGTAGCATATTGAAAAGAGCTGCCACTAATTTCTGAGCACGTAATCAGTAAGCAAAGCTGCAGCAAAGTGGAGGGGGTTCTCCAGGTAATGAAGTTCTCTGTAACTGAGGACTGTGGCCTTCTTTTGAGTAAATATAAACAGGCATTTCTAGATCTTCTAGATTTCTTAAACTGTTAAGACATATTGTAGATATCTGATTGTGTCCTTGTATGGAGCTCTGACATTCAGAATCTTTTTAGAAGTTTCTGCAAAGGCAAGGAAATGTCTTTCTGTGAGTTCACTGTGTGTGCTGTCTATAGATACAGTCACTGAGATGATTATTGCAATGGTCCAAAAGGAAAGTTTTTACAAATTTTATTTATTTATAAGTGAAATTAAAAGCAAAAAATGAAGATTGTAAACAGGCCTAAAATGTTTCTCTAATTTTATCCTACCCCTTAACTAACGAAAAATTATGATGGAATTTCATCATTTGATGACTGTAAAGAAATATATTTTTTCTCTATTCAACAAGACACTCTTTCTTTATGCCTGCATCACTGTTTAGCACAATAGTACAGCTTGTCTCCAAGTTTGATTTCTTGTAATAAGGCAGACAGATTATGCAAACTGTCCTCTTTTGTGACCCCATATTATTTCTGAGCCACAGACCATATGTGAAGCAGTGCTATTGACCAAGGTCAGTCAGTCACCTATTCACATCCCAGGTGGCTGCTGTTGAGACTAGAAAAAGGGACTGAAACATAAGGAGAGCCTGTCAAAAGGCTTAGAGAGAAGAATGGAGAGGTATCAAATAATGACAGCCTATGCCTGCAAACTTGTAATGTTGCACTAAATAAATTTGTAAGAGAAGTGTTATTGCTTTAAAAATGTGTCTTCCAGTGCTTTGCTAGACTAATGGTTTTCTGATGAATACCTGACAAAGAGCTGGGAAGCAGAAGTTCTTTCTTTTCCCAAACAGACATTACAGAACTGCTCTCTTTCTCAGGAGGTCAACAGAAAGTCAGAATACTGAGTGCTTGTAGAATAAATGCTTTAAATATGGGCCAGGGAAGGTTCTCCCTTACCAAGTGTCAATGGAAAAGACTGAGCAGAGCCACGCTAAAGTGACTTCAGTCAGAGTGTCCCTGTTAATTATCTCAAAAATGCTTCTGGATAGTTACAAATGGAAAAGGAGTGGGAGTAGAGAGGATTTTGCTCCCCTGGCATCAGAACTACAGTTTTGAGGGTGGGTTTTCTTCAGCTGTTATTATTTCAAAGGGGCTGGACAGATTTTGAACTGTTATGCCCATCACTACTATAGGAGAATGACAGGTTTGGGTAACAGAAAGACAAATGCATAAGGATCATCAAGAACAGTCACTTGCAAAAACTCAAGGATGCTGCACAGGCTTGGAGAAACAAACATCTAAATGGGACCCTAATAAATTAATGAACAGTGCTTTATAAATAGTGTCACTACATGCTGGCTTTCCAGTCAAGGTTAAATGAAGACATAGTGACTTCTTTTAAGAAGCCAACTAAAAAGGGAGATTGTGATTCAAGAAGAAAAGAAACCTTGTTAGAAACCTTGATTCAATTCTTTCATGTACTTCACATTTCCTTACCAGTAAGCTTCTTAAACCCTATTATTGTCAAGATAAATAACTGCACTCACGTGTGGAGGTTTAGGGTTTAAGTCTCCATCTATTCTCCAATTTCCACTTTACCAGCACTACAAATATTACCGTTCCTGTAAATTTATGTCACAATCATATAGACACAATTACAATCATAATTTTAATTCAGTTAGGAAAGCTGTATTATCACTGCATTGATTTCATAAAAAAGACAATGACAATACAACTAATAAACTAGTTAAGCTCTATAAACTGAAATATATTTTGTATCTGTCAAAGGTTTTGTTTTGCATTTAAATTGATTTTTTGCATCAAAGAGGGAAGATGTTGCTGTGGTTCAAGACTTCATCTAGTTTCACAAATCTTGCTTTTCACCTCATTCTTTGAGTGACAACGAGACTACTCAGGAGATGGATTTGTGTCTTAGTTCATGTATTGATACCTGTAAAACAAAGATTGTAAACAAAGCTTTACAATATCACAAATATGGAGAGAGGGACTGTGAAATCTACAGAAGCAAAAGGAGATGGACTCAGTAAAAAATACCCCACAGGCAGTGTTGTATCTGTAAAACTCTTATGCTTGACTATGGCAAGGAAATGGGGCATTAAATTAGGTATAAATTAAACTGAAGGCACATTTATTTTGGAAGTGGTCTTTGGTGTGACAATAGCCTTGTGAATATAAACCTGTAAAATAATAGCCCTTGTCCAGAAATAGACAAAGGGAGGCTATGCATCTGCCAAATGCTCTGTAGTGAAGTAGAAGGACTTTTAGGGCTGAGAATCTGCCTGAGACATTAACCAGGCATAGGCAGATTGATAAACAGTAAAACATATAAGCACCTACAATATATGTAGGGGCAAATAGCTTTCTGGGTGGCCAAAATAGAAAAAGTCACAGGGAGAACTTCAGGTAGGGAATTGTCATCTCATACAGCTGTACATTTCTTCTTCAAACAGTGAAAACACAAGGAACTCAAGTAAGAGTACCAGAGAAAGTGTTATCACCAGGGTGGCAGAATACAGAATCCATTGAACCAAAAGATTTTATGAAGCATAAAATAAAAGAGAGTGAGATAATTAACTAAAATAGGGAAGAGTTAAAAAGAATGTATCCAGAAAATCTAGGAGTAAATAGAAACCATAAGGCAGACAAAGTTTAGGTATATAATATTATGACATTTTTGAAATCAAGACACCAAGAGACTTTTTTCACAAACACTGTAGGAAAATGTCAGAGCTAACCAAAGAAAGCCCTTCCTATGATATCCTTTTACAAGTGGGAAAGGATCTAAATTTACAGACTATAATTCTAGCTCTATTGATCTCTTGTGTGATTTTTGCTGTTTGATGCAACTGTTTCTGGAATTCCCTCCAACAGGAATATTCCTCTAGGATGGAGAATTCACTTCAATTTCCAGTTTGGTGTCAGTATTTTTCAGTAAGAAAATGACATCACACTTCTCTCTCTTAAACCAAAGGGAATAGCAAGGATTTGCCTGTAAGCCTGTACTTCAGACATCACTAGGAAAGGGCTGTTGGGATCATCTCCTCTTTAAGGCTGCAGTGAGGCCAGTCTAGCATCCTGGCTATGACTACAAAGCCAAATGAACCCTCTGAAAGAAATATTTCATGCTGCCAGGTCATTATTTCAAAAATAAAAGCTGCTCTTTTTTCTCTTTAGAGCAATAACTGACACACACGAAATGAGCTAGTCAAGTTTTATAGGGAGAATTCATACATTTTATTACACCAGTTGGTACATTTCTGAAAAATAAAGAGGAAAGCCATGACATTCTTGAAACTTTATTTGGGAGAAACAAAGGTTTAAACACAGAGTCTTCGTTGTTGTTGCTTTCTTTCCCCAGCTGTATCACTTGGCCCAATAGAATTTCTCTTGTTCTGCAAATATTGTCTGCTTATATTCCTATACTACAAAAACTAGAATGCAAAAATATATAGCATGGATTTATATCCTTCCATATTTTGTTACCACTGTATACAATTGTATTTAGCTTGGTGATGACCTAAACACTCTCTTCTATCCTAGTTTTCCACCTCAATGATCTCAAGAGTTGAATTTCAGAATTCAATGTTCCTGGTATTGTAGCATCTAAACTAAAATCCCTAATATTTCAGAAGAAAATGAATGAAGTAACATAGTGAGTGATAGGGGAAGAATTCATAAGTAGGAGCTAACTTTCAAATTCCTGCCAGGTAGAATTTAGATTATGCCTTGTTGCCTGGGGATTTATATACCTTCAGATAAATGTCTAACTTCACTCTGATTCCTATTGATCTTTTTAGACCTTCAGGTTATTTTGTGACAATAATCTCCACATGCATCTTACTCTATTTAAAAATCACTTTTGATCAGTTTTGATCTTATTGCCTTTCTGTGTCATTTGTCTTTCATTCTTGCATTATGAAAGTAGAAAGTGGAGCACTTGACAGTCATTTTTCTACCCGTGGTTTTGTATATGTTTCTCCTAAATATAATGCGCTGTTTTTGCTGTCTCTTCCTAAAGGACTCTTAACTTTTAGCCCATCTTTCCTAAAAGCTTTCTTTCTTATTGTTGTTGGCAAGGTGATGATCAGAATTCTTTTCTGTACTCTAGACCACAGTTATATGGTCAGAAAAATTACATTTTTCTCTGCATGTTTCTCTGTTGTTTTGACTACACCAGTGTTCAGCAGATCTTATTCCTGGGTTTTCAATAAGGGTTTTTTTTGTTCCTGTCTTTTCCCTCACAATAAATTTAGACTTCTTGTCATCAAGCACACTTGGATTTGTCAGTATTGAACCTTGCCTTGTGTTCTTCTTCCAGGTCTGTTAGCTCTCCTTGAAATCTTTTATCTACTGATTTTTCTGAATAAGTTTCTGCATCTTTAAGGTTTTTCCCATCACTTTTCATCTACTTTTCCTACATTATTGCTAAAGTAAGGCTCAGCAGTCCCCATGTTAACCTATTGTTAGCCTTTAATTTTTATTAACTTTTTTGAACATTTAGCCTTAAAATTATTTTTTCTTAGTTTGTTTTGAATGACCAAAAAATTTCACTTCTCTCTTACTAATTCTGGACTTCATTCAGCTAGTACACACCTCTCTGGGACCTACCAAATGTGGCATATGAAATATTGTATGACTTGTAAGAGTAACTTTAAGAAGCCTTTGAGAATGAAGAATTGAAAAATTACACACCAGTCAGCCTTGCCATGGAAGGATTCTTTGAATCCATTTCCACACATGTGAGTTTCCTCTGTCACAGGATAATTGTGTCTTTCTTCAATGGCAGCTCGGAACTTTTGTCAGTCTTTCTAAGGCTGATCTTGCTTTACTCTGTGCACAGAGGTGAATATACCTATTTAATATTCCATCCCATTTAAATTTCAAATCCAAGGTTATGTTGGATTCTTTTCAGCTAAACAGAACTTCTTAATCCTCAGCAGACTCTGTTTTACGATCTCCTAGTCTAAAAGTATGATCTTAGCTTCCTACACCTGGATGTATAATTTCATCATTGACTATTTAAATGTCCTTTCAGTAAATTAGAAGTGAGATCACTCTGTCCTGATATCATTGTTTATCACACTATGAATATTTGCATTAGCTATGAATTAATCATAAAAGGTTTTTCTTGCAACCATCAATGAAAAGGCTTAATAATCTTAGACCTGATTTTTCAGATCCTTGTAAGGTGATTTCCTTTGAAACAACTCTCTAAAGAGTAGTTAGTCTGTTCTGTATGCACTGCAAAAGTGTTTTATTGCCATAGCATAGCTCCATACATTTTTCAAAAGAAAGCATCATGTCATATTAAGTCAAATATCTGTAAGAGACTGTTACAGCTGTTCTTTTAAATCCATCAGTCCTTTGGGGAACTTTGGCCAGAGTGTGAAGCTGACATTGTCAATAGGGATGGCAACGTTACAGTTCTTCTTATCAGAGTGATGACATTTTACAGAACTTTGAAAAAAAACCCAGTTTAATTATTTCCTTCCCACCCGCTGTGATTATGCAAGACTCAAACTGAGAAATCAGCTGTTACAATTATTTAGCATCATAAGCTGAGACTCAGGCTCTGTGAGGACTTTGCAATGCCTTCTTTTGGGGGCATCCTTTGGTCCTTGCTGTTAAAACTGGGAACTTGACTGAAGCACATTGTGCTTCCTTCTGCAATGGGTAACTGTGCTTTCCTTCCCATTAAAAGAGTGACAGGACAGTGGTAGTAGAGAGAATACAAACCAAAGTCTCAAATGGTATAGAATCTGGATTACTGGGCACTGGAATGCTGCAAGCTTACTTGGCTGCCAGGCTGACCAGCTCGTGAGTGATGAGATTCCAGAGAAACATCACCATTTTTGTCCTGGGAATCAATCCCAAAGATACTCCCTCTCACCTCCAAGCAGTACCTGTCATATATAACTCACCCAGTTTGGGAATATAACCCAAAGAATGAGGATGAGTGGTGACTCCAAGCACAGGTGAGTACTTTCCTGCCTGTGTTTGTTTCATTGCCTGACACATCAGGGAACACATTCCCCCACAGTGAGTGTTTGCAAGATTAGGTTCTCAAGCCCTACAGCTTTGTCTTTGACTTCAGATCTCAGTAATGAGTAGTTCCACAGTGGCTGTAATGCATAATACATTGATAATAACAGCACATGTATCATTAGACTTCCTACTTACTGTATTTGTCATAATCCTTAAATCACATTTTTCCCCAAATAAATAAAACCCAGCAATAGATAATTTCAGGCTTCTATGTCAGAAGTGCACAAAAAGCTATAGTTCTTTCAGCACATGGGTTTGGTTTTTTCCCTGAGTTCTCTTTTACTATTTTGAGAGGTAAAGCATTAATATAAAATACTGACATGGCTGTCAGTTGACTTTTGATGCATTTTAATGGAAAGAAGTAGAAATGCATCACTGAATAAAAAGAATTTATTTGAAGTACTGTAGCCCAAGGTGAATATGCAACACCCCATTGCACCAGTGGTAAATAAAAAATGAAGAACTATTAAAGAGAAGCAGAGCTGTGAAAAAGGTCCACTAGATCAGGTATTTGGGGAAATACAGATGGCAACTGGAAAAGATTTTAATGGTGCACCTATCATCCTTGAAGGCAATGGATGGCAATGGAAAGCAAGATAATAAAAAGGTAGATTTATTTCTCACAGTAACAAGTTCTGCTGCACTTCTACTGAAGTTAATAGTTTGCAGTTAATCCAGACATGGTAATTTAACTGCAAAACTGCATTACAGGGGTTTGAGTGCTGTACTTGACATAGAAATGTAAGATATTTTTAACTCTGAGCTATAAAAGGAAAGTGCAAATATAGAAAGTCTGCAGCTGAACTAAGTCTGAACCACAACAGCTTTGCAGGCTGCAAGTCCTGCCAGTTCTGGCTGGCAGAAAAGGCACTGACTACTGGAAGACTCAAGACAAACCTGAGACAAGACAGTAAAATTTGCCATGGCATGCAGTCATTCTATATAGATCAAAGTTTTCAGGAATTGACAGTGCATTGACATTATAGATGGGCCTAATTTAATTTATTAGTTTGGAGAGTTACCAACCCTGGAGGTGTTCAGGAGCTATCTGGGTGGGTGCTGGGTGAAGTGACCTAGCAGTTTAGGGGTTACAGGGGCAGTGACAGGTTAATGGTTGGATTGGATGATCTTAAAGGTCTCTTCCAACTTCAATGATTCCATGGTTTTATGATTCTATTTTATTTTTGTTGCATCCACCCCATTACTTATGTAATTCCAATTGGAATTCCATAAGTACAGAAGAATAATTTCTTCAGGGAGAGAAACTTAGATGGCACACAGAGGTGTTAATATGTTCATAGATTTAAATGCCCTTAAAAAGACCAATGAAGACAGCATAGCAGATTTATTTTTTCACATCCAGCACCTTTGTTGGAGAATCCTGTTACACTTGGTGCCCAGGGCATTTCCCTAGAAAACACATCAGTGCCATTACTAAGGAAGAAGAATAATAAACTTATGTGATAATAGGGTGTAAGTAACTTTGGAAATAACCAAATTACTGGTCTGGAGCTAAAAACTATCAACCGCAATACAGAAACTTTCCTTTCAACAAACTGAAGCAATTGAGAAGCTCATAATTCCCTAGTTACCCTAGAGGGACATATCCATGTTTTTGTAAAATTCTGTTATGACTAGGAGGTTCATAAGCTATGTTAAGTGTGAAATAATAAAAGAGGTATTAGTGACACAATTCAGCATTAATTTATGTGCTCTGGTAAAAAAAGGAAGGTGTACAGACATTTGTGGAAACAGGTAATTCTTTTGGTGAATGTGTGTCTAATTTAATTGACCTGAGAATGACACATGCAAAACTGCCCACGGAAAAAGGACTGCTCACTTTAAATAACTTTAAGAAACTGAGGAATTAAATAAACATATCTTCATGCCTTGTAGTATTAGGGCAATAAGCACAAGATTTGTTTGTCCCTCAGTGCCCCAAGAGGGACTCAGGCAGTGCTGCACCTTTACCTTGCTGCCCAGGCTGCCCAGGTGTTCATTGACTATCCTGGCTTGGAGGGGACCCACCAGGGCCATCGAGTCCAGCTCCTGGCCCTGCACAGGACTCCCTAAAAATCACACCACGTGCCTGAGAGCATTGTCCAAACACTCTGATGGGCTTGGTGCTGTGTTCACATCCATGGGGAGCCTCTTTCAATTCTTAGTTATTTTCTCTCAGATATAAAGATTATATGATATTATAACACTCATCATAATGTAATTATCTGTATAATTATCTACTTAATTATCTATTTCAGGAAAAGATCCCATGTTTTCAGTTGCAGGCTACATCTTAAAAGTTTTTAACAAAAACTAAAGCAAGGCATAAACACTTCAGAATAGCAAGAACAGAAACACTTGTAAATATCATAGATTTGATAAGTACTACAGGGGGATAGAGAAAATTTCCAGCATACATCAGAATACGGATTCATCATTTTTCTAAGGATGTCTTTGCAACACATCCATTTTATGAGAGGATCTTGAAACACTAAACAAACTGATTAAGAGTTATTTTTATTTTGCAGCTGGAGAAACTGAGGAACTGCCAAGTTTGACCCTTACCCAAAGTTACACAATAAACCAGTGGAGATAATTGTAACAAAAGCCAGTTTTATTCCCTATAAATCTGCATCTAAATTTACCTACATTTTACCACAATGTTTATCTGGAAAATAATTGTTGGCACAATAAGTAACAGTCAGCACTGGAGCAGCTGTGGTGTTAACAATTGTTGTTCCACAGAAAATAAGGATTTAAAAGACATTTGTTAGCCAGTTTGTCCTGACAAATTGCAGCACTGCATATGCAGCTTCATAAATTTCCATTATAGCTTAGAGGATACATGCTGATATTTATTATGGCTATTAGGCTTCATAATTTTGAGAAATGTAAAAATCAATATATTGATCTGTGGTACTAAAATTACTGAGTTACTAGAAGCGTTACCTCTTGTTTTTCTTCTGATGATAGAAGTTCATTAAGAGTGGAGAATACTTAATCCCTGCTTGTCATGATGTTTAGCTAATTATTGTGTTATTAAATAGTGACTAAGCCAGAAGGGTTCATTTGTTTCTTCCTTCTCAATGGGAAGCACTTGAAAGCTTATGCAATGAGAAAGTGAAAGCTGAAACTTTCTTCTCAGCATCCCACTCTTTGTTACTCACATTTCCCAACGCGGGGGAGAGATGTATTTCCTTCAAGGAAGGAAGGAACATTTAAGACACTAATGAATACAAATACAAGAAAAGCAGGAAATCCAACCATAGCTGTCAGTACACAGTTTATAGAGCTGCAACACGGCTGGGGTAATATCAGTCAGAGATGCAATCACCCGTAAAAGAAATTCCTGCAGACCTGAGCTCAGAAATGAAACATTAGCTATGTTAGTACCCAACATTTGTTCTGACTGGTGGTTGAAGAACAAAGCCTCTTTCCTTCCTAGGTTGCTTCCTGCAATGTTAGTTTCTACACTCCACAATGACTATGAGCAAGACACAAAAAAGCTGCCAGTAGCTTGTGAGTGGAACGCTCTTACTTTTTTTGCCCTTGCCTATTTCTAACATCGATAAACACATAAATAACAATTTTCTAACAGATTCCCTCCTGCTGTAGGGAAATGTTTCATGTTTGGTTGGAATAATTAGCAGGTTTTTTGTTATTTTCTACCACCATATGCTGCTTTTCTGCTCTGTATTTGCAACTCCTCAGACCAGCTCCTGATTTTGCAGCACTGGGGGTTGAATGACAGATTGGTTGTGGAAGGTATGTCGGGAAAGGGGAAGGGGGAGAAGGGGGGGGTCTTATACACTTTCACCTTAACACTGCAAGGAGAACTTGGGGGCTGCAAAGGTCTGCTTTTGTAGCTATCAATGAATTAAAAAGCCATTTACTTTTAACTGGGGACTGAGTGGCTCAAAAAAACCCCTAAACTAATTTTGTTTTAATTATTTATTGTGTTCCAGTTCTCATGACTGATTGTGTTTTAATTGTATTTTTTAATTAAGTGCATTGATTGCAATGGCCTGTACACTTCCCTCACAGAACTGCTGACTGGTTTGGCTTCCATTTTGTTTTACTACCACATCAAAAAAGGAAGCAAGAGAAGACAGGATTATCCAGAAAAAAATGAAGGGTCTTTTCTTTATTTTGCTGGTGAATATGGGCACTTATGAAGCAAATTCTAGGCTTTTGTTAGCTATCTGTTACTCTGTTACTCCATATAAATTTGTTAGCATTTGTTACTCCGTGAGTAACTCTGGTTTTGCATGGGTTGCAATATGTTGGTTCTGTTTCCTCCTTATGATAACTAGGCAATATTTTATCTTCTGGGTGGGGTTGGCAGGATGGAAGTTCCTGGCACAGCTCTGCCACCATCTCTGCCCTGTTGGCATCCCCAGTGTGGGGCTGGGTAAGGGTGGCAGGATGGAAGTTCCTGGCACAGCTCTGCCACCATCTCTGCCCTGTTGGCATCCCCAGTGTGGGGCTGGGGCTCCCCTGGCTCTGTCAGGGCACCCGGGGGGCACCGGGGGCAGCTCCAGCCCCGCGCCCTGCGCCCCTTCCTGGGTTCTGCTCACACCCTCCATCCTCTGACTGCTCACATCTGCTGCTCCTCTGAATCCTGCTCTCCCACCAGCACTCCCAGCTTTCCCTTGCAGGACGATGAATGAGCTCCGAGTCTCCAGAATGGGACGTGTCTGGTTCTCGCCGTGCGCTCGCAGCACCGCGCAGCTCTGGCTGGCTGCCGGAGAAATAAGTGCTTGGGAACCAGTTCCTGAATCCTCAATAGCTGCTCATTTTAGCCACGCTCACACAGCGGGATTTTGTTACTACAGTTATCCAGGGAATAGCTGTTCTTTGGGGGAAATATCTCTTCATTTTTAAGAGAGCAAGTGTAGCTGTGTGAACAGGCCTGGTATTTATTCCTCATTCTCTTTTGTTTAAAATGCTCTTTCTATCCAAGCAGGGAGCAGAGGGCTGAGACTGCCATATCCCTGATCATTCTTGCCTATCAAATATTAATGCAAACAGCTCATAAGCTCCACAGATACAGATGTGATTTGAATAATTTTAGTTTGTCTTTGCAAGTATTGAATTTACTGTCAGAAGTTGAGAGCTGTTGGCCAACAGTGTCACAACAGAAGACTCTGCAGACTACAGTCTAGGAGTTAGTTGTTCAACAATAGGTGCTCCAACACTGTTGTATCCAGGTCCCCTGGGTTTTTTCAACATTAAGTTCCAAATAAGGTTTGGAAAATTTGGTAGTGAAAAAGGAGAAGGAGTTGGATGTAGATACAGTGCTGATTTGAGGCATGGAGATGACTGTGGGATCTTTAAACAATTTCTATCCATTCTAGGTACTGAGTAAGTATGTCACAGAAAAAAAACACTTGAAGGCTTTTCAACTAAGAGTGATTTTCAATACAGGAAAGGTTTCTTTAAACTTGATAAGTACCTGCTTACTTTTGGAAAATCCGCATTTTTGAAATTTCAAAAGCGTCCTCTCAAGAGTATTACACAGGGACATAAACACACTACTGTAGTTTCCAACTCAGATAAAGGAGCATAAATGCATGTTTTATTTACTCTCTGTTGATAGAAAGCAATGGTATCTCAAAACAAATGCACTGCTTTCTAATAGCAAATAGTTTTGGTACCCCTGAGACCCTGGTCACAACTAAGGGTTATGAGCTACCTTCTCAATAAGATTTTCCAATCAATTTTGCCTCTACCTTTTAATATTTCCCCCCTTACCTTTCCAGCTTACTTTTGAGAATATCATGGGAAACTGTTTTAAAGCCAAGATTTATGGCATCTACTTCTTCTTCCTTATCCACAAGATGTCTTTTCCTGCCACCTAAACTCCTGGCACTGAAGAGTTTCATCTGAGAAGGTCAAATTTAAGCTGCTTTGCAGAGAGGAAGTTGTTGAAACAAATGTCTGAGCTAGTCTGTGAAAATACAATTTTGTTGAGCTTTATGAAAAAATATGTACTTTATAAATATAAAATAGATTCCCAAATGAAGTCCTGCTTCTCCTTATCTGACCTGAGGTCAAAACCTGACATTTTGAGACATGAGTCATGCTATTCGGGCAGGTAGGCTTTATACTGGGACCTACATTTATTATAGAAACCTTTTAGACCACCCCATAATTCATAAAAGTTCTTTGAATTTGTTGGGCTCAAAGTTTTAATGCTACATTTTCTGATGGGAGTCTAAAACCCATGGATCACCAAGCCTATGGAGAAAACAGAGTAATGCAAATGTAGCTCTGGAAGATAAATGTAATTCTGATTCCCTCTTTTCTATCCCCAAAACGCTTGCTGTGATGGGTTCATATTAATAAGTAAACTTTTATTTTACTCCAGTTAAATGTTAGAACACAGTGGGAGTGCAGGAGCAAAGTTACATGTTTCTATTAATTGCATGCAGTACATCACTGAGCAGAATTTTAATAGAGCTGAAAACCTTAGAATGAGTGGGGAAAAATATCAGTCACAACTAAAAAATAAATCAGAGTAAGCTCTGGCTCTGGGCAGTGCCTTGCACTTTAATCTTTTCTTGGCAGAGTTCAGATATTTTCACGATGTGGACCAGGAAAATACTTAAGTGTAGTGTATGGCTCTGTGAGGGAATCACTGCAGACCCAGGTCTTTGCTTTTCTGATTTACCACAGCCATGCTATGGCAGGGCAAAAACCCACATTTTGTAAACATGATAAACACAGACTGCTGGATGAAGGAAGAAATGAAAAATTAGTTAAGTGTCTTTAAAATCTTTGTCATAAATAACTTTTGTAGACCAAAGATAGGCCAGAAAAGAGAGATCTATTAGTCTTTTCTATCTTTTGCCCTTTCACCTTCCCTTGCCTGGCTTCACAGTTTTCAGGCATCTCTGCTGATGGTAATTGTTCTAAGGCTGTTGTAGCTTCCATTACTCTGAAACTACCATTTCTTTCTAAAGGCATCCAAAGATAAAGGGTACACTTTAGGAGTGTTTTTCAAATTCAAAGGAAGGGGAAAAGTCATGTTAACAAAAATCACTGGGAGCACTAAACATTTCAGATTGCAAATTTTGCTTTCCTGTTGCATGTGCCAAAAGATAGCGAAATCAATGTGAACTGCATGCACTCAGGACTTTTGTCTGTCTGAGTAGCTGCCCCTCTGAAGGCAAATAGTAGATTTGGGTGAAGAATGATTTTGTTTTCTGGTTGGAGCTCTGAATCCTGTGCAGAAATTCACCATTATAATATCGGAATTTTTTCCTTTATACAAATATCTCCCTCCTGACTCGCTGCTCTCCTTCTCTAAAAAAAAGGAGTGGGAGGGCAGAAAAGGGAGGACAACCGAACTAAACCCCTAACTATTGAAATGCAGGCTTTATGGCGAAACATTTAATTTCATTGAAAACACATTCTTGTTAGTGGGAAGCAGCTCAGACTGTCTATTTTAGCCTGTCTTGAATAAACAGCTTATTCTTTTGGCCACTGGCTTCTAGACATCTATGCTCTGTGAAGAAGATTTTGATCTAATTTGTATTTGATGAGCTGGGAAGCTGTGAATGACCATATGCGTCATCTTGGGAACATTGTAGCTTTATGCAGTGTTCGACCAGACGAAGGATCCATTAGTGACCCAACGGAGGTGTTTTAGAGCAGGCAAGGAGAACTCTCTAAACACCATCTGCTCATACTGTTGCTTGTAAAACGATGTCACATCTGCTGCTCTAAAAACATTATGCTGATCTGTCCTACAGTGCACGGCTGCTGCTCTCGGCTCTGGAACAAGGAGTCAGTGCCACAGTACTGGGACAAGAGGTGTTAACTATAGATGAATTTGCACATGGCCTGCTTGGCTTCCATATCTTGTGAATAAACCATAAACGTCACCGAAAAGAAATAAGGACAGGATTTAGCGCTCTGGATTTAACTGGCGAAACTGGGTAAATACTTTGTTAGTCTTTGCTGAGCTACATCTTGGCTGCTGCTGGTACAATTAATACTACTGCAGGCTTCAATCCTAACATGGCTAGGTCCTCTCAGAGATTGAGAAGATATTTGAGATAGCTTGATTGGTGGAAAATGAGATATGTCTTTGATATCAGATGAAATGAGCTCAGAAGGTACCACCATTTCCTTTGGCCATCAGATTTTATAGCTTAGGGTATTTGGCTGCCTAACACCTATGAGGTGCTATAAAGTTAATTTACCTACCCTGGAAGCTCCAAGTGTACACAGTGGTGTACATTTGCAATACTACTCATTACTACTAGACCCAGAGTGATCATTTCATAACAGTGGTGTATAGGAAAACAGCACTGGTATCAGGAGAGAGGTTATAATGATGCAATAGAAATCCTTGGAAGTACCAAGGAACTGCAGCCCCAGATAATTAAAGATTTAGTACTTGGCTTTCCACACCCAAATGCAATTGTAAGGACCTGAGATTATTATACAGTAGTGTATAATAATACTGTTATTATACACAGTATAATAACACAGAGACTGTTTTCAGGAATCTGCAGATGAAGAAAAAAGAGTGAAGTTGTTAAGGTGTATGTTGCTTGCAGTTCAGTGGCTATGTTCACTTCACATAATAATGAGTGTAAACTAGTAATCTTAGAGTTGTTGTATTTGCCTGCTTTCTCTTAATGATGAAAAGAAGTGAACACCATCTTCTGTCAAATAAGTTTATGGTAAAGGAATTAAGCCATCTATTTTAATACCCATTTTGAAAAAAAAAATTAGGCTACTGAAAACCTGATGGTCACCTCCAATTTGCAAAGCAGAGGGGAACACACTGTGCAGTGTCATGTGGAATACCATGGCAAGAAAGAAGCCAGGGTGTCAGGAAAGGTGATCATGGGCATTTTCCCGTGCTGTATGAGACTCATAAAAGGCCCTAATTATATGCTCTGGCATGTAGATGTCATGCTAAAGAACTGAAGCATCTCTTGTAGTTCACTTTCTTACTTTCCTCTGATAACCTAGAGGTACCACAGCTTCATTATATCAGCTAATGAGGGCAGTTCCACATTGACCCACCTGTCTGAAAGAGCAGGAACAGACCAGAAAATAGGACACTGGAAGACTTTTCAGGTGTTTGGCTGCTGGCTTGATCACTGGCCTGGCCAAAAGGTCATTACCCTTTCTTTCTGGTCCAACCTCTTACTATTTGTCTTTTAGCATATTGCATGCATGAGTCAGTGAAACAATATATACTTTCCATTATAATGTATTTGAACCCAAATCTTACTTGTAAACATCACTGTACTGTAAATAGAAATGAAAGATTTGGTATTCATCCAAGAACAAAGCAAATATCTATTTTTACATCATGGTGGCAGGCTGGAAGGGCTGAAAGAGGACTCAAAACCTTTTATAAAAGAGCTTTGACCTAGAGCAACAAAATCTTGTCTGCTCTTTCAGCAAGATTCTGTTAGTACTCAGCTGCCCTAGAAAATGAGAACCTAGAAACTGCCCTAGAAACTTTAATTTAGAATGAGAGATTGGCTGCATTTTCTATTGCTGTGGAATTCTACCAGAGCTTTTGCATGACAGTCTTCCTCTATTCTTACAGATTTCATAGTTTTCACAGAATATTCTGAGTTGGAAGGGAACCACAAAGATCTTGAGTTCAACTCTTAAGACAATGGCCCATATGGGGATCAAACCCCTTCATGTCTGTGAAGTTCAGGTGTGTGAGGCTGTGACTTGTAAAGACGCTTCTGCAACTTCAGGGAGCATCCCTGTGCTCAGACATTTGTCTTGAAAGAGAACCAGTAATGAACAGAAGGAATCCTCATGGAAAACAAATAGTAACAGAGGAGAAATTAATATAATTTTCCTTGTTTGTGTTAATGTCTGTGACACTGTGCTTCAGTGGTTACCTACAGGTTCCTTAGGAATTAAACAGCCTACCTGGATTAGAGATAAACATGAATCTTTGAATCTTCTCAATATCCTAAATAAATGTCTACTCTGGTTATATTTCCTCTTTACAATAGTCACTGTAATAATGATTTCTTGTAAGAGGAATGAAAAAGGCTGTTATTCTGTTATTCTACCTTGTTCTTCATTCATATGCATTTTATAAGGATGTCATCCTTTGTAATAGGCAATTGTCCCCTTCTGTCTCAAGAGCTATAGAAATTAAATCCTTTAGGGCATACCTTGCTTGAAATCAGAGTAAGAATGAATACTTTGTTTTCAGCTGGTTTTGCTAAGGCTCCAGGAGGGAATTGAATTGCTTATAAGGGTCAAAGTTTGGCCCTTGAGACTAAATCACACAAGAGGGAGTATGACTGCCTGGTGGCTGAAGCACCAGCCTGAGCCAGGTGATGTCTAGGAAATAAGCAATTGCCTTTGCATCTGTCTTCACTGGTGCAGCTTTGCAGGTCCAGCAAATTATCCTGAGACTTGAACTTCAGCAAAGTGAAATGCAAGGTCCTACACCTGAATCAGAGGAATCCCAGGCACACCTACAGGCTGGGCAGAGAACTGATTGAGAGCAGCCCTGTGGAGAAAGGCTTGGGGATGATGGATGATAAAAACTCAATATGAACCAGCAAAATGTGCTCACAGCCCAGAAGAACAACTGTCCTGAGACACAGCTGAGACAGCCTCTGCAGCTTAGTCAGTCATTTGTATTGATCAGGTTTGCTTGTATTTATTTTGTGTGATAGTGACATGGTCTTAGGTGAGAAATGCACAATTCCTTAGGTTATGTATACATATAGTTGCAATGGTGAGGTCAAAAATTGTTTCTAAGACCTCTTGCACACAGAATATGTACTACCAACAGTTTAATGTAAGATGGAAAGAGCTCTTCTAAGAAATAAATTGATGTCCTGTGACCAAGAAAAGTCAATGTCAAATGTTGTGTTATATCGTTCCTTGTGTAGGTAAAAGTAGATATGTAAAGATGAGACATAACTGGAAAGTTGATCCTCATTCGTGCATTACTGAAGTTACTGAAATGTAATTTTTAGGTTGATTCAAACCCTAAAGTGCTGCAGACTTACTCAGGTCTGAAGTCACGCTCCTGTATGATTATTTAATTTTAAATAAATAAAATAAAATAAAATAAATAAATAAAATTAAATTTTAGTCTGTATTTTCTCCTTGAACAGGAATAGTGGTATATAAAGCTTTCCTGAATGCATTGGTTACTTGGAAGAAATGTATTTAGATAAACTATGTATTAAAAGACAGGCAAATCTCCTTTCATACCTGGCTTCCTTTGAAACACACCCTAAGAAAAAAATACATATTGTTTGGATCCATCCACATTTCTCTCTGTATTGATCTGTCCTTTGACAGTCTCTGACAAGCATGTCTTTCCAGTTCTTAGAAAGTTTCCATTGTGTACAGCCCTTTTCAGACATTTCCTGCATTTTTCAGCCCACTGAACTGCTCATATCATTTCAATCTGGAAGTATGACATAGTCTCAAGTTGCACACCCTCCCTCCACTACACTGGTGTGGATTCAGAGGTTTGACTTCATTTAGTTACAGCATTTTCCTTTCCTGCTTGTTTGTCCAGTGACTTCAAATTTAGATCAATACATAGAAATGAAAATTTATTTCATCCTGCTGGCCAGGTTACTAAAATATTTAGACCACACCAAGGTCATATCCATCGTATTTTGGAATTGTTTTCTACCTATCATAATCCCTTTTAACTTCAGTCACACAATGAAATGTCCTTTTTTTTTTTTTCTGGTAGCTGTCCAAAAATTCCTCTGCATAAATCTACAGTTGTTTTGTTTTGTTTTGTGGGTTTTTTTGTGAGATTTTATTTCAGTAGTAGCTATTTACAAACCAGTAAATACTTGCTTCAGAAATTGAACATTTTGATTGGTTCTGAGAAGTCTAAAAGTTGAAAATCACTTTAATGGGTCTGGATCCAATCATAGGTAGTACAGAGGCAGTTGTGGACACCTCAGGGGTCTTCAGTAAACATAATAGACAGGAGGCAATTTCACAGCATTCCTCTTGTGAGTCACAATTTATTATTAGGTGCAGCTTTTTTACCTCAAACTTTCAGACATGTTCTTTCATAATCTTCAACATCTGTTATGATACCTCTGCTATCCAGTTTTTATATTTAAGTCAATGTAATCTTAAAATTTCTTTCTCTTAAAGATTTTCTGCACACGAATAATAGCTTGGCAACGAGAACATGGAACAGTTTTAGGCAATGTTCTCTATGTGTATTCAAATGAACATTACATAACCAAGAACTTTTAAAATATCTTTACAGTAATGACACCCAAGACTATACAGCTATGCTTTTGCTCCTTGCTTCAGGTGAGGACTTGGCCCTAAATAAATTGCACCAAAATCAAAAGTTTTGCATGTAGGAGACGTGAATCTGTAGATGAGGCTGAACGTGTTTTGTTCTTGTACTTTGCTCTCCCACTCCTTTCTTTTCTTATGTTGAACTCTGCAGTCAGAGGCATTGTTTGTTGAGGTAAAATGTCTGGTAATTACTGTGTTTAATTTAAATGACTAGGCTTAGAGCAGGCTGATGCTTCAGCTGGAGTAGACTGATGCCTACACTGACTGAGTGGAATTGCAGAGCACTCGGCAGTGTTTAGTCAGTCAGTACTCGATTGGTTGGAAGTTTCAATCTGTACATATAATCAAGTCCACTGGAAAAGGTGCTCTGACAGATGCTTAACTGAAATTTGAAAAAAGCATACCCTGCCAAGGGCTCAGACTGAAGCCTCCTCACGCCTTTGTAGGACAGCTCTCATTGTGGAGCTGTGATATAACACAGTGTGCATATCCTCTCTGTTTCATTACCCTTCACCTCTTCTCACTCCAGATAACTTTGAGAGGTGGCAATTAAAACATCTAAGGACATAAAATCCTAAACTCAGGTTGCTGAGCTTAATAAAGAAGAATAAAGAATAAAATTCTTTAAATTAATTCTTAAAATTAAGAATAAAATTCTTAAGACTGGGATGCTTTCCTGTTAGCTACAGTTCTCTGTGAAGTGAAACAACTTTTTTGTTTCTTTGTTTTTAAACTTGAACAGACTTTTTAAAGAGTAATGCAGTTGTAATTGCTCCCAGTTTAGCAACATCTGTGTACACGTGTATAGTCTTAAGCAGTAGTTCCTGGACCTTTATTGCTATAGTGGAATAACTCTCTGGAGACATACTAACAAATTGTATCAGTGCAAGGTTTGGCAGTTCAGGATTCCAGACCGTGACAAGCTAGCAAATAACAATTTCCCTTTGCCCTCCATGGGCGTAAATACCTCTTCCTTATCCAAACACAGGCTCTCACAAGAAAAAAATTAAAATAAAATGTTTTTTAACCAGACCATAGAAAAAAAGCTTCAACCATTCTTTGAGGTTGCTTGGGTTTTTTTAGCATATGGAAATAGAAATTGTCAACTGATATGTATTAATTCCAGACACACAAACATTAGCACACTTTCAGAATGTCAGAGCTCTCAGTAGCACTTAAACACACTCATTGAGTATTCTTGTTTAGTGTAGAGACATCTGAGCAAGTTCTAAACTAGTGACCTCGAATAACTGAGTGATCTGCCACAGTGCTCTCTTTGCCGTTTTCTGAGGGTGCCTTGACTGTTTATATCAAGCTGACCTGGTCATATATATGCTTCATTGCAGTGCAGGAATAATCTTCTTGTTTGATCTTGTAAAGCCATCCTCCAGACATCAAACTAAAAGGCCAAGGGAATTGTATTCCGTTTTTCCTTCCTCCCATACATTCTACAGCTGGTCTCTTGAGCTACTAAAAATAAACCTTCTCTCTTTGTTCCCACCCTGGAGAAAAGTTTTTTTACGTGGTAAGAGCCCACCCAGAAAGACAGAAACACTTTTCAAATAGTCACACCAATGCATAAGTATTTGTCATACATCACCCAAAGAAAGTATTTGAGACAGCTCACCATGCTTGTACTTCTAGGAAGAGATGCAGATTTTGTGGCTGGCATTCCTTTGCTTTGAGAAATCATAATTTCCACTGGCAAGCCAGGTCTTGTTCTGCATGAGATACCATTATCAAACGACCTGAGAGTGGGACTTGTATCCAGGGACAATGATTTCTCTAATTTGTGTGGTCGTGCTCCAGCCACGATGTCGTCACTTCTCAGAGTCTCTAAGTCTACTTCTTCATGGGTCTTCCCATCTAGAATGTTTTCTTTCCAGTTCTCAGGAGACTTTCTCTTAATATGAAAATCATCTAGGCTTTTCACACTGGATGGAAAGGTATTTTTCAGTTTAGCAGCTCGGTATGCCCTCAGGCTCATGGGATCAAGCACTCTGAAAGTAACTTCATTAATAAATTGAGAGAATTTGAGTTTAGCTTCTATCTTTTCTTCCACAACAGACAATGAACTTGATGATCCTTGACTCACCAAGCTCAAGTCAGATGCAGAGGAACTGCTTTTCTTGTGAGTCTTCTTCTGCCTCTGGAGCTTTTGGTTTGCATTTCCCACTTCTGATGGATACAGAGAAGAGTGTTCCAGTCCATGAGTTTTTTCACCCCCTTTCTGACAGTGCTTTGATCGAAGGGGTCGATAGCCTTCATCCTTATTTTTGCTTTTAACAAAGCTTTTAGCTTCTGACCTTGTGCTGCCCTGCAACTCAAAGCTGTCCTCACTGGAGCTGCAGCGTTTAGAGTAACTGTTCATTGTCAAATCTCCAGAGAGGTTTCTCTCTGCACCAGTTCCTGCTTCTGGTGCACATGCAGCTGTGCATGCACTGCATGCTCTTTCTTCATTCACCCTGCCACCCCCCTCTTGCTTGGCTGGACTTCCAGGCACAGCACCCTCTGGCTCAGCTGGGGAAATGGAGCCTTTCGACAGCGACTCCATTTACTTTAGTGTCTGTGTGCCAAATACTGTCACTGAAAGAGGGATTCCCATAAATCCTCTTCTAACCTGTTAGGCAACAGGCATGTCTTTGGAAGGCATAACAATGCACCCACTACTTTTTGCTCCATATGCACCCCAAATTATGCATATGTTTCATAATTAGATCAATAGAAAAATCTCATCATTTTAATTAACCATACTAATGAACAGAATCTATACGACATGCAAATTTTCCAGGGTATTGAGTGGTCAGTAGATGAGCATGGGCTTTCATTGACCCACAGCAACATATGATATATTCCTGTTTGTTGAACTGGAAACCAAACTACCAAGATCAATTCTCACTAAGTAAAGTCTGGGTTGGTTCTGTTTCAGGGCTTTTTAAAATCCAATAGTAGAGAAGGTCATGCTATATTGTCCTAATGCTACTAGTGTTTGCTGTTCTATTAAAAAAGTTAGTGACAAATCTGCTAGATCTGCTAGAAAAGCAAACAAAACATGATTCTCACTTTCTACCTGCTTGTTTTTTGCCATAACTTTAATTCTAAAATAATTTTTAAAGGTTAGGATCCAAAGCAAGGCACAATATTTCAACATTGTCAATGAGCTTGGAGTAGTAAAGATAAGTTCTTTCAGTACCTTGTATGTGAAGTTCTTCTCATTTTTCACTGTCTTTATAGGCAGGCAAGTCTGAACTGTGAAGAATTGCTATTTTTGGTTTCTATAAGCAGGAACCTAAGGACTAGTTTAAGTGAGATTTAAAACTATGGTCTAATTTTATAATTAGCGTGGATATTTGTAGTGTCCCAATGATGTGTTGCCATAGGAAATGATCAGAGAGATTACTGAATGATAAATTTGAAAGGGTGCTTTTTTGGATTTTTCGCATCTCCTTATTTTAGCATAAGGGTGAAAGCAATTTACCCCTTTTTGTGTGGTGGGATTCAGGCTCTGCTTACATCACTCTCAAATGCAGCAAGGGGAGAAAGAGAAGAGACTCACAAGCAGAAAATGGAGTGACCTCCCTTAAACACAAGAGCACATTTCAAAACATCATGCATAGCTGACAGGGCAACAGCAGCTTGAGCTGAAATGTAGTTCCATGTGGTTTTGAAGCAGACATTTAAGTCCCTCATTACAAGGCACTTCACTTACTGCCTAAAATTTATTGTCTCCACTTTGGTAATTCCAACACTCATCTAAATCATAGTTCATAAAAGCTGCTGAAGTGTTGCAAATCTCTCAAATTAACATAGTAAGTACATTAATTTTGCAAATAACAGGGGCACATGAAGATCCTTTTAACACATCAGAAATCAATTGCTTTTACTGGAATTACTTTTTGAAATGCTTCCATATTTCTATGGGACTGTGCCATTCCATTGCATGCTACAGACATTATCCTGATCACAGAGATAATATAGATTAAAATGCATAAATCTTGCTCACACTGTCTTGTTCTAGATGAATTTATGCCTCTCTCACTTGAATGTGAATGCTAACAGTTAAAAGGGCTGACAAATGCTTTCAATTGTCAACAAAAAGATTTTCATGACCTTTTCAGCACAGTCAGGGAACAATACAACACTACTCTCTTCTTGTAAAGCCAGGATTTAGGGATTTTTCAGCATGTCCAATACAGACTTGTATGAACTTAATGTAACTCTTGAAGCAGGCAGGATGCTGGTACAAAGGGTCTATACTAATCCATCTTAGGTCTTTTGCCTTCCAGATCCATTAGACATTGGCAAAGTGTGTGTTCTGCAGTTTTAATGGACTTTATTAATAATGCCTGTTTCAGAAAGAGTGCAAGACTCACCATTGAGCCAGGCCCTGTAATGACTTGTACCTATTTGGACAAGAGCTTTTTCATTCAAGAGAGATTGGGCTCCTTTGTACATGAATAAAGCTATGTTAACTACAAGCATAAATTCAGCTATCCATTGCCTATGTGCAAAATTTAAGGTATGAATTTAAAAAGTCTGTGGTACAGCCAATAAAAATGGATCATATAATTTTATTTTATTGTCAGGAAAGAGCTCTTTTGTTCAGACAGATGTTATTTGCATAGCATTAAATATATATGTATAGGTATAGATAAAGATAAATGGTTATAGGTAATTTAAGTAAGGTACATAACATGTGGGTGTCATACTACTCATACTGCTGCTTCTCTTTCTACAGGTGATTTCTGCTTAATAACTCTAGACATACAACACAGACATATCTGATTATTAAGAACAAAATTATCCACAGCTGCAGAATGAAAAATAATTCTTGTTACTTAGATGATAGATATCTTTTCACATCAATCACTCTGAATCTTGGTCAGAACAGATGCTATCAAAGTTTGTAGTAACACTAACTATTCAGTGTTCTCTCTTAAATAAATTCACCAAAATATTCTCTAGAGACTAGCTGAATTGCATAAATTATTTCCATTATGTGTACAAATAGAGAAGCTGAATATTAAAACAAAATATGCTTAAAAATCTGAATGTTTGATATCTTGAACTTTTTAGAAATTGATGTTAATGATTTATTTTCCATATGCTAAGTGACTTATTTTTTGAAGTGTTCAAGTTATTTTACCTCATATATTTAAATTGCTTTGAAGACATATAGGGAATTTCCTGTTCCAATGCAAGCAGGTGTGTCTGTGAATGGCAATACTTTGCTGCAGTATTCTCGGCTGTACTCTTGAAATAAATACTTTTAGAGAGCTCACATTCTTCTGTTCTTTATTACTACAATATTCCTCAGCTAGGTGGATGCTTGCCAGATTACTAAGTTCTTCTGAACCAGACATATTAACATTAAAATCAACTTAAGAGAAAAGGCTATGCATTAATTTTGCTCTACTTTAGAAATGGTGGGCACCATTGTTGCAATGTCTGTGCAAATCAAGTGAAAACTATCTGGCCTGAGTGACAGACCTCACTGTAAATAAGATTGTCCTTTATCATCAGCTATGCCATTATCTAGTTCTTTGACCTCTGCTCAACACCTGCACTTTGGTCTGTAGCTGCCATTAACTGGCCTTTAAATTAGGAAGGGACTGTAGTGTTTAAATTAGCAAAGGACTGTATTTTTCCATGTACTTCTGTGATACCCAGTCTTGCATAATGCGACCCTGATCAAGGGGACATCTCCAGAAACCATCGAGACTCGCTCATAGGGGAAACATTTCTAGGGACTCCAGTGGACACAGTTTGTAATTTTGCATGTTGCAATGGCTAAGATGTTCTGTTTTAGTGTTAATATAACAACATAACCAGAGCAGCACTGATCCTTCCCTGGTAAACTGACTGTTGAATCTGGAATATTTATAAAGGAATGATGCTTAAGATCATAGCTTAAATGGGATTTCCATAGTGACTTAGTATTGCATTTGAAAATATTGAAGCATCGAGGAATTTATCTAGTAAACTTGTTACTTAAGAAAAAGCATCAGGATTTTTCTAAATTTAGGCTTCTTTATATTCTGAGTGTCATTTTACAAAGACATTATTAGAAACCTACATATTTTGTATAAACATGGTGTAGCCGTGGAAAGGGGTTTTAACCCTTTAAATGGGGTGGAAATAAGATGTACAGCTACATGGGCGTCTTTCATTACAGGAAGAAAGAGACAAGTTTATTCAGAAACACATTTGGTTTTATAGCATGACTCGCAATTCCAAGAGTAGAGAAAAGGTGATTGGTTCAGAGAGAAGACACCCCATTCCCAGGGCCTGGTCACGTACTACAACAGGTGTTTTATCTTTGTTATTAATTCCTTTTTATTTTGACTAAATTATCTCCCTTGGAGAAATTCTCCCTAGCCTTGAGCTGGACCAGCTTATTGGCTGGGAACAGAGCTGAAAAGCTCCAGCCTGGAATATTTTTCAGGCTGTAATTTTCTTACTTTCTCAATATGTGTTCCACAACATGGAGCATAACAGTTACCTGTAATATGACTTGATACAATGGAGTATTTCTACATTGACTGAAGATTTTAAATTAAAAACTGAATTTTGTGGGAATAAAAAGAAATTAATTTCATGCTCCCTTTAAAATAATATCTCTGTTTTTTAATCTTCAGGAGATTTTAATACAATTAGTAAAAGTTAACATCTTGTATCTGCTGCAGGATGTTGTTATGACAACTAGTAGTTTTTTGTGTAGAGCTCTGGAAGATATGATCATTTTTGGGTCAAATCAGACAATATTCAACAGTTTTAGTATTAAGTTTTTCTGTATCTAAAAGTATGCTTTTTGATCCATGAACAAGAATATCTTCAGCAGATTATCTACATTAAAACATCCAAATACGTATACAGGTTTTTTACATTTTGAGATTCATAAGGAACTTTTAAGTTATTATTATTATTTTAAAAAAGTAAATCTGATTTTTATTTTATTTTCAAATAAGACTGGTTCCAGAGCCTTTTAGAGTCAGTGAGTAGACTCCAAGTTTTTGGATGAATAATAACACTGTTGTCTGTGCTGTCCTTGTTGAAGCAAAGAATGAATTTTCCACTATAACGGTGTGTATTTCCTGTGTTTGTGTTCCTAGTTCTCATGCAGTCTTTCAACTATTCAGAAATATCGCCTAAGCACCAGGGCCAAACTCACTATTTGTAGTGTTTGTTCTCACAACTCAGAATTTGTAGGAATGGCATTCAGTTCAAAGTTCTCAGTTTTCTCTAAAGATGTGTACGTCCCTCAGCAGATACTCCACTCTTAAAATAGCTACATCCCAACTCTCTCAGAGCCATTCTTGCTCAGATGTACTCTTCACTACTGCCTTTAATGAAAATTTTATCACATCTTATTCATCTTATCTTCACACTTAATGCAGTTAATTTTGAAGTGTTTTATGGACCTTTCAGTTTTGCACTTCAGTTTATCCCTTTAAATAATGCAGATGTTCCTCTCTGGGTTTCCTTCCAACAGATGGTTTCCTTTTCTCTTTTTATCTGTAATGGTTGCCAAATACAAATTTGCTTTTATATAAAGTTGCCTACATCAATTTCATCAGCAAGACAGAGTTCCTTTAAATTCTTCTCAGCATTATTTTATTTTATTTAGTTGTTTTCCAGAAATTTTGCCGCATTTTCAAATTAATGGGAATAATATCTATGTCTAGGATGCTTGGTCTCACACAGCAAAAATTCAATTTCACTAAATATTACGTTCTGTATTTCTGTTTTGCTGTGGAACAAAAAATTTCTAATTGAGTGGAGATGTAGTCACTGTTGTATGTATTGGTTTTATCTCACTAGATTCTGCTTGAAAGAGTTTCAGCCCTAAGGAGAATTTAAGCAGACATTTGCTCTAAGTCTGTAAGATCTAGCTGTCTGCAGGACCAGTAGAATGAAAATTCGGTTATTTTATTTTAATGCATGACTGCTAATGGGAACAAGTTAAAATGGGTTTTTCCTTTATCAGTTGGTAGATTTGTAATGAGTTACGACAAACAGAAAATTGGATCAGTACTGCCGCCATTAAATCAGTCTGGACATAAGAAATGGTAGGTTTTGTTGGCATGAAAAGGAGGTGGAAAGCTACTGTGGTGCCTTAAAGAACTGAGACTTATATTTCTGTGCAGGAATCTGCATGGTGGACGGTGTCTGCATTCAGCCTTGAATCTAAATCGAAAGATATAATGGATCTAAATTGCTCTAAATTCTCATTAAGCAACCTCTCCACCATGATGAGTAAAACATTTATGTGTTTTACAACTACAGGATGACTAAACTAAAGGCATCAAATTGCTGTGTCATCTTTCTTGTCAACATCCATAATTCATTTAATTTATAGCTGTGTACTAGACAGAGCTGTGATAGGCCAGTCAGAAGTGCTGAGGATTAGAGAAGAGATGGTTTTTTGGTATAAATCCTGCACCACCCTGAAAACAGAGCCACTGTTCTCTGGCAAATGCTACAGCTGCAGTAAAATTAGAGACAGACACCCAATTAAAATGCAAGCTATATTTATAGCTTTAAAAATAAATGAAAAATTAAAGAGAAAAATGCAAGCACAAAATGTTTTAATATACCAATTTTTTTTCAATTCCAGAACAACATTCCATTGGACACAGGCCCTTACTGCTCTCAATATCATCCTCTCAGAGCACCTTCCATTGCTGCACAAGAAGCCAAATTAAACCAGTTGTAAGATGTTGGCTGTTGTGTTGTCTGCTCCCTAGCAGTATAACATGGCACTGGGGACACACATTACTGTGCATATCTTTAAAGTTTTTCAGAGATATATACAAGGCACTTGTGGCAACAGCTAATGACATTTGGCTGTCCTTAATTATCAGGAAGCTTTTTCTCTCCCATGAAGAGAAATTTTATTCTTGCGGAGAACAGCCAGAAAAATGAAACTGCAGATTGTATTTTTTTCCAAGTAGTTTAAGTGATCTTTTATTTATCCACAGTCCAAACAATGGACTGCTTGGAAGAGAGGAATACAAAATGATTTGAGGCTGAACTACAGTGTAAGGAATGGATTAGTGGTCTAGTTAGGCCAAGCTTCAGAGCATAAACTCTATAGTTTTTCCTTCATGTTGGAACAGCTTAGCACTAAAAATCTTGTGATATCACTTGCCTGAGAAAATTTTGTCCCCATCCAAGAGAGATAGAGCTTCCTAGCTAGCAGAAGTTAATAGCATTTGTGAATGCAGTTATACCAGAATACAGTTCTTTATCAGATTTGTGTTTAAGTGACCACCCGCCGCTGCGTACCTTGACTGTGAGTGAGTCCTCAAAATGCTCTCTATCCTCTGCCAACATCATCTTTTTCTTGCTCAGTTTCTGCTTTAGCCAGCTGCTCCATGAGCTCTTCTTCACACGCTGTACCGTTTTTGTAGCCGTGCTGTAGGATGGGCAGAGCTGTTGGTCATCTGCATTACACTGGCATTTGATTCTGTGTCTCCAGTTCACTTTGTAGTTGCTTGGTGAAAAGACGTAAAATAATTGATCCTTCTAAGAATACACAGATGAGGAGTCTTAGTTTCTTCCACTGCTCCTTGAAAATGTGTATTTTTAGGAAAGTGTCAAATCCTTTGACTCTAGTCTTTAAACATGTCCTTCTTTGAGGTAGACTGGCAGTGTCATGTGGCTTTCAAAATTAGGTATACCATTTTCCTCATTTTCCTCTCTCTATTTCTCTTCTTTTTTAATAATAACAATAACAATAATAATTATTATTATTATCATCATCATTATTATTATCATCATTACCATCATTAAGAAGAGGGGGAAAAAGCGTTAAAAATTTTAAGACAGTAGAGAGGAAGAATGAGAGGAGGAATGGAATTAGTTTCTCATGCAAAATCAAGCTTAGGATAAAAATACACTGCCTTTTTCTTCAGGGGAATGAAAATATTTCCCACTCATTAATTACGTTATATTTTAAAAATAATTGTATTTTATATACCAGTTTATTTTACTTTAAACCATTCCTAAATTTATGATGGATGCCACAATCTGCAAGGCCTCACTATCTCTGAAGCCATAGAAGGTCCCTTTCTGATGTGATACCACATTAGTGGTGAACTAAGGCTACCCAAAATCCTTCCCATTGATGCTTCAATTAATACTGAAGAGATCTTTCAGTACAGCAGTGTTTTTCTTGTCATCTTTCTTTTATATCTGCAGGAATATGCAATTCTGCTAATTAAATGTTAAACAGAGAGGGGAGTTTAAGACTGGAAAGTAAGTCTTTGTTAAATGCATAAACCACAAAGGAATAAGATGTTGCTATGATATTCTCTCTCCTCTTTTATTTTTTTTCCCTGTCCAATGAGGTTATCCTAATTAGTGAATTATGTGTTGGACCAAGTTCCAGAGCACAATACAAAAAATTCACAGTTCTTTTTAGTGAGTCAAACCCTGCCTGCCCCTCACATAGGGGCTTTGACTTCATACTGTACTAGGTTTGTGGGATTTCATTAGGATCATTCTTTTGCAGGATTAGGAAATCACAAAGTGTAAGGAAGGAATAAGCCTTTTTACCTGGGCAATCCCCTCAATCATAAGTCACCATTTCCCTTTGAAGGCTTCCCAAATGCAGTTCTCTACCTCTTCCTCACCCTCCTAGTCTGTCTCAGAAATAGTTATCAAGGATTGCTTCCTCTAGTTGATAAGTTGTAATAGCTGTGGAAATGGTCTAAGCTTGTTAGTGCCATTTCTGCTCACTGATGTCTCCTTTACTCTTGTGGGGATGGTACCATAAATATCACTATTTACTGTTCTTGTTATTACTATGCTGTGTTTTCCTGAGATTTTGGGAAGGGCTGTGAAATGTCAGACTAAACCTCTCCATTATTGGCTTCTAATTTATTAAGCTTTTCAGAGCTGGCCCTTGGGAAGCTTAATGCTGCTTGTAAAAGGAAGGATATATTATTGTTCACCATACCTGGAACACAGTAATTTTGTTATCTCTGTTTCCATTCTTTATCTCTGCATATACATAATCTTCTATGTCTATTACACATATATGCAAAAAACTTCTATACCTATTACACAGTAAATATGAAAATGGTTGTTCCAGTTCCTTGCTTCAATATGTCCAGAAAAAGTTTGCTTAAAAAAAAGCTTGCCTGTATATCAATGAGTGGGAAGGGTTGGAAGTACGTTTTAAAATTTGTTGTTCTGAGTAATTTGAAAATATATTGAGAGAAATAAATGGCAATTTCTTGACTGCCATGACCATGGGTTGTTGGGGGATGGATAAGTTGAGCAGGAGGGAAGTATTTATGTAGTTTTCTGCAGAAGTTAACTAAACAGTATGTAATTTTTTGCAGCGTAATTTTCCCTACATAAAAAGCTATGACAAATAATATTGCTTAGAAGTATAAGACATGCTTGTGCTAAATGTTTCCAGAATATTAGTTCTGGTGCTGTAATGCCTCAGATGCAGCTATAACATATTTCTGCTGAGGGCTGCAAACCTGCATGTTTGCAATCAGAGTTGCATGTGACAGAAATTGGTGATAAGCAGGTATGACTAAATAAGAAAAAAAAAAAGTCAGTTTGTATTTAGATATGTGTGTGTTTGCATACCAAATGTAAAAGTAGCCTTGTGCACTGCCTGTTCCTTACTCCTTTCTATTACAACAGTTGTAATTTAAACACGAAACAAAATAGTGTTATTTCTTTTCCTTCCACGGCCATAGTCCCACCTCATTCATTATATTAAAGAGACATGTCCATCAGAGCTGTTTAAATACTCTTGCAGAAAGTATGCTACAGCATGTGCTGGTTTTTTGGCAAATGTTATGCATTTCTGTTGTTTCTCATACAAACAATTATTTCATCTATACTCTGTTGGGTTTATCAATTTTGACTAATACTTTGTATAATTAGATAAAGTCATGCACTACATATATTTTCCTTCATCATTTAATACATACCTGAGCTAGGTGTAATGTGTATATATTAGCTTTATTAATATTAATGCCACTGCCTGAATTTTTCCTTTCTTGAAGATATAAATTATTTTTATAATTTCATACTTAATGGCCAGTAGCATATTCAGAATACATTTTTGATGAGATCAAATAGACATGTTCCATGATGTGCATTATGCAAACAAAAGATACATAACTCATTTTAAAAACCCTATCATTGCAGTCAATTATAAATAATTTCATTAGCTTTCCAGCACTGCAGCTTTAGGAAGCTCCATCCATATAATTTGCTGCCTTGTACCTTAATGTATTAACTATGTCCTTTTAAAGACAGTAATGTCTGCCAAATAAAACAACAGAGCATGTTAATTCACGCTTAAAGCAGGCATCCAGTTGTCATATTGCAGCACCACTAATTCAACGCTGAAGACTTCTTTACTACCTGTTATGAATTTTAAATTTAAAAAAATAAAAACATGCAGTAAAGAGAAAGAAATACTTACTTGAGAAGGATTCTGCAAGCTCTGTTCTGCTAGTCCACAGACTGAAATGATGGAGCCAGAATTAGAAGTAGCTTATTAGGTGTATGCTGCTTCAACAGTTAGAGCTTTTCTTTTTTTTTTAACTGAACGACGGAATCGTTTTCTTTTAATGAAGCCAGCACAGAATGATACGCTGCCCACGTTGCTATGAGAGACTAAACTTGCAGAGCAAAGTCTGGCAATTTCAAAATAACTTACGGGGGGTCATTCACTCTCAACCTGCCACTGCTTTTCTGTGTAGTCACAAACTTTGGCAGCATCAAGCAAGATCATGGAATGTCACAAATGCAGGAAATTACCAGTTAGTCATGCACACTTGAGATTGAAAGATTTTGAGGCAGCATTGTTTGTGAATATAGGTATAAAATCTCTCAAATTGGAACACCCACTGAATTCTCTTAAAAGGGAACAAGGCTCTGATTGCAGTGAATCTGCAGTACCTGCTACTCTCCTGGTGCTTGGGTGCTATGTCTAGAGCTTCAGCCCTAAGAAAAGAGTGTAGGAACTGCCACAAAGGGATCACACAAATGTGAAAAAGATGTATTTTGTTTTGCCTTTGGTATTTTGGGAGAAAGACTATTAAGCATCACATTTTTTATGTGTGTACACAAACCAATGCAATTATAAAGACATGTAATTATGGTTATAAAATCATCCACATGTATCTATATATTTACTATATAAAACCACATGGTTTTGGAGTTTCATTGATGTCAAACCATTGCAATTATGAAGAGATGTAAATAAGGCTATAAAATTATCCACACGTATCTCTATATTTAATATATAGAACCACTCACAGTTTTTAAATTTTAGTGATGTCATTATTTAAAGTATTTAAATATTTTTGTTAGAATTCTGCCTGTGGAAAGACCAACACAAAAGTGTCCACACACATGGTCCAACAGTCTATTAGATCTGCAGAATTGCACTGCATATATAAATTTAGCCCCGCATTTTGAAATATATTTTGTCTTTTGCCCAAGAACACTTTAGGATAGAGATCTCTGATCTATTTGTTGGTTGGAAATTCCTCTGAGTATTCATGTTTTGGCTGATTTGGTTTGCCCATAAGACTGGATCTTTCATCTCTGATGTGGAGACAGAGCTGAACTGTGATATTACCCATACTCTGCATCATTATCTTGCCAGCCTGACGTGGGGAGGCAAGGTGGGGATATTTATAGGGATATCCCATAACTTGACTTGAAAAAAAAAGTGTCAGGGGACAGGGAAGAATAACTGGCTACATTAAGTTATTGAAGTGCTGCTTTTGAGTTCTTACCTGCATCCCAGCCAGAATGGGCTTGCTCAGAACCTCCTCCTTACAATTGCTACTTATCAGCTGTCAGGACACTTGGGTTTATTGCTCCCACTAAGTTTTGATCACTGTACAATGTGCAAGAATTTGGCTGTTCAAGGAAGCAGATCCTCACAGAATCCCAGGGGCAAATTTAACAGTAGTATTCCTCTCACCAGAAAAAAAAATACAGGCCTTGCTTCTTGGAAGGCAATGCTTAATGCCTCTGGACTGACACCAAATTCAAAACTCAAAAGAAGGTTCTGGATCTATCACTCATTTCTTCTAACAGCTGCCGGGTGCAGATACAGAGCAGAGGTTTGTAGCTCAAGACTCTTAATTTCTTCAGTAGCAGACTGTCTACTGCCACTACAGCATCTTATAACTGCATCTCTACTTCTGTTTCCATTTGTTTTAACCAATGGTGACGTGGAAAATGTTTGGCTTCTCTTCTGTTTGGTTTTGTGGTGTTTAAGGGGGAATGGGGCTGTTTGCTTTAATTTGTTGGTTTGGTTTTTGTTTTTATTCCAGACCAGCAAGGCCATTGCAAAATGCTGCAACAATTTTTCCATGATAAGATGTTTTGACTAACAAATTCCTCTCCTCAAGCTCCATTATATCTTAGAAGCAGACTGGTGAGTTTGAACCAAATGCAAATGTGCAGTGATTATATGTCAGGACCTCCATGTATGAGGAAAAGACAAAGACCACTGCATTTCTTATGAGAAATGAAACCTTTTCCCCAGTGACCTGACATGAGAGAAAACATGACTTCATTTGCAGATTTTGCTTAAGCCATTGCCATACCTACAAGTGGGAGGTTAGAGAGACAAAATACTTGTCAGGTCTGTGTGCATATTTCTTTTGCCTATGAATCTTACAGGTTGAAAAATGTTTTTCCAGATGTTAGTGGTCAATTCCAAATTAGCCCAATGGAATTCCATTTCCAGTTACCAAATGAAAGTAAATCAAGGCAGAAGAACTCAATAAACAAAATGTCTGTTATGAGCTGCAAATAATTTTATTTTTCTACCTCCTTTTCCATTTCTCTATCTTCAAGGCTTGCTTTTACTTTTGCACATGCTGATGTGCTGTACCAAACAAATCTTTGACTTCCTGCCCCTCTTTGAGCAGAGCTTTCTCCTGAATCCATAATCCTACTGTGAAGTCCTGTACAGGACACATGAAATTCCTCAGAATGAAGGGCTGGCACAACCACTGAGCTTGAAGACAGAATTTATGATCACTAGTGTGGCTGAGGAAACAGTAAAAGGATTGATTCTAAGTATATCTTGCAAAAATCTGCTATTTAACCACTCATTCTTTCTCTTTTTGAAGGTTTTTTAAATCTACCTTCTTCTTTTCTCAGTAAAATTATTGCTAACAATAACCTCAGCAACAATAGGGAAAGAAAGTGCCTTCAAGGCTAAACTTTGAATTTCAGCAGTAATATGACTGAAGTCATTTGCCTTGCCCTTTTATGGGATTTGAACTGAATATTTTAAAATTCATTCAATGTGAGGGGTGTGTCTCAAAATGGTGAGAGAAAGAATTAAATTAAGGAGATATTTGTAAATTTGGTGCATCAACAGGCAAAAGTCTAGGGCAAGACTGATCCTGTTGCTCAGTTGGTCATTGACTGTATAACAGTTTGTTGGTGACTTTATGTGGACAATATTTTTATTGCACCAAACAGAATGAGGGTTAGGTCCTCCAGTACATACCAGTTCAACTTGGACGAATAACAGGCATTTCCAGTGAAATTCTGCCAGGAAACTTCATGTATTTTCTAAGAGTCTATGAAGAATGCATCTATAATGAACTCAGGTAAAACATGCTAAAAGAGTCACAACACTTGAACAATAACAGGAGCTTTGGAAGGTTTAGTGTCTATTAGTGTCACCTTCTTTCAGCATAATGTTTTAAATACTTGTTATAAATACCCTCATCACCTCAAATTTAGATATAAAATAACCAGAGGTTAGTAGCTGGAAAACTGCCCAGTACAAAATAAAATATAACACTTAAATAAACGCAGTAGGCTTCCCTGAAACAAATTGCTATAGAGCATAATAAATTCTTGAGAATTTAGAATTTTTACTAATTAGGGTGGAAAGGATCTTAAAGATCATTTATTTCCCACTCCCTTGTCATAGCCAGGGACACATTACACTAGACCAGGTTGCTCAGAACTCCCTTCAACGTGGCCTTGAACACTACCAGCTATGGGGCATCCATAACTTCTCTGGGCAACCTGTTCCAGTCTCCCAGCACCCTCACTGCAAGGAATTTCCTCCCAATATTTAATTTAAACCTTCTGTTTGTATGTATATGTATTATATAAATATACATACATTTTGATTTGCAAAGCAATTTATGCTTTCATGGAAAACAAAAAGTTATGAACACAGTAAAATGGAGCAGCCACTTGTATTTGAATACAGGATTTTTCATTAAAATGACCAACCATTACAATGAATTTAACATATTTAATTGGTCTTGCTCATCCTCCATTCATGGAATGATGCAAGCAGGAAGTTTGGAGAAAGAAGTTTACCCAGTCCTTTTGTACAGGGAGCATTTTCAAATGCTAAGCCACAAAATAACAGAAGGGGCTTGGGAAAGAGCTTCAGAGTCCTTCCCTGACAGTCCAACAACAGCTGTGCAAAATTTCACAGCCTCCGACCTTAATAGGGAGAGAGAGAAAGGGGACACTGACGTCCCTTTTCTAACTCAAAACCTACACAGGAAAACTGTCAGGGTGCAGCCAGGACCAGGGGCTCCCAGAGCACCTCTGAGTCCTTGCCTGCCAGAGCCTTGTGTTTGCCCTGTGCTGTCTGTGTCTCTTGGACAGCCTTGGGGAACCCATGTGTGGTTGGTGATGGGAGTGGATCACTGAAAACAGAACTCCCAGGAAAGATTGGTCCTGCAAATGCTTTACATTGGTGCAGCAGGACTTTTTGATAAAGTTATCCCTTAAAACTGACAATCTGGATATTTGCTGGGTTTGACCTCTGTCTACAAATGTCCTCAGCTAGTTTGAACCTCTGTTTTTAAAGAAAAAATAAAAATGCCCAGCTTGTATCCTGGAGACCTAAGTCGTTCCCTGGCTGGGGGATTGCTCTGTCTTTCAGAGTCCTCTGGGATTGTTCAGCAAAGTAAGTGTGTCTCATCTGGCTGCAGCACTCATCACTGTCAAATGTAATCGAATATGGGGAGAGGAGAGAGGAGATAACCTTGAAAGAGGGGGTGGGCTGCAAAGTCAGGCAATAGAAAGCAAGTTCCCTTCCCCTTGTGCACTAATGTTTCCCCCCCATGTTTATCATTCTGCACACATAGCCTGCTATCTGCACATCAGTCACGCTCCGCTCTCGGCAGCCTGGCTATTGCACACCTACGCACAGATTCCCACAGTCTTCATTCATTTCAGATTTGTGTCAGCATCTGAACACCTCTATGGAAACCACAGCATACCCTGAAAATTCATGTTGTTAATGGGAGCGCTGGTGAAGAGTTCACTCTTTTCCTGGGAGACAGTCATTCGGGACACTTGTAGGTTAGATTTTGTGTTCCAGTAAATCTTGTCCTGTTTATTATTACAAAATATGAGGTTAAAAAAAAGACAATGCAAATGTCATATGTAATGACTTTAGAGAAATACAAACTTGACTTTTGTAAAAAGAAATATATAATAATTTGATGGTGTCAAGCTGGGAACATTATTAAAAGTAGAAAATATAATATTATCCTGTTGAAGGTATTGACACCAACATAGCTTGGAGCAACTTGGACTTCATCTTGAGTCAGCAATGCTAAGAACATGACCTGTTACAATCTCTACCTTAAAATTTCAAGTGTATTTTATTAACTCTGCAGATAAAGCTAGTAAGCTAGAATGCTTTTGGATTTTATAAAGTATTTTTATATCTAATTTTTGTCTGTTGCTCTGAATCTTTAGAGATTTTCAACAGGATAGTATTCTTTATACCATCTGTAACCATCATTTTCCCAATATGTTGCCAATGTTGTTTTTCTAGTTATTTCTCTTACAATTGCCTCAAGAAGATGTAGGGAAGGCAAAAGAGAAAAATCATACCCCAGATGCCAAAACAATTTGTGAAAATGCATATGTCTGTTAATCTCTGTTTAGACAGCTTTTTGCTAAGTATATTTGCTGTACATTGGTAAATTTGACTCACTTGAAAATTAATCTTTTCAGGCCCTTCAAGGTAGAAAAGGGGCAGTATCATGTTAGCTAATTTGAGAAAACAGGTCCTTCAAACCATAAACATATCTGGTTTCTAGATACAGTTGCTTCTTAGAACTGCCATAGTACAATTTTTCTAATTGGTCTTTCTTAATCTCTAGCAAAAATGAATGGAAATGAAATAGTATGCAGTACTATGAGGCATTAAAGGCAGGAAAGATTACTTGTGATTTAGACAAAATGTCACTTCTTGGTATGAAGAAGTTGATTGACTACTCCCAAAATAATTTTTCTTGCTTGAATGCCTGAGGAAATATTGATTGCTTTAGAGTCATGTTTCATCCCACGACTTAATACTGCTATTGTTTCAGAGGCCTGTTTTGAACAACCTGCTTTATTAGGGAATATGAAGAACAAACAGCTCTTTCTAACTCACCAAGGTCTCCCTATAATCCTAACCTCAGCCATAATCCAATACCCATCAGCTCTGGAAACTGAAAATTATATTTCAAGGCAGGTGTTATTAACATAGTGCTAATGGTACGTGACATCCCATTCTACCATGAAGCTTGGCAATTGCAGGGTGGTAATAGTGTGGGCTATTTTCTTTCTTGAGATATAGTGTCTCTCTTCCAGCAACTGATGGATTGTTTCTGCCAACAAAGAACACCATAATTCCTCACTGGCTAAATGCCAACAGCACAGGATCAGAATTCTTAAGGTAATTCTTAGAGGGAAAATAAATTTTCAACTCTTTATGCCACCTATCACGTTAATCAGCCCATTTTTAAAATTTCTCAGTCTTAAAAAGTGCATTCTCATTTAAATATCTAACAATTTATTTAGATTTCAGATCATGGAGTCATGCAATTCCTGAATTTAATATATAAGAGGAAGCTATGCTTTAGCAAAAATACCTGCTAATGTTGCAACTGCAAAGAAAATGAACTAGGAAACCCCAAAATAAAGATCTAAAATTTATTTTAAACTAATTAATTAATTTGTATCATGCCTGACTCATAAAACAAGTTTTCATTAGCTGGAAATGATGATTTGTTCACATTGCAATTTGCAGTTTAAAGACGTTCCAGGACATGATGCAAGCAGCATAACCCCTCAAAAAACATGAACCAGCTCCAAACAGACTTAATGTGTTGGAAAGTGCTGATCTAGACTAAACCAAATTGCTTTTGGACCTATTTGATTCTACTGAGGAAATATAATAGCATCTACTGCAGTAATGATTAAACTCAAAAATGCAAGTTCTAGGTGATCCTCTGTAGGTGCATAGATGCTAGAGATATATTTAATAAACTTTTAATAAGTTTCTGGAAATGAGAAGGCTCAGAGTTTCATCATCCAAATTGTTATGTTTGGATTAATTTTCAATTTTTAATCATCCCAAAAATTCAAGGATCTTCAGATATTTAGCCTGAGATTGTCATTAAAATGACAGATTCCCATTTACTGACAGATATCCCATTTAGGATTGTTACATAAGAGCACTGCTGGATAGCCCTAATGCTTTATTAAAAATCTGTTAAAAATCTTATTAAATTAAAAATTTTATTAAAAATACTGTGTTTCAGTCTTCCATATAGAATTTGGCTAAGTTGTGCTTTACACAATAGCCTGTATTTCATGTCTTAAATGTTGAAGAATTACTCTGTTGCTGCTCTTATCCTTGATGAATTTCCCTTCAGAAACATATTGTTTAAAGAAGCTTTCTTCTGCTAAAATATCTTTTATATCTGGAAGCTTACTCTTTCAGATCATCTCTTACTCCTGTGCTGTCAAGAGGATTAAAATGAGGCAGGTTGCAATAAATGCTACAGAAAAGAAATTCACAGTCAGTCTGGCAAAAGTACTCAGGTAGTGATGAAGAATTGCAGGGGGAGATAGTGGACTAACAAAACAGAGACTGTCATTATTGCATTATCTCTTTTTTTTGCTGTATGTGATACTTTCTCTTACCTTCCCTCTTGCGAATCACAAGGATTGTATTTGAGTATTCATGTTTATTTTGCTCAGTAGACTTGTGAATCAAAGGGTTTCTTAGAGGAGAAAGTTCATTTAAGGGGGAAGTCAGATTTTATTTTGGTACTGTATATCGCTCCAGGATTTTGAGAGCTAATGACCTGTGCCCACATTCCTACTAGAAAAACGAAAATGAATTGTCTGTCATTATTGTCACAAGGTTGGGTAAAATTATATTTTTGCGTGGAATTTGTAGGATGTGCACCTTTGGAGCCTTTTATTCCTGCAGAATATATTGTGATTCTTGAGCTTTAAAAAGAGAAAAGGAGAAAACTGAGGAATGCCTACAAAGTTCAGAGCAGCCACTTCAGAGCTCCCAGGAAAGGCCAAGCATGTTATATGACATATAATAATCTTATGGTAAACAGTAATTAAGAGACCAGCACTTTATGAAACCCTTGAGTGAACAGAAATGGCTGACTGTTGCAAATTAACTATTTTCAAAAGCGTAAAGCTTGCCTGAAGTAACAAAGAAGACCACAGGCTAAGAGGGACCATCTAGCAGGTAGAAGGAGTTTCTTAGAGAGATTATCATATGTGGGATATAAATGTGTGTGAAAGAGAGCAGGAAGGGAGGATTCATGAAACCATTGAATTAAGAAAATGGATAAATTCTCATCAGTCTAGCATACTTACCATACAGAATTGCTGATGTTTTCAGGCAATTTTGATGAAGACGTTTTGCTGATCTGAATGCAAATTTGAGTATGTCAGGCAGTTTTATGATATTAGAAGGTGGTAATTTTCAGAAGTGCTCAATGCTACTGCCATTTAAAATTCAATTTAATCCTTCATGTTTCAGTGTGGTAGTACCCAGGCCTCCAGCACTGTAGTTTTTTTGAGACCCACTAATACACAGAACCAGATGATTGTTGTCTCCTGATTGTGTTTGCTGATCTGAGGCATTAATGGTTTTCTCAGGGGACAGTAGCACTCCTTGGTTTAACAATGCCTTTGGTCTTTGCCCTTTCAGCCTTGAAGGAGGGGTTGGTTATCAGCGAGCTCCTGGGCCACAGTGACCATCCCAGATCCCTCTGGATGCATATCTGACTTGGCCAGTATAATCTGTTACCTTTTTTTCCAGATGTCACCAATGTTCTTGGTTTGATGTGTGTTCAGAGAGAAGAAACAAGAAAACGTTGCTGAATGCCTGAAGTCTGGTAGATCTGAGTTATGCTCTGTAGGATTCTGAGTGACACAGTCAGCTCTAGCAGGTCATCCTATTCAAAGCCCTCACAGGAAAATGTTTGGAAAATTGTATCTCCCACATGAATGGAATATATATCTCACATAAAATCCTGTACCACATCAAATTAGGCTGCTTCAGACGAAGGCAAAGTACCTTCCTTCCTTCCTGTGGCAATTTTCTCCAGTTGAAGATATTCAGAGCCTATATCCTAGTAACCAATCATGCTAATAATTTTACAATAAAGTACAAGGGCTGCATATGAGGTACTTTATCAAGTCAATTGCTGCAAACGAGGAGGTGAAATATTTTCCCAAACGCTCCATAATATTTGCAGTGATTGGATTGTGATAATAATGCATTTACAGTTACCTGTCTAATGCAGGATAAATAAATGCAGAACAAGCAAACTCAGAAATTGACTTTGGATATCAAGATACAGGATATCTAGTTAATGCATTTTTATGTAGGTGAAAGTACAGACAGAAGTACACTAGTTACAAAGGATAAAGTACTATTTATCAGAGCAATGTACTACATTTAATGCATGTAATAGATTATGTCAGGAAGACAGGTTCCTGTTTTGCTCTGACCAAAAATTGTTTAGATTAGACCTACTGTCAAACTGCAGCTGCTGAAATTTCATTTTCTGTTCATAAGGCCTTCTCTTTAATTGCAGGCTAAGAAGAAGCTTACTTTTGTCTGCTATTTAGCTAGAACTTCTTATGCAGTACTGTGCTTTGCAGCAGTTCCTATAGACTTTCCCAAGTGCCTACAGTCAATGATGGATGAAATTATCTCTGTGTAAAAGAAGAGGTGTATTGCAGTTTATAAAATGGCATGGATCCTCATTAATTGCTGTCGTGTCATCACTGCTCAGCGTGGTGTAAATATGCACCTTGGTTCAAAGAAAGAAGAGGTGTAACTTTATTTGTGAGTAACTTTATCTGCTTCCATGAGTTAGCAGCAGGCTGTGCATCATGCACATCATTTTGACATTTATGCCTGTTCCACTGCCTGCCTAAGATGGTTTACCCAGTAGCTTTCCAGAAAAAAACACTTAATGGCACAATGCAGTGTACCTCCACCTCTGTGCTTATCACACCTTTCCTTGAGGCAAAGAGTTCTGTTCCTCAGTGTTCTGTTCCTCAGGGAGCACTTCTGAGGCCAAACTTTTTGTCTCCCGTGTTAGACATGATTTAATAACTGTGGTTTGTTCTACTAATACCTCTATTTTGGACTACCCAATTCACTGAACTAATTGCAGAGATATTTTTCCAACTCATAATAAAAGTGCATTATATTCAATATACAATATTCTTAGCATAAAATAGCTTATAACCTTCTTACACAGCCAAAGCAGATTGTTCCTTTGAAATTTTTTCAGGACCACTGCAGCTCAACAGTTTTTGGGTCCAAGTTTCACTGAAGTGATGAACAAACCAAGTCTCGGGATCAGGTCTGCAGGCTCTACTCTTGAAAGTTGAACTATATCTTTATATCAATAAATTAACATCTCTAGCACTGAGGCTGATTGTCACAAAATATCTTTGTCCATACTCTTGATCTCTCTTAGTTTTCAAAACAGAAAAGTTATTTGTAGATTATAGCTTGGAAGGTTTATTTGTCCATGTGGATTCTTAGACTGTGTCCAGGATTTAGGCAAGGGCTAAATATCTTAAGTCAAAGCTGTGTCAGGCTATAATGTCATTGTAATGGTTTAGATAATTGTGTTTCATTGCCTAGGAATGTTTCTTCATACTGTTCACTAACCTGGGTCTGTCTACCAGGACAGTTATATTTCTCATAACCGTTTATCAAAAAGCTGCAGGAGCTTGATTCCGTCACATTTCTGTTTCTTCTCCAATTTTCAGCTGTTTAAACTCAGCTGAGATAACAGCCTTGCTATTACTGCTCTTTTATTTCACAGAAATATGCTGTTGCACCTGTTTCCATCATGTCTGCACCTTGAATAATCCAGTGAGCTCTTCATCCACTCAAGACTCACAATCAAACTGGGCTTTGGAGCTGTTTCCATTTTATTTTTATCTCTCTGGTTTCACTGAACTTCAATGCAATATAATGGTTCAACTAATTATTTTTTCTCCGAGTTCAATGCAGAAAGTATTCCTCAGTAGCTACTTCTTTTACCTAACCAGCATTCATCAATTCTATTCTGCTGATTTTCCAGAAATAACACCACTTTCATTTTTTATGATTTCTATTCCTCTTTCCCCCACCTCCCCACCTGTATTTTTACACTTATCTGTTCTGCTCGCTGCTTAGAACAAATACAGTCTAAAATCAGTATGTTCTTCTTTTATTCCTTAGTGCATGGATTTGAAATTCTAACTTTAGATACCTAATCTTGAATATTGTGCCACCACATATACATACAGTCCATGCCTAGGAATAGACTTGCACTAGGATTCATAACTTTGTAATTACTGGTGATAATTAAATCCCACAAAACCTCATATGAATACTTTATTTTAAAAAATGCCATAAAGTTTATGAAGTATTTTTAATTAATATTTCAGGAATGCTATCTCAAATTTTTGAATGGAAAATATATTATGTTATCTTCAATGTAGTTTAAGAGTTAAGGAGCTCTGGAACGTATGCTGTGAGCTACATTATTCTCCATGACAATAATCTTGCAAATCCTTGCAAGGCCCATAAAAAATAATATTTTTCCACAGCAACTTATTAGGAATTAATTAAGATTAGGGACCAAATTTGGTGTTCAGTGTGTATTTACAGTCATTGCATTGTTCATTCAAGAATTTTGGCCATCTCAAAAACATGCCATCGACTATGCTAATTAAACTGGTTTCAGCTGCAAATCTGCCTTCTTTACAAGCTTTTGGCACTAGTGAACATTGTATTTTGAGTTCTTCTCAGTTTCTCATTTTCACTTCAAAAATATGGTTTTGAGGATTGAAATGGAAAGAATGTTTACTGGAGAAGCTTCTGCTTTTGAAAGGCGAAGGAGGAAGTGGTGAAAAATCGAGCAGCCAATGTTGGAAGGGACCTCAAAAGTTTATCTGGTCCAACCTCTCATGGCAAGGGGAGCCTAGATGAGATCCAGCACTCTGTCCAGTTACATCTTGAAAACCTCCAGTATCACCATGCCTAAAGCAATTTTGCATAACAAAGCTGAAAATTTTACTTTTAAAAATTCAGTGGGTATTGCTCTAAATTTTCACTACCTAAAAATTCATTTTTAAAGGGGAAAATGAACTTTGATTTGTAACAAAAAAGCAAATTTTTATGAGTCTTGGATAACATTGACAGAAAAGATATAATCTGCTTAAAGCTTGCAGAAGCTTTTTTTTTAAAACTCTAAAAAAAAGAAAAATCACTCAACCGATGGGTATAAGCAAAAATAGTCAAATACTCTAAGATGAGTGCATTAGACAAAGCAGAATGAAGCAGTATTAATGATATTTATCCTTGAGGTATAGAACCAGTAACTTACCTTTAATTAAAGAGAGGACCTAAATGTATTTACATACGATAAAATGAACAGAAAGGGTAAAGGAAGTGGAAGGGAACAATGGAATTCTCTGCCTATCGTGCTTCTAAGTCTGCCTTTGTTTAGCTCAGATGCATTGGCATTTCCTGTTCTGCCTTCCTTCCTAAAGGATCAAAGTCCTGTAAGGGGTATATCCCTATGGGTTTCAAGTTGGTAGAGAAGAGAATTACAGAGTCTGCCTACATCCACTATAGAGACATGTGAGACAGCAGTTTCACCTATTGTGGAAACTCCTGGTTGTTTCAATCTCTTTTACTGCTAGTCATCAATAAACCAGGGTGCAGAGGGAAGTTGAGAAGATATAGAATATTTTTAATATTCAGATCCTGACATCAAAATAGGGGATTTGATTTTGGACCACTTTTAGAGAATAGTTCTAATCCATTATTACAGTTAGTTTGTGCATTATACTGAAACTGAATGTGAGGATCTGAGGTGCTGGCATCAAGTCAAAGTTGAATGTATCTATTTGTTATTTGATAAAATGAATGAATGGTTTCCAGCACAGGTGTCTGAACTTTTAAGAGAGGTCACTCACTCACTGCAAGGGGAATTGTCTTTCAATCAAGTCCTTTCCCAGCCTTGGCTTGATTTATGTCTTACTGCAAATATGATCTGAAAATGAAAGATAACATAATGCCATAAAGGTGTTATTGAAAAATGGAAAATAACATCACTTCCATTATTGCTGACATGAAGCCAAGCTGATTTGTGAAAAGTCTTGCAGAGGATCAAAAGCTCACACTGTGTTGCTGCCACCAAAGACAGGTCTCAAGAGAGCATCTCTCTTTGTGGCTACTTTATTTCAGTGTTCTTGCAGAAAATCTTTTGTGGCTCTGGGAAAAATGAAGCCTCATTATTGGCCTAAATAAAAGCTCACAGTTGTGAAGATGCTTTTGGCAATGAGATAAGCCCCAAACAGGTTTGAAATAGGGAAGAGGTGTTTGCCATGTGGCTAAATGAGAAGCTCTTTCAAAGCTTAGAAGAAAGAATTGGAGAAGGAAGTGCAGGTGAGATGGAAATAAAGGATTCAAGTCTGTAAGCTAGAGGTGGCTTGGTAGGTAAGGTGGCCTTTTGAATTGGTAGGTCCTTTCCACTGCTTAATGTGTGTCTGGGAAAGCCAGTCAGTCTTTGGTTATTCATTACTAAGTCTGTAATTATATCACAAACACAAAACCATGCCAGGTAATAGAATGCCCAGAAAATACACAGGAGCTGTAGGAGCCCATTGGGCATGAGTTGGAAGAATTATGACACACTGAGAACAGAGAACCAGGAAGGTGCTGAGAGGGGTTGTTCAGTATGAGAAGAATGAAACCCAAACATGTGCATATATTCTTCTGCAGTGTATACACCACTACATTGCAAAAATGACTGGTATGATGTACCCAAACAGATTATTTTTTCTGAGTTGTTTGCTTTCTTAATTTCTTTTTCAAAGAGGTCAGATTGGAAAGAAACATCCCTATCAGTTTTAAGAAAATGCACTCTTTTGAGCAGTTTGCCATTTATTCAGCCTTGTACCTGGGTAGCATGGTACCTGAAAACAATATGTTCTTTAGAAGAGTGCAAATGTATTCTCAGTACAAACTGCATCAGACAAAACTTCACTACATCATTACTGAAACATGCTCAGGCTTCACTTCCCAAAGCACCTCTGTCAGTCAGCTGGTGTCATCCAGTGACTCACAAACACATTGACTGAATAAAATGAATATTCTAATCACTGTTTGGAGATGCATACTCAGCAAATAATTCTTTTTTATAGACTCATTAATTTTATTGAATATTATTATCCATAGTCCAAGCCATAGGTTTTGACTGAAGTTTCCTACTTGGAACTCAAAGTGTTTTTCATTCTAAAATGTGGGATATTTTGATTATTCTTTACTATTATGGTAGGACAAAAAGCCTTACTTGTCAGCTTTCTGTCCATGGGACCTTTACTAATTCTGTTTTACAGCTGACACAAAATCTCTGGCTCATTCTTATAGACTGCCTTGTAATTTGTTGCTCCAATATTCTATTCAGCAATAAACATGATTATCAATGTCAGATCTGTCAGCAAGCTGCTGTAAGAGAGTTTGAATATCCCTAGAATTGAATGATCTTCTATTTTTCCTCTGAAACACAAGGCAGGAAAAAAGGTGCAGAATGAAAGGCCAATATGTGGCTTCTAGTATGACAATGAAGTACCAGCAGTAGAGTAAAACTCCTTTAATTTGTGGATTTGGAAGAAAAGAAAGGAGCCTACCATTATTAAAATCACTGTCAAATACACAACTTATCTTTCTCCCAAGGTTTATTCAGAGGAAATTTTCAGTGTGTATGGGAATATGATTAAAACTGATGAGCCAAGACTGGCTCTATAGTGAAAAATAGATTACTGACACTTAGCTTCAAACATGGATAATTCCCACACTCTACTTGTATAGATGCTGATAGGGAATCTGACATGGGGCTCATGTCTATGCAGCCACACAAGGAGATAAGAGACAAGGAGATAAAGTTGAGTGAATTTGACTTCTGAACTGAACTACATCAGCCGTAGTGCAGCATTTGGGAATTTTACCTAACTGAATTGTTGCTTTACCAATCAAAAACTGAGCAGCGAGTTCCATGCACATGCTATGTACATGAATGACAAAACTGCTTGTCTTTATTCCTGATGTCTTCCTGACTGGCAAGAGTAGAGGAAGCAACTATGGAGATGGAGGAAAATAAAATTTTCTATATCGTCTGTCCTTACATTTCATGGGATTTTCTTATTTACTAGAACACAAAGAAATTGAGAGCAAAGTCTTGTTTGCTAAGATATTAATTTTAAACATCAGGGCAAACCTAAACTGAAATGTTATGCTTGGATTGTATATATTAAATGATAACATGGGAAGAACTAGTGATAGATTATTTAGATGGGGACTGGTTTTGCTAGTTCATAGGAAAATTTTGCCAAACATAGCCCAACATGTTCTCTGTTTGCATCTAGAAATTGTCAGGCTTTACTTTTACAAATTAAATGGATGCAAGGGAATATTAGCTTTGACATAACACCTAAAATCAGAAGGTACAAGTAATACTTTACACAGAATAAAAGTCGATCTAGCTGCTCCGATATCAAATTCAATGTTGAAACTAAGATATTTGCAGTTCTGTCTTGTGAGCCACACATTGTTGACTCAGAGAGAAAAGAGAAGCTGTGTTCTGTCCTGAGCATAGAAGCTGAGTCTGTACACGAATCGAACTATTTCTGTTTTGCCCAGTTTGACACAGAATGGTATTTGCAGTTTCTCTTTGTTATAGTGACTGCTAGAACCTGAGAGGTTTAGGAAGGAATTTTTCTGCTAGAACCTATCCTGGCACTGGAAAAACGTCCTTGCAGGAACCAAAACACTGTGCTGAAGAGACAGACTTTCTGTGTTGGGCTTTGTGTCACAGCAGTGAATGGCTTATATTTAATGTTCTTAAAGACATTGCTTTGACTTAACTGGGCCTTAGTTGCACTGGACAATGGTAGTGTAGATCTGTGACATTGGGCTCCAGTTCTTCGGTATGCAAATGTTAAAGATGTTAAAATCCCTTTGTAGGGGTAAGTTTCAAACCCTCATTTTTACTAATGAAATTTAAAAAAATACTGTCTGAGGATGTTTTATGCAGTGATATATCTACATAAATTTCAAGCTTTAATTTCATGGGAAAGGCTTTCCATGGGTAAAGCCAATGGCTACAGCCTACAGAGAAACAGACTCTCTTTCCCTCTCCAAACCTCTTCCTTCAAAAAGTACAGAGGGGAAAGGGGATATAAATGAAAAGGATCCTCACATAGGTCTGAATTCCAGTTTTGGGGGCTTTTTTTCAAGGTTTGGGAGGCCTTCCTGTTTAAAGAGCAAAGAAAGAATTTCAAGTGGGGAAAACCTTGTAATTCTAATAGTGTTGACATTCTCGGCTATCTAATTAACACCTTTTTATTCCTGGGCTGAATGGTCAACTTTAAGTTAAGCAAAAGATCAGGAGCTGTTGAAATGCAAACATTTAGTCCTTCAGTGGGGAGCAGGAAGGGTAGGAGACATTTACACACCACAGGAGCCTTGCAAAGAGACATCTATCCAGAGCTCTGTGCTGGGGGACTGCATTAGTGCTCTGTTTGCTGTGCGTGGCTCAGAGCTACAGCAGCGAGAGCTGGCTGCCAGCTGAAGCGAGGATGCTCTCCTGGGAGCAGCAGGGCGAAGGCAGAGCTCTCCAGAAGGGGCTGGGCAGCCAACAGCACGAAAGCACATCACCACAACATCCCCAGCAGCCACAGCTAAGCTTTGTTGACAGGCAAGACCTGACAGTCCTGAGCCATGAAGCAGAGTTTACCCAAGACTGAAAGCAAGCAGCTGGCCTTGGCAGAGGTAAAGTGTAATTAGCATTGTTACACTGCAGAACAGCCTTCCCCCAATAACCTGCTCTATGGGGCTGGCTCACCTTCCTTTAATAAGATATTGTGAAGGCAATAGATTCATGTTTGCAAAGGACAAGGTGACCCATTAAACACCAAGTTTAACTTCTTTTCACTCATCGAGAGGGACAAATTTGTATTGCATCCCTTTATATCTGAACTTAGCCCTTTTCCTGCTAGTTAAGATTTGTTATAGGAGACAGCTCCCATGCTCATCCCAATCAGGTACCAATGGCTGTGCAGATTGATGGTGAGTTGGCATAGCTACCCAACCAAAACACTGAGGTCTCTTAAGTTTGTTTAAAAGACTTTCAAAATAATGAGTAAAACAGTGCTGTTTTATCTAATACAGTTGTTGTATTGAAACGCTTTATTTACTGGCACATATAAGCGAAAAGGGAGGAATAGATTTATAGGAATGCCAAAAGAGGGAGTGCCCCATTAATCCTTATCCATATTAACTGCCCCAGAAATAAGGTTTAAAGGCCTGAGGGATCTGAAGGCAATTCTATCTTCTCACCTTGGGTGTCCAGAGTTCTCTCAGAGAAGTTCCCTAACAGCCAGTTTTTTAGTTTGGTTGCCTTTGATCTTTACTTTTGATGCTGTTCCTGTGTCCTCTAGGTTGAGAATGAATCCCATCTTTTGTGGTATGTAGGCTGGTGGTTAGTGGTATCACAGTTCTGAGGTGGTTTGGCAGCTCTAAAGTTGCAAAATGTAGTGCTGAGATAGTCTTAAGAAAATGAAAATGAATCTCTAGCCTAGGAAATTGTGCTTTCCCCAGGGGAACAAGAGATTTTGGTTTCTGTTGCTGATTACAAAAGCATGTTGTAATGTTTTTTAGAAGTGGAAAAAGACCAGAAAGTAGGACTGCAGATATACCTCCAAATACCAACTTATTTTCATATTACTTAGAGAAACACAGTAGTTAGGGGATGTGGGTGCATGTCCCTGTATCACCAAGGTGAACTCTGTGTCCTATACCCCACCTGAGCTGCAATGAAAGGGGAAAATTGTCCCTCCTTTCTCTGGGGATGCCAGCTCTCTTAGTAGAAGCAATGTTTTTAATTTAAACTGAATTGGAATATTTCCAGGGTAACTGCATCATTAGTTGAGGATGCTGTTTTCCATAAACAAATACAGCAAGTGCCTCAGGCTGAAAACCGAGCTGTCCCCAGTGCTACCAGCTTGTCCTCAAGAGTGCATGTTTGACACAAGATTTCAACTGGTTCATCTAAGCAAAGGGAGAGCTGTACCAGTGAACTGAATGCTGAAAGGAGAAGAATGCCTGCCCTTTGTCCCTTCCTCAGCAAAGAGGCAAGAGGTGTGACAGGATGGAAGGTCGAGGTGCAACCTGTGGATCAGGCTGTGAGGAGAAGCTGCCATGCAAACACTTGTGATGAGCTAACTGTTCCACCCAGGCATTCTTGGATGCCCAGCCTTCCAGCTGGTGAGGAGAACATGCTGGATGAAGAGTCTGGATTTCACTGTTTGCAGCTGGAGTGCTCCGTGCTGGCTAATCCACTGCTGCTTTCCCTTGGCTCAGAGCTGGGAGGAGGTAGCTGGTGCTGCAACCTGACTGGATTGGTGGAATTTTCTTCAAATATGAATTCATACACAATTGACTATAAAATGTAGAAGTGCAACTTATTATTTTCTGGCTAGTAAAGTAAAAGAGCCGTTGCTCTGAATTATTATATTTCCAACAGAGTATCTCTTCAACTAGTAAATTAAAACAACATCACTGGTATATGAATGTTATTCTAATCAGCTGTTTTAAGGTTTCTGTTATTCACTGCTTCCCAGTAGAGGGATCATTAAAACCTTGATACTTTAGTGTTTAATTAATTTATGCTTCCTTTTTCATTTAAGACCATGTATTTCAACACTAGCAGCAAGTGATAGGCCTGCGTTCACACAATATCATTAGAGAATAAATTGTACTATGTACTTTCCTCAGTCCTAAGAGTCTGGAATCTTTGAGCTGAATTAACTTGACTGTAATTGCGGTGCTGTGGCAGAAAAATTACAAACCCCAGAAGTTTTATATAGGAATTTATTTTGAAGAAAAATTCTGGGTGTTTAGGTGTCATTTTAAGGTAGAAAAATGGTGGTGGCAGAATATAGCTTTTTAGCTAATGTACTGTAGCCTAAACAATATCTGCTTAAAAACTAGAATTTGTTGGCTGGTAATTTTCATGGGAAAAACTGGTTCATTGGCTCTTCTGAAAGTTAATCAAACTTTCAGCTGTAATGGAAGATAAGATTAAACATTGGCTAAATGTTAGATGCTAGACTTATGAGACTCAATCTCAGGAAGCAAAAAACTCCTAAAACAAACTTACATTTAAAAAGGATTCAGGTAAGCTTGAAAAATATTGACAGTTCTTGAAAAGTGATTTTAAATTTAGTAGCAGTGCCTTTTTTGTCAGAATGTGTGCTTTTCAGTGCCTGAAATACTGCAGAAATTTAGCCAGGGCATAATTTGTTTGTACATGCTCAAAAAGTTTGTAGATGTTCAAGTGAGATATCAGTTTTACTGGTCAATATGTCGAATTATTCCCTCATGAGTGAACTGAGTCAGGCTCATGCAACACCAATAATGTGAACTTGATCTGCAGTAACTGTTCTGGACCAGGATTATCATGGGCATTAAAACATGGAGCAGGGAAGATATCTGTCTTTATCTCATCTTCTGTAACATCTATGCCCACATCTGATGAAAGGGAAGGAAGAAGAATAACCTGACGCAAAAGCTTCATTGTAGAATGGAAATATGGGAACAAGGATTCTGATGAAAGTTGGATGATGAAGAAATTAAGTGAAATGGGAGCAAATTGAAGTTGAAAAGATTAAAGTGAAGAAGCAGATATGGAGTGATTGTATAAAGAATTAAGGGCACAGACATAGCTAAGGATAGCTAAGAAAGTGTAGTTTACACATGGAGCTAGTGGGCCTGGGTATAACTGCTGGTGAAAGAAGGCTGATGTGGGGAAGAGAATCTTGAAGAAAGGATTTCAAATGTTTTGTAAATCAAAATAGGAGATACTGGTATACTAAAGTAAAATGTGCTGGTTTATTCTATCATGTCTCATTTGAGATATCAGAACCCAAAGAGCATTTAGAATTGCATAGACCTCTGGGTTCAGCTTTCATTGATTTCAGCCACATCTACAACATTCAAATACATCTGTAAATCCAACCCTGTGGTGTTCATCTGGATATACAGAAAATGAGGGATGTAGAGGTGCTATGTTTCATGGGTTACAACACAGGCTTTAATGACATGAATACATATCTTTATTTATACCAGAAAACATAGTTGTGTAAGTACAGGCAATTTCTGATAATTTCTGCTGGACTTTGTGGTTTTGGTGCTCATGTAGCCAAGCACAAATATGCTTATTACTTGCATCAAAACCTTCTAATAACCAGTGTGGTTAAGTTAATCTGCCTTGCAACATAGCTGCACTGTGAATATAAATTATTAAAAGGTGATTGTTCCTGAGCTGTTCTTGAATTAACGTCCCCTATTTACTTGGCCACTTTATGATCTCCACTACACCACTGTACTTCTGCTGTATTTGTAAAAAAGGAATCTATCCACAGTGCATAGCCAAAGAAGTAAATTCTGGATCACATGTCACAAGCTGCCTCCCGGAGCAGCCTGCCTTTCCTCCGTGGTACTACCCACAGAAGGGACCAGGCTCTTCCTTCAAACACAGAATTTCCTCCTGGCATGAGCAAGAATCATGGGATGAGAGAGCTCAGCTCCTCAGAGAGAAGGGACTTGTTTTCCCTCTGTCTGAGCAAAAGTCAGGCATACCTGACAGCCTCTCAGTGGCATAGAAGAGAAGATAAGAGACTTTGTCTAATCAAGCCTTGATGCTAGTGTTTCTATTTTTGAGACAGGCTTATTCCAGTTCTTGAGCTTAAATCAAAACAAAGCTGGGGTTCTGTGAAGCTAAATGGATTATATTGTCACAACCTCCTGTTCTAGCAGCATAACTCCTTGAAAAGGTTTTCATTATTTGATCTGAGATAATGGCATCAGCTTATTACTCCAGTGTAGCAGTTCTTCATGTCTCTAACTTCAATCTTTAACATTTCCAAAGGGCACTTAAACCACTTGGTTTGCAATAACTTTTTTTATCTAGACTCTCATAGATAACATTTTTATTTTTCCTTGAGAACAGTACAGAATCATAATTCCAGAAGCTAATAATCACTGAAGGCTTTTACCACATTTATCCTTCAGAACATTAGTTATTTCTTTCTCGGTATCTCAGATTTCTCATTGACACTTCTGGGCCACATTAAACTGATTTTTTTTTAACCTGCACCTTTTTCCCAAACTTTCATTTATCATTTTGAAAATCCTATAATTAAAGTAAATCCTAGTTCTTTGCCCAGTATTTTCTCCACCACAATCATTTGGATTTGTAAAATTGCAGCGAGCAAGTTAAACATTACAATTAGGGCAGTGGAGAAAATGGCTTGATATGTGTCAGTTCTTCTTCCCTATGCTTCCTCCAGAAAAAAAAAAATGATGTGACTTCCACAAAACTATACCATGGCCTGAATTATTTGCAATTTTTTTTTTGCTAGCTATTGGTCAATTTCAACTGATTAAATTAGCTGCTTTTTATCTGAGCTTTATTTCGTTCTGTGCTGAATAACTTCAAAATGGTTCAGACTTTCTCCGTGTTTTTGGCAAAGTGTTAGATTATATTATTTTTAAAAAGAGAGACAGAAGTTTTTATTTCAATCTCTTCCTTTGCATTTTGAGCTGTATAATTAATTATAGTCTCTGATTTGGAGTGTCTGAGGTCACTTGGTCTGTTCAGCTTGGGCAAGAGGAGACTGAGGGGGGACCTCACTGCAGTCACAATTCCTCATAAGGGGAAGAGGAGGGGCAGGCACTGATCTCTGCTCTGTGGTGACAGTGACAGGACCCAAGGGAATGGCCTGAAGTCAGGGGAGGTTTAGGTTGGATGTTAGAAAAAGGTTCTTCTCCCAGAGGGTGGCTGGGCACTGGAACAGGCTCCCCAGGGCAGTGGTGACAGCCCCAAGCCTGAGAGAGTTCAGGAAGCATTTGGACAAAGTTCTCAGGCACATGGTGTGACTCCTGGGGATGTTCCTGTGCAGGGCCAGGAGTTGGACTCAATGATCCTGGTAGACCTCTTCCAGCTCAGCTTATTCTGTGATTCTGTGATCAGAGTTCATTTTTGTTGTGGCATTTGATTGCAGTTATCAGAAAATCAGCCATGTTCCCTGTTTCCTCCTTTTCTGTGTAGTCCCTGAAGCTGAATGTTTAGAAATCTTTCCATATCCAGACTGCAATTTTCCCCCTACATATTTTTTCACAGAAATTGTTACGCGTGATATAAGATAAGAAGGAAATAAAGTTTATTTTATTTGGGGTGTGTGTTTTTTCCAAAACTCTCAATAAACTAACCATAGTTCTTGTGACTTTTGTTTATTCGGTGCTAATGACAGGAGCAGTGATTCCCACAAGCAAGATACATCAGTTACTTTTGTATTAAAATTTACTGACACAGGACACCTATATTCTGTTGTCACTGGGGAAGCATCCATAACTTCATTTCCAACTCTTCTCAGACCAGGTTTGAGATTTTTAAAGGCATTATGTGTATAAATCATGTCTTGGGGATCAATTTTTTTTTGGTCATATTTAACTGTGATGCTCCTGCATCTTCTCTAGAGCCTTTACTGCCAGACCATTTCCCTGCAACCTTTCCCTGCAGTTTTCTTGTGAGTGATAGGAATAAGTCCTGATCTCCAAACTACCTTTGCATCTTTTTGTCCTATTATAGAGGTCTCTTCAGCAAATATATGGTTAAAGATAACTGTAAATAAAGAGAAACACTCTCTGATCCTCCTTTAAAAATATTTTATCTCTTTGTATCTTTGTGAAGCTGCAAATATATCATTATACTGACTGTTGATGTCAGAAAACTGCAACACAAATTGAGTGATATTCTCTAGTTGTGTAAGACTGTAGAGGAGATGAGAACTGGACAACAGCATCCACAATCCTGCAGCATTTGCCACAAGTAAGATGGATTGTGAGAAGTGAAGTGGGAACGGTGCTGGGGTTTTACATTACACTTGAGCTGTGCTGTAATGAGTTGATGGAATATGTGGTAAGCTGAAAGGCTCTGTCTTTATTCAAACAGTATCTATTGCATCCATATGACTTAGACTCTTACTGTGTAAAAAGATACTTTAAATACAAATTGAGATGCTTCTTCTATTCCTCCTTCCTCATTTCTTTAGAAGAAAATTCTAAACGTTTAAAGTTCCTCGAAGAGTTCATTGGCAGTGTGCTGCTATGAGCTTAAATGTCTCCAAAACTGTACACCTTTCTCACATAGGAGGAGTGAGTACAAACTGACTCAAACAGCTACCAGTTGGGCTTTATTTTTAAAACTGAGTGTGATTTCTACCAGATTTATGATACAAATGTTCACACACAAATCTGTCTCAGATTAGTAGTGTCTTTAGCATTTCAAAACCTATATACTGTCTTTACAAAATCTTTTGAAGGAAAAACCTCATTAATCCCCAAAATAGACAAATTGCCATTGTTTTTTATTAATATTCATGATGTTTTCCAGAAGCAACATGAAAATTTTTTCTTTATGATATTTAAAGGGAATATGATTATCTCAGGGAAGATTCACAAACATATGAAGTTTTTTTCTGTTGCCAAGAAAAGATAATACTCCTCTGTCAGAATTTTAATCTTCTTACACTCTCTGTTTATTTTAATAAATGATGTTACATCTTGTACACATTTTGCAAAATGATAGAATCACTGAATAGGAAAATTAGACTCAATTCTTAGTGTTAAATGACATTCAAACGTTCATATCTGTGGGACAATTAAGGACTTTCAAGCTAGTACTCCAAGGCAAGTTATGAGGTACTCTGACTTAGTTTTGGTTATGGAGAAATATGTCTCCACAGCTCTCTTCTCTGAAGCTGCATGTTGTGATGAGACATCCTCTCCCTGCCTCACTCCTCAGGATGCACTATGGTCTCAGAAATGCTCAGCACTGGGGCTGAGCTCCTCTTGAGCTTATCAGAAACACTGTTCCCAGGAACCTGTACTGGCTGACACCCCCCCTCTTTTTTAATGGAAACCCCTTGAAAATTGTTCTTGCCCAAATTACAACCCAAGTGGAACACCATTTTTGCTATCGAACTATCAAAAAGTTGCCATCTCAAATTGTGGCCAGGATGGAAGATTACAATGACCAAAGCCAATTGTCTTTGACCCTATAAACAGAGGTCCTAAAGAGACCCTTTGAGCTCTCCTGGACTGCAGCAGGCACTGACCAGCCATCTTCCTCTGAGAGGGATTTCTCACGGGTTTGCTGTACTTGCAGGGCTGATGCTGAACAGCAGCAATGGAGCCTGGGCTGATCCCACAACTCCCCAAGGCTCAACTCTTCTCCCATTGGGAAGATACAAAGGAATATTCACTGAATGCTCTTCACTGTATTCAAGGGGAATTTTTCACAGGTATACACCTTGTAGGCTCTCCTTTAGGTCTGTGTGTGTGCAAGTGTGGATATGCTATAACAAATTATTATGAACGTTGCTCTCTTAGACTCTTAAGTATGTTATATTTGTGAGTAAGGTAGGGCTTTAAGTTACTGTTGTGCTTAGTGTAAATTCTACAGAATCTTGTGTTATACTGTTTATCAATTAAGTGCTGTTAAAACCTTTAGGCCTAAAACACTGGTCAAGTCCAGGGCTAAGTTTAACAAGAGGCTCCACTCTGAATCTTGTAACTCAACAGGAAAGTCTCCCTTAAATCTTTTCATCATTACCGTTTCCTGTCCTTACCCCTTTTCCATCCTCAGCCTCCATGTAGGTAATTTTAGGCTGATTTTAATTTTAGATTGATTGATTCTAGATTGTAGACTGATGTTGCTCTGTATGCCTTAGCCATAGCAGTAGAGTGAACCTTGCTGACAAAATTTGTCATGGTTTCAGTTTAATATTAAATGTGCTTTTGCAAATACCTTTGCCAGTGCCTTATTTGCTGGCCACCGCAGTCCTTTCATCTCATTAGATGAAGAAAGATGTTGATTAGGGGCAGGAGAGTCTAACCCTTCATATCCAACTGAATTCTTATTGTAGTGACACCTGGAAAGCCTCTGTTTTGATGAATGCCAGAAAGCAAATTTGTGTTACTTTGGACCGAAGAAATGCAGAATGTTGCCAAAAAATTGCAATGTTTTAAGAATACTCTTGCAGCATCCTTTCCTTATAGCAATCGGGATAAATTTTCACTTGATTGGTGCTGTAGCAGAATGACATGGGCAAGGGATCAGCACAAACAGCTTGGATTCAGGTTTCATTATCCTGAATTCTACACATAAGAGAGATGCTAAGGATTTATTTGAGGGGTGCCTTTAAAATCTCAGTGGGAATTTTGTCTGAATGAAAGCTAGGGAAAGCTTCAGTAGTGGGATAGGATATAGGGATGTAAATAAAGGATGTAAGTTAGTCCCCAGACTGAGAAGGAAGCCTGCGCCTGTCAGACACTAAAATAACAGTTGCTTAGAGCCAACTGAACCTCTATTTATGACACAAAGATTAATGATGTGAGTGGCAACCAAAGGTGAATTGATTCAGAAATTTAGCTTTCAATCTTTAGAAATATGGAACAGGCTGGATTTTATAGCAGCAGATGTAAGAGGGGAGGAGGGAGGGGCAGGGCTGTGAAGGAGCTACAAGATGCTTTTTCGATTGTATGAAAAGCATTTGGCTGTGCATGAAAGAATGACATTTAAATTCTTTTTCCCCTTGAAGATAATCAGGGATCTGTAGAATTCAAACTCATGAAAGGGCAGTTCATATGGAACGAGGCCAAAAGCAGCTACGTGAATGTGTTAAATAAGCATCCTCTGTAGCCCATCTGTGAGGACATATGGACTCTGCAGCTTCCCAGCAGTCCTGGCAGGTCCTGTGCAGTGTGAAAGGAGGGAATGAGGCAGCAGGAAGATGGAGTGACACTGGCGAGCTGAAGGTTTTGTTACTTTAAACCTAATTTAGGATGGTTACAGACAGTATGATGAAGTCAAATCACTAACAAAGATGCACATTATTCAGAGGGACAAAGAGGTTCTTGTGGTGATTGGACATCCTGCTGGAATTTGCAGTTGCTTAAGCTATCACTAAGCTAAATGTGGTCATGACCAGTCAGGGTTTCTTTTCCATCATGAGTTTTCCTTTAAGCCCTTTCTTTCTCACCTGTAGAAAGGTGATTCCTTATCCCACAAAAGAGCTTATTTAGTGAATTGCTTTGGGCTTGATCCTCATGAAGTGACAATGGCTGTGCTGGATGCCTGAGCATTGCCAAAATTTGAACATGTTTTTGGAAACATTCTCTACCATCATCATGACAGATGTGTTCCTTGCTAGACTAAACACAGAGAAACCTTTCTAGATGAGTTTTAAAAAATTTGACTTTTCAGTCACAATCTTTTGGGTTTTGTACTCATATTCACACAGACACTTGTTTTCTGGGGTAAAGGATTATTTCAACAGACATTTAAAACTTCTCACTTGGTGTCTTATTCTGAGAAACTAATCAAGTATTAAAGTAGCACTGGCTCACTCTGGTTAATGACACCTTAGCACTGGCATTTTGAAGCTGGATTTCTAACTCCAATGGAAAATGTTCATGCAGAATTCACCCTTAAAAAGAAATCTGAGTGCAAGCCAAAACCAGAAGACTCAAACTAAGTCTTCAAGTTTGAAGCTGCAGCTGATAAATTCTTTTCCTAAGTCTGTCTTTGTGATGGCTCTTAGTAAATTTAAAGAAACCTTATTTTTAATGTCTGAATTATTGGTTTTTAAGTAGAAGCTTTATATGAGAACTCAATGTTGTGTGTCCCAGTATACATTTTGAGGAATTCAGGGTTTTGACATCTTATAGCACCATATAGAAATACATCACTGCATGTCAAATTTGTTTCTCAAAATCAGAGTATAGTTCCTTGTGTTGTTTTGTTGTTTGGTTCTTGGTTTTGTTTTTGTTTGTTGATTTATTTTGTTTTGGTTTTTTTGGTTTTTTTTTTTGGTGTCCTTTTTTTTTGTTTGTTTGGTTTTTTGTTGTTGTTGTTGTTGTTTTGTTTTGTTTTGGATTTTTTTGTTTTTGTTTTGTTGTTGTTGGGGTTTTTTTGGTTGTTTATTTTTTTTCTTTCAGAATGCACTAGGAGTCTGACTAAATATTAAGTTGTCTTCTTCACAGTGCTTAGGGCTGAAATCTCTGAGGTGGGGGCACTGTGTGCAGGAAGTTCATGTCAGTGATCAGCACAAATTATGGATTGTATCTACATTTCTGAAAAGGTGACAGAAAGCCAAAGAAATTGCAGGATGTGCAGCATGAAAAAAGTTCTTCAACAACTTTAGGTTCCTTCTACAGGATAAAATCTGTAGACAGCTGTCAAAGCTGACTGGTCACAAATTCCCTATCTATTGGTTTGAACAGTTTAGCCTATCTTTCCTCTTTCTGCCAGATGCTTCAGATGTGGATAGGAGTGGGGGAAGGATGAACATTGAAGGTCATCCAACTCAGGGTAGGCTATTCCCAGGCAAGGTTCTAGGCTCCTTTCCAGTAAAGCTAGAGCTCCAAAATGGCACAGGATCAGGCTTTTCCAGTGCTCAGCACTCAAAGCTGGGGCCAGATGTGACACACTAAGCATCCCTTGGCTTCCAGCTGCAACATTCGTGGCTGCATCTGTCAAAGACTCTTCTCAAAGGCTTTTTTTTTAACTCATCTCTTTCTTTTCTGAAAATAATGTCTATATCCATAAAACCCAGGGTTTGATTTTTCTCAGAGATCTGAAAATATGTTTACGTGTCAGATAACCGAAAAATTACCCATTCAGGCAATACTTATCATCTAAATTGAAGAAAAACATGGCAAGAAGGTTTTGTTGTGCACGGGAAGCAAGGATGAGCCTGTGTTTTCCAGCTGACTAATTATTTGATGAATTCCCATTTTAAACACCATATCATTGTGTGAGGACTTTTTCCCACTCTGGTCATTTTATTGCTTTTTCAAACAACCAAATATATAATATTTTTTTAACATGTCAAGCATGAGCATGCTGTTCTTGCCACTCTTGATCACTGCACTGCTATGCTGCTGTGAATCAGTCAATTCAAATCATTGCAAAGAAACAAACTTGGAAGAACATGTGAGGGGTTTAAAAAAAAAAAGAGAAATTTAAGTGAATAAGTGCTACACATATTCTCTTGTCCCAAGGGACATTCAAAGAGAGAGTGAGTACATAAATTCTACTTAGAAAAAAGTTACTCAGAACCAGATAACATGCAGATTAGAGATTTTAAATGGAAAACTTTACCAAGAGTGCTGCTGTGTAGTTCTGCCAATAAAAGCCCTAATTGGTCATCAGGAAATTCTACCTTAGTTGTGAAGAGAAGTAGAATAGGTGCACAGAGGGGAAACACAGGTTTTATTCATTTCCTCAGCCTTTTCCCCCATTTATTTCTTAAGTCTCTGTATTATTTATTCCTTGCAATAGATTTTTTTTCACACAGAAAAATTTTGGGCATGGGGCAAATTCTTCCTTAAGTTATTTCTCTGACCCAACTTTGCTGAAAAGTTTTGAGTGTTGTTTTTTTTTCTTGTTTGTGTTTGAAATTGGCTTGTTTGTTTTGATTAGTTGGGTTTTTTGGGAGAGGGTTTACGTGTTTGCTCTGGGGTTTTTTGTTTGGTTTTGTTTAGGAGTTTTTTGTGTGTGTTTTGGGGGGGGGGTTGTAAAGAAGAAATCAGGTTTCTGTTTTATGCTTATTCAGAAAGCTTTCTAGGTTATTTACGTAGGCATCAGAAAAGTATTCTTTGAGAGACTAATTCAGAGAAGGAGCTTCATCTACAAGCCCAAAAAGGGTTGAATCCAGCCCACTTTTCTGTCTCTCTTGACCAGAAGAGAGTGATTGGCCTCAGTAAAGTATACATTTCTGAGTATTCACAGACACAGAACTGGTGCTGAGAGCTTTGCTGGTTGCATTGTACCTGTCATCATTCAGAGGTATTGGCTTGTTATTGCACTATTAGAGAAACAGAGAAATTTCATATAAATTACATGAATACAGGAGGAAGAGCAGGAAGATTCACCAGTGGCAATCCACAGCTGTGGCCTTGCAGGTGCTGACTGCCTGGCAGTGGGAGTGACAGCCAGTACTGGCCCGAAAACGAGCACCCATTCTCCTTCATTAACACAGATCTTCCTGGAGTATGTTCCCCCCATGGAAAATTTAAATCTTTAAAGGTTTTAATAGTGCTCACCTTAGGAAGAGGCTTTCAGCTCTAAGGATCCAGTGGCCAGAGGAAAAGGCAGGCCAGCTCTCTGGGTTTTTCTTGCCCTGCTCTCCATGGATGGCAGGAAACATTTTTTCCTCAGTTCACTTCAAGTTTTGCTTCAAGTTGTTCTCCTTGAAACCACGAGAAACAAATCTAAAGGGTTTTGTTTGTTTTTTTTTTTCATAATGGAAGTTAAGGTATCCAAGTTTTCCAAAATAAAAGACCAAAGCTCTGGGGTGACCAGGATACAGATCAATGAAGAAAGTTTGTCAGATCCAATAGTTCTTGATGATATCCTAATAATGAGGGAAAAAAAAGTGAGATTGCAGCAAGTTTGTATAAAAATGTGGGAGAGAAAAGAAGCAGAAAAGGTACCTAACAGTAATGAAGAAGCAAGATTCTGGCCTTCTTTTTCACCCTGAAGAGAGTAAGAACATTTCCTTAGGACACAGACATAATAAAAGTTTTTAGAAATCATTTTACACAGCAGCTTAAACCACATTCATACTGATTCCACAAACCAGAAAAATTAGTCAGAGATAACACTTTCCCCTATTTTAACTCCAAATTTAGAGATTAGGAAGTTTAAATATTTTTGTGATCAGAAATGAGTAATTTTAAGCCCAAAATATGTATTTTTGATTTTTGCAAAGGCTTGGGTTTTGGTGGGTTTTTTTGTTGTTTTTTTTTCTGTCCTGAGGGGGATGTAGTCCGTCAGTGTGGCTAGATTTGGCACATCATCTTAATGATGCATCAAGGGACCTATAAGGTGCATTGTACCCAAGATTTACATTCTCTGTGCCTGCTGTGAATTCTCTGCTGTCTGCCCTTTGGGTATGAGATAAACAGCATTTGCTTCAGATGGTTCTTTATATCAGGATGCTCGTGTGTTTCCCATACAGCAACTGGAAACTTTCACAATCTTTAACTCTTTCTCTCTCTTTCGTTTTAATTGAAAATTGATCTTCATATGTTAAGCCTGCTGCCTTCTATAGAAGGAGAGAAAAATTTATGAGCCTAGAGTATGCAGAGAATGTTTAATTACCAATTTCTTTGTAGAATTGTCTGCAGATCTGCATTCAGATCTGATTCAGATTCAACTAAAGTTGAAGAAATGTCTTTACAGCCAGTGTGCCTTCTAATTAAATTACTTATTGAGTGGCATTTCAAACATGGCAAAGGTTTGCCATATGGCTCCTTTAATTCTTTAAATTTGGGGTGTCTGAGTCCCATGGACTCTAGCATACAATCAGAGTGATGACCCACTCTATCCTTAATGGCTATATGACAGAAAAATAATTGTCTAGAATTATTTCTACTAGATTAATAGAAATAAGAGATGCACAAGTGCATAACATGTCCAGGTTTTAATAAGAGCAGCCAGTGCTACATTAAATATAGTGAAAAGCCAGGCAAGAACATGGCTGCAATAAGAGAGGTTATGCATGTAGCAGGGAGATATCAGAAAAGAGACTTGCTAGAATTGTTGCAAAACAGTTTAAAGCAATGTAAATACTTTAGGAAGCCTGAACCAGTGGGGGGAAAGGAAAAATGTATTTTAAAAGTGGTAGGTTATTTTTTTATGTTTGTGGTTTTTCAGTGAGTTCTTGAAACCTTCTGAATTCAGACAGGTATGTGAGATTTTGCATGATCAAGGAGTTTTACTGACATGTGAATAAAATGATTAACTGATTCAGTTTTGTATCATTTTTTAAGTTAGAAGTTTAAAGGCATATATGGCCTAGATAGCACAGTACTCTTTCCTCTGGAACAAAATCCCCTTCTGTTGCTCCATTAAAACTAAAAGGATGTTTAGGTTCAATGGCTGTGCTCAAGCAGAGGATCTGACAGGAAATGACTTTCAGCCATCCCTTTCACTGTGACTTTCTTCAATGTTATGCAGGTTTTTTCCTCTCTTTGAGCAGAGAAAGTTGTGGGGAGGAGTTTGATGGGACCTGAGAGCTCGTGCTTTTTTGTTTTTTCCTGAAGGTCAGTCTGTACCTTGCTGTGAAGGAGCAGAACCGGGAGCAATGCCAAGGGCAGGAGGCTCAGCTGACCTGCAGCAGGGTCAGCTCGTTCTGCCCTATTCACTCTCAGGCCAGGGCTGGATAATGTCTGCTGACATATGGGGAGGCTTGTAGCTGTTCCCAGAGCTGACCCCTGAACTCTGCTTTACCCTGACAAGGTTTCAGTCCGTGGTTACACTGACATCTCTCCACTGACAGCGTTTCATCGTTGTCCCCCCGTGCCAGCACAGGGCGCTGCCAAAAGCCACCTGACAAATGAGCACATCTGCTTCTGTGTGCACCAAGTCAGCACCAGCTCAAACAGTGGAGACCACCCGTTCTTCACTCTCTCCTGACATAATGTTCAGATTGTGGTTCTGTTCCTGAGGCCACAAGCTGCTCCTTAATGTTTCTTGTCTTGTTTTGTCTCTAATTCAAAAGAATAGTTGATCTTCATAAATAATAGTTAATATATTTGGATGCCTATGGTAAATTTTGGGAAAAAAACCCTTTAACGAAATGCTTTAAACAAAAATTAATTCCCTCTTTCCTAAATTGCCTGAATAACTAACATAATTGAAAACTTCTAATCTTGATGACCAACTTGACATTGTTGGCTCTAACATAAATGACCTTTTGTGAGGAGATCTTCAGCATTTCTGTGAAACCATTCTGACAGTCAGTTCCAAAACCTCAAAATAAAACCATTCATATGCACATGAGTGGTGTTCTTAGCCTTTAATTGAAGTTGTCTTCTCTTTGACATTGTTGCAGCATACAAGCTGATATATTAGAAAAGTGGTTGTGTGCTGTGGCCTGCTCTTTGCAAGGAGAAATTCAGGCTTCTGCACTGGTAGCTTGTGTGGATGCTAATTTGTCAAAGTGACTTAGGATTCCTATACTTCCACAGCAAAATGAACTCAGATACCTGTTTGACAGAGCAGAACTCTGTCCTTCACTTACAGGTGCAAACTTTGCCTTGTGTTTTGCCATCACAAAATATCTGTATTAGGCAGCTAAGTTTTTAACTATTAGGAATCAATAGCCTCTAATGGTTTGGAATTAGAACTGGAAAAGAAAGCAAGCAATAACATTACTAGCCCTTCATAACTATGGACTCAACCTTTGCCAAGACAAATTTAAAAAAAATCCAAGAATTAGCAGGAGTTCTGGACACTTGCCACTGCTAATCTGACTCAGAAAAGACAAATATTCAATAAAGCACAATATGTCCTTGATTCTCACTCAGAGATAATTTTAAAAAATTCTGCTTGATCCCCTGTGCTTCTGGTTGTTTTGTTTTGTTTTGTGTTTTTGACAGCTCAGAGTCTGTTAGTTCCTAGAAAAAAGGAAACCACTATGATGATATAAATCAGACAGTGAGCTTACTGCAGACCAATTGAACATTCCTTTTTTTTTTTCACATAAACTACAAAATGTGTAGTCAGCTCCAATATCTTGGTTTGGAGCTAACAGTGGATTTTAGTCTATAGTCTAGGATAGAAGACCTTTGATTTTCTGCTATCTTTTGATTTTTCTACTCTACTCTGGTAAGACCTCACCTGTAGTACTGCACCCATCTCTGGAGTTCTCAGCATAGGAAAGTCATGGAACTGTTGGAGCAGGTTCTGAGGAGGGCCACAAAAAGGATCAAAATGTTGAAGCACCTCTCCTATGAAGAAGGCTGAGAGAGTTTGCTTTGTTCAGCCTAGAAAAGATTCTAGGGAGACCTTATTGTGGCCTTTTGATATTTAAAAAGGCTCTGTAAGAGCAAACTTTAGTAAGGCTTGTAGTGACAGGACAAGGAATAATAGTTTTAAACTAAAAAATAGCAGATTTAGACTAGATATAAGAAATCATTTCTTTTTATAACCAGTGTAGTGAGATACTGGCACAGGTTGCCCAGAGATGTGGTGGGTGCCCCACTTCTGGAAACATTGGAGGTCAGGTTGGATGGAGCTCTGAGCAGCCTGATCCAGTTGAAGATAGAATCACAGGATTTTTAAGGTAGGAAAAGACCTTTAAGATAAATCAACTCCAGCTACCAACCAGCACTACCACCATGTTCACCATTAAACCATTCAACCATGTCCTGAAGTTCCACTTCAACACTCTTTCTGAACACTTCCAGTAATGGTGAATTCACCACTTCCCTGGGCATCCTTTTCCAATGCTTAACCACCTTTCTGTGAAGAAAATTTTCCCAATATAAAGTTGGAACCTCCCCTGGTGCCACTTGAGGTCTTTTCCTTTTATCCTGTCTCTTGTCACCTGGGTGAAGAGACCAACCCCCACCTTGTGACAGCCTCCTTTTGGGTAATGGTGGAGAACAACAAGGTCTCCCCAAGCCTCCTCTTCTCCAGGCTAAACACCCCCAGCTCCTTCACAGGACTTGTGCTCCAGACCCTTCACCCTTCACTGCCCTTCTCTGGACATGCTCCAGCCCCTCAATGGTCTTCCTGAATTGAGGAGCCCAAAACTGGACACAGCACTCAAGGTGTGGCCTCACCAGTGCTGAGTACAGGGGGACAATCCCTGTCCTGGTCCTGCTGGCCACACTATTGCTGCCACAGGCCAAGATGCCTTTGGGCTTCTTGGCCACCTGGGCTCACAGTGGCTCAAGTTCAGCTGCTATTGACCAGCACTCCCTGGTCCTTTTCTCTAGGGCAGCTTTCCAGCCACTCTGTCCCCAGCCTGTAGCACTGCAGGAATTGTTGTGACCCAAGGGCAGGATCTGTCTCTTGGCCTTGTTTTAACCTCACTCCATTGGCTTTGGCCCATCAATCCAGCCTGTCCAGATCCCTCTGCAGAGCCCTCCTGCTCTCCAGCAGATCAACACTCCCACCCACCTCAGTGTGCCTGTGACCTCCCCCATGGCAGGTGTGTCACACTGGATGATCTTTGGAGACCCAACTCTGTGTGAATCCATTATATTGGTAGATGTGCTGATATACACTAGCAAGGCATCTGAGTCAAGTTTGAAAATGGAACATTTCGTCAGTCACACATAACATTAACTTTTGAGTGTCTCAGAACAGCTTCTGCAATCGCCTTTTCTGGATTCCTGTGTTTCAGCCAGGCTGTGTAGAAGAACACTGACAAGGAGCAGCATACAGAGGGTGAGGATACCTGGTGCTCTTCCCATGTCAGTGCTTGCTGTGGTGTGGAACAAACAGCTCGTCATGCCAGCCCACGTGTTTTATTTGCTTGAGCCATACAAATCCTAAGCTAGGATTCTTGTGCTATTACTCTGTTATACTCAGATGCTAATATGAATTTAAATTAGGTGAGTCTAACTCAGTCATAATGTAATGAGAGGAAAATAATTATTTCAACAAAGTTATGCCTTCTTCATAGTACTCTGTAGAGTACAAAAAGTGCAAAATACACCTCGTTTAAATATAATAAATTCTAGTAAGTGTAGACTTTTTCTGAAAGCCCAAATTCACTAATTGTATTATTCATAAGTCAGCTCCCATAAGTATAAAACAACACATATTACATCAAGCAAAGTGAATCCCAAATAGATAAGGGAATTTAAAAAAAACCTTGCACCTAACTGTGCATGAACTGTGAAATGTATTTTTAGATTAATTTTTTATTTCCCCGTGTCATTTCTGATCTTGAGTGCATTTGTAACCATCTTGTATCTATTGCTTCTGTTCCACACAACAGGTCAGAGATGCAGACATCAACCTTGTAAAATTTATTTCCAATCTATCTTCTCTCCTGCTTCCCATGCATATTTCTAAAAGCCTTTAATTAGGACAATAACATTTCATTGGGAGAAGGCTGTCCAGAGTTTTCCTAATCATTCTTTTCTGGTAATAGCACTTTTGATTGCTTCTGAGATCCCCGTCCTTCCAATTCTGCACACTGTGGGAAGTAATTATATCATCTCAGCTACTTCTGTGCATGGTCTTGTAGTACAACTAAAGACATCTCCCAGATAGCTGCTACCAAGAGGTGGGATCTTGCTCTCACCCACCTCTTTCTGATGTGATTATCGAAACTGTACTTCCTGATGGCATCAGATCCTTGAAGAAGAATCTTAGGAAGGCTAAATCAGAAAAAGATAATCACCTTTTTCTCTTCTTTCTTTTTTATTGTTTTGGGTTAGTTCAGATCTGGAACTTCAGAAGACTGATGAGACAGTCCCTGTGCTGAGCAGCCAGACACTAAAGTTGGCTTTGCTAAGTCACAACACAGCACTGTATCTGTGTTATCTTGTTCTACTCTCAAAACTAAAGTGGAATTAAAAAAAAAAAAAGCTCTCAACTCCCATTAAGCACCTTTAAATATTCAAATGTTTAAATATTTAGATGACCTGAACTGCTTTTAAGAGGTTCCAATTGAGGAACAGTAGTCTGTTAATTCACGTACTCATTCCTAGTGGCCTGAGCATCTTCTCTGAATCCACAGTAACATTTTGATTTGGAGCACTTGTGTGGTTTTAAAGCCCATTTCCTAGCAGTTCCCACTTCCAATTGTTGGTTCAGTTCAGCATGCCCTTACATCCTGTGTTAATGATAATTTTTCCTTTAAATAATTCAGGTTTGATGTCTGAGACAGATCTGCTGTAAAGGAGTCCATTAATTGCTTGAATGCTATATCAGAGGTAAGTTGGCCAAGAGATGTAAAATCCATTAGGAGATGTTAAAATGAAGAAAAAGTACTCATACTGGAATAAGTTCAACTAAGAAACACAAAGAATAAAAAGGTAGAGGAAAGAATAGCACAAGTCTTTCTATATCCTTTGTATTAATCTTCAAATGACACTATTCCATTTTTAAATTTCAGTTATTACTGAGGTAATGGCATTCAGATTGTCAGTGTAGTATGACAATTACGGTAAAGAAAATATCTCTAAATCTTCAGAAAAAAAATGATTCAGTCTAACACATACAATAACTCCTGCCAGAATAAGGGGAAATCATTGCTTTTATTCCAGTGACCTACCAAGTGCCATCTACCACATCAACCAATAAAACTCTCTCTCTTTATAACCCTGCCAGAAACTTGGTGTTATTATCACTAGACCAGCTACTTTGATTTTAAACCTTTTTTTTTTGTTGGAAGTGATAGCATCTTAATGAATGCAGGGAAGTTTACAGTGAACATGTCAGATGAAACCCACTCAGAGTCAGATTTACTGGGGAAGGATGGAAAAGATACCCTATGACTAGTTTCTGACTTCTGCTCCTCTGCGTTAGGGCTTGGAGCTCATGAGCTCCCACTGCCTACTCTGAATTTTCTTTGAGCTCCCCATATTTGATGCACAGCATGGAGAAGGCTGAGAGAACCTGTACAACTGTGCAGAATCCTAAACTTCTCCCACATTTCTGCTCCACAGTGCTGCCCAGCCCCAACAGTAATGACCCAGTGACATGCCTCTGTTTTATAATGAGGCTTTATTTAAGTGAAGTCCATAATTTGCCTCCTATAGTGCAGGTACAATTTCAGGCAATCAGTGCTTTGCTTGAGGTACTCCTCCTAATTATAGCAAAAGATCATACGTTCTTGTTCCCCCTGCAGCTTGAGATGTAATTCCTAAATCATATCCTTTCGGTGCCTCCACAAAATCTGAGTAATGAATGGAAATGTTGAGTATTGGATGAAGATTTTTTCATCTCTGACTTGTTACAGGAACTTTGAAGGAAAATCTGTTTCTATTGTTAAAGTATTCATCATTAGTGCTTCCTTGGGCTTTCCTTCTCATCCTTACAATTGCATATCCAAATTAACTTCCTGGCTGATGTTGGATAGATTGTAGAAAGAAGTGAGGGCAGAATGAAGCTAGGGCAGAATGGAGTATTCAGTATATACCTCTGCATATAATTAATATAGAAAACTAGCTTCTGGAACAATTCCCTGGATTTCTAAGGAATTTGCCAAAATTGACAACTGTCAAAAAGACTGAAGTAGTTCTAGTATGGACAAAACAATATTTAGGAAAGCGGTCACCTTTAGAGTGTGTCTTTGCTCAGACCGTTAATTGTAATATACTCTGGGGATTGATGTGGTAAGATAGTCTGTTAGTGTGATGAAATTCAGGATGGCTACAGTATTTAGTGTTTCCTAGTGTTTCAGTACCATTTATTTTAATGCAGCCCAGAATCAAAAGCTTGTCCCAGCCTCAGGTCGTGATGGTCTATGTTTGTGTCATTCCTGATAGACTTGTCCCTCTTACTCTTGATGACTCATGGTTGTGGAGATTTCAGAATTTTCCCTGATAATATATTTCATGCCTACACCATACTTACTGCTGAAAACTTCTCCTAATAGCATACTTGAATATTCCTTGCAGCAATATCTGCCCACTGCTTCTTGTTCTTCCCATCATGGACATCTGACATGCTCTAGACATGTCTGTGTGGGCGTTTGAATAGAAGTCAGGATTTCAGACAAGGTTTGGATGGAAGGATTGCATCACATGTCTGGTGAGCTATTCCTGTTAATAGAGTCTAATGCAGCATTCTCTTTTCATTGAAACAGCATGGTATTGTTGACTCATGTTTGGTTGATGGCCCACGGCATCCCTTTGATATGTTTTTTTCCAGAACTTCTTCACAACCAATTGTTTCCTGGTCTTTATTTGTGCTGTTGATTATTTCAGCCTAAATGTTGCTGAAAATGACCCAAAATATTACCTACCCTGTTTAAGATTCCTCTGCACACACTGCTGCAGTCTGTCAGATTAGCAATGCAAGTGAAGTTCATTTCTCCTTGATTCTGCACTCCAGTCCATGGCTTCACATTTATTGCATGGACAGGTGATGTCTATATCCTGACACTCAAATGTTCGGGAAGATGGGATATGTTTTGCCACTTGTTGAAGGTAAATTTGCAAATTCAAGTCAGATGTATCCATGGAAACATCACTTAAACATATGAGTCTGCAGGCTCTCCTCTGGCCCTCTGATTAGAATCTGGGTGTTCTGTAGACCAAGTTCTTCTAGTAAAAAAAAAAAGAAAAAACAACAAAAAACAATAACAAAAACAAAAAAAACCCAAACCAAACCAAACCAAAAAAACCCACAAACCATACCAAACAAACAAAAACCCCCAAAACAACAAAAGAAATCCAAAACAACAGAACAAACAAACAGAAATCATCAGGAGCAGTCATTGTGTCCAGAACAGTCTGTGAACATAAAGAGCACTTGTAGAGTCCCTTAATAGATTCCATTAGAGTTTAAAACACATCCCTACTATACAACATTCTGTTCATTCACCTGGTTTAGAACTCCGAAATGGCCTGACTTTCACATCCTTTATTAAGCTCAACTGCCACAAGAATTGGGCTTGGAATCAGAAGTGTTTGGACAATTTAAGAAAGCATTTGGCCAACAAGTATGGCACCTTTGTGACAGTGCTTGCAGAGCAATACTGGAATCAGTGTTCATTTTTATGAACCAATACAGATTAGTTAGTTAGTCTTAGTTTCTTTTCTACTAATTAACAAGCCATTCATTACGATTTTATGAACAGAGGTGTGAGAGAACAACTGACTGATTGGTCTGAATTTTATTCCCAATACAGACACTTATTGGCAACCTTATTCAAGACATTTTGTCTCTGCTACCCAGTTTTGTAGTTACTGGCTTTCTGTTCAGAAACAACGCTTTGATGGCAACTAGATTGGGGAATTGTTGTAAGTCTTCATTGCTGTGGTTTTCAGTGAACCAAAAAAAATTTATTTTTTTGTTCCCAAAGAGAGGACGATTACTTTCAAATTTAACTTTCCAATGCAATATTTCAAATAAGCTTTCTGTCCACAAAATATTCTGCAACATTTATTGTTTTACCAAATATTCCCATCACTGAATATATTTAGAAAAGTAAATTCAGAAGGAATTTGAATGCTGCCAAAGGTAATTCACTTTAAAATGTGAACGAAAATGTATATATTATGTGTTGAATATTCAGCTATGAAAATTTGCCACAGAACTTCAAAAGTGTCATACTTTAAATTAAAAATTTCTGGGAAAGAATTTATCTGCAAACTGTTTCCATTATTTATGCCTTTTCCTCCTGAAGAAGGAATTTAAATTTTTTTTAATGTGTCTGACAAATCTGAATAGAATTCAGGGGGTAATGAAGAGACAATTCTCAGACAGATGCTAATCTTTCTGCTAAACACCAGATTATGGCAGATAGTAACAGTATGTGAAACTGTCATAGAAAGGTTCAGAAAAATAATACAAGTATTTTGGCCCAAGATTAACTCCAACCATACTGAAGACCCTTGATTTTTCTTTCTACTGCCATGAAGTCCTGTGGGGGATCAGCAACTTATTTTAGATTTAAGATTTGCATTTTCATTGCTAAATGTCCTTTTGGCAGGAGCATTTCTATCATTTTTTTCTAAGTACAATGTTTAAACAGTCTTTCTTGCTATAAAAAGGAGAATGAATTTAAATTTTAATAAGAAAAATCCACAATGTGCACCAGCATAAAATTATAGCTCCCCTGTGCTGCCTTTTGTCTCCTGGGTTTTTTTCAAGGGACTGGTATCACTCCAATATTAATTACCTTCAGTATTTCTTATGAATGTTATGATTAGGATTTACAGATACAATCTTTTTAATAGAATAACTGTTTGATATAACTCTATAATTTTGTTATGTCTAAAGCTTATGTGAGGAAATGCACTCTGAAACAACAACAGGCAGGATTTTCTGTATATTCAACTACAAAACCCAACACACCATAGGTTGTTTTTTATTACAACATTTATCAAAATTTGCTACAATTATACTTAACTAAGTAAAGACGCTTTTGGTTCTTGGCACAGCATTGTTGTCCTATTTTTAATTATTGTACAAAACCCAAAAATGAAAATCACATTAAAATATGCAGCCATAATAAAAGTATGACTTAATTTTTATCATCAGGGAAAAAAATTGAGCCATTACCATTCCCATTAGCAGGAAATACAACTTTCTTAGGCCTAATTCTGAAATGTAATGAACAGGAAGAAAAGACTTCTCGAGTTTGTTATTATTGTTGTTATTGCTATTATGTGTAGATCTGTGTTACCTTGTGAAACCCAGAAAATAAAAGATTTCTTAGAAAAGAAAGAACAAGATGTGGCAGAAGAGGCAAGATGAGAAGCTATTTCTGCACTTATATAACTCTTTACAAAAGTTAACCGAGAATTAAATATGCAGCACCGGTTAAAAGGGAATATCTAAATCTTGATTTCTAATAGATGCAGGGATAATTCCAGAGGTATTTTTACTAGAGAGTTCAGGATTTAGTCTGTCTTCTTTTTCTCTGTCACAGAAAATAATCTCACTCTTTTTACAATACATGAATAAGATCTGAAAAAACTTAACCAGTGTGTTGCTCCTTAGGGATTTCTAGCCAAATTTTTCTAGTTCTGTTTCTCATTGAATTCACATGAATTTTGAAAATCCTATGAAAGAACTACCTGTGTATTTAGGTGTCCAACTACTTCCTGGCTGTCTGAATACAAAGTTGTACTATTTTATGCACTTTTTTCCCTTTTTTTCCTTTGTGTGCTGAGATGCTAAATTAAGCTTAATTGCCAATGGAGGAATTGCATTCATCACAAATAATCAGAAATACAGAAACGTTTTCATTGAAAAAGACCCTTAAGATCATTGAGTTCAATCATAATGAGTACCAATGAAAATTCCGATTGAAAAATTATGAAAACGTGGACCTGGTTTATAACTTCACACTTTGCATGTGTCCTTGTGGAGACTCTGATTCCCACAAAAACAGTCACATTCCCCTTTAGACTCCATTAATGCTGCCTAAAGTGAAGGAGGCAGGTAAAAATAATTCTCATTTATGTCTGTGGTCATTCACACGGTTTTCTTCACTCAGAATGTTCTGGATGGAGATCTGTGGAGTTAGGTAATTAAAAGAAATGTAGTCTGCATAGGTGCAGGACTAAGTTTTGATTGTATTTACAAGGCCAAATGTGGTAGCTATAAATCAGTTGGCCTGATGTGTAAGTGAAAGTACAATTTCTATGCTTACTATGGCAACTGCTAAACTGCAGCTTAGCAAAGATTTTTTTCATCTTTGTTGCTATCTGATATTGACAGGAATATAGTGTTTAAATGCCAAAATTTGGGTTTCATGCTATAATTGTGAGGTTTACAACAGCTAGTCACAATAATCTTACATTTTTCTGTAGGAGAAAGTGTTTTGTATTTATGTAATTTTAAAACTCATCACTGTGTTTGTTCTTGGTTGCTTGTCATTCAAACTCTGAAAACTTCTGATTTTGATAGTATGTGGTTAAGAAGGAAACTTTGACATTAGAATCAGTTGGCAGTAGTAGTAGACTTTTATTAAAAATCTACGCTAGAAATGTCTATTTCTCAAAATTTTCAGTTACCCTAATTAATTCATAAATCCTATCATAAAGAAAGAGACACAGAGATCTAAGCGAAAACTAATCTTACTTCTTGACTGACCTGCTAACAAAATATGTCAGACTTTCTATGAAACCAGTGGGCATTAATCACTTGTCTAATTCCACCTCTCCTCTTGTTCAAAGGCCATCCAGCTCTCTGATACAACCGAGATCACATTTCAGCTGCATCAAAGGTTGACACCGTTCCCTTTCTAAAATGCTTTCATGTCAGCTGAACAGGTAAGAAGGCAATAAGCTATAAATTCTCATTAAAAGTCTTTGATTATTACTTTGTTGAGACTTTATGATTTTCTGAGACCTCAAGGGGAGTTGGTGTCCAGCTGTCCTCAGAAGTTGCAGTGACTAGGACAGCTAGCTCCCTTAGGAAGCCCTTGTCTTAGTATTTGAAATAACTATGATATAAGTGTGATCTACAAAGCACATGCTCACTTCAAATATCTTCTGCAAGCTTCTAAAGAAGTCATACAGCCTTTAAACATATTCCTGAGGCTTGTTTGAATTTAAGGAATGTAAATCAATATAACCTCAAGTCGTCTTTATTTGCACAATGATCTAAGAGATTTCTTTTGGCAGAGAAAAAGCAATGACTTGTATTTCAAGAGACAATGGGCATATTTAATAGCACTTGGTATTTGCATACTTTTTCTATGTCTGCAGTGTGTTGGCAGATTTTACTGTGCTGGAAAGGTCACTGGACTGGAATGAGTGGGGGATAAGGACAGAAGAGCTGACTGTGAGCATCCCACTTGTTTGACAGCAGCGGATTTGGGTGCTCTTGAAAAGGCCGATATTGACTGAAGCTTCCAGGATGTGACTTTTACATGAAAGAGCACAGTGGTGCTTGGGAAGCTGTTTCCCTCTGTAATGAAAGAGAAAGAGCAAGCATTATTTTCTACAGGGGTGAAAAAGCTGGTGAAGCCTAACAGGAAAGACTGGCTATATTGTAATACTAGGTGAGAAAAGAAGGATTGATGTAACTACACTTATTAGAGCTACGGAAAAAATTAACTTAATGAGCAATTCATTTTTCAATTCATCCAATAACTGTACAGAAAACCTGCCTATGCTATGCAGTTGCTTACTGTGGGTGCCCGACAGAGATCTGCCACATTTCAATTACATTTCAATTTATTGAAGAAATATTTTCCTGTGAAACTTCCAGCACTGTACATGAAATAGGCTCCCCAACAAGGCAGTGCTGTGGATGACTGTTCCTGTTTGTGATCAATAAGGTAACCACTCAGACTTGCCAGCTCAGGCTGGCATTTTTTAGGCATCTAATATTTAGTCTAAAGAGAGTATAGCTTGGGTTCATATTGATGGAGTTCTTTTGGTCATGCTACATCTAGATAATATGCCTCATCTTGTTTCAATTCTCATTCACTTCATTTAATATGTGTGTTCTCATAAGCTCTTCTTCATCATTTGCAAATGTGGCATATGTGCACAGGTTTCTGTGTTTCTCCTTCAACATGGCAGCATGTCCTTATTTATCTAAGAATTAATGTTAAAGGGAACAAGGAAGACAGCTTTACTTGGCAAACATGTGGGATCCTTTCAGATGAAATATTCACATCAAAGCATATAGAGATTTGTTTCCATTTGTTTAGACATCAAAAGTCTCACTGGATTTAAAATGCTTGTAAATTATCTGAGCTTAAGATAGGAGCTTGCCAGTGCTGTCTGATTTGGGGCTAGTTTCTAAATGTTATTATTCTCAGTCAAGAACTGCAGATAGGTAAAAATTCTTGTTTAGAAGAAATAATGCATTGATCTCTTTATATATATATAATTAACATAAAAGCTTGTGTTTAGTTTTGTTTGTGGTTTAAGTGATAGCATGCATCCACTCTGGTTTTATCCAAATATGTTTGGTAGTCTCTAATAAAAGCAGTAATTTGCGTGTTCCTGAGAACACTTGCAAAGAAAGTATATTATTACAGCATTCTGTGGAATGCTCAGACCTATCAAGCCTCTCTTATTTCAAGCAGATTACTCACTGTAGTCTGATACCATGCTTAAAATGGGGTGCTTTGACTAGTAATAGGGGCAAGCAATCATGTAGAGGGGAGATAGATCTGCACTGCAATTCCACCGGGAATAAGAGAGGTAAGGCCTAAATAGGAGGATTCATTTGGCAGAAATGTTTATGTAACAAAGTCACAGTGCAAATAACAGCACTGGTATTTTTAACCAGCGTCTTAGTGTCAAAATTGTAGAGCATAATTGAATTCAAGCTTCAGATATTAATGTGCCTCTCAAATGCTTGTGTGCATTACTGGCTGTGTATTCAGTGGCTCTTAGACACTTACTCATACCTGCCCTTCATGTTTATTTGTTATATGGGAGGATTTGTAGTTAAAAACTGCCATTTCTGAAAATCTAGCAGCTGGCCCTGGACAGTGTGCAAAAAGCATTTCAGATGTTCAGTTTAGTGGTTTCAGACTCTGATTTGAAAATTATAACATAAAAAATGTAGAAGAAAGAAGTAATGCTCAGTATTGTGGTGTCATAGATCATCAGTTCAGGCAAAAAAGGGGAGTTCTTGCCTCGGGTCCAATAAAACCAGAAATTCAAATTTATAGCGTTTTGGTAAAGAAGCCTTTATTCTGCTTTTCCTTCTTGTCCCCAGAAAATCCTTCTGTTGGTGACCTCAGCTTTATCCATTTCAGTGGCTATTTTCTAGTTTATAAGATACCTGTTGCTTAGTGTACTGAAAAGAAGGCAAAAGAGCTTAATGAAATTTATTCCCTACTACTCTTGAATTGTCATTCACAATATAAACCATTTTTCACTGAAAACAAGGGACATATTCTTTGGAAAATCTTCAAAATTTTGCAAAGAAGCATTAAGAAGAGCAACTGTGAGAGGAAGGCTTACCTTGCTAGTGTGGATTGTAATTGGGAAGAACAGAAAACAGGCTCCTAATACTCAAATTTAGAGACCCAAGACATAATTTCACCATATTGCCTTGATTTCCCTTATAACACAGGTACATAGCTCTCACTTTGCCTTTTCCTTCTTTAGCAAAGAATTTCTTATATGGAGGAAACATTTGAGGTTTTTTATTTTAATGGGGAGAACTTAAATGTTGTTAAAGTCACCCATAATGCTCTCTTCTTCCTATTACTTATGTTTTGCAAATATTTCTTTTATGTAGGTTTGCTAAACTCAGATGCTGTATTGTGACGCACCTCTTTAAAAGTATTACCATTTTATTCTTCTTTGAGAGCTACATTTTCCAGTTTGACACTTCCATGGCCTTTGTTCACTTCAGCAATACAGTGGAGAACTTTCTTTTCTTTCCAGAGAATGCAGTAATGTAGAAAAGCAGCTTGAGAGGTAGGCGTATTTTGTAGTTGATTATGTACCTCAAAATTTCTTCTAAAAATGAAAAAAAAAATGCTATTTTCTATTAGAAGATATTGATTATACTAACTAACCTTATCCTTACCAAGCATTCACACGTATTAAGATTCTTCTAGTCTGTTGTATTTCCTACTTATTCCACAATTTATTTTCTACAGTAGGAATGTTAGTATCCAGGACTTACCATGGAGAATTTGTAGCGTTCTTGGGTGCGAATTCTCCAGAACTACTTGCTTTAATAAAAAGAGATGAAACAGTGATGTAGTATGCCCTTTATCTGGTAGTGAACTAAAAGGTATTCTCTCTGGGAATGTTTATCACCTGCTTTTTCCCAAGTATAGATTATAAATATTTTCAAATAGTGTTGCCTTTTCAGTATAACCTAAAATTTTATCATGTCTATCAAGCAATGTGTGTGTTCTAATGCTACCGAATACTGTATCTTAGAAATATATATAAGAATTTGGAAGCTATGTTTCCATAAGTATTAAAAACATTTTGTCTTTGCCAGTTGTTGAGTTTTCCTTGGTATCCTTAGATTTTCTCATCCGTTTTCTATATTTCAGAAATTCTAATTTACACCGACATCTATTTCTCCTGTTGCCCCTTCTGTCATTTTCTATCCACGGTAAGTGCTGCCTTCATTCATCCACTGATTTGTAGCTTTTAAACAGTCTCTAATAAAATTTTTTCATTAAAAAATCCCAATTAACTTTAATATTCCTCCTACTAACTTTCATTAACTTTCTTGAGCCTTGATGAACTGTTTGTGTCTGCTTGTGTGTGAGATTATCCTACTTACCTCAATCAAAATGAATGAGTTATTAAGGTTGCCTCCAATGCATCCTTCAACACCGGTCCAGTGATTAAATCATCAGGAGTTGTCTTGTGAACTGAAATTACACTTGAGTTAAGAGATGATAGACTGTTCTACAGAGCTGCATAATATTTTACTGTTTGGTGGCAGAGTGTCTCCTGTGTCTGCTTCCATAGTTGAAGTCCTTGCTAATACAATTTCATTTCTTTCCAGTATAAAAGGATGGGTTTAAGGACCAACTTGCCCTGTTTTCAGATTTGAATCAGTAATCATTTATGTGTACTCAAGTTTCTATAGAACAGGTTTATGAGTAACTCAGAACAGTTCAGGGGAATTTTAATATAGAATACAGATATCATCCTCTCCATTTCCTCTTTCCCTATCTTATTTTGTATCTGTTGTCTTCTTCTTAGCTTAGCCATAAATGCACAGGATTGAACAGAAAAGTGCTTAGATATTTATGATAGTTTCCTTCTGCTCTTGCCAGCTCATATTGAGATTTTATCCTTGATGTGCTGGCACAGAAGTTTTTTTATACTCTAGTTGTCGAGAAATTAAAGCAAAAGGGTAGAATCAGGAAGCTAAGTTCACCCACAAATAGCTCAAGGGGATGAACTCAAAATTTGTATTTTGGCACTCCTCCTTCAAAACAGAAGAGCCACAGGTTGATATCTGCAAACAGAGCTATAGAGGAAATAATTCAAACAAAAGTTGATTTCTACAAGATAAACATTTAATTCGATAAAACACATGGTGTTTAAGAAGAAAATATAAGGAATATCCTAGGTCTATGAGTCTCCTGTATACCTGAATTCCCTTTCCAGTGTCTTTTGATGCTTTACTGACTCTGAAAATGCCAATGAGGGGAGTCCATCAGTGTCTTCAAAAATGTAACCACTGCTATCTATTCTGACCAAGCTGATGGCACAAACTATACATACTGCACCTAGGTTTGTGCAGAAAAAAAAGACATTTTTAAATCCTTATCTGATTTTTAGTAAATGCTTTCCAATAAGATTATGTCTCATTATTTTAACAGCTTTGAAAACAAATGGGCCCTATAAAATTAATATTTATAGAAATTAATAAATCATATCTTTATTTATCTCCAAAAACTATACAGTCCAGCCCTTCTACCTGGATTACCTGATTCTTCTCTTAGTTTTCAATGAAATAGGGATTTTTTTTTTAATATATTTGGAAATTTGTTCTGGTTTTTGCCTTTGTTTGGTATCTGTGGCATGCATGTATTTTGGTGTCTAACATGGCATGCATCACTGGGTAGATGAATTAAATGGGCTTTGCTGTGAGTTTTATTTTTGTTTAATTAGAAAACTTTTATGGCAAAACAAGCTTTCACTGTACCTTGTTTTAATGAAAAAGGCTGTTTTTATGTGAGTACTCACTGGAGATTGAATTTTCATTTGGCAGTTTTCATGACACTTTCTGTATTCATTTCTTAATCACAGTTTGAGTCCCTGAGTTTATTGGTGAGCCACATAAAAATGTAAGTGTGGACTAAAAATGAATTTTGGAATAAAAACCTGCTAGTATTATTCAGTTGTGAATAGGATGAGTCTAAATACAGGTGCTGAGAATAGAAAAAAGCATCTAGCACACATGGCAAGCAATTAATGATGGACTGACTCAGAGCATAGAAACACTGAAATTCTTATTAATGCAACTAATTCTTTGGGCTTGATCACAACAGCAACAAATTTGCCCTGGAAACATAATGCATATGTGTATACAAAGAGAATGCTGATAGCTTTCAACTTCTTACTTCAGGATTATCAGTCCAACATGCTTCAGTTACAAGGAGAATTTAATTTTCGTGTAACTTGACTTTTTGCTGTATTCTATATTGAATGCACAAATACTCATGATCTGAAAAATTCAGCTGAGAAGGGATCAATGTCCTATGCTGTCTAGAGATAATAATCTGTCATTGCTCTACAGGGACAGCTTCCATTTAATTAAGTTGGTGTCTTCTGCAAACCTCCATGTCAGACTCTCAGCCTTTAGAACTGCAAGAGGAAAGGAAGAAACCAAAGCAGCTGTGGAGTCCCCACACTGCAGCACCTGCCAGCTCTGGAAGGGCCATTGTGACAGGGATGAATGTGGCCCTGGATGCAGGGGTGTAGTTTAATTCAATCACAGGTTTTTTTATTGCAACATTTAAGGACTGAGGTATAACTCATCTGGTACGGGTCAGTCTGCCTAATGTAACCCCTTCCATGTGAGGGACAATGAACTCCATCTTCAAGCTTCATAAACGTGTCTCTAGCAGAGCTGGTGAGGAAAAAGCCTTCTCTGGCTCCAGGGAGGGAAGGGGGTCATAACTTTCAACAGGAGATCTAGTTCTGGTTTGCATCACCTTCACTAGGGACCAGCACATCTTCTTGCTCATTTACTTTCACAAACACCTACTGACTTCTACCTAAAATATAACCTACCAATGAGGTTTTCAGGCTGCTAAGAGGAAGGTGAAAAGAGCATTGCCGAGAATAGTCTACCTGTGAAGGCTGACTGATCTTCCCAGCCTTGAAACTGGCCTAGTACCCACACAGAAGTCCAAAAGCCTACTCTATTTTTTGTAAAGCCCCTGGGGTTTGAGGAAGAGGTTGACAATCTTCTCTCTGACTTCACTGGCTCCTTTATGACAATCTGCTCAGGGTTTCTCTTCTGAAGGACACAGAGCCCAGTGCATAGGTTTTTCTTAATAGAACTTTGGCTTTTTTTCTCGTGTTTCAAATCCAGATCACTTTATTTCTTGGATAACACAAGGACAGCAGACACAGAAAAGTATATCTGTGGAGCCATACACACCTGCTTGCCTTTTCTATGAAAATCAGTATGACTGCCAAAGAGAGACATTGAGATCTGAACAGGTTTGAATGTATATTTTAACACTGGAGGAGGCTCAAAACAAGGAAGCAGCATAAAAATAGAACAGGGATGTTCTATCTCTCTTTGCTGTAAAGAGCCACCACAAGGCAGAATCATGACAGTGAGTTGTGTTCAAACTGGTGCATACCAATGACAGCATAAAATCCAACAGTCATCTGAAAATTAAAACCCATTTCTAGAGGAATAATAGATTAATAATAATAGAATAATAATAATAGGTTACAATAGTAACCATTGTCTTTTACATGTGCATTTCAGCAGGTAGGCAGAGGAAATGGAAGCAATCACACAATCTTAAGTGATATCCAATGTTTACAAAATGCCATTTGTGGTGTCACAACACATGGTCCTCCACCAGGCGTTCCCTAGAATGCCAATGAAGGAGTTTGTAAGGGAAGCAATATGTTATTTGTGTTCAGACCTGCCCTTAGCTGCTGTGAGGGGACCTTCTGCCTTGCCTGTTGAAAGCTGAGCACTCAGAGCCATGCAAGCAGGCCAATTGACAGACACTGAAATTATGGCTTTTCTCAGCCGTTCTTCAGAGCCCCATCTGAAGCAAGGAATTTACAGAGCAGGCACTCAGCAATAATTTCTCCAAATACCCCCTGCCAGGTAGTTATTTCTTAGTCTGGTTCTAATGTGAAGGGCATGGCCACAGGTCTGGTCTTGGACACAGCAGAGGCAGTTCATCATACTGTCTTTCAGAAGTGTAATTTACTCCTTTGGGGATCTTTTATGCCTTTTCATGGGCTCAGCTAGTACATTGTCCTCCAGATGCAAAGTATAGTATTTTGTTTTTCTGTGCATGAGGAATAGTTTTGCTTGAAAAAAGTGAGAGGAGAGAAAGGAAAACTGGATATAATGAGGGGAAATATCTGATAAAGTCGTAGAAACATAAAGAGAGAGAAGGTGTTACCACTTAGCTAGCTGTTCTGAAAAACAGGCTAAGTAATAGTTCAAGGCCTAAAAAAAATTCACAACCTGGGTAAGCAGAGAAAACATGTCTCTTGACCTGAAACTACAAACCTGTAATTATGCTGAACTTTCAATGTAATAGCTAATCTAAGATCTTAATGCTCCACTGTGGATGTGAAACAGAAAGAACAGATAAAAGTTCTAGAAAAGTATCAGCAGTGAGCTTTAAGGAAGAAAATACCTGAATTCCTGATATTTTAAAAATTTTCTTTCATAAAGTGAAAAGTTGTTGCTCTCCAGAGCTGATGAGTATTTTCGTCCTTTCATCTGTCACTTGCAAAGAGATATGAAACATTTATTTTCCCAACCTTCCCAGAATTGGTAATAAATTGTCAGAGCCAACCATTCATATCTGGTGCCTTTTTAAATAAAGGATTAGCCCTTCAATATTTCATTTTTCTCCAGAATTGCTCTATAAGCTTGCTGAGAAGGAGGTAATACATAAAAGACTGTGAGGGAAAAGGTATTTGTCCAATGTCAGAAAGATATGGGCAAGAACTTTAAGACATATTTTATTTTCTCTCCCTCCTGCTCTGTGTGTCTATATAGATGTATACAGGTGTGTGGGAGAACTGAAGGAGACAGACTGGCTGTCAGAACTGCCAGCTTTTGTTGAAGTTGTTATTGTGGACTTCTGCAAGCCAGCAGATTTCTGACAGAATTAAACTGTTGATAGGAAACTATACAGGGGAATATATCTTGCTACTAGTAATATGGGCATGCTCTTAGAAAAACACGTCTAAGTGCTAAATAGTGCACAGAGACCTCCCTTGCAGGCTCCTCTGGGGGCAAACAGAAGCCCTATTTGGATTTATAAGAGCAGTCTTTGCTCTTCTGCAGCTTTCCTCAGCTTGGACACCATGTTGAGTTCAGTCTAAAAGTACTGAAGTGAAGAAAATGATGATATAAGCATGGGGAAGAGGGAAGTGTTTAGCTACCTGCTGGGTCACACCATGATGAAGAATATTTCTGAAAAACAGCATGTTGCTTTTGAAAGGTCACTAGAAAATGCGTCCTTGGGGAAGATTCACAGTTTCTACTTCCAGCCTTGTGTCTGTCCTAAGGCATGAACATGAGAAGTGCATGTCACTTCTCCATGTTTTTGTGTTGAAACAGCTCTTTGAGAGCTGCTCTCCTGTTCTCATTCGAATTTCAACTTTTATGGTCAAAACAGAAAGGAAAGAAGTTTACCTGTGTGTTATTTACTCTATTCTCCTGTGTTATTCTCCAGTGATGAATGAGATGCCATTGGTACAGAGCACAAGAAATGCAAAGTGACTGAAAACCATTTGCATCTCTGCTAAAGTCTATATCCCAGTTCTGTAGGTTTGCAGTGATGACAAACCTCTCAGGATATGGAGAATGCTATTTCCAGAAATTCTCTGCTCTGTGTGCAGGTCACATCAAAGAGAGTTCCTGCTTTTTAGCATCAAGGATGGAATTCCTTCTGTCATTGTGAAATGCAATACTGCAGTGAAGCCATAATTTGGAGCTGTAGGGGCTAAGTATAGAGATGAAGTTAGAAAGAGCAAGGATTATATAAACAATTGGTGCATGAGCTGCTCAGATCTTACTGAGAGAAAATGATGATATTTTCTTCTTCCAGATGCTGAATAGGACTCATTTGCACACCTGCTTAATTCCACAGTAACAAGCATTGCACTGGTGTGTACTCAGCAATGAGTCTTTTGGTGGCAGTAATGATTTTTTTGTGGCTTAACTGTAGAGGTAACTTGCAGCACAAAATATATAGTTATGGTCTGGTTAGAACTGCCAAATGCCTTCCAGTCCTGTTTGTGGTTTGGAAACCACAATTCCCAGTCCTCTTCACCAAATCTTTGCATTTTCCTAGCTATATAATTGAACTTTAGATACCTGGAGACATCTGAAGAAAATCCTGTCAGTGAGTGAGAGAGATTATTATTGCAGGAGCTCACAGAAGATGGGGGCTAATATGGTTTCTATGGAGATATTAAGATGTGTTGGGCAAAAAGATATGAATTTCCTTACAACCCATGTAGCAAAGAGGTTATATTACAGCAGGCTGTGCAAAAGCTGCCACTCTGGTCTAGTCAAATGAGACCAGAAGTCGATCACACAGAAAGGGAGAGGAAAAGTGGTAGTGAAATATTTACCATGACATGATGAAACCATCAGCAAATCCAGACTGTTTTTTTTCTGGAAAAAGTAACAAGGTGCTGAAAGCTTCCCAGCTGTGTGGTAGGACTTTGGCTCCCAGCAGTGAAATTGCACAAGCTCCCTGAAGTGCAGAGTAAGAACATGGAAAAAATAGTTTTTTCAGCCTGAGGGAAGGGGGCTGCGTTGAGTGAAATTACTGAAGTTCTGCTCATATCCACGGCTCAGAGGACATGACAGTTACTAAAGGCTGGCCAATCATGAAGTATATCCTAATCACAGAGGCACAGAAGCCATTAGGTTGGAAAAGACCTTTGAGATCATCGAGTCCAGCCTACCACAGAACATTTTCTTGCCAACTGGACCACGGCACTGGGTGCCACATCCAGGCTTTCCTTGAACACCTCCTGGGACGGTGATGCCAACACCTCCCTGGGCAGCACATTCCAATGCCCAGTCATTCTTTCTGTGAAGAACTTTTTCCTAATGTCCAACCTAAACGTCCCCTGGAGCAGCTTAAGACTGTGTCCTCTTGTCCTGTTTCTGGCTGCCTGAGAGAAGGGACTGACCCTCACCTGACTATACCTTCTTTTCAGAGAGTTGTAGAGAGCAATAGGGTTTCCCCTGAGCCTCCTCTTCTCCAGGCTAAACATCCCCAGCTTCCTCAGCCACTCCTCATAGGATTTGTGCTCTAGATCCTTCCTCAGCTCCACTGCCCTTCTCTAGGCACACTCCAGCACCTCAATGTCCTTCCTAAATTGGAGGGCCCAGAACTGGTCACAGCACTCAAGGTGTGGTCTCACCAGAGCCGAGTACAGGAAGATGATCCCTGCCCTGGTCCTGCTGGCCCCACTATTGCTGACACAGGCCAGGATGCCATTGGCCTTCCTGGACACCTGGGCACACACTGGGTCATGTTCACCCAGTGTCCCAGGTCATTTCTCTCGGGCAGCTTCCCAGCCACTCTGTCCCTGTAGCACTGCAGGGGGAGGTTATGACACAAGTGCAGGACCCAGCCCTTGGCCTTGTTGACCCTCACACCATTGATCCAGACTGTCCAGATCCCTCTGCAGAGCCTTCCTGCCATCCAGCAGACCAACACTGCACCTCAATTTGGTGTCATCTGTAAACTTGCTAATGGTAGACTAGATCCCCACATCCAGATCATCAATAAAGACATTAAACTGGGAGTAGTGTAGTTAAATCTCTGGATCCCCTATATTTTTTTTAAGAGCAAATATGGCAAAACTTTAGCCGAATTCCTCTGTTCAGTAAGGAAGAAAAAAAATCCTTAAATAAGTATTTTTAGGTTGTACCACTCAATAAGATTTGTAATGTGCACCTACTATGTGATGCAGAACTTTAAAAGTCAAGCAACTTCTCCATGATGTGTTTCCCATCAAATTAAAAGGAAGTTAAAAAAAAAAAATCTGATTTATCTGAAGTTAAAATTTCATCACACAATCCTGTTTAAAGGAGTTGGAAATGAAGTATGCTGTGGATAATGTTTGCTTATCTTTGATATAGGTACATCATGCCTGTGGCTGATAGAAGTCTTTATGACTATAGTCTCAGTAAAAAGATATTTCATAGAAGTCTGGTTATTTTAAGACTTTAAAAACACCCAAAACTACACAAACAAGAACCACATATGACTGTACTATGAAAAATCATGACAAATACAGACATGTACTCAGAAAGAGGAGATGCCTTTTCACTTGTCCCAGCGAGAAACAAAGAACTCTGCAAACAAACTGACTTAAAACAATTCCTCTGAACTATTTTTTTCCCATTTAAAAAGTGGCTCATGTGTCATTTGTTTGGTTCAGCTTTCAAGGGGATTTATGTATTTCTTTACTTTAGACGGAAATGCAAAGATGTGAAAGGATTATGTTATTGATTTGGCTGGGAGCTCCCTCTTCCCACTGTTTTGTTGCTTTTCTCATCAGCATGAGTTATCACTTTTCTGTGGAAGGTGTATTGAATTTTAAACTTACCCTGTTAGTTGAGACATAGTTACTTCCAATGATTAATCGTTATTAATGCTATAAATTTCTAATACTAATGTCATCTCTACTGCTGGAGAATTTCTCATGCTTTCGTTGAGCTTGCATCAGATAATTTCCTGTAATTTGAAGACTGAAGGAAATATTAATAAGACTTGGGGAGGAAGGGGGGTAGTGAATCCTTTGAACATCTAAGTAAACGGGCATGAAACTTTTGTAAAAGCTTAATATTTGACTCAGTATATTTTTTAAAGTATTCCTGCAAGGGAAATATAAGAGTGATGACAAAAGCTCACAGTCTGTTGATCTATTTCCCATACATTAAAATATTTCTCATGCATCTGAGCATTATAGCACCTGTGGCACTTGTTTTCTTTCCTGTTCATTCATAGTCAGCATTTTGCTGACAGCCTGGAAGCAGATGTTTTACTGTATCATGCAAGCCCACAATGCCTTTGTCAGCCCATGCTAGTTTCCTGGTACACTTGTGGATTAGCTGAAGAAAGATGAAGAAATGAAGAGCTTCCCTTGAGCATCTGGTGTTTTTCCAGGCCATGTCTCTGACAGTTACCAATAGCTGATGTTTATAAAAGCACAGGATGTATAACTCTTAAATACTGGGTTTCTTTCAAAATGAATGTCAGTCACTCTGATGAAGTTGAGGACAGGGATATTCATTAATGCCTGTGTTACTCAGCAGCCCAAGCAGTTAAAGGGGTCATAGAGCTGAGGAGATTTCAAGGGCCAGCACACAGTTTGCAGCAAGCAGCTATTGCACTCATTGATCTCATTCCTCCATTCCCCAGGGATCCAGACTCAGCACTGTCTCTGGAGAAGCTAACCTGGCTAACAGACTGCAGCAACTGCCTTTAAATTCCCATGGAGGTACAAGTAAATCTGTTTTCTCCTTCAGCAGAGGCAAAGGTGAGTTTCTTATCCCTCACTCAGAGCACAGGGAAGTTTTCTGACCCAGGTGGATATGCTCTGCCCCATCCTCATCTGCTCTGCTGAATTTGGCTCCTTGATTGAAAATATGAAAAAACCACAAACCAGTGCCATAGCAAAAAGAGACATGAAAACTCCCCCCTTTCCTGCCTTGAGTTTCTCTGGAATGACACTCCTGAGAACTGAATCAAATTTGTGGCTATTGATATGCAGATGTTACAGTCTTTCACTGCATCGGGACAAAGATGACTGCATTTCCATGTTGGTTTTGCACATAAATATGGATATTATCCCAGTGCCCCCGCTTCCACCAAAATGATAGCAGCTGATATTCAAACAGAACGGGCTGCGTGAGACAAAGCCCACAAATAAATGACGCTCATGAAACAGGCTCTTCCCTTTCCTCGTTTCTGATTTTTTTTTTTCCCCTCTGCTACACACAAAGCTCAGGCCAAACAGGATCCCTCTGGCTGTATGTGTGGGCGGCCAATCTGGTTTTCTCGCAAGGCGCCAGCTGCTGGGTTTTCATTAAGGGATGTGAGTGCCCTCACCTGGCGGGAGCAGCGCTGGGAGCCGGGCCATCCATCCCTGCCCAGCATCCTCGACAGCCCAGGGATGCTGAGAAAGGAAGGGAAGGGTCACCCACTGCCAGGGAGCACAGCTGCTAAAAGAAGATCTTTTAAACACCTCCTTTGTAATTGTATTAAAATACAAATGCGGTATATTTGATATTATGAGACTAAACGAAATGCTGTTCTGGCATTTGTCCTATTGTTGTAGACTTGAAAGCATTTAGTGCCCTTATTTTTAATCCTGTCACAAGTTTCTGTGATAATTCCCAGAATCAGAGCGAGCTAGGAAATGCTTCTACCTAGATCTGCTTAGGCTATCATACATTATAAGATATTTTGGGAAAAAAATGCAGTCTCTTGGTGTAGTTTAGGTAAGACAAAAAAAAGTACTTGAAGAATGTGAGAAAAATATTTAAATGCTTATTTTTAATTTTACCTTCCTTAACACTGTCACTTTATGTGATTTTATAATGTTAGTAATAATTTTTTTTAAAAAGCAACTTTTTGAAGTATTTTTGATCAACTCAGAAGAAAATGCTTTCACTCATATCTTTTTTTTGGAAAATTTTGGAATGGTAGAATTTCCATTTTAAAACAGATTTCATAAATCTTCACGCCCTCACTGAAACAAAAATTTTGCTCTCCATATAGGGCTAAGTCATGAATCTGGAACAGGAGCAGAGATTGAAAGGGTCAAGTGGGGTGGCAGTTAAATTTTTCATATCCATTATTCTATCAGAGAAAAGAATAAGAGTTGTAGTGAATCAGAGAAAGAATAAAATTTTGAATTTTCCTTTGGAATATGTTTGCAGATGAGCTTTCAGGGAAAGCTGAAATACAGAGCCCCTGGGACCAGGCAGACTCATAAGATGAAAAATAGGCATCAGCCACCTCAGCTGGATTCAAGAAACTACCTAGGACCGTGTTAGTCTATCAACAATTAATAGAATGTTTCAGGAACATGTTTAAAAGTTGGTCTTAAATATTTATTTAGATGGGACCATTTTCTGAGTCTTTTTGGATTCACACCTGGGTGCTGGGAGGCAGAGCCTGCAAGTGAAGGAGGTTATGAGAACAACCAGAGTTTCTCTCTCCATATGCATTCATTGAGACCTCACCCATTAATCCAATAACTAATGTTGAATTGTCTACATCAAGGTTGGTTGGGATAGTTTGGTTTATTTATACAATAAGACTGTGTGATGCAAGTAAGGGTCACATGAATCTATCTTCACGTCACTAGGAACCAGGACTATGTATCCATCGTAGAGAAATTAAACTTCTTGCAGTTACAGTGAATCCATACGTGGTTTGGCAGTCTTCCTCAGTTGAATTCAGTCTATGCATACCTTTTTCCTGAATGAAGGAGATTTCAAAGAGGAGAATGTCCCTCATCTGCCCCACCATTATCACCACAAGCCTTGACTAAGGACCTTGATATTCCTTGATGTTCTCTTAACAACTTGTCTTTCACCACTCTTTGAGTGTTTCTCATTTAATTCCTTGCACATACCCCTTAGGAAAATTCAATGTAGTCCTTCATCATGTTTCTGAATGTGTATTTTCTGTGTTACTTGTGACAGCTTGTGATGTGTTCAGCACAACAGCGTTATTATAACAGCATTCAGATTCTATAGATAATTTCTGTTAATTGTTACCTGGTTCATATCTTTGCCAATCTTAGAAGCAGCAGTGCCCACTCACCAACTTTAGTAGGAATTACTCAACTCACTATATCACTGTATGGCTCAATATCCTGATAGAAGTATAAATAATGTTACTCTGAACAACACACTACAAGTAAAATAGTGTAACAAATACAATTAGTGAATTTCAGATAAGCAGCAGCACCTGTGTTAAAGGATTTTTACCCATTACTATCCCAAAATAACACTACGCAAGTAATATCAAACGAGTTTCAGAAAGTTAACTACTCTCCATTTCATAGCCTATCAATGTAATAACTCCTTCCGGGCACAGAATTTTTTATTTTCTCCGAAGAACTAAGCCATTGCTGTCCAAAGCTATCACCACCCTCAGGCTTCCCATGTCCTCCAAACCACAAAGCGTTAGCCCTAATCCTTAATGTGAATGAGATGAAATTCAGATGCAGAACTTCAGGTTTCTTTTCAGCCCTTGAAGGTTTCCACTGCTGTGTATTCCAGTGAGACTGTGAGATCTTTTGCCCTTCCTAACCCAAGAGTGACATAGGTTTGGAAACAGCAGCTGTTCCACAAGAGAGTCAAGACTTCACCACTAGTTTAGTACAGCCAATTCATTTGGGGAAAGGGAATTCTCATGGGGGTCATTAGAAATTCTCCTCATCCTAGGTCATGTGGTCAAGGTAAAATTGTCTTTCTTCTGAAAAAGAAATCACATTTCTTTGGCCAAGGATCATGAACTTACAATGAGGGCTGCTTACATAATGGAATTAATCTTTAAAAGTTTCAGTGTGTATTTGGGTCTCTGCTGGAGACACTCCTCCATCTGACCTGAGATGCAAGACCCAGCCAGACTGCAGAAACTCACTAGTGCATTGTATCCACTGGAAAGCAGGGCTTCAGCTGGTCAGATGCCTTCTCCTGCTTTGAGAGCAGCTTTTTACTTTTCCTCTGGGTCATTCTGTTCTGCCAGAGCTCATCAGGAAGATCCAGCATAGGAAAAGAGACTCCATGCCATGTCACAGCAGAAGTGATAAGTAGGGCTGTGACTCATTTTAGTAGCTCAATTATGATTTGTTCTTAAAAGTTCTGATGTGGTCAGGATTTCCATAGTATGTTCTGTTTCTGAAGAGCTTGTGTTTATTCTGCCAATCTTTTCTGTCCTTCCTAATTCCTTTTCTGACCTGAGTAGTGCCATTCAGGAATGTCATGCAATTCCCCAAGCTCTCTATCTCTGTGGATGTCAGAATTGACATGCAGTTGCAAGTCTCAATTTCTTCAGCCTCTTACACAGACATATTGAATGTCTTTGACTTCCATCAGTACACTCATAACTACAATTTCAGGCCAAGCAAAGAATGTACTTCTCATTGGCCTCTTTCACTCCAAACAATGTTATTTTTGGTTCTTATCAAAGATCAGTCAGTTCTGTACCATTTCTAATTCAATTACTAAGATTCTGCAGCATTATTGTCTTGACCACCTAAGACAGGAGTGACAAACTCACCTTTGAGGTTATCTTCCCTGCCAATCAATAAAATCATGCTACTAAATTAAATAATGTAAACAATTTTTTTTTTTTTTTCCAGAGAAAATACATTATGTAAGACAAACCTGTCTCTCTTCCCTGGACATCTTCACATTGGAAATGGGGTAGAAAATAGAAAAAAAATCTCAGCTTATCCACAATGATGCTTGCACTGTGATGGTGCCAAGAGTTAACAGCATGAGGAACTCAGCCCTTCAAAGCCATCTCCCGTGTTGGCAGGAATGAGGAAGGAAGGGTCATAGAGGAAAAATCCTTGAGTCATATGTGAGATTGGAGATCACCTAAATGTGAGCTAAGAAAAATAGCAGCACCAGATTGGTGTAAACTACAGAAAATTAGAGGCATTAATAAGGTCAAGAGAGCTATAGCTATACCTGGTTTCCAGAGGGGAATTAAAGGGCACATTGTCAGGTGCAAGTAGAGCCAGAGTAAAAAGACTTTTGTCTCAGTTACAAAAAATCCCACCACAATCTAAAATGATGGATTTCAATTTGCACAAATGACTGTCACATTTAAAAGGTGAATGGAAAGGCTATTTTCTGCAAGTCTGTGTTGGAATGTTGATTGCACCTAGCTGATACACTGATGCACACGAAAGCCCTTGAACAAAATGTTCACAAATGGCCTGTGAGTGCTTTGGTGCAAAGAGAGGGGAAAAATAGAAGCCTTGTTTCAGAAAAAGTAGGGGTTTTTTTTGCCAGAAAGAAGAAGCAATTCCAAATACTGGCTCTTAACTTTGTTGGGAAAAAAGTCAGAGATCTTCAAACCTATGGAAGTCTCACCTGATTTTTTTTGTTGTGGGGCTGGGGTTGGTGTGGAAAGACTCAGGCATTTCAGTAGCAAGTGAGGCAGCTGAGAAAAGCTATTGCCTGTGTAAAGTCAGAGGGAGACTAAACTGAGGAGTGAAATTGGATTTGTGGTGAAAGCAAGGAACTTCAGAAAAAACTCCAAATACTATTCAGAGTCATGTGTGAAATGAATATTGTGCAATAGAATCTGCTTCTTAGACTTATACAAAGAAATTGAGTTTTGCAAATAATTGCCTTAAATAAAGTCTGGTTTTGTTTGGTTTTTTGCTTTCTTTTAGTTCTTCTTAAAAAGCACACAATCAGTTCCTGCTCATGAGAGCCACCAGAGAGCTCTGCCTCACTGTTCTCATGCAGGTAGAGAAGAGAGCAGGAGAGAACTGCTTCATTTTATATGAAGTTTAATAAACAGAACTGCGTGTTTGGGAACGATAAACTTCCCATTTTACTGTGGCTTCTTTCCAGGTTCAGCATTCTGGGGAAAGCTAATACCAGTTCTGCCAGCCCACTTTGAGATGCCTGACATGCAGTTGCTTTAGCATTTCTGCTGCTTGAGGAAAGAGCACTTTCCACTTTGGCTAAAGGAGAGCTCTCTGCTTTCCCAGAGGACTTTGAAAGACTCGATCCATTTCAGCAGAGAAGGCAAAGGAAATATTCCCCTTGACTTCAGTTAGAGTTGGGTCTAAGCCCAAACAAGGGCTGATGAATGAGCTGAATCAGCTGCAAGTGTTCTCTGCTGGTGTGATTGCCATCTTTTATGTAGAGTTGAATAGGAAAAGGGATCGTGTTTTTGTCCTCCTTTCACTACCTTCTGTATGTCTGCTTGAGAAGGCTCAAGAACAGGACATGTTTCACCCCAAATCTTAGTTCTTTGTTTCATTGCCAATCACTGCATAAGCACCAGCCACCTCTGCTTCCTTTTCTTCTGCATTGCAGGCCTCTGTGCTGCAGATCATTAATTACCTGTTCAGAGTGCACTTGCTGTGCATGTGCAGTGTACCCTGTAAAATATGTGTTCTGGCTGATAAAGAGTATAAACAGGTTTCCAGTCACATAGCTCATGCCTGTTTTTCAGTATATCCAACTAAGTTGTTCATTTACCCAAATTTTTTTATACTAGCTGATAGGATTCTTTATACTGTTGTTCTGAAGGCAAAGGGATTTTTTGAGTAGTCGCTTCTCATATATCTGATACGAAAAAAGATCAAAGGAATTACCAAGAAATTTTAAAAATACAAGCAAACTTTTTGCTAAATATAAAAGAAGTATTTGATAATATATACACATTGGTAACAAAAAAAACCACCCCAAACCAAAACCACAAGGCTTTTAAAATAAAATTCACAATATTCTCAAAAATGGCTTTTAAAATAAATCACTATATCCTGTTGTGCTTTCTCTTTTATTCAACACAAGAAAGTTGTAAGTGACTTTAAAAAAAAAGGAGAAGCAGAGAAACTGGCATTTTTTCCACACAGCTCTAAATGCCCATGGGCAATTGTTGTTTTCCAATTCTGGGTTCTGGTGAGAAGTGGTTCCATTTCCAGAGCATAATCTAATTTTGTTTCCTTAAATGCATATTGTACCAACATCTGAATGGAGATGGAGATAATGAACTAGATTCCGTGGTTGTAAATCCTGATCAAAGTCCCTCAGCAGTTCAAGTGGTCATTTGGACAATGCATTCTCTGAAATTCATTTGCTTTAGAAAAGTGGCTTGGGAGATAATAATCACCTTTAGCTGAAAGAAAGCAAGTGTTGGTGCAAAACCAGTGTAAAGCTGCCAGGTAGGGACAATTGCTTTGTCCACATGGGCCTTTCTGCATGTAGAGAACCTTTGATAATTGAGATAGAACTTCTCAAATGTACATCCTTTGGGAAATTAAATCAGTCAGGAGTTCATTTAACAAATTCTGGGTTGTCTAACAGTCAGCAAAGAGAGAGGTTTTAAATTATCACCAGTCTGTTAGATGCATGTGTGTATATTCTGATATTTGATTGCTTTTTGACAATTTGAATTGCTGAGTTGCCTTTGTTGGTCTTCCAGGGTACCCATTTTATAAATTATGGTTGAAAATGTAGTTGATCTTGTCTTATATCTAATTGTCTTATATAAGATAATTACTCACTGCTCTTTCTTCTACATGTGTTCCCAGGCACTTGGCAATCTTGTGAGTTTCTAACTTGGAGCTGTCTCTCCCTGACTCTGATACTTCATTGGGAATCAATGGAATATTTTCCCCTTTGCTGGAGGTAAAGACACAGCTAGAGTGCATCTTTATTCTGTGCCACTTAGTCTTCCATCTGTTTTCCAAATCTCACCAGACATTTCATGACTGTGTTATGTCAATGTAACAACAAATTGTCATAGGGACTCAGCTGGCACTGGCATAAGCAGAGTCATTTGATTCTCCTCCCAGCTGCAAGATGACTCCAAGCCAACAGAAGGCAGGCAATAGGAGTAGCAGGTACTGCCCTTTTTTTGTACTAGGCCAATGTCAAATCCCTATTAGCTCACTGTAAAATCAATTTAATTATCTGTTAGATGTTTTGGAAGCAAGCTTGTGAGCTGGAATTAAGTACTTTGGGATATATATTTATTTTCTTTTGCATTTTGAAATCCTAAATTATCAAATTTGTCATTTTTCCTCTAATTTTCCTTGTTCTTCCTTTCCTCCGGAATTTTGTGAAATATCTGATAGTAAATGTTGGGGTCTGGGGGAAGTGTGCATTTATTCCTGTATGATCCTTTCCAAAATCATCAGTTCACATTTCTTGTTCAAACACACATGGGCGTCTGCACTGTACTGGTGGCAGAACAGAGTAATTTCTGTGAGAATAGTTACCACTAAGAGAAAGTGTAAAGTACATTCAGGAACCTGTTAGCTGTAGTAAAAATTGAAACTCCAAGATGATGACATGCCCTTGGTCTGCACTGTGTGGGCAATGATGGATCCAGCCCAAAAAGCCATCCAGCAGATTTACTCCTCTTGAAAAAATCCCTCCATACTCTGAGTCTCAGCTTCTTTCCAAAAAACCTGTGACAGACAAAACACTTATTTTCAAGCAAATAATTAATAAAATAAAATAAAATAAAGTAAAAAAACTGATGACCAGTTTCTAACATGAAAAACATTATTTTAAATGCAAATTTATTCATAGAATGAGAGACTACCAGATTGGAAGGAACCACAGAGATCATCTGGTCCATCCTTTCTTGGCAAAAGCATGCTCTGGACAAGATAGCCCAGCACTCTGTCCAGCTGAATCCCAGAAGTGTCCAACACTGCAGAATCACTTACCTGGGGATTAATCCAATGGCTGATTTTCCTCATAGTGAAAAATTTTCCTCTTATTTCAAATCAGAATCCCCCCCAGAGCAGCTTTTACCCATTACACCTCAGCCTTGTCCATGTGACTCCTGGCAGAAAGGGAGTTTCAGTCTTGTTTTTAGCCCCTCTTTAAATGCTGCAACATAGTGATAAGGTCTCCCTTAAGCCTTCTTTCTTCAAGGGTGAGCAAACCTGGTTCTCTCAGCCTTTTATCATATGACAGCTTCCCAGTCCTTTGATCATCTTTGTGAACCTTCTTTAAGCCCTCTCCAGCCTGTCCACATCTTTTTTTGTTTTTTTTGCATAGCAGAGACCAAAACAGTACCCAGTATTTTAGTTTATTCATCTTAGTGGATTGATTAGCTCTGATATTTTCTGTTTGAAAACGAATTGCTTTTAATATACATTGTTGTAATTTTCAAACTTTTAGTGACCCATCAGGCACATTTGAGGAAGAGTATTTATGATCAGAAAAAAACACAGCAAAGATGGCCAAGGATGATGACCATAGTTGGCTGCCTGGTCAGGGATGTCTTGGAGCAGGAGAGAAGGAGATGCCTCCATGGACACACAAGCACCAAAGCTAGAAGAGGCTCAAAGAGGGTAGGGGAGAGATCTTGTTCATATCTCTCTGTATGACTGACAATTTTTATGTGGATAGTCTAAGATGTTGCTGTTCAACTTCTGTCCTAAACCAGCCTATGTGATTCCATCCAGCACGGCAGCTTCTCTCCCAGGAGTGTGGGAAGGCAGTGTGGAAATGGATGTAAGTCACTTGTAGATACATCATCTGTAATGTGGGACGATTAGAACAGTCACTGCTATTTGTCATGTGTTTGCAGATCCCTTGGAAAGGCTGAAGCTTACACTCAAATATTTGGATGTTGATGACCTGGATGATTAAACATAGAGAAACATTAGAATTAATTAGATACTGTATACATCCCCTCATATTGGCTGGTGTACTGTCTCCTGCTGGGGTTTCACAGCTTGGCAGTTGATCCATTACTGCAGCAGAGTGTATTCAAAGAGACATTTGTTCTAAAAAGACCTCAGAATGAGAACAATTTACACAAACGTGCTACGTTGCATAATGATAATGGACCAGATTGAAGTCCTCACTGCTCAGTTTTTCACTGGAGTCATGCAGTTGGTGATGGATTTCATGGCACAGCTCGCATGAGTAATTGCTCAGCACTGTGAGTAAGGGATCTGCAATATGTCATTCTATTATTATTTATCTAATTATAACCTTTGTTAGCTCAATGCACAGATTTGCAGTAGAACATGACCACACTCACCTGAAAGTTGTACAGATTTGACACAAAGCAATGATATATGCTTTCTGTCCAGGAAAGTGTGTGACCTAGAAAGAGGTGTGATAACAAGGGGAAAAGAAGAAAAAAATGAGGAAAAAAATAGAGAAAGAGAGAAATTAGATAAGTTTAATCAAAATCAAATACATACATAGGTAGGGTTAGGAGGAGGGCATGTAGTGCATTTTTCTGAATCTTATAATTCAGAAATAGCTATGAACTTGGAGAGATGACTTAGAATATCTTTATATAACTTAATTAATCTTATGATTACTAACTTTTAATAAAAATGGCACAAGTACCATTGGCCTGATCAATGTAATTTTTTTTCATAAACTGTCCGAAATCCCTTTTATTTCTAGGACTATTCTAGGACTTGGGTCTTCATGGATGAATGAAAATTGATCCTGGCAAATTTTAGAAATGTTTACTTAGAAAGTTCTAGGACTTCCTTCATAAGTATTTTTGTCTTGTGGGGTTTTTTTATTTTTATTTGGTTTTTCTTTGTTTTGGTTTTTTTTTTGGTTGGTTGGGGTTTTTTTTGTTTTGTTTGTTTGTTTGTTTTGATTTGTTTTGTTGTTTGTTTGGTTTTGGGGTTTTTTTGTTTATTTTTTTGCATTTGCTGTTAACACAGAAATCAGAATCAATCAAATTTCAAGTAGTGGTGCTAATTATTGTCTGTAGTAAGCTTTTTCACTTGCTTCAAGGTTTGCTGCCATTCAGGTGTTAGATAGTTCTAAATGATGTTTAAATGCTTCTGGACAGTTTAAATGGCTTGGAAAAAAATTAAGCTGAAATAATCGTAAGGTTAATAAAAATACCAAGTTTGTACTCCGTAGTGTAAAAAAAAACCTTACTTCTTTTCTGCAAATTACATTAAATTAGGTAGGTGTTTGTTCTATGTTTTTTCTTCTGAAATTCCATCCAAATTTCACTTGCTTTTAGGACTTTTTAAAAGTGCAGTTCAGATGTAATCTGCAGCTGATTTGAACTGCAGTTTACTGAGCAAACTGAGGTTAGGGAGTGAGAAATGAGGACCATGAAATAGCTAAACCACAAGGCTGCAAAAAAAGATAATTTGAGAAGAGAGGGGAGAAAGGGGAATCAGCAGGGAAAATTGAGTCTTGTAAGAGAGCACGCTTCAATCAAGTGCATGGAAATGAACTGGGAATCATCATTTCTCTGCTGTCACAAATATCTGTGAAAAAGCCAGTAAAGTGTCCGCTCCTCCCCAGCACTGATTCAGACTGAGAATGACAAGCTAAGATTGCTATCCATTATTCCATTAGCTGAAATTACTGTAATCTCCCTAGCGGAGCCAAAGGTTCGAAACCTTCTGCCGAGTCACGCCTCTGTCAGTGCAGCCCTGGGTGATGGCACCTGGGGGCCTGGCTTTTAGAGGCCAGGGAGTGAAATGAAAAGATGAACTTGAAATGACTTTGCTGAAGATAGAAAATGTGTGTATGCTCTTGTTAAGAACTCCAGCACGAAAGTTTCTTTGAGTATCTTTCTTTTGGCACCTTCTCCGCCTACACAGAGCTCCAGAGGCAGAGGTGTAGGCTGGAAGCAGCCAGCAGAATCGACAGTGCTCATTTTGGGAGCAACTGCTCAATATTTCAATTATTTCTCTGCTGTTCAGTGCAAGAACAGACTTTTTTTGATAGCCAGGTGCTTCTGTTCACTGACTCCCTATCCCTGCCCCAGGACAGATGGATCACCTGAGTGGAGGGGCTGTGCTTGCCCCATTCAGAGAGCAGCTTGTAGTCGTTTACTGCATGGTGTTCAAAAGTCTTTAGCACCACAACTGATTTCTCATGGATTTGTTTTTTCTTTTTCAAATCATGACCTTTGTTGTAGTATGTGAGCGCATACAAGCCATAACTATTTATTTTTACTGAGTGTGAAATCAAGAATTGCTGTTTATTTGTGTATCCACAGCATGGATTTCCAGAAAATGAAACCATTGATATGCTGAAAGAACAGTTCCCAGATTCCAGAAGCAGTGAGGACTATTCAGCTTTCCCATTTAACATACATATGTATGTTAAATATCCATGAACACACATGCTAGTGCCCACTTTTGAGACTCTCAGTGTAAAGGACATACATTCCACCACATGAGGTCATAAGGACAGATACTTCAAGACAGTATTTCAATCCCATAATCTTGAAAAGACCCTTACTCTGGCTGGAATCCCCCCTGTTACTGGTGTCCAACCTAAACCTCCTTTCCAGGTGCCAAAACCAAAACCTAAAAACTCACCAAAAGGGAAAATCCCAATGAGTCATATGTGTCAATTTTAGATTGCATTTCTCTAATATGCATAATAAATAATGTGATTTAGAGATTGCCTTAACTAAGCATATTATTGTGCTTTAACATTAATCACTAATACTGTACTTCTGGTCCAAACACTGGAGCACTCCAATTGCTTCTAAGTTTAATGGCAGAGGGAAAGTGTACATTACATACAATTGCTGTTCACTTGATTTCTGTATTAATGTTTGAGTCTTCTGAAAAATGAAACGAGTGTGAAGATGCTGGAAAATGCACCATAAATTAAAATTGCAAAATGTCACAGCTTATTTAATCTTACACGTTGAAAAGCAGAATGAATATTTAATTAGTTCCACATAAGCAGTGTTTGTTTAGAGAAAATCTTTAACCTTGATAAATTATTGAAGAAATTTCATTAACCCTTTGACACGAACGGGCCAGCTGTCACGCTGAAAGTTACAATGAAATGATTTGCACACGTTGGAAGTATTTTCAGACACTTTCTGCAAATTATACTTAAATAGATTTTTCTATATTTAGGAAACCTCTAGACTTCTTTGACACACTGCCCCAGAACTCTGAAAGATTTACTGATGAGAATGATTCACTGGACATTGTTATCTTCCTGTACTGTTCTGTGCAGGCACTTTAGAGAATGCCAGATTTGAAGTGTAGATGTTCAGACAGCTGAGAAACATGATTCCTGATTACAGTACACATATTTTCAAACTTAAATAGGTTAGCAGTTATGTCTTGAATAATTTATCAGAAGAGAGATTTTCTCTGCACAAACAAGGTGTTGGAAAACACATATCACTGCTTCATTATTCAGCCACATTATTCAGTTCTCCAAAAGAGTTAAAAGAGTTGTTCTTGTGCTAGGCAGTATGGCTGTTGTTACCAGCTTTTGCAGCCACACAGCCCAGACACTGAACATGGAGTCCAGCACAGGAAGGACATGGGCTTGTTGGAGTGAAGTTAAAGGAGGCCACAAAGATGATTAGAAGGATGAAGCACCTCTGCTATGATGACAGGCTGCAAGGATTGGGTTTGTTCAATCTGGAGAAGAAAGGCTTTGGGGTGACCTAATTGCAGCCTTCCAGTACCTGAAGGGCGCCAACAAGAAGGATGCAGAAACTTTTTGCAAGGGCATCAAGTGACAGGACAAGGTGGGAATGACTTCAAACTGAAAAAGTGTAGGTTTATATTAGGTATGAGGAAGAAATTCATTACTGTGAGGGTGGTGAGGCCCTGGCACAGGTTGCCCACAGAAGCTGTGGATGCCCCATCCCTGGAAGTGTTCCAGGCCAGGCTGGATGGGGCTTTCAGCAACCTGGTCTAGTGGGAGGTGACCCTGCCCATGGCTAATTCTTGTCTTAATCTTAAGTTTCCCATCCTTCACTCAGTTTTCCAGTAAGTGATCCACAATTTGGTGATGGGGTGTTTTTCAGATAAAAATTTATATCTGAAGAATTTGTGAAACATATTGACTTCATATCAAAATACAATTACATTTGTTCTCTCACTGAGGAAAATTAAATTACAGAGCTGATGTTCCAGGAACTCTACTTTTTGTGCAAATAAAAATCCTGAAGTCTTAGGGTCAGAGTGAAATTCAGAGCTGGATATTCATCTGGGGCAAACTTTGCATTCATTTTCAGTACGTGAAGATTAGACACGCAAGGTTTTTTTAGACTTAATTAATCATCTGGCTGTGGAGTTTTAATCTATATTTCAAGACGATACAAACCAAAAAGGCTCATGGTAAAAATGTAAATGTAGCAGCAGACCCTGAAGCACTGCATAATCATGAATCAGGATAACTTGCAACGAATCTATAATTCATATTGTAGGTGATCATCATTCATTATGGTTTGTTTTTTTTAAGAGACTTACTGTATACTTCAGGGTTTGTCAGCACTTATAACATCATTTCTGAGGGCTTGTTAATTATTTCCAGAGGCATCATATCAAAAACTAGCAGCAGACCTCCTTAAAGACAACTTATGTGGTGGTTGATTACCTGGTTCCCAATTGCCAGTGGAAGTATCACACATTTAAAGTTTAGATGTAATTGTCTATGCATTCTCTGTGTACCATTTTTCACAAAATCACCTGTTAACTTACAATTGCGTAAGCTGAGAGTGATTTCAGTCAAGGCGTTTTAATGGCATTTTTGTGAAATTATCCTTTGTATAGTTAAGTAAAATGCTCTCTTTTTTTTTTTTTTTTTTTTTTTTTTGTACCTTTCGTTTTTGAGCAAAATACTTTCTATTTTTCAGAAAGACCTTATCCACAAACTTTGTGTTGGACAAGCAAAAGACACAGGACCAATGTTCAGGGTAAGTTTTGAATTTCTGTTTTAACAGAAAACCCAACAAAGCCATGAAATCAGAATTCTGCATCTGGGTTTTGGGGTATTCCAAATCTAGGTCAAAGTACTCCATCTCTAGCCTGATTCAAATGATTTCAGGAGCATCCTCTTATGCTAAAGCTAATGTCAGTCTTCTGTACATGATTTTTTTGCATTGCCTTTGCAATCATCTGTGGCAGCACAAGGGGGTTACCTCTGTTTTTGCTTTAAGTGCACAGACATAATCCTCCTGAAAAATTTGCAATTTTTCACTACTGCAAGCACTTAGCACAGCCCCCTTGAAATCAAGGTAACAACTTGTGGTATGGCAGATTCTATTTAAAGAATATACACTGGGACAACATCTGTGATTGATTTCAGTCTGAATCTGGGAAAAAAAGACCTTCAGAAATAGTAAAAAGTTCCCAGGGTGCAGAAGTTATAATGCTAATAGACATAACTGGAACAAAGGCTATTAGTTTGAAAGCAGTTTGGAAATGGATGCTCTACCCAGCCACAATAATTAAGGTAATAATGACACATCAGTTCAAAATAAATTCCAAATGCTTTACCCACACCAAGTAGAATTGATCACTGCTTGTTTTTCTTTTGCAAATGTGCAAGGTCGGAAATAATTACAGGAGCCTAATCCAAAACTTGTGTTTCTCTATTGACCTGATCCATAATTATTTTCTGTATTTTTATTTCTTCACTCTATATTACCGAAATACAATTGTATTTTAAGCTTAACTAAATATTAAGGCATGATGCAGCTGATGGCCTTGAGACAGAGGCTCTGAGAGCAGTAAGGAGAAGGAAGAGATGAAGGCATTAGGATCTTTTGTTAACTGGTAGTACTGGGAGAACAGGTCTGAGAGAGGGGAGAAAGGATCAGCTTAAATTCAGTCCTTCAAAGAGAGATCTCAGGGCACTGAAGGAGGCAAACAGGCAGATGGACAGATAAACAGATAGGTGCAGGGTGCCTTCTTCCCATCTGTCCATACCTGTGGGTAGTTCTCCCTAGAAGGAAAGTGTCCAACTCTGTTGTACAAATATTATGCATATTTTTTGTGTAGTTTCAATTAGAGTGATATACCTGGGGGATTTTTTTCCTCCTAGGCCAAAGCTATACCTCATACCTAAGCACAATTTCAGCCAAATTTTAGTACTACTTCAAATCACCATTTTTTTGCATTCCCTGTCTTCTTGCTTTTTCTGGACTTTTCAGTGTAGATAGAAGAAAGTAGTGCAAAGCACATGTGCATATATATTTATTTATATGACTATCCATATATATTTAAGATAGCAAATAATGGAAGCAAATTTCATTCTAAGTGAACAAGCTGACTCGACTGCCTAAAAAGTGAAAAAAAATTGACAGTTTGAAAGAGAAGCTCTTCTCTATGTATTACTTTCCTATGGATTGCAGGAAAATCACACTTTCTGGAAGCAATCTTGGGGACAAGGTGGGAGGGGGAATTGCCAATGAGCCCCAGTTGTCAGGATTCTGTAATCAGCTGTAATGGTGCTCTGAAAATTCATCTAGCAAAAGTTATCTTAAGCAGTCTCAGAAACTCCTTCCTTTCCAATTGTACTTCCTTGCTGACAGTGAGAGGAATAGTTTTGTGCAGTATCCCTAAAATTGAACATGTCTAATGGTAAGGTACAGTTTCCAGTGTCTTATGGCTTTGTTAGATGTTACCCATTGGGGCTAAAAATTTTACATGTTTTGCTGCCACAAAAAAGAGGTCCAACTTGATGGAACCTACAGCTCTGCCTAATTTCAGCCACTCACCACCAATGCTTGCAAGGCAAGGCAAGGCTTACATCTTGCTTCTTAAAGGAAAATATCTTCTATTAGCAAAGCAGGGTCCTCATCTCTACCTGGCAAAGAAGTACAGCAGCTGTCAGTTGTTACTGTTGGTCAAATGCATGTCAATAGCAGAAATAATTTAAACTATATCAGTTGTAAAATAGTTTCCTATTGACCATCACAACCATATTTGCCTCATTACAAAGGCTTTTAGTAAGTTGTAACTCTAACAGCCAGCCCACATTCAGCAGCACTGCAGGGAGCTCTTCATCCTGTGGCAAGGAATTTGCTGCTTGCTGCTGAGCACAAGAAGTAATGACACTATCCAACCCCAGGAAGGGTCACCCATTGCCACAGAGAGAAAGCTGAACAGCTGCTAAATGAGGATTTTCTGAATCGTAAAGAAGTAGTGGCCAAAACTTTCAGGTGAGTTGAGCTGTGAGTTGAGAGACAGGTAAAGGGCCTCTGGAGACACAGAGATAAGGTCTGCTCTGATAAGAGGCATCTTATTGCCACCAGGAAACAATCCTAGTCTTGCTTTCTGGCTGATTTCAGTTCCTGCCCTAGGTCTGTGAGTATTCTGGTGTGCTGGCTTTGGCTGGGGCAGAGTTAACTTTCTTTCCAATGATTGTTATGGAGCTTTATTTTGGATTTGTGCTGAATACAAGGTTGGTAATAAAGATGTTTTTGTTATTGATTAGCAGACCTTACACAGAGCCAAGGCCTTTTCTCCTTCCTCTACTGCCATGCAGGGAAGTTGGAGGTACATGGAGGGTTGGGAGGGGACACAGCCAGGACAGGTGACCCCAAATGACCAAGGGGATATTCCAGACCACAAGACATCACGTGCAGTACATAAAGCAGAGGGAAGAAGGAGGGAGGGGGGACATTTGGAGTGGTGTTTGTCTTCCCAAGTCATCATCATGTGTGATGGACCACTGCTGTCCAGGAGGTGGCTGAACACCTTCCTGCCCATGGGAAGAAGTGAATTAATTCTTTGTGCTTTGCTTAGAGCTGTAGTGTGTTAGCAGATTTGTCTGGGTGCTTTTGGCTGCATTATTTTAAATAGAGTGTACATGTAAAAGAAAGTGGTTGAGATGCAGGGTCGTGGACATGTGTGTGGTAAGGAGGTGCTGTTTGTCTAAAAAGAGTTGGCTGACATCAGGTTTTTAGCAGGCAGGAGCCCCAGCTGGATGTAGAGGTTGTCTGTGTTGTAAATGGTCTGGAGGCTTCCTGTGGCATTTGGGGTGGGGCAAACCCACAAGTCAGAGTGCTTTGGGGAATACCCACACAACCCCTGTGTGTGGCCAGAAAGGTGGTTTTGAGAGTGCCAGGAGAGTTGCAATAATGTGACTGTGGGAACCACCCTAAAATGGGGGAGGTCCCAACAGTTAGCAGTGCTTAAACACCTGTGAGTTTAAAAAAAAATTACTCTGTCAGGAACAATTTGAATTGTGTGGCCTTGAGGGCTTATTTATAGCACATTTTGTACTACAGAAGTTGTACCAACTCAAAGCTTGTTAATTAAAAAATGCCCCTCCTATTGACTAAGCGAGCTGGTGATTGCAAAGTAATTTTTCTGTAAGATGCCTGAGTAAGGCTATGCCATAAAAGCATGTACTTGAGCAGCCAAAATGCATTTTTTAGTCCAGCTTTTAGGTTTTGAGTGTCTGATTTAAGCTGCTGAATGCTTATATAGTATTGATTTTAGCAGATATATTTATGCATTTAGCCTTTTGAATTGAGCTGAGATTTTGGTCATCCTCACTGCAAAACACAAGTTTCTTCGGAATAACTGTCAAAAATAGCTATTCTCAATAATCACTTCTAAGAGTTTTATCAGAAATTTGCTCAGTGCCTTGCTGCAAAGTGACTTAGACACTTTAGATCTGACCAGAATATTAATTTGGACTTGAATATCAAAGCACAGAAAGGACAATACATTCAGACTACTTAGGGCTCCTTTTTTGTTTTTTTAATATTTCCATAGCTGTAGAAATGTTGGGGTTTTTTTGTGTGCCAGTTGTAAGAACAGACTCTTGGCTCCTCCATCTGGTTACTAACTACTATAGTGAAGTGGCTTGCTGAAAGCTGCTCAAAAGGCAAAATATACTGTTGGGCAGCTTGTTGTGTTTTCTTTAATTTTTTTCCACCCTGATTGTCTTTATGCATGACACAGAGCTGTGTCTTACATATTTCATCCATTTTCATAAGGACTATACTTTGAAATAATGTACTTATCTGATTATATATATATATGTATCCTCTTGCCAGGCTGACCTATCATTCAGGAAGTATTCTGGTTTTATTCAAAACCTTATCAAGAGGACATGCACTAATTTTCGAAGACTTAGTAACGAAAGCAGTGGGAGAAGCTGACACTGTTTATTATCTTGTGAAGATATTCAAACCCATCTTATATAATCATAAAACAGCCCTCCCAAGAGCACTCTTGAGAGATTAATATGGAAGTTATGGTGCCTCGGGATAATAATATGTATTTTCAGTAACTGTCTTTGGAAGACTTCCTGTTAACAAGAAAGACAATTTTTGGGTTTTTTTACTTCATGTTTAAATTATACGAGAGGCATGAATACAGACTAGTATAAATAAAAAATGCTCATATTTAGGCCATTGCTGTGTGACTGAATGCCCACATGGTCCTGAACCCACTTAAGAAAAAAGCCTGCAGGCTGTTCTCCAATCCACTGTCATCCTTTGTCTTTCTCTGTGATTTTTGTAGTTTATCAAATCTCTTGGGTCTTATTACTCAACATGCAGGTGCAAACATGCAGTAAACATTCCAGCTGCCTATACTTAATCATAACTTACAGTGCTAGACAATTGCCTTGCAAAAACCAAAAACCAAACTGAAAACACTCCCCCCACCCCAAAAAAAGAGAAATGGCTCATAAAATTTTCACGATTTATGAAATCAATCTAATAAAGACTTGAAGGACAGGTTATTAATATTCTGTGCTAGCCATTTCATTCTATGAGGCATTGATTCAATAAGCTTTAGTATATAATTAAAACTTGCAAGTTCAGAGGTAGTGGTAAAATCTGCTGTCTGCCGAACTACAATAAAAGTCATAATTACATTTAAGTAGTTTGGAATGACAGCTATTCTTGTCCTAGAAATAAGATCAGTGAGAAATGTTTCTGTGCCAGAAGTCCTGCTGTAACAGAGTCACAGTGGTCTTCCACTGCTCCACAGGTGCTGAAGTAGGACACAGTGACCTAGGGTAGAACCTTTGTTCTAAAGCCATTGCTGTCTGAAATACCAGGGGAGCTGGCTGACTCCATGGACCCCAAGGTTTGCTGTCTCTGGGCAGCTCGTTTCATCCTCTCATCCTGACAAGGATGAGAGAAAATGCTGCTCCAGATCCAAACTGAAAGGCCTCTGCAACCAAGGCTGAAAGGCTGAAGTCTGTTAGCTTTCATCAGGATCAGAGTGCTGACAAAGTGGCACACGAGTGCCACATGTACCTGACATCAGCACAGATCTTTGTTCCTTTTTGTGGAGCCTGAGCTGGCTATTGAACTCATTCCCACAAAATTGGAGATTAATGTGTAAAGTGTGGTGGCAGAACACATACTGTCACTTATTGACCTGACCTGTCACCTTCTCACAGTAAAAAATCTTAATAAAAGGTGTTATTCAGTTTTATCTGTAAGAATTTAGGCTTTATCTAAAAAAAAAAAAAATAGTGCTATGGCAGATGGTATCCCTCTTATTTTAGAATCACATACTTTATTAATAATTTGTTAACAATATGGCTGAGAGTCTGCTGTTTCATAGAATAAATTCCAGTCGATTTACTTATACTCTTTGAATTATTTTGTTCTCAAAATTGACTTTCTGGATGCATATTGCTTTAACCTAGACAATTCAATTTTCATGGTGTTTTTTAGGAGGTGGGATGAAGCACAAATCAGGCCCAAGGAGGGTTATGAGGAATGTAGTTCATGAAGGAGTCATTGGACTGAAAATAAAGACTTTTTCAATGTTTAAGAAAACAAAGTTTTCCACATATGTTTTCCATTTTTTTTTTTTTTTCTTTTTTTTTTCCCCTAAGGAGAGACTATGACAGAAGGAGCTTGAGCCCAAATACTGAACCCGCTATTTCCAGGGAAGGATTTTCTCAGATGTTGCAGCTGGCTGCTCTGTTTTTGGCAGGCCAGGTGATGTGTGAGGGTGGGATACTCAGTAATGTTGCACACACTGAGAACCTGACAAGGAGCAGGATGCCTGGTGGGTTTTCAGACCCAGCAGCTGTGTTGGACACACTTCATGTCCTTTTCTAACAAGCACTACTGCTGTGTTTCTTAAAGCAGCTGTGCCAAGAAGTCTTTTAGCATATGCAAGCAGCACCCTTATTTTTATTCATGCCCAAATCAAGCTCCTGCTAACAGTAATTTTTTTAACAGTAACTGCTCACATCCTTCAGGGTTGTGGCAGCCTGTGGCCTTAGTTTCTAGTTCCTTGGGCATACTTTTTGAATACACAGTCATTTACCACTTCAAAGTATCTTTGGATAAGCTTTCATAAACCACCTGTCATCCTCATCTTGTAAGTGGTCTTTTCCTCTCACTGGGACACTCTACCTCACTTTGTGCATTCAGTCAACCTTTTCATATTTTTGGACTCTGTTTTCACCTAGAGGAGTTGGAGTCAATTCTTCATTTATTTTTAAAATTAATATACATGTTAATGTACAAAAATCATATAACAGAATCTGGCCCATGGAAGACACCCCATAATGCTTAAACAGATTTTTTTTTTAGAAAGGGAAGAGCAATTTATCTCAAAAGTTTTATGTAGGCATCTGGTCAGTGACACAGTACTTGGGAGTGCTTTTTTTTGGGATCTGCCTGACATTTCATTCAGCTTGTGCCTTTTTTCTCTTCTTCCCTTTACTATTTCTGGAATACACCCACAACTCCACCTCCCACTGACTGGCCCCAGCATTTGAGTTCACCGGCCTGATCTGTGTTGTGTGCTGTTCCTCATGTTCCATTTAACCATATAAATAAATAAGTATATGGGGTTGAGGGTTTTTTGGTATCAAGTGCAACATCAACTATGCAAATCACAGAAAAAATATTCACCATTAGAAAAGTGACACATATGAAGAAACAATATCAAAACACCATAACAGGATTTCTAACACCATTATGTTTAATACCTAAATAACACAACGAAATGGCATGTGAAAGAAACACAAAATCCCTACCTCCTCCCCAGCCCCAAATCCCCTTCCTCTCAAATCCAACAGTTCTTTGATATTTCTTTATTTCCCAGCCTGGGAAAACAGCATCTTCTTTAGCACCTCTTCTTCCTTTTTTCCTGTTAATCTTACCTCTGTGCTTTCTTTGAGAGTACAATTCAGAGGAATCCCTGTCCTTTATAAATTTTTGTCTGCTGAAGGTGATTTTTTCCTATTTGTTTTAAAGCACAGCTGGGAGAATTAATTCTAATGTAATCACCCTACCCAAGTTGGTATATGCTAGCACCTTACTGGAATGGATGATGAATAAGCAGAAAAGATTATTTAATATTAATGCATCTTATCGTCTTAATATTGAGCTTACGGAAATAATATATAGAACTAAAATATTTTATAGTCAAAGTAGAAAACAGACTAGAGAGATCTGAATATATACAAATTATATTATATATGACCCTGTACTGATACTGACCTATTTGATCACTGAATAAGTGAAATTACACTTAGTGTGATTTTTACTTTCATTTCTAGTATTTTGCCGTGTTTTTATTTTCTCTAATTGGAATGTTAGACTACTTAATTTATATTTAAAGTTTTAGAGCTACAATTTGAAGTTCAAAGTCTTTATATATGTCCTCTTGGTAATATTAATAAGTGAACTGACTTTGGAGAATTTTGCATTGTAATATGGAAATAATTTTGTGGGTTCTTTGTGGAAAATTCATTATCTAGAAATTATATATCCCTAGTGTTTCTATGGAAACACTTTCACCTTATGCTAATGAAATACAAATTATAGGAAAATAAAATCTTTAATAGAAGAGTACTAGAAAAATATTTTTTTGCAGACTGTAAAATTTTAATGCAGATATACCTCCAGTCTCTCAAAACAACTACCAGTCCAAATCCAGAAATGGGTCAGGTTCATCCTGTTCAATGCTGAATTCCAGAAGCTGGATGGGTTACCATGAGGGTAAACCAAATATGCTGTTTACTGGCAATGATGTCTCAAAAGGTTGGGGTTTTTTGTTTGTTTGATTTTTTAACCTGTGTCTAGGCATCTGGACTCAGCAAGCACCCTATGCATGTTCCCTATTTCAAATAATGTGGTTTGGGTTTTTTGCCCTATATGACACAATGTAGATAGCATTTATCCACTGTGACAGTTTTATTCTTCCCAGCACTGTGGAGCAGGCGGTAAAAGCTGGTAGGACTACTCTTGTAATAAAGAAATGTTTGCTTTATTCCCAGTTTTACCACAGCAGTAAAGCTTCAATCCATTTTCTTACAATGGATGACAAAATTCCTTCTGCCATTTGTGTCCATTGCACCACCTCTTTCAGGATCTCTGGGTTTTTTTTGGTCTAGACCCACTGGAGGGTGAGTGTGGAGTGAGGCTCTGAAATGCCTGGTGGGCAGAAACAGCAACATCCTGCTGTTCTTTATTCACTGCAGTGAATGAAGCCCACAATGTGTTCACCTGTGCTCCCAAGCAGAAGCTGCTGCTTGTGTTCTGTGCTGTGGGTCTGGTGTTGGGGCAGTTGGGATCCACCTCTGCTGGGCAGAGGCTGTCCCAGCCAGTCCTGGCTAAGGAGACACTCCAGTCACAAATATTTGCAGCCCAGTGGCCCAAGTGTCCTAAAAAACCTTTCCCAAAATATTCTTGGTCCTGATGGCAAGGGGGGCGGGGTGGTGGTGAAGGTCTGTTGATGGCGTTTTTTGGAATTGATGGCTGACTTTTGTAAAGAAAATGTTTCGTTTAAAAAGTGTTTTTATTTTGGCTAATCCTTCCTCTTATCACAACACAAAAACCCCACATTGATCAGAATCTTAATCTATTTTTGTAGACATGCTGTCTCTGACTCTAATTAGAGTAAGAATTTGCTCAGATTTTATTAGCCTTGCTTTTGTTCATGTGACTGGTTTTATCAGGCTTGAGTCCTTTGCAGTCACATAGGTAAGAAGAAAATATGATCTGTAGCTTATTTAACTATTGCTCCATTACACTGTTCTTTTTATCTACAAGGGGACAAGGAAATTTGCCCTAAAAAATATGAAACAAACAGTCATTGGTAGCCTCAGAGAGTTGCCTTTGTTGATAACAGTATTGAGCCAGAAATTTTCTGCCAATTCAGCCCCCTGCTGCCACCCACAGCCAGCTGTGTTTAGGAGTTCTTCAGCTGACAATAATCAGAAAGGAGGTGAAGGAATTTTTTTTGTTAGGAACACAAAGAAGTTGTGAAAAATCAAAGTGGAAATGGATTCAGAAGAAATATCCAAATTATATAAAAAAATAAATCTAAAACTAATAAAGCATTGGGTTATGGTGTCTGGTTTTTTTCCAGATTTAGAGTAGTGGCAACAGCAGTTGTGTTTCTCCCGATCTTCTCTGTGTGCTGTAGGCTGCAGAGTACTTAGGCTGAGAGTTTAAATCACTGGAAAATAGATTTTAGTGATTGCTTGGGGTGTTGGATAAAGCAGCTGCTGAAAGCAAAATGTTCCTGGTGCTGTGTGTGTTCACTGATCTTTCTGGGCCACCAGTGAGGCCTTTCAGTCCCGTTCCAGCTGAAAGGGAGCTGTGATGAAGTGCTGCACACTCAAGGACAAGCTGCTGTCCCTGAAGTGCCTTTTGCAGGGATCAAAATAGATGGATTAAGTTGAAATGGATTTATCTCTATATTCACAACTATGGAACATTACAGCAAATGATTGGTGACACACCCTACCCCAAAACAACTTGATGGGTCACAGGATTGAAGCTAACTTGTGTGTAGAGTAAGATTCTTTAACATTGTGGAATAGGGGAAGCATTTGTCTTCACAATTGCAAAAGTTTTTCTCTCCTCTTGCAGCACAACATTAAATGTTCATTCTGCATCCATTAGAATTAAAATTTGCACGGGTCAGTCTGGCTTGACCTCACCTCGGAGGGTTGGGAGGGAAGAGCTCCACAGGGTCTGAACTCTGGTGTGTTTGTGACAAAACTGTGACATTTCATGGGCAGTTAACAACTGTCTCCATGGCACAGCTGTCTGTTATGAAGCCTGGTGTGACTGAGGAATGCAACAAGAAAATGAAAGTGGAGGATGAGTGACAAGGCAGACACGTTGTGTCAGAACCTGGCTCAGCAGCATTCCCAGCTTTTAGCCCAATGGTCTGTACAGTTTTCCTCCTGGCACCCACTTTGATCATAAAGTGAGGTCTCATTTCTGCTCTTGTAAGTGCCCCTGTTCTTGCCTCCACTCATGGGTATGTACGTTCAGAATGACACAAGGGCATAGTGGGAATTTACTCCAAATACTGACTAGATTTGTTCATGTGTCAAGGGACAGGGGCCAGGGATGGCAAGGAATACCTTGGCAGAGCATATCAATATAATTCTAGCAGGACTGTGTCTCACTTGACCATATTAAACTACTCTGGTTCACCCAATATGATATTCTGCTTTGACCTTTGACTTTCCCCCATTAGAACTTTAATTGATTGGCTGACTAATTACAGACATTTCAACCTGTGGCAAAGAGGAAGAGTTATAAACATCTACTCTTGGCCTGAAAATGGTTAGTGTGATGAGAATGCATGAGCTGTACAATTAACATACTAACTGAACCGCAGCAATGTGCTTGTACAAACCTGGAATGACAAAATCTTTGACATGGCTGGTTGTTTGATACCTTTGCCTTCCTGCAAAGCCAACATGGATCATTCATTGATACAATGAGGTTTGATTCAGTGGTTTTGGGGTTTTGTTGGAAAGATGTTTTCTGGTCTGCTTGGGGTTTTTTTGTTTCTTTGTATGTTTCTGTTTTGTTTTGGTACCCAACTTGATTTGTGAGGGATCTGTCAAGGTCACCTGATTAAACCTCCTCCATCAAATAATGAGATTTTGCACATTATTTATAGTCAAAAATGTATTTTGAAAATGTATGTATTTGCATGTGTGGAGTGTTAGTATGTGATTTGGATTTGAATCTGTGATGCTGCCTGGTCTTCATGAGTCTGTTTTTTAATGGTTGTCCTCGTCATGTCTTCTATCAGTGTAAATCACTGTTTTCTCTGCAGGGTACATATGGATGTGTACTGGCTAGTCAGGTTGTCAGGTTTGAAGGATTTACTCAAGTTGTGCTAGGACAGGTTTATATTGGATTTTAGGAAAACATTTTCAAAGAAATGGTTGCCAAGCATTGGAAGAGGCTGCCCATGGAGGTAAGGGATTGAGTAACCATCCCTAGAGGCACTCAAAAGACAGGCAGATATGGCACTCAGGGACATGGTTTAGTGGTGGACTTGGCAGTGCTGTGTTAGCAGTTGGACTTAATGATCCTAGAGGTGTTTTCGAACCTAAATGATTCAATAATTCTATTATATTAATAAGTGAAAACTGAAGGTGCAAAAATATCCATTGAGCAAAGGGACATTTGGAAATGAGGGAGAGGTAGAAATTTCTGATGAAAGTCAGTCATGGGCATGAAGAGGGGTACACAACAGTTATCCAAGGGCTGAGTTAAACAGTTGTGCTTTTTGATGATTATGTACACCAGCTCCCAATGTTGATCCTTTAGAAGTCTGTATTTCATCTGATCTGTCTCTGTGCTCAAATGTTTGGAGGAAGAATTACCAGTGGCTTGTCATTAGGAGATGAGGCCAGAGTGGAATTTTAGAAGTGTGTCATTAGATTTCAGAGACCCACATCGATACATCATTCCAACATTTGGTTACAGGGGAATTGTATAAACCTTCACTTACACCTTTTCTGCCCACCAGTGTACACCCTTGTCTTCTTGACATTTGGGGTTATACATTTCCCTCAGCTCCAGCTACTCACCTGTTCAAATGAAGAATTAATGTGACATGAACACAACAGAATTGTGCATGAAAATAAATTAATGTCCCTCAAGCACTAATTTATTGATATTACACAGTTTCTAGTCATGTACAGAGCCCAAACTAATTTATTCTGCCTGCTTTTTTATATCTAGCATTTAATGACAAAGACCACATTTTATTGCCAGCATTGTAATACAAGAATTAATAAATATGCAAAGTGATCTGCTGTTGCTCAGAGTCATGAGTAATGAACATCTTGTATATCACACTGCGATGGCTGTTCTTGTTTATCTGTCTTTGGCTGCTGTACTACTGAGATTATTTTCTGTTATCCTTGCTTTGTAATTTATATTTTTGCCTTCTTTTCGGAGTTCTTTCCTGAAAGAACTGCTGTGAATGTCTCTCTATCTTAATATTAGTTGCAGTGCATTAAATCTCCTCATTATTTTGAGATGTTTTGCATAGATGCTTGGTAACAAAATATATCTCATGCATTAGTGGAGAGCAAGTTTTTGGATATGGAACAGCATGTTCAAAGCTGGACAGAAATAAAAACTTGATTAGCAATGGCTGAACGTTGACTCAAGAAGAATCAAGGTCCTGTCCAGTTGTAGTCAGGTTACTTCTTGAGCTGATTCTTACAAAAACTAGTAAATAGCAAACACCTCTTCAAAGCACAATTTTGACTGTTCTCCATGGGATATTTGATTCATCCTGAAAGCCTGATTTTCAGAGTAGAAAGTCTCTTACTAATAAAGATTCTGTTTATATAGCACAAAGGTATTTTCTCAACATGATTTGAATTTCTTTACCACCCTACTTGAACAATTTTTCTAGGATGTCTCAGAGGCTGCATAGTGTTCTCAAGTACTTTGTCAGGTTTTTTTCCCCTTAACTGACAAAATAATATTTAGAGTAAAGCCTTGAAATCATGAAGACTGTTCAGTCTGTGCAGTCTATTTTGTCCAGGGACTGACTTCAAACAAAAAATTTCACTTTCAGTTTAATTGTCATGTGTATAATCTGTTGGGTTTTTTTCTGGATCTTTTTATACTTTCTTACTCCTTTCCCCTATTGCGATGTATCTGAAAGCAGTCTTTGGTGGGATGGTTCTTTAGATCCTTAGTAAATTTGGTAAACAGAAAATCTATGCATAATTTCTTTGGTTTTTTTTAAAGCCTCTAAGACACTTGAAAATAGATATTTTTATTTACCACTACAATTGTGCAAATTGAAAGATAATACTGGCTTTGTAGTAAACAACAAAGTTGCTCAGGTATATGTAATACCTTCCTTACCTTAGAAACTGAATTGGGTCAGCAAAAAATTATCTCTGACAGGTTTCCCTTATGACTCCAGGCTGCTGGAGCTTTTGGGTACTGGGAAATGAATATCTGGACTCCGGCAGGGAAGGCAGGATTTGGGTGTGACTGGCTGTAAGGGGAGGGAGAACATAAGCAGGTGGCCTGAGGAGGCACCCTGTATTATTTTAAATTTCCTTTGCTTTTCTTTAATTTTACATAACAGAATTGTATGCCAGGAACAGGAATTTTGCCTGAAGGTCTCAACAGCTTTTTTACTAACCAGTTGAAGTTTATCCAGTTTTCATCTGTATGGATAATGTCATCTTTAATAGTCAGGAATTTAAGCCTTACCTCTGGAGGAGGTTTGATGCCAAAATTCCCCGGGGATGGGAAGGGAAGAAGGCAGTGTGAGGATATTTAACAGTGAGTGGTGGCCTCAGTTAGAGGGTGCCCAGCCACGGATGAGCTGTGCTGCTGGCAGGAGAGCTGCAAGTGGAGGTGCCTGCCCAGCCAGAGCCAAAGTTGTTGAGTTTTGATCTCTGAAACTCTGAGTTAGCAGCACCTGCACTGGCAGAATGAGGGGCAGTGGTGCCTCCACAGCCAGGGAGGTGGCACAGACAGGCAAATGTGGGCTCACCCCGTCCCAGCTGCTCCCTGCCCCTTCCACACTGAAACCTCTGCCACCTTGCCAGAGGCTTTAGGCAAGCAGAGAAATTCTGTTTGGTATTAGCAGGGAAAAGTCCCATGAGGGGTGGCCCAGGGGCTGGGAAATTCCATCCTTGGAGAGATTCAAATGCACCTTGATGCAGCCATGAGCAGCCTGGTTTAACCTTGGTGGTGGCTCTGCTTTGAGGAAATGCTGGATCAGAGAGCTACTAGACACTCCTTCCAGCTTGTGTTATTTTATGGTTCTGTGACACGGCAACTTCTGACTGCCAGTGGCTGGTCTGTCACTGGTTCCCTGCCTAAGGCTTTCTTTCAGAGGAAAAAAGATTTTTGAATCTTCTCCAGTCAGATGTCCAGCCCTTCCTAAGAACAATACCAGTATTTGGTCACTTTGCACAGTGCTGCTTTTGTTTTGTTTGCATTTTTTTCCTATGGAGAATCATTGAAATTCCCTCCTCTGGGTGCTTTACTTTTTTGTCTAGCATACAGGATCTCTACAGTTCTGCTCAAGATATCTGTTGCTGACTGCTGGATTAAACGACTTTGTTCTATTGATCACTTTCCTGGGATAATCCTATTGAGAGGCAGGAAGGATTGCTGACATTGTTGAGTCCTTCATCACCTGCCATGTGGTGAGTGGGGCTGCATGGACCTCCTACACCACATGCATCTGGTTTGACATCTTCTGCAAGTAGAAGGCAAGTGTCTGCAGCACTGCAAAAAGATGAGAGATAGTCCTCAATTTCTATTAATTTGGTGAAGAATGCTACTAAGATTCAGTTGATTTATATTTGCATACTCAATTTTTATGTCTGTATCTAGGCCTTCAAAAAGCATTTCACTGATGTTTCTTATTTCCCTTTTAGAACCCAAAATTTATTATGGCATAAAGGATAAAGTCTTTTCCTGGATTAGTAGCTATTTAATGGATAGAACATTAGTGGAGAGAAGGTATCAAAGACAACACACAGGGCAGTGCTGTTCTGCATGTCTGTTGGTGTCCTGGGAAAAAGATGAAAAGTGAGGTGGTAAAACCTGATGATGAGAGAAAATTATTCAGCATAGTCAAATGGGTATCCAGCTGTGAAAAAGAAGTATTACACTGGTGACTGGGCAATAAAATAACAGAGAAAATTCAGTGTTGATTAAAGCCATTTGAGCTTTCAGGGAAAAATAATCCTAAATATACATACACAGCAAATATCTCTAAATTAGTGCTCAATATTACAGGAAGGAGTCTGGGAGTGACTTCAGCTCGTGCTCAGAAAACATCACCATAGTACTCAATTGTGATCAAAAAAGCAAAGTCAGGTGGTAGAATGTACTAGGAAAAGAGTGAGGAAGTCAGCAGGAAACATGGTTATGCCACCATTCAAATTCACAGTGCACCTGCATCTTGAACAATATGTGCAACTTCACAGTTGCTCCTTTTCGGGTTTCAGAGGAAATGAAAAGCCAAAAAGAATGACAGCAAGGGTGATGGGGACCTTCTGCATAAGGAGAGACTAAATAGATTAGAACCCTTTCCCTGAAAAATATGCCAGAAGGCAGATATGATATGTCATATATGTCTTATAGGAGATGGGTAGAGAATGCTATTCACTGTTTCCCAGAACACAGTAAGAAGGGAATAGCAGATAAAATACTCAAATATCAAGTTGAAAACAAAGGCAAAAAATAATTTTTTTCCCACACAACTCCTATTGCATGTCTACAGGATGCTGTGGATGCCAGTAGCTTAGCTGGGTTCAAAGAGCTGTAAAACATGGCAGTGGAAGGAAAATCATGGTAGGCTGCTGTAAAGAGTAGACACAGGTGCTGGTTTCCATGTTGGAGGGTATGAAAGAGTGTTTCACTGCACACTTCTGCTACCCATTGTCCATGCAAAGATTGGGAAAGATAACTGTTCTTATTCTGTATTGAAAATGGGTTGTGGACTTATTCAGTCTGTTGGAGATCACACATTGCTACTACAAGAACTTTTGTATTATCATAGATCCACCACCAAATCGACATTGAGTCAATGCAACCTTTTCACTAATTTCAAAATGTTAAGCACTGGAGCATCAGATGAAGTCTCAGTTCTCTTACAGGTATTGTCATAACTGATGGGGTTCATGAGGGGCAGGGTTTCACATAGGTTCCTAATATTTCTAAAGAATAAGAATTATATGTCCATTAAAGTAGCTGAGTGTGAACCATGAGGTTTTATGGGTTTGGGATAATAGATCGTATATTTCAAAGGAAATGGAAATGTCTTTCAGAAACTGCAATTGCTGCAGATGCATTCTTCAGGATAGTTTTTCTTTTCTTTTTCATTTCTTTCTTCCACTGTCAAAAACACTTTGTTGAGAGCATGCTTATAAGTTATTGTTCTCTTAAATAATTTAGATCTCTGACTGAGCAAAGGTAGAACAGCAGTTCTTGACTCAAAAGTTTGTAAATCCATTTTCTCAGCTGATTTTAAAAAGCTGATGGGAAAAATATTATGGGCCAAAGAGAGGCTAGTCTTCACTTAAGGTATGCTTAATGTGCTATAAGTATAGTTTAACTTATTTAGACTTTGCTCCTTGCCAGGCTTCATTACAGCCTTCATGTATGCAGGAAAATAACTGGGCTAGCACCTCGTGTGCCTTAGCTGGATGAGGTACAGGAGGATGTAGGATTATAGACATCTTTCCTAAGGCCTGCAGTCACCTGGGAAAACACAGCTGTGAATTCTGCTCCCTGTTGGGTCCCAGAACTGCTCTTGCTCCTGTTGAACGCTGGAAAGATTTCAGAGGTAGCTTTGTTTTGTTCTCAGCAGTAGGAAATGTCTTCAGCTCATAATCATGCCTCACACCTAAAGAGGGTGAGCCATGTTTTTCTGAGTTGTAAAACCGGCCTGTTTGGGAAAATTGGCAAATCTTAATTTGCAACTAAGTATATTAAAACCACTTTGACTATAAATAGTTTATCTGGGCTAGAAGCCATCTTCTATTATAGACTTGACAGGAACAGTGCAGGATAATAACACAAAAGAAAGATCATTGACCAAGTTTCCTTGGCTCAAATAAGATCTTAAAATATTTTCTTTATAGTGATAAGTGTACATGTTTAGTATAACTAACATAGTTACAACAAGCTAAACTAGTCATTTATAGTATACCAAAATACATAATGGAACTTCAAGAAAACACAATACCTGTATTTTTTTCAGTGGTGTTTGTAGCTTCTATGGTTCTAGATAAATTTGTCATCCAAGTTAGGCAACTGTAATCAAAGATTTAGTCAAAGTTAGAATGTCACATTGTACTGAATCATGAGGACTTAACTTCCATTAACCCCTAATGTAGCAAATCCAGACTTTACACACAGAACTGCTAAAAAGATTTGTAAAAATGGATGCTGTAGTATTGTTTTCAAGTCTTTTTGTTCCTCCCATTTCTTTTCTATTATATAAGAAAACTCAAACTATAATTATTACAAGGCATACTTCCTAATGTTAGGTAACTGATTAAACAATGTGGATCAAAGGAAATTCAATAATTATGCATCTAAGTCTGCATCTAAGTTTTAAAACTCCCATGTTTTGAAGTGATGAATTATTCACAACTCAAGATGAAATGGGGAATATTCCAACTTGTGCTTTTGAAGTGTCATCGTAATAATCTAGGCCACTTTATGCACATCTATAGTCTTTTCATCTCTGGAGATCTCTTCAAGATGGTGGGTTGATGTCACTAAATTTCTGTTGGCAGAGAGTCAAAAAACAAGTATTTTAAAACTTATAGTTTATTACTATTGTGATTCAATTAATATTCAGGATTCCTAAGGGAGTTGTAAATGGTATGATCTTTTTTTTTCCATATTTTGTGACTTCCATAGTTGTTTCTTTTCCTCCCCTCCAGTTATTTTATTTATGCATATTCGTTAGATGATTTTTTAATTACATGTCCTTATCCTTAGATATTAATTTTAACCTTTGCTTCCCTGCCCCCATTCTCTGCCATCCCAGTCAGGCAGCTTCATTGTAATTCTGTTATTTAGAACGTGCATAATTCATTAGCTGGGTCCAAGCTAAAAACTGAACACTTAGAAAAAATAATTGAGAGAAATCAGTTCCAGATGCAACTTTTTCAGTTGGTCCTTATTTTTGTAAAATTAAAAAAAAAAAAAAAGAAAAAGAGAACAGGCTTGGTTCTTCGATTCCAGTGTTACAATTTGTGCCTACTTCCAAACTTTGATGGTCCTTCTTTCAAGAATGAGTTATGTTTTCATTCAAAACACTTTTGAGGATACCCTTCATGGTTTTGCTAGACTTGTCTGTTACCAGGCAAGTGCAATAGAAACAGTAGAACAATGTCATTTAAATAGGAGTACCTTTACCATAAGAAAGTCCATGAATGACCCGTGGGCTTGCTGAATTTCAAACTGTAAAGAATATGGAAGAGGAGGCTGGTGTTGATGCACACACTGATGCTGGGTGAGAAGGGCAAGATTGGCAGTTGGTCTATATTATTGTGACCTACCACTCAAACTGGGATGTGATCTGACTCTAGTGCCCAGCTGCTCTGGTCTAGCTGGTTGAAAGGCTCATTTCAACCCTGTGACAAGCCTCTTCCTTCGTGCCATCACAGTCTCCTCATTCCTGCTCTAGAATCAGCTGTATCCCAAAATTCATCCTAGCTTTTTCCTCTTTCTCAGAACTCCTCTCCCCACAAGGTCAGCCTTCCTCAGATCCTTCTCCTTGGAGCCTTTATCCCTAGCCCATGAATACACTCAATTAGACATCTTTACTGGGTTTTCATATATTGACAAAACCAAACACTAGATTTCTTTTTTTCTTTTTAGAAGGAAGACTTATACTAGATAATGGGGTATAACTGTGCTAGATTGAAAAAGAAGGCTACAGGAAGAGTGCTATAGCTGGTGGCCTTCCCATCTGGTCACTACCCCATTATGAAATCTGGCTCTTCCATCACCAACTTCTCCATTGCTTCTTTCTGGTGCTGTGTTAGAGATAAAACCTTCAGAGTTCCTCGATTTTTGCACATACTTTAATGATAGTATCTCATCCATAAACATTGCAGTGTGATGTTATGATATGCTAATAACCTGCCTGCACAAATTGCTGGTGTGACCATTCAAAGAAAGTGAAGTACACTGAGCTCAGCAGCTCCTTTCAATAAGAGAATGAAAGGAACCTGCTGTACCAGTCATCTACATAAAGAGTAAAATAAGAACCTCAGATCTGCTACAATAAATGAGCTATGTGTAAAGGAGCACTTTACGATTCATATGCTTCCTGTGTACTTGTAAAAACAAAATGAACCTTTAATAATTCTCAGTCAAAATACTTATGTCTTTCCTCCAAATTCTTCATCAAAATTTCATACATAGTTCAATAATATGATTTAATTTTCTGGCTAATAGAAATCGTAATAATTCTGTACATGAAGAAGTGTTCTTGAGTGGGTCCTCTTGCTTGCACTGAATATTTCTGTACAACCCAGACAGTTTTTTTCCAGATGAAGCATGTATCATTTCTTCTTAGGGAATGGAATAAATTCTGTTTCCACAATGCAGGTCTTACTACTACAAACTGTGACTAGCCTCAGAAGCACATGAAGCTGCTGAAAGTATTCCTTGCAAATCCCTTCCTATAAGTTTGATGAAAAGATCAAAGAAGGATGCCATGAAGGAGAAACACCTCCTCCCTTGCCAAAGGCATAGTCATATAAAATAACTTTAGGGTGAGACAATAACTACTGGGTGCTAAATGTGTTCATTACTGAGGCTCCTTGGTACACAGCATAGACTTTGTCAGGAGACACACAACAGAAAACCAGCCAAAAGCACGTATTGACTGCCTGAGGTTTGCCAGCTGCTGATAGAGCTGCAAAGATGACTACAAGTTTGCTTGTAGCAACAACACCATTGTTGCTTTCAGGGCAGTAGGTGAGAGCTAAGTTACTTGGCCTTCAAGATCACTAGATCTTCTCTGATTTCTTCAATCTTTGTTTCAATTGTATTGTCTTAATTACTTCTACAATAAAAAATTCATTTTTTCTGAAGAAATATGCTAAATGTCCTGAGCGCATTGCAAAGAGCTCATAGCTCCGAACATGATCACGACAGCTTTGATGAGAGGAGGCAGATTTTCTTCTTAAATGCATCAGAATTGAAGTGCCTGAACTGTATGTGGTTTGCCTGGAGAGAAAGAAGGGTTCAGTTTTCTGGTTTGCAAACCTGCATGGCACAGGCCAGGCGGTGCTGGAACAGTACAATCTGTGTGGTCTCTGGGGAAGTGAGCACACAGGTGGATTGCACTGTCATAACAAAATATTTGTGGAGTTGTTATGTTAGTTTATGTCAGATTACTTGGACAGTCAAGTTAAAAAATTTTGTTATTCAAGTTCCTGTCTATGCAAGTAGAGTTCAGCCTTACCTGAATTTGTAGGTTTGCTACAAATTGGACTCATCTGTATTTCTGTGCCAAATTATCTCATAACACTCAGCTACTTCCTTGTGTGGGATGACTCATTTCATGAATTTAACAGTTTATGACTACATGTATCTTTTGACTACAAGCCAGTCAACAGAATAATCCAAATCTATTCAAAACAATTGAAGGCTAAGAGCTCTAGTAATTAGAGATGATCTACGGGTTTCTACATAAAAAAATAATAAGGACACAAATCTGCTTTATACTTCACAGTCTATCCATCTGAACTTTTGACAGGGACAAATGCTTTTCTTGCTGTATGAAATTCTTAGATATGACTTTAAAATAGTGTATACAGCTGCTAGGGCCTGGGAGAAATAATGACTCAAAAGTCAGCAGCTTTTTAGAAGACAAAAGTCTTTCTCACACAGAAAGACAGACTGTCTTTCTCTGAGCACTGCCTTTCTCTCGAATTGCACATGTTAAGAAATCTCTGCTTTATGTGAATCATAGATATTTATAAATTGAATTGGGATTTTCTGTGGAGGAAAAAAAGGAGTGGTTTTCAAACCTTGTACTTTCTCTGCTTCTGCCTGACTTTAAGTTAAACATCTTCCTGCTCACCTTTACTTAGGACAGTATTTTCATTTGAAATCATTCCAGCAATATAAATACACACATGCAAACTGGTTATTTTCCTTTACTTTTTGACTCACTCCTTTTTCTAATAAAATAGTCATTGCTACTGTGCCACATGAGGTATCAGATGCATTTCCCTGTCATTAATTTCTTGTCTTTTTGCATATCAAGATATGGTTGAGCAGAACTCAAAAGCTGCTTCAGATTCTGAAATAATATTTTGCTTTCTTATGGATCTTTTATCTGAAAAAGATAAAGTAATTTTAAAATGTGAATCCTTTCAAGCTCCAAAGCTTCTTCTACATGACGTTGGAATCAATGTGCTTATATGGGAAAGAGAAAATCCAAGATGGTTGAATAACCTTAGTGAGGTATAGAGCTAGGAATAAATATTGATGATAATTGATGATAATTCTTGACTCACCTTGGGGGGGGGGGGGTTGTGCCTAAAACCTGCATTTTATTTTCCTTTTTTTCCCTTCTGTTACCATCTTTGAGTTATTTCTAGCACAGAATTTTTTTGCATTTTCTGACTCTCTTATTGTACATAATTTGATTACTTTCAGCTGAGTAAATCTGGGCAATTCTTCTGTACTTTAGGAGAAAACAACACCTAAACAAATAGTAAAAAAAGTCCTTTGCAAAATTGAGAGATAAATACTTTCTGTAATAGTAATAGGTTGTATAACTTCATTTTTAACAGCAAAACAGATTAAGGACTGCTTTAAGAAGAGTGGAGATACCTCATTTGAGCAAGGTTTTGTGTGATACATGCATATGTGTGTGTGACAAATTCTGACTGAATAATGCCTTCCTTCATGCTCTTGTCTAGTTCTGTTCATTTCACCTTCTTGGTGCCTGGTGAATATTTTGACACTTTGATTGTTTATTTAACTTTGTTCATTATGGATGTGTCTGTAGATCCATTAGGTGTGCTATGAGCATTCTCAAGTACTTAAGCCAGCTGCCATAGAAGGCCTCACATCTGGGTTAGTAAACTAATCCCCCAAAATTATCCCTCCAAAAAGGAGCAGCAGTGTGCTGACTGCCTATTGGAAAGGTCTGTGGTGTATGTGATCTTCTCAGCCATTTCCAGGAGCAGCTTTGGAGACATAAAATGTGCCAAAGAGTGTCTGGGACTGCTCTAGCAGTTTAACAAATGTTTTAGGTGTTCCTGGAAATGCTCGAATGTCTCGGTGTAGACTTAACTCATTGAGGAGTGAGGTGAAATGCAAACTGGGCAACCTGAAGGATAGTTCAGTTTTCCTTAAAATGCACCTCATTGTTTGGTTTTTAATGAATCAGCAAGAAACACGCAAAGCACTGTGATGCAGCTTTGGTAGATTTGAGGGGAAAACATGCATGGAGTATGAGAAGCACATGTGCAGCATTGAACATTCACAGCATGTTGGTCTTCACAGATTGGGTTTCCCTAAAAATGCAATGATGACTCTTGCTTCTAGTGAATTCCTATCAAACTTAAAATATTCACTGGTGAGATTTTATGCACAATATGGCAGCAAGACCTTTTAGGAAAGATAAAATATCCAAAGCCATTTGGCAGATGTCACTAATGTGAAATGTCACCATCATGGCATGACTACAAAGAAAGATGAGCTGATAGTCTATTCTGCCTTTTAGTTGTGATTCTACAAACTATGCAGGTTTTCAAGGTATGCAGTGCTATACAGCAGGCTATTTTGAATGCAAAGCAATCTATTTCAGGTAGCTGTGAGCTCTGAAATAGGACTGAGAAGAATGAGACTTGTCAGTGGGGCTGTGATCTTCATCTGGCTATTTGCCACATTGAGTCATGAGATGTGCTGCTGTGAGCTCAGATTCACTCTTATGTGCACAAAATCTATTTTAAGTTATCATCAACTAAGAGAGCGCTTGGAAACTTGTCTTCTAACAGATGCTAGATGGCCTCAGAAAGTCAGATTAGTCCCTATATACATACAAAGTTATTCAATTGTGTGCTCACAAACTTTTTCTTACCCTTCACAGAACTACTTTCTCATGCTTTACATAGTATGAGTGCTGATCCCTTAAGCAACTACTTTATTCTTCCTTTGTGTCCCTGCTTTGTAGTATCTGTAGCTCAAGCCTATTTATAAAGAGATTGTTTTCCATATGGAAATCTATGTTTCTAGTGACTTGTCGTGAAAATTTTTATTTCCCTTGAAAGCAATGGAAAGTTGATGAAGAATCTTGACTAAATTGTCCAGCAGTGCAAGGGAAATTAACTCCATTTCACAGGGAAGTGCAGTGCCTGATTGCCCTCCAGTTTGGGCCACCTGCATTGTGAAACACAAGAAACTTGGATGTCCTTGAGAAGTCCTTGACCAGGTCTTCCTAGTTTGGCAGCTGAGGTGGCAGACAAGTCATCAGGAAAACAGCAAGTCTTGGACCTGTTGGTCTGTAGATCTCGAACAAAAACATATTTTGAATGATTAACTTTTTTTTTTTCTTTTTTCTTTTTTTTTTCTTTTTTTGAGAGGAAGACATCATTTGCTGGAAGTTGTCTAGCCACCTCTAATGCAAAATATTGCACAAAGCAAATTCAAGTACTTGATATATGTGGCTTTGAGGTTCATCCATTTTATGAAAGACAGATTTGTACAATGTTGCTCACCATCTTGTATCATTTGCTGTGGATAATGAATATTCAACATGTTGTGTTTCCAGGAACTTGGCTAAAAATAGCGCCATGTCCTTGCTTGAAAAAGTGATGAGCAGAACTGTGAGGAATGACTGACTCTTTTCCTTCCTCTTCTTCTGTCTTCTTTGTTGGCCCTTTCTATCATAACACTTCTGCTTACCATCAAACTGCCACCTCCTCAGCAGACAAACCAGAGGAGCAGGAGGGCACAGACATGTGGAAAAGTAAGGCTGGAGGGAGGAGAATTTCAGGTCTTGTTCCCTCTGCTCCCAGCTTTGTGATAGGACAAGATATATCTGAGGCATCTTTAGCTATTTTCATCTAACCTGTTCATTAAACCTCCAGAGACGTTACTGCTGTGTCAGTGCTTAGCACTGCTTATATTCTTCATCATACAGAACTGCCTGAAAATAAGTGGTGAAAAAAAAACCTAAATCTGTATCATTTCCTTTTAACACTTTTTATCCTCACCTCGATGAGTCCAGGGTTTAGGAAATCCTCAGCCCTATTTTTTCATTGCATTGGATTCTCTCCTGTTTGTCACCTCTTTAGGTAATCACTGGGTGTGATTCAGTCTCCCTGGTCACAGCTTCCCTCAGGCAATTTTCCTTATCTGAAATGGTTCCATTGTCTCTTTTGCAGTGGGGGAGTCCTGTGGTCCAGTACTAAACTGTGTTTGTCTCTTAAATGGAGCTCTCCCATCCCAGATCCTCCCTCCTATACTACTCTGCCCAGGTTACATTCTGCTTATATTTGCTATTGCAAGGGCAAGGTTTCATTACTATCATTCTTTTTAATTTTATCCTGTTAACACTTTTTACCAATTTATGAGTAATTGCCAGTTATTCAGTTTTCTGTTTATTTATTAAATTTTTATTTTCCAGAGAGATTCTACCAACAGTCTCCAGAGTCACTCTAAGCCTACTTTGGGAGCTCATTACACTTATTATGTAATTAGCTTTTTTTTTTTTTTTAGTTCAGAACTGTGCACTCTACTATTTTTTTCTCCCTTTCATTCCAGTTCCATCTTCAGATTTCTGTTTAATTACTTTTTATTTTTATGACAAAATATAAAGTCAGATAATTCTAATATTGCCATTTCCTTTGACTTCTGAAAAAGAGAGGCTCTCTCAGCATCTTCCAATTTACTGGAGGTGGCCAAAGGGCTTTCTAAGACATGAATGGCCCACGTTCAGAATTTCCTCTGGCTCATATTTAGCAAATAATTGTTTCTGGTTAAGAGTCATCAGACTACAGTGTCAGTCTCCCAGGCATAATGGGTGCTCCACCTAAAGAAACTTAGAGGACAAATCAGTCATTCTAATATACTCTGAGATACAATCCTGTTGCAACTGGGTTTATGGAGATGAGAGTTTCAGGTCTGTGTGGATTTCAGGATCTGTTTGAGTTTTGTCCTGGAAGTTTCACTGAAACAAACACTTTCCCATTAAGGATTTCACTTTCAAAACAATAGTATTGGCTTCTGTGGGAAGGAGGAGCAGGGCAGGGAATCTGAGTCAAAACATTCCTAACCAGAATAATTTTTCTTTATCAGTATAAATCTACCTTCCAGCTATGTGTGTCAAAGGTTGGCTTCCACACAAAGAAGAGGAAGTGAAGGTCTTGTTATAATTTCAGATGCAGTGTTGGAGAGCTCATAAAACAGTTTTAATTCTGAAATACAACAGATGCCATCAGACTGTGATGGATTTTTGTAGAGTTTTAAAACTTGCCTGACTCTTGTTAAGGATGGTGAGCAGACAGGGTAGAGAGGCAGGTAGGAAATAGAAAATGTGCTCTGAGTTATACTGCTTCTAAATTCACTCATTTAAATTAATGCACTTCTCTAACATACTGGGATTAATTTCACACTGAGAAGGAAAATAAGAGTGTGCTCTGCTAGCTTTGGGTACCATTTATTCTGAACCAGAGGTACATTTTTATGATTCATGCAAAGAAGAAATCTGGTAAACAAAGGCTGCATAAAATAAAGTGTTATTTAGGGCTTAGTGAGACATCTGGCTCTAATTTTAGATAAGCTCCTCCTATTGATGTCTCCATCTCCTCAAACAGTTGTTTTCTCTGCTTCTTTAGGCTTTTTCTTTTCAGTTGCCATCTTTTGTGGGGCAACTACACTGACACCAGGCTACTCTATGCTTGAACCTTAACACATGCCTAGAGCATGGCAGTATAAAAATTCAGGAGGATGCACATGGCTTCAGAAGACTGCTGCTGAACATCACAGAATTAGCATTTTATAGGGTATTATGAGAAGAAATGCCTTTAACAAAAAAAATGTGCAGGTCAAACCTTTTGAGTTCCATTTTTACCTTGTAGTAAATGACAACTTCCCATGTAGCAAACATTTCAGATCTCAGTATGCGACTGATCTGCATGGACTGACATAAAAATACGGAATGTTGGAAGTTTATTACTCTATTGATATAATCATGGTTGAAAACAATTTTTTTTTGTTATGTTAACAAGTCTTCTGCCCAGAGAAAATAAATTTCACTAGGCAAACTGCATAATTCAAAAATTTATTATTAATGTATGTCACTTTTATTCAATTCACTTCTATACGAAGTTAAAGTTGATTTATAAGCTTTAGTCTCTATTGAATATGAATAAATCAATTATCTTACATATCATCATATCTGGATTGTATTTTTATGAATGATCATCTATGCAAAAATTTGTGTCTGAATACACAGCTTTGAGCTCAGAGAGAAGTGAGCCAGAGCACTAAGGGAATTCTTAAGGAGGCTGCACCATGCAGCTCTGCCTATACAGCTATAGGAATTGTGACAGCCATTTAGAAAGGCACCAATGCTGTTATAGGTCAATGAAGTTTTGGAGAGGAGAAAAAAAACAAGAAAAACCCCTTTTCCCTTAAGGGAGTAATGTGCTGGAGAAGGTTGAATGACCATCAAAATATTGCAAATGGAAACACTGTATGTTTACCTGTCTGGCTTTATGAACTTCAAGACAATACATTTTCTATAAAATTGACTTATAGCCTTTGTATTATAAACAAAATTCAAGAAGGCTCAGGAAAATTTTTTTGAGAGACCTAGTCAAGGAATCATTTCATGAAGGAACTGTCACCACTTCTTAACTAAAACCATGAGAGAATAAAAGAGTAGATGCACCCAGTAAAGGGTTAAAGCTGATCTAAAACATAGTTAAATTAAATGTGGGCCCAGTGAAATTAATTGCTCTATCACTAATCAGCAAAGAGAAATTATTACCTCTTCAACTTGAACATTGTATAACTCTGGTGAATCTTTTCCCTTCAAATTCCATTCTAGGTTTTAGCACTCAAACTAGACATCACTTAAAGTTACCTTCAAGAAAATGTTTGGCAGAAAGATATCTCTGCTTCAAAAATCTGCATGTTTTTGTAATTATGTTATTATTTTATATTATTATTTTATTTAGTCACACCTCATTTCCAAATTTGTCTCATTGAATCACCTGGAAAAGATATTTTTCATGTCTTATAATATCCTATTAGTATTAACAATATTAGTACATCCCAGTTTCTAACCTTTTTTTCTGTTAGAGTCTTTAAGAGGAACTTTGCTTTTCAAAGTATTGAATTTTCACAGCTAGGCTGTGACTTTCATATTTTGCAAGGAATAGATCTGGTCCTGGGACCCACTCATCCACTCTCCTCAGTCAAAAAGTCAAAGAATGCTTAATTCTTCAGTCTTTCAGTTTCTCACTGATATTGTGAACATAATCAGATATATGTGAAAAATGAGAGACTAGATTATATTTAGCCTGTAAATTGAGTATGAGTTCTCCAGATGTTAAGTCGCTTTTCATAGTATCTTAAACACCTGTTTATTTTCACAACTAGGATTCTGTAATGTCTTATTGGGCAAAATTATTTTTCATGGAATTCTCTTGTGTTAAGGAAAGTTATGGCCATTTGATTCTTTTGCTTCAAATCCAATATATTCAGAAGCTATTTCAGTTCCTATTGTTATGGTTCCCATTAAAATGTAAAGTGTTAATAATCAGATATATATATATTTTTAGAAGCAAACAGTTCATGTATTTCTGAGTATACTGAACTGGCAGGATTTTAATGTACCCTGGAATCTTACTTTCAGTCTCAGAGAGTTGATTTTGGTGTCAATCATCTCGGATAGGTGAATAGGTATTATCATCTCTTCAGATAGGGAAGCAAAGACAAATATAGGATCTGAATTGGCACAGAGCAGAATAATGACAGCTTCCACTGGTTTCAGGAGCTGTTGCTGCTCATCAGTTTTAAAGATCAAGCTATTTGTGTTGTATTTGTGATACGCTTGTTTTTTAATGAGTTTTGTCCTTCTAAAGAATTACATGAAAGTTACTATTCCAGGAAATACTGTATTTCTCTGCATCACAAACTTCATGGTATAAATGTAATACTTTCATTAATATCTGGCAAACATCAATAAAGCAGATTCTTTAGCAGCCATTAGAGGATCATAATCACAATCTCTCTGGCTCACCAAGGAGAGGCAAATGACAGATTTCAGAGCTCTCTTCAGGGATCATCTCTTTCTCTTTAATTTAAATTACTATATCTGTGTCCAATGTCCTGTGCTTATTTTTGCAATGTCAAATACTCTTATACCTATTATAAAAACTAACAGAGGCTTCAGCCAGCACCTTAAAGATCTGTTTCCTTCTATGTCTCCTTTATTACTCAAAGGTTCAATAGCAAACAACAAATACCTTGCAGTGCAGCAAAGCAGTTAACCAGTTGCTTAAATCCCAGGGCGTTTTATGTAGTTACACTTGTACTTAAATGCTTTGCTGAAGAGGGATAGAGTGTTGATCTGAGGCCAGAACACAATGCCTGGGGGCCTCCAAAGTTATTAGTTTCAGCACCAGAATTAGAACTCAGCTTCCCCGTTCCCCAGCATGTATGCAGGTCACTACAACTGTGCTTTACCTCTTATTGAAGTTGAGTCTAATTCTACCATTTCCACTGGGGTAACAAATCAAACAAAAATAATTGGAGGTGAGGGAAACAGTTTCATATTTCAATTAAATGCATCAGCTGTTTTTTCTCCATAAGTAATTTACATTTCATATGAAAGCAGACAGTGACTAGATTTCGCAGACTTTATTTTTTTCTTTTCACTTGGTTTTATTGCTGTGGAAAGAGGGTGTAATTGCTTTTGTTTCCACATACCTGTGATAATGATCATTTTTAATTCAATAAAATTAAACTAGGAGTTTTTCTCACCAGCTAAAACATTGCTTCTCACAGAACTTGACGACAAGTGGGTGGAAATTTGTTCATATACGTCACGATGAATTACTTGATTCTTTAAAGTTATAACCAGTCAAAATCAAGACATTCTGAATAACATGCCCTTCAAAAGAAAAGGTTATTTGTTTCCAGCTGTTGCTTGGTGTGTTAGACTCAGTTCTAACATTTATTAGTATTTATGTAAGATAAAATAATATTCTGTGTCATTATAGCTCCTGGACTTTAAGGAATGCTTTAGCAATGTTACAAACTCCCTCAGAGACTACAACTCAGCTCCATGGCAGCACAAGAGTGTGTGTGTGCACCCATGGTGAAGGCAGAGATCAATTATTCAAGGCTGATGTGTCTGATGAAGGATGCTTAAACATCCATCTTCTCATCACCCAGATGGAATCTGTGTGCTTTCACTGTGATGAAGACAGATTAGGCACCGATTCAGTAAAGCACTTGCAGGTGTGTGTTTGACAGGGCAGAGGGACAAGAAAGAAGAGAGAGGATTTAAAAAAAAAAAAATCTGCTAAAGATGAAACAAGGTACCTCGTATCACATTCATAAAGAAATGGCTTTTGGATTTTCCATCCAGACTGAAGAATTCTTGTTAATAGCTAGTTGCCAAAACAGATGCCCTGATTAATGAGAACAGATGGATTTCTCCAGAGGGTCTGCAGATTTAGGCATTACTTTCACTAAATGAAATGCTAATGATTTGGCATCGTGCTTCTCTGTGTGGATTAGACACCAGCAATATTTTATTTGTATTTGGTGGAGTTAGAATGATCCCTTTTAGACATTTTAAGATATAAAATTCTAGTATTATGCATCACCTCCAGATCCCTAAAAGCTATAAATAAATGAGCCAAATGCATTTGCAGGATTTTACTGCTTGGAAACTCTTTTGGTAGATTTTACACTTCTTACAGGTTCTTCTCAAGATTTAGAGGAATGTCTGCTTTTGTATTTTCAATTGCAGTTTCCCAAGGCAAATGAATCACTTGATTCATTTTAGTAAGAAACTGAGATTATATGAAATTTTTGCCCTTATATTCAGCACAAGTTTGTTTCCTTGATTTTTTTTTTCGGCCACAATTTCCAAGTAAAATTAATCTGAAAATTTTGTACCAAAGGCATTTTTTGTGGAACTAGTCGATTTTGTTTCCCAAATCTGCGATAAGTTAATATTTATGGTGCTAAAAAAATTAATACTTTTTTTTTTTAAGTTAATGAATTCTGCTCTGAAGTAGCTGACTCAAATCCCTCTCTTCTTCTGTCATCTAAAAATCTTAATTGGTGGAATGAAAGACTTTGTTTTGTTATGTTTTTATTTTTCTGATTTGGCAATATAGTTATTTCAAGACAAATCCTCTCTTTGCAGAATTCACACCTGCCTGGATATATTATTCTGTCATCTTTTTTGTTTCTGGAAAGGCTGTGAGGAAAATAACACAGAACTCAGTTATTTATATGAGGGTTTTAAGACTAATCTGTCTTCACAATGAAGAAAAAAATTCTCATTCTCAAGAGAATCCCTAGCTACTCCTTGCTTTAAAGAACCTGCATCTGCAGCAGATATGTAAGTTTCAAACAGCTGCTTTTCAGTTTTAAATAGATGTTATTGCTAAATGTAATTTCCTTTCAGAATCATAAAGTAGCAGCAAACTCGTTTAGGAAAAATACTCACTGGAGGTGGGTGTGAAAATTAGAGACCAGGACAAGAAAGTTGACAGGACAATGAAACAGTATAAAAGGAATCAAGGAGCTTGAAATTTACAATCACCATAGTGACTGACAGAGAAATTGAACACTGACATTTCTCCTAAAAAAAAATAATTTACAGTTCCTGTGATCAGGTACTGAATACTGGCAGAGAGAAAGACGAGTCAATAATAGCCAGAAGTGGCAGTAGATTTTGGGCAGCAGGATCTGGAGGTCTCCAGCTAGGCTGTATCAGTGCTGTGAGCTGTGTCCAGAGCTCAAAAGTGCCAGTGCAGCAAGGACTCCACAGAAACTGCTGGGTGCTCTCACAGCACAGCCTGGCAGGGCTCACTGCTCTAGCATCACTGTGCCATCTCTGATTTGCCAACCTCTTACTTCCTATGATGTTGTTTCAGGAGTATAAAATTTGTGTCAGACTGTCTAATCCATGGTACTACACATGGTACTACTACAGGAAGACAGGACAGCTTAAAGTAACTTAAATTTGATGCAGAATATCTTCAGTTTCCATGATTTAATTAAGGGAGGAAAGGAGACCTCTTGGAGCAGGGATCTGATGATGAGTCCCTTTCATAATTAATTTTCCATGCCAGCTGTCTTGCCCCTTCGAAATCCATTTCACAGGCTCTCCAGTTTCTGTTCTCCTTTCTTATTCAGAGTACTGTGTGCTATCTTGTTCATGAACTGTACAGAAATCTTAGTTACAGTGACACCATTGCATTCACCAACTATATTTGTTCTCTCAAAAATGTATCAGATTTGACAGGTTCTGGATGCTATGAATTCATAGTGATTGACATTAATTATATTTCCTGCCTTTAGTTACCTATTAATCACATAAATTTCTTATTCGGTTTTCTCCTTCTATGGAGTTGTGTAGGACTTCAGATCTGATGAGGAAAAAACTCAGAATAAGGCAATGTGAGATGATGTGATTCTAACTTAGTAAATAGGCAGAAATACCAAAATCCTGCAGCTAAATAAGTAATCGTGCCAAATAGCCAGTGGAATTCCTCTGTTCCCTCTCCTCATGGTAAATATACCAGTCAAAATTCATCTCCAGCTCTTCAAAGGAGCTTCCTGGAGTGCATTAATATACAGGATGAAGGTTGGCTTTAAACTTTCTGATAGTTTATAGTTGCAGTGCAGGAAGCTTGCCCACCAGAAAAAGGAGTGTAATCTGAGTCCTGTTGTATGTTATTGTCGGCATAAATCCATTGAAATTCAAACTCTTTATTGCAAAAGTGAAATGTGAAACCCATTTTTGTACTGGCGCTGAAGACTGTGTGCTGTTTAAGCCTCACTAAAGACAAGTGAGCCCTGTGTGTGACAGAGGGAAATGTAAACCATTTCCTTTATCTGTAGCACTCAAAAAAAATGTTAGGAAGTGGCATTTGTATCTGAATTGAATGTTGCTGTAAATCCATGCTGCTGGTTTTGCTATCTGCCTCAAAAATATAACAATAGATGAGCCTTGACCATATGATATTCATGCTGCATTAGCTTCCTGATGGATTCCACATATGTTTCAGGCCAGCAGGATGAATACTGCATTTTCTTACCTTCTCTTTCCCTCTCAAAAGGGAATCAGACTCTAGACCTCTGTGGTGCTGGAGTCAGACAGCACCATCCCACTGAGACAGCCAAGTCTCTTCCATGGGAGAGCAGGTTTTCATACAGGGATCTCTCCATAGTGCTCCTGCTGAATGATGGAGTAGCCTTGGGGCTCTCTCCCATTTCAAATGCTTTGGGAAGGAATTTCAGCCTCCCTGAATTTGTAGAAGCATTTTGTGAGAAGCTGGTGTCTTATTAAATTTCCTATAAAATTGCCAAGAGAAAAACATTTATGAATGGAGAAATGAAACTCCTGAAAAGGAAACTTCTGGAAAGGAAGAGGAAGATTAATGTGCCAACATTCTGTGGGTCTTGTTTTTTGTTTGGGGTTTTTTTCTGGCACCATTCAGCTCAATCTGTCAAATGGCCACCTTGTAGTAAACAGCCTTTTTGGCAAATTACCATAATAATTAAAGAAAAACCTTTAAATTCCCACATGAAACTAAAAAGCACTCTACCAGATCTGATTTATGCTAACATAATTAGTGTTGGATTCCTTTTATGTAGAGTTTGCATCAGGTTAAGATAGATGTAGCATTGAAGAAATTCTTAGAGTACATATTACTCAGGTCTCACTCTATATCAGATTGAGCACAAGAATGACTTCCTTGGTTTTGGGACACACTGCAGCAGCTTCTAACACTGGTGGAAGGAATGCTGTGGGCTTTGATGTCTGCAAACCCAGCTTGAAAAGAAATGTAGTGAGACAGAACCAATCCTTACAGCTAGATAATAATGAAAGCAAAACTAATTTTTAAACATTTCCATGATCACAGTTTTGTGACAACTGCAAACCAAATTTGTACAGTTTACAACAAAAAAAAATTTTCTTTTCATTTTGAGAACTCAGCCTGGGATTAGAGACCCAGGTGGATTTTTCCAGCTAATGCATCAGCTTGGGAAAAAATTACAAATATACAGGAGTTACAGCTTGGCTAACAAGTCTGCAAATGATTCATAAGGCAGAATTTGAGCCTAGCTCTCATTCTCAAAAGTTTAATTGGCTCCCTTGGGCAAACTGTCAAGAAAGGAAACCGATATAACTCTAGATTTGAGGTGGCCTAAAAGCAGTTTCAGATCACGGGAAATGTAATGCTCAGCTCTCTGAGTTACTTTATTGGTGCACCTTCAAGGCAGGATTTTACACAATTTTTGAGTGCACAAAAATATTTATTTCTTGACAGTCATAGTAGAATGCTGGGAATAATCAGTCATCAGTTCAACATCCAGGTGTACCCCTTCCTCTTCACAACAGGCATTACAGACAAGTCTTAGATGGACAGGTAAACTTTAAGGAAATATTGGGGAAGAACTATGTTGCTGCAAATAGGCTGGTTTTTGGGGTTTTTTTTTGCCAAACTCCTATTTTCACTCAACTTTTTTTGGTCTTTTTTTTTTCTCCTCTCCTCAGGTTCTTATAGCTTTTCATGTCAGCATTCATCTCTAAAGATTTTGAGTTACTGACAATACCCAAATCATTCCTCTGATTCTAGATTTTTTAATCTTCCATGGTCTTGCTTTACAGACTTTTATTCACAGACTGACATTGTTTTTGACAGCAAAACTGAGCCATTGTTATATAACTGATATAGGGTAGGATCACTGCTGAGAAAAGGTTGCTGAATCTACTTTGTTGTTCTTACTCCTATTCTTGTCTATCTTCTAGCTTCTGCTTCCATAAAGAAAAGATTCAATACACAGAGATAGGCATGATTTCCTGAGCACAGCTTCAGTTTAGAATTCTGGATTTATGGTGAAGCTGGCAAGAACTTAATTCGTTTCCACAATGGGGCTAAATTGTTTCTGAGCGGGGGAATGAGTTTCACAATGTCTGGCTGGGAGACGATGCCAGGCTGTCACTGAAATGGAGATGGCTGATGAAGCAGGAGCTGATGCAGAGTGACAGGGCTGTGCTCTGATCAGAGGACCCACAGGTGAGCACAGCGCTGCTGCAGGGCAGGTTGGCTGCACCAGCTCTGCCCACCAGCCGAGGGCTGGCTCACAGTCCTGCCCAAGCTTTGTTCCCTTCCCTGATGGACAGCAGACTGCAGGCTCTGTGAGACTTGGAGGGGAAGCCAGCTTCTGCTTGGAAATTCTGCCCAGAGCCAACTGGCATGACAAAAGAGCTGAATATCAGTGGTTTGCTACAGATGAATGACCCTTTTCAGGACAAGGTACCAAGTCCTTTTGTTTTTCCAAATGCTGACGCTTTCCCCAATTTTTTTTTTTTGCTAGCTGGCATTTGTGTTAGTGCCCAGAAGCTTTCCAGATTCACTGACTGGCTGGAGTTAAGCTGTTGCTTCTTGAATTGCTGCTCTCTTCAGCCAATCCTTGTGGAGAAGAACTTTGTGTGTGCTGCTCTACTGGTATTTATGGAGGTCTGTGATGAATTGATGGTGGCTAGGTGCCAAATGCCCACCAAAGACCCTCTATCACTCCTGAGATGGATAGGAAAGAGAAAATATAAGGAAGAGTTTGTGAGTTGAGGTAATGACAGGAAACGATCACTCACCAGTTATGGACTCAACTTTGGGGAGAAAAAATTATCAGTCAAATCAGAATTAGATACAAAGATATAAAAACTAAATCCTAAGACACCTTCCCTTTATCACTCCCTTCTTCCCAGGTTTAACTTCACTTCTGATTCTCTAATTTCTTGACCCCAGGCGCACAGGGGGACAGGAATGGGGGCTGCAGTCAGTTCATCTCATTGTCTCTGCTGCCCTTTCCTCCTCATGGAGAGGATTAGGACTTCTCACACTCTTCCCCTGCTCCACATGGGGTCCTTCCCATGGAACACCATGGAACTCCATGAACTTATGCAAGCAAGTCCTTCCAATGGCCTGCCATCCTTCACAGGCTGCTCCAGTGTGAGTCCCTCTTCCATGGGATGCAGTCCATCAGGAACAGGCTGCTCCAGCATGGGTCACCCATGGGGTCACCAGTACTACCAGCAAACCTGCTCCAGTGTGGACTCCTCTCCTCATGGGTTCACTGCTTCCTTTGGGCATCCAACTGCTCCAGCACAGGGTCCTCCATCGGCTGCTGGTGCCTCTCTGCTCCACTGTGGACTTCCATGGACACAGCTTCCTCACCATGGGCTGCAGGGGAATATCAGGGGAAGCAGGGGAATGTCAGCTGGGCACCTTCTTCACTGACCCTGGTGTCTGCAGAGCTGTTCATCTCCAACTTGGAGCCTGCTGGTATTGGCTCTATAGGACACAGGGGAAGCTTCCAGCACATTCTCACAGAAACCACCCCTGTAGCCACCCTCACTACCAAAACCTGGCCACACAAACCCAATACAAAGTCTAAGGGAGGAAGAGAAGAGTTAATAAAGTCCTTTTAACACGGTTTAGTCAAGTAGTGTTCTTTAGAGCTTTGTATTCTGAAGATCCATCCAAAGCCCAGCAAAAAAAATCCCTTTTTTAATTTTCTGTTTATCCTTTCCTTTATGATGTAAATGTTATTATGTTTCCAACTGTACACAGATTACCATTAATGCAGATACAACTAGATGAGAAGAATGGTACCACTGCCATTTTTGAGAGCAGTAATGATGCAACTTGCAATGTCTGAAATATGTTAAATTCTTAGTTTACATTACCAAAATCCAATAATAATTGGTCCAGTTCTGAACAACAATTGATAGCATCATGAGTAGGATAGATAATCAACATATTGAAATTTCCTCTTTGTGCTGATTCTGATCACACCAGGTTTGTGTTTGCATTAAACCTTTCTGTAGAACAGAGGGTTGTAAGTATGGGTGTATACCTGTAAATGTTCTAGAAGACTCTTCTGAATAGAGATCCATTGACCCCAACAGATTTCTACAGCTCTGGAACCTTAGTCCATGACTTGAAATTAAAAGCAATTTAGCATAATACCTTCCCTGCCTTGTTTCTTACACTTACTCATAATTTTCCTATTATATCCTCATAAACCCTCCAAAGCTCCAGTACAAAATCAAATTCTTTGCTTGTTGCAATTTAAACTTGAAGTCAATTGCCCCTGTTCCCGTGTTGTCTGGATAGTTTAGTCCTATATGGACAATAAAATAAAAAATTATGGTAATTGCTATGCCTAAAGGAGTGTGTCAGCCTGTGAGACAGGCAGTGGCTTAAAAGCTACTCTGATTTTTCTTTAAGTGGCTTGTCTTTTTATTTGATGACATAAGATACACAGTAGGCTAGATTTTCTTCTAGGGTATTGGGGTGAAATTGTACCCATTTATAGCACCAGAGTTCCCAGAGCAGCATATAATTTATAGTCTTTTTCTGTAACAATGTTCACTGTTACTACATCTGAAACCAGACTAATCTTTGTGAGACAGATGGTTCTTACTATTGGAACAAAAAAGATTTCCTAAAACAAAAAAATCATATTCCTAGTTTTCCAAGAAAGGGTCAGTGGTGCTGTTTTGGGTCTTTTTGGCTAAGGTAATAAAATGGGCACTTGGAGAATGAGGCAGGTTTGGGCCAAGTTCTCACGCTGTACCCTCCATTGTACAGCTTCAAGCTGGGACATATAAACTCTGTCTTCATTTAATGTAAATATTGGCCTATATAAAGGCCCCCCCTTAGACTTTCAAATTCTTTAAAAACATGTATGTTCTTTTTATTGCTTCTTCCTTGCCTTGCTGTGGAGAAAGTAGGTACTGATCAATGTCCTACAGTTAATTATCTGACAGATCAATTCCTGTATAGGAACATGTGAGTCTACTGCATGTGCCTCAGGGTTTGCTGTGTTTTATGCCTGTCTCCCAAACTGCTGATTTACTGAGACATTTCAAGGCCTGTTTCCTTTGCTGCTAGCATCTCATAATGGTACGACTAAGCTCAAAATTAAAAATCAGTCTCTAGGCTCTCAGAATAACTTTGTTAACTCAGTGAATGGAACGTGTTTCCTGTCTTGTGGCATCTCAACAGCCTGACTCCCCTAAGGTAAGCATCATTTGCCTTTCATGACTAGTTCATTTCCAACTGTGGGTTCCACAAAAAGAGAAGGAGCTGAAGAATTACCAAGAGAGCTAAACTTCTTTTGGAAGTCATTTTCTTAAACAGAGTAGGAAAGGGAACTTTTTCTGGGACATGCAACTTGTAGGTGGTGAGTCACTGTGGAAGGTGTGCTTCTCCTTCAGAGAGGTTGACAATTAGACACTCCCTTTTTCTGTACTATGTGGTCTCCGTTTGAGAGCTAATTACAACTGTGGCAGGACTACATAATGATCAAGACCACAAGTTTGTGCACTTGGCTGAACTCTTGGGGATTGATGATAGCTTAACTATGAGGAAACGTGTACATACTTTTGGGCACAAAACCCACAAAAATGTGGTGTCATAAACTAGTAGATACCATCCATCTCTGTGAGCTGGGATGAAACCATTCCTAGAGGTTTTGGCTACTAGATTTTTGTGAAAGCAAATCTATTAATTTCAGTTCTCGCTTCCCACTCTCACAAAGAGAAGATTTATTTCAGGATGTCGTTTGGAATAAGACTTTTTTTCTTGTGCACATGTTGTATTTTTATCTGTTCTTCCTTTGACGGGTGTAAGTGTCAACAATTTATTACTGGCAGGAAAAAAAGAAAGATGTATTCTGTATGGAAAAAATAGCACAATTTAGAAAGATTTTTATTCTCTTTTAGATGAAACCAATCTCTTCTTGTTTTTGCATATAAAATTGTATCCTTTCCTTCTAGTATATTGTAACAGTACAGCTGGCCTCAAAATTAAAAAGCAGTCTCTATCCAGAAGGCACAGTGAATATACTGAGAGAAATCTGCGAGGAGCATTGGTAATAAGGGTCCCTTTGGGGAGTATTTATTGCTTTAGGGAAGTTCATAACTTTGAATGCCTCATATTTCTGTACACAGGAAGAGTTCTGTGACAGAATGATTATCTTTAGAAATTGTTGGTCACCTGCATTGCCATTCATTTGAGAGACAAAATGATTGTTGTTTCTATGCTCTTTTTCCCCATATAGAAAATGAAAATAGTTCCAAAACGCATAAACACCAATACATCACAAAAGGCAGGTTTGTCTATTGCAAACATAATTTCCGCTTGCAGAGTTTATCTGAGTATTTTGCAAGTGGAGACCACAGAAATCAACCATGACAACAAGCCAAAAGCACTGTTAATTATCAGATTGTACATGCAAATCAGGCAGGTAGGCACACGATGATTCAGATTGGCACCTTGAGGACTCAGATGTTGAGGGTATGAACTGTAGCTGGAATAAAGTGAGCTAATGTATCAAACTTATGAAAAAGTACTAGCTAATAATTTACTACCCATAAATAGACCTTCTTCAGGAGCAAAACTATTTGTACCCTGAGATATGAGAATCCATTTTTAAATGCTATTCTTTTACCAAATTATGCAGTCAGGGCGATAACAAAAGCTCAGTTGCAACTGGGGAACTGGGTGTGGATCTTTTCTTCTGAACACCTCTGCAGAATGATGATGGATTCTAGCTGCAGGCCACATTTTCTGGGTCTCCAGAGCCTTGTCTGAAAGGGTTCAGCTGCTCAGTCAGGTTTCAGGTCACCATTGTACTGGTGTTAAGATGATGAGCTTTGTCCCAGAGAGATGATAATCTAATGGAAAGAAAAAATGGATGTAAAAATTATCATTTCCTATTTCTGTAAGATACCATACCCAGAGAAATCTACTTTTTGTTCCATTTTCTGTTGTGCCATTTAAGCAATTAAAATTATACTTTAAAATAGGTGAAAAGTAGTTTTTCTGATGTCTAAGTGATTTAGGAATGCCTGTCCAACTGGAGAATAACTTCATAAAGATATTTCATATCTCTTTAAGATAATAAACAAACCTTGATGATGAAAGCTAATGCTAGTAGAGCCAGAACATTGAGTAGGACAGATATTCCTAGATGGTGGGACTTAACAGACAAGTTAAAGTTTTTCAAAACCTGTGACTCCCAATCAACAAGATGTCTCCTGAAAGCATCATGTACTTCAAATGCAACTGAAATTACAGGGTTTTCAGTATTTAATTACCCAGACATTTGGCCAGGGCAAGAAGGCTTACTTTACTGCTCTTTTGAGAACTGATCCAGTTTCTTGATATGTTCAGGTCTTTACTTTCATATGTGGTCTACTTGACCTATCTCTGTGACAAAGCATGCAAGAAAGGAGTTGTGTTTCTCCTTCCAAGTGGCAGAACCTCAGGTTGTGTTTAACCTATTCTGGCTTGATTCACTCTTTTCTTCCCTCCTTCCACTGAGTCACTTATGTACTAACAGGCAATCCAGCTTCCATCTCTTGAAATCCCCTAAGACTGTTTTAATTTGGGCATTTGAGTCAGGCTGATTTCATTTATGTCCCTTATGGATGGCAGAGCACTTTAATACAGGCTGTTGCTTTAGAACAGTGTGGTGAAGAATATAAATAGCTGTTCAGAGAATATACAATAAACACTGTATCATTACTGAATTGTTTACTTCAACCAAATATTAGTGCCAGGATACAAGTCAAATTAATGGTGTTTAACTGTGCATAATATTCACATAATATCTTAAATATGTAAGCTTAAAAATTGTTCTTGTCTGACAGAAAACTCCAAGTGGACACCCTTTTATATGCTATAAAACGCACTCTATCTGATTTGTGAAAGCCAAACTGTTTCTAATTACCACAAGCATTTTCTGAGTCTTTCTTCACATTTCATAAATGAACTACAGAAGGGCTTCTAACTGAAGACTCAATCAAGCATCTTGATGAGGTGAATGAAGAAAAGTATCCATCAGCTCAAAGCTCATATCTATAAGCATCCTGAACAACTGAATTTTAAGCACAGTGGACCTCTGCCCATGCTCAGCTGGGGTTTGAAGCTATATATGGTCCTTCAAGAACTGTTCATGAATCATTTTGGTTCTTCTATTCATAACCAAAGCACTGTTGAAGTAAAGAAACTCCATAAATAAAGATCTCTATCTATAAGGTATTTTTCTAGTCTTGAAAATGCTGAAAATTCTTATCTTGCCACAACAATGAGGGGTTCTGTTTTGCCCAAAAGGGGCAGTTTGATTTTTGTATCTGCTTATAAATTCCCATGAACATTGTTAAAGTTGACCTCAGTCTAAGTGGCTGATTTTGAAAATAGCTTAACCAGGTGGATACTGCATTTAGAAATATTCTTCCTATTTATAGTTTAATTGAAAATTTTTAACTAGTCACTGTAAAAAACTGAGATGTTTACATGTGACCATAATTCCCAACCCTTTGTGCTCTTCTAGGGACAGCAGCCTAAGTCTGAGGAAGGATTCATTGGGGTGGTCTGTGAATAAACAGAGGATGCAAAACAGCTCCTCTTTCAAAGACAAAGTATTCATAGATATATCTCAGCACACCTTTTCATCCTGGTAATTATTGTGGTGTTACAGAGCAGAATAGTTTCCTTGAGAGCATTCACTTACTGACAAATGTGCCTGTCTCATTGTCCTTGCCTTTCATTCTGCCTTTTCTGCTGGGCATAGAGAAGTCCCCTGCTCCACTGCTTGCTCTGAAAGTCATGCATCCTCCCCACAACAGGCTCAAGCATCAGCTAAGCCTTTATGTAATCATACACAAGTTTTCAGCCTGAACTGGTAGCATTTTGGCATTTCTCTCCATCTGCTGTTAGCCTGCTGAGGTTGGGGTATGGCTCCACTTGCTAAGTGCAGTCTAAAGGTTGGTGCAAAGTTTGGGCACAGATCTGATCTTCCATACTGCAAGGTCACCTTGCATTGTCACAAGTTTTGCTCTTAGTGCACCTCTGCTTGGATATTCCATTGGAGTTTCTTTGGTCATGTTCCACAGCTCTCACCCACAAATTCTGGAATGTTCTGTAGCATTATTGATTGGCAAACTGTGAGGGGAAAAATGTGTTTTTTTCTGAGCACTGTGGGAAACTGAGATTAATCCTTTTCAGGTGATTAAACTTGTAGTGTGAGTGATCTGAAAACAAGAGAAACAGTGGGACCTATCTTTTCTATTTAAGACAGGTGGAAAATGTGTGAGAAGGTTTTGTGGAAAGGTTCTGCTGAGATGGCAATGCCTTCATTCTCAGACACTGCTCCTTTTGTCAGCTCTCACTGCCAGGCAATCAATCCTATGAGCTGCACTATTTAGGATTTGTGAGCTTCCATGTATATCATCACTTCATGCTGTGGCCTGAAGCTGTCTCCAGCAAGGCCCTGCCTTGCCATGACAATAATACACTATAATTCTTTTGCTGCCGTCTGGCAGAAGAGAATCTTGCTCCACAGCGGTTTGGCAAGCCTCTCTGTTGCCAGAGCTATTCACCAGGGAACGGGGACTCGTGGACTGAGGTGGGCAGTGCAAACAGTGACATCAGCAGCACAGCAGGCTCAGTTTCTGTGTTTGAGCCTGGGTTCTTGCCAAAGGGTGAAATCTGCAGCTACAGCCACTCACTGCCTCTTACATCTCCTCTCTTGTCTGGAGGAGAGCTCAGTGTTCCCTCATGAGCACTTTCAGCCACACCCAAGTACTAATTGTTCAGTAAATTGTTTTAGTAAAGCTTTAATTATCAGCTTATTACGATTTTAATGACTAGGCGACTGACACAGGCTGAAGTCATACTACCTGTGATGTATTACTTTTTATAATTGTGGATCTGCTTTCTGTTCATCCAGGAAGAAATTTGTATACAAGCATGATATTTATAAGGTTTTATTCCTGTTCTGGGCAAGATTTATGTGAAGAATCACAATCTGCTTCTAACATTTACTATGCAGCCAACTTGGATTAAACCTCGCATGAAAGATTTTATCTCTTGGTTTCCAAATTTGCAGAAGGTCTTATCCAAACTTGTTTTTAGTGTATAAATGTTCAGGCAAATCACTGCCTGTAACAAAAAGATTGAAAGGCTTAGAAAATATGACCTTAGAATGGAAAAACTTTTACATGGAATACATCGGTTCAAAGAGAAAGAGAATCAATTTTTGCTTGAATCTACAATGAACAGGAGAAGTAGTAATGAGGCTAAATTGTATCAAAGGAGATTTGGGATAGACATTAGGGAAAACTCTCTAATGGTGGTGATAATTAACCACGAAATAGCTTACCTTGAGAGAACACGTGCTCCCCACGGTTACAGCTTTTTAATATTGAAAAACCATCTATGAGAAGCAGATTAGGTTTCCCTGTTTCTCCCTTGCTGCAGGGTAATGGACTAGATGCCCTCCTGCAATCCTGCCTGTAACTTTATCAGCATTAGTTTCTGAGTCAGAATGAGACTATAGATTTATTGATCATTGTGATTTTGTAAACAATTCTATGTAAAATTGGTGATTTAGATGCATTTACATAGTGCAAATATTTTCACAAAATAGTGTTTAGGGAAAGCAGATATTGCAATTCTGAAGTCTATACTAGAATCAGAACTGCTGTCTTGTTTTGTTTTCTCCCTAGAAAACAATTTGTTTTATGTACATTTAGATATGAGATTGTAAGGTATTATGCTGTGAATTGCAGACTTAATTTTTTTTCCCTCTGTAAACTATAAGAAATTTGTGGACTGCTTAGGGCAGACTGCTAGCAAACAAATGTATATGCTGTTCTTCCACACAGACAAAACTTTTACTCTTTAGAGGCATTGCACTAAAAAATCTAAAATAAAGATAGCAGAGATGTGTCCAAGTGTTCAGACAAAAGTTTTGAGTGTGGTCTAATCAGTTACATCGAGAAATGCTCAGATAACTCATTAGCTTAGCAGATTATTTTGACTGCTTTTTTATTCTGTGAATTGGCTAAATCATATTTGCTCTTGGATAGATGAAAAGACAGTTCTTTCTGTTTCTGTTTATAGTTCTTGGAGAGAAACTATTGCACCTGCTCATACTCACAGATAAAACTTTCCACATTCCACAGAAAAAAATATGTCACATGGAAAAAAATGTATTTGCTACATAACAATGTTACTTCAGAGGACACTGTTTCTGCCAGTAGGGCCCTATGGTTTTGCGAAAGCTACTTTTGGAATCAGCAGTTATTTTAGAAAGTGTGCTTATGTGTCTAAATAATTTACTTGCAGAATAATTGTGTAAAGGAAAATATGGAGCCAAGTTTCAGCAAGGGATCTGTGTGAAGTTGAAAATCCCAGCTGGAACACAAGAGAGAGAATCCTCGGGGATACGTAAAACATCTAAAGAAAAGCAAAGACCAAGAGGTTGGCAGAAGGAAACGGACTAGATGGACATGAAAGTAGAAATCTGTTAAATACAAATTCAAGAAACTTCTCAAAAGAAGACCAGATGCTCAAACTTTGTGCCAAGAAAAATAATAATCAAGTAAGAATAATTTGATTGAAAATTACAAAAATACAATGTTTAATGGTTCCAATAGCCAGGGCTGGAGAATGCAGGTCCTTCTGGATATTTTTAGAGTGTTCCTAGAAACCTTCTCTCACCAATAAATGTGAGAAACTCAGAGGAATGTTGAATCAATTAGAGAGTTGCCTGTGTGAAAGAGATTGTAGTGATCAGGAGTGGTTGCAACATTGGCAACTCTTCTTCATAGGAAATAATGGAAAATCATGACTCTTGGTAGCTGATGAGGTCATAATCAGGCTTGGGCTAGGAATTGCTATTATCAAATAGAATGTTGCTTATAATAATGAATTATTAAAAATATATAACCAAATAAAAAAGAATTAACCAAACTAAAACAAAAAAAGACAAACAACCAACCAGACAAAAACCACAACAGGTGAAAAAGTCCTAAATAGCTCCAGGATTTGTCAATATCCAGGCTGTAGATTTTTGCACCCTAAACGTATTAGTAGCCACATTTTACTCCATCATGGCCACAATTCAGGCTATTTGCAGGGGCATAAAGGGAATTACTTACAGTCATGAGAGTGGCTCTATTATGGTGATCCGACCCAAGGGAATCTCTTGTCATAGCAAATTTTTTTCTTTTTTTTGTAGCAAGCCTTGAGGAATCTGGTTTATTTTTAGGCAGCCAGAGAGTTCAATATTGAAATCTAGGAGGTGTTCATTGACCTTGGATACATTGTTTCTATCCAGAGGTTGCATAAAATGTTAATGAATACGTCTCTTACTTTCTCAGTAGAATAGGAACCGGGGATTTAGGCAGCTAATTTATTATCACTTACACCAGCATGCAAATGAATTTACTCTTCTCTAAACATAAAAAAAATCCTTAGAATTAAACATGAATTTAAAAAAACAAAAGAAACCAAACAAAAAGCCCAAACCAAAACTCTTATTACCTCTACGATTCTCCTCCAGAGTGCCTCTTATTTCAAAAGGAGCGTGTTTCCTGCACATAGTTTCAGGCACACTTATGTGCTTCTTTCTGGCCTTTGGTGCAGGTGATAATTGAAAAATGGAGGAGCTGCTGTAGGAAATGAGAAGAAGACATGAAAGGAGCTGGGAAAGGAGGGAATATGAGAGCAAAGGAGATTGGTAATGGAGAAGAGGTAAAGGAAATGGAAAAGAAGATTTAATCCACCTAGTTATCATTCAGCCCAAAGGCATGAAACAGAACTGATGTAAAGTGTTCACAGCAGCACACAGTGTAGTAGCACACCAGACAAGTATTATGATTTGCCAGCATGTAATACAGATCAAGAGCTAATAATGCTGAGAAGGAATTTGCTAGGAAGGACAGGCTGTGCTATCTGCCAGAACTTCATATACCTACTGAGAAATCTAGCCCATAAGTGGCATCCAAGACAGCGGCTGCTGAAGATTTAAGAATTTTGTCAGGAATTTGAGACCAAACAAAACATTTGAAGTGATGAAAATATGAAGTCTCCTCTAGGTATGTTACTGATCTCTACTACAATGGAAATCTGCTGCTAAAAATACAGTTTAGCAGGTGAGCATCAAACCCAGTAAACCCCCAGTGTTCCCCTTGTATTCCTGTGCACTGCTTCCCACTGCTCCTCTTGCCCAGCACAGCCCAGGCTTGGTGACTCCGAGGACACACTGGACTCTCAAATCCTGTCTCCAACACAGGTTAACAGGAGAGAGAAGGAAGGAGATACTCGTAGCAATAGTTTTCCATAGAAGCTGCAAAAGTATCCTGAACTACAGCTAAAATATTACTTTGTCACATCTGTCTTACAGATGGTCTTTATCTATCCAAGTTGTGGGATTTGACTCTGGGGAATCTTTGTGTGAATGTTCAAGGTCAGCCAGGCCCTGTATAAACTATGGCACAGATTTCTCTCAATTCATAACCCAGCTGAAGAATTACGGATGTTCTTTCTATGCTTAACTGTATGTTAGGTCATAGGCTAAAGGAGGAATTAAATATGTCCATCAGGTTCTTCTATTCCCTCCCTTCCTGCCATTAGTTGTCCCCACTAGGACTCTTTTCCTCCCTTAGTCCTTGTATAGCTCAAAGTAGCTCCAGGTCATAGGAGAGGGCAGCAGGAAATCCTGAAATAAGTTGCATACATGCAAAATCCTATGCCTGCATTAAACACAAAACTTTATACAGATAGACATAATAGAAAATCTGCTAACTCTGTCTGGACCCAATTTCAACACATCTGGTTTTCTGCAAAGCTAAAAAAATTGTTAAGCATGAGAAAGTAATTCAATTTCGCCATCCTCAGTATCTCCCACTGAGGATATGTGCAATTAATATTTCATTTGTTAATTATCAAAGGTATTTAAAAAGCTTTCTATTTTAAGAACATCACAAAGACATACTATGAAGCTCTATGACTTCTGTGTCCTGATGTAGAGTTAATTCAATTTGTCTGTTCAAAAAGTCTTATACAAGACAAATTAATATGTACTGAAAAAAAAAATCTGCTAAATTATATAATGAAAACTACAATAAGCCTTGTTCATAATTGTTATTTTATATTTATTTTTATTCCTATTTGGATAGTTCAAAGTGAAATAATTAAGGGATCTATTTTAGAAAAGGAATGGTGATGGAGTCATTTGTTTCTTTGATGCCTGCCTGCTACTTTAGTAAGCATGTGAAAAGTGATGTTTCTATACCCAGGAGGACCTAAGAGAAATATATGCCTTTAATAACTTTTTGACACCTCTTTCAGTCAGCATTAAGCCTGCCATTGACATTTTTTATGTCCTGCTCCTGGCCAATCTCAAAGGAATGGATTAGACTAAAGTGTAGGTCTTGAAGCAGCCTTCCCTCTGGCTTGGCTGCTCTGCTGTGTGGAAATCCTCCAACCAACTGACAGCAAAAATCCTTGGGAGTTTCCATGGCAGCCCAAGCAGCTTTGGAGCTGCAGTGGCCTGGCATGGAGCAGCTCTTCCTGTTGGGGTAGTTGGCTTGTCACAGCTGGCTCTGTGCATCTCTACGTGCCAATGCTTAGGTGGAAGAAACACTTGTGGTGGAAGAAACCATTGTTTGTAGCAGGATCAGAATATGTTTTTCAGTGTATCTCAAGGTCTTGTAATAGCAGTCCAGCCTTTTCAATGAGATGAAATGAAAACCTATAATATTACTTTTTATTACATTAAGGGTTTGGCTTTTTGAAGCTACGACTTGTATAAGTGTTCTAGGGAATAGGGTTGAATAAACCTTTGAATAAACCATAACAGGAAATGTAACTGAAGGTGTTATCCCAGCAGTAGGCCAAGCAAGTTGCCTTTTAAAACAACAAGGAATTCCACATGGATCATGTGCATATGATCAGAAGGCTAAAAATGACCATTTATAGTAAGGGGTTATAATTTTCCTCATCTCCGAAACTGTTATTTGTTGCAGATGTGAGATGATGATATCCTCTCGTACTTGGATGACACAAATTATTTGTTGGAATATGGAATCAAAATCATTTATGACTGTAATTGTCTTACCACTTTCTAAAAAAGTCTTTAGTAAATCTGTTGTAGTATTAGCTAAATGTAGAAGAGTTATTACAGACCATCTAGATCTTCTGTACACATTTACAAACATGAAAGCAAAAAATTATTTTCAAAACTTGACAAGAATTTTGTCTAGTTGTGGTTCCCTTTCAGATTTATAATGAAAATAAGAAATTTCTGAGAGAAGATATTTCTACTTAGTAGAAACCCATCTTTTCCACCTAAAATAATTAATTTGAAAATTTCAGCCACCTTTAAATTATCTGATCTCAAAAGGTTACTTATTTGTACCAGCTCCATATATGGAAAGAAGGATATTACATTTTTAGCCATGCAATTTTGAGGTCTGCCTGGCAAAGTACAGGAATTGTTGAGAGAATGCTGGATTTCCTCAGGAAAGAGAGCCAATATCCTCAGTAGCATTGTGTATTTATTATAAGACAGAACCAAGAATTGACTTTCTACATCATCCAAACTTTTAGTGTGGCAGAAGTTCCCTCCTTTTCCCTTCCTTTTTTTTTTCTTAAGAAGAAGAGTAAGCCATAAGCTATTTATGTTTTTATTCTTCATTTCTGGAGTTGCTTTGCAGAAAACAATCTAGTATTTTACATGCCCAGTAGGGCATTTATTTCAATCTTGTTGAGTCCCCCACAAGTCAGCACAGAATATAGGGATGCATTGCCAGTACTTGGCAATAAGCCCTAAATCAGTCTTTTGAAATTCTCCATAGGTGCAAGAAAATCACAGGAAGCAAAAAAACCCAGCACAATTCTGAATCTCACCCTTCCCTGACCACCTCCCTGGATGTGAAGTTTGCTGTTTGGTCCTGTTTCCAACCCAGATAAGCTGCCACAGGTTTAGTAAGATATTTCTCAGGCGCTCTTCAGTCCCTCTTGAGAAGGAAAGGAACAAAGCAACTGAGAACACTAAACGAGAAAAGCATGCAGGGCATTCAGCATTTAGCATTTAGAAATGCATGCAGTGCAAAATTGCAGTGTCAATGCTCTTCCAGGAGCTGCTGTCATGAGGAAAGAGCCTTCTTCCCCTTAAAAAAACACTCTGTCACATAAAGAAAATCCACCCCTACCCACCCAGCATCTTCAGGGAAGTGAAAGCAGCACTGATCTTCCTTTCTTCATTCTGGCTGCACAGGTCTCACAGCAGAGGTCCAGTGGCTCTCTTGAGCCTTCAAAGATCCACCCCGAGGTGACGATGCTGAGTCAGTGGCTAATGACTCTGAGTCGATATGCTGGGTCAGACTGAAAAGAACAGGACTGACAACCATACAGGTCCTGAGGTGACAGAATGGTGCCTAACCAGGTTTTCACAGCAGAGGTGGTGTAGCCAAGCTGGTCCCTTGCTCTTCTCACCAGCAGGAGCAGATGACATCTAGCATGGCACTGTCCTTTGCTTGCATCCTGCTCCATCCAGCCTGCACAGCATTGCAATTACAGCTTTTCCTTTTCTTTGTCTGCTTTATCTGTGTGCTGCTCTGTGTGTACCTCGGGAAAGCTGACTGAAATCAAAAGTTCACTATTCCTTCCTCCAGCCAGTGCATCAGCTACTCAAATTAAAAGACAGACCTGCTGTGAAATAGAAAGTGTACCCCAACTTGCAGTAAGATCTCATAAAGGAACTGTACCAATCAGTTCAATACCTGTGGCTTCCTACTAAAAGAAAATGATATTTCACAGCAGATAGCCGAGCACACAAGGATGTATAAATTAAGAAAAATGCTCTTTATTCACCTTTTGCCTTTATGTGACCACATTGTGTGCATGGAAATACAAAGGGATTCCTTCTCTTTTTAAAGGCAGCCAATGAAAATACCTAGATTTTGGCACATGAATTCTTCCAGTAATAAACCAGAGTTAACTTTCTACTTAAAACTCTTTATTTTCTATTTGATTGAAAATTTTATTTGCACCAGAATATCTTCTTGGTAATTAGAAAAGAAATGTGCCCAATATATGAAATCGTAAGCCCACTGACATGAACATCAAGACATATCTTTTAGTAAAAGTTGTTTTAATTTTTGGAATAAGGTTGAATTTTGTATCATTTGTTCTTCAAGAACTCTACATGCCCCTACAAGAATACCAATCCAGGTTGTAAGTTTAGTTCATCATCAGTAATTCTGAGTTCTTTCAAGAAAACCTTGAAACAACAGGTGAAGAAATGTCTTTTCCATGGGGCAGGAACTGTATGTAGATTGGACTCATCCAGAAACTCATTTACTCAATTCTTTGCCTTCCACTAGAAATCCCAGGTACATCCATGCCCTTGCCTTCTCTGAAATAGAAGTAGATCTGGTAAATGAGTTGAAAGACTCAGATGTATGACATGACATGTCCTTTTCAACAGAGAAGGCAAACCTCAGTGTTACAGCCAGCTGCTGCTGTGCAGTTTGTGGCTAAAAATCACTTAGGTTCTGCATCAGCGTGAGCTACTGCCCTCGTGTTCTGGGACAGCAAGGCTAGGAGGCTGTTCAGTGTTTCTGTAAACCTTTTGTAAGATACATAAGAACATTTCTCCTAAAATATCACTTCCCACTAGAGCGAGCAAACATATCCTTTGTGTATTTCTATTTATAAATCTTACACATTTGTTCTTTTAATCATGCTTACTGGAACACATTTCACTCTGATTTCTTATGGCTTCTTTTGTTAGGACAGAAGGATAATAATTATATCTTTAATGTGTTCCTATGCTGCAATAGCATAAGTGTTTATTTTTTCTGAACTTTCTCCAAGACTTTAGTAAATCATACCTTTGCATTCACCGAGCTCCATTTCCTTCAGACTTTTCCTGTAGGTTTTTCAGATTATTTATTTTTCTGTGTTGAAGGTTAAGGTTTTCTTTTTTATACTTGATGTTTTCCTATAGAGCTATCCATCACCAAATTCCAAAGAACATGAGCCCAAACCTCGTGCTGTATAAATTAGCTAATTAATAACCATAAAATTTGAAGGAGATAATTTACACTAGATTAAAACCTATGGTCTCTTTGTGTCTTTAAATAAAAAAGAACAGAAAGTAGCAGGGGTTTTTTACATACATAATATATAAAAAAAACCCAAAACACCAAAATCCAATCCTAAAGGTCATAGCACACATTTAAAAACATATATAACTTGATTTTTAGCACTGGCCAAAATATTTGCAGCACAATGATGAGAAAATAGTTATCTTATATTCCACCAACTTACACCATCTATGTTTTTCTGCCACTTTTCTCTCTTGTGTATCTTAAGCCACATCTCTGACCTTCACATAGCAAACAGTAGATGAAACAGGACAAACATGGTCCTCTGGCATGTGGGGAGATCTGTACAACTGCACCTCTGGCTGGTGATCTCTTTCCCCATATTCTGTTCTGCACAGCTATACCCCTCATGAAATCTCTGAGGCACACACTGCTGCAAGCTCAGGGGAGTATGTGTCACCACATGGTCATGCCTGCTCGGCTGCTAATGCCAACAGACACTATGAATCTCCAGGCTGAATCAGCTATTTTTATTTTAAACTCAGTAATGGATTGGGACTTTGATCACTCTTCAGATTTAAATATCTGGAAATATCTAAATAATATCAGCAACAACTTATAGACAAAACTAAAACTGTAAAATAAAATTTGCAAAACAATGAAAGGCACTTGTATTGTCCACCCCATAGATGTAAGAGAAAAAACTGGTGTGAATTAAAGAGGTGCATGATGAAAATTACTGTGTCTTAGTGTTCCAATGATACTAAGTGGATGGCAAGAGAATAGATGAAGATGACAAAAATTACAGTGCTGAGAAATGACAGTAATACACATCAATCCAGCTCCTGTCATCTGAAATCGACCACTTTTCAGTTGTCAGAAAGGCATAAATGGGACATGAAATCAGGTAGATTTCTGTCAAGGACATAGAGGGATAGATCCCTTGTCACCACAATATCTGCTCCACAGAGGGCACCCTGCTGTAGCTATCAAGCTGCCAGGCCTTGAATGTAAGTTAGAAAGAATAACAACTTTTTATTTGATCATAGTTACTTCAGGACATTCATCTGTCATTGACCAGTGTGGCATAATGTCCCTCTTTGGTCTCCCTGCACAGTTCACGTTGTCTCTTTGTCTGTTTTCTTGAACAACATCTGTTATGCCAGGATGAAGTTGAGTTGATATCTCAGCAGCCTGCCTGACTCTGAGCCCACTAAGAACATTTCCACTTGTGGTGGCAGGTGTTTCCAAAGCTTTTCCTGCTAAACAGATTTCTTGCCAGCAGAAACGTTCACATTTGCTTATAGCTGTGATGGACAAGCTCTGTGTGGCTGCTTTTTCTTGTTTTAAATCACACTCCATGAAGGGACTGAGTGATGTTGGCCCTTTTAGGAAGCAGAAGATTCCTGCTTGTCAGGGGATAGGTTTACCACTGGAAGTGAAGTTTCTGTAGCACTAAAAGGAGAGACCTACTCAAAGCAGTGACCCCTCAGCTCATGCATAGATTGAGAAAATCTTTAGAGGAACAGAGAGTGGAAATCTGGAATTCTCAGATAGTAGTAATAAATACACCAGGACCAGAATTATTCTGAAATATAGCCAACTCAGAAATAATCTGTTTTGTTGGAAACCAACTATAGGAGCAGTCATGTACTTGCAAGGATAGACTGGGCAGGGGTCATCTTGGCTACATCAGAAGAACAATAGCACAGCCATGGTAAGGCAATGGTTCATTTTCCTGCCTGCTGTCTCCTACATCACATATGCAAAGTTGCAGCAAAATTGAAAGACTATCAAAAGCTTTCTGAAACTCTAAGGATTTATCAATTGCATTATCCTTATGCATATTTCTATTGAATTCTGGAAAGAATTGTAAAAGATTTGCAATAAAGAGCCTCACCTTACAAAAAAAAAACATACTGACTTCTTCACAAAAAGAACTAAGACTCTTGCCAATTAAATCCAATGTATCACATATCCGTTAATTTCACCCTTTATTATAGTTTCTACTAATTTTCTTTTCATTTCTCTTCTTTAAAAACAGACTTAATGTCACCCCTGAGTCCTCAGATACAGATGCAATTTAAGTAAAAGGGCATACACCATGATTAGTAATTCAGCTATTTCATCCTTGACTTCCTTTGGAGCCCATGAGTGAATACACCGTGGTCCTGGGGATGTGTGACTGTTCATTTTTTCAGTCAGCTCCAGCATCCCTTCAGAATCACTTCACTTGATGAGTCCCCCATAAAGAATGATTTTTCAACAGGGCTAGCCCTCATTTCTTCTGCCATGAACAGTGATGCAGAAAAAGTTTCTACCATCTCTGAAATTGCTCTGTGTTCTCTGAGCATGTTTTAATATCCTGTTCATGAGTGGACCTTACAAATTTTATGGCAGACTCTTTGTTTCTCATGAGTATTAATAAATACTTATCAGCAGTTTTGATTACTTTTGCTAATTGTTTCTTCAGCGTCCTTGCTGTTTCTTGTTTGTTTCTAGACTTACAAAGGGTGTAAATATCTACATTCTTTCCTACCCAGTCATTTCCAAGTTCCTCTATTTTAAAGCAACTGGTTTAGTCCATGTTTCATTAAAATCTAGTTTATTTCAGTTTTGAAACATTTCAATCTTTGAGACATCACTGCAGGACAAAGCCCAGGCAAAGCCTTCTTGGAGAACTGGCCAATGTAATGTCTCTTCATAATGCTGTTCTTCTACATCCTGCTAAAGGGTCTAAATTGATTTTCCACTTCTCCCAAGCAGGAGTCATCAGGACTCTACCATCTGCACAGACCAGAAGGAAAAAATTGTTTCTAAGGCTCTTCAGGAATGTATTTATTTTCAGCAGTTCTCAGTAAATAGAGAATGCTTCCAGAATGTTTCTGACAAAACAATTTATGTTTTATTAATCATCAGATTTTGTTTTCAAATTTGCAAGTAAATATTTATTTGATGATCTGAAGTACCTGTTCTTTTTCAGATATTGTACATTTTTTTGTTATTGATTCTTACACCCACCAACCTAAATCTCAAGAGAAGACATCTGTTACTGAGCTGTCTGTGTGTAAGCCTGAACTTTCATCTGAAGAAACCACACAGGAAATCAAACTCTACTGTCCAGTTTGTTCTTGATATCCACACAACATGTAACAGTTTAAGGTCTCATTGCTTTAAAAGACTCCACCAAAAGTACTTCACATGTGTAAGAGTGATAGCCTACTGCATGAAGGGAGCAAACACTGAAGGATGAATTCCATTACTAACAGGAGACAAGTTCCAGACTGCATTCATCTCAGGGACAGTAGCTTTAATCTGGATTCCAAGAGGCAAACCCTTTGCAAGAAGAAACTGGAAACTCCACGGCTCATCTCTGTCCTGCAGCGACCTCTCATGATGGCTGCTCCAGGAAGCTGTTGGGATGTGGAGACTTGGGAATGTGTGACCTCAAATGGGATGACATTTTAGAAACTGTTCCTGGAAACAAAATTAACCACGAGTCTCAGAAAATGTTCCAAATGTAGCATTCATTTAAAATTATTTCGTTTCCCTTCAGTCATTTATTTATACATAAACAAGCCATCCTCACTCACCCTATACATGTACACATAAACAAATTAATTAATTGTTTTCTATAACAGCCTCAATAAAAGAAAGAACGAGAGAGATTTTCTGCTCCTAAGTACTTGGAAACTGCTAGTATAGGCACTTGATAATTGCCAGAGTAACAGGAAAGAAGCAAGTCTTAAAATGGAAACGAACATATTTCCTTGAATTGCAGGATATGCATTAGAAGTCAATCATTCTTCACTTGACAAGGCTAACAGGAGAAAGTGTTGGTATTTAGGCCAAACAGTAACAATTTCAAAACAGTGGTTTTACCCCATTTGTGGGATGTGTTTTATTTAATGCTCTTTTGTAAACATTTTTCTAATTTCCAGCCAAATTTAATTAACAACCAGTTCAAAACAATCTGATTTGGTGAAGCTTTATCCTCTGTACAGGTAACTGTTCTGTCCTCAGTGATACACTCATAGACAGGGGCTGCTCTCAGTCTGGGTTGACTTCAGTAGTCTCTTCTGATCACACTGGTTATTCCCCAGCTTTCCCCATCTCCTTCCCTCTGAACCACACAGCAATCACTTCTCTGGGTCACCATATGCAAATAAGCGTTGTGAGGACACTTCAGATTAAGAAGATTTTGCAGTGCCCATTCATGGATTGTTTTTTTCAGCAACTGTATGTCGCTGGCAACAGCAATCAGTAACAGAGCCACTATTACAGTGTGGTCTGGTCTTTCCCTTCAGTCATTTCCTGTGGATGAGCTCCTGATTTTGGAGCTTGGATTTTAAAATCCAAGTACACAAATGAACAAACTTACATGCCATTTAATTTAACTCCATTTTATTTCACCTATTAATTTACTTGCTTCCACCTGTGTTATTTTCTTTTAAGAAGATCTCGGCCAGTTGCAACATGAGGGGTTTCCTCATCACATTTCTCATTTTTGTGCCAAGATCATTACTAAAAATATTTCACAAGGTTAACCTGGAAAAACACTCCAGTAATCTCCCTCTGTCCAGCCTTTTCTACTTTTCCTTTTGCCATCCATCCTCTAACTGACTTCTCACTGAAGTTACAGTTCCTGCACTTTAATTTCCAACTTTTGCACTTAACTAAATCCCCATGTGCCACTGTCCTGGTTTCAGACAGGGACAGGGTTAATTTTTTGCAATTGCCACGAGGTTGAGGCCTGATATTATTTGATACCACCTCACATCACTGCCAGGGGCAGCAGGGAAAGGGCCCTCCTTCCAGTTCATGGAAGAGTTGACTGGAATTGCTGGGGGCTTTCTTTGCCTTACGCATTTTTTTATTACTATTGCTGCTGTTGCTGCTCCTTTTCTTATCTCAACCCATGGTCTTTGCCTTTTGTGCTTTCAATTGGAGTGGGAGGAGAGCAGCAGCATGGTTTTAGTAGGACTCCCAAATTGGAGAGCACCATTCCTAAGCCAGGACATACTGCTTGGTTGACATCCAGATATGTCATTTCGTTCCTCTTTCTGTTGTCTAGAAAACCAATTATCATATTAAAGAAAGTTATTATTTTTTTCTTTTTCACAACATCTATGTTTGGTAAACCCCATAAATGGGTAAACTCCATTTACAGTTATATACAAATTAGAAAATTCCTTTGGAACAAATTGCATTAAGAGAGGGAGAAGCTCTTCATTCTTGAAAAGCAAGTCGAACTGGTGAGTAAAAATATCCATGTAGACTAAGGAGAAACCCAAATGCAAGTCTCCACTGTTTCATCTCTTACAGGCATGTGTATGCAACACTTTTCTTTGACATTGTTTTTGAGTCAATTTGAGCCAAAATTTCAAGGAGATCCAAACTTGTTAACAGCAAATAAACAGAGGCAGCAGAGATCCAGGAGTGTTACACAGGGAAATCACCTGTTGCTAAGAGCTGCTCTTGTCAAGGGAATAGAGATTTGCAAAGCACATCCCTCCCTGAGACAGGAATGGATGTATATTCCCAAATCACCTGAAGACTAGAAATAAATTACATCTGATCTAGAGGGACACATTATACACTTGCTCACTGACATACATTCTGAAAAGAATTACTGTTTAAGTAAAAACAGGCAAGTATGTACAGAGCCTGGTACAAGACTCTTGCTTTGAATACCTAAGTTCTATAGCAATACAAAGTATTATTCTCATCCTTAATAATAATCATAGTAACAATAATAATATCATACGCTCTTCTATCAAAAGTACAAAATTAAAGATAAAAGTCATCTTTGTCTTGCAGCAAGCTGCAACATTAAGTAAGGCATGTGGAAATGCCTCAAAGACTCAGTAAAACCCTTAAAGGCATATTTCTTGTGTGATTTGTATTTGAGAAACCAGTATTTCTTTAAAGAAAGTTATCTCTGGGTGGTAATAAGCTGGGGGTGAAGTATTTTTCCTTTCTACACCAGCTGAGGTAGTTGCTCATAGTAGGTAGAACAAGAGCTGCCTGTTTCATCTGTGTCAAACACAGAACAGTCTTTATCCACCATTCTAAATCAGATCCCAGACATATCTATACATGTTTGCAATGCATATCCACTTATAGATCTCAGCAGCTTCTACTCCAGAGAAGGTATTCTTCTTTCTGCTGCAATTTGAGTATAGTTCTGTCCCTACATCTATAAGACACTGTTGGTTTCCTTAGGTATTTTATTTGCAGCATTATAAATTAAATGAACCCCCTTAGAATTAAAAAAAAATCAATCCCTATCTCGTTCATCCAATCCCTCTTCAGAAATAAAACATAACCTTCTTTTCAAACAAATGCTAAATTCTGTCACTTTAGATGAGCTGCACCTTTCATCTTGCAGAGATCAATGCAGTGCAGTGAAATGACAATGGCCAACTCTCTTAGGTGATTTTTTTAGAGTATCATCACCCCACAGCAGCCATGCAGCAAGGCTGCTGAGAGCAGCACTCTGTACTGGGTAACACATTGTCATGGCAACCAAACAAAAGGGTCATCCCACTCCTGCTCATTCCCATTGTTCCACGGTGAGAAGGAAAAATCACAGCACGAGCGGGAATGTGTCTCTGAGCTCCTGTGAGACTGAGCCAGGTTTCCTTCCCAATCTGCTCTTGGACACAGCACCTCTTGGGGAAGCACTGGGCATGTGTGCAGCTCAGGGACATGCACAGGTCCATGTCCTCAGTGGGCAGGCAAGGGCTCAGGAGCAAAAGCAACCCCCGGGAAACAGTATTGATCACCTCTTCTCCTATATATGACTAGATAATAGCAAGAAACTTGTAGATACGGGAGCCTGGGAAAGCAGAGTTTTCCCAGGTGTTTGAAAGAAAACAGAAAGGAAAGAATTAATAAACGAAAGTTGCATCTGCTATTGTTGACATTGTATGCGTGTGAGATGTGATGTTTTGGTAAAAGCAAGAGGTGTTGCCTTCCTTGGACCAATAAGCTGACTCTATTCTTGGGTCAGCGAAGTGTTCTATAAAAATGTGTGTAGTTCTATAATAAAAACCTTTTTCTATCTCTGAGAGGAAGCCGTGCCGCAGGGTTTTCTTTCAGCAATAGCAACAGAAACACATGACTAAAACGATGGCAGAAAAGTGGGGATGGCCAAGCCAAGTGTCCTGATGGAATACCTGGGCAATGTGGTGATTCAGTGGGACAAGTGGATGAGGGAGTTCTGTGAGGATTGTGAAGTGGTGTGTTTGTTGAACACTGCTTTCTTCCAGCTATGTCTGTCCTGTGTTTTCCTCACTGCTCCAGTCTTGTCCTTGTTCTCCTTCCTCAAAGTTCTTCTCATTCCCATTATTTTCTGTGTTCCATAATAATCCTTTGTCAAAACTTCATCTTCTGCTCCTGTGGTCTTATAGGCTGACACCTACCCTGCCACTCTCCATAGCTTCTGATAGGACTGTTCCTGAATCACTGCAGGATACAGCCTTTCATAGGGCTTTGCTTTCAGGCAGATGAGATCTTAATCAAGTTTACAGCTATTCCAGCTGGAATTCTGTTTGCCAGACATCTGGATGAAGAAATTATTTTCTTTAAGTTTGCATAATTACTGTCAGCCAAAATTCATGAAATGTTTCCAAGATTTAGGATGGGGTTGACATGGACGTGGGCCAAAATCATGGTAATTATCAAAAAATTTAAACAAATTTCCTACACTTTGTCCTATCCCCATAGCACACAGGAGGATATGCAGTTTATCAGGACATGCTGCAGTTATCTTCAGATCATGATTCCTTTTTACTTATGAATATCTGTTCTTTTCCAAATAAAATATAACCCCTGAAAAATTTGTCATTTGCACATCTCAACAAAAAATTCTTAATCTTTGCAAGATAAGACCTCTACAGGTATTGTTTATTCTATGCATGTTGCAGGCCAGAGACTGAAGTGCAGTGTTCCCCTAGGAGAGGATGAGACTGAGATAGTAAAAAAGTAAGCAGACTCTAGAGATGGGAGCTGGATCAGGAGGAAACCCAAGATCAGTAGATGAGAAGATGAGTGTAAGTTTGATATCTTAAGGATCATCCAGCTCCCAACACCCCTGCCATGGGCAGGAACAACTTCCACTAGATTAAGTTGCTCAAAACCCCATCCAATTGACCTTGAACACTCCTAGGGATGCAGCATCCACTTCTCTGGGCAACCTCTGCCTTATTACCCCCACAGGTAAGAATTCTTCCTTATATTTAATCTGAGTCTACCTTCTTTCAGTTTAAGACATTACCCCTATCTCCACACACCCTGATAATGAGTCCATTCTCGTCTTTCCTGTAGAAGAAAAAGATGCTCAGATCCAGTGAGCAGATGTTTTCAGAGTGTGAACATATGAGAAGAAACAGGAAGGGCTCTGGATTTTATGATAGTCCCAGATACTGGTGAGCTGGGACTGGACAGGCAAGCAGGTTGTGGGAAGGGACCCTGCAGTGAAATAGTGCAGGGTGCAGATTTGCAGATGAAGAACCACTATTGTAAGAGAATAGGAAGGTACAGGAGACAGTCATAGGGAGTGAGAGGAGAAGTAAATGAAGAGGCTCAGCTGCCCAGAGAGCAGTGGTGGAGTGTGAGGACTGAAGGAGAGGAACAACACAAAATATAGGAAACGAGAAAGTGGGAATGTTTCTAAAGGAACACTGATGTGAGAAAAACAGGAAAGCATAATGGAGACTTGAGCTATAAAATATTCTAATGAAGAAATGCTGGAAACATGGAGCAGAAAGGATTGATCTTAGGTATGAACAGCAAGAGCAAGAACTATGCCTGGAATGGAATTAAAAATTCATGTCTCACCATTCACATGCTCTCAGCAAATATATGTAAAACTTCTCAGCAAAGGTTCTCATTGTTTCATCAAGAATGATGATCTGCCATGACTGGGAATTACCTCCCGAAGCTGCAGAGCTCTGTGAAGTAGCTGTAATTGTTGCCAACATGCAGGAAAACCATGAAGACACCAGGCTGTTATCACATTATGGGATATTCTGCTCCTGTCTCTGATTCAAAAACAAACAAGTCATCAAAAAACGGCAAAAGTCAGAATATTAGCTGCAAGCTACCTTTTAAGTATCATGAAGCTCACAGCCATTGGCAATGCACTTCTTGCACTTCTCTCTGCAATCTTTTTTCAACCCACTTGTATGGCTTTTTATGGTGGAAGGTTTACATAAATGTCATGCACTTTAATTGCAACAGGAATCAGGGCTCAGTGTAAAGGAACAGTATGTTGTGAAAATGAGTCATGGCTGTGCTGTGAAAGGTGTCCAGTCCCCAGGCCCACAGGTCAGAGGCTCAGTACAGAGGGGAGCAGGAGGAGAAAGACTGAACTCTGCTTTAAAGCTTCTGCAGAGTTATGTTCTATCCTGCTTCTCTCCATGATATTGCCGACAATGCCAGGCAAGCAGCCAGAGCCAAACTATCCATGTGTGGCAATTACATCTATTCATTAGCTGGATCTCTCACTTGAGCCTGAATTGTTAAGGTGTTGTGCTTTCACCACTGCCTTTCACGACTTTGAGAGCTGTGATTTGAATGTCCAATGTGCTAAATGCACTGAAAAAGGTCTTCCATTGGCAACATAGAGCAAGCGGGAGCTGGGCTTTTTTTACTTCTTTTGTTTCTCTGTCCTCCAGATATAGATTTGATATACTAGTACTGCCTTATGTTACAGAGATGCTCTGAAAATATGTTCATTTCTATTTTTGTAGCTGTTGGATGCTAATACAAACAGCATTGGAAGTCTCAGAAAAAGTTCAACAACTCTTTAGAACAGGTTTTGAAAAATGCAAGAGGTAAGGCACAGGAGCCACATGAGTAAACAAAATACTGAAAAGCTATTTAAAAAGTGAACACTCAATCAGGCAGATGTGCCATGAAAAAACACAGTATGTAATGATGAGATTGCAGATGGAATTAGAAAGCATAATCACAAAAAGCCAAATTAAGTTTGCATGTGGGTCTTAATTCTTGCATCATTTCCCATCTGTTGAGGGCTTGACTTTTCAGCCTCAAAAGCAATATAATAATATAACATTACACAGGTTTTGTACATACTCTTACTTTCTCCAACAGACACAAACAAATGCTGAAGCAATAAGAAAGCCTCATCCCTCGGAGTCGTGGGGATAGTGATCTCTTTCCTGGATCATCATGGTCAGTGTATTTTGTGGTTGTGTCCTAGTTTGTTGTCCTGCTTTCATTATTGTGTTCTTTCACATTTTTTCTGAGTAAAAAGTACCTCTGTATATTCTTATTTAGTCCCCTGTGCAGTCAGGTTACAGTCCTGATGCAGTAGCCAGGTCTTTAATGCAACACAAATGTTACAGCATCTTAGTATTGTCAAAATTTCTGGGAGCACATCACAGTGACTGGTATTTTAGAAACGGAATGCAAAAAGACAACTCTTGAACAAAGAAATTTATAAATTCAAAGTAAGACACAGCTATAAAAACAAGACAAAAACACATGAGAAAGATACAAGCAGATGAAAAAGCAATAAAATGCATTGCTCATATCAGAAAAAAATCAGTAGTTTTCTGCATTTATAAAAACATAATTGAAAGCACTGTTGTGTCTTTCATATCAGACGTGCTTTCCAAAGCTGCAGTTAAAGGGAGAGCTATTTATTCTCTTCCTTGTTACTGGAGGCTTTTACCCATAGTAAGTAAAACCCAGCAATTATGTAATATATTACAGATGTAATGTGTCCACTGCTTTATCACCATCTACAAATTTAATTTCTTAAGGTATAACAGGGAGACTGGAGCAAAATCTACACGGTAGTAATGGTGAACATTACTAAATCTGAAAACTAAGTGATTCAATGTTATTGCATTATGCAAGAGAACAGGATTCAAAAGATTTCTGACACATTTCTGTTTGAAGATTTGAAGGGAATAGTGGGAAAATTACACATTTGAACAAAATGCCTAAGAATTATTGCACTTGGAAGAGAAATATCATAATTGTGCATAAATGCAAATTCACAAGCAATATGCAGATGAACCCTTTAATTAGTTTACAGAAGACCTACAAGAGTGAGAAATGTATGGCTACCATAGTTCATGCTAGCAGCAATAAAGATTATAGAAGACAAGCATAAAAATATCACTGTTCCAAGAACATGAGCGCAGAAGATCCATAGGTCATATTAGTTCAGGAAACTGAAACTGTGCCCGCTTCTGACACAAAGAACCAGTATTTCCCTTGCCAATAGCCAACATTGGAAATTCAGAATGCAAGGGAATTCTGCATTTAGTTCCAATTTTTAACGTGGCCTGTACCAAATAGCTCCTTTTCTTTTTATGCCTAATTTCTTTCTTCCTCTTTCCCAGTCTGTTGTTCACTCCAAAGGTGAACCTTATTATTCAGGTTCTTATTATTAAATATAATAATAATACTAATAATAGAAAGAGGGATGTAGGAGACCTAATCATACATATCTGATTTAGCCACAAGTGTGAGTTTGAACTAGTTACTTTATTTCTCTCTACCTCAGCTTTTCTCTCTGAAATGGAACCAACAACAAACCAGTGTAAAAGCAGAATCTCAGCAAACTCATTCTTGCTTATCAAGTTATTTACCTTTATGTGATTTGCAAAAAAATCCTCTTAGTCAGAACTGATTTGGGAAAAAACAAACCACAGTTAATTCAGCTTTGGACACCTCACTTAATCTTCACCACTAAGGAATGGAAGTGTTTCAGGCACAACAACAATTACATTCTTGCTTAATTAATTTCTAACATTAATCTCAAACCATGCTGCATAAAATACTTCCTATCACTGAGCATTCTACATTAATATCTACCAAGTACTGGATAAACTTACTGAAGTAATTCTGGATAAAGTTACTGAAGTAATTAATTTGTTTCATTGAAAATTTCTCACTGAAAATTGCATTCCCAAAGTTATAGATCTGACACCGGAATTACAGGGCAAAATGTTTTTGTTATGCAAAAATTTTCAGGCTTCCTGACTGCAAGTGTTTATTACTATTAACAATTTAAAATATATTATTGTGGCACCATTAACAAATATTTGTCCTTCACCTGAAAATTCTTTCAGGATAAGGTTAGAAAAAAAAAAAAAAAATCCCTGGGAAGTGCAGAGCTGAGACATGAACTAAACCAAAGGAAACAGGTTGTACATCTTTGTGAAAATTACTTTCCTGATATTACTTGTGTATAAAGGGTTGACAATTCGCCAATCTCTATTTTTCTTGGCCTTGATGCTAGACTGAGGGAAAGAGCTTCTGGCTACTGCAAAAAGGACTGCTTCTGGCATATTCTGCTTTATTATTCCCCTCAGATAGTCCTTCTGGTTTGGGTTCTTTTTAATTCTCAAATAATTATTTTTATGGCGCCAATTGTTATAAAATCTTATCCTCACATTAACAAGTGGAATGATGCTCTAGAGGCAGTTTCTTCATGTGTCCCTTACCCAGGAGGAAAAAAATGCACTGAGAAGAGCAGAAATTTCATCAAAATTTACCATTTTCAAGCGAAGGTTATATAATATCCTGTAACAAATTAAAGATTAAATAGACCTAGACAAAATACTAGGTAACCATAATAATGCAAATAGAATGTAGTTTAGGTTCCATTTTATAGCTTAATGATATCATTAGAAAGAGAGCAATGAAAACCATAATGATAAGACACCACATTAAGAAAAAAGTAGCAGAAGAAAAACTAATTAGAAACAGTATGGAAAAGGAAAGAATCGTACAGCATAGAGATGTTTATAATATAAGAGGGGAGAACTAAAAAACCCCATGAAATGGGACTATGACAGAGTTGAGTTGACTTCTAGAATTAGTGGATATATATTAAAAAAAAAACCAACTGAAATTTGAGAAAGTAAACTTATATTTTGGAGAAAGGTGAACTAAAAACCACCAGCCAAATAACATAGGGTAGAGGAATGATCTGGTGTCTTTGTCAGAAGAAAAACAAATCAAAAACACTGGAAACATTTTTGGCATGTGATGGAATCAGCAGAATATACCCATATGTGAGGGTTTATAAATAACAACAATGGATCTGCTTCAGCTTGTATATAACGAAAGAAAATGCAGCATCTTTCCCTTAAAATGGCTCAAAATCAGAGAAAGCACTAAGACTGAAAATAACAGCTTGCTTCTGTAGTTTGCAAAAAATCCAGCTGAGATCAAGACAAAATCAAAGACTGAATAGCAACTAGAGTTCTGACAGCAGTAATGAGTCTAGAAAGGCATGTGGATTATTTTTCATTTATTTTTTGCCACCTAAAGCCTCCATCAGGGCCAGTTCAAAGCTTTAAAAACAGCAGGCTCCTCTAAGTATTAGAGTTCAGGTTGAAACTGTCAGTTCAGAAGACACTGGAGTCTTCATAGTGGAAAAGTTGTGAATTGTCAGAGTATCTCTATTTTGTTTTGATATATGACAATTTTATAAGGTATTTCTTTATGTATTTATTTTACTGTTATATACTTCCCCTAGATCTGTTTATTCTCCATATAAAGCTAGCATAGAGAGAAAGAGCTATTATAAAGATTAAATTTAAATAGATTTTACACACACTCAGATATATATGACAATGCTTTCTCTTTTTGGATTATTCGTATATGGACAATTTTCCAAAAGACCTGAAGAGTGGTTCAATGTTGAATTTCTCCCTCTCTCAAAAATTCAATCCTTGATGGCTGTCTATAATTTCAAACTCCATGAAGATAAAACTGAGCTATTCATTTTGATATATGTCGGTCTAGCAGTGTATTGTCCATTTTTCTTCATAAATATCCCTTCCAGCCAGAAGACAGAATAACTTATTCTGTCAATTTAGAAAACCATAAGAACATTGTACCTTAATAGAGAGACTGTTTTTCCCTCTCTTGCTTTCTCCCCTCTGTACACACAGTCATCCCCTGTCCAGAAATGTAGTCTCAGATCTAGTTATGTTTTATGTAGGAAATAAAATTATTTTTCTAGCCTCAGGTAACTATTTAAAAATATATTTCAAGATGCAATACTACTAACAAAGCCCAGAAAATAGTTCTGTTTACTGGCTGACTATTAAGAATCCACACCTGTATTCACTGCACAAAATCTTTCACACTGCAGGAAAATAAAACATAACAAGGTGATGTGATTTACAAATTGGACATTATCTGCATCTCCAAGTTGGTACAGCATGTTGGATGTATTGGGTGTGTTATGAGAAAAACTTCTTAATTACTACTGACATCAGTAGAGCTGTCAAATACCTTTTAAAAATCCCTAGGATTCAGGCTTTTTTTATCATCAGTTTACAAAGGAATGTTTGACTGACCAAAAGATATCACAGGACCAGAAATGACAGTTTCGAAAGGGACACCTTGGATAACCTAATCCAAACACCTGCTTTAAGCAAAAGGTTTTATATTAGTCTCCTCATAAGTGTACTTAACATTCCCTTACAGACACTTAATGTATTATTCTCCCTCTACTCTGGTGACAAATTGTCATACTGTGTGATCAACCTCAGTGTTAGTCTATATACCCAGGCTAAATTAATCTTTCTTCCAAATACAGTACCGGCCCTTACTTCTGTCTACTACAAGTTTTTGCATTTTTATCTTTTCTGGTTTCATACATCATGATGGATCTATCTTTTATAATTTCTCTGGTTTTATACTAAAAAATCAAGTCATGATTCTTACACTGTCATTTAATGAACATGTTATTCGATATTCTATAACTCTCTATGTTATTCTATACTTCAAGAACAGGTACCCCACTGCTACAATATAAAATTAAAGTGATACTCTTCCAGATCTTTGAAAAATGCCTTTGCTTAGATTTCTTTAAATACCCCATTGCTATAATATAAAATTACAGTGATACTCTTCCAGATCTTTGAAAAATGCCTTTGCTTAGATTTCTTTAAATGCACATGTATTCTTTTTTGTAACAGCTTAGGATAAGATTTCATTTTTGTTTGCATTAGTGACAGAATCATAGTTTTTTTAATATAGTTTATTTTGTGCCTATCATCCTTCAGTTTCTCATCTTTTGTGCTGTGAACAGTAGGATGGAAGAACTACTAGAAAAATAAAGTTTTTTGCTATTGTCTTGCTTTGCTTTTTATGTAGTATCTTCTTGACCCTGTATTTTAATTGCTAAGTTCATGCATCTGACAGAGTAAAGACTTTGAATGTAGAATCTTACTGAATATTTCAAATTTGTACATTTAGGTTTATTTCCTTAAAATATCAAAGCTGGGCTAGACTATGATCTTGGGGATGGCAAAATCTCTGACATTCCTAACACAGAGAAAGGGGAAAATCACATTTATTTTTTGATCAAGTCTGCTACAGACCGTAGAAAGCTGCTCTAGTGACAGAAGTTTTGCCTCAGTCTTCAGAGCAGCCAAGATTTCATATAATTTACTTTCCAAAACAGCTGGCAGAATTCTCTGTGCTATAGTAATTGGGTGATAGATAGCCCTGAGCTACTGCTTTGACAATAGTTAGAGAGGGAGACTGTGAGGATTTTCAGTATTAGGCAAGGGAATAAGTTTGGCTTTAACTCCTGTAAATTATTGCTGTATATTTTAGCTCTACACATTTTGGTTACCATTCCAATGGGGAAAATTTACCATGCTAAAAAAATATCTTTTGGCAATCTCTAGCTCACTGGTGATAGATGCAACTTCTGTGCGCAGTGAAATCTATTCTGTGGAGAAAAACTTTCTGGTTTATGCGCCCTGATTCAGCCAGAACTGGACGAGGAGCCTGTCTCCCCACTGACGTCTGCAGGCATTCACCTGTTGTCTTTTGCGAGCACAGAAACGTTTTTGAAAAGGGTAGGGTGGCAGCAGAAATAATTTCATGTTTTTCTCGTCAGTCACCTCCCAGCACAGTGCACTGAGTCAGCTCATGAGCTGACAAATGCCACTGCATCTGGGACAGGGCAAGGCTTAGAGGGAAAGGACAGGGAGGATGTTCTGCTCAAACCCAGCAAGTTTGTAGGCTGGTTCAGCCCATCTGGTCCCAGCAACCAAAGGATGGGACAGCCTTAAAAAGAGTGAAAAATTATTCCTTAGGACTCCAGCTGCTTCTGATGAGCTTTCTTCTAATGGACAGCACTCATCATTGAGTACAAACTTGTAAAAACAGGTAACAGAACCTAAAACTTTATGCCTGTGTATATTCATGGCTGATGAGATAACTTCAAGGGATGAAAGATAAACATCTCCAGGTAAACAGAGTTACTGATACAGTAATTCACAAAATGCCAGATGGGTGGCACTGCCCTGTAATTGACATTTTTCCCTTTCTCTTTGCAATATGTATTTGGGTAGTCCAAATTAATCAAAGTTATTTCACTCCCTCATTTGGTTTATGGTTTCTTTGTGACACTGCTGATAGCCTCAGATTCCAGCTACCAGAGTTTTCAGGGACCCTCAGAAGCTGTAATACCAATTAATTGCTTTGTGTTTCTTGTCACTGCTCCAGATTCTCCAGCCTCAGATTCTTGCAACAATGAAATACAAATGTGATTGTACTTCTCTCCAGTCAGAAAGTGTTAAAGTAGTAGAAAAACAGGACCTTGGGAGTACAAGAACTCCTAGCCAGGACATAACTTCAGCAATTTCTTGTTGATTCTGCTTGTATGTTGCTGACCAGAAAGATGAACTCTGTTTCTATGTTCAATACAAAAGGAAGTTCTTGCCAAGTTAAATTCTCAGTCTCTTTCCATTATCTCAGTTCTTGAACATGTTCCTTATTCCTGTCTAAGGATGAAGGATAGTTGTGTGCCATTTTCTTTGGAGCAAAGTTCCAAAGGAAATCTCCAAAGATTTCCATGAAACTGTCTGTCTCCCAATAATCACAGTTAGGAGATCACTGAACGAGTGCTTCTCAATCTGTACTCACCACTCAAGTATTTTCAGGGGAAGAGATAAGTACAATCTTTACACCTTGGATGATCTCCATACATAGGCATCTATTACATGAGATTCTTTCCTTTCCAATTTCTAATGGAAAGACCCAAAAGGTATAAAAATTAAGGTTATCCTAAGTAGAATTAACTAAGATCTGAAACACAGAACATAGTTACCATAATTTTCAAGAAGTATTGTGAAGACTATGGAGATTTGGATCAGAGTGCTTTTGGCAGTAAACAAGCTAAGTAAAAATGATTTTCAGCTTGGTTTATTCAGGTGGAAGGAGGGGAGAGAAAAGAATTAGCCTGGATTTACAGAATGCTGAGTTTCTATTTTGAAATTATTTTTGGATTAGTATCTGGGCAGATTCTGTTCCAACAGATAGACTCTAAAAGAAAAGGATCATGATGTCTTAGAAATAAAATTAGCAAGTTTTGTCTAGATAACAGTTGAAGAAAGTAGAAGGGATGGGAAAATTGAGATTTTTTTTTCATATTTTCAGCAATCTAAAGAGGCATCTCTGAGACATAGGAGAGTAAGAAGTAGAGTAGTTCTAAAAAGTAGGTAGTTTTTGCTTAACAGTGTATAAAGATACAAAGAAAGCTTGAAAACCAAGGAAAAAACAAAATTGAAGTTTGCAATGGCCATTATAACATTGTACATAGCATTGTAAGAACCAGATTTTCCTAATGATTTTTTGTAAGATGTCAGTTTTGAACAATACACAAGGTATTCTGTAGTTATCTCAGAAAATAGAAGAAATGTGTCATCGTATGTCAGAGCCTCTATTTACAATGCAAATTAGAGAAGAAAATTTGACAGTGATGAGTGTACGAATAAAACCTATGAATTCTACAGATTCTTTACTCTTAAGGTCTGAAGAAATAAGAATACAAGGAGAAATTTTGAGGAGAGAAGGCAGAAAAATTAAAGCCTTCCTTTACTAGTTGGTCATGGTAATACTGGAATATCACAGAAATCACAGAATGCTTGGATTTAATACCTTTTAACTACCCAGGTTCTCTCTTGGTCCAAAAATGCAACAAAAGGTCTAATGTAGCAGGGCTTCTACATCAGCAAGCAGAGAACTTACCACCTAAGGGAAGAATAAGCAACCTTGGGCCTATCACAAGCTGAGTGTGAATAACGAAGAATAAAAGCAAAGTGACCAGACAAAAAGCTGCTAATATTTATTGTACAGAAGCACAGGCTCATAGAAGGGCACAGTAAAGGATTAAACAGTCATCATTAGCACTCCACATTCTCTAGGGTGCCATCAACAATACCCCAGCAAGGCTTGGTCTGGTGAGCTACAGCAAAAGCTGTGAGGCTAAGTAATATTTTCAAAATAGTAAAGTAATGTTTCAGGAAAAGGAAAGCAAGACAAGCAGAAAAGGCCTGGATGCAATCTGTGCCTATGGAGTCAGATAGGCATAGCTTATCTCAGATACCAAAGCTTCTGGAGAGCCTTGAAGAAGCAGTGTCTGCCTCTCACACTTCACTCCCTGAGTGTTCTCTTTTAACCCAACCCTCATTTTCTACTCTCCCTTTTTCTGTCCTTCATTTCCTCCATTGTTGGTTAGAACTAAAAGGCAGCACTGCGAGCAGCAAACTTTTTCAACCTATGTGACATCACTGCCTTGAAATACCACTACATGGACAATCTGAAGCTAATGAGTGCTTTCCCATGTGCATTTTTAAGCAGGTAATCTTGAATTAGCCCACTGTAGTTTTCTCAGCATTGTACTGGGATCTTTAGTTGCTTCACATAAAACCAGGCAAATTAGTAAATAAGGTTGGTGGAAGAAACCACTGCATCAGCAGGCAAAAAACCAAGTCCCTCAGGAATCCTAAAAACCAGGCAGAACTTCTTTAAAAGAAAACTATGAACTAGAAGGAACACAAAGAATAAGAAATAGCCAGTCAATTTCCTTAAGGGACAGCGCAAAGGAAGAATAAAGAGATATAAAAGAGAAATGTACAGTCATAGAATAAAATGCAGAATTTAAACTGTCTCGTGGTGAAAGTAATGCTTTTACTTGATTTGTTCCGTGACTGCTAAAGGTATACTTTGGGGCGTTTTGGTGGGGTCTTTTTTGAGGTCTCAAGCCTCAGAAACAGAACACTGTTATACTCTCCCTGCCTTCGCTGAGTCTTTCCTGAAAGTGTTGGAGCTCTGATGGGAATGACTGAGAATTCTTTAGATTTCTGAAGACAAGCCCCAAATTAGCGCTTTGCGGACAGTCAGACTAAGTTTTAAGGAGACCAGAGCGTGCTTAACACTCCGCCTCGCCCTAGACCTCCTTTTTCCCGCTCCCCTATAGGATTCCTCCCCTCGCCCGCGGCAGGAGCCGAGCTGCTGGAGCTGCCAGAGGTGTTGGAGCTGCTGGAGCTGCCAGAGGTGCCGGAGCTGCTGGAGGTGCCGGAGCTGCTGGAGCTGCCGGAGCTGCTGGAGGTGCGCGGCTCCCCTGGCCGCCCCCGGGGAGCAGCGCGGCTCGGAGCGGCGGCGCTGGCCGGGGCTGCCCGGCCCCGTGGGCAGGTGCCCGGCCCCGTGGGCAGCTCCCCGCCCGCGGGTGGAGGCGGGCAGCCCTCCGAGCCCTCCCCGCCCTCCGTCCCTCCCTGCTCCCGCCCCGACCGCCGGAGCTGCGGGCGGGGGGTGCCGCCTTCCCGGCCCCGCGTCCGCCGAGCCCCGCGGGCAGCGCAGCGGCCCCGGCCCGGCCATGGGGCTGCCGTGCATCCTCGGCTGCTGCTGCCTGCTGCCCCTCGTGCTGCCCGCAGCCCCAGGTAAGGCCGGCCAGGAGGGAGCCGGGCACCGGCATCCTCTGCCCGCGGGAAGCGTGGCGGGAGGGGAGGCGACTTGGGAAAGTTTTGGGAGTTTGCGGGGCCGCCGGGCAGCGGCGATGCCGAGAGCCCTCCCGGAGTGCCTGGGTGCCAAAGGCATCCCCAGCCCTCGCTCCAGCCGGGGATGCTGGTGCCGTCGGGAGGGTTTTCCCTGGCACCGGACGGAGCGCGCTTCTCCTGCCTTTGGCTTACGGTGTCAGTGGCTAGCGGCGATCTCTGCGAGGGACATTGCCTGGTGCAAATGCTTAAGCAAACAAACAGAACAGAAACTGCGACTCAGGTCTCTTCTCCTTAACTCACGTTATTTATGCGTGATTTAATGAAAATTATTGCTTTCATCCGATGTAGGGTTGAAATGAATTCAGCACTTTTATTGTAAGTAGTTTAAAATGGATTTTTTTTTCCTGACTGAAAGTACTTTTGCGTTTCAAGTAGTTCTGAAACAATGCATTTGGAGTGGCATGTCGTGAAACGACATCCGTGAATCTGCTCTGGCATTCCCCTTTAAAATGGTGTGTAGGGATATTACATACACTTTGAATGCGCTAAAGTAACTTTGTATTCTTTTGTGATTAATTCTGTATGTCATTTCACTTGCCCTGTAGGAACATTCTATAACGTGTTCCAGATTAGGTAAATCTAAAATTTTACAATACAAAATCGTGTTTGAAGAAAAAAAGGAAAAGGAACATTTTTGCAGTCTGGGTTCTTTTCAAACATGAGTAATGTGTATAGGACATGATGTGGGGGTTTTTGTGCTGATTTTTCTGGTTTGATGTTATAAATCTCTACTTCCAGGCGTGAACTGTAAAGCTGGCTGCCACCCAGAAAATGGATTCTGTGAATTTCCTAGTGAATGCAGGTAAAAAAGATCTGAGCTATTAGCACAGGAATGGTCAGCTTCAATAATTCATACTCGTGGTAAGGGAGATATAAACTGAAGTGGTTTGGTCTCTGGAAGTATGGAACTGTAATGAAACAGCACTCTATTAGGGTACAGCAGTAACTGGAATCATAGAGCATGGATGTTTAGATACCTGTTTAGTTTGCTTTTTCCAGGACTAAGTATTTACATTGATTAGTTTGGGATTATTTTTGTTTGTTTTTTTTCCTTGCTGAATGAAATTGTTTTCTTCACATTAACTGCTTCTAATATCCCAGAAGCTCTGATGGCATGCTTTTGTTCAAACAGTACAATTTGGTATGCAAAAGTTTATTATTGTGCCTCAAAAAGGGGGGCATCATTTTAATTATACTTATTAAAAATATACTATGTTTCTGTCTCGTCTTTTATCTCTTTCAGGTGTCAACCCGGCTGGCAGGGTGCACTTTGTAATCAGTGTGTTCCTTTCCCTGGGTGCTTGCACGGCAGCTGTGCCAAGCCCTGGCAGTGCATCTGTGAGGAGGGCTGGGTTGGCAGCCTCTGTGACATAGGTTTGCACATCCTTTTCTCTCCTTGAGCAAGTGAGGGCGAGCAGCCCCATCTGGTGTTGGAGACACGCAAAGTCCTTCTGGAGAACTAATTTTAAAGTATTGAATGCTAGCTCCAGATAATGAGGAGATTCTGGGCAGCAGCATATAAACCTCGAATTTGTAATAATAATAATTTAGGCAAAAGCAATGCAGTGTCTTTTGTAAATGGGCATAGTGTGACCAAAGTATAAATTCATTCTATTTTAAACATTATCAGGGACAAGGCCAACAAACAACTGATCCCTTCTTGTCATGTAAGCCCTTCTAATCAAAATACAAGTTGTCTTGTATATATTAAATAATTTTAAATATTTATGTAGCAGATTATATATATGTATATGATATTTTCTTAGTACTTCTTGAAAGAAAAACATTGTGCTTATTTTTTCTCTACTTAACCTGGTGATGATTCCGTGAAGTAACATTACTATAACTGAGGAAAGGGTCTTCCTGAACAGACTACCTCTTCCCCCTCAGGTCTGAGGGGTAAGAACAGCCCCATGTGCACTCTCTCACCATTTGTCAGTCAGAATCAGCCAGCTTAGCATGAGCAAGCTGAAGAATTGGCCTTTGTTGAGATGGTTTATTTTGGCTGACACAGGCAAATGTTCAGTCAGAGAGATCTGATGAGATGGAAACCACATGAGCATCCAGGAGCATGTGCCTGTTCAGCCCACACAGCTGCAGCTGTGACAGGACAAGTGTCCAGAGCCTCATTTTCTCTTCATGCCTTTCAGGCTTTTGTTGGTATATGGCTTATAATTTATAGAGCGTGCCTGAGTTCTCCAATGCATAGCCAAAGTGGTGATTGATGACAGTTTGAACTGCATACGATTTTCAAGATGACTAAAAGAATCAGAAGATTTTAGATAGGTCACATCTCTGTAGTGACATGGAATTTAGTGCAAGGTTCTCAGGTACTCGTTTACTCATCAGGTTTGCAGCCTGTACTCACTGACTGCGTGCATGAGCAGAGAGAGGCTTCTGAAAGTCAGTCCTGCTATGTTTGCAGGAGCTGTGGTAGCAGTGGTGACATCTGTGGTGCAGATGTGACTCTAAACTCTCAGATGTTGCTCTGGACACATCTCACATGTGTTTGTACCTGAGACAGACACTAGATTCTCATTGCAGTTAATGAGGAGGAATGAGTCCTTCTCTGATCTACAATCAGAGATTTCTAAAGCTACAGAGAAAATCCCCCCTCTGCCACCTTAGGAGGCTCATTTCTGTTGCTTATCAGTGAATGAAAACCACATTTGTAAAGGTTTCCACATTTTTAAAGGCAGCATCTTCACAACTACTTCTAAAAGCTTTAATTGCATAGCTGAATTTCTTAGTATTATTATATCTTTGCAATTCTGAACCTTGCAATGTTTCCCTCTTGCAATTGCTACTTAAGATGAGAAAGTATGCATTGAAAATTGAACCCACATCATTACAAAAAAACATTGATTTAACACATACTCATTAAGATAGTCCTGTAATACCAACCTCTGCTTCAATGCAGAAACTATTTCTTTCAATGCTCAGAGTCATCTCAGAGTCTTCCTTGCCGATTTGAATTTGGATCCCCATGAAGAACTGCTGAGAATTTTCAGCCAAAAGGATAACTATTTTTTAATCTTCAGCAATGTTATGTTGATAGTCTTTCATCTCAGTGGTTTTACCTCCTCCAAATGCATTGTTTGCCATAAGGGATCAAGAGAAGGGTGCTCCTCCTCCTCTCCTTGCTACTGGAAAGTTGATAGAAATTGTATCCTGACCCAATGAAGCACTGAAACCTCAAATGGTTATTGCTCAGCCCCAGATCCCATCATCCTCTGCCAAAAGTTGGTGCCAGTTTCCTGCCTGTATAAAGTCATTACAGGTAGCTACAGTAGTTTCATTATTAAATGAAACTTGATCAAGTTAGGAAACAGGAAGGAAAAACCTAGAATGGAAAACTGTGGGAGGGTCTGAAGTGCATTAGTCACTACAAGCAGCTGAAGTATTTCTAAAATAGAGATATAGCCTTAGCAGTTTATTTGCTTGCTAAGCATGGGAGGAAGAAGGTAATTTGGACTGGTGATGTTTTGGACCTCTTCTCTTTTGTAGAAAAGTTAGTATATGATCTTCTTGTCTTTGATCATGGAGGTTTCTTTCTGGACTAGTTTTGGATCATCAGCCAGTTTGCTAATGCCTCCGATTGTGTAGCTGTTTTTGACACATGCAGCCTGGTTCTCAGTTCAGGTCAAGAATGACCTTCCTAGCAATTTAGAGACATGCAGGTTAGGGGTTGGGCTTGATCCACTGTAAACATGTAGGGCAGAATCAATGGTAGCATTTGTGGCTTTTATTGCAGTCACATGGACAGAGCAGGCACTTGAAGAAAGACATCTGTGAGTTGATCTTGGTGTTGACACGGCTGGTTAACCTATTTGCAATGGAGCCTGTCCAACTGAATCATGATGCCCTGGCATCTTCTCATCTTGTGGAAACAGCCTTGGAATCCGGTGTGTGAGCCCCTGGAACCAGGCTGCAGAGCACAGTTTCCCTCTGCAGCTGATATACAGCTGATATAGCACAGGCACCACATCAAGCACTGACCATAACAAAGGGAAAATCAATTTAGTCAATTTGTTTCCAGGAAAAAATGACAGCCCAGTCAGATGTTTGATCCAACTTGGTAAATCAGATCTGTCAGCTTGTCACCCCTGGCTGTGCCTACACAGTCGAGTTAGCAGGTCCATGACCTCCTGCTGGAATCCTGGCCTCAATTTGGTTAAAAAGCCAACATGCAGTGTGAGCTGGGAGTAAATTGTCCTACTTGTCACTGGACTGCTTTGCCAAGGGCACATGCTGGTAAGCCATCAGAGTACAGGTGGGATCTCTAATGCCTGTGCAATGACTGCATGAGACAGGGGCTAAAAATTGTCCTGTGACAAACTACTGCTAAGCATATCTTCCTCATAAAAACAGTGATTGCTTCATGTACTGCAGCATGACAACTTACTTTGATGAAACTATTAATTATGGGTAATTTATACATTTACACATATGAGGCCACTCATATGTATAAATGTAATGTCCTGTTTTTGTGTTTTCATCTCAGTTACCACTTGGTGGCTGTCCTTTCAAGAGGTAAAATAAAATAGAGAAATCCGGCTAATTGAGGCTATTTATGTATTATGTTTTAAAAGAACCTGGTACAACACCCTTTCAAGATGTGTTTTAAAATTAAATACTCAACATAAATTATTGACACTAATATATATATATATTTAAGAGAGTTTCCATGCTTCTTCATTAAAGTTCATATTTTCTCCTCCATCAAAGTACACACTTTATTAGCTGCCTTTAGAGTCTGTGAAAATACTTGACAAACAGCACTGCTCCAAAAATAATTCAAGGTTGTTTTGGTCTTTGTGAAAATTGGAGTTTGCACTCAAAGTGCACTCTAAGTTGTTGTCTTGCAACGAGAACAGGTTAATGCATTAGGAAACAGATCCTTTTATCCAGGGAAGATTGTATTTGAAAGCTAAGGCCGTTGTTTTCTGTGGTTAAAATTTTGCAGTACCTCATGATATATCTTAATTTTGTGTTATACTGTGGGAAGTAAAATGTAAATGCCCTTAAATCCCTTTTTATCTTCTTAGAAAGTGTATATATAAGTGTATATATATATATAAGTGTGTGTGAGGCATCAGATACTTTCAAGTCAGCACTCTCTGCAGCTGCTGCAGTAGCTTGCTAAAATATGCACTTGTTTGTTTATTTAGTTTTAATTATTTTAAAAATTCAATAATCATTTGAGTGGGAAGTGGCTCAGCAGGGCAATTGCAAAGCAAATGAGATGTGTGAGTTTGTGTCCAGACGTCATACAGCTCTGTGTTCTGGTACAGTTGTGTAAGGGTTGAATGTAGCTCAGCCAAAAGATGAAATTTTAACAGATTTTTTTCTAAATTGCTGACCTCTGTTGATATGAAACATTTGTTCATAAGCACATAATGACATGGGCAGGGAGAATTCCCATTTCCTGATGGTTTTATCAGAATTCTGCTCATGGAGAAGCCAAGACTGTGAAAGTATGGCTAGAACATGTAGAAGTTCTTTGTCCCATACTAATATTTTATTTCTAATACTACTTCTTTATAGAATGGAGCAATTCAAACACATTTTGCAAGAAGGAGCTAGAAAGAGAGAAATAAGCTGAAATTGCTTGCAATAGTTGAACAACCTGAACTTCATTTTAACAAAGGGGGGAATAGATCAGAATTTATGAAATGCAGGATAAAGTATTGTTAAAGGTATATTTTATTTAAAGTATTGTATACCATTTACTAACTCTTTCTTTCTTAGATTAATCAAGCCCTGTTGGGTTTTTGGGGTTTTTTTAAACAGATATTCACCCATGTTCAGCAAAGCCCTGCACCAATAATTCAACATGTATAGAGACTGGTGATGGAGGATATATTTGTCTGTGTGCCCAGGGGTTTACAGGAAAAAACTGCCATCTCAAGAAAGGACCCTGCATTATTAATGGGTAAATATTGATTTCTGACATGCATTTAAAATTTACACTTAGGTTATTCAGAATTCTTTGCTAAATGTGGACATATATACTAGCTATCCAAAAAAAAACTGGTGAGTTCCAAAAATACAGTATCAACAAAATAACACAGATTAGTTCCATGTACTTCTTTAAACACCTTATAGTTTTAAATTGCCGAAACTACTTTTTTTTTGTGTTGGCACTCTGTTTTTGGACTGAATGCTGATGCATTAGCCTGGAAATCATGAACAATTTTTCTCAAGAAAGCAGCACACTTGAAACAATGATTCTTTCTCTCTAGGAAGCTGTCCTTTTCAGGAAAATTACCAGCAGGGTCTGCAAATCTGTATTTAGTTCACAAAGGCAACTGTTGTCAGCATAAGCACTCCATGTCTGCTAATAATTCACAGTCCACCAGGGAGTGCTTCCCACATGAGACCTCATCAGATGGTGTCATTTCATTCGCATCTCTCTTCCTCTCAATTCCTCTCTACCTCCGTGGTAATGTTCAAAATGTTGGCATTGCTGAGCATTACTGCTGGCTTCTTAGTTAATATTCACAGATGGAACCAGGACAATTCACAAATCAAAGTGTTGATTCTAGTCTGTTTACGTGTATCTGCATTAGTGACCTCGGTGTGATGTTTTGAGGTTTTGCTTTGAAGCCAAGCAGTGAGTGGTACTTTCTGAAAGAAAGCGGACTGTCTGGGAAGCAAAGAAGAATGGTATGGAATGCTTTCCACAAGAAACCCTTTATGTACTGCTACACCTTGCTGTGTTAAATGCCAAAAGTGCAAAGTAGCAGAATTTATTCAAGGAAATTAATATTAAGCCGTTATTTATTTAAACATATTTAAATTAGATAAATGCAACTCTGTTAGTAATAAATAAATTTTAAAAATTCTGCATTTTCCCCTTAACTGTTTTTTATTTCCATATTTTACATTTCTGAATATTTTAGGAAAAAAGTTACATTTATATTCTCCAGCAATTTCTTCCTATTTCCCTAGAAAGTACTGAGATTCAACCCAGCCATGAAGGTTCAAACTTCTACACGTTTTCATATCCAAACCAGCTTGTCCAATTTTCCATGGGACCCGTAAAGCTAAGGGAAGGTGCTAGATTCTCCAAGACAGCCATAACCACTGAAAGACTGTATAACTCCAATTTCCATATTTTGCTCAAAAAGACATAGTGGCTGGTTAATATGCTGAAAGTCCTTACCTCAAGTTATCATTAACAATGAGCCCAGTTTTGCTTTCCTAATACTGCTCCCAAACTTCCAATATGTTCTTTTTAGTGCTTTTTTACCCAGCCAACATCTAAAGTGCAGAAGAGTATTAGAGGACACAGCAGTGGAAGCTGCAGAAAATAGACAGATGTTCAGTCTCTCCTGTTGGGTGACTGCCGAGTGTTTCAGTCCCCAGTGAAGCCAGAGGTGCTTGGGGCAATGTCTACCAAAGGTAGTCCCAGAGCGATGGTGACTAGCCCAGCCTTGTTCTGACCAATGACCAGGGACCATTTGTGGTCAGGAGCTTAAATCTCTTTCAGTCATCTCAGTCAGACATCAACAGCTCTTTTAAATCCCTGTGTGCCACCTTGGAATTCCATAACAGCCTACTGCTACTGACTGCTGCCTATGTGAAATGTCTGCATCTGAAGCTGTGATGTTCATTACTCCTGGGACTTTGCCCTGGAAGTGGGGAGCCTTAAATAGCAGCTTGAACTTTTCAGCTATCAGATGGTACTGTGCTATATGTCTTCAGGAATACATAAGTATTCAGAAAAGTTTTGTTGTCAAAGAGGCTTATCCTAAACTTTGCCAAATATTTTTCTTTTTTTTTTTTACAAAGTGAGTTTTAAAAGTTTTGTTGATATGTGATGAACTGCCATGAAAGTGGGCTTTGAGGTTTATTTGTAAACCTGGGACCCAGGGACCCTTGTCAGCTAGCAGGAACAGCTAAAAGACCAAGTGCACTTTGCATAGATCCCCTGAATTTACACATTTGTGCCAGTCAGTGGGTGGTGACATCTTTTGGCATTACACTCAGTAAGGCACAGTTGCATGGTAATGACAGAAAAGATCTCTCAGTTAATTTATGTCACGTTAAACATAATATCAGGCTACTAGTTGGGAAGTACTAAAAGAGTTTGCAGAAATACTTGGTTTCCTATTGTCCTGCTCTCACATTACAGCTGTCTTTGCCCAGGCTGAAGCTCTCTCATTGATATTTTTTATTATAATTGTTTCTATCAAAAATTTTGACTGAATAGCAGTTTATAGGAAAGTATCTGTTTGCTTCTAAATTTTTTACGTCATGGAATACAGGCAGAATAAAAACAAGCAGCTTTATGCCTGGTTGCTATGACACTGTTTTGCTCTGCCAATACAATATATCGATTATTTTAGGAATAATCAGGTAGAAAGGAAGCAGCCATGCTGATCATGTATTTGTTCTGTCTTGTCTGAGTAGTTCCTCAGCTAAATAGCTCCAAGCATATAAAAACAGTGAGAAGCTTAATTTGAATAAATGTTTGAAATAATTTAAAATCCCTTCACAGCTCTTCAGGTTGAATTTATATACTGGTGTACTAATCCTGCCCTAAGGGTCAGCAGAAGATATTATAATCTGTATTGACAAAGCTGTTGAACAAACTCATTCTTTATTCAGCTTCACTGACTTTAGTGGATTGGCATTTGGAATTGGCTCTTCTAAAGAAAACCAGCTCTTTTTATTATATGAAGTATTTCCTAATAGTTTTTTCCTTTGGACTTCAGTTTTGTCTCTGCGTTTGTTATCTGTCCTAGTTCTCCCTGCCAGAATGGAGGAACGTGCATTGATGACAATGGTTTTGCACCCCATGCTTCCTGTCTGTGCCCTTCTGGTTTTGCTGGCAACTTCTGTGAAATAGATAGAGACGACTGTGAATCCAACCCGTGTGAGAATGGAGGGACGTGCACAGATGTTGGTGTGGGTTTCAGCTGTTCTTGTCCTCATGGCTACACAGGAAAGCTCTGCAGCAGTCGTGTCACACTCTGTGCAAGTGGCCCATGTGAGAATGGAGGGACTTGCAGTGAGCACCCCCAGGGAGGGTTCGAGTGCATCTGTAAACCAGAATTCGTTGGTGTGACCTGCAAACATCCCAGCAAAAACACAAGTCTCTCTGGAATGAATATGGAGACAAAGCATGCACAGAATTACAAGCCACCCTCAAAAGCTCACCATAGATCAGTGCACCAGCAACAAGAAATCCTGAAAATAACAGTGAAAGAAACAATTCAAAATGCAGATCCCTTACTGAGTAGAAGCCAGGTGATATGTTTTGTTGTGCTGGGCTTGCTTACGTGTCTTGTTGTCTTGGGTACAACTGGGATTGTTTTTTTTTCAAAATGTGAAATGTGGCTTGCTAATGCCAAATATAGTCACCTCCTGCGCAAGAAAAAGAACTTTTTTCTGAAGTCTAACAATGGGGAAAACCTCTCAGTTAATATTATCTTCCCAGAGAAGATCAAATTGACTAATTACACTAAGAACTACACTGCCATCTAGGCCCTTGAGAGCCAAGCTGCATCTTGCAACTTTCCATAGCAATATGTAAAATTTATTGCCTGTGTTTGGCCTCAGTATTTGTGGATATATTTGCTGTAATTTGTGCTGAGTGATAATGAAGAAATGTGATGTATCTGTCTTGCTAAGGATTTTTTCATTCCCCAAAATAAAAGGCAAAAAGAAAAAGGATTAAAAAGCAAGGAATGTTATTTTGATTTCTCTTCAAGGCAGCTATTTTTTGTAAAATAAAAAATAACTTATCACTGGATCTGTATTGCAGCTTTCTCGTCTTGTGCATAGTTCATTTGGCAAGTACAGTACTTGCAAACTACTGAGTAATGCTTTTTTTTTTTTTTTTTAAATAAACAGCAGTTAAGGGCTATACTGGTTTATTTACTCATTTCTAAACCTTATTCTACCCAAAGTCTGCAACAAGTGTCCATGCTGAACTCGTTTGCTATATCTGATAAAGACTTTAGAGATTGCAACCAGCAGGAGCAAATTCACACTTATACCTCACCTATTCAGTCAGTGTTGCTATTTTTATATGCTTTTAAGAGAGATTCTATAGAATCTTAGAGGTCTTTGAGATACTAATTTCAGGTTAAAGGTCTCTTGCTTGAAATGCTGCATCTATAAATTGTTCTATTTATCTATTTTAAAATGTTAGAAAGGTTTTCAGTGTCTTTCTTTTTAGAGACCTAGCAGAGATTTAAAGGATCAGATTCTGACTTTTCTATAAATTCTCCTTAAAGACCTCTGCTGAGAGAGGTATCCTTCATGACTGTGTCATGGGGAGAAAGGAAAAGATGTCACGTGTCACCTGAAATAGGACAGCTGCTTTTAATTCTTCACTTCTGCTTTTTCTGTCACGTTTCAAGGAGAGGACAAGGTTGCAAGAATCAAAAGCAGCAGTGGCAAACAGACAAAGAGTCATGAAAGCCATAAAATTGTCAGGGGCTTGAGGGCACTAAGAAATCTTAACCTCCCTGAGGAGCCTCGCCTGGGCTCTCACCCTCGTCCTGCCCTCAGGACCATTTTGGGTCAGCCCAGTACTGCTGGTTCTGGTCTGAGCTGTGCTGGAGCCATGCTGGGCTCCCCCTCTGCCTACAGCTGGTCCTTGGACTACCTACTCTAGGTAGCCCATCTGGTGAAAGGACCCTTTGGACCTGTGCTCCAGCCCTGCTTGTGGCCCTGTCTGTTTTGTTCCTGCCAGGAGCCCATGGATGGCCCCTGGAGCTCATGGATGGCCCCTGGAGTCCGTGGATAGTCCCTGGAGCCCATGGATGGTCCCTGGAGCCCATGGATGGTCCCTGGAGCCCATGGATGTTCCCTGGAGCCCATGGATGAACCCTGGAGCCCATGGATGAACCCTGGAGCCCATGGATGGTCCCTGGAGCCCATGGATGGTCTCTGGAGCCCATGGATGAACCCTGGAGCCCATGGATGGTCCATGGAGCCGGTTCATCCCTCGCTGGGTCTGGAGCTGCCAATGGAGCCCAGCACCAGCACCAGCTCTGGAGCTGGTACCAGCTTCTGTGCTGTTGGTGAGGCCATGGCTCTGTCCCACCCTGGGGCACGACCCTCCCGGGTCTCCCACCTTCTTTTCCTGACACTGACTGCTCCCTGTAAGAAAAACAAAAGAAGAAAACCCTCACCAAAACAACAAAACCAATCACTTCCAACTGCAGTGCCTAAAGGTGTCTTTAACTGCAGTTTTGTAACAATTTATTTCCCCAGCCACCCTAGATAGGAACGATTAGCAGCTTCTTAGCTCTCTCATAACTATGCTATTCCCAAATCCATTAACAGCTGCTCAATTAAAAAAAAATGCCTTAAAGCACATACATGGCATTAGAGTAGGAATTCTTATTGTTAGCATCTCTCTGAATTGCTACAAATATATAGCAAGTTTGCTGTACTGTTGATAATATTTGCACATATCATAGCATTACAATGTAGTGCTAAAAGGAAGAATGATATTCAGATAGTATTTCGGAAGGTGTTAAATTCCAGATTACAGGGTGAAAATTTTCAATGAAGAAGGTGCTCTTTATCAAAGCTCTTGTTGGAAAGACAAACATTTATCAAACTTTTCAGCCAGCTATAGTGAAGTTTGAAGAAGATTTAGAAACCCAGATGAATGTAAAACTGGGTAAGCAGAGTTGAGTTTCAAGCCATGAAACATGAGTCTCAGGAGTTGGCACACTTCTTTAAACCAGTATATTTTAAACATTAAATTCAGTATTGTGCATTTTAACCTTATTAGAAATATGTTAGGGCCAATTTGGAGATAACCAGAAACATACATAACTCCACTGGGTATGTTGCAGCTTTGATTCAAAACCAGTTACAACTTTAGGTATCTTCTAGGAGTCAGTGGTTAAATTCCTGAGCTCCCTGTACACCTTCCCCCCACCTTTGAGCAGAGGCTCCCTTATCCCTTTCCAGCTTGGTCTGCTCCAGGACAGAACAAGGCTTTAAGTAACAAACCTTTTTATTTTAAACATACAAAACTTAGGAAGTTATCATTTATATTTATAAACTGTCACCTTTTTTTTGGCCATAGTGACTCAGTGGGCAGTTCCTCCATCACAGTGCATTTCTTCATATGTAGACAGAAGAGCATTTTTGAAGAAAAGGTCATTTGCACAGCATGGAAAAAGAATAGATTTCAAATCTTAGTATCCTTCCTATTGTTGCTCGTTTATTGGCCTGATACCTTCTCCAAAGGGAAAAAAATGTTACCTTAAACATGAAAGTCTGGAGAAAATAGTATCTGTCTTTAGCGTCTCTGTTCTAGGGAAGAATTAAACATGTATGTCTGTTTCTCATATTTGTGCTGTTAGTGTAGTGAATAGCTCCAAAGCCTTATCACCACACAAGTGACAGACAACTGGGATGATAAAAAAGATCATGGATCAATAGCCTGAAACAGGTCTCCAAAGCAAGAAGTTTAAAAGAAGCATTGTGCATAAACACTGATAAGAGCAAAGAGAAGACAGAACACTGATACCAGTTCAATTTTATGTTAATTCGACATATTTTTTATCAATGGGGAGAGAACAAGGTATCAATGATACCCGTGGCCTTAGGTACCAACCCATGTTGCCATGTCTCACATTTTGATTTCTGAATGTTCTCCTTTAATCAAGCAGTGATGCTTCAGAGACTCAAACTCACCTCTCTGCCTTTTTGTAAGTGTAAACAAAAAATAAATAAAGACAAATAGGCTGAGGGATGGGTTAGGACAGTGTTAAGGGCATTACCTCCTTCTTGCCCCCAAGGCATGCAGAAATATATTATTGTAATTTTTTTTTTATTTGAGCCACCTCCCTTTGAGCCATTTTAGCCTCTGTACCTGTTAACACAAACAAAAAACAAAAAAACCCACAAAAACACAAAAACAAACAAACAAAACATAAAAATAGATGTTCCACAAATATCTGGTTTTTAGAGACAGCTCATGAATGATTTTCCATTTGGGTTTGTTTGTTTTGAGCTTGTTTGGGTGGGTTTTCGTTTTGCATTTTTTTGAAGGGGAGATGTTGGTTTGGTTTGTTTCCGGGGGGGGGGGGGAAAAGCCACGGTGGAGGAGAGGTCTGTCTACTGCAAAAGCAGAACGAATAAAGGAACAATCACTGAATTCTGGAGAAGGATATCTGAATGGTGAATACATACATGGTTTTTCTTTTTACTGCCGTTCTTGATACCGGTCTGTAAACCAACAATGTATGCATTGCTTTGGATCAATGAGGATTAGCAGGTCTGTAAGTGCTAAACCATCTGCTGATGATATATCCACAGCAGCCCAGCTAGTTTGCTCTTCTAGGTTGATAGGATGAGGTTCTGTTTTCAAAGAAATATTTAGATCCAGGTGGACCACAGTATTCCTATTTAAAACAGACCTTCAGCTCTTGAGAGTGAAGCAGTGTAAAGGACCTGGCTACAGGAATATGTACAAACCATCCCTGAAAACAACGGGGCAGTTAGCACTGGCTGAGTACAATACTTTTCACAACTATGTCATTCCCTCTCCAAGTTCTCGAGTTTGCCTTGGCAAATTTATTTACTATCACAGCCTTAAGGGCAAAACAATTTGCTACAGATATGGAACGCTTTTTGTTTTTATAAATACAGGACCTTCCTGGCAGAACTACATGCGTATGCATCCAGAGAACATGAAATCATTGCACATGTACTATACATACATTGTGAATTTTCCAAAACACATCTCATTTACTATGCATTTCTTGTGAATGAGCCATGGACAAATCCTGTGTTCCTGGAAGTCACACAGCCTAGGAAAATATCCAGTTATGCCTGGCTTAGGTGAAAGAAGTGTCTTGAGAGAAGGCTTTTGTAGTTGCTCAGCCCATATTGGAGTCAACACTTGAGGTCCACAAAAAAGGGCAGCTTTGTTGCAGCTCTGTGACCATTAAATGAAAGAAACCCAGAAAATGTACTGGGATTTTGCCCTTTCTAATATCAGGTAATATTTTGAAGTTTCTAGAAGTTTTCTTGAAGGAGATAAAGACAGTTTTCAAATTATGATGATGAAGGTTGTTTTAAAACTTTGCAAGAGAAGGAATAAGACTTCATGTAAAGGGGAATATTTCAGTTTAAAATATAAACTGAACTGTTGATCTGGGATTTGAAGAACCATTGAATTAATTAATTTTTGGTTATTAGCTCTAAAACTGAAAATGATAATTTTTCTTGCATTTCAGCTCCCTATAGGTCCCTGAGATGGGGAGGCTGTGCTGAAGCTCATATCTAAGAGTCTCTGAGAAGTCCATGGGTACACAATGAAGAATGTGATCCTTGCCCCTAGCAATCGAGACAAATTCTACAGGCAAAGAACAGCTTTCTAATATTTTTGTGATCTCTCAAAGTCAAGTCTGAGCAACTTCAAAAATGCTAAAATATGAAAGTGATATAATATGGAAGAGAGAATAACCCAGGCTTAGTGAGAAATTTTTATGAGACCAAAAAAGTTTTTATAACATGAAGCTTGGAGCAAAAATGCTGTTTTATTCTTCGTCTCTCCATCCACTTTCCTCTTCCAGAGCGATGTCCTTACTCTCAGTTTCATCCTTCCACTGCGTCTGTCCGCTTGATGGCAGCATGTGAACACGGAACAGTTTGGATCGCCTCAAACCGCTCCTCTCGCACTTCGCTTCGGAAAGTTTGAAACCCATCCCCGGTGATCGGTGATGGGAAAATGGCAAAAAGAGAAAACGAGAACATGCCGGTAGTCCTTCGCCTGTGTGTAACCACTGCTCCTGACACGGTGAGCTGCAGCAAAACCGTATCTGCATCAGCAGAGAAGGACAGCAATGTTTCCCCAAAGAGAATTTCTGTTCTCCTTTGGAATTAAACTGAAAGTAGAATTCAGCCATCCTTCTAACTTGCACATGGCTTTTGGTAGCCCAAATGCAGACACTGTGCACTTTTAAAGCGTCCAAGGGCAGTAATGGCAAGTGCTGGATTGGGCTTTGAGCCACCTATTTGTGTCCCTGACCACAACATGAGGGGTAGAAATAGATGACCTTCAAGGTCCCCTTCAATCCAAATCATTCTAGGATTCTGTGATTTAGAAAGAACACTAATGAAAGTATTTTAAATTAAAATACACAGAGAGGAAATTAGGAATAATGAAAGGATAACCAAGAAATTATTTTATATAAATTCAGCTAAATGAAAAGATTTTGGTATACTGATATTCTCCTAGATTCTCTCATTTTTAGCCCAAAAGGGTATGCAACTTTGTCAATAATCTAATATCCAATTTTATGCTTCTCATACTGTATGGTGAGATTTTAATTTGCCTGTCTCTCCTTATTGACTTTCTAAGGTGTACAAATTGGAAAAGGGAAAATACGTGCTTTAAGTTTTAAAAATCTTTTTGTACCAAAGGACAGAACTTCACTCAGATTTCCAGAGCAGATGCAGGCACATAACATCTTGCTGGGATCTGTGCATCTACAACATTTCCAGCAAGAAATAGTTAATATTTCAAAAGGCTAAATAAACTTGGATTTATTCCATTCTACTTTCCAGTGTTTAAATTACTGGAAGTATTACAAGAGTCCAGTATTTTATCACGGGCAAATGTAAGCTTTGAAGGGATTCAAGCATCTACTCTCACCTGTGCCTGTTTTTCTTCCTAACTAATGGGACTTGGAGGACTAAAGAGATCTGACTGATCTGGTGGCTGGGAGCCTGGATTGCTGGGAGATATGAAAGGCAGCCTGTTTTCAGGGAGTGTTGGAGTAGTCCCTGTAGTTTTGAGCCCAAGAAAGAGTTAGTGATGCCTCCTTGCTGAGAGAGAACAAAGACTGCCTGGAAGCCAGAGATGAAAGCATAAGGATCACGTGTGGGCTTACTGTTGGGAAAGAGCCATAAAGGGACCAGGGCTGATGTGGAGCCCTGTCTGAGGCAGTTTTTCTTTAGACAACTGCAGGGCTGTTATATTCTAAGATATTAGCTCAGCAGGGAAGATCTTTGTGCTTTATAGAGCACGTGTGAGGTTGAGGGAGCTAAGAGGGAGAAGCTGCAGCTTTATCTGGTTTGCTCTGCACAGCTGCCCCCAGGCCCAGTCCTGTTCTCCCCTTCAGAAAGCTGGAATTGTCCAATAGTTTCAATGAAACTGCTGCTGTTACCTTGGGGTGTCATTTCCCTTTTGAATATCAGTCCTTTTGATATTTTGCTCATTACTGCACCAATTCTGCATTGCTCTTGGCTGGAGATTTTCATTTTTCTATCCTACGGTTATGATCTTCATTTAAAAAATACTACTGATGAGTGAAAAAGGGTGCAAAAAATTCAGGCTGTCCCCCAGCCTCAAGACTTTCCTCTCCAGAGAAAAGGTTAGAGATTGTTAACCCTGTTGGCCAAGTTACAAAATTGTGACATGCAAATGGCTTTCCAGTAGCTCCCTCCAGTTCCCAAGTAGGTAGATCCAGGCTGATCATGTCCATTGACATAATTTCCAGAAGCATGAATTTGGAGAAAAAGGGGCTTCTTTAACACTGTGCACACTAGTGTCTCATATCCATCTGTCTTTGAGAGCAACTACAACGGCATGGATAAAAGCAAACAAATAGAGTGGTGGTTGAGCATTTAGAATGGAAGATCATGCCCAAATCAAGGCAGCCATAATCCACTTACAAGTTTAGCAAAGGGCTTCATGTTCTACTTAGCAGAGGCACACAAAAAAGGAGAAGAAAATGGAGAAATAGCCTAGTTTAAAGAGACAATGGAATGGTGAGTCCAAGCATTTGCTTTGAGGATGTGAAGTAAAACAGTGGGATGGTGTCCACAGAATCCCAAGACAGAAGAGGAATGAAGGCCACCCAGTTAACCTGGAAACAATGAAAGTCCTCAAAGTCCTTGTCGTTCTAGCAGGCACAACTAGCTCCAGGCAGGGGAGGAAATCTAAGTAGGTGGCATAGCTTGAAGAAGCAGGGAATTTAGGCTTTGTTCTTTTCTTCTGCTCCCCCTGAGATGTGCTGTTTAGATTTGCCATACACTACCCAATTGCTTACAGGCGGCAGGGCATGTGTGACCACTACAAGATGATGAGGATTGGACATCCTGGTATGGATGAGTGCCTACCATCCATTGCACAGTTTAAAGAGAGGCAAGAAGTGAGGAGGCTGATGATACTCAGCAAATGGGATTGATGATATTCAGCAAACATGATATTCAGCCTGCCTGAGCTCCTTGCTCATGAAAAGGGGAAGTTGGAAGAAAATACATTTGCAGTTTAATTCAATGATATTCAGCAAAGACTATCCTGAATAGTTGAAGAGCTGTCTCTTTGTATCCTGATGGTGCCTATAACTAGGCAAAAATAGTGTTGTTCCTTTGCGTAGGACCATGGTGCAAGTCTTTCAAAAAAGAAATTGTAGCTGAGAACGATTCCTTGCTGTTCTTTCTTTTCTCCAGTCTTTGGAAGAACTTGATGCAGAGGAGACAAAATGTTATTGAAGCCTGTAGTACAAATGTTGGAGCATTAAACTATCAGCTTAAATAGGTCTTCAGATGGATTTACATAATAAACACTTTCATATGTTCTGTCTCTTGTGGGCAGTGCTGAGTTTGCAAATGTGAGTGAGTTTCCACTGAAAAGTTCCAGCTAAGGCTGCTCACAAGATTCTGCCCAATCAATATTAATGTTTTTTCTACAGAAATACATTTACCGTAAAGTTCCAGTGAATCCAACTGATTGAATATATATATTAAAAATAAAAAATAAAAAAAAAAAAAAGGAACACTTTTGACATAGACAATGTGTGCTTGAACGTTTGCAAGGTGCTTCAGCAGGCCATGGCTGTGGCAGTGAGCAATGCTGTGACTAGATGGTGCACTTGCCATATCATACATAGAAACTATGAATAGAGTGCTGATAGCTGCTTCTTGCACAGGTATTTGTGAAAGCTCTGGCAGTGATTACTGTGTGCAGATCTGTCTTTGTCTTTGGGGGAGCATAAATACAGCTATGGGATAAGGGGGGACTCTGGGTTTTGAGAACATATATTAAGTATATATTAAGAATATATATTCAGTATAATAAATGCAAACCATCTAAAAAAAAAAAGGAAAAGTAAGAGAACAACACAACGACTAACAATGCACTCACCATATGGAACTACCATAGTATTTCCATCCAATCATCCAGCAAGTGTTATTCACTGCTATTTATGTTGTCTTGTTGACATTTATACTGTAAATCCTGCCTGCACTGAAACTTGTCCGACAATTCTTTCTATGAGCCTGGGCTAGGGGTGAAAAAGCAATGCCTGATGCAAATCACTGACATTCAGCTTTCCCATGCTTAGTCTCTGGCTCAGACTAATGTTGTTTTAAGTCTCAGCAAAAAAACAGCTTGGTTTCCAAGGATGAGAAGATATTGTCTCTTCTACTTGTTATTTAAAAATAATAATCTGACAGTCATGTTGAAGCATAACAGCACTATTCTGAGGGCTGCTCATACAGCCTTGATGTCATTTTGACACGGGTTTTATTGGGCTGTCATGAATTTCTAGTTATTAACGCAATAGTTAAAACAAGAAGTGTGAGGGGAGAAAACACCAGATTTATTGGAAACAACTATTCCATGAAAATGTCAAGCTTTTTAAAAGCAGTACACCTCCTGCAGGTCAGAGATCAGCCCTTGCAACATCTTAGAGCTTCTGGCTGAAATACATTCCCTCACAGATAACAACTTGTGCCTCAATTGCCCTGGATGCAGGCTGCAGGAAGCTGCCCAACCTGGAGCAAATAAGAAAGAAATTTGAGTTGTTTTCTCTTCCACTTTCAGTGACCTCAGAATGCCTTGTGCTTGTTGTGAGCTGCCAGTTGCACATGATGACTGGATGCAGCTGGCTGTAGTGTCCTGTCATCCTAAAGGAGAATGTGGTTCCCTGAGCCTGAGGTGTGATGGACCTCAGATCCTTACTGTGAATTAGTTCCAGTGTCAGAAATGAGGATTTAAAGATTGTTAGAGTGAAAAGCTTCATAATTATTCAAAGCCTGCCTGAGATCCTTGCTCGTGAAAAGGGGAAGTGGTAAGAAAATACATACACAGTTTGATTCAATTTTTGCCTGAGTGTGTGTCTGAATAAAGATTTCAAGATAAAGCTCCTATTCTGAAATTAGAACTGAAACTGGAGCCACAGAGGGCCTTAGGGTTACATTCTTATTTGACTGGCTTCATTCTTCTCAGAGATCTGTGAGGATATCATATGGTTGCTGGGATATGAATGTTTAGTCCTTCCACAAAGTGCCATGCATCACACATGGCAAACTTGTTTTGCCTTGGCACACCATTGCTGGAGAAGCTCAAAAGGTTCAGATGGAGCAGGGCTCCAGCAATTATTTCATTCTATCCAAATGGTCAAGGATTTTTCAACATGTGCACCCTGCAGAATCAATCTGCACTTGTGAGATAGCATTTTGACATGAGGGAACACAAAAGGAGCTGTGAATTACACTCCTTTGTACATGCTAAAAAGTGGAACTGAACTGATTATTTAAAAAAAAGAAAGAAAGAAAAGAAAATAAATAAGTACCAACTTTTCTTTGATGTGGAATTATGAAAAGTTAATGTCCCTGTGTTTGTCTTTTGGATCCACTTTGGGCTCAGAAGAAGCTGGAGAGGGATCCTTCATCAAGAACTTGAGTGAAAGGACAAGGAGTAATGAGTTCAAACTGAAAGAGAGGAAATTTAGTTTAGATGTAAGGAATAAATTCTTCCCTGTGAGGGCAGTGAGGCACTGGAGCAGGTTGCCCAGAGAAGTTGTGGATTCCCCACCCCTGGGAGTGCTCAAGGCTGGGCTGGATGGGACATTGAGCAGCCTGGTGTTTGCTCTCGTGGGAGATGTCCCTGCCCATGGCAAACCCTTCTGTGGATTTTCCCAGAACAACTGAGTTGATTGACTGCACAGTGGTGGAAGAGGGCTGAAGGTTTGTCACCAAAGTCACAACAAAGGCTGGGTTGTAGCACAAGTTTAGATTTTGATCTCTTTCTTCCTATGAAAAACACAGATATAATTATGTTTTCAATTGTAGCAATTAGAAACACATATAGCCTAGGCAGAGATTGACGTGTAAACCACATTTTAGAGTGCCCTGGTTTTGACTCTCATTCTGGATTCTGGTATGAGTGCATTCTTTCATTAATACCACAGAAATATTTTAGAATAAAAGCTTCAATTAACAAATTTCACCTCCTTTTCTGGAAGTTCTGTGAGGGGTAATTATTTTTATTTTCCTCAATATTAAATTGCCAAGGCCCTGACTTCTAGCTCCAATTTCTACAATCAGGTCCCAGATTTCTAGGTCCTTAGACTTGGGACACAGCTTTTGCATGGGCTTGGTTAGCTCCATGAAGGATACAATGCTTGTAAGGCAACTATTAGCTGTCCTCTGTGGAAAAAAGTCACTCTTGATCTCTCTGCCTGCTTTCTCAAAACTACTCCTCTCCTTAGTGCTTCCTGAACTATTGAAAGACATTTGTACTGGAGCGAAGATTTTAAATTTCAGGAGTTTAATTCCTGTTTTTCTCTTTTGTGTAATACTTTTGTGTCAGTGATCAGATGGTAAAGCACACTGCACAACAACCAGTAGTATTGCTTGCAGCTGACTAAACCCTCTTTAAGCTTACTGAACCAAATGAAATGGTGCTATGTTTTCCAGCAGAGACATAGAGACTCTGTTAGCATAAAATAATCAAAGGGTAGTTGATGATATCTATTTACCAGTGCAGGAGTGAGTTTGAGTTGGTAAAGCATATGTGCTGAGGAGGCTGAAGAAACAGAAGGTTTCACAGGGGCAGAAAGGTGGCTTTAACTGTCATGTTATGACAGCATGTGTTCATTACTTTTCTGGGCATGGCCCTTTGTTCTAATGCCTTGCTGGATGTGTTAAATCCTACATAGACACTGAAGCTCTGGAGACTTAGAGTAAAGCAATAAAAATAAAATAGAATAAAACAAAATAAAAAATAAAACAAAATAAAAAAAAATAAAATAAAATAAAATACACTATGTAATGCAGGCTGAGTGTTATGCTGTGTGTTCCGGAGAGCATGAACAGGGAGAACAGGGTAGCTGTGTCAGCTCAGCGCTGCCCCTGTGGCTGTGAACTCCTTCCCTAGCTGGGTTTTTAGGTCAGGACAGCAATGCTTTGATGGAGCTGTGCTATTTCTGCTGCCACAGCCTGTGCAGTCAGCACCGGCGCTGCTCCTCTCCTCCAGGTGCTGCAGGTTACCTGGACTGCCTGACCGAGGGCTCCAGAGCCATTTGGCTTCCTTGAAAACCTCCTTCAAACAGCCCTGCTGAGCCTAAGGGACAGCCAGCAAAAGGCCAGTGAAATAATTCAGTTATCCTTTTCTCTTTTCCCACAACTTATCGTTTAAAGTAAACTAAGCCAGTAGTAGTTAAATCTGAAAATCTGTGAAGTTTCTGTTCACAGGTACTGGTATCATGAAAAATGCAAAGTAAGACATGTCTGTTTTGACTGCCAATAGACTGCCTCTACCTACGTGATAAGACTTAAATTGTGCAAGCTGGGAGGAAAGTGTATTTCTCACTGTGTGGAAGCAGCAAATGTTGATTGAACAGAACACTCCTGAAGAAAAAGTACTCTCCATTGCTTAACAATGCTGTAGAAAGTCGTTGAAAGAACAAAAGAGGAGGTGAGCTCAGGTACAGCATCTGTATGAAAGCATCATGGTACTGAATAGTAAATGGATGAAAATACAGTAGAAATACTTCTGCGTATCTGGATACGCACATGAACACTGCAAACCAGAACTCAGTTCTGCATCTCTCTTTTGTCCAGTCATTCATTTCAGTTCCTTTTATAGGATCAAGCCCGGATAGTGTTTTCTTTCTTCCAGAAATTAAGTCTACAAAATTACACAAAAAAATAAATTTCTTTTACTAATACATGAAGTTTTTAACAATGCTAACAAGAAAGGGAGGTCAGTAATCATACTGCATTCATTCAGGTGAGAAAAGGATATCAACTACCCTCATTCTCTTTGTCTTGCAAACCTTGTGCTGATGTTATTTATAGAAAAGATTATGAGACCAGTTGCATTTACCACCTGTAGGGAGAGGGTGCCAGTTTGAACATCCACAAACTGAACTGAAACTTTCCTTTGAACTCAGATAGATTTTGGTTCTCTTGAATTATTACGTTTTCTTTCAGTGCCAAATGCAAGAGATATTGCAGGAGAAAATTAAAAACACGACCTGATATTTTTTTTAGATCTCCATCCTGTTCTTGTGGACCAGAGATTTGGCTGACTATCCAAGCATCTGGAAGCTCCCTAAAAGCATCTTCAGAGGTTTTAAAGTCAGCTTTTTTACAAGATGGTTTCTAATGGGCTGTGAACTCTTCTATAAATAATAGCATCATCTGTGTGTACATCTGCACACACAACAGTTGCACTGAATCTACCTAGAAACAGGTGTCATTAATCCAAATAAATTGATAGTTGTGTAATTTTTTTCATTTTCAGTAAGTCTTTGATTGGCAATATTCCCACGGAATGATTTATTTTGCCTTCTAAAGAGATAAAAATTTTCTTTTGATATAACTTTGGACTTGAGTTCCTGATGCTTTTTTGAGAAAGGGGCAATAGTACTGAGAATTTTATTTAGAAAATGTACATATGCAACGAACAAAAATAATCTGTGCTAATGACAACCACTCTCATAAGAAGAATTTGAAGTACATGTGGCTGTTTCAGCACTCCCCATCTTTCATTCTATTTAAAAGTCCCTGGCAATATGTTCGTCCCCTGGACAGAGGGAGAGGACAGACATTATTTAGCGAAGGGGTGGTTATCTGATTTCACTGACATTTAGAGAACATCAGAATCACAACAAAGCTGGAGTGAGAAATCTTTTGGCAATCACTGCAGACATGCAAATTCAGTGCCTAATACTGATGACACAGAACAGATTTCCCTGTTTGTGTTGTTGAAACTTCAAACCCAGCTCAGAGCTGAGCTTGTTCTCGTATGTGTGCATACCTGGAGAACAAGCAGGACAAACTCAGCCAGAGCAAAAAGGGTGTCTTGCACAAGTGTCCAGATCACAGACTTTATTTAAAGACTACAGATAATGATTTTATATATGAAGGGAAATTTTATGGTTCCATCTTATTCCATCTTACCAGCATGTAGAGTCTTTTACTTCTATCCTGTTCTACAAGAAAAGAAATACGACTTATAGCAATAAAATTTTGTCCTCTAGCTGGTCAGGTGAACAAAATTAAATGCAGAAACCCTCAGAAAGGAGGATGCATGCAGATAAGATACATTCCCCTGTTACATTTGTGGATCTTCACTCACAGCTGGTCACAGAAGCCTTGACTCTCATCTTTTACTTAAGATTTGCTCAGTGTGTCTTGTAAAGGGCCAAATTTAAATATTCCTATTTGTCTCTGGAATATGTATGAAATTGGAAATCCCATAAATGGATAGCAAGATTAAAAAACATCCTGTGCCTTTTCCTGTGACCCTACCCATTTTACAGGATCTGAAGTTCAGCATTTTTCTTTTCAGGTCTGCCCTAGGTGAAATAAGGAATTCACACATGTCAGTAAAGCACACATGGAGAAACTGTCACCAAGGTAAGCCCTAAGCAGTTCCACCACCTCCTGAAGAGATGCTGTGAGGACTGCAGGAGCTGGGAGAGGGGACTGAAGGGTAGTAATGTGCCATTCATAACTCACTGAAGCAAGAGATTGAAGCTGATGGCCAGAGATTCCGGAGATAAAGAGGATTCCAGAGGAAGCTGAAAACTTTGTTCAGCCACCCTGATTTATACAATACAAACTTTTAGGTGTACTTTCTGAAGGCTGAGCTCTTGCAAAATTGCAAGTCTTCTGTCATAAACTTATGTACTTGGTAATTTGGAGCTATTTGTGCCATCTGGCAGCTGTCAGCTTTCTCTATTCACTTCCCCCCTACTAATGCAAAACACAGAAACTGGACCTTTTACATCTTGCTATGTGAAAAAGTCTGGTGTCTAGAGGCTTTTTGAGGCCAAACCATTGCACTGTTCTGGTGCCTGCTATTTGGACATCCATTGCAAACATTAATAATAATTTATCCTGCCTGGCAACAACCATATATATTCCTTCTTTCCCTAATATTCCTTTATGGCAGTGTGTTTTCCAAGAACTTTGCATATGTCCTCTTAAACACCTGAAATTCACCTCATACATTGCCTCAGAAGGATTTGAAAAACAGCTGGTATTTATCTCAGTGCTATCTCCATTTTTAGCTGCAGTTTGCTGACCTCCATCATTTTATCAAAGATTACATTCTCTTTTTTCCTTTTTGCCAGAACACTCACAAGTATTCTCAAATCTTTTTTAGTCAGCACTGACACTTTGCTATAAGCCACCTGTGAAATGAGTGATTTGCTTGTTTTCCTTTTGTGTTGTGTCCTGTAAGAAGAGGCACTGGGTCAGGCAGGACTGTCAGGTGAGAGTGGAGAGGATGTGCCTGGAGGGGACAAGAGGGCAAGGCAGGGCAGCAGACAGGAATAGCTGCAGCAAGTAGCCAGGAACTTGCCCTGCAAACAGACTGCTGAGAAAGCTGTGAGAGACAGCAGCCAGACCTTCATGGGGAGAAAAAGACACAATCAACTGGAGTTGATTTGGATTTGGAGTGGATGGAAAGAACCTGGAAAAAGGGTTGTTCCCCAAAGGAGATGGCGAGCAAAGGCAATTTGGTTTATACATGCATTTTGTCTATTCTGCAACTAGGTTTCTGTATGTCAGAGTAATGAGACATTAGAAACCTGGATTTTGCAGATTAAAGGTTATATTTTTCTCTTTTATCTGTTTTGTCATTGTAGGGGTGCAGACTATACAAAAAGAAAAACAAAATTGTCATAAAGCTGTGGTTGTTGTGGGCATGGTGCTGCTCTGCAGTGATTTCTCTGGTGACATTGACTACTGCAGGCTGAATGTCAGCTACATAGAATGTTCAAGCACTTTCTTGAGGGTGGTGAGGCACTGGAACAGATTGCCCAGAAGAGTTGTGAATGTTCCACCCTGGATGTGTTCATGGCCAGGCTGAATAGGACTTTGAGCAACCAGGTCTAGTGGAAGGTGTCTGTGCCCCTGGCAAAGAGTTTGGAACATAATGATCTATAAGGGCCATTCCAACCCAACCAATTCTACAATTCTATTTTTTCACTACATCAATAAAAAATAAAACAGTATGAGGAATTGTGCAGAACAACATGCTCTGAATTGACATTTCATTGCTGGGATCATCCCTGCTTAGAAAAGATGCTCTGGCTTTGCTCTCTAGAGTCTGCTGTAAACTCAAAGGCTTATGATGTTCATAATGTAAATTAAAATCTCATGTATTTCACAGACTGGCCTTACAGCACCTCTCTTTGCCCCGAGGTGCTCAGCTACCTGAAGAGCCCAGCTCAATGCTCAACTAAGCTCACTAATACATGGCAGAAAAAAAGGAATCTCACTGTAATTCTTCTCTGCAGCTACACATTTCAGATGAGAATAGCGTAGGGTAAACAATAGCAAACAAATCCCTACTGCTTTTCAGCAGAAAGGTAAGATAGTGCATGAACCTTCCTTTTGGGGAGTTTTGTGCCTTTAGATTGGAAGGAGTATTTATGGAGCACTCCAGAGTGGTGAGATTTTCTGTGTCAGGATGTCACAGTGCTGTGAGCATGCATCGTAGGCAATTGTTTGCCAATCCCCAAAACAGTGCCAACTTCAGAAATGAAAGATGTTGGTGGGGGTGCTGTTAACCACACATCTTAGGTTCCAAAAAAATAACATATTACCTGGGTGAAGTCCATCTGCTGAAGCTGTAAAAATTCTGAGCTCTCAAAGGCCATAACAAACCTCACTGTGGAAACTTGATTCTCCGCTATTCAAAGAAATTTTCCCTGTTCAGCACCTTGCCAAATGCCTACAAAGTTCTGGCTTTACAAATTTCTCCTAAGTTCTTACTTGGTTCCATTTCACTTTTATCCTACTCCTCCAAGATACCAGCTCACCTCCACTTGTAGCATATCCCACTTTTTTCCTTTTTTTAAAATTTATTTTTGAATAGCTGTTCTGTGACGGTTGTGTTTTGGTTGTAATGTAGTGTCATCTGTATTTCTGTACCACTATCAGGGTCCCATTGTGACACAATGTAAGCAAACAGGATGGGAGACAAATCACTGTTCTAAAATCATATCAACAAACCATAACAGAGTGATGGATAAGAACAGGGGAAGATGAGCCATGACAAACCATGAGCTGGATGAGATTTGGATAACAGTTGTTGTGACTTGGGAAACAATTCTGAGCTGGATCATTGGAGCTGCTGTCTTGCACCCAGAGTCTGGTGGCACAACCCCAGCCCTGAATGCTAACGTGGTCTGGCAGGTTTGTAAGCATCCCCAGGGATGGCTGCATGCAGCATTATTTGAACCAAGATTGCAAATATGTCAACTCTGATTCCAGGGCTCCTCTACAACACTCCTCTGTGATTGTTTCCTCAAAAGCAGAACTAAAAGAATTGAGCTCGATAGAAACTATTTTATTCTGTTTCATATGTTTGCAGCTCCTACCTCCCAAGAATCTGTTCAGCTTGCTAAAAAATGAAATTGCTACAGATGGATATTTCTTTCAATTACTGTAGAAACATGTAACAAAGCCTCTGGCATGCCAAGAATCAAGCATCAAAGCTCAAGAGCTTACATATTCTATTAAGTGGTTTAATATTGTAGAGAAGAACAGAAAAAATACAGTGTTTTGTCCCTTGTGGCCTTCTTTAGGAGACCTCAGGGAACCAAAAGGTTGCAATTTTTCTGGTTTCCCTGCTCTAATATTAAAACATGTAATAGAATATGTAAGCACTTGAGCTTTGATGCCTTGGCATGGCAAGTACAGTTCATACTGGTTTGATGGTTTAGGGTGGTCTGTGGGAGATTATTCCCCTCTCCTGGTGAGATACCACAGGAAATACAGGACTGGTGCACAGACTCTTCCTCGTTGTCCTGGGCATAGCTGCTACTTGCAGTACTCCCCATAACCTCAAAAAACTTTTCATTCAAAGGGAATAGTTGCAGCAAAGGTGAGTGGATGAGCTCACAGCTCCTATGCTACAACAGAGACTTACTATTACATAGACCCATTCGGGGCTGCAGACTGAGACACACAGCACCAGGAATACAAGAAAAGCTGAGCATTGCATGGACCTGTGGTGTCCTGCAGCTCAGTAAACACGGATTGTCTTATTTGTCAGCATGGGCTGACCAAGAGGCTGTTCCATCAGGCTCCCATCTACCAGCACTACACTCCTGTGCTAGCTGTGCATGCACTAACAGCAAAAAGTCACCCCAAAACCTTATTTTCATTTATTTTTCCAGGCACACATGATCCAAATTAGAACTGAGTAAGAGTAGGAAGTCCTGCTCCATGGGAAGTTGTTCCAGACTTCGTTGGAAAAGATGAGATTTTAAAAAATTAGATTCACTTAAATAGAAAACTGTTTTGCAAATGACTTTGTTGGCTTGAAGGTCTGGTACACAGTGCTCATATTGCCCAGGACAGATCTCCAGCCATGCACCAGCTATGAGACCCCGAGGTTGTGCCACAAGGTTCAGAAGTAACGTGGATATTTCCAACAAAAAAAAACCAAAAAACCTCTACCCTGAAGTGAAGAATGAGGAGAAGCCTGGAAAGTAGACTACACTTCAAACTACACTTCAGCAGAGATAATGATATTGTAGTAAAGCACTTTTGATTAGTACAGCAAAAAGATAAATAGAAATGCAGCCCGAAAGGGGGGATTGGCCTAGAGGAAAATTAAATGAAACACCTTATTGGAATTAAGTATTGTGGAGCATATTGAAGGTACACAGGATAGGAGTGAAAAATAGGTTAATTTGGGTAAAATTTTGTTTGCCTGTCTCGTTTTTTCAACTTGCTCTAAGAAGTTTTGATAATGATTTCAGTAGTGTATCTTTGATCCATCTCTCCTTTTAAAATTGGATCCTTCTCTCACTCTTACTGCTTTTATATCAGTACAATTTCGTGCATTTGAACACCTAACAAAGACACAAATTGGTCTGTGGCCTGAAAATATGCCAAGACTTTCTAATTTTAGCAGCAGGAAAAAGGAACTAGTATTTCCTAAATTCTGCACTCCACCTCCACCAGCTCAACACTGGCCCAAATCACTCTCTCTTCAAATGTTTCTTGATTGCTATAATGAAATACTCTGGCTGTGTATTAGATGTGGAAAAGTGTTCTTAAGACTTGTTTCTAATTTTAGAATGAGTATTATGAGGGATTTCTATTCCTTTAAAATCTGGTTTAATAGCCGTAGAAGAGGCTATTGAAGGAGATCACCAAAATACTCAGCTGAGCTTTGATAAACCTGTATTTCTCCCTTTAGCATGAGGGGAATTCATTATTTGTGAAGTTTCTTTCCTTCTTTCTTCCATCTGCAGTTTAGGCAGGTTCTTAGGCTGAGGTTTTATTGGTTTGAAGGAGTTTTTAGCTACATTATTGAGTATATTCAACAAAAATAAACATTTAGATCTTTACACACCATCTCTAGAGCTCGTCAAAAACTTGTTGACAATTTCTTGTCAGTTCAAGAAAATATGTATTAAAATCACAGATCAGAGATCACAGAATGGCTGAGGTTGGAAGGACCCTCTGGAGTTCATCAGGTCCAAGCCCCTGCCGAAGCAGGGCTCCTCTTAAACCATGTCCAGAGATTTTTAATACTTCCAAGATGGGAGAATCCTTAACTTCCCTGAACAATCTATACCAGTGTTCAGCTATCCCACAGTAGAAAAGTGCTTCTTCTTTCTTATCTTGTCACAGGGCACCACTGAAAGGAGCCTGGCAATGTCTTCTTTGTATTATCCTTTGATGCATTTAGCATTTATAAAGATTTATAAGATCTCCCTCAAACCTCCTCTTCTTCAGGCTGAACTGTCCCTCCCACCTCTTTCAGCCTTTCCTCATAACAGAGATGCTCTAAAACTTTAATCATCTTTGTGGGCCTTTCTCGAACTCTTTCCAGTGTGTCTATGTCCCTCTTGTACTGAGGAACCCAGACCTGGACACAGCACTCCAAGTGGGGCCACCCTAGCGCTCAGTAGAGAAGGGTCACCTGCCTTGACCTGGCAGTGTACTGCAGCTCAGGATATTGTCAGCCTTTTCTGTGGCAAGGACATGTTAATTTGGTGTCCAGCAGGATGCCTGGATCCTTTTTGTCTTAGCCATGGGTGAGAGCTGCAGAAGTAGAACATGTATACCCCAGACAGGGGAGCCTTTTGTCCTCTTTCACAGCCAGAGAGATAGAAGCTGGCTCACACTGGCTGCTGGATAACGAAATCAGTAGGATGCTCAATCCATGTGACTGTATCCTGCCCTCTACAAGGGCTCATTTTCTCAGGCCATGGTTACAAGGCTGCAGAAACTGGCTTACATGGAATAGCAGAGTGCACACAGGGTGTGCTTCTGGGAAGACAGGGGTATGTCACAAGATGTAGTGGCACTGTGGTGCTCAGCACTTGCACAAGGTGGTAGACAGAAAAACTCGTGATTGTTCAGAAATTGGAATATGAAGTCAGATGAACACACAGGAATCTATTTTCATTTTTCTTTTAAACAAAGCAAGTAACCTCTGAAGCAAAGTTCCTAGTGTGGCAATGGATTTTTTTATCCCTGTAATTTTTCATGCAATGATTAGCTGCACAGTTAAAGGGACACTATAGCTTGTTTACTTGTCACAATATATGTTTACATTATGATTCAAAGAAAGGAGTTGGGCAAAACACCTATCAGTTTGGTTTTTCAACAAACTAGCTAACACACAACTGATAGGCTTCATACACAAAGAATCTGCAGTAGGAATTATCTATGTTGTGAAATAGGAACACAAAATACTAAGCTGTTACACTGGTACACTTAGCTTGCTTTGTAAGTTTTAAATGTTATAAAGTAAATAACACGAATTCTTTAAGGCAGGTTTTTGTATCTTTCAAGATAATTTAAAATTCACCAGTGCTAAATACTGTGATACTGTAGTAGAAGAATACTGGAAGTGAGACATTAAACAGAAAAGATACTCAGTGTACACCACTAAGTGCATTATATTTTAATAAACTTTATAATTACATATTAAATTTCTAAGTACATATTAAAAAAGCAGAAAGTCTAGTGTGGTAAAGTGCTAGGGCTGGTTATGACTTCATGAAGTCTTACAGACATCCATCTACACTAGTGCATTATAACTACTGCTTCAGAATACTTTCAGAATATTAATAAGTCTACATAAATGTTTTAAATCATAATTTTGCAGCTTTTATGTTTGCTTTACCTGCTTCTTAGACACGCTAAAACATTTTAATAAAGCTTTGCAATTCCAGGTTATAGGACTTTCATGGAGAAGCCCTCAAAGCACTTCACAAATTCCATTCACAAAACCCTGTGGATAAAGATTATCCTCATTGTACAAGATCAGTAAATTAAGAAACAGGGTTTCAGTAATCTGCTTAAAGTAACTATGGAGTACAACTCTCAGATCTTAATTTTATCCCTTGTTCTAATAATTTCCTTTTGTATTCTCACATATTATTCCTAAAAATGTGTTTCAAATGTCAAGTGACATTAATTGATAAAATCCACAGAAGTGGGTTTGAAAGAGGAACCCTGTGTAATGGTATCTCTTTGTTCAGACCTGGCTTTCTACAGCTGCAGTTTAGGCTGAGAGTGGCAATGCATCTCACCAATGCATCTCCCTGGGGTACCTGCTGTCCCTGTCTGTGAGCAGGATCTACAGTAGTCAGGCTGTGCTGAGAATAAGGTTTTTATTCCAACCCAAACATGCCTTTTGGTTATTTATAAGTCCCTGTCCCTCTTTGCTCTTTACTTGCTGTTCAGGTACAGATCTCAAACTTTTTACCTGCCAGCTACTGCCAGTTTCTCCAGTCTCTCCTCTCAGATTGTTGTTCCTACTATGACTCCATCCCATTCTCCAGCATATCTCCCATTCTTTCCCACATCTGAGTAGAGAGACTCAACAAGATTAAAGCCCAGCAAAGTTTTACTGTCATTAGAAGGGGACTGGAGGATCAACTATCACCTTTTCTTCCCACAGTGGATATCAGCCTATCATATCTTTAAACTGACCAGAGCACAATCATCATTCAGTAATTACCAGAGTAAAAATTTATGCATGGGGTTGAATGAGACATAATTTACTGATCATAACATATTCAGAAGAGGTGCAGTAGTCACGCCTTGTATTTGCTAATATTACACAGATCGCAGGCACGACATTGTTATGTCACTGTATCAATCTCCTAGAGCACTGTAACTTTAAGGTGTCCTTAAATAACTTGCAAAATCAGCCTAGAAAGAATAAAGATCAGATAGAGAAAAAAAAAATCTATTATGTAAGACATCAGTATTCTTTTAGTCTAGTCTTTTTTGTGGTTGAGCTGAAACAAAAGAATACATATTTCCAGAGACAGGAATTAAAAGAGCAGATTTTAATGTAGAAATCCAGCAAGACTAAATGGTATTTTTTTTAATTGCTCAAAAGTCGTACATGAGTTTTTGCAGCTAATAGCCCACATTCAGGATCTATCATGGGCTAAAAGTCTTCAAGACTGTTTACTTAAATGCTGATGGATTGTTAAACAGGATATTACTGAGTAGTCTAAATCTTTATGAAGACCTCGTCCTCCTTGCTGTTACTAGACAAAATGCTGGTATTAGAGTCTAGGATATATCCTCTAAGGAATGGATTCTGTTACCTATCTCCTGTGTAGTACTCTGGTCTTCAATATTTCTACTAAATCAATTTAAAAGTCATATGGCCCTGACTTGACAAGACATAAATGCATTTTAAGACAACTACTTTGGTTAAGACACCATCTCCCGGGAAGCAATTTTGGTCACATGATCAGAAGAACAATTCTATTTGATCTTTAAATGCTCATTCATGCCAATTACCTCTGTGCCTGATTTATCATACCATAACTCCCCCCTCTGAAAACTCTGGGATTCTCACAATCTGCATTAGTCTCATAACTTTAGATTTTTTTTTCTAGGTTTTTTTTGACAGAAACATTTTTAGGACCATGATTTGGAAAAAGTGTCTTGCTGATGATTTAAAGTAAAGAGCAGTGCTTGGTTCTCCATGTACTGTGATTCATTAACACGCTAATCTGATCTCCTTGACCTTGTACAAACATGTGCAAGGCTCTCCTAAGTAAGGACTCTGACATGCTGAACTGTACAGCATACCAGGCATTTAAATGTAATAAACAAAATTCAGATTTTTGGTGTGGCACCATGCATGGCAGAAAGATGACATTAGTATTTGGAAGACCTGAGGGAGACTGCTTCTCTAGGAGGTGATGAAATTGTTTGGCAGAAAGCAAATAAAGAAAGGAAATAAAAGCAAATAAAGAAAGGAAATATCTTCTTATATTAAAGAAAACCTTGAGAGTTGGCAAGGAGCTGAATAAAAAGACTCCCTAAGCTCCACCAAACTTTTCTATTGTAATTCTTCCATCTTCTAAGATTAGCTGTTTGAAAATCCAATTAGTCCCTCAATAATCATGACTGTTATCTAATGATGAATAAACCATCTGCAGAAAATATTGCAATCACAGGCACAGCTGTTACCATATGCTGAAATTTTCTTACATGACCTTGGTTGCTACAGTACCTACCAGCTGAAATAAGACGTGGAAATATTGCCAGCTTCAATTAGACAAGCAAGCTGTTCCTTTCCCAAGGCTGTTGAGGCACTTCAGCCATTAACATGAAACACAAACCAAGGCATTATTACAAGTTGTGATTACTCGTTTCTAAGCTGAAGAGGTGAAATTCTGGAAAGAATTTCAGTTCATCCTTATTAGCGTGGCTAAAAATAGAAAACTCAATACTTGATTTCAAAAGATCCCCAATTATCTATTGCTTCTAGAAATGGAATCTTAAGCCTGGAGTGGGAGGGGGTGCAGGAAGCAGAGAGGCTCTGGCAATGAGCTGCCTTGGGTTTATTTAGAACAAAGGCACAAAAGGGGATTTTTGGCAAAGAAATCTGGCATGCTTTTCCCTATTCAACAGGTAGGAAGTATGTGACCTTGTTTACTGTTTGTCTACCATGAGGTCTATTTCTAGCAACCTGAGATATTTTAATAAAAGTAATCCTTTAAAACCCATCCAAACCTAAACTTTCAAACATGCATTTGTAGTAAGGAGGTGCCAGCTTCATTATGTATGCCTTTGTCAAGTAGTAAATATTTTAATCTTTTGGAGATTTTATGTTAGCCCTTCTAATCCATGTAACCCCTTCTATATTACACTAATACTAAAAAACTGAATTTTGGTATAAAACTTAACAAACCTAACGAAACCAATGTAATTTCTTAGGCCAGGAAAATTATTTTTCCTTCTAATTACTTAAATTATCCATTCAGTTTAATATAATGCAATAAAAGAATAAAAGAGATGGAGAAAATGAAGAGTGTGGGTTGAATTACAGTGCCTGCAAGCATTCCCAGACCTATTTTGTTTTATAGATTGCTCACTAATGGTTCAGTGTGTGATATCAGTATTTAAAATCCAGTTTCTCTAGTAATTTTTGTAGGATGACTAAGTCACATGGCCTTTTTTGCTCTCAGAAAGCTGAAACTAATTCTGTAAGGGGGGTTTGTGGCAAAGATAATGACTCTTCTGACTCATTTTCCATGGACATTTTCTAATACCTACTTAAAAAAATATTTCTGCAAACAGTCCAATTGCTGAAATTACTTGTTGCAATAGGGATAGTAGAATTGCTCATGGGATGCTTGCTTATTATTTGTAACTTTTAATTCCTTCTTCTGTCAGGAGATAGTATCACCTGAAGTTAAAAGTACATTAAATGTACAGCTACAATAATTTCCATTACACAAAAGCTTTTTACTCAGCTTTGAAGGAGAGAAAAGATAGTCTATATACTGAGATATGGTCCAGCTTCTCAGTAAGTAGGGAAGAAACAGAAAAATAGAAGCAGACAGTCATATACATTGCCTGGCTTCTACCTACAACACAACCTCCTTTGTCATTCACCACATTTGTAATTCTCTGCTTTTTCTCACTTACACAATGAACTCCCATTTTCTATTTCAGTATCTCTTTAAAGCATGTTCCAAGTGCCACATTAAAGAAGCAGAAAATGTCAGTCCTGTTCCCAGACTAAGAGCTCATTCACACAATGTGGTATCTGACCTATACTTTTCCAGGTCTGTGCTCCAGGAATACACCAAAAGCATTGAAGGAGCTTTTTCTAAGCACCTTATTGTGTGTCTTGTTAAACTAAACAGTCCCACTTAATAGATAGAAAACAGTTACTATCTTGTTGCTAATAATTTTTCTAGTAAGGGACAGCATCGGGAATTTTGCTACAGCCTTTGCAAAAAATAAGACCTTCCCCTCTAAGATTACAATGGAATTATGCTAGCATATGCTTTAGAATGCTTGCAATTGTAATTCGTTTCGATGATTAAAAAGCTCAATGCATGAATCAATTATTTATAGTGCAGTTAGAAGAGTGTGTGTTTGCACATAAATCCATGTATAACCAAGTGTACTTACACTGGAATATTAACTGAACCATATATTAACCTTAAACCTTTAAGAACTGATTGCAATCTCTTACTAATCCAACAAACTCAAACTGCAGCTACTTTGGGATTGCACTCTAAGAATCCTATATCCTTTTTGCAAAGTCCACTTATCCTGCTTGTTAGGCCACTGCAGAAATCAGTCCACACCTTTCTCAACAGAGACAAAAAGCTTCTGAATCAATAATCACCTCAGGCAATCATGATTTTTAATTAAAATGGAATATTATTTTGTATAATTAATATATATGTTCTAATGCTGTCACAAAGCAGAAAAAAAGTCCCAAACTATTTTCTAGATGTAGATAGACTAGATTTTGGCACCACTTAAGATATGGCCCCTTGGGTTAGCACAGGGACAATATCTGAGACTAGGAAGACTTTCTCAGTCTTAACATTTCTAATTGTAATTATATGTATTTACAGTTGACAAAATTTGTTTTTGCAGTGGTTTTACAGACATGCACCTTTTCCTTTTACCAGTGTTATGATAGAGAAAGAAAACAAGATTGTTCTATTTATAATATAACTTTAAGAGTTAGGAGCCTTCTCACGCCTGTCTATAACTTATTTCAACACACACAATTGTAACCCTTTGAGAGGGTATACCATGAGAGTATGGTATGCTCACCCCTAGCATCTGTTTGAAACACAGTGCACTAGAAATTGGATCCAAGGTTATGCTGAGTGAAGAACGTAGAGATATGAGCTACAAAACCGTTTTTAATGTTTGTTTCTTTAAAATGCTTTCATTATCTTTCTTAATAATGTGCTGCCATCATGATGGCACCCAGTTGTTTACTGCCTGAACCTGGCCTCCGTGCTGCTGCCTCAGCAAACTTTTTTATTTGGCTGCTTCACAGAGTTATATCTATTTGGGTGAAAAATTGGTTTCAAAGTATGTTCAGGATCTATCTTTTCTTTCTGCATATTCCCTCCAATTCAACCATCTGTGCAAATTAGCAACGCTGAAATGCTTATTAGAGCTTTCTCCCCCTCCTTGATTAACACTTCTTGCATTTAATGAAGTCTCTCATAAATTGTGGATCCAATGTTCAGACCACTTATGTCACCTGGCACAAGTCTAAGAAACATGGTGATGCATCCCTTCAAATCTGGAGCTCTGAAGCACCCAAAAAGTAAGCAAGTGGCAGAGGTGCAATGGCAGTTTGTGACCTGGCAGAGAGGACAAACCAGCCTGTCTAGAAAAGGTGAAACATCTGCAGCTGTGTCAAATCCTGTCTGTTTCACGGGCTTAGCTTTTAGTTGTAAGCATAGGTCAGATGACACCATGAAACCTGGATTCACAAATCTGAGGGTTTTAGGAATGCAGGCAGGCATGCAGAGATTTAGCCCGAGGAGAGCTGTGAACATACAGAAGCCCCTTTATGTGGTTCCACCTTCACCAGAAGCACCAGCCATCAAGGCTGAGTGTGGAGGGGGACCAGCACTCATTGCACCTGGAAGGGAGCTACAACATGAATTTGTCCATCAGGAATGTGCTCTGGAGAAGGAGGACTCAGGGCTCAGAATCAGAGATGGGGGAGCAAAGGTCAGGGTCTCCAGCACTGTCTCATAGAACAGCCCACAAGGCTGCTTTATCAATCAAGACTGGGATACCTGTTCAGATATGATACACTTTGAGAAGAAGATTCACTTGCCTCCTAAAATTACCTAGTGAAATCAAACTTTTATCAGTTCAAATTGTGAAAATTAAAGTTCAAGGAAAATGTGATCAAATCTCACGATGTTTAGTGATGCCAGATGCTTGAAATAGCTCTGTATTTTTCTTCCCTTCCTCTTTCTTTGCCAATATCGTGAAGAGAGAATGAAGGAATTGATTCAGAATTGGGTGAGCTTGGAACATAAGCCCAATAAATATTTTGTGGGGAGCTACTGTCAGAAGACGGGAAAGACATGTTTCATTCTTTATATAAAATCTCTTTACACTCATTTTTCATCTTTGAATTCAACACTGCTGACAGTCTGACCTAGAAACATACATCTTTTATTTCCAGGTGTTGTAATTCCTGCTGACAGCTTGATTCTAAAGATCCACTCAGTAAGCTAGTGTCTCTTAACTTCATTTAATTGAATGACTGTAAGGATGTTTTCAGGAAAAGAAAAACACAGACCATGTCTACAGTGTTCCCACAATTGTCTTCATTTACAAGCAACTTAAAATTAGGCTTAAGTTTGAATGTTCATTTATTACGAAATGAAAGTCTGTTTTCTTGGAAGTACTGGGAATATGTGTGGTTTCTTTCACATTTCACAGACTGATGTATTAAACTCTACCAGTGATGAATAAAGCACAGCTTGAGAAACACAGCCCCCAGGAGCTATTTGAGATACTGTGTTGGATGTACTGCAGATTGAACAATATCTTAGTTCCTAGGACGGTTGTCTAATGTATTAATATGTTGATGACCACGTTTAATCCTTTGACTGCTCTCCCTGATGCATCTGCTAAAAAAGTAAGCCAAGTGAATTGTATCAGGTAAGCAGCTTGTTGCTGTTGCATATATGAAATTTGGCTATCAATTCTCTTATATCAACAAGCAACTGCAACCAATACTGGGTTTGGCAAGGCTGCATTGTCACCTTAGGAGACGGAGAGTTTTGCACCAACCATGAGAAGGAGTGCACAGATTAATTTCTCTTTTGCCACCCTGCACAATTCTTTGAGGAAAAAAAAGGCTCTTCACTGAAAAATGAAATTAAAAATTGTTGATCCAGTACCAGTGTAAAATCAAAAACCCAACACAAACTCTGCAGCTTTCTGAATCCACAAACCTTTAAAATTTAGTCACATACACCAGGAAAAACATTTGAGAGATGAACAACTCCCATGCTGAGCCTGGCAAAGCTATTGCATTGACATAATTCCTCCTTAAGGTTCTAAGTTTAAAATGCTTTCTTCTTGGAAAAAAATACCAATCCAGTTTTCTTCCTTTGCTCCCTTGTTTACCGGTTTTCTTTTATATACATTCAGAAACTGATTAACTTTGCAATTTTCCTTCCCTTGCTCAGGAAATACATAGCTAGAATTGTAACCCTCCAATTTCTGTTTCAATCTTGTCAATGAATCTCAATCAATTTTATTTTTTAGAAATACTGGTAAGGCACGAAATGTGCATACTATTAGAACCTATTTAAAATCATTGGGACAGCTGTTTTAGAACACATTTCCTTGAAAATAATTTTCAGCCTGAAAAGCAGGATTAATTAGCTTTGCAATGACCTACATAGATGGTTCAAAGTGCCTGATTGCTATCAGCCATCCAAGGAAAAAGCTAAGCAAATTGCACTATGAATTGATCTCATACAGGGGGCATTGAAAAAGAGGGTACATTATTTACAAGGTAAAAAAAACAACTTGCTAACAACATCAAACAATATACTAACATCATCTGGCAAGTCATTTAAATATTTATTAAAAGAAAATCTATTAGAACCTGAGGGACAAGGCAATCGAATAAAATAAGATCACTGCCATTATTAAGGAAAAACAAACTGTTAACAGTCTCTGATGAATTTACTGCTGTCTGTAAAAAAGAAGTAAATGTGTGTTTAGTACATCTCTTTCTTTTCATACAGAATCTCCTATTTTTTGTCTGACATTTTGTAACTCTGTAAGTAGTCTAAAATTCAGGTTTTTTGGTGTACTTTTATGCTATGTCTCTGCATAGACACTTGACTGAGTTTAGGGCTCTGCAGTAATATTTATAAGAGAAGATGAATCAACCTAGTGTGTGCAACACCTGTCCATTTTCCTACAACAATAAATGATAATGGTAGAACTGCACAGTGTGGACATGGCAGGATATGTGAGGAGAAGATACATCAAGTCTTTGTGTGGACTGCACTTCAATCTCTTGTGCTACAGCATCCCAGGAGGAAAGCCCAGATGGGGTCCCACTAGAACACTGACTGTCAGGGAATCCCTGAGTGCTGCTCAGTAAGTGCTGTAGGGCCAATAGGAGGAATATAGGGATAATATAGGGAGAATCTGTCCTTCCATCACTCGGATCAGCAAGGCTGATATAGCAGCAGGAGTAGCGAGGGCTGTATCTGCCTGTTCAAAGCTCAGCATAATGTGGATGTGGACTAGCCTGCTGTTCCTTTGATGCCTAACCCTGTTTTTTCAACACTGCTGAGTTGAAAAACACCTCCTCCTACTTGCCCATTCTCTCAGTTTGGTCATGTCTTTCTCATCTTCTTCCTTACCAGGCGTGTATCTGATGATCCAAAAAAAAGTTTAATGTCAGGTGCAAACATGCAAATTTCCATGGGCATGTCCTTCCTCAGATCACTGATGAAGATGTTGTATAAAACTAATACCACTCTTTTATGGAATCTGTGCTTCTCAACAATATACATAAAAAATAAGGTCCATAAGATGAAATATAAGATGGACAATTCTAATGCAGCTAGATCATAAGCTAGACATTTTATTTAATTCTTATTGAATCTAGAATGTACACTCCATGTGCACAGTGAAAAGTGGTACAGTGCAGAAGATCTTTGTGAGCACCGTTAAGAAGTCAAAGGCTCATCTATCCAGACCATAGAGATTTTACAGTACATCTGTCCACCTCCCTCCTGAAGTCTGCATAACATGCTAGAAGTCTTTTTCAGATGGCTGGAAGGTCCTTACAGCATGAAAGAGATGGGCTTTGTCATAATTAAATCAGCAGAAGAGTCCAGGTTAAGATGGACTTTGTCAATACATTCTTTTCACTACTTTACTCTTTACCTTCAATGTTCATAAAATTATCTGCACCTCTTGGGAGAGTAGGGAAGCTTTGCTCCTTAACATTTGCAGAGTTCAGAGCTGAATATAAAAATGGTATTGAGTTACAAAGTAAAATCATAACAGTAAACGCTTCCCTGAGAAGCCAAGTCTAAACCAGATCCAAAATATGTCATCTCCCTTGAGATCTGTGTTACATCTGTAAGACCAGATACAAAAACCTTGGTAAAGTCTCTCTGAGTAACTAAGAGGCTGAAAAAGACAAGGCCAAAGGAGATACAAAAATTATTCAGCCAAATACACAGTCTGCTTGCAAAATCACAGAGGCTAGAAATACTGAGAGCCTTAAGGCTCTTTTCTGAAACTGTCTTAGGCATGCAGCTTGGGCAAAACAGTTAGGTGTTTGACCCATTTGGGCTCCAGAGCTTCTGTCTCAGCTGTGTCTGTCCCCTTTATGACTAAAGAGAATTTCACCTTCCTGAAGCAAGGGAGGAGAGTCGCCAAGAGAGAGACACTCTGTAGCACCAGGCTCAGAGCAGTGTGTGAAGGGCACGAGAACTGGGAATTCTGCAGCAAACACCAAGAATCAGTCGGGATTCAGAGCAGCAAACTTGTTTCTACAGGTAAGCAAAAGGAGCACTCAGTGGTTGCACATCAGCTCAGCTGTAGGAGGAAAAAGATTTTGCACTGCAGCCCCTTGATCCCATTTCAAATTTGGTGTGGGTGGGGGAACTTATAATTGTAACAGCAATTATTTTTTCAGGAAGACTGAGCACAGGCAGTGAAATAAGGCTGGCAGCAATTTATGCAAGCTGGGATGTCCCTATTCTTGTGGACAAGATCTGCAGATAAAGAAAAACTTTCAATCAATGGCAATATAAAACTTCCTCCTACTCAGTTTGTTACAGTCTTAGAAAAACAATAGCTCAGTCAGGTAGAACTCATCTTGGGGCAGAAGGATGCTCCAGGACAAGATTTTTTCCAGTCCCATTTTCCATGGTAATAATTTAGAAGAGTTACGAAAGATCTTAAGAGTTCACTCATGAAAGCTGAGTGTTTCTGTAGAATGTGATAAATTTCATCATAATTTGAGACACAAGAAAAAACTGCAGCTCTGTGTAGTAGAAGGAAGGCTCACTGAATATTGTTCATTTGGAAACGTCCTAGACGGAATGCTATTATATAAATTGGTTTATGGTATTAATAAGGAGAGAATTCAAAGGATGATTGTTGGCAGAGGAGAATTTAACCTGGCTGAAAACTTTGAAATTACCAAAAGTAATAGGAGCAGTAATGAAGAATTACAAGATATGTGAGTATAACTCACAGACAATCTAACTGCTTTAGTAAACAAAATATGAAGCCAGTTGGAAGGAACTTGCTCTCCTGAGAGTTGTTTCCATGTGGAGGAGCTCATTTTACATCAGGTTGTCAGCATAAAATGGCCCAATGTCGCAAGTGCCTGAATTTACAAGCCTGGGCCAGAAAATGCAATGGTGCATTTTCAAACTCAGGGTACAAACCCCACCAAAGCAAAGGATGAGGGGTAAGATGAGCAGGGGGGAAAGGTTTAGTGCTGATGGGAAGGTAGACATTAGATCTCCTAGGTGGAGGGCTCTCTGCTTCCCCTGTGATTGCATAAGTTTTGGTAGTCTGAGGTCCAAGGCAAAGTCTGTTAGGCAGTGAGCGTTCCAAGGAGCTAAAAGATAATCTCTCTTATATTATGAGCACAAAGCCACATTTCTTCAGATGCAGAACTGATCCAGCTCCATGTAGGTTGACAGTGGAAAGCAGGTCTGTGTGAAAGGTCTGCATTGAGGCACCAGCAAATCAAACAGTGCTGACCATTATATATTTGGGATGGCTCCATGTGCCTGCTGGAACAGGCTGAAGCAGGCTACCTCAGCTAGATGCCAGAGCAAGCATTCTGTGCAGGGAAACAAACTGAACAAGGTGGGAAACAAACTGAATTATGTAGGAAAAGAAATTTAAGAGAAAACACACGTTTAAATAAAAAACTACAGAAAAAAAAACAAAGAACAAGTCAAAAATCAAGAGGTTAAATGAACAAGAGGTTAAATAAACAAGAAGTTAAATGAAACATCATTTTTATTCATAAAATGAAATCTCTCTTTTTGGCAAAACATGGTGGAAGACAAGGAGAAAGGAAGGGGTGAAGAACGGGATGGTGTCTAACTCACCATCAAACATTCCAAGCTTGGCAACATCCACAAAAATTCTGCATAGCCACCAAAATTTTTATTTGCTTGTGTATTGAACAACAAATATACAGGAGAATATAAGCATTGATCACTAAATGTTCTGCTGATGTTAATGATAAAGAAATTGACAATTTGATAAGGAACATAAAATGTGGTTTAATAGACTGTTTTAGTTATTCACATACTCTGGTTTTTGTATTACCCCTGATATTCTTCCCCTACTTCTTTAAGTTCACGGACTTCCTGAATTGATGTTTTGATCCAGACTGGCAGATTTAATTAGTGTATGAAACTGTAAAACTGTTTATTTCTTTGTTAATTTTGTTCGGTTTGAAACTTCTTTATTTCTTTGCTTGTTTTTGAGCTTGCATGGAATTTCTGTCTCCTCAGCATAATCTACCAATGAGTTGCATAATGTAAATATTTAAGTTTGTGAAAGATACTTAAAAAAACTATTTATTTTTATTGCTTTGAAACTTCCATGTCTCCACACTTGTATACAGAGAGAAAAGCTCAACAGCTTTCCTATTTATTTCTTCACTGTTAATAAATCTTTCCTTTTCAAGTTGAAAAGTAATTTCTTTGTTGTTGCTTTACATGGAATAGTTGTGTCAAATTTCTGGTTATCCTTGTTCTTGTCTATGCCTTTCCTAGATCTACTTTGCCAACTTTAGTTCCAGTTCTACTGTATGGATTGACCAGATCTACACACTCTGTTCAAAATATGCATCATTCAAAGCAGCATGTTGATATCTTGTCTGGTCTCAGCAATTCTCCAAAACAGTTTCTCTATCATGGAAGATAATGCAAAGATTTCAGATTTTTTTCCTACTATACCTTCATCCTGCTTAAGAATTCTTGTTGCATATTGATAATTTGTGAACAAAATAAATTCTCTGGAAGTTGCCTCTTCACAGCTTCCCAAAATTCTACAGTTTTTTCCCATCTTTAGTATTCTTTTCTCTTCCTTTGGTAGCTCTTATGCCCTTTTCTATTTCCCACAACTATATATGACTATTTGGGAGGATGTATTTTTAAGAGCTACTTTCGTCTTTAATTTGGCTGTTTCATGAAGCTGAATGCTTTTTGTTTTGTGGTTGGGTTTTCATTGAATGGTTCTGTTTTCATTGAATGGTTCTGTTTAATTAGCACTGTTCATTAGCTGCAATCCTCTGATGTGGTGGTTTTAAACTTTCTCCATGTGAGCTATAAAAAATTTGTCTTTCTAGCTGCTCCTTTTTAACTTCCTGTTAACTAGTTTTCTCATGGTAATATGCAGCTCTATTTAAGAAAGAAATGCTTTTGTACTTCATTTCCCTTCCCATCTATTCGGTTCAACATATTTATATGAAACTATATCACAGTCAAATTGCAGTGTTTCTCACATAAAAGATGTTTGGTGGGGGATTATGTTTGTTTGTTTGTTTGTTTGTTTGTGGTTTTTGTTAGATTTGGGGTTTTCTTTAATGCAGATAAAAAATATTTAGCTATAAAAAGAAGGATTTCAAGACATTTTCAGAAGCAAAATCATTTCTGGATAAAGACAAAGCCTGCCTTTTGATAGTGAAGATGTAGATTTTTCTGCATGATAAAGACGCAGTTGCTCCTCTGTGCTCTCATTGTTTACACTGGGCTGAACTTAAAGAACAAAAAGTCTCCAGCTGCCTTTGAAAAGTATAAAGACGTATAAAAGGTTGAAAGGCAGATGGTGACTGCAGAGAACCACTGCTGCCCCTAGGCAGTAGCCAGTGAGCAGGAAAAGGCGAGGCTCTGACTGTTAGTCAGGAACCCGGGTGAAATGACCAACATAAGCTTTCTTAGTCAAATGTAACACTTTTTTTGAATTGGAATAGAAGAGTTAGCTATATTTACAGAAAAGAAAAAAAAATCCGAATTATTTACTATGTTTTTGCTGTAAAGGGGAAAAAATTGGCTATCTCACACCACTGCAATCTTTTCTGGACAACCTTAGTCTTCCACCATTACCTTTAGTTATATTTCATTGGCCTAAAGTAAAATTATGTGGCACACTCCCTGTCCTGGTTTGAGATTTGTCACATAACATTATGTACTTAAATTTTGCTGAAGTGTCCCTATTTTACAGCCCGAAATAAACCCTCAGGCTGCTGTGAGTACATGGTGTCCCTCACTCATATTTTCTTCTTGAGTTCTTCTTTTGCTATTTTGGAAAACACTGGCAGCAAAGACCATAAGAAGTGGAAATAATGTCTGAGTGAAACAGACAGGAGCACAACTTTTCCACAAGTTATATCATATACTCATTGTTCATTGTTTCTCCATATAAAATGTTTCCTGACAACCTATAACATCAGGGCCAAGACTAACTTGTTTTATGTCAGCAACTGATGCATATACTTTAAATTAAAATCAGAACTTGCAAGGATTGTCTGTTTGGAAGGCAAAAGAGACCAAGAGGTATTTGAAGAGCTCTTCAAATTCCTACTATGCACATCTGTGATGAAGTAAACACAGCAAGGAGCTTTTGCTAGTGACATAAATAGGATCAGATATGAAAGATCTGGACTCTTATGCTCTTGAAAATGCAAGCCAGGGAAAGAGTTACACCACAGCTTAAGATTTGAATTTAAAGCATAGAATTGAAGTAAATTATAGAATTCACAACTTTAAAAAAAATCCCACATATGCATTATTCAATAATTATGCTGAAAATTTTGCTTTATCTATAATCATCTAACAACTTCCTAGGATAAATGTCGGGTATTAATTTCATAGAGTCAACAAATGATATATGTATTAAAATTAATTACGATTCATATCCTAGCTAAGTGGGTTGAAAATAACTTAAAGATGATATCTCTCAGAGCTTGTACTTCTAAGAGCAGAATCAGCAAAACTTGCAAGATTACCAGAGGAAACATTGTGATCAGTGTGAACAGCATGCACACTTCTTGACAAATTGCAATTTTTTTCACTTTTTCTCTTGTGCGCTGGTTATGATAGAGGGTCAGAGAAAAAGATAATCACCCTTTGCTCGATTTCAGAATGGTTTCCATGGTCTCATTACCTCATCTCTCCAGGCTCGTCACCTGTGTATAAGAAAAACAAGAAGTCACCAACTTGATCAGCAAGGATTAAAGTTAACTTAGATGTCTAAGTGCAAACCAAAATCCCTCTTTGCTACTAAAAGACCTGCTATTTGCCTCAGCCAGCATATAGGATTATACCTGCAAACACAGGGAATACCTTGGCACTGCACTTGAGAATTCTAGATCTCAATCAGGTTTTGGTAGAGAAATCAGAGGAAAAAATCCTCTTAAAGTTTCAGTCCAACTGGTAAAATCAGAACATGCCTAATTTGCTGACTAGTTGCTTATCTTCAGAAAATGTAATTTGGGCTGCTACTTTTTTGAAAGAGTAAGAGAAACATCCTTTAATCTTGCTCTTCAGAATATTTATTCAGGAGATGAGAAATATAGGAGGAAGAGGGAATAGAAAAGAATATGAAGAACGATCAAATGCGAAAACACAAGATGGGTTAATGAGGACCCATGCAGAAATCCTGTAGAACAAGAGCTAAGTCTTTAAGGCTGTTGTTTAATAACATCTGCCAGAGAAAAGAGTGAATGTGATCAAAGTGATTTGTTGTTGCACATACTTCCTTGATTCTCACAAAATCACTCTGCTGGGATAGCAGCTGGTGGAATGGGACCTGAAATTCTACCTCTGAGAACAATTTAATGGGCAGTTTTCACATCAAGAAATATGTAGTTCACAAGACTAACCAGCAGAGAGCAACACTATTTAAATTTGAACTCAGTGTGATATCTTGACAAACTAATTATTACATTACTGTGCATAAAACTGTATAATGCAGCACGTTAAATGTAATGCTCTGTTACATTAGTCACAGCCACTCACTGCCAATGCATTCCGATGTAATGTCTAACCCAGAAAAACATGTATGCAAATCATCTGCATACTTGCTTTTAATTTGCATGATCTTGAGGGGTTCTTCTGAGGTTATGATGTATGGCAAACTTGCAAAATTAAACACAGATGTACTTTTATTTCACACACAAAATTTAACTGCAAAGCTTTAACAAGGAATTTGCACAATGAAATTATTCCCTCTAGCCACCATAAGGGGTCAGATGGTTCAGAATAAACTCCATTTGTGCAGGGTATATTGGGCAAATAAAAACCATCTGTTTTATCTGCAAGTTTTCCTGTATCTGTTGGTGGAAAAAGTTTACTATCTCTTTTACATGGAAGTCCTTGAAAATTCCTAGTCTGGAATTACTCCAATCACTCTCTTGTTGCAGCCACTGGACAATAGCTATAAAAACTGTCTGCATAGGTTGGGGCATTGGTGAGGTGATCTGCTGAGCTAAGTCACCCTGAGAGATGCCCTACAGTCTAGGCAATGGTTTTTTTTGTCCTTGTCTCTGTTTTTTTTCAGCTTCCTAAAGATGTAAGGACGAGCTTAAAATCCAGCTGTACCAAGAACAGCAGAGTAACAGGCTTTCCCAATGATGGGAAAGCCTCATGTCTATCCTGGTCCACAGATTTATACTGGAAGATGATGTGTCTGCCAAAGAACATGGTTTCTTAATGCTGCCAGTAAGCAGAGCATCTCTACCGTTCTCAGCCTGGGACATGTCTTGGAACAGTTCTCAAATTGATAGTAAGAGATACTGTAAGGTGGCAGTGGATTCCATGGCAAATATGAAATAGGTTTTGAAGGGAGAAATCCTGATCTGTCTCAGCCATATAGTATCTCTAATGTTTTTTTCCCATCTGCATTATTTTTCCACTGAGGCTGAACCAAAAGGTTACCAAAAGACACAAACTATCCCTTTCAATTATTTTAAGAGGAAATTAAAACTTTTGTCTTAAACATATTCCAAAAAAAGAACAAAAACTAGGGGGTAAAAAAGTGTTTAAGTGACAGTGTAGCATTAAACTTGTAAATTTAAATGGCTTACTGAGCATTTACAGCAACACAGTACATACTGTATATTGAGGCAGATAACCAACTTTCTATGAAAATTTTTCGGCTTTGCCCAATGAAATGATTTGGTTTGCTTTCATGCAGGTTCACCCACAATGCATTCTTGTAGACTGTCTTGCAAAAAGGGATATTCAGAGTAAATTTTAATTAAATATTGCTAAATATTTCCAGAAGGTGAATATGAAATTAATGTAGAGATTTCACAGCAGCAGTCTGATCCAAGAAATTGTAGTCAGCTAGTTAAGAAAAAGGAACTGTACCACAAGTCTAGGCAAAATGCTGGATATGTTACAAATTATGAGAGTTCAAAACAAATAGTGGACAGAAGGTGTAGGGGTCAATGAGAAGTCATTTTGATTTTTTAGTCAGATTAACTTCCCAAAGTTTCTGGAAGAGCATGGAGATGTTTACAATGCAAAACCATGGAAATATCACTGAGTAAATAACCTGCTTCAAAAGATCCTTTAAGCTTGCCTGTACTCCTTAAATCACAGTGGAGATGATGCAATATACGGATTTAAAACAAGAACATGGGACTTTCAATATCAAGTGTGACAGCACTGAGAGGAGTTAAAGAGGTATTTTTTCATTAGTTGATTCTGTGCCTTTTTGGTTGTTTCCTAGTCTGCTTGTCCTGGCATGGTTGAACAGTGAAAACCAACTGAACTCGGTTTCCACTCTGATCTAAAGTGTAGCAGACAATGCTTTCATTACAAAGGGTGAGTAATGTCTCACATATTTGAATTTATCAAATTGTTTCAAATGCAGTAATTAATTGAAGTCTCATATAATGCCAGGAACCATCCTACCTTGTGTAAGCATAGTATAGAAGACTATTAAAGCAGCTTTCTCTTAGAGCATTTAATGTGACATATCTTAAGTCATTCACTTCCCTTGGACAGTAGTCAGTACATTGTCAGTACTCTTCCCCTATTACTAAATGCCACAGGAATTTATGTCACTGATGTCTATGGGGCTGGATACTTATGGGAAAGATGACAAAACTCCGACTGGAAACTCAAATCAAGAAGAATGCTCCTCAAGGACAACAGATACAAAGGAACCCTCGGAAAGGAAGGTCCTCTTGCAAGAGAAGTTATGAATCCCATCTGAATTGGAAGGATTAAGGCAAAGAGCTAAAAGAATATGAGTTCATGAATAGAGGGACTGCATAAGAGGCAAAAGACCCCTTTGTTTTCTAGAAACGTTGCTCAATTTCATCATAAACTTTCTGGCACTACGGCAAACTAGGCGAAAATGCAAACCAAAGAGCATCTTTTCAATCTCTTGTAATATCTCCTTGTCTGCTTTATCTTCTAATTTTTATCAAGAGCATTATTTAAAATAAAAAAGCAGAGACAAGGCAGGCCAGAAATTCGTTTTTTGCCACATGGTGTGGTGTGTTTAGCACTCCCTCCTACTTGTGCCTGAGCACAGCCCTGTCCCGATTGACAGCTGTGATGTGTCAGCTTAGAAGGTACAAATTGCTACAAGATCCAGTAGATTCAGCCTAGAGTGCATTTATTCCAACACCTTAGGGGCTGTGGAAACATTAAGCTTGCATAACCACAAACAGGACAAAGGCATAACCTCTCCAGCAACCTTCCTGCTGTGCAGAAACAGATGGCAAGATACAGGAATTGTGAGCTCTATTCCTCACACATAGACCTGATACTGACTCGTCCTTTTCATGGATTTTAACACCATCAGGATCTCCAGAACCACATTTAAGGAAGATATTCTGGTCCCAACAGATATATATTAGGAAATGATAGGTCATCTCTCCCTAGACAATCTGGAAAAAACTCCACTGCATCAGTCATTGCCTTCTTGCAGCAAGATCAGCTGTGTCTGGAGTGCTGCCCTGCTGGCTGAGGGTGACAGTGTCTCGTAGTGTCCTTTTTGCACACTTTTGCACACTTTACAATCCAGCTTGCTCTATTTTTTACGTTTGTTTTTTTTTTATGCCACTGATGCCTCTCTCGGTTGCTAGCTGGGGTGAACTGGCAGTCAACTGGAATAAACAAGGATATCCAGATGCAGAGGGAAGGACTACTTTTCTTTCCAGGGGAACGCATGGACATGTCTCCAGTGAACACCTCAAACATTACTGCTCACTACCTCTCAATCCTGACCAGTCTGCAGAAGTTCTGGACTTTTTCTCTCACCAGCTATATCTAGAATCTTGATCCTCCCTTTCAAACACACACACACTTTAAATGGAAGGGCCATGACATGAAAATTAGACATGTAGAGAAAACTATAATAGTAAGACAAGCATACAGCAACACTTCCCAGCCTCCAGCAAACCAGAACCCAAAGGTTTTCTTATTCTGATGTAGTACTGTTGTATAGCAATAAATCGATTATTTTTCTGTGAATCTGTCTGGAAAGACTGCAAATGGATTTTCGTGACTTGGAGGAGGCTCAGCTGCATTTTGTTTTAGCACCACTGCTGAGCATGAAAAGAAGACACACTCTAGGCTAATAATATCTTCCTTATCAGCACATTTCAAAGGTCTAACAAATTTCTGAGTTATAGGTGAGTGAATTATTTGGGAAAATATTCCCAGTTACACATTAAAGATAATTCTTTAGCTGTGAGCTTTGGTTTGGGAAAATCAATATCTAAGCATCCATCATATGAACACACACCTACCAAGTTGCAAGCAGAAGAGATACTAAGCACCACATCAATCCACAGAAGGGTTAGAGGGCTAGTCTTCTGGAATTATGACTTTCAAGTTAAAAAACAAAAGCATCAATTTAAACAGTGTACTTTTAACTAACTCTTTCACAGATTGGCTTTAGAAAATATGAGAGTTCTGAAAGCTTTCCTTGGAAGATGGCATAATCTTCAAAATCTTACCAGTGAGTACATTGCCAACAAGTCATTTCAACACAGCTGCTAATCCATCATGTGCATTTTATGGAAAGAGTTTCCTCATATATCAGATCTGTTGGGCTGCAAGCTAGACATAGTATGTTGTGTCTTCACCTGAATTTTTTGACTGGAATAAAGGACAAAAGCTATCCACCCTCTGTGTGCCAGGTTCTTGAATGACAGAGATAAAAATACAGTTTGGAAGCTGCTTATTGCTACATTGTGCAGTCACTTTTGAAATAGTTAAAACTCCAAAACCCCAAATAAATAAGTTGAAATATCATTTGCTGAACACAAATTTCTAGATGTCTGCCCACAAGGGAAAGAGAAGCCACTTTTTGTATTTGTTGAACAGAAAATGTGGCATTGCAAAGTCTATGAATTACATAGTGTTCTCCCTGAAAAATAGAATTGCATAATATGTTGTTTTACTACTGCACGTAGTAAAAAATCATTCTTAGGTCCCAAAGCCAGAAAAAACAACACATGAAAGGACAAACTGACTACAAGTTCACTGCTTTGGATATAAAAAGGTATCTGGCATGATGAAGTCTTTTTTAGTCCATGTGGTTTTCATTTGAATTGGTTCATGTAAGGTTCTTTCAAGAGGAGGAAAAAAATGCGATAAATCTCCTTAGGAATAGAGCCGTGCAAGCTTGGGAAACTCGCTGGGCAAGGCAGCTTCTTTTGTTTGCCAAATTCTAGGGGCACAAGAGCCTAATGAGAGCTTAATTAAAATTGATGTGAAAAAATTAAACACTTTAAAGTATTGTTTGGGGGCTTGCAGAGCTCATGCCAGTGAAAGTTGATAATTTTGTGGGTTTGGAATTTAATTAAATTATTTTTTTTTCCATCTACAGAGCTCTGTTGCTATCTCTTTTCTTTCCATCTAAGAAACAAACTAGAAAAACATTGGTAGGAAACAGCCCATCTTTCTTTTTTTTCCTCAGTTTCCCTGGGTCCAGGGGAGTGAGTATTTTAGTGTTCACGTCAGAGTTGAGAGGTTCTTCTCCTTTCAAGATATTTTTCTACGTGGTCTTTTGCAGGCAAGCATGAAATCATTTTGTTTGAGCTCTGAGCATATGTGCATTCATGCTACGCATCCTTGGACAGAGCACTCTGCTGAGCACAAATTGATATTTTCTGTCTTTCAGCAGGGGCTTCAGCTCAGGCTCGGCACTGCAAATGCAGTAACATGGCTTCCAGTTCAAGGCTGTCATACATCCAACTGGCTCAAGTCTTGGGCAGAAAGTCTTGTATTCTGCCTGCAAAAGGCTATGCAGACATTCTCTGATACTCATTCACACTGAGCTTGATCTGATGCCTGCTGGAATCAGTGATAGTCTTTATACTTCAATAGGTTTTGCAATAAACTTCCTTCAATGCCTTGCAAGAAGTATTTATCACTCAGAACTTCTAGGGACTTCAGTGGGCCTCAGGATGCTCAATACCTAGATGTGTTAGATTTTGCCATTTCCATTCAGACATCCCTTTCACACAAAAATTGACACTCTTGTTCCAAGAGAATTTCCAGCTTGGTGACAGATTTAGAGCATGAGCACCATTCACCATCCATCATCTCCAACCTCTGCTTGGAGAACTTTGAACTCTGGCAAGTTCGTGGACAAGATTGGAGCTCACTTTGCTTGTAGCATTGCCTGATTAGAGCCTGTTGTGCACCAGTGCATAAAAGGGCTGGGAATCAGTGGTGTTACATCAACCCAGTGAACTTGAATAGTTACACTTCATATGGTTTTAAAGGCAATATATAAGTATACAATACTTTATAAGGTTGCTTGAAAGAGAAATGGCATCAGAAATGAAAGTATTTTTTAATGGAACAGTTTTCTCTAGGCCATTAGAAGTGACACTCTCCATAGGTATTCTAACAAAGTTTCAATGTCAGGTAATTAATTCTCTGCTTATTTTTACATCAAAAATATTTACTCAAGCTAGAGCAGAAAAGTTTAGTCTATTGGCAATGATTTTTTGGGGTTGTTGATTTTTTTTTTTTTTTGATTTGGCAAAAGAAGCTAAAATAAACAGGTCCTTTTGGTTTTTTAAAAAAACTAATCTGGTTTTGGGAGGAAAACACCCACTTCCTGAAGTGGTTAATCTTCAAAACAGAATTTTGGGACCCCTCTCTTATAACTTGGTATTACAAACCAAGTAGAAAAACAACCATCTGAGTTGTGGAGCAACATGATCAGCTGTTTTTTTGCTAAATTAAGCCTTTCTATGAGCTAGGCCAGTGGATATCAGCTATCTCTGGATATGAATGTATTTGTGTCTCAAGGGAATATCATGGGTATTTTGACGAATAATCAAGCCTCTAGACAGCACAACAGAGACTATCTCTTACATATCGTTCCCAGGGAAACCAAACTGAAAGCAGAACTTTCCAAAGAGGAAGCAGCCATCACAAAACACTGACCAGCTGTAGGTGGATGTGTTTCACAGAAATATTTCTGCATTTTTATCTCTTTTTATCTATTTCTTAACAGTAAATAGATCTTTTAATCCCATTGCTCCTGCAGGTGAATACAATTCATTAATAAAGAACATTCTTTGCCAACCACATCAATTTTACATTTATATTAAGTCCAATGCAGTCTGTTCAGTAAACACAAAATCCTTTCCCTGGGCCTGAGAGGTGTCAGGACAATGAAGAAAAACTCAGTCAGAAGCATTTGTCCAACTTAACTTTTGCAACTTTTTTGAAAAAAAATTTCTTCAAATCACCTGAAACTAAGTAATAAAGCTCAGGCACTGTAATTTCATGTATAAATTTGTTCTGTAGTAACCATCTCTACCTCTGTACCAAAGCTAGCTTCTTATGTTATATGCACTCTTATCTGTGATATTTTCTTTTAGTAGTCTCATCAATACAAAGAATTTTTAAAGCCAAGTTACGGAGTATCAGAGTCAACCCAGAATCTTTTGATCAAATAATTAAATTAAATATCAAAAGGCAATTAAAATTAAAAAGATTTCAGTCTACCTCCAGTTTTCAGCATGATGAAAGCATTATTATTATTTTATTACCTTCCATTTTCTTGCATCCTGCCATATGGCTTGAGTGATGTGGATCCACAGTTACAGAAGAAGGTTTAACTTAGATCAAAGCATCATTGCATTCAAAATATTACTACTTTCTCTGAATTTCTGCAATGCAGTGCCATGAGTTTCTTTCTGACCCGTTGCCTTATACTGCAGCAAATTCTCAGTTTACACAACACTTTTTACATCCACAAAGACATCAAATACATCACACAGAAATACTATTGCACTTCAATTTTTCATATTCTGTCAATTGTTTTCTTCATCTTCAATTATATATTCTTATCAGGAAGAAAACAGATCTTCCTTTTTTTGTAGCCACAGTATTTAATATCCTGGGATATAATGTGAACAGTATGCTGCTCTTGCTATAATTATTAGTGATAGTTTTGTATTATGTAATTTATGCCTTATACAACATTAAAAATCAGCATATTTCTGTGCCCAGAATATTTCTGATTTAGGGGGACATGTGACACCAGTTGCACCTGGATGAAGTGTAATATAAAATAATAGAAGAGAGGCCTTAAGAGCTCAGTGACTGGTGGGATGAATATGCCTTCCTCTTTTGGTCAGCCAACTCTGCTGGCTGCAAAGCAAACCAGCTCCATGAGCTCCCAGAATTGTTAGGATGATAAGAATATTACCATCCACTGACCTGAAGCTCATACTGCACATATAGATCAGCATTAAGAGGCTGAACTCCCCAGACTGTCCCCCACATATAGAGCAAATGGAAAGAAACTGATTCCTTAAGAAAAATTCAAAGCAGGATGTGTCCTGAAGTGCTTGCAAAGGTATTTTTGTGCCTCCAGTGCTTTTAGGAGGAGTGAAGAAAGCCTCCTAACATGGGCACTTTGTAGTTAGATATTCAGTGATGTGAGTACTGCAGTGGTACAGGGTAGCTCCATTGTTCCTTTGAGGGCTCTTTTTTTTCCCCATTAAACTTCCAAAATTTTTACAGCAAGGGTTGTGGTCTTTCTGTACCCTTTACATTTCCCAAAGCCCAGACATCCATCTGCAGAGCAATAGAGAGATCAAACATCAAGAGAATACAGAAAAAGAAACCAAAGAGAAGCATGGAGAGACAAGTTGTGGTGTTGTGAGTGTGAGTGAGTGTGAGTGAGTGTGAGTGTGTGTGTGTTCCTCTGCCATGATGGTTTAAGTATGATTTGGTGTTGACATGTACCTAGGAAGGAAAGGAAGAAATAATTTCAAAAAAGTATAACACCAGTAAGGTGATTGTGAGGGAATGTAATTAAGGTGATATGAGGCTGAGTGCTGATACAACACAGTGGAAAGGGAAACTAAATCAGAGGCATGGGAACATAATAGCTAATGAAGGATCTTAGAAGCTGAAGCCAAGAATTTTCATAAAAAGTACATCAGGAGCCCAAGGATGTGCTCTCTTCAAGCAGACAAAAGCCAGACACAGTGGGGCTTGCTATGCAGCTTTGGGTCATTATTACATGTTGGTTCCATTATTTCTGTCTTCATCAAGTGTTATTAACTCATCATCACCACAGGCTGCCTTTTTGTCATGTGAAGCTTTGTACTCTGAGCAAAATGTCATTCATTGCTCATAGCTTCTTCCAAGCAGAGGAGCAATACCTTTGTCACTGGAGGGATAGTCATGATACCTGAATTGCTGGAGCTGCTACAGAAGTGTGGCAGGTCCTACCAGGGAGCTGGTACCTTTCTGGAAGAAAATAGAGCCACAATTCCATACGTTAAAACTCTAAGATGCCTAAGTGTGTATAGCCAAAATTTTCTTCATTGCCAAAACTCCTAGGGTTTGAGATCCAAATAAAAAGATAGCTCGTTTGAACCTTAGTTTGGTTTAAAGTAAAAAGCCTATTTCATCCTTTATTTTTGAATAAAGTTATTACCAGGATTTTTTCAACTCTAAAAGGAGATTTCAGTGTCAGCTATATAGCTATCTAAATATTTGAAAAGTGTCACCAGATTCCATGGGTTGTACTTCACAACAGATTCTTCAACTTTTACAAGAGCTGTAACTGTAATTTTGACTAAGTTTCCATTCAGATGCACATTTGGAATGGTTTTAATCAAATTAACTAGGTGCCACTCATCAAATACAATTTATAAATAGGTATTTTTTACCTGTGGTGGGGGAGAAACATAGCAGACATTCCTAAAAAAATTCCTGGCTGTTTCCAGTGCTTTTGTTTCTGCCTTTCATTATTAAGCAACTATTGATTGCTCGATAAGCCCCTGATGTCAATGCAATCCTTTCATACTTCAAATGGCTCTGGGCTTTGGTTTAACTTGCAGAAAATTATTCTGTCTCTTGCACTGAATTTAGCTGTCTGTGACTTCCTTGCAAAAGCACGTATTTTCTTTGTGAATAAATTTTTCTTCTCTGAGAGATTATTCAGCTTTGTGTAAACTGGCACCGCTCTCTGGGTTTCTTTTGTAACCTGCTCTGTACCAAACATAGGCACCTTCTAGGACACTCATCTGTGCCCTGGGAAAGATGTGCAGTCCCTACCTGCTCAGTGTCTTCTCACTTTCAAAGAAAGGCAAGGCAAGTCTACTGCTGGTTGTAGTTTCTCTTCTTTTGACTTACTGCCACACAAGGTTATCAGTAGACAGAGCAGAGGAGTGCTGGTGATTTGTTTTCCCTGTCACAGAGGTGTAGCTCACCCTCAGAAGATGTATGGCAGGAATGTGATGTCCCTGTTCCAGTGAGCCAGAGACAAAAAACCCCACAGCACATGACCAGAATCAGCCATTCTGCTCTGTTGTGCACTGCAAGATCTCTCACACCAGCTGGATGGGTGTCACAGCTGCAAACCGGGTGAGAAGTACCTGGGTTTGCCTTGGGAATGGAGCCAGTCACAGAATCTGACACAATCCCATAATGGTGCCCAGCTCCCAAATGCATTGCTCCTGTTAAAAATCTCCATCCCTTTCCTGAAACCCGTTTATTTTAGGGAACATCTGTTATGCTGGTGTAACTGGAGGGCACGTTGTGCTGGTGTAAACAAATCCAAGGGAAGTTTCATGCTGTCTTCCCACCATGCCCTCTTTGTTCTGCTCCCTTCTCATCCCAGTGACAGCTGTGTCCTGGGTAAAGCTCACCATTTCCTTGGAAAAGTATGGTATTTTTAGCCTGATTTCCTAATAACATGAGAATTGTGAGATCATGTCCTTCATGTGTTTGTGGAAAGGGCCATTGTAGAAGTGCCCTACACCCCTTACCTTTCCTGGTAACTTTTTTACCCTGTTCATCAGTCTCAAACAAACATGCCAGAAGGTTGAAGAGGTCTGAACTGTCAAATGACTGGTGTATCTCCTAAGAAAAAAGTGCCATGAAAAGGAAAGCATGTTCACACCAGCACACCAAATATTTGGCCTCAGAAAATTTACAGGGTTTATTTTCTCTCTTCTTTGCATCCATTAGAGACAAATGTATCTATAAGAAACCTAACTCCTTCAGTCCTGCTGCTAGTTGAATTACACTTTTTTCTGTAAGGCTCAGAATAAGGATCCTCTCATTGGACACGCCTTCCAGTCTCACTTGGGTATGTGGACAAGACTAACAGTGCAGAACTGTCTCCTGCAAGCTGTGTATTGTCCAAACCATGGGGAATAGTGTCAGAAGACACTGTTTATGTCTTCTGCTCTCAGTTTCCCAAAGCCTCAATACTGTGAAGGCCCAAGTCTTACACCCTTGCTTATATTTGGGGTTTGCTTTTTTTGTGTTTACCTTGCTGTTACTGTGCCCACTGATGTATGTGGTAGCAGAGGTGTGGACTGAGAGCAGTTTCATCTGTAGATCTCCATGTACAGCAGGTCATCTGGCCATAGACAGGAAACCTGACCCACTGACAGGTTTTCCTTTTTCTATCTAGAAAATTTTTGTAAGGAAGAGCATCTATTAGACCAAACAGTCTTCACTGATGCATGCTAAAGAGGTGATATGCCAAAGAACCAGTAATGTTAATAACGAGTAATGGGCAATTCAGATATAATGAGGACCCCCAGCTCAATGAGTCTGACATCTTAATCTGACACTACTTCTCCAGTCTGTGAAGTTGTGCCCAACAAAATGCTTAAATTTCAGTAAAATAAGTGTGATCTGGAAGTTAAATTAAATACTCAATTCTCATGAAAGAAATTACCTTACTGCACACTTTAAATTCTGAGAAATGCCATTAATGTGTGTAGACAAAATGCCTAGGCTTCACACTATGAAAAGCCCCCAAAACCAGACAAAGGCAGTGGGCAACTTAATCCCTTTGTAAAACTTTGTAATTTTCTAACCTATGCTTTTGCTTGTTGCAAAACTAAATTGACACTGAATTTAAATTTTAAAAGCATTATAAAGACAATTTAATTTTTTTTCTCTTTGTCCTTAGTCTCAAGTTAACTTTAGGTTTAATCAACTCAGAGACTTATTTGCTAGAAACTACTGGCAAGAGTGATGAAACATTGTCATGAATTTTCATCTTGTTCCATTACATTCCATCAAAAATACTGAAAAGATTATCCCTTTGTATTATGCTAGGATTCCTCAGACAGGCTAAGGCGTCTGTGAAAGGTTCTCAGTAAATATTGGTTTTATTTCCAGGTACAATTTTGGAAGATAACAGTTACACAACTTTCCAAAGAGCAACAGCATCCCAGCAGCACAAATTTACAGCTTTTGGACCGGAGCTATGGCATATGGATCAGAACTGTTTGTGACTCAAACCACAGAGTAAGCTGATGCTTTCCTGAAAAAAAAAAAAAAAAAATTTTTACTCAGCTCTGTTGGTAGAAAGGGGAAAAGCTGGCTATCAAAATGATATTACCTTACTGTCTGACAGTAATGTAGACTCTGGGAATTCAGGTAAGTAGGAAAAAATGCATTTAATAGAACATGAGTAGATCTGTTTTTGAAGCATCAGCTTCAGCTGGGGAGATAATGAGATATTGAAAAGCCTCCTTGTGCTGGACAGATTAAACCTGCTAGGGAAGACATGATTATACCATCTCTCTCTCAGACATCTGAATGTTCTTCCTGAAGCCTTTTCAATTTGTTTCTGACGTGAAATTTTACTTTATTTGCCACAATAGGGTAGCGTACAGTCCACCTCCCATTAAGGTCCGTAGGGAGACTCAATAGAAGTGGGGTTGGCAAACAGCCCTGGTCCATACTGCATTGTTTGAAATGGTTCCTCAGCTTCCCATCTTTGACATTGTTTTCAAACATACAAGCTTTTTTTAATGAAAGAAGTAAACTCAAACGTCAGAACCATTAGATTTTCTTTTATCCTTCTTGAGCACGACTGACACAGGATATAGCTCTAAAAAGTTGCATAGACCTGTTAAATAGGAAGAATTCTTTATAAGGAAAGCTACAGAAAGTAGAGAATTGTAAAAAACTGAAGATTGACAGTATCATATTTATAGATAAGATGAGTACATTAAAGAAGGAATGCTATGGAGAAAAGACCAAAAATGTGCAGAGGTTTTATTAGTGAACAATCTCATTAGAATGATTCATAGTTGAGCAATTTTGCCTTAGAGGAGTTCCTTTGATTCATGGCAAGAAACTGGGAGGCTCTGGAACTGAAGAAAACCAAGAATTAGTCATGGAAAACACCAAAAGTTTAGAATTTCAAACGTAGGTGATTATTCCAAATGTTTTGAATCTTGTAGCGTTGTAGTGCTAGATGTCAGATTTCATACTAATATTAGATGTGGACACTTTGTCCCAAGACCATTGAGATAATTTCTGCAATACTGGACCAGGATGAGTTTTAACTGATTGGTTTCTCAGGGATATTTGTCTAACTTGTTCTTAAAAATTTGCAAGGAAGGAAATAAAGTGCTGTTCCTAATCTGCTCCTGTATTTTTTATTATGTGTTCTGATCACTGATAAACTGGAAGAATTCTGTTAACCAGCTGTACATCCATCTTAGATGAGAAGATGCTGGACTAGATTTTCATCATTTCTCTTTTCTGTCATTTTCCGACTCTGCAGATCTTTACAATCACCCTTTCTGCCCAAAGGTGGTCTTCCTGTTGTCTTTGGGGTAAGATAAGGCTAACAAACAACCAATGAAAACTATTATTGCATTTATGGAAATATGCATATTATGGCATTTGCATTACTATTGCTATAATTAATGGCATTACTATTTTACTTTGTTTATATGAGGGATTGCTGACAGGAAGGAAACCAAGAATGAATCAAAATTTTGATAGACTAATATGTAAACCTTAGGAAAGTGGGATTCCATCTGAAATGTAGGCAAACATGAAGTGGAATGGGAAGTGTAGTTAAAGCCACTTTCCTGCTCCTGAGGGAAGTCAGACATTCAGGTACAGCAGGACTGGCCCATGTGTCAAGGGAATGTTGCGGGACAAAATGAGCATCTACCAGTCCAAAACATCTGCTGCCTCCCAACACATTTCTCATCAATATTCCAGATTCTGCAAAGACCTACCTCCAAGATGCCCCCACAGGTATAGTTAGTGACAAAGTGGAGAGTCAGCACTGTGCTGCCAAGTAGCACAAATGCAGGCCATGAGAAAATCCCTGCTGAATCGCATGACCTACACAAGTGTGGCATGGCCACCAATACCCAGGCCCGCAACATCCGTTTGTCATCTTTCCAGGAAAATGTTTCCAACACTTTAAAGTTTCCTGCACTTATTGGAGATTTTGGTTTTTGTGGCATTTATGTCCATTTACGTAACTTCTGTAAATCTGTTGCTAATTGTTGTATTTGCTTCTTTATTTCATTTGTCCGATGCCCTTTGAGTGGTTTTAATAAAATCACATATTATGACTAATGGTCTCTGTCCCCCATCAGAGAGCACTTTTATGTCTCAAATAAAGAAGGTTTGACAACTAGACCCCACGCCTTCATTCTTTACATGTCCAAGTCTGCAATCCCACCCTTTGACATAATGGGAGTCCTTCAGGATGGGACAAGGTGACACTCACACTGTGCAGACTGGGAGGGAATTTAATCCACATAGTAGTCAAGTTTCTCACTCAGCTCAGACAATAATGAAGCACTGAGATGTAGCCTTCAAGATTTGCAAAGGAAATTGCAATGGTGTGCTTCTCCCCCCCATTCCCATATATATCCATAAGTATCCCGTATTATATCCCAAAATCTGCTCAGGTGATAATCACCAGTGCTGGTTACAATGGTGTATTTGGTCATGAAGGCTCTATCCAACTCGAACTGGTTTTGGGGAGACAGATAAGAACATGATAGCCAAAGGCTGATTTGAGCAATGCATCCACCTAACCATGGTTCTGGTCATGGTCTGAGTCAAGACAACTTTGGAAGAAACATTCGCAGTTGATATGCAGATACAACTATGAACCATTATCTTACTCCTTAAACTGTGGGAAACCCAGGACCCATTGGGGTCTACTCTACAGCAGTCAGCTGCATGCCAGGATGTCCCCTGGAGCAGAGACAAGATTACTTCTTCAGTCAAAGAGAATCCCAGTTGCATCTGTTACTCTATAAGTGATTTGGGAAGAAACACATCGAAATTTTGAAATCTTAGCTAGGTGATATAAACAGTTGAATGTGCACATATAATCCTTTAGACATAAACTGTTGACCAAGTCTCAGGCTAAGTTGGATTCAGTTGCACATTAATTTCTTTCTGAGAAGAAGTTTAGAAAGCAAGAGGATCATTTCTGAACTTCAAAATTCAGGATGGTCTCTCTGACAGTTTTGTCTATCAACTGTACCTTACCATCAAATCTTGTTAAACTACTGTCCTATTTACAATCAAACTTTGTTAAATTACACTGCTTTATATCACTTAACATATTGCTACTTCTCTCTTATGAAGTGCAAGACTTCACCTGTGGCAGAAATGCTCTTAGTGCAGAATTAGCCATAACAGTGTATTTGGTACATTCTAAATAAATATCCGTCTGATTATCCCTCTAGATTACTGTATAACTCAGCTATGACCAAAGATCTAATTCACAAAAAAATTTCAATGTGAGCATCTATAGTGCTAATTGTTACAAAAGCAAAGTTACTGAATAGTGCAGGTTAGATGGGACCAGAAATGGCTCTGCTCTTAAAAAGGCTATTCCAGGAAAAGTTAATGCACAAGTAGCTACTCTTTTTCATTTCCTCCATTCTCCTCTGTCTGAAGCCAAATCTGCCCTGCACTACAGCAGCTGGCTTCCAAGATAAGGCTGTGAGATCCTGCAGAAGCATGCTATGATTTCTGTGTATGCACAGATGTCAGCAGCTTTCTGCAGAGCAGGGATCCCTCTGTAGCAGCTCATAGTGACTTGACAGTGCTGTGCATTCCTAGACCCTCTCCTTATGCAAACCCAGACTAATCACAGAAACATCACAAAGAGAAATGTGGAAATTTGAAAGTGAAAAAAAAACCCATCAAATTCCACAATTTCAATAGTTCCTAGCATAACCCTGAGCAATGAGAATACATTGGCCCCAGCAAAAAGTGTAGTATGCTGGTCCAGAAGACAGTATTAGTATTCCAAGGAGTGTCAGTGCAATATTTATATACTGATTAAAAAGCAAATCAGTAACTTCAGTCAACAAATTAGCCTAAAATGTCTATTGCCGAAGTTTATGTGCAACATAATTCCACAGGTTCATCTTCAGTGGCCCATATCCATCTCACTTAGCTAACATTTTAAAAATACCGCCATTCACATAAGGCATTTTTACAGAGATATAAAATGCTAAATGTTGAACAAACCCTTACAGTTCATAATATATTAGTGGTTTCTTCCCAAAGCAACAAAAATTATAAAGTCAAAACACTCATTTTAATAATATAGAAGAAGCAGGGATTTTCATTTTAGTACCTCAATAAGATAATTATATCTGCTTATCCTGGAATTCATTTGAAAGTTGATGGTCTGAAATCCTAATCTTGACATTTTAAAGAAGTAGTTTAAAAATAAATCTCTATACTTCGTGTTTGCAGAGATGCAAGTTTCAAAACATGAATCAAATGGGGTCAAGAATCAAATGGGGTCAAATATCAAATGGGAAACATTTTCTTTTTAAAATGAAAAAAATATTGATGATAAACATTATTTTAGGGCCTGGATCATTATCTGAATACCTGTCAACTTGGTAGAAGGAGATTTCTTACGCAAGTAATTTTGCATGCAGCTGTGTGTATTTCTTTCAGTTCCTAGGCCCAGTTTAATTATACATTACAGTATGTTTTACTTTAAAACAACACTTGGAGGCAACATTTGAAGTAGGTTGAAGCTGACCAAAGGTCCGTGCTTGAGATATTTTCATTTCAATATTTACTATTGTATATTGAAAACTGTAACTGCAAAAATCAGTCCAAACTCAGAATGAGATAACTAGGATATGAGAAGAAATGTTAGTGAACAGGCTATAATGAGACAGGACAAAAGAAATATTTTAATCCACAGAAAAATGCCACTGAGATTTCCCAACACTCTGATAAATGAAATTTGCTTTATAAGAAAGGAAAAAATGCAACTTTTGTTGCTGGGGTGGATAAGAACAGGTCACCCAGTGCAGGCATTCTGCCCCAGAAGAAAGAGTTTCTCGTGGTCTTGGGTTTGGGAAAGCTGCAGAGGCCATTCAGTTAACCTCACAAACTCATTTAGAAATTAGAACAGCTAAAAAGCATCTGGGGTATGATCTTATTGCTCTATTTCTTTCATAACTTTGTTGCAAATTCCACATTTTCATTTTCTAAGTAAACCTATTTAAATTTTGCCTCGTATGAAATCAACTTTGCATCATATGACAGACATGGGTGAAACAGTCTTTAATATCAAATTGTTCCACTTTCACCCTTACAATGTCCTGAAATAGGTCCAGCATGTTAAATGAACAAGAGTGTGCCTGTGGCTGTGCTGTAAAGAGCAGTAGAGGCATTAGCAAGTGTCTCAGTCTTTTTTAGTGTTTTTTGCTGAGGATGTTGGGGCCACCAGTGAGTATGAGGCACCCATGAGTGCTCTTCACATGCTGCCCACTGCTCAAGGGCTCTTTGAGAAACAGGAGAAAATAGAAAGAATAGAGCAATTATCCCACAAGAAGAAATGAAGAAATGGTGAAGAGGTAGGAACTGGAGTTAACAAAAAATTAACAAGAGATCAGGCGACGGCAGAGACAAAGATAAGGAGGGGCAGAAGGGAAGAACCAGCCTGGACCCAGGCAGACTTGCATGAAGACAAACTGAAGGAAATTTCAGAGGGCAAGGGCAGGGGTCTTGTAGGACCAAGGCATGAGATGGGAATATGAGGCTCATTGTCACACAGGACAATATGAGGCTCATGTCATGCTTGCATGAAACCGAGCAAGGTATGGAAAGAAATGAAGATCAGTTTATATGCAGTGGAACTTTATTTCTTTGCAGAGCCAGATTTCAGTTCTTAGCAGTTTGAGAAGTGACCAAAAGAAAGGTATTAGTGATGAACTGCAGGATACCTCGTCAGAGAGAAACCTTATCTTACAAGGTAATGCCTGTGCAACAAGGCACACAGTTTTCTGTGGTCCAGCATTGCTGCTTAGAGAAAATTGTAACAAAAATTCAAAAGGAGATAAAACAGGACAAGCTCATGTAATTTCTTCACTTGATTTCAATGTACAGGGAAATCACATAGAGAAGACAATGACAATTGATAAGAAGCTATGAGGCAACAGATTTCTAGCAGGGAGAAATCACTGATGGGAATTACTATGCAAGCATGTAGTCTGCCACAGGAACTATATAATAAGAATTAATTTTAACAAGCTTAACTGAAGCATTCACATAGTAAATGCAAATAGCTTGAACAACAAAATAGAAGAGCTTTAGTAGTAACAAGGGTTGAGAAACTGGATATTATAACAAAAGCCAGTGGGCCTACACTCATGACAGAATGCAGGTGCTGGAGAATACACACAATTCAGTCACCATATGATCAAATTGGTTAAAACAGTTGTGACCATCTTAAGTTAATTATGTGGTATTCTGCAGAATGAATGGTGAAACAGAATCCTTTTGGGTCTAAATCATCCAAGGGAAGAAGAATGAACAAAATTATGTTGTTGCAGTCCTGGAAATCAGCCATGGGCCAGTACAGTGAGAGTGGGGAACAGAGCTCTTGTTAACATTATTAAAGGCAGAAATCTGACAGGGAACAGTCTCATTTGGGAAGACCTTAATTTCCAGATAGCAGTTGGAAAGCAACTGCAGCTTTCTGCCAGGTGCAGTAAAAAGGTCTGGAGTCAATTTCAAGAGGTTGTAAAGAAATATAACAAAAGCAAACACAACCCAAGCTTTAAATGACCCCAACTGAGCTCCCTCTCAGAAATTTGTGAAGCTAAATTAGCCACTTGAGCACTTAAGAATGAGCAAGATTTCTTCACTCACATGTCCTGACCTGTGGAAAAAAAAAATTAAAGAAAAGATATATAAAGGGAATAATTTGCTACAGGCTTCAGTCAGAGCATTAATGTTGACCACGAGGGTGAAACTGGGATATGCAAGAATGGAAGAGGCAGTAAAATTCAGAGTTTAAAATAGTCTAGTTCAATATCACATGTTCTGTACTCCAGAATTTATCAGAAAGAGAGGAGAGGAGCGGAGAGGAGAGGAGAGGAGAGGAGAGGAGAGGAGAGGAGAGGAGAGGAGAGGAGAGGAGAGGAGAGGAGAGGAGAGGAGAGGAGAGGAGAGGAGAGGAGAGGAGAGGAGAGGAGAGGAGAGGAGAGGAGAGGAGAGGAGAGGAGAGGAGAGGAGAGGAGAGCCAGGCTGTTCAGATTTGCCCCTGTTTTAAGTGTCCATTAAGAGTGATCACTCAGTTAACACTGATGGATGAGTGTGCAAAAACACCTGCAGGACACTGCATTACTGCAACACAGAAGCTATGGCCTCTCCTTAAAGGAGATTACAGAGACTTTTCAGACATCCTGACATAAAATTATATTTATTTCTTACCTTTCACAACAAATACTTCAACATAACGAAAACATTAAAAAATGAAACTTCTATGCTCAGTGGTATACTCAATTACTTCCAGTATAGTCTTAGTGTACCGGGATGGAGAGAGGGACCCTGTTATATTTTAGAATTAAACTACTAACTTATCATTAACGGACATCAATGTTTGAGGTAAAGACGAAGATGATAAAAAATTAAATAAGAAAAACGAGAATTAAACCTAAAATACTTCTGGAAGACCATATTTCTTAATAAAGTTTCCACTTCATGACTGTGACTGCCCTTACAAACAATGCCTCCTGTACGGCCAAGAAGCTCAAATTCATGGTCTCCTGTGCAGCATTTGGTCATTCACTAATTGTTTTCAGGTGACAATCGAATTGCATCCATAGATCTTTACCTAATAGACCTTCCTACACCATTTGTTGAAGTGTTTCTTGATCCTCATCACATGGAAAATAATCATCCAAAGAAAATATGTTGTCTTTTGTGCCCATTCTAAAAGTACATTCTACAAGTAGTTATTAAGCTGAAAAATAAGTTTATATAAGCCCCAAGTATGATCAATCATTGCTGACCCTCAAAGTAACTATGTAATTATCTCAAATTGGGCATTGTTTTTGTTTTTCTAAGAGTCTGTTCTCATAACAAATTAATTTCTAAAGAATCTCAGAGACTCATAGATTTCTGAGACTGATGTTTAATTGCTATGTAGTGAAGTTCAAAAATAATATTGATAAAGACACTAAAAAAAATTCTTTAAAAATTTCAGTTTAACTGGATATTTGTCCCACCAGAAAACTTGATCACTTGTGCTGATGTATTTGCTAGTCATGCAAAATCAAGACCTATGTTCTCATATGTTTACCGAGATTCTCTCAAGAATTTATCCTTTGGTGTTTTCCTTTCTATAACTGAGTGTTTAAGCCAGTAAGAGAAGGAAGAAATAGCAGGTTTAATATTTGATATTTTCCCAAAAGATATTAACAGAATACAGAACTAAATGAGACTCAGGTAGTGCAATGTGTATATCCAATGGAACTTTAAGGCCCAAGACACTAACTGTACTTAAGCAAATACTGTGGGCAATCCCGTTTTCAGTCCCTGAAAAACAACTGAGACTGGAATTTGTTCTTTTGTTTGAGGAAATTACATGACAATTCCCAATATAGATGTTTCCTTCTGGATTTAAAATATACCTAAAAATTATCTACCTTGAGCACAAAGAGTTTATATGGAACCAGATCCCCTCTTCACACAAGCAGAGACATTTCTTAGCAGGGTCTTCACCTCATGCTCATTCTTTAATTAAGTGTCTTTATTGAAGTGCTGCTTTTAAGAAATTCCACTTGATATATCTGTATGATCTGGACAAGAACTGATGGACACATCTGTGAAATGCAGCTTGGTAGGAAATGCACAATTAATACAAAGTCCATCAACAAGGTGCCCTGTTTACAGTAAATGAAATTTCAAGGTCATGATAGCATCCAGCTTTTCTTTCTACCTTTTGACCTGGTTTTTGTTGACAACAGCAAAACAATAATTTGAGAGTTGTCATTAAATTAGGAAATGTAGATGATTGCCAAACTGTAATGAAGAAATTTCTATATTGCCGTTGTCAAAATTAACAACTTTTTTAATTAGGAAAGCTATCATGTTACGTACTATTAGGATCTGACATCCTATCTTTACCAAAACAGAGAGGAAACAAATTTCCCTCTCTGGCAGGGTTAATGGTGTAAATGAGGTGAGAGGTTCAGGCATGACTACTGCAACCAAAAGGAAAGTCTTGTGCTCTTATCAAAGTTTGCATTTTAGAAAGAGATCGTCCTTCACCTTACCACCAATTAAGCTTTTTGCCACAATTATGCTGTTACAGAACTTTCTGCCTCTGGTGTTAATTCACTTCCCTTATAACTTCAAATTAAGGTTTATAATGTAAAATTTGTTAGCTATATTTTTGGTATACCAAAATAGTTTTTAAATTGTTTATTTTCCCCACCTTTGTGTTTACCACTCCACTGTGTCCAAAAGAAAGCAATCTCTTGTATAAAACTGGGTTTTTATTCATTAGTTCCTTCACTAATAATTTTCTCCATTGTTCCTCTTCATCAGCCTTGAACAAATTTCTCCAGATTTGAATAGAGTGCTCAAACTAATATTTCCACAGATGTTCTGTCAATGACTTTGATACTTGTCTAAATTTTTGCAAATTCCCAATACACCACTGTACATTTGTATTTTAGTAGCTGTTTTATACTGACAGCACGTAGTCGTCTTGCACTGGACTAGTGTTTCTAGATCTTTCTCCCAAACATTTCATTGTTAAGCTCCTAGTTGCTACCAGATGTTATTATTACTGTTTCTTTAGGTTACTTAGTTGCACCCAATCTCCGCAGGACCTCAAGGTTCTCTTATGCTTTATCATGATATCATGTTGTGTTAGTGATGCCTCAATTTTGGATAATTGGGACTTCTATTTTAGCATAAACCTAATATTTTTTTTCCAAATGGGAAGGCTGAACTGACATTTTTATATAGGATGAATCCCTAAACAAACTTAATAAAACCACAAATTGTTGTCAGCAGTAACCCTTTGAAACTCTCACCACTTTTAATGGCCAACAAGTATTTGTTGTTGATCCTCTGCAAACCAACTCCATGTCTTCTTCACAGCTCCTGCAAAGATGCCTAACCCCAAGGCAAGACAGAAGAGATACAGTTTAGAAAACTATCTGGTAGAAAGTGCATGAAAGCATTTGGTTGGTTTAGTGTATCTTCCTTGGGTAAACTTTTGCTGTGTTTTACACCTTTTTCTCTCTTTTTTTTTTTTTTTCTATCTCTTTCAGGTAAAAATCCAAATTAAAATAGTGAATCTATTTAGGCTGAAAAACACATTGATGCAACTATGCCACTTTTAAAAACTACAAAAATTCCTCTGAACTGTGCTGTACTGTGCTTTGGCTCATGGATGCAGTGGTCCATTCAGAACTTTAGGCTCTTTACACATTCAGAAAGTACATAAATATTTAGGCAGTCACAGGAGAAAAGGGTGGCAACTGGGCACTTAAGAAAAGAAATGGAGATCCAAAAGGCTTTACTTGGCTGATATATAACCTTAGAATTATATAACTTAAGTTAAACAACAGTTCATTAACATGCCAGAGAGTTTTTGCAGCTGCACCTCTTAACTCAGAACACCTTTCTTCCAAGGGGATGCGGGTGCTGTCATAGCAATGCAAAAGCTAATTGTGTCTTGTATCCATTCTCTGATGGGATGAACCAGAACTTGTATTCCCATCCATTTCTCTTCCGTATATTTTGAACAGAAAATTTTCCTAGGTACCATAATGACATCATTTGCCTTTTCAAAATATGTCTTACAAGGAGCTTTTGTTTGTTTGAAGAGGTAGGGTATGGCTGATGTGAGTTTTCCTCCACTCTACACATTATGTTGCTAAGTGACATTTGGCAATGAATATTGCATGCTGCTGCTGTTTCTCTGAGCCAGAAGCATTTTGTTGCTATGTTCCAGATGTCAGTGTAGTGAGATGTCATCCTTATAAAGATTTACATTTGAACTGGAGGAGAATGAATGATTGGCAGTGTCTTCAACAGCTTTATTGGTATCAAAACTGATATTAGTTATGAAACTCATTTTATTGCAACTTCTAAACAGAATTTTTCAAAGCTTTTAAGCTCCTTTATGTTTTGAATAATGAGACCAATATAAACCTACTTTTAAAGGCATATATTTCCTGAAATTGAAAAAAAAAAAAGGAAACTTCTTTGTTCTTTTTAAAAATTCCTGTTTTCGGTATGAAAAAATAGGTTAGAAATTCATAAAAAGCATGCACACACTGCAACACAAAAAGAGTATTGAAGACAGCTTATATTTCATAACCATGCTCTGAAAATAAGCACGTGGGTAGATATTTTGATCTCTCTGAAATTTTATATATGATAACTATCTCATACTGTGAATTTGGCTCCTTATCCAGATGCAAAATATTCTACTTTTCCAACTCTTATGCAGCTTGGGGCATGTATGATATCTTATGCAATGAATATGCCTTTATTTAAAGACATATTCATACACGTGCTCACAGTCCTGTGACCCAACATCTATGTTGGGATTTCTAAAATGTTCCCATCATTATGACATAAACAGTGAATCGAATAAGTGTACTTCTCCAACATCAATCTTTGCATTACAGATATGGGGCTATAAGAAAAAAGTCAAGCAAGTAAAAGTTACCCGAATGCAGAACAAGAGTTATTTGAATTCTTGACTGAATCCTTAGTTCCTATCCTTATACAGGAAGGGAAAAGAATGTTAAAAATTGTCATTTTGCTTCACCTTCATGGCTGCATACTGGCAATTCAGAATCTCCTTGCTTTTTAAGCCTGTCCTTTCACACCCTCTCGGGAGGTGGTGCAATTTCCCTTTCTCACACCGTACTCCCAGTGCATATACTCCATTATTTGATCTGTCACCCACAGGTCTGTCACAGGTGGCAAAATTGCTGCTGAACTTTATATTCAATGCAAGAATCAAGAAACTCAGACAAGTCTCAGTAAAGTTTTCAGGACTTTAGAGTATAAAATGTATGCTTAGCTTGGCACCTGGAGAGCAGACCTTTTAATTTCATCTTCTTGTTTGTGGCCATGGAGTTGAGTATATGAAAGTGTCACTTCTGCCAGACCAGGGCCCCTTAGCTGTAACCTAGCCAAGAATACATAACTAGGCAGAAACATCTTCATGTGAAATGCTTGGGGGAGTCTTCTTTTCCTTCTATTGCCTCTAGATCTGTAACAGATGACAAATGTATCCATTATCTCTTTGATCACTACAAAAATAAACGTGTTTGTCTAAAATCTACCATAGAGCAATAAAAGAGTATTTTAAATGTGCTCAATGCAAAATCTTATCAGGCAGGAAAGTGGAATGAACCATTTGCTTCATGCTCTTTTTCTATAAAAAGTCTTGTTTCTGGGAAGAAACTGTTTAAGAGAGCAAAAAGGTACATAAATTGACCAATTTAGCAGCACTGGTCAGATTAGGGATACAGTAACAAATTCTTATTCTCCCGATTTAGAAAGAGATAAAATGTTCTGTTTTCCTGGAAAACAGCATAATTTAAGCTAATCCAAATGAATGGTTTAATAAGAGAAAGGGTGTAAAGGGGATTGCTACACTGTGACTGTGCTTGCAGACCAAAATACCTCTATTTAAATAAATGGGCGTGAGGGATTGACATGGTGTGGCTCATGGTAGGGAGCACTTCGTAAATTGTACAGGTGTTGCAATGCAGAGAACCAGCCTGTGAGAAGTGAGTTGTTGCTTGACCTACTACTAGGTAATTGCCCAAAACTCAGTCTTTAAACACACCTGTGAAAGTCATAGGTCAATGTATACTTGTTCTTACAAGCAGAAGTGTGTAGAGCCTCTCATGAAAAGCCTGATTTCTTCTGTCCAATTAGAGGTTCACACCTTCTGCTAAGGGTTTTGTTTAGTTACTGGCATCAAACAAAAGATGATTTAATTCTGAAAGCTGACCTTTCCAAAGGAAATCTGAAACAACTTCTTCATCCATTATGGGCAAGAGTGGTCAATAATTCACCCTGCCAGAAAATGAGCTTTGTTCCTTTGATTTTTCTGGTTTAGGGTCTACTTTATTTTTGCTATTTTGTCAAAATTTCTTCTTTCCACCTCCATAATTGCAAGCCACAGTGCAACTAAAGAACTGCTCTTGGCCAACCTCTCTGGAAGATTTTGTTCTGCTGTATGGATTACCTTCGCCCAGCAGTGAAGCCTACAATTAAACATATGTAAATGCCTGTAGGCAATGAACAACGCCATAACTTTAAGCTATAATTGTATTGTACTGCTGTTTTCTCTCCACATTGCTATTTTACAAAGGAAATATTTAGATCCAAAACCTGACTCTGCTGCAGAATGACCCCTGGGACCATGGAGCTAATACAGTTTTTAGTGCAGGGATTGGATAGGATAAGAAACCTATGGATATCCAATGGAGAAACATGAAATTTCGTGTATCTTGAGGTTTAACTCTGTTAAGACCTCAAAGAGGAAAAGGGCAGTCAACAGTCTTTTAAAATAGTCTACGGGTAGATTAAAGTGACCTACATATTCTGAAAACTTCATTTATTCAAGCTTTGCACCCAGCTAAAAATCACACAAGTGAATGAGTGATTTTGTATCAGTGTTTAAGAACTGCAGTAAACTAAACTCTGGCTAATGGCTTTTATAGGTATGACAGCCAACATATTATATTTTAATTTTAATAATTTTATTTAAATAACTACTGGAATAAAGCACTTATAAATTGTAACTGCTATAAATATTGTTGCATTGTAAATAAATTCCCTGTTCCTAAATAGACAAGTAAATCAAGCAAGGCCCATATGACTCAATGCAATAATAATACCTCCACTAAACTTTAGATGCTCATTATTTTTAGAATTCAAGTTTTCCATCCCTTGAGAACCTTATTCCTACATCCTAAATCAAAATCACCAAACACATCCCAAGTTTATTCTTTAAATATACCCTTCATTCCTTCAATACTGACAAAAAGAACATTGCTTCAAAGCCGAGCCAAAAACCAAAACACTACTTATTCCAGAAGTGAAGTGAGGGAAATAGATTCTTGTTCAGGAATTTGTCCAAGTAGAATTGAATGCAGTACAGCTGCAACATAATAAAAAGCAATGCTGGAATCCATGGCTAGCCTTTCCTCTGCGCTACAGACAACGCCAGAGCTCTTAACTCTTCAGAGACTCCTTGGGAAATGTAACACAAGGGTCACCTGGCCATTAAATCCTAGAATATTATGTATGTGGCTATGCAAATTCTACATAAAATAGCTCAACAATCTACAAGAAAACCAGATGAGATACATAGACTGAAAAATCTGAAATAACTTGAAGAAATTCAAGGATAAGGGAGACAGTCAAAGAGATGGGAGATAGTCAAATAGAGACGTAGATATCAATTCTGTCTGCGTTTAAATTCTGAGAGGTAACGGTTTGACATGTTTGGCCATAGTGCATGTCACCACACAGGGTGAAATAACATAGGCACTCTCACTGTGGGTCTTCATAATTTATTCCTTGTTTGGTGAAAATTTCCCTGAATCATTTTAGTGTGTATGGTGGTTATGTTCCAAGGCATTTTGGAGGAGTAAAAGAGCAAAGGAGGGAAGCAAGAGCATTTGAGGTGGAACGGCATGTTACGTTGTTTGTTCAGTCCTTTGATTGTGCCTATTTACTTAGGGCATCAGATGCTTTGGTTTGCTTTTCTCTAACATGCAATTATTGTGGGAAAGCTACGTCAAATAAGTGAGTGTATTCCTTTGATCGAAAAGGCGATGAAATATGTGGTCATTCTGATGTGTTCTGGGGCTAAGCTCCGTAGCACAGCTGCTGATCAAACTCTCATGAGTCTCACAGATAATTCAGATCTCTGGTACAAGGTTGTTTTAAGGAAAATTGATTAATTCAATTGATAGAATTGGTCTTCTGAATTCATTTCTTCTGAAGGCATGCCATATCCTTAATTTCATTTAGGAGATATTTGTTGGCACCTGTAACAAACTTTAAACGCAATTTCAAGGTCCTGCTTTTGACAGGCTTTGGGAGGTTTTGTAAATATTTACCACAAAGGGACTTGAATGAAAGAATTTCAACGGGACTAAATGACAGAAAGTGCATATTTCAGCAATATGCACAGAATAAAAGTGATAGATGTTTTTACCACAGGTATTTACTACTTAGGTATTCAACACAAACCTGATATAGACAAGATGACGTCAAAACACATAGAATTCTTTCAAGTTTAGCATATACATAGTCTTTACATTTCAGCGGCTGGCATCGAGTAGTCTTTAACTGGGAAGTAGCACAACTTTTTGGGAATAGCTTTCAGAAATGAAATGGAAATGAAGGAATATGGGAAAAAATCTTGACTGGAGTTTATGTTGATCTGTTCATGATAAAGACAAGAAAAAACTCTGTCATCTGCTGGTAGAATAGAAGTGTTGATGGTAGGCCAAAGGGATTCCAGGCTTCCTGAGGCTATGAACAGATTTCTTTTGGAACTGTTATTTGTTTCTTAGTCTTGAAGTGGGTTTTGGCACAGAACTCAGACCATCAGGGATGTAACTCTGACGTGCAGTGATCCTATAGCTTTGTGCTTCAGAACTGTCCTTGAGTGCTGAACCTCCTACTGCTTAGATTGTAGATTTTTCCACAGCGGCAGCCTGGAACCATTGCTTCTTGACTGGAGATAAAGTACATGGTTCTCAGAATAATGGTGGAAAAAATACTTGAGGATGAAAATTATTAAAATAAATTATGCTTAACTTCAACAGAAAATAAAGGAAGGTCCCACGTCTGCCCACAGTAATTACCTATCAGATATACCTCTATTCATGTTGCTCCTGTTATTACTATTATTAATTTTATAATTATGGTTCAAAGGGATCAAAATCACATTATGTTTGAAATAGTACCAATGAGAAACCAAGGCCATTCTTATCCAAGAAAATCTCTAACTGGGATAAAGAATTCAATAACACATGGACAAATAGAGTAAGGTTCCTGTCAGGTGCACTGAAGTCATCAGTCTAGCTGAGGGCAGGGTTAAGCCTGAGTGCACTGAGTGTAATTGAATGGTCAGGAGTCCAAATGATCTGAAGATGCCTACATACAGAACTCTTGTTCATGAATGTCATTCCAGCACGTCAAGACTTCTGTCATGCATGATTTGATGATAAATCAGAGTAGATACAAGGTACAGCAGGCTAAGGAGGAAAGAAAGGAAGAAAAAATAGAACCTTCTTTCTATTCAACTCTGCTATGCCAACCCTATCTTGCTGTAATACTTTGAAAGCTGTTTTAAATTAACTGCAACTATTTATGCAGCTACAGTCTACAAAATTTTTAACATATTTAAGACTTTCTGTAAAAGGTGCTATATCATTTATCATTTCTCTTCAGAACACTTGAAACTGATTAAACATTTCACTTGAGAAGCTACTTCATTTTATTTTGTATTTTAATTTATTTCACTGCATAATTAATTTGTAATCAAGACTTGTTTTGATTTTCCTAACTGTATTTTAAAACCAACGGTGAAGCAATAACTTGTAGATGGCTTGCAAAATGGTAAAAATGTGTTCCATTAAGAGAAAAAATGAAGTTAGTATTGTGCAAATTTCATGCACCACAGAATTAACCATTCTTTAGTAAGACTTCTGAAAGTATGATCAAAGCATCCCAAAGGTCAGGTATTGTGAGATGGTGGTAAAATTTTAAGATCTACAAAGTCAAGAGAATATGAATGACTGTATAGGCACACATGACCATTTTATCTTACATAATTGCCTTTTAAAAAATTTGACTGGACATTTAACATAGTTGGGCTTGCCAAGATTTCGAACTTTTGACAAATTAATCTCCTCCAAGAATCCATGCTCCTTGCATTGTTTTTAATAAAAATATATGTAGATCTCATTCAATTTAAAACTATTCAACAAAATGTCATCACATTTATCACAGCCCTTGCCCTTATTGAGACTGTGCACAGGCAGCGTCTAAAGTTAAAATCCCTTTTGAGTTAAAACTAATGTTTAATTTTTTCTCATGTTAATAAAAAAACAAAAACAATACAACAAAAATACAACAATAAAAACAAAACACAGACCAACTTTTGCCTCTAAATTTTGTACAGAGCTCATTCTTGCCAGAGATCTTGGCAAGTGCATATCTTCCAAGATTATGTGCTCAGTGCCATTTATCCATTAGGCTTGCTAGAAGTGAGCAAATATTGTACCACTGAGTCCATAGGCCAATAGAACATTTCGAGCTGCTCCAAAGAGATAATTGACCAGCTGAAAGTGTAAGGTAACACCAGAACTGAGATCACCAAGTAATGTGATCTCATACTGAATGTGGGTGTTTTATATGTTTGATTTTGGGGGGTGAGCTGGAATGAGTATAAGCCAAGTTTTGATTACCAAGGGCTAAGAGTGGGGAAAGGGAGTAGGGAGAGAGGCCCAAAGGAATAAGTTTAAATAGAGATGAACCGAGATCAGCCATTTATATGACTTTCCTGTAGAGAAATCAGGAGGTTGGAAGAAGAAGAGGGAGTATAGAAAAAGGTCAAGTCCCCCAGTGGATTGTTTAAAACTTGTTCATTTTCTTCCATAGTGCTTGGGAAGCACAGTGAGTGTAAAGTCTTCACTGCCTTTATTTAGGTTCTCTCTGGCTTCAAAGATTGGCAAGTTCTTACTATATTTCTACAAAGCAGACTGCTTTTCAGGCAGGTTTTCTCAAGTTCTTGCTTTATGAGTTTTGGAGAAAGATTCTGGCTAGAGATGTTCAGAAGAAAAAGTGTTTGCAGTCTTTGGAGGTTGTTAATTCCTGGAAAAACTTCTGGCAAACTCCACCTCACCAAAATTTCACAGAAAATGTTTGTTAGAATTTGACCAGTTTAAATGAGTTTCTTGTGTCGGTGTCTTTACCTAGTGGAAGTTCGAATCGTGCTCAGTTTTACACACAAAGTCAGGAAATACTGCCAACATATACAGCCCTCTTCTCTCTGAAATATTTTATTTATTTACTCTGGAGTCTGAAGACAGCTTAGAGACGTGTCTCTTGCCAGTGGTATTTGCAGTGGTATTCAGAGAGTTGTCTTCTAATTTTTAGAGTCAGTTTGCACTCATTTCTTAGACTCATGTAGAGATTCAATTTTTAGTAATAACTCTCCTAACCTCGTCTGAGGTTTCCACCATTGTTAGGCATAGCCATTGAGCTGGCCATCAGCCTCTAACACTGGAAGGTTTACTAAAGTCCCATGTAAAACTTCCTTAGAAAGTAAAGAGAACACGAACACTGTGAAATCCTTATCTAAAAATATTGATCAATAAAGTACATCTTCATATGTCCGAAGTTATTATAAGGATGGAGGATGGGAAGGGGCACTTTGGAACATCAAATCCACATGACTCTTACAGAAGCAAGTTGAACATACCTTTTCCAGGACTGTTATGGGCTCCATAATGGAACTAATAGGGCTTGGACATGGGTTGTGATCTCTAGGTTACTGACATCTGAAAGCTCTGACCACTAACATTTTCTTGTAGATTGCAGCAGAAATATTGTCACAACTGCCATGTACTCATCTCCCCTTGCATTGAAATAGCCTGAAATGCCCTCTTCCCATGAGCACTGAGGCAGAGGTTTTGATCTCTCAGCCTCTATCACTAAGACAAACATACTAAACTCATTCTTCCCAGAGAAGAGGCTCTCCAGTGCTCTTAGCAAACTTATAGCCCATTTGCTGGGTTTCTTTCAATTTGGATGGAACTCTCATAACTGTGGCATTTTCCAGCAGTGACAGATTTAATTTCTGCTCTTCAAAAGAAAACCATTGGTGAATTATATCTTCCAACCATGAACCCCATAGATGTTCATTTAGTGTCTGAGGAAAGAGCCTTCCAATTTGTCCATCTGTGTGCAAGTCATAACACAGTGCTCTTGGACGTAACAGGCAAACAAGAAATGTCATTCAGATCTGGCAATCTGGAATGACCCTCTGTAGCTAAGGTCCCACCCTTGAGTTCAGACCAGACCTTGAGTTCAGACCAGACCTTTATACTTTAAAATGGGATTTTCAGCTACAGAAAGATAATACAGATGTGTTTCTGTATATTCTTTTGTAGGCAGCCTAAGATATGTCACATTCTGAAAAGCTTCCTTTAAGGTGTATTTTGATCATAACTGGAATGAGAACTATATTAATTTCTGGTGGGCATTTGTGATTTTTTTTTTTTTTTTTTAATTCTGGTTTTGAAAACAAAGTTATTATTCTCCAAATATTATTTAATAATTAAAATAATAAATTATTCTTGGCTTTTAATTTATATTAAATACATAACTATCATGGCAAATACCTTCAAATAAGCCTCATATTCAAAATAGCTTTGCCAGTTGCTAACATCTGAGGATCTGTCTCTTTCCTGCTCAAACACATATTACTTCTAAAAAGTTAAAATCCACAAGACAACAGCTCCCTACCAGGAAAATGAAGTATCCACCAAAACGGAAAAAAAGAAAGAAAGAAAGAAGGAAAGAAAAACAAATCTACTTCACAAGAAGAAAACTAGACAATTCTAAAGCACTTCAGGATGACCACACACCAAGTGAAAAAAAAAAGGTTCAGAATGCCTGCCCCACACAAAGGATAACTTCGCTTGGCAGAATAAAACACTATCTCCTTTTACTAAGAGCTACTCACTCATCAGTCAACACCACTTTAACTACTTTACATATTTTTTCCGCCTTTCATAGAGTACATCAAAAGTTCAACACATACTACCAGCCAAGTAGAACATCCTGTAGGCTATATATATATATCCATATTTATATATATATGTACAAACACAAATGCATATAGCATCAGGTATTCAATTTTGAGATAAAAACAAAATCTAGACACTGACAGCAGGTATATTATAATGTCTATTCTATTATTCGTTTAAATTTCCCACTTTTTAAAAGTTTTATTTAGCAAGATGTAGAATATTTGCCTTTCCCATCTCATGTTGCCAGTTACACATATATACATATACATACACATATGGAAAAATCTTCATGCAGTCATAGAATCTTCAAAATTAACTACTTTGCAATTGTGACTGCTATTTTTTATGCTTCTTGTAGATGCTATAATTGGAATGTAGTGAATATAGATGGAATAAAAAAGATGAAAGGATCTGAAAAAAATTGCACTGGTTGTCTAGGGTAAGCGATGGGATAAAACAAAGGAAAAGAAAGAAAACCTGAGACTTTAGTATCATCACTTTAAGCTGCCTAACTGTGCTTCCCAAAGGAAAGGGATTTAGAGAGGGATTTGAGGCAAAGCAATGAGACAGCTTTACAGATAGTTTACAGGAAATTTGGCCATCAAAACCACAAGGATCCTTGTCTGGGAAGTTAATGGGGGGAGCAGGAGTTTATAATATATGGCAAATGGAAGTACGTATAAAGAGCTTTGACTCTAACAGTAGGTAGTGTTCTTATCGATGGAATAAAGAATATAACTGAAGGCTATGAAGAGAGAAATACATGAGACATACATGAAAGATCCCTAAACTTTGAAGTAGGGATATTGGTTTTTTTCCTGCTTCCTGGATGAACATTAGAGGACTGATAGAAGTTGAGAAAAATATACTACTTAGTTTGCTAGGAAAAAGAGTGGAAGGAAAAGGCAAAATTTTTAATAGGATCACAGTGATAGGACAAGAGGTAATGTCTTCAAACTGAAAGCTTAGATTAGATAGTAGAAAGAAAGTCTTAACTGTGAGGGTAGTGAGGCACTGGAGCAGACTTCTCAGAAAGATGGTGGGTGCCCCATCCTTGGAAATATTCAAAGCCAGGTTGGATGGGCTCTGAGCAACCTGATCCAGTTGAAGATGTCCTTGGTCATAGAGGGGGGGAGGTACTAAATGACCATTAAAGATGCCTTCCAACCCAAACTATTCTATGATTCTCTGACTCTATGATAAGAGCTACAGCAGCCTGCATGGCTAGGAAGCATCATGTCTTGGAGATTACATTTTTATTAATTTTATACATTGCTTGGCCGTGAGGATCTAGATGATAATCAGAGTAGGGATGTCAACCACACAAAAGTCCACAGGTAGTGAGAAGAACATAGGGAAATGGTCTGTGGTAGAAAAATCTGTCATTCAGCCAAATTAAGTTTAAATAGTAAATATTTTTTAAAGGTGTCAGACTAAAAGTTTATTTAGGACAGGAGACAGGGAAGGAATATATTGGTAGATCTGTGAATCTTCAACAAAGAGATGACAAGGGAGTTTTTGGTTGTGGGTAAAATTACACAAGGCTAAAAACCCTCAATTTCTTTACCAAGAACTGGAGGATCCTCCAGAGGATGTATTAAAGAAATGATTAGAGAAGCAGCCAAGGAAAGCCAGACCTGATGAATCCCAGAGAGATTTCAAGGACAGCAGAAGCAGAGAGGCCAAGAGAAGTTACGGTTATAGCAGTCAGTCTGAGATCTGGCAAAGTAGATGCCATTAGATGTTGTGGAAAGAATGGTTTCATTTAAGGGCAGAGGAGGGAAGCCAGATTGGAAAAGCTCTAGGAAGAAAAAGTGTAAACAGCATATTCAGAAAGCTTAGAGATGAAAGAACAACTGCAGATGGGCCAGTAGCTGGAGATGGAAGGAGTCAAAAGTGTTTTATTTATGATGTGATACATTTAACATATGGTATAGCAAGTAGAACAGACTAGAAACAGTAAAACAACAAACTCGAGGAGACCAAGAGGTCAAGGAGAGGAACAGCATAAGGGAAGAGAATGGGCACATGGGAGATGAAGAACTGTGAAGAGAGAGGATAAGAGGATGCAAATAGAAAAGAACACATGGAGCATGTGTCCATGTGTTTGTGTTCACAACCATGAAGGTTAAATCTGGAAAACAGAGAAAGGGTCCCAAGCTAATAGGAAGAGGAAATATCATGTCATCTGTTAAAAAAAGAAAAAAACAGAAAGAGTGAATGAGTGAGTGAGTGAGAAGAGAAAGAAAGGAAAGAAAGAAAGAAAGAAAGAAAGAAAGAAAGAAAGAAAGAAAGAAAGAAAGAAAGAAAGAAAGAAAGAAAGAAAGAAAGAAAGAAAGAAAGAAAGAAAGAAAGAAAGAAAGAAAGAAAGAAAGAAAGAAAGAAAGAAAGAAAGAAAGAAAGAAAGAAAGAAAGAAAGAAAGAAAGAAAGAAAGAAAGAAAGAAAGAAAGAAAGAAAGAAAAAGAAAAGGAAGGAAGGCAGAACTTGCTAAGGCCTTCTGTCAAGAGAAAAGGAGAGTTTAAGCAGAGACTTAGAGGTGGTGAGGAGATGGGCAGAACTGCAGGATTAGAGTGCAATTAAATTTGAGACAGTACAGCTGTGCAGCTAGACTGATAGCAGAACTGAAAAAGTAAACGGTTTTGTATTCACTATTTTCAAACCTCTCTTATGAGTATTAGAAAGGGCCATTCTTCAGGACAGGAAGAATGCTTCATTATAGCTTCTCAACAGAATTATAAAGCTCATTAATTGGCAATGCTATATGAGAATGAGAACATTTATAATAGTCATGAAATCACAGAAAGGTCTGAAATTAGCACAGGTAGTTTTATGACATGCATATTTCAGTCACTGAGTTATTTCGTGTAAGCTTAGCCTGAATGATGGCAATAGACACATTTCCAGTAAAACATTTCCAGTTGAATACAGTGTTATTTCCCCACATGGAAGACCCAGCCCTCTCTTTCCATAGCACAGTGTTCCTTAGTGCGGTCTGAGAGTCCTACAGAGCACACGTGCAGCAGCTGCAAGGCTAATGCAAATCACAGAAGGCAGAGACTGCGACCATAAAGCGAGATACAGACACCGTTAGCCATGTTGGCTGCATTATGAACCAGATCAGGAAACCAAGCCAGATTAAAACTAACTCAGCAGAAGGTTTATTTTTAAACTGATTCATTTCCCAATCACCTTCACTGACTAGCTGCACAAAGGCTTGCAATTGAAGAGGAAAGGCAATGGATGGGATAGTGGCAGAAAGGAAGGGAAAGAAGGATGCAGTCTTCTTTCAGTCTGGGCATTTTTTCTCTCTCCTCAAGGACTAAACTACCTTGCAGACAAGGGTTGAATAAATACCTAAATGAATAAAATTATGTCTTACATAAGTTTTCCAGCTTCTCCAAACTACACTAGGTTCTCATCTTGTGAGATCTTAGACTTATTCCCTGCAGCAGATGAGACAGTTTGTACCTGGCACAAGCAAAAGTGAACCCAAGTTTCTTAAATAGCCAGCTCATGCTCAGAGTCAGCCAATTATTTTTTTTAAATTGCCCTTCATTTCCTTAGCTTGCTTACAGTGTTCTTTCTCATAAGTCCCCAATACTCAAAGTACTGTTTGACCTTCCCAAACTTAGATTTCAGCCATGTCCTCTTACTCTTAATCTTGTCTAAGTGCCAGTATTGTTTCTCTCCACCAAAGAGTTGACCTTAAAATACAAAGGCACTCAGGAGCAAACACAATATAATCTGGTTTGCTGTACAAAAGCTCTTCTATATACCATCTCATCTATCATTTCTTCTTTCCAAGTATCTGCTCCCTGCTGAATTATCTGAATCTGTAAGCTATAGGTTAGCCCTTATTTGTAGGGAAATTGTAGGAATCAAAAATGATCATTTAACTCATGCATTCCAGCATCTTTGAGGTCAAAAGTTGTTCTAACTCCTTGCCAGTGAGAACAGGCAGTGGGGACTGTTAGCACGCACACAGAACCACTGGAGAACATCATTGAAATGTCCCTACTCAAAACTCCTTTGGAGAAGCACTGAATCTGCTAAGGCAGCAAATTCTGCTTAGCCCACAGAAACACACTGCTTTGAATTTGCTTTGAATCATCTCAGAGCCAGGGTGCAACTGAAAAGGGAGAAAGAACATTTGCCCTGAAGTATGCAGGACCTAGTGATTTGAACTAGGGCTCAAATCAGTTCTCACACTTCCCAGATGTACCTAGATGAAATATCTCTCCCTTTTTTTGTCTTCTTCAATCAACACTGGATTGTTTGCAAGAGCACTGATGGCTGCAGAAGAGAGACTGCAGAAAGACTTGTTTGGTAACTCAGTGGGCAGGGAAAGTGCTTACCAAGAGTTTCTAGGTCCAAGATCCAACTGTTTGTCTGGTACACCTTCTTAGATAGCACCTTTTCTCTAAATCATTTCCTCCGAAAACAAAAATGGGATTATGTTATTTTTGCTCTGATTTCAAGCTACATAAATGTTGGAACCCCTAAACCTTTCACCAAAACTAAACCAAAACAAAACAAATAAAACCCCTCAAAACAGGGCACTAATTGTGTTTTAGAAAGTCCTGCCTAGAGCCTTCAGTTTGGAATCTTGGAATCTTGTTTGACAATGCTGACCTGTGCAACTGTGTCTGTTTCATGAACAGGACAAAATCTGCCAAATAGATGAACTCTGTAGATGTTAATTATTGCCGATCTGGATTTTTGTCTAAACTGTTCTATAGAGCTTTAAAAATGAGGCAATTTTGCAGTTTTGGAAATTTGAAGTGAAATATCCGAATTTTCACATGAGAAATGGCTTTGACTCTTTGGTCTCCCTTTTCAGCCGTCTGCTCCATAATGCCCAATGAATTCTCTGTCTTCACATATGCATTGGCAAGGGAGGTGTAACTCTTTGCAGACTGTGGAGAGCAGACATGTAGGTCTGGATAGCCCTTTTCTTGAAAAAGACTGCAGGGAAATGTCCCTCTGGTTCATTAAATTGATGAACAGGCAGAATGATTTGTGAAAAACAACTGTTTTATAGGACCACCACCTGCAGTATGGGCTGCATCCCACAATGTGGAAGAAATCCAGAACATTTCAGATTAATTTCTTGACATTTCAACCTTGTCCTGCACCCCATCCACCAACACAGAACATATTCAAAATTAACAGATACTTCTGGCGACACACTGCAGCCATGGGAAATTGGAACACAAGTCATGCCATATCTACTGACAGCTAATAAAGTACTCCACAACACTGCTAAAGATGTATTTTCTATGTCTAAAGATCAAGTAGCTTGGTCTGGGTTTTGCTAAATAGTGCTGAACTTTTGGCTGTTTATTCCCAGCTCTGTGATGTAAGCTGCCCTCCCTGGGAGCCATTCTGAACTCATGCACTGCATGGAAAGAGTTACCTAGTAATAAAAAACATATGAAGCTGTGAGATCAGTTCCTCTTTCTCCCTCCCCAGGTGTTCCTTCGTGGTTGTGATTTGTGCACAAGTCTATAGAAAACGTTGCATATACAAGCCAAGATATACAAAGACTTCAGGCTCCCAACCCCTACTTAAGCATCTTACTTTGGGATTCTATAAAAGAATGGGGGACCTAAATTCCTTTGTAGGTCTGGCCTGCAGGATCCAGTTTGAATGTCAAGAGAGTGAGGTTTCATGTAGCTGCTCACTGGCCAACAAGCACCCTGAACTTTCAGCCCACTGGATTCCATTCTGGAATCACTTGCCATCCAACTAGCTCTGGTTTTACTAGATAAATGCATAAATGTTCTTCATATATAACTAATATTTTAACATTTAACATTTGTAATTAACACTCAAAAATTGACCATTGCTTTGGATCCACTGTGTTTCAGAACTTCTCTGTCCCAAGGCACTTTTTCAAATCTTTCACCCAGATAGAAGGTTACAGATATTCAAGAGGAAACCAGGCACAATAAGGAGTTATAAATCCACTGTAGACTACTAAACACAAAAGAATACCTGAGCCACCGGTCAATGAAGTTTGGAAGAGTATGCTGGAAAATTTTTTTTTTTTTGTATTCTCCATTTTTATTCTGAGTACCCATTATTGGCCACTGCAGAGGAAAAAATAGAGAATCCAATGGAGCTTTGGACTAACTGTAAAAGGATCGGTCCTATCAAATACATTGATAATTTAATTATGTGTACTGATAATTTTTTGGATGACAAATTTAAGCTACACAGCCAAAAAGATGGGCAATGTCTGTTCCAGTTTCTATGCCTCATAAATTCTCAGAACAATCCTGATATTTTACAGATTGCTTTAGCTATGAATGCTTGATAAGAAATGTACAGGTCTCTGCTGATTCAAACACACACATCATGTATCTTATCCTTTGCCTGATCTTTATTTTGGTCTATTTTTTTATGCTTTAATCAAAATGTTCTTTATCATCTTATTTTGATTTTCTTATTTAGATTTTTGTGATACTATCCAGAGTCTCCTTTTTAAAATTCTTTTTTCACCTTAGCTATTGTTACTTTTATTCTTACCGATTTATAGCATTTTTTTACATTCATCCTATTTTGTATTCCTTTCTGAATTTCTGATCTTCAAAGTCCTTCTAATGAATTAAGTTTTGTATCTTCATGTATTTCTTGTCTCAGTTTTGGAAATAATTTCCTATTTTATTTTTCTTTGAAACCACAGAACTATCTTTACTGCATGTTAGATGAATTAGAATTTTTATAATTGTTTTCAGAGAGAAGGAAGAGAGATTTGTCCTTTGTACTGACACAGGCATGAAACGTGCCTGCCTACAGGGCCTGAGCTCACTTCAAGGGAAGCAAGAGGAGACCACTGTGTTTAGGGATCATGGCTGACACACAGCCTTGGCTAACCCAGCCTAGTACAGTCACTGACAGAACCAGCTATCTGCCAGGACCTCAGAAAAATCTTTTTCACAAGCTGCCTCACAGAAGCCATATGATTCAGAAATGCTGCTCTGGGTGACCAGTTGGGTTCTATGTTTATTTACAAAACTTTCTTCTCTAGACCCCCATGTTTCAGTACAAATTGTACCTGGCAGATACAAGAGTTAATCAAAAAGGACAAAAGAATTCAAAAACTAATTTAAATTCATGACATAGTAGTTTGAGCATCAGCAGATGTCAGCCATTATGTGGCTGATTAAAATTTTATAAGACAATTGTTCGTAAGTACTTTAAAAGATAAGCATGTCCCTCTTTATCAGTTCAATGGGATGCTATGAAAAGATTAGTGTTTGAAAAAGTTGGATAAAAGGTGCACTCTTATCAACTCTGTGTACTGTGCTCCTATGTATATATGAGACATGCAAGATACTTGAAAGAAGTCATTTAAATTTCAACTGTAACAACAGCTAATCATGAAAGTACTGCCTCTATCATGCTTGGCAGATCAAGGCCATCATGAAAAATATTAATTAATTCTTGAGACATCTAAAGAACTTAGGGAAAAAATGTAACACAGAACTCTATCATTTTCAATTGCCACATATTACTTTCCATATTTCTTTCTATTGCAATGTAACTAGATGCCCATCATAAAGGAAAAAAGTTGCTAAGGATAGTTACTCAACTGTTGTTTCTTTATATCATGGTAAGAGGCCTCACTGTTCCATGATTGGCATCTCATTGTGTTTGGTTCTACACAGAGAAGCAGCCCCAGCCTCAGAAAAATTCCCATATTTGAAGCAGGATTTCTTTATGACTTCATGTATACTAGTGCAATTAAATACATAGAAATATCAGGTATTTTAGAGAGCGGTATTATCTGGTCTGATAAGTTAAAGCCAGAGGAAAAGATTTGTCTCCTTGAACAGAAGGTTCTGAACTTAGTCACAACAGCAAGTGCTCTGTAACAATTACCAAGGGAGTCAAGATTCCTGCAATTCTGATTAAAAGGACAGTCAGTATCTTCCTACTAACTATAGCCACTTTTTACTTCACTTTCTCTCATTGACCTCACGAAAAACCAGCTGAAGAAAGTATGAGAGACACACTGCTCCCTTTGAAACCATCTAAAGTTGCTAACTCAAGACTTAGGCAAATTTTCTAGGCTTCCCTTTAAGCTGATGGAGGATACAGGAAGCTTGGTGTGGTGTCTGGAGTGGATCAGCCAAAGGAAATATCTTTTCCCTCCTGTGCATGGGTGAGGGGAACCTGGGAAAAAGCTTTCCCAGGCAGCCCTGGGCTGGGGGCTGAGCAGTGTTGAGAAGCCTGGGTACTCCTGATGCCTGTCCAGGACAAATCCAGCATTTAGCCAAGATCTGCTGTGCTATTTTCAAGGCAGAAACTCAAGCCAAAGGTTTGAATCAGACATGTTCAGTTTTCTGTGTTTCTAATTACAGTTTGTAGTTTTTATGTTTTGTTTCCAGTCTTTATTTTTAGCCAGATGATGGGTCCTTTTATTATTAGAGGAGATAATTTTGATTAATGTTTTTTTAATTCGGAGAACACAAAAGGAGGTTTCTGTAGAGCTTTGTGTTCTTGGTGAGCGTGGGAGACTGTCGGAGCATGCCGCTCTTCTTCACAAATAATTTTCAATGTCACCAAATGTTGGCCAACACGCAGTGGAGGAAAGAGGGACATTTACAGAAAATAGTGTGAGTTGTCCAAGGTTAAATAGAAGGGTCTATCCCTGGTATTTTAAAGTCAAAAGTCTCACATACAGAGAAGTTCAAAGCCCCAATCTGAGGATATTTTTATCTCATGATCCATGAAAGTCTGTCAAAGATTTTGTTTGTTTCAGACATGAAGCTGGTCAAACCTGTTGAAGTAAATCAGAGTTTTTCCATTGACTTCAGTGAGAGATGAGTCAGTGTACTGCTCCCCATTGTATCCTTATGGTTTCCCAAGGCATGTTTTCAAATACTGTAGTTAATGCAATTAACAGAATAAAAAATTCCTTGCTGCAGGCAATGATGTCAATCAAAGGTGATTCATAGCTACTCCTACTTTGGAGCTACCTCTTGCTTTAGCATTCTGCAAATCTCTTTGGTGCATTTTCGTGTTGCTTGACAGTTCAGAAATTGTTTCTGAATTAACTTACTGGAAGGCACTTTGGTGATATTTATACAAGCTCATGGTGCTCTGCCTGGCTGCCCTATGAGCTGATCTCATATTTCTAATGCCCACAGTGTTCTGTTACCTATTGTTCTGCATGAAATATTTTTGCTTTCTGAACTATTTACCAATCTATAAATGCATCAGCGGATCCTTAATCACTTCTGTGTATTCTCAATGCTGTTGATTCACTATCAGTGCCTATTTCAAGTCTAGTCTTTTGCTAAAATTCTGAAATAAAGGCCCAGTCTTGGAAAGGATCTGTATATATTCAAATCCCTTCTGACTATGGGGTGTCTCTGAAATAGCATGGCAGTCCTCCTAGAATGGGAATATGGAACAACGTGAAAAATGAAAGGCAGTTCTTTAGAGGATGCACCACTTGTTAGCACATAACATTTTTTTCTATCATTTGTTTAAAACACCCTGAAGCATGCAATTAAACCCTCAAGCATGCAATTAAATTATTTGACACTTGAATTTACTTTTTAAATTATGCTTATTTGTCTGTATAATTTCCATACATAATTGTTTGAAATTATTTCATTAAAACTCTTTGTTGCACATGGTTTTAATTAATTCTAATCTGTAGCTCAGGCACATCAGAATCAATATCAAATAGCTTCTGCTTGCATGTCTATCTACAGAAGGAGAACATTGTCCCGATTACAGCATTGAGGTAAGAAGAGAGATGAAGAACTCCAGAAGGTTTTAATAATTGAAAGCATTATAACTGTAAGGTGGAGTGTTTAAAAATTTCTGGTATACTCAAGAAACATCCAAATGTACTATGTAATCTTTCTATGCACAATCCTTTATACAAAGAAATGGTATTCAACCTTTTTTGAGGTTTCAGTCTCAGTGATACTTATGATTTCCAGAATGGATTTTTTGTCCTCGCTGACAGTGGTGAGAACCGAAACACAAAGTTAGAGACTTGTGAAGCTGGATATGCTACTGAGTGAAACCTTTTTTAGTTTAACATGATGCTTATGTACTATATATTTATATTTCTCAGCAAACAAATTGTCATTGACTCAATCTGTAATTATTGCACTGTCTTACACTTTATCATATCCAAGACTATTATTGTACATTTTTGCAAAAGCTGATGCATTGTCAAAGTTCTATGCACTGACTGCATCACTCTTCTTGCATTATCATATTCCTGTTGCTATTTCTTTCCCATCTTCAAAAATATTGTCCAGCTAACTGATTCTTCCTCTTTCAACTATGGAATAACAATCACCAGATTTTTTTATATTTATACAGGTTAAGGCATTAGTGATCACAAAAAAAAACCCTTTTTCAATTAATCATTGTCTTTACAGTTAAAAAAGATTATACTGTTGACAATAGAGTGATTTTCTCTATAAAGATATATTATTACTATTCTGTGAGAGAACTTCAGATAACCAAACTGTTTTAAATTGCCATCATGACAGGATAACATGTACATACTGTTTTTTTTAATTTTAAAACTGCCATAATATATTTTTTTATAATTTTACTTTTTTCATTAAAATTTCTCTATGTATTTCTTAGCAACTATGCTGGAACTACTATTATAATTTCATAACCAGTGATTACTTTTTTGTTTTATCTACAGCAAATCTTGGGACAGTTATTGTGCCCTTTCCTGGTACTTAAGAAATAATTTCTTGAACAAATAAAATGCAGAAATTCATATTGGTCGGGTTTGGCTTATTTAAAATATTTTTTTTACTTTACACACAGGTTGTTTATTCAGTTAAAAAAAATAAATAAAAATAACTAAAGCAATCACTATCTTTGAACAATTGAAGCCTGGGCATATCCTAGCTGCAGTTCCTTCAGAATTACTACAGCTGTTTTGCAAATGCATTTACCACCTTTTGCATTTTAAAAGTCTTTGAAATCTTTGCCATGTAAATTATTAAAAAGTATTGGGAGCTTTTGATTTTGAACACGCTGTATAAATGCAAATTGGTATTGTTTGAGCTCAGTTGCACATGCCTTTCTTTTCAAACAGGGCTTGGGGAAATGAAGACACATTTGGAAAAGAGGCTTTAGATTCAGTCACTCATCAAACCTCCCCCTGAGAAGCAAATCCTGTCATATTTGCATAAATCACTATCAATCCTTGGTTCTTTTCCTCTCTTTTACAAGTAACACAAAAGAAAAAGTCTTCCAGCAATGATCTCAATGTTGCAGCTGATTGGTGTCCACTTCAATTTTTTGAGGCGGAATTTTCATTTCCCTTCAAAAGACTTCAAAGCCTCAACCTGTCCTGCCTAAAGCCCAGAGAAAACCTCTTTGCAGTACCTCCCTCTTAGCTGGGAAGCTTCGTCTTCTGCCACTCCAAGAGAAGCTCAGAAAAAATTTGCCTGTTGCACATTTCAAACCTGGATGCTGTCCATCAAAACTCACCAATATACCTAGCAGCATTCATAGGTACCAAGAATTTTCTGTATACAGAATAACTAATGAAATTTGACAGAAATGTTCCTGGGCCATACATGTAAAACTAAAGATCTATGTTAATAAAATTCTGTCTTTTTTTTTTCCTTTGACAGGAAAGATTTAAAATAAACCTAAATGGATTATTTATTTTTTCAGCTTTTCAAGACAGTGAGATCTTCACAAAATCCAAAAGACACCGTTTTTGAAGGAATATTTGTGGATAGGTTTTACTTAAACATTGGATTTATTTTGACTGAATTCTACAGTGAAAACAAATATCAATTAAAAGTTTCATTATTTTATGTTTCTGTAAAGCACTGATTTGTTGACTGAGCCTTTCTTTCATTCTGGCAATGAAAAAATGAATTTTGTAATATTACTTTGAAATAAGGAATGGATGGTCTCCTGTCTGGATGTACCAATATTTTGGCCTTGACACTGCCAACAGTAGCCATAACAAAGAAAGAGGTCAAGTAAGATATTGCATTCCACCTATCCAGCTGATTTCAGACACACATCTAAACCCACTAAACACCCCTGAAGCACAATTTTCTGGGCTAAAACGCAGCTACAAATTATCTACAGACCCAGACTCACTCAGATTTCTACAACAGAAGCTTTGTACCTTCACTCAGCTGTAGCTCTTTAATCATGTCTTTTTTTTGAGGGCTAAATTTAAAAGCAATAAAACACAAATTAAATAAAACTAAATTTTATGCTATGCTGTTTGCCTGGCAAATCTTCTGAAAGAAATATTTGAAAGTTTACCAAATAGATCAAGTAATGATATTTTCCAGACTCTGGTTTTATCATCATGTGGTTTAAGCAATGATAGATGGCTTTCAGCCATTATCGGTCAGATAAGTACCAGCTAAAGGACTGGAGGGTTGTGGTGGTGATATTTCTGCCGTTGGTTTTGTTCTAATCTAAGCTGATCTGTGTCTCTTGTGATGGTTTTCTGGTGTCGAAACACTGCTTCATTTGTTCTCCTCCTACTGGTAAAAGCAGATGGGTTCAAATCTAAACACAAAGGAATCGAAGACTGTGTCTGAGGGCAAAATGAAGCCCATGTGACTTCACAAATTAGGTTATATGTTCCTTGACATATAAGAATACACATTTTATATTTTTTCATAAAAACATTTCAAAAACTGCATGAGACATATTAAAGTTGCAGATGTGCCAAAGAAAAGAGACTTGGACTTTGTGTGTGTCCTTTGCACACACGGGGTAAGATTTCTTTGAATTTTTCCAAGTCCCACATTAAAAAATAGATTAATCTGTGATTATACCTAATAATTTTAACAGACATTACCAGTATTTGACAGTTTTCCATAGAATACATAGATGCAGCTATTTATTTTCAGAAATTCTGGTATTTATGCTACAGCTTTTTGAGTTAATAATAACAGTATAGTATTAGTACTTAAGTTCTCATCCCACTCCAAAAAGAATGAGTGCTCTGGGTGTGATTCCAAATATACCTGTCTCTTGGGTTTCTCTCGTATTAACTTAAATTACAATGAGCCATAATAGTGCATATTTTCCCTAGAACTTGGCTGTGTCTCAGGTCTCTCTGATGGCTCCTTCTCTATCCTGCTTCCCTGACCACTGGTGCTACTGAAGTCCCTTTACTCAGATATTGAAATCAAGTGTCAGTGAAAAGTTAATTTTGTAAATGTTGAGATATGGTATTTCTGTATCAAGAAAGATCCTCTCAGCAAATACTCCATAAATGAAGATATTGTTGAAGTTCTGGCTTCTTCTACATTAAAGCAAGTCACAAAAAAAAGACTATTGCCTTTTAGGCAAAGGGTATTACACCTGGTCATATAGAAATTTTTCTGCCAGTTGGCTGTTTAAATTCTGGAATTATAATATTATGCTAGATTTTGTAATTCTGAATTCAAATTCAGATTCTAGTCCTGATTTGGTTTTATATCAGTCTGCATTCCAGAAATAAAGTTTCCACACCCGTACTCTATGGCTATAAGGGCAAATATCCATATCAAAAGAAAGAGAAATGATACTTCCAGGAAGCAACAATGGCATGGACAGGAGTAATTTGTTGTGTTCTACCATCTTCTGTTGTTGTCAGGAGCAAGGCTCCGGATCTGTGTTTACCACCAACTATTAGAGTGTATGTCACAGTATTTCCAAGAACCTCATCCACTCAGAGATTGTTTTGAAGGAGATATTATTTGGTGTCTTTTGGAGCCAAACGAATTAACTGCCTTAGTGTTCAAACTTTGTTTTCAACCATCTGAGCTCATATTTATAAGAGAGAGACATGTTAACTATTATTGAGATGCCACTCCCTGGAAACATTAACTCATCTCTGCAGATTAAATCTTCTAAAATATAAAATCTATTGTAGCCAATCCTGACCTGCAATATTATTCTTTCTTGGGGTGGCAAAAGGTAATATTATTATTAGTTTATCTACTTTAATAAGTGAACTAGGAATGTGTTTTAGAAATTTCTTTCTTTTTGTTCAGAAAACAATACTTCCTTAAAAAAAGAAAAAGAAAATGGAAAAGAGAGAAAAATAATAAAACAGAAAGAAAAAAGCAAAAGAGGAAAAAGGAAAAGTAGAGAGACAAACAGACTTTCTTACATTAGAGATTAATAAACTTTCCTGGATTGAATAGATAATGCTTAAATATATGGACAATATTTAGGTTATCTCCAAAAAATTGAAGATCCAGGCAGAAATTTGCTTTTGGTTTGTAACACTTTTCAAAAATACGATTCTTGCTGAAATTTACTGTGCAGATCCAAGTCATCTACAACATGGGGCAAATGCAAGTTTGCATTTTGCAAAAGTAAAAAAGGAGTTTAATTAAGTTTTGAATCCTAATATTGTCAATATTGTAACACAGATACAATCCTTTTGGATATTCTATTTAACTATTTGAAAATAGTGCTAAATACTATAATCGGTGGAAACTCTTGACAATAGTTAAATTATTAACAATACTCACAAAGTGAGCGTAAAGTGTAAAGCTATTAATTTTAGACATTATAATAAGCTCATGGTATTATAAAATTGCTTTACTGGAGTTCATTTAACTTAATGAAACACTCAGGAAGAGCTCGATGGAGTCAGGGAACCCAGTCATGGCTTCAGCAGGAAGGTTCCTGCCTTGGACCCAGCTGGGCTGCCAGCCCTGTGCCCTGTACCCAGCCGCAGGATCAAAGCGCGCTGCTCCTGGATCCCATCGCCGCCAGCCTCGCTCTTCCAGGGCTGGACATGAGCTCTGCCATCCTCAGGAGCAAGGGAAAGCCAGGCTGGTTTATTTGCCCAGGGCCACACAGCGAGCCGGCGATGGAGCAGGCGCTGGCCGGAGCGCGGCCGCGAGCACGGCCTGCCCCTGCCGTGGTCAGGCCACGCGCCAGTACAAGCCGAGACATTCTAGGATAAATTGGCAGCGCGCGCTATGAGAAGTTTTCCTCCATTTATTTTATTATGTAGTGAGTGATACAGCAAAATCCCCTGTCCTAAAAGGATATAAAATAACCATACGCGTTCGCTGAAAATTTATATCGTTGAATGCCAGCCTGAAGAAATGGAAGCTGGAACAAAACGTCAATGAAGTAACAAGATAAATCAACATTCTGACACGTTTTTAAGCATATCAAATGTGTACAAAAACTTTATTAAGGTGGTCAACAAACCATTTAGCTGATAGGTGGCATAGCAAAGAAGATTATATTTTTAAAAATCCCCAAAAGAGAAGGAAGAGACTGAAGGAATTTTGACATGGTCATTAGCTTCTAGGATGAAAACAATTCATTGATATCTATTCCACGTGTTAGCCTCTGGCCCTTAGGGAGGCAATATGACTTTTCAACTTGAAGAAAACATGATTAAAAAAAAAAAAAAGCTTGAAAAATTTCCCCAGAAAATCTGCTTAATGTTGGCAGTATTAAGTCATGGGCATAGCTCTGTGACTTGGGACTCTTGGAGCACTGAGCAAAAACTTGAAACTGGGCCGCTGGGTCCCTGGTGACAAAGTCAGTGTAATGTTACAGGAATGCTCATGTTTTTTAACACAGGGAACACTTCAGCAGCTGATCTCTGCTCATTTTCTCTCCCCATTCTTCTTTCCTTTGGAGAAATATCATTTATTTAATTCGAATAAATGGGCTATGCTAAGTATTTGAACTAAATCTGGGATGTAGCAATATTTGGATGTGCCCTCAACCACAAACTCAGCATGCCCATGCCTCTACAATGTTGTCTTTGGACTCTTGAGAACCCAAGCACAACTGGGGCACTTGGGGCAGGACAACTGGATAAGAAGAAGAAATCTGTGGGCCAAGGAACTTGACTAAATATTGTGTTCCAAAAGGCAGCTCTGTACACAAAGAATAGGGGGAGCAGTAGTTTATGCAAGTGGCTCAACACAAAACAGATGGTTAGATTTCAACAGAGAAAAGGACTGATGGGTAGTTTACAGCAGACAGACATCCTCCAAAGAATGAGACCTCAAAACTGATATATTTAATACCATTATATCCTACAAGACTTAAACTTCTGAAGCCAATTTGAGTGTTTCACTATATTAATTGACAAGCAATGTTTCCTCACGGAAATAAGACCTGTTTCTAAAAATAGTTTCTGGGTTTTTCAACACAGTATCACAGGTCAGATGTTGCTTCTTGTGGTTCTGTCTGTGGGTTTTTTTTTTTTTTTTTTTAATTTGTACATAAATATAAAAGAAGAATACGGTCAAGCTAAAAGTTTTCAGATTTTTCTATGAGACCTTTCCCACCTCCAGGCAAGCTTCCTACCCTAGGAGGAATCTTTTCCTCTAAAATTTAGACAATTACTATCTCTTTACTTGATGCACTGTTCTTGTTTCATATTCCTGACAATCACTTCAAAATGTCCCTTAGCTACAGAAGAGGAAAAGTAAACTAGTGAGCTATAAAGAATAAAAATTAAAGGTACAACTTTGGCTTCTGGTGACAGGAGCGATGAGATTTTTCATTTTGTCAAATTTATAACAAACTCTAGAATCACGATTTTTGGAGACAGAATAAAACTCTAAACTATTGAGTCTAAATTTCCTTTTGCTTCTGGTAAAGTGCAAGTCCTAGGCTGTAGCAGGTTTTTCTGTTTTGTTTTGCTATAATTTTATTCCCCTGGTAATCCCAGAAGCAGGACAAGAATTAATTTCAAACAAGGGTCTTTATTGTTTGCATAGCTCAATACTCTGTTTAATTACAAAAACATGTTAGTTGTTTTTTTAATTTAATTTTCTTTGAGAAAATGATGGTTCAAATTAAGGGGAAAAATGTTTTTTCAAAACTCAACAGTTTGGTGAAACCTTAAACTGCTATTCTTTATGTTGTTTAAAGTTTTGAATAAAATGTAAAGGCCACCAGTTGGGAGGTTTTGGGGCTTTTTTACAGAATCAGCCAATGATTATGGTCAACTAAACCTAGACAAGCAACAGAGGATGAATTTTCTAGTCACACTATTGTGTTAATATATGTATTTATGTAGTCAACTGTATATGAAATTTTTCTGAACATGGAGGTCAACAGTTATTAGTCACCAAAATTTCACTTACAGCTCAGGCTTCCATATTGCAATGAGCAGTGTGTAGATTTTCACTAAAGAAGATAAACAGATGTTGAGCAGAGAAGAAAGGGTTATTCAGTTTTCTTTGAGAAATGAGAATGCAAATTGAAGTGGAAATAATCTGAAAATTTAGTTCACAGACCTAGAAGGGAGGATGTGTTCAAAAACACCAAAGATTCAGCCAAAGCTTTGGTCTCATAAGAAACTTAACATTCACTGGAAGAAGGATATTGCAGGATGCATTTCCACGTGATCTATGCTGCCACTTGTTGCACATCACTGGAAAGTCTCCTACTGGGAGGAAAAAAAGCTCTGAAGCCTCAGAATGATCTTGAACTTTAACAGAAATTATCTGATTTGAAAATTCAGCCTAGAATACTTTATTTCCTAGTAGTCTTTTAAAACATTGTTGTTTTACAATCATAAAGAAATAACTGCAATTTCTTACCAACATTTTAACAGAAGAACCAATGAGATTTTTCACCAGTGCCTCTGCTAATTGCACCTTTTCCGACTGTGATGCATTGACAACAAAGGGAGAGATATCCATAGGTTTAAACTGTATTTTGCTTTTTGATGATCATAGAATATATTCTCTTAGGATTCAGGAAGAAAAAAAACATTTGAAAAAAACAGTTATATGGGCACACAAAATCTCTGTATTTTTACCAGGATATAAATGTCCAGTAAAACTCAGCTACATACAGAACTCTGTCAAAGCCAAAAGTTATCAAATAGGGCAGAAAATTATGCAGCTCTGAGTGCGGCCCTTAGAAAATATCTCCCATTTCATTGCATCACCTCATTCTAGAATTTGATTTTCATATTGTCCAACATGTTTTATATCCCAGAAATAAATTGTCTGCAGTGGGTATAATCTACTTCAATACAAAACCTAAATTGTCCCATTTGCCATATTAGAAGGACAAAAAGTTCTGTAAGCCATGGTGTGTATAATCCATTAATCTATTCATTTCTATGGTGTTTTTCAAAAATAAAACATTTAATAAAGGGAACATAAATAAAATAAAGCATACCTTGAAAGATATGCAGCACAATTAATTTGATGCAGATTTTGAAAACATGCAATTTACCATATCCAGTGATTCATTAAGCATAAATCTTTTGTACATGAAAGTCAAGTGTTCTAGAGATGAAATCTCAAATCTGTTTAAGAAAGTGGGAGTTTCCTCTTTGATTTCTAAGGGCCTGTGTTTTACTCTAGGCACATTTTCTCTTCTAAAAGCACAATTCACATGGAATTATAAGAGTGGACAAATTGTATTAAAGCAGGTTCATTATCTGTTTCTGTCTTTAGACATGTACCACATACTGTAAACCCGAGATGGTACCAAAGAGACACTCATTTGAATGAAATAGAATGAAAGTCAAAGGGTCAGTGGCACAAAATCAAATCTTCTATTCATACATGCTTATGATAGTCAGGAAATTGATCATTTAGATAACTTCACCAAATAATGTACTTGAAAATATGTAGTTAATTTCAGGAATGAAAATAAGCTGCCTTCTATGAGAGTATTTTATCATAAGGAATATTTAGGGACTTTATTTGAAAAATATCCTAGAAATAGTTGAATAACTTCTTTGGTCATATCTGAAAATTATTCTCACTGAAATATTTCTGAATTCTGTACTCTAGCTTCTTCAACTAGAGAAATAAATGTGAAGGTGATAATCTTAAAATAATTTACTCATTGTATGTATCTAAAATTTGTTTGCATAAATGTTTAATCAAATAGGCTGGAGGCACAATTTCTGAAGAGCCAATATTAGGCCATTGCTCGGCTGGGGGGTTTAAATACATGCTTTCTGCAAAAAATGTGAGATATGCATGCCTGAAAAATAAGAGTAATGCTGTCAGCATCATTTCTTGCATCTCAAATTTGATGCATTCCCAAACTTTTGTTAAAACCTGAGTTTTATGGTTAACTGTTCAAAACCCAATGTTTGAAAGATGAAGTCTGATGTGAAGAACACCATTTGTTTCTTTCAAGTTCTCTGAGCAATCTGTGAATTCCTTCATGAGCTTTCCTTTCCTGGGTGACCTGAAATGACTTGAATTAACTGTGATGCACTATGTGGAAAACATTGTCTCCAATCTGTCCTTCCCCACTTCTCACTTTTAATTTATTGGCCACCCACCCCTCTTTTTTCTTTTTGTTCTTTTCCAAATTTTCCTATTTCCAGCATATGTTTTAAGATTAAAAAACTCTTGTTTGGCAGACAGTATAAACGCTGTACCTCAACAGATGTTTTTAGTGTCAGTGCAAGAAGCGGCCACACGCTGATGCGGTTCTGCTTGGCACCATTTCTTGTCTGGAGAGACTGACACTGCATGAATATATTCATTTTACTGCTGAGTTCTTTTTTGTCATTTTTTTTCCTCCTTTCCACTCTCATGACACTGTGGTAAATTTGGTGTTTCTGTGACTTGCTCCCTCTTTGCATATGACTTTGTTTTATAAGTCATCCAAGTCTTGTTTTTGAAGATGCCAGTTGACCTGAGTTTACCTTTGAGTACCTCTCTCTTTCCTTTAACTGTGTTACCAGGAATATATTTTCAGGTTAACTTGTAGCCTTTACCAACTGTTTTCATGTGTCTCAATATCACTATTTCTCTCCAAAACGTATTGCTATGCAGGCACATGTATCAAAATAGTTAGGGCCTCACTAAGTACAATCCACAAGTTCAACAGGTTTTTTTATTTACTCAGCTGGTCATGTACTTGTACTAAGGAGGTTTTTTTCAAGCTGTATTTGAAACAGGGGACAGGTTATGTAAGGGCATAATAAAAATATGGCTTTTGTGAAGGCACCAGCATGATCCAAGAGAGACTCTCTAAATCTCCTTCCGTCTCCTAATCTGAATGGATTTTTCTGGCTTTCTGATGACAGGGGAGGTTCTTCTGTTCAAATTCATGCCAGGTAACAGCTGAAAATGAGAACTGGAAAAGTGGACAAGAAAAAAAAAGTGAGGCTAAACATTATGAATTTAGAGTGCTTGCTGACCATAAAAATCTCTTCTGGCTAAGTGTTAGCAAATGGTGCCATATGAGACACCACAACATTTCCCTCAGCTTGCGAAAGGCCATAATTGTGGTGCTCCAGATAATCTCATGTGGTAACTGCTCATAAAAATTGACCCTTTAATGGCAAAGCTCTGTCCCATATGTTTTCGTTATTTTGCCTTTATACAAAAAATGAAGCATAAGGTACAAGAAAAACAAAGAAAAACCAAGTGATGGAACAGTTGATTTTCAATGTACAAGAATATCTGTCACATCCAGAGCCTCCCTATGAGGATGCCTGATTAACAGCTCTCCAGAGCTCAAAAAAGGCTCATTCCAAAAGCTAGCACATGAGGCTGCTCCACAATGGCTTCGGAGGAATTGATGCTGCTGTTTGGAAGGAGCAGTGCAGGGAGACAGCCCCACTGCTCATTTTGCTCTTCACTTGCTAGAGATTCCTACTGGACTCCCTGGGCCTTCTTCTTCTCTCTATTTTGTACAAGTAGCTGAAGACAGTAATTCACAAGCTGGGGGAGAGATGGAGCTGAGCCTGACCTTAGATAGCACTCAGTGGATGATCATACCTCTACTGCAGCTGGCACAAACAGACGACCCTGTAGTGTCAAAGGTATGTCTATTCTTCCGGCTGCTTTTGTCGCAAACAAATATTTATTTTGGAGAAAGCAGGGGAAATCCAATTCTCTAGTTGTGGTTTCGATTCCTTTTGTCTGCAGCATGTTCTGCTAGGGAAGTGATGCACAGCGGTTTCTTTTTCAAATTTGCTTCTGGCTCAGCAAGAAGGTGGGTGGCAGGGCAGTTGGAAGTCATCAAGCACAAGCAATAATGTTTAGTAACCTTTTGTATAACTCTGCCCTCCAACCACTGCAATGGCTACCTTTCCCTGTTCTTTAACTGGGGGACAGATCCTGGGAGGTCCTGAGTGGCTTTGAATTTGTCTGAGAAATTCCAAGTCTTGAATTTAAGATTCTAAACATAGCACAGAAAAGCATCACAAAATCTTTCTTATCCATGATGCAAAAAGGGAGACAGCCATAAAACTGGGGTTAAAGTGAAGCAAGCTTCCTAAGGGCAATGGAAGAAGGCGAGCAACAGGACTATTAACACAAGCAGGCCAAAATAGCTCCCTTACATTAAGATCCAAATCCTGAACTCCTGGGCATCACTTGAGTAGATAGGATCTTTATGAAATATTTATACCCAGGATGCAGCAGGAGTCAGATTTTTCTCACCCCAGTAGCAAGCATAGCTTCCTTATTGCCACAAATTAAGCAAATGTCAGCATGAAAGGCATGTTCAGAAAAAAAATTGCCTCTAGATCCCAGTAGTTGCAACTGGTTACTTGCTAATGACTAACAGTGATGATTAGTGATATTTATTCATGTGGCAGATTTTGAAAGCAAGAAGTGAAGTTCAGCATCCCTGGTTAATGCTCTCCCAAAAGCAGTATGATGGCCCATTCAATGTGCTAATAGTTCTGTTAGCATTTTTGACATGCAGATTTTGGAAGGGAAGAGAATCAACTTATTAGCAAATGTATGTAGTGCACAAATACAGTCATGCCATGGAAGAAAGTAGGGAAAATATCTGCTTCTTGACCATGTAATTTTTCTTTCTGCATCATTTTCCCTTCCGCTCTTTTGTCATGAAAAAAAAAAGTTATTCTTTGTCATTCTTTATGTCCCCTGCAAGCAGAAAATCTATATGCATACTTTGAAGAAAATGTCTTACTTTGAAATAAGCTGTTCTTGGATTTCATAGTGATAGCACACAAGTATATTGACACAATGTGAGCCCGTAAGAAGGCTTCATATTTACCCCAGAGAGGTAATGGAAGTTCTTCCTACCAATATAAATCATAAGAACACTGCCAAGTGTAGCACCATTCCTGGATGCTCCTGGATGGCCAAGGATCTCATGAAATTGAAAAGAGCACCACATGAAGGCTCATCAGATGACAGGGAAGGTGAAATTTCTCAGCATTACCACCCACTTAGCTGAAGCACTTGTGGCATTCACTCCAATCATGGGCGCAGTCCTGACTGCAATCTCAAAACAGGCCATGACAGCCTCTCATCTATAGGAATAATTTGCTCACAAAGGTGACAACATCCCAGATCATTAAGATGTTGACAGAAAGAGCCTCAGAAAACACCTGGAATTTCTTATCCTGTCAGAAGTCAGAAATAAGAAGAGAAACAAGAAATAAGGCAGAGAGCTTTACTAGCATTCAAAGTGTGGAGGAAAGACATGAATAATTGACAAAATTTAAGCTTCTGACTGAGATGGAGTTCTGAGCCAGTAATAAGGATAGCTCTTGAAAGAAACTTCCCATGAAGAATGGATATGATAGAAAAAGTGTGTCTTACCCTTCCGAAGGAAGCAATATTCAATAATAAACACATCTTGACAGAAACGTCAATGAGCAAGTTGCTGCAGGTTCACAGAGAGGATGTAAGTGAGGGTCATTACCACCAGTTTCAAGTCTCATAGAGGAGAAAAGTCCTTAAGAAATGGAATCAATTTCATCAACCATGTCAGAAATTTGAAGGCCAGGAGCCAAAAATCCACTGCTCATTTTGTAACCTCATTCCCCCTAATGCCATGGTCATATTCCCCATAGCTCAGAAGATTAAAAAAAAAAAAAAAAAAAAAAGTAGTAATGTTACTCAATTAATCAATTATGAAAAGGCACACTAGTTTTTTCAATAACATCCAGGGTTTGACTTGCTCCTGCAGAAAGACAAAAGATAACAAAACAGCCACAGAAGCAGAACAGCATGTCAAGCTGGTGTCTGAAAGAAGTATAAGTATTCATCCTGACACACTCCACATATTTCTAGGAACCAAATTTAGGCAGCCATCACTAAGGGTCAAGGGGTCCTTTTCCTGTGCTCTCTCTGAAGCCTATCAAAAGACCCAGCAGCATTGCAGAAAGGCATTGTCTCTGCTGAAGAATGAGCTCCAGCTTCCAACAGACATTCTGCCCACCCATGGTTGTTTGCATTCATTGCCTCTCATAAAATGCACTTTATATTCAAAGAGGAGAAACAAAGGAGCTTCTTCTGGTACTGAAATCTTGGTTTGGATCTCAGGGCTAATGAGGGAAATGTGCTCTTAACACCTCAAGCTCAGACAGTTGGTGTGTGAGATAGATGCCCGAAGGGTTGAGGACACTCACAGTGCCAGTGATGAAGGGCCTGGGTTTGTGTCATGTCCCAGCAATCGTGACAATGCAGACATTGCTTCCAATCACTTGGCACTATCCATAAACATTGTGTTACTCACAGTGGATGTGCTACTGTGACAAGAGAGACACAGTCAACCTGTTAGGACCCAGAGATCTCCTGGGATAAAGGCATAGAGCATGGTAAGTACCTTTTACCTTGGAATTCTTTTCCTTTTAAATTTAACAGATGCCTTGATTCTGGGGTTAACAGCCAAAAAAATCAAGCAAGAGTGCAACAAAGCTTTTCAGGGTGTAGGAACATCTCAGGCCCTACCAAATTGTGGTGGATGAAATCTTCTCTTCAAGCAGGATGACACAATCTGAACAATTGTGTTCATATGTGGTTTTTTGAGGGCCCAAACAAGGTCAAATCAAAACCACTGGCAGAGATATTTCTGAAGATTAGGCTCTCCCATCCTGTAAGGTTAAGGCTTAAAAGGTAGATACTTTAGAAAAGTCTGGAATATACCTTTCTCCTAAACAATAAAGGCATCTTGCACACCAGTAAGTGGAAGCCAGAAGGAATTCTGTCACTTTCTTGAGAAGATCCAAATAAAAAATGGAGAACTGAGATAAACATGCAGAAACTGTACCCAGCTCCCCAGGGGATATGAAGTAAAGAATAGTTCAGGGTTTACCAAAAGAAGTCTAACCCATAATCACACACTGATAGCTGTCAAAAAGCAAAGAACTCCAGCAAAATTGTGTCAGTGAGAAGGGAAACATTATGAGACTTTTCTCATTATACATATGTGCATAAATCACAAAGCTCACATGCCAAAGTGCTGAAGGAATAAAATATGTGTTCTCAAGTGACAGGGTTTGTTCATATGCTCTGTGTGAATGTATATGTTGATTAATACTTAAAGCCAGGAGATACTTATACATCTATTATTATATAGACCATACTTTCTGAATATATAATTTTTTAAAATCTCTACTAGTGGAACTTGCAATCCTTCTTTACAAAGGTGTGACAAAAAATCAGATTTGGCCTTAATCCTCTAACAGAATAGAGAAATTTTAATATTCATCCAATGAAAAGAGCGAACAATGGCTTTCTAAATTCTAAGAGTCTTAGTTTATACTACTGTGACTTGGAAACCTAATTTTTTTAAATTATGTGATGTTGGAGGTCATGATCCCCCAACCATTGAAGCACTTGTTTATAGTTTGGTGTTTAATAATCAAGTGCACTGAACACTTTCTGCTCTAAATTAAGGAGTTCTTGGATCTTCACCAAATTGCAGAATGCTGCTCCAGACAAACTCTATCCCAGCTCTGATGATAGTTTAAATTGTTTTATATTTTTAAAACATTAATGATATGACATATTAGAAATTAACTGAAAAAAGGTGATTAATTATTAACATGAAGAAAAGCCCCAGACAGATATTAATTTTTTTTTTTGTCAAGCTAACCCCAGATTTTTGTTTCATATTTGCTTCTCTCCTTTGCTATCTGCTTTTGCTTTAGATTTATGGGATATACACGATTAAAGTGTTTTTGAAGAACTCTTTGTTAAGCCATTCCCAGTGTGACTGATAAATGCCAACCCATATGGATGAAGTTATGGTATGGACTGTGGTTACCACGTTCAACTGTGGATGTACTAAAATTAGGCACTTGTATTCTTGTATTCTCATTGAGCTACTGTGAATGAAAAAAAGGCCACTTGTTTAGGTGCTTTTATTTAAGTGACTAAATTGAGACCCCATGTGGAATACATATTAGCTTGTCCCTTATTAGTCTCCCATGAAAGCCAATGGGAATTTAGCCATGGAATTCAAAGGGGACAGACTGCACCCAACTATCGGATTGTGTAATAGCTTTTATTTTGATGTTAAGTTTTTGGTACTTTTTCTCAGTAAAAAGATTAAAAACACAAGTTAATAAATCTTCTAATTAAACCACTTACCAATATTACAACATTAGTGTTGGGATAAGAACAAGCAAAAAGAAAGGCAGTTATAAAAGTGGAAAAGAAACAAAGGAAGAAAATGTGACAAGTAGGTGGACTCTGGCTTTGTCTGTCACTTTGGCTCCTTTTCTCTCTCCAAGGCGTCTTTTGGGGGACTAGGCTAGGCAGCAGATTTCAAACGTGTTGACAAGCCTGGCAGAGCAGCCATTTCAATTTGTCCCTCAGCAGCAATGCCAGGCAGCTGTAAATGACTCTAACATTCTCTGCTTCATGATGATTCCAGGATTATGGTTAGGTTTTATGCTTTAAGTCCAGCATGGACTCCCTGCTAAGAGGCTCAAACTTCCTTAGACAGTGAGCACTTTCAGTCTACAAGCCACAGGCCTAGCCTCTTTTCCAAGGTTAAAAGGGGCAGAAATCTTTTAAAAGTTGGAAAAGCACTTCAGAAGTAAACAAGAGAAGTGTGAAAGAGATACCACTCACCCACTTTTCATTCAAGGGGATGTATGTTCAGAAATCCCTTCCATAGTTTGGAAGTCTTCCATCATTAATTTGGAGGCATGTTACAAGTTTTGTCTTAGTGCAGATGATAGACAGTTCCATACAATATTGCACAACAATAATAATAAATTACATTTTTAACAAAGGGTGGGAACATTTCCCAAAATGCCCCTTTGATGCTTGAACAGCTGTCTCCTCATAAAATGAATGGCTTCTCCTTTTACTACCTGAGCTCAGGATCAGACTATGAAAGGAATTCACAATGGAATGGTGTGTTTGGCCACATCATGGACACTGATGGTCAGCACCTGCCTCTCCAAGCCCCTGAGAGGCTGTGAGGGCTCACACAGGCGAGCTGCTCTCTGTATCACTTGACGTGTGAGCAGAAACACTTGACACTTCAGTCTCCTTTTCCTTATAGCCTGACTGCCCTGAGTTACTAAACCTTGCTTTGCAGTGAAGAAACAGAAGGGACGAAAATGACTGAAAAAGAGACTACATTTTTTAATATCCTCATACACTAAAAAAAGGGGGAGGGGGCTCGCCTACATTTTCAGCGTTACAAACTCGCAAAAGGAAAAATGAGGCTTTGGCTCGAAACCAAAATCTTTTAATTTGTAGTTGTGAATATTGCACAGTTCACTCTGAACCATCCCAATAAATGAAGTTTTGTCATTGGTTTTGCTGGAAACTGGCACCAAGCCTTCATTTGGTAATTTCAAGTCAGTTTTACAGCTGTGAGCCAATGCACAAAGCATATGGTTTTTGATGCATTACAAGTTAGAACTGTCTAATGAACATCGTCTTAGAAGACCACTTTCTTTTATGTATAATCTACTATATGTTCATCAGTGAAACCAATTCAAAGCACAAATGCTAAGGAAATATATTGGGGTTGAAGCTAGAATTACAACAGAATTTTCAATAGTAAATGTGCAAAACATTTTGTCTTTCTACAGTAGTTCCAATGGAAATCTTCAAAAAATTGAAGAGTTTACCATAAACAAATACTGTCTCCATTCAGCACGTTTTGAAAAGCTAAGAAACCTGGGAAAATAAGTGTTTCAAATAACTTTTAGTTAAAAAAGAAAAAAAAAATGTAAATCATCATCCCTTTCAGGATTGAATAAAATCAAAAGGGATGTTTAGGTCAATAACTCAGGGAAAAAAAATATTGCTTCTCTGGATAGTATTAAGAGAATTAAAATTTTATACTACTTTTTTTCACTGTCACTTTGCTGTCTTCCCAGCAAGTGCCAACACAAAAACCATATCCAAATACTCAAAAACATTAATTGTTCTGGAATACATATGGCTGATTGACAATAAGAAATCCTTTTTTATCGTATTATTTTTTTCATGGCCAAATTATTAGCTTGCAGTTTGCTACATATAATTCAGTTTGGGAATAAAATTATCACTGGATATAATATTTCCAAACATTGCCAAACAGGTCACTTAAAGTCATCTCACTGTTTAATCTGAGTAGAATTGAAAATAAACAGAGGGGGTTTTGTGTACATACAAATCTGGATGGGGAGAGTAATATTTACAGAGTATTTCTTATCCTTCCTAGTTACGCTTCTTGTTTTTGTCTAAGCAGCTTCTTGCCAACCTTAAAATTCATTAATATGGGAAATACTGAGCTCATTGGCTGCAACACCTCCATTTTAGAAATCAGACTACTACTATCCACCACATGTTCTGGCACAAACCCCGATTCCTTCTCTCCCTGTTCATTCCACTTCTCCCTCAGCCTCATTAAAGCCCCACAAAATTACCTAAGGAAACAAGAGCTTTAGAAAAGTCATTTCAAGGATCGTGTCAAATGTTGCTGCTTCATGGCCAGAGCCACAGCAGGGGAGGACAGAGCTCCATGGAGGCCATGAGGGCTCTGACTGGGTGCAGGGATGTTCCCACATGGAAGAGATTACTGAACTGGAGATCGAAGCCAAGCAATTTGTTCATCCTTCGCATGATTGTGTATTTTGCATATGCTGTGCAGCAATGTACGTTTCAGTTGGGACTGGTTATGTTTTGCTGAGGTTCATCTTATGTAATGCTGATCAGTTAGACCACAGATGCTGATTTAAGTGGGCCTTTAGGAGCTGGCCTTCTTGCCCCGAGTGATTTACAGAAGAGTAAAGTGTACCAGAGGTAAAATAAATCAAGAACTGAAGGACAGCAGTTCATACAGGGCTTTATATGGACCCTTCATCCCAAACTTCTCTTGCTTTTCTTCGCCATCTGAGCAGATTTTTGATTGCTGAAGCCAGTGTCCAGGTTTCCTTAGAGTTCTGCCAGAAACAAGAGCTGGGGCATGTTTATTTCTGAGGGCAGATCCAAGAAAGGGGATGAGTTCAGCCAGCTAGCAGGCGCTAGCGTCCAAGGGAATGAAAGAGGACATGAGGGAGGTTCATAAATCCATAGCTTTAAAAACAGGAATGGGCTTGTCAGTAATTGTTCCTACAGACATAGAGACTTGGAATGAGAAGAGAGGTTAATGGGGTGAATGCACAGGTGGAAAAGGATTTGAATGTAGACAGAAATAGGGAACTTACAGATGATACCCAGGAAACAGTGGAGGAGAAAGCTTCAAGACATAATCTCAGGAGTATGGGGTGACCAAGCAAAGAAAAAGTATCAATAGGACTGGAGTAGACTGATCATAGATGGGAAAGCCTTGGTACATAGAGATCAGGGAAGATGAGATTGCTGGCTGGGTGGTATCTGGTGGCATACAGGTTTGAGGGATTTGAGGATTTGGGAACTCAGTTTGAGGTAGCAGAGGATCCTTGGGCACTTTCCCAGTTTGACATTAAGGATATCACAATAGCATGATGCTTTTGCCACAGTAAAACACTGCCACCCCTACTGATACCCAATATTTCCCCCCTTTCTTCCCCTCCCAACGAGGACATCTGCAAGCACATTTTCTCAAGGCTTTTTTTCACTGATGGAAATATAAGAGTTCTAAATCATAGTAACAAGCAGAGTTTAAAACATCTAGAAATATGGAAAACCACTGAATATTTCCACAGAGCTGCACTGTGCCTGAGGAGGGTTATGAACCACTAAAAGAAAAATGGTCAGCATTGCAGTCATGATCTTTACTTTCAGTGGAGATGAAGCATTTGACATTCTAGCAGAAAAATATGGAAAACCCACAACATCCTGAAACTATGTTGAAATGCACCTTTTAACATTAGGAAAAGAATGAAAGGTTCAGTGAGGGAGAGTTAGTCTGGGGAATCATCTTTGTCATTCAAGAGCTACACAAATTCCCAATGCCAGACAATACATGGGATAAAATCTGCAGAATACCATTACTGTGAGAGCTAGAATTTATCCTGTTTGAGTGTTAAACCACAAAGCACCTGGTAGGGGGAAAATAACACCTTAGGCAAGAAGAGGGCAGTTTGCTCTACAGAAAAGTTTGAGGAAGCTGCTTGACTTGAAGAAGGCTCCCAGTGGAAGAGCTTCTTCTCAGGTAAAGGAAGAAAGTGGGCAGCTTCCCTGGGGCTGGGAGGTCACATATGGCACAGGTTTGTAAGAGATTACCTGCAGCTTTAGGGAATGTGGCTGCTGCAGGAGGAACCAAGCACTTGCTTGCACTGAAAGGATGAAATGTTACAAGGCTGCTTTGCCTGTGGTGCAAAGGTACAGGCCATGAATTTCTAGGTGAGACAGGACAGGTGAGTTGTGCTGATTTGCAGGAGCTTGAGGACGAATCTCTTTGGTTCACACCAAATTCTAGTTCTATTTGTGTAACTGAACCACCTGACTTTTGATATCAGCTCTGGCCAAACACAGCAACCTTTGAGCCCTGGCTGCTAAACATGACAGTGAGTGCTTGGTGCAAGCCAAAAAGTAAGGGTGCATGCTTGCTATAAGCATCATGTTCTGCCAACTTCTTGTACACTGGTGTCACTTCAGCATGGTGGGTGGTGGGAACTCAGTGAAACTTTTGGAATTAGAGATGTTTGAATGCAGAAATAAATCTGTTTCTCTTCTTTTTGTTCTCATCATTTTCAGCTAGATATAGATCTGTCTAGACAGAGTGAAGCTATATTAATAACTCCATTATTATTACTATAGCTAACAAAACATTCTAAGTGCTTTAAAAATAGTTCTCATTAGTGGGAAGAAATTTCATGTCCAAGATCTGGCTGAGCTGTCCTTCTCATGCTGCCTAAGTAAAGGAAGGCAATGACTATCCTCCCACTCCTCTCTGGATGTATCCTAGGAAAGCCCTTTAGAGTTTTTGTTACCCCTACAACAGTATTAACAGCTTCCTCTTACAGCAGCTGGGCTTTTATTGTCAGTGTTCATATTCAGGACAATTTTGCATTGTTTATTTTGTTTTTCTTCAGCTGAAAAAGCAAATGGCTGTCAGATTCCAGAACAAAACTAACTGTGGTGAGAGATTCTGAAAATACTACATAGGAATCCATTTCTATCAAATTGAGCTAGGAAAGCCACATTTTTGTAGCCTATTTTTAGGATCTTGTAAAACATGCTCAATTCACATTCAGACATCTTGGACGAAGAGCTGTTACTTAAAATTTAAATTTTGGTGGTGAAAGGTTAGCTGTTGTTCATTCCCTTGGAACAGCCTAAACGTTCAGGTTGAGCATCAGATTTTTAAGAAAATTGCATCACTTTTACCAAAGCACAAAAATCAAAGAACAAGAATTTCTTTTCATAGTTGCATTAGTTTGTGTTTAAACTAGTCCGTTTTAATCCAGAGAACAGAAAACTCGGAAGCAATATGAAGCAAACTGATTTATGCTCAGATGTACTTGCAAAATCCACATTTGCTTTCATTCTCCATTCTTTCTCTAGTATAGCTTCATGAAGCTTATCTTGCAATGTAAAAACCCCGAATGTAATTATCTTTAAGAAGCTGCAGGTGAGAGAAGTGTCAGCCATATAAACAATCCGTGCTGTATGAAAGGAAATTTTCTGACTTTAGCTTTTTTTCCTAGTGGAAAATAATATATTTACTTATTAATACCAGCTAGAAGACTGCAATAACTTTTCATAGAATTGAAGATCTGGCCAAGGAATCCAGAATTTAATCTCTGAGTAGTGATATTGTTTGATCCTAGTGAACTACATAGGCTTATAGAAACTTCTTTTGCAAAGAGTATTCAGCACTAGTAATGCTACTTGTTCAAGCATTTAGTCAGAAATTTCAAAAGGAGCTTGGCATAGATTCTTCTGGTAGTATGTCCTGTGAGATGGACAAAAACGACACCATTCAGAATGTCTTTGATACTCTGCTATGGGTATTTTACACATATTCCCAAGTCAAGTATTGGAGTTAGGTACCCAAACTAACTGCTTGTGTAACTTCTGTAACTGGTTAAGAGAGACACGTTCCTCCATCAGAAGAGAGAGTCAATGTACATGAATTAGATTTTTGGATTGCATTCCTCCAGGAGAGACTTTTCCCACTTGACTCCTCAGGGAGAGTTTGGTACATACTTTCAACCTCCAAAGTAAAAGACGTCCTTAAGAGGTTTGGAGCTGAAACAAGTGATATTGCTCCTCCAAAATATTGCCGTTCCAAAGATCTTGAGGTTTTCTGCCTCATGCTGCTACATTTTCTGTCAGTCGACTCTGCAGGGGCATGTCCTGAGTCCTCAGCAAGCATTGTAACACTTATCTCAGGCTAATATCATGCTGATATTAAAAGCAAGTCTTTAAATTTCAGTTCATGTTTAGTGGATAGCTATGGAATTCAACTGAGATTTGTGATGTCTATTTGAACACTTAGCTAAATCCTGACTATGAACGAGACAAAGCTGATAGAAAGTGAATTTGGAAACACAGCCAAGTTATGAAAAGTCATGCTCAGCAATGATACGACTACTTCAAGACAAAGAAAAAAATCTATGCTTTTGCAACTGTTCTGGATTCTTGCCCTGAGTTGTTTGTTTCAAAGTTGTGTGGTTGGTTACACAAAGTGCTATTGAGCTGAGTAGCAGCAAACACAGAATCTGTTAGATTCTGACCTACTGCTGACATAGTTAACAATCCAGCTGCACCTGGGCAGATCAAAGTGTCATTTCCAAAGACCATACCTTAAGAAGCTTTATTTCGGTGGTTTCGTTACACTTTTCCTGTTTATTTTCTAAAAACTCCGACGGCATGGAAGAATTGATACTGTGATGGAAATAAGGCTCAGGTCGCTTTTCTGTATGAAACTATTAACCTTCTCTACCCTTAGTAAAAATGCATCAAATATTAAATGTTCAGTTAAGGAAACTGGTATATTTATAACGGCACAGGCTAAATTTTTAAAACGAAATGTTCGTATTCTCTAACTAAAAATTTTTTAAAAAGAGAAATACAATTTATCAAAAATACACTTTTAATTGATGTCTCAGTCCTGTAATTTTATGGTTTGTTTATTTTACAGTTACAGGAAGCTCATTAATGACCTCTAAATCATCAGAAATTATACAATGCAGACTTTTCAGACAGAAAAGATTCTGTCCAGATGCATTTTTACACATAGTAAATTTACACATAGTCTCTGCAGGAACAATAATGCACTGCCTTTTTCAGTATATAGAAGTAAATTGCAAATTAACAGCTTAGTTTTCAAAATTAAAGGTAAAAGCACAGGAAAGCTGCTCTAAAGGACACCTGTCACTTTAGAAAACGTATAATTAAAAACGCAATTTTTGTACCATAGCAACATTCAAGAAATCTACCAGGAGAGTGTTTTCAATCAAGGCATTCATTTCTGTCCACAGCTGTTCTGCATTTAGTTTTTTAGTTCACATTACTCCTATCTGTTTGTCCAGGGCTAATTCAAACTGAGAAAGAGCTATATGTCACTCACTAAGCAAGAGTATAATTAAAAGTCCTACTACTACAGCTGGTTTGAAACATTTGAGAGCTTGGGAATTGCAGGGAACTCATATTGAAAATAAAAAGGATGTAATCACAGCCTCCTGTAAAGTTTAATGGGAAAAAGTAATTTCATGATTGCAGTTGGTTTGAATGAAGCACATTTCTCTAATTATGTATATCATGTGTATACACGTAAAGACTAAAATCTGTCTATATAATCAGGGTGATTTAAAATATTCCTGAAATTCAGGGTTATAATTAATCTGGGAAAACTATTTATTAATCATGACATCATTTCATACCAAGGTGTAAGACAGAGTTTTCCTAAAGATGTATCCCAGTCACAAACTTAAATTATCCATTTTTTTCACATTGTCCAGCCTTCTGTGTGGATGTGGGGAAATACACTCATGTTGTAGCAGTTTCTTTTTTAAAAACTGAGCAAGTAAACCACATGGTTCATTGTTTGGCATGCCACTGCTGAGGATGCCTACACATTACTCTGTTCTTCACTGTACTACTCTTTCTGGAAAAGTCATTCCAGACGATGTCAGTTTGGATATATGAAGGCTGCAGACTCGTTCTAATTATAGTACTAAAACAAGTTTTGTTAGTGCCAATACTTTACAAATTTCATTCCAATTCACAGCATTTTTTGCTTACTTTTGAGCGAAATCAGTTCTGTCAGTTTTTGTCTTATTAGAAGAACTGTACTTTTCTCCTATGATTCTTGCTCCAAAATGCTTCAGATAAAGCTGAAGCCAGAAATATCAAATGGGAGCTATTTTGTAGATCACAGCAATGATTCAAGAAGCAACCTGAGGATGAACCTCACCAGCTTTATATTCCTAAACTAGAACTATTCTATATTAACATGTTTATACTACTAGTTGTTGGAGTAACACTATTTACAGCAGGACTTTTGCAGATTAGGATAAGTTTGATGTTTCTTAAAAAAAGTTTCAATTAAGAATGTTGCCATTATGCAAATACACTTCAAAAATGTATTTGTTAAAAAAACATCAAGTTTTCTGTCTCCTTCTGTCTCTCTTCATCTCTCAATTAGAGGAACTCTGGAAATTAAAAAAAAAAAAAGCTCTGATTCTACAAAGTTCTGATTGCCTCCTGCAAAAGCAAAACCAACGGAAGGTAATCATGGTCAGTGCCTCTATAAACAGACTGACCTGCCAAATCAAGAGAAATACTGAGAAATATTGAGAAATCAAAAGCATAAAAGAGCTAGTGGAAAACCTGGTTTATATTTAGTAGAAACACTTTTAAGACTTTGAGTTAAACTTTGGAACTGAGAGAGTAAGTGAAAATGTTTCTTTTATGCCAGCGTGAAGGGTATACTATGAAATTTCTTCTGTCCAGAAGAGGGGACATAGAGTTCCTTACAGAAGCCAGGAGTATTCATTAGGCATTAATTTGAATCATGGAAGTTATTCTGAATGATACACTAACAACAGGAATGTTACATGCCTTGGCATTTTGGTTTACTTTGGATAAGGGTATAAAGGACATTGCTCCAGGCCTGTCTTTACAATATATTTGATCAGAACTTCTGAATATTTCTCTGATCACAAGGCTTCCAATCTGATGCCTTATTCAGTGTTGTTTCAAAGTGCACAATGTCATTTTAATCAGTTGGGAACTGCTTAATTTACCCTCGAGTAATACCATTAAAATTTATATCATTATTCACATTGGAATTATATGGTTGATTCACAGAATATGTTTTGCACTCATTTTGTTTTCTATATCTTTGGAAATGAAGTCCTAGATGTTTTCCTATTCTTAAGATTTAATTTCAGTCCACAGTAGCATTTCACATTTCAGTGAGGAAAATATTTCTTAGCACAAGTGAAAGCACGAGATATTAATTTTGAGTATATTTCATCTGCTTTCTCTTCATCAGTTCAGGTAGCTGCTTAGCCAAATACTATATAAATGTAGTGTGTTGAATTTACAAAGAGTTCTATTCAATGAAACAGCAGAATACCCTTTTGGCTTGCCCATCTGGATACATCCATACAAAGACATCTGGAAAAATGGCCTAATTTCACACTGTAAAAAAATGCAGAAAAGTTAGCCCTTCCCCTGTTTTCCTTTACTTACTGAGAATTATACCTTGTAGACAACTATCACCTAAAAGAATATGGTTCCACACACTGTTGGCATTATTTTAAATAATTTTCTGAATAATATTTAAGAATTTTTTCACCTACACCTGACATATGCCTGTTATTATTCTGACATTTACAATTAATTATCTCCTCCAAAATCAAGGAGAGCCTCTTAGGTCAATTTCGTTTATAATTTTGTGTTTATTTACAGATACAAAAAATAGACCTGCTATGTGTTTGTTTCCTCTCAAGCTGTTTTAGGCTAATTCTTTTCCCACCATGGGGCCACTCTGTCTTTATTTAACTTGGTTATATTTAAATTTCATCCTGTAACCTTTGCTTTTTTTTTCTTCTTAATAGAAAAAAGATGATGCACTATTAATGTGGCTAAATTTTCCATTTAAACAATTCTAACTTGGTGTGCTTCACTACTTAATATATTTAAGATTGCCTAAGTTTTTCCCCCCATCAAGACCAAAGAGAAACATATTGGTAAAATGAGCAACTTAAAGATGACAAGCTTAGTGTCAGTATTCTGCATGTAAAGTTGGCAGCTGCTCAACACCTATTCCAGTTTCATAATGATGGACACTGGAAAATGCAGTATTTTCCTCTCTCAGCCTTTCCTAATTCACTCCATATGTAAGGAGAACTTACCTCATGCACCCAGATTTCTAGCACCCCCTCCCCAAGCAGGGGCAGGGTCTCCAAAGCAAATAAATAAATAAATAAAAATGACCTTGGTGGTTTGTGGTTTTTATACACAGTCTCAGTCACATACACTCAGAACCACTAAAAATCACCAGTTCCCCAGAGAGCCAAGATTTAATTTGGATCACACGTTACAGGCCAGACTAGAGAGTATCTTTACAATAACAATATTTACTTATGTTCATCAACAGATGGTAAAACAGCATAGGGAGAAATGCTTCAAGAAAACTGAGCAGATTTTCACAGAACTAATGGCCACACCAGCTATAGATCATCAATAAAAAGCAAATCAGATATGGATAGAATATTTAATTCTTGTCTAAGTTGGGTTTTCAAATTACATTATAGATCAGAAATGTCTTCCTTATGTGTCTAACTCAAAACTGAAAGTCGAGTTTGCACTATTACTCTCTGGATTTTTGCCAATGCCCATTTACTATGAAAGACAGAAATAAGAAACACTGCTAGGATGAGATTTGACAATTGTAACTGAAACCAGAACTTTTTAGAGTTGTTTCCAAAAAGTTGACTTCACCTGCCATAGTTACACATGGCCATGTGTAGAATTAAGAGAGAAGAACACAAATGTCAAAGCATAACTTCCACAACTATTTGTCTGCCTTTTTATATAGATCATTCTTCTGTGGAATACCTGTTTGACTAATATAATTTCTACTTTGGCTCATTTCCTACTTGCTAAAATAAGTATTACCACAAATTAATATATTTTTAAATCCCTTTTCAGTAAGGCTGGTTTACACTTGGTTTTCCTCCTATATTATACCTATGTCATTTCTTCATGTCCTAGTGTATAATCCAGCAATGGAGTTTTCACTGAACTTTCACTTTATACACTATCTGCCTTGAGTTAAAAAAAAAATAAAAATAACTCTCCTGCCACACATACATACTTTGCAAAATAGTGCCATGAAGAAAAGCATTATTTTGTAAAGTAGTCTTGATTTCTAACAGTATAACACAGCTCTCCCTCACTACCAGGAAGATAGATGAAGTCTGATACTCCCCAATAAAAGGTAAAGGAATAACTCAGAAAGGACAACTATTTATGTTGCTTGGAGAGAAAACCTGCAAGAACTGGTGGTACAGGATTTGCTGTTCAGATAAAGGGCAATTTGCTCATTAAATTACATCTGATACAATTCAAGTTAAATGCAGTCTGCAAAAGTCACCTGGAACTATTATGTATGATGAAGAAATCTTAACCATCAATCACATGCTGGAAAATTGTCCAGTGACAATGATACTGGTGCACAGACTTCTAACATTTTTTTTATTTTCTAGCATTTCATCCATTCATATCCCTCAGACATAGAAGGTAGACTGCTCAAAGGGTGGCAGAAGACTTAGTGAAACCAGATGATCTTGCTAAAGAAACCAAATTTTTATGTCTTTTACTTGCTGAAATATAATACATAAAAGCGGGGTTTTTTCTGACATCAACTATAACAGCAATCTTCTTCATGACTCATCTGCCTATCCTAACCATGCTACTAAAATACAATCTGGTTCTTTTGAATCAATGTTCCTTAGGACGATTTACTACAGATGTGGAAGGAAACCTCAGCCCAGCATGAAAACAAAGACTTGTTTAATAATTATTTTAAGCATTCATGTGAAACTATAGAGTGAATTTCTGTTTGTACAACATTCAAAACTTTATTTGCAAGATATGCAAATGTTTCAATACATGTTCTGTTTCTGATCAATTGCTCATTCAAATTATCATGTAATGAAAAAAAAAAAAACATTTAAAAAAAAGAGTAGCAAATGAAGAATCCTGTGGTCACTTCTGGAAGTTAAGGTGTGTGTTTACCTGGCAGTTTACCACGGTGTAGAAGAAATACTGCAGCTGGCAGTAAACCAAGAGTCCAGCTGCACAGTTTAGCTGCAGCACTATGACATTCTGGATACTTTAATTTAAATAATTGTTGTAACTATGCTCTAGACATACCATATCTAAAAACGAATTGTAAAAGAGTGATGGAGAGTAAAAACCTTGTGTGATGTAATTTCTGAGCCACTATGTGTAAAAAAACCAGTGATGCATAAACAAAAAGGCACACTTTCTGTCTGATCTTCCAAGGCTGTGAACAAGAAGACTTATCTAGTTATGTACACTGGGTCTCCGAGACAAAACAATAGTTTAGAGATTCTGCTTTGCTGGCTTTTTTGGGTTTTTCCCATAATTAGTGACTTTTCCCAACATTACATTGGTTAGCTATCACCTATAGAAGCTTTTAATTATTAAAATATGTTTTTTTAAGTGTTTGTATCTATAGTATCATAATATCCATCTTTCTTTTTGCTGTAAAACAAGTGTCATTTATTTACATCTTTTATCTGGGGCCATCCCAAGAATATATTGCTTGTCCTCAGCAGTACTTTCCTACCCTGGAAACTCAGCAGGTACCAGCCTCTAAACAAGCAAAACAAGGCACATTCATAAAAATATGCAATTTTGGACTAGAGCACTGTGCCCCAGGTGTAGATGACATAGTTTTCAATAGAAAACTAGACAAGTTCGTGGAAGAGAAATCCACTGAGGAAAAGACACCTCAAACCCACATCATTATTTCTGGTTCAAGAAGTCCCTGACTTTCAAAGTGAGGCAGAACTGGGCAACTGTTCTCAGGAAGTATCACTGCCTGCTTCCCTGCCCTTCCATGCCTCTGCAAACACCAGCTTTTATGACACTGGCAGGAGCAGGGTGGAGTGTGAGCACCAGTGCAAACCACTCCAGTGTAAACACTCGGGAGCACGTGTGGGTCTGTGAAAACTCTAACGGATTGTTAACAGTAAGCAACCTTTTGAGATTTATCGTGGACAGTAGCTGCTCAAAGAAGCTGTAAATTAGAAAATAAGCTTTTCTGGGCAGAAGACAGCCTTTTTGTTTTGTGTTTGTACGGTGCCCACAAAGAGTTCACATGATGAGGACAATAGTTTTACTGGGACAGTAAGTCCCGAACATTTCCAGTCACAGCTTCACTTAAAGGGCATCATGACCTCTCTTTCTGTAACACTTCTGGGATTATGTCACTATTCCTAGTTCCTGTGTCTTTTATATATCTGTGACTATAACCCCAAGCAGGAATTACAAGCCCATATTTGGGAATTAGTGTCCATGACTGCTACTATAATGAAAGAAATACAAAGCCTCAAAAGACTAGTTTGTTAGCAAACAGAAATAAACTTCTTAGAGACTGAATAATTTTCTCCCATAAAATGTCTGCCATCATCTTTCCAAAGAAACTGAAACAATAGACTAAACAAAGACAAGAGTTAACCAAAGTGTTTTTCGTTCTTTAAAAGTACAAAAAGTGTAGCCATAGATTCTTGCCAGCTTCTGTTGCCATTTAAATAGTACCAAAGATACAAGTATTTGGAAAAGGAAGGTTGAATATGAACCTGCCAAGCTGCAACAACAGCACTCTTATCTGTAGTACAATAATATGAACAAATTAGTACAATAAAAATAGTTTATAAGGGCAAAAATATCAACTTTCCATAACAGTTAAGCTTTTTCTCCCTTTAAAAATTTCTAGTAAACAAAATATAAAGATGTTAAGAGTTATTCTTTCCCTATTTTCTTTTGTACATCTGTTATCTTCTTGCAGCCAATTTTTTACTGAAAAGTTGATGTTTTGTTGAAGCAAATCCAGTAGCTGTACAGCTGTGCTGCTGTGCAGAACAGCAACCCATTACTCACCATCCTGAGAACCATGCAAAACTTGGGAAAAATAATTGGCTCTGAATTTCAAGGTTCTCCAAATTTTCTTCCCTCTTACAGTATTCTAGAGATCAAGTGGTAAAATACAGCGGTCTTTTATAGTACATCACCTAGTCCTGCCATGAATGCAAGGTAGGTTCTTCCACCTTTCACCATGGAGAAGTGACTTTTCATTTCATTTGCATTTTCTACTTGGCAACAGCCTGGATGTGAACAACCCACATGCCATAGCTGACATATTGCTAGTTGACATTCTAGCTAATTTCTTTCAAATACGCTCACCTTCAGGAAAAGAAATATGGAGGTCACCCATTTTCAACAGGAAAATGGTGTAATTTTGGAGGTTTTTTAACTTTACAGACAACCCAGAAAAACAGCTCTTTTGACCAGCTCTTTTTAATTTTACTAATAATGGTCCATATATCAAATACAATATTTTATCATATGGTAGAGTGGTTATATATATCCCCAATATCTAAATCTGATTTTTTACCAGCTCCTATGCAACTAAATCTAAAATAATAACATTTTCTAACATCCCCTCACATGGAGGATAAGAATTTTTGGTAATTCACACTCCAAAATTTGTATTCTTGCTTGATAAATTTTTCCTTTTCTTGACCAGCTTTTCTCTGCATATTTCACAGCTGTACTGGTCCAAGTAATGTTCACTGGTGGAAAAACATGTGTGTGTCACATGGATATTGAAAAGACTTCACTATTTACGTCAAATGTATATCTACTCCTTTAGAGGAAGAAGTTTTTCATAAGTGTTTAGATATGCAAATATGGAAAATTTATTGCTAGTGCTCAGGGATTCTAGGAATGCAGTATCAATGGACATATTCATATCTGCTAGAGTGTGGACTGAGTTTTAGCTGGTTACTGGTTCAGTTGGTTAATAGTTAAGGATTTCTACTTTCTTACTTCCCAACAATCTCTGAGCATTGAAAATTTCCCCAACATGAAGTTTCAATGCACTGCTGTGCAAAAGTTTCCTGGGTTATCTCATGCTTCTGTTTATTAAAGAGGCCCTCTGATGGGTTTTAATGATCATCCTTTTGTTCTGTATATATGAAACCAATGTTCTTTTCTAAAGAAAATGACACTGTGGAGATGAGGTATGTTCCAGTTAGTGCTAAATTAGAACCAAAGTATTAAAAAATGTCTGAGTGTTCCTGCCCTCAAGTGTTGGCAAACTCTGTAGAATACTTTTATAACTTGCTCATGTTGAGTGTTTCTTTAGGAGGAGATGTATAAACCAGCATTATATCAGGTTTAAAGGGCAGTAGCAAGAAGACATGGTTCATGACAAGAAATGGCACACAAAACAAATCTATGAAATCTCACCAGCAAATTTTTCCTTTGTGGAACAAAACATTCTGACATCCGATCATCAGAAAGTTATCAGTTCTGAAAGGCAGTAAGCAGTGAAACATACTGGAGAAAATATAAGAATCAGTGTGAAAATAATTTCCTCAGTGACATTCCACCCTAACACAATCTTTCTTTTATCTGCTGCCTCTTTGACATTTCCTTCATTTTTCTTTACATTCTAGTCAGTTCCACAGTAATGGAATTACATTCAGCTTTCTCATTTCACTCTCTTCATTCTCAGATATAATTTCTACAGAAGTATTATCTTCATTTCATTAACATCACTTCCACCTCTCAGTCCACCTCTTCTCTTCATCACTTTGCATTTTTTCCACTAATTTCTGCTCTTTTATTTTGCATCTTCCTTTGCTTTCTATTCAAACAATTAACAATAGCAAAGAAAGGGACCATTTTTCATAGCAAAGAACAGATATTTCATTCTGCATCTGTGATTACATCATGTCTTGCACTGCTGCAGATCTCTTCCCAAGCACTCACACCCCTGATGTGTTTTTGGGTGGTTGGAACCTGTCCTGCTCAGCATGTCTTCATCTCCTTCTCACAGTCATTTTCCAGATAACTCTACGCTCACTTTTCCACCCCAAAGCACAGTCTTTGCCAGTAACTTCACCACAATTAACCTGCTTCTTTAGCTGGAGTCACAGGTTTCCTGTGGCTTCTTTCCTTCATGTAATTGTATTAGTAGTTGTGCTTTCTCCATGTTACACGACATGGCTTCATGCTTTGCCTTTAAGCTGACAAGCTAGCATTCCATCAAAAATTTCATGAGGAGTCTGACAAACCATTACAGATATTTTTCCATGTACCTCCATGTGTATGGAAAGCCAGTCGTCTCCTGTGGATGCTTCACCAAAGAATATGAGACATCGAGTATTCTAAAGGAACATATTATCTGCAAAGCAAGACCTAGAGGGTTACATTAGCATGAATACCTAAATATTTCCTGGGTTTTCCTGGTACAGGTGTAGCCACACAGCCTCTCTGATACAGATTCTGCTCCTAGTTACTAAAAAAATTAATGATTAGAGAAAAGAGAAAATAAATTACGAAGAAACCTACTTTTACAGTTATTTTCACAAGTGGATGCTAACTGGGAGTGAGTTTGATGGAAATAATAATCAGTTAATATGTCTCATATCTTAAAGACTAGGTCCTCATTGAAAGCAAGCCTTCCAAGGGGCCTTCTAAGTTTCATTCAGATTTGAACAAAATGAAGCAGTCAAAGATCAATCAGCTTGGAACTGAATGAAAATCCACGACAGCTAATGCAATGTAGATACGTTCATAAAAAAAACCTGTGTATGGAGGCATGCACAGTATTGTACCACATGAAAAAATGCACATGAATTCACTGAGTTCAGGCCAAGAGGATCTTATATCGCTATTTTTAAAGGTGATAATGATAGCATTGCACCAGCAAAGAAACAGTTGTTAAACTGGTAGAAGAAATGTTGGGAAACTCCTAGTTTCCTTTCAGAATATTCATGCTTAGTCTCCAGTATTTCAGACTCAAATGTCTACTTACAGAAAAGTAAGTTTTAGTCAAATCTAGCTCAGGACTATGTCTCTATTCAATATAGATATGTAAATATGTGTATACCTATATAGATATGCATACCTATATAAATGTCACAGTAAAGAAAAAGCATAGGAGTTAAAAAGTTTTGCTTCTCTCTGCCACTTAACAAGAGTAAGACACTTCGAAGGCATTTCATCCACCTTATCCCTTAGTTCTCCCTCTTTAAAATAAGAACTTAGTTCTATCTCAAATGGAAGAACTTAGTGAGAATTGCATTAATAGGAGTGTTTGCTAAACTAGGAAATTGCCTCCTATTTCCAGCGGAAAGGAAAACTTCTGGCAGTACTGTTAAGCTACAGAGAAATACACTAAGTAGAGCAGTTTTCTGAATGTTTCCATGATCTGGAGTGAGGGAGATTCAAGGACACTTTACAGATAATTTATTTTCAGTCCCTTTTAAAATTTTTCTCTTCAAATATTAATCCCAATAAATGTAATACACTGTACAAAGAATTGCATATAGACTTGTAGTACTGCTAGGTTTGACCTGTGTTTACCTGTAAGGTAAACACATCAAAAATGCTTCAAAAACAGAGGACAAAATAAGGACACTTCAGATTGCATCTGCCTTCCTGAAGTAATTCACTAGAGAAAGGCTGCCTTTAAGCATTTGTTAAAGACTTTCTCTTTAGCCTGTAATATAAGTTGCACACACATGCATCTCCTTTCAATGGATATAATTTACTATTTGTGATGTCACAAGAGTGTTCCTACATTATTTAGATTTCAATGGATATTAATGGGAGAAAAAAAAATTGTGCCTCTTTCATGTATGTCTTACCTTACAAAAGTATAAAGAGGCTATTCTTCCAATGTGTGATGCTCCATGTTTTTGGAATTACTGCCTTTAGAGATTTTTTTTGGCATTAAATTAAAACCACTAACAAATTGCTAGTGGTAAAACATTGCATGAACATTGTTTCTTGCAAAATATTGGAAATAACTATTGTAGCATTACTCAACAGTTAAGCAACCTCTGTTTACTGTAAGTATTAGCTCCTTGAACAACGTGTCCTGCATACGTAAATTCATTCCCTTTGGAACTGAACTCCCAACTCCTAAGATTTGGATCAAAAAAGTAAAACAAAAATATATGAACAAGTCCCCTAGCTAACTGGTCTAATATCCATTGTTGGAGGAAGCTGCTTACTTCAAATAAATAACTAAATAGAATGTGGCTAAAGAGAACCACAATTATTTTTCAAATATTTCCCCACAAACAGTTCTAAAGGATACATTTAATTTAATGAAAAGCATTATTTTGTTTTACTTCTTGTACATACACCTGAGAATCAAATTGTGTAGTCAATTCTCTTTGGAAAAGTAACTAGAGCACTGTCCATCCTACTACTCAGAATCTCTAATTGGGCAATGAAATTCCTTTTTCAGGAAAAGAGTATTAACATATTCCCTTATCTGTCTCTATCCATGAAAGGAATAGGAAAAGAACTGAAAACTTTGAAGAATTTCCTCAACCGTGAATAAGTTCAGCAATATGATGGGAAAGTATAAACTCATTAAATTTCTCTCCTTTTCTTCCATATAGATCTAGATTCAAAGAACTAAACATCGGCTTTTCTTGGAGGGCAGGATCAGAACTGATTGGTTTCATACTCTCTCTAGCATACTTCTCTAGTATTGTACTGCAAATAGAGACAGCCTTGATGTGTAACCTTAAGTCAAATTTCCTAGTTTTCCTCGCCCAGATTTTTAAGACTGTTCTCCTTGGATTTTGTAAACATAGAATGGAAGAAGCCTTGAAATATTTCCATTTCAAATCCATCCTTACAATGGAGCTAACACTGACTCTCCTCTGAGTTCCAAGAAAATTTCTAATCATTTTTTCAGATTTTATTCCAAATATACATTGTAAGAAATAAAGAAGTGGTGCCTTTTTATCCATGTCTTTGGACTTTATCTCATTTTTTTCTCTTTTAAGTCATCATTACATATAACTTACTGATTCTAAAAACACAAATCTTAGAGGAGAGCTTGTTATTTAATCACTTCTACTGCGGTTGTCAACTGACATACAGAAAATTAATTTAGATCCTGCATTAATCCCAGAAGCTTAACAAAACTGGAATTTGGGAAGGAGCACAACCATCTCCACCGTACACTGAGAGGAAAGAATGTCACAACACATTTAGCACATACTATGCCAGCAGTAGTAAAGCAGAGATGGGAGTTAGCACCTGCTTAAGAGAAGAACAAGCATGCTAACACTGGGAGCCAGGGGAATTTCCCACTAAACTACAACATATAGAAAGTAGGTCACTTTTACTCTTTTGAGAATGATAAAAAGCAACAAAATTCTGAATTATATATGAAGCATTACATTTAATTTTCTTCTTCTCCAGCAGTTCCCAGGAGTCTTGAAGACAGAAAAATCTGGATTTTACGACTCTGGCAGTTATCTAAGTAAATGCCATAGAATTGTCTACAACCACTTTTTATTATAGTTACAGATCTGTCAGCCTTTCTATTTTACTCCCCTTTACAATTCTTTCTGTACTGCTTGCCTCTGATTTAGTGTCTGCTGTAAAAGTTTACTCCAGATATAACTTGGCACACAAGCATCTTACAAACAGGCTTTACCTAAAATAAATCTTTAATAAATCTGCAATTTAACTTACCTAGCTCTCTTGCCAGGTGTTATTGGCAGGAAACAGGGTCAAGTTCAAATGTCTGAGAGATCATCTCAAATAAATGTGATTGGCTGAAGTGCCCCACCCAGAAACCTGGGAAAACAAAATAGCTTCCCTGAGTGACCCTAAAAGTCAAGTATTTTCTATTCTGAAATATGGAGTCTATGCAAAACAAGAAAAATTTGACGTGGGGAAAAGGAGAACTGCAGTTTGACAGCATACAAAAAACCCCAGTGACATTTATGAATAGGAATAGCTAATCTATCTGATAATAGAGTTGAATTTAGGGGTGACGTTTTATTTGGTATAACATAGTAAGCTAAATGTAAAAAGCTGGTTACAATACTTCCATGGGAGAGAAGAAAAACTGAAGGTCAGTACCCAAAACAGACGCCTAGTAAAAGAACCAACCACTGCAATTTTCCTTAGGGACTAAGTTCAAATTCAGGGCAATGAATGTTGCTCAGTTGAGTTCACCAAGGATGAGAAAGGGCAAAAATACAGGCACAGATAGAGCAGGCAGCGGGAAAGCCCCAGAGACAACTAGACAGCATGTAGGATGATTTTGATAAAGAAATGAAGCAAGAAAGAGGGGCTTAGGGTAGACAATTATCTGAGGACACTGTTAAAGCAATAAGCCTCTCATGTCTACTTCTGGCATTCAGTGAACTGGAAGTTTGTAAATACAGACAGAATTGCAAGAAAGAATGATTACATTTCATCATAAATTTGAAAAAATATTGCCCTCAGATATCAGCTAATCAGAATGTGCTAGAAAGAGTGAAAAACCCTCAAAATAGCTCAGCAGCCGTGCACCTGAATCCTACTTCTCCCAGTGCAAACATCTTTGTAACAGCCCCTCCCATTCACCTGCTGAGCACCACATTACTGTCTGCACAGCATTAGAGTATAAAAGCATATTTTGACAACTTTATTCCCACTGGAAATGCCTCCTTGACCTCAGGTCAAAGCTGGCCCAAAATGAAGCCGAGGAGAAGTTGGGGATGCTGCTGCAGGATGGTTAGCTCAGGCTCCTCCATCCCTGTCAGCCATCAGGTCTCACTCACACTTTATTAATTCTTTGCAGCCTTTAAAAATTAATAGCACCAAAGGCCTTAAATGTAGTCTTTCCCATCTGGGAACACTGGCTTGCCACAAGGCTTCAGTTCTGTTACAGCTCTCTCAATTTAAAGAAATGTGTTGTTTTCTTATGTTACTACTCAGCATGTGGCATATGGAAGATGACAGCAGAGGTCGATATTGTGAGTTCCACAGTAATATAGAAAACACAATTTACAAAGAGACAAAATAAGGGTGAGAAACAAAGGAAATCATCGGCATGGAGTGATGCCAGGCATGGTGGATTTCCAGACAAAATCTGTATACAGGCAGTAAAAACACCAGACCTAAGTCTCCCTGCAGAAGTTATGACGGAAGGAGAAAAAAATCATTGGTATGACAATGAGGGGCTATAGTGGGGGGAAGATGATCAGTACAATCCTGATGGAATAATGCCCCCAAATGCTGGAACAGATCATCAAAATATTCAAGGAACCCAATAGAAAGAATAGTAGATACAAAAGTGTTTTGTTTTGCCTTTACCTGAATAAATAATCGCATGGAATACTGAGAAAAAAAATGTTTATACTGCAGAGTTCTCATTCTTGGCACCCACAATTAATCTCAGAAAGAATGGAAGCAAAAAAGTCCTACATTTTTAAAGCAATAGACCTAGTCTTCAAAACATGCCACTCATTGAAAGAGCAACTGAAGTGATCAGTGAAAGGAATATAATGATAATGTATTGGTATGGAGCTAAGCAAACAGCATGGAGCAGGCAGGTGCCATGTATTGTAGATGCCATCTAACACATACGCTCCAGACTGCAATTTGACAGAAAAATTAATGGCCAACCTATAAACTGCAGTGACAGAAACAGAGGAAACAGAAACAATGTATATCCATGCACCACTGATACGCCAGGAAAAACAACCACAAGCATCTATTCTTGCTGCTTCTGAGACCATTTGGAAAGACTTACACTGAAGGGAAAGCATTCTGCAGCATCAGTTAGCAGATGCAGAGATTCTTTATGTACATTTATTACAGAAAAAGGCAGACAGATGCTCAGCTGCCACTTTTGCTCATATTATTAAGTCAGCAATAGATCTAAATCAAACTAGATGGCAGAGCCACCTTCACTTCAACTTCAGCCACATCATGAATTAGCAAAACCAGGTGCTGATGAGGTGTAATGAAAATGTTTCAAGACCAATAGGCCAAAATAAGCTGTTGATAAGAAGCCCATGAAACAAGTGATAATAATTCTTGGATTCAGCAGCAGATGACAAGATTGGATTTTATTTAAAAGGGACCATAATCCCATTGGATTCAGTAGCTGACACCAGGAAATGGATAAATACTTCACAACTGAGAACAGGCATGCCAAACATAATTCAGGAAACACAGCTCTTGCCAGAGATAAATTCTGGTTCTGAGTGAATATGATGCAGCATGAGGTGTGATCTTTGTAACAGGAGACTGCAGATTTTGTCAATCCCAGCTTCAATTGGGAACAGATCAGAACAGACCTACCCAGTTTCACTGACGAAATTCCATGGTCCAACTACATCACTCTAATTTCTGGAAGAAAGACCATCATAATGACACAGACAAAAAGTTTGATTTGGAAACTGAAAGTTTGGCACAACTAGCAGATTGTGCTGAAACTGCTAATATGTCAAATCTTTTCCTGCTGTAGTCCTTCAACACCGCATTTTAAAATTTCATTGTGCAACATCATAGTCAGAAAGATAACATTCAAAGAAAGGCCTTTAAGTTATGTCCCCAAAAGAACGGACTTTCAGACATCAACATGTACCACACCACTCATGATAAAGATACCCCTGAAATCTTAAACTTGTTCTGCCTTGTTTAATTTGGTAATCTTTTCCCACCAACTGTTTCTTAATATATAGTTTATAGTTTAAAAAATCCTCTTTCTTATACAATCACTTTATTCTGGTCTTCAATCAGTATCTGTATAAGACAGGAAGCAGGAACAACATAACTTTACTAAAGGTAGAAGAATATAAGAATTGATCAGAATATGAAGCTCTGCTCCATTTTCCTCACATAACTATCTGTGGATGATGACCACTGTATGAATGATGGCAATGATAATGTTACTAAATTATATTAAAACATCCTATAATTCACTTACAGTTAACTCCTGCTCAAATATTACTTAAGTAGCACCCAATCAATTTATTATACCAGTCAAGTCCCAAGTGATAAATATTGTATACTACAAATAGACCAGATAGGCCAGATCACAAGCTGTGAAAGAAACCCCAATTTTACCCCAATAGCCTCAGAGGTTTGGCAGATTAATAATACATGCATATTATAAAGAATATTTTCTTCTATTCAGCATAAACTATAACTTTGAATACCAAATGTGATGTATGCACCCAAAAGTGATCATTGTTTTTGCTTCTCAATGGAACTCTAGCTAACATCCCAAAAGGAATATAGGAGTTGGCCTCCCCTCAAGCCAGCAAATATATCAGCCATGACAGGACAGTGAAAAATGAGATGCAACACTTCTCTCCAAGCACATTCCACTGCCATTTTGCTTGTGAGTTCTTGAGTTCTTGGGTTCACATGAGACTTCCTTTAAAGTAGTATGGTGTATACTTCTGGTGATAGACTTCCACTAGCTTCATGGCTTGAAAAAGCCCAATGTATACTAGTGGTTTAAAATTAGTAATAACAGTTCTGCCTTCTTTCAATCTGTTGAAAATTGTATAAAGGTCACAGCACTGCTGATGCCCACATTTTTTCAGTTTTACACAACTGAGTAAATGAAGTGACTCATGACAGCCAAATTCTGAGATCAGGCCCTAAGCAATGATGACATCAGATGCTGCCAAAAGACATTTGATTCCTCTATTGTGAAATGCCAGGTTGGTTCTGGGACATGGTGAGAAGCCAACTCTAGTTTAGAAAATTCTATAGTGAGCTATTGTTTGATACTAAATACAAGATCATCACTCCTGCTGCTGCTGCAAGTCACAGGGCATCCAAGGACACGTCTAACAATATTGCCACTTTCTACTGTGTTTGCAAAATACAGCAACAAAGCTTCAATCATCCAAACTGTAGAGAGTGTCTGTGAGAGAATGGAGGCACAGGACTTGATGGCAGGAGTACAAATTAAGAAGCTGAAGCTAATAAAGCTAATGAAAGCCTATCACCAGCAGTATACAGCATATTGCTCCAGAGGGGATCTTATCTCCTACAAGTTTCTCTGCACCTGACATTTTGCAAAATCTTTTTATTTATTTCTGAGCAATACAAGATTTTTATTAGGTTTTTCATGCAACTAAAAGGACCAAATATTCCTTCATGACTCTCTGATACTATTTAAAATGCCTAAACAGAACTATTGCTGATTTCAGCCAGTGAGAGTCCTGTCCTAAAGCGTGAGTGATGTCACTGTGGTAAATTTACTATATTCACAGCAAAAGCAGAAAAAGATAACTGAGAGAGCAGCTCCTTGAACCTGAATAGTCTGTGCTTAGTAGACATGGGCTTGTTTGACTGGCAACTGTAGAATTTATGCTGCAAGACAGCTCATAATGCGTAACATATATTATGCTTTTAAGTAACTTATTTTCTATTTTCAGTTTTGACTTTGGAAAAGAGGATAGTTACACAAAAGGAAAAAAACACACAATTTATTTGATTCCAAATAAAGTGATATGAAAATGTTCTCAGAGTGCAGAGTATCAAATCAATCTTACTAAAGCAATTGTATTGTCTTCTTATAAATATAGAAATATGACAAGGACAGCAAGTGTTTTGCACTGATAACAGCAGTCTTTGGAAAATTCAAATAACACCTATGCATAATCAGATACATTAAATATTTGATTCTTTTTTACTAGATTAATCTATAAAGACCCTCCTTTATTATATTTTATCAGATCAAGTTTCCAATTTACTCAGCAGCCATTCCTGATGGTGTCCAAGACGGATCCCAGGAAAGAGTGTGAGAACAGTGTAATACACAGCACTAATTCCCCAGAATATTTTTCAGCCTCCTGGGATTTGTGGCTGATGGAGCAACTAACCAGATGCAGCAACTATGCCTTTAATAGTCCTCAATGGTTTCTTCTTGGACTTTTCACATCTGAGAGTCTTTTACTGTTCACAACATCTTGCAAGAATCTTGCCAGGTTAAAAATGCAATTTGAGGCAAAAGTAAATTTATTTTGCTATTTTGAAACTGACACTTCTGGGTTTAAGTTTACATATTCTACTCCTTTCTATAATACTTCACAGTAAAATAATGTGTTGTGTATTAACTTCTGTGCCTACAAAGCTCATGGAACAAATCCTTCTAGAAGCTGTGCTAAGTCACATGGAGAACAAATGACCGTGGCCTTCTATGATGGCATGACCACATTAGTGGACAAGGAAGGGCTACAGATGCTATCTATTTCTGTAAGGCCTTTGACATGGTGCCCCAAAATAAATCTCATCTCAAAATTGGAGAGGAATGGATCTGATGGATGAACTGTTTAGTAGATGAGGAATTGGTTGGGTAGTCACATGCAGAGTGTAGTGGACAACAGCTCAATGATTTGACGGATGTTCAATGACCAAATGGAGACCAGTGGCACGTGACATCTCAGAGGTCTGTACTGGAAAAAGTACTGTTTTATATCTTCAGCAAAGAAAGAAACAGTGGGACTGAGTTCACCCTAAGAAAATTTACAGACTCCACCGAGCTGTATGGTGCAGCTGACACGCCTGAGGGACGGAATGCCATCCAGAGGGATCTGGACAAGCTCGAAAAGGAGGCCTGTGACAAGCTCACAAACCTCAAAAAGGCCAAGTGTTAGTGCGGCACCTGGGTCAGGACAACCAGGTTGGATGGGGATGAACAGATGAGAGCAGTCCTGCTGAGAAGGCTCTGGGAGTGCTGCTGGATGAGAGGCTGGACATGACCCAGCAATGAGCACTGGCAGCCCAGAAACCACCCGTGTGCGGGGCTGCATCCGGAGCACCGTGGGCAGCAGGGGAGGGAGGGAACTCTGCCCCTCTGCTCTGCTCAGGTGAGACCTCACCTGCAACACTGCATCCAACTGTGAGGTCCTCAGCACGAGAAGGATATGGAGCTGCTGGAGCAAGTCCAGAGGAGGGTCACAAAGATGATTAGAAGGATGAAGCACCTCTGCTATGACGACAGGCTGAGAGACTTGGATGTTTTCAGCCTGTAGAAGAGAAGGCTTTGGGGAGACTTATTGCAGTCTTTTAGTATTTAACAATGACTTATAAGAAAGATGAATGCAAGCATTTTAGTAGGGCTTGTTGACTTAGGACAAAGGGTATTGATTTTAAACTTAAAGAGGGTAGATTTACAGAAGATACAAGAAAGAAATTCTTTACCATGAGGATGGTGAAACACTGGAACAACTTTCCCTTTTGAGGTCAGGTTGGATGTGTCTCTGAGCAACCTGATCTAGTTGAAGATGTCTCTGCCCATTGCAGGGGGTTTGGACAGGATGATCTTTAATGGTCACTTTCAATCATAACTATTCTATCATTCTATTCAGAATAAATTTGTATTGGCAGCAAACTAAGATACCTCAAAAATTTATCCTTCTCATTTCTAGACCATTTATTTATATTGGGAACATTGCAGGCCCCAGGACAAATCCCTTGGATACTTCATTGTTTACCTCCTTTCACTGTGAAAACTGACCATTTATTGCTGATTTCGGTCTTTTTCTTTTATCCTCTGACTTCTTAGATTCTTTAAAAGATATAACATAATAGGTTAAATCAACAATTATTCCTTTATCCACAAGCATATTGATTGCTCTGAAGAATGCTACTACATTTGTGAGGCATGACCTACCCTTAAAAATCCATATTGGCTCTCTGCCAAAATACAATATTAATTCCTGTTCACTGGTCCTTCAAAACAGTTATTTACAGTAAACTAGCATCCAAGCTTCTCTAGAAACCTTATCATCTATTGCTGTTCATTACTAACAATTTCTTCTGTAAGCACTTCTACAGAACTCATTCTAACTTAACCTGAAAAGCAACTGTAGAACTAATCCCTGCAAGAATCTCTAAACATGAAATATCAGCTATTGATATAATTTGTCATCCTAAATTTTCAGATCAAACCTTTTCCTTCCCAGATATGAGATAAACTGCAAACATAATCCTACTTATTATTTGGGTAGTGAACTAGTTCTTGCAGCTAAAGTGCATTAAAGAAAGTAACTGTATAGTCAGCAATAGCCTCTCCAAATAGCCCTTCCCATTCAGGTGAGCAAGGTATCCCATAAGGTGTCAGAATAACAGCATTCACCTTTCATGATGCTAACCTGCATTCCTACCAGTGAAGCCATTCCAGACCCAGTGACAAGATAGGCAAAATGGGAAATTTCTTCTTAAATCTTGCTTTTAAATACCTAAAAAAAAAAATTAAACTGAGTTAACATTTCTTTCTAATTTTTGCTGATCCTAAACAATCCAACAGTGAGCTTGGCAGAAGAAGATTCCCTCTTTTAGGTCACCCCTAAACCCTAATGCCCTGATGCCTAATGCCATCCTAAATCTAAGCCTTATTTTCTTTTTTTTTTTTATTTTAATTTAAAGTGACCAATTTGTATAGTAAATCAAATTACAAGGCGTTTGTTCTCAATTATGCAAACTTTCATCTTATCTCTGCCAGTCTTGCAAAATGCAAGAATAAAAAGGCTTTCTACCTTTTTTTTCTGAAAACCTGATTCCAGTCCTAGCCCTAAAATTATCATGTACTCTAGAGAGAGGAAGAATCTGTACTGGAATACCTAATATGAAGCATATGCTCCTGCCTACACCATAGTACTCTCTCTGACATGTTTTTTTCCAGTTCCCCAGCCTTATCCCAAGCCTTCCTTAAATGGAAGATGTGTCCAGGAATACTGAAAATAAAATATTTGCTTATGACTACTCTAGCTTCCTTCTGAACTCTTATAAATCCAGCAAAAATCAGACTTGCTACAGCCTTCCTTTCTAATACCTTATCTTTCCCCGTTCCGACCAAAAAATTAAAGATATTCACCCCTAGTGATATCAGCATTCTTATTCCTGCCAGTCATGTGGATCTGACACAAAAATAGGTTCTCAAGCCTGTTCCCTTTCTTGTTTTCTTTTAAATTTCAAATCTAACCTATAGGTTACCTATACACAGGAGCCTTCTGGAACTGAACATATTCCCTTTTTCCTTCTTGATGGCCACACAAGTATCTCATTGTAAGATAACCTTTTGAATACTTTTTTTAAATTTAAATCCAAACTTACTGTTAGAAAATTATTAATCCAGAATAAAGTTCAAGAAACGGTGAATTAATCCACAGTGGTATTAAAAGGACTCCTTCAATAGATAAAAAAAACAGTTACAGAACAAGGCACTGGTCAGGTAAAACTCTTATTATAAGTATATTGTTGGAAGTTCACAACTAATCTTAAAACAGTGAAAGAGTGTTTAGCACTGAATAAGCAATAAATAAAGATAATGCTTGCCCCATGAAACTCAGCATCTAAAAGAGAGCCTTGAAGAGAACAGGATGTGGTAGAAGGCTTAGAAGGGGACACTAAGAATGTGATTTCATTGCAGGTATGCCTGACCCACCTGACTAAATAAATGTAAAGAATAAAGAGATTATTTAACTGATATCGCTAAGTATTAATATGTCTTTAAAAGACACAGTTTAAATGAGATAGCAGCATCTGTTATATCAAATTCAGAGGTTAGTTTGCACTTGGAGCACTTGGTAGGCAATCCAAAGATGGGAATGAGAGATAGAGTGGGATGTGAGAACCCCTGTGTATCATCTGTGCTTTTGCTCATTAGATGGAAAAAAGGTACATTATATTCAGCAACATATTTGTGGTTCTGGCACACATTCAACCAGATTCAGCTGTTGCCACATCACTCTGCATTATGCAACCCACAGGGATGACAGAAACCACTGACAAGGTGGCTGCAAAAGACTGGACAGTTTTTTACTTTGATGGGTTAATACCAGCTAACTATCTCCAATGCATCTATCATTCCAGAAATATCTGTTTTTAAAGGGATCTAAAAGAGCATTAAAGACTGCACTTCAGATTGTCTGCAGGCAAAACTGCAAGTGAAATTTCGGACATTTTATGTAAAAACAATGGCTACCAAGATGCCATTGCTCCAAGATAACCTAGGTGATAATTTAAAGTGTGGGTAAAATACAGAGAAATAGATCTACAACTAACGTTATATTTGAATCAGCCTCTTTCTCTGTAGAATTAACATTTTTCTCAGGAGGTGCACATGTTTTATTACACACACAATAATTTATAATACTAGAAAGAAAGTAAAGCCAGATTCAACTGGAAAGACAAAAATCCATCCAAACCGCTTTCACTGAATTACTAAGCATTCCCTGTAAGAAAAGCTTCCATGGTCTTGTCAGGAGGGGAAGCAATTTATCACTGAATCCAACCCTTAGGTATCTGCACAGAACTTCAGTTTTCAGAAGTGAGCTCTACGACTTTCTTTTACAGGTTAAAAATACTTGTTAAAGTCGTCTAAACTGTTGCTAAGAGAAATGACACATTTGGCAGGGACATGTGAGTGATAGCTGGAGATTCTTGAAAATAAAATAGATTTGGCTTACAGGTTGTTTTTTTAACTTACTTCGGAATCTTTAGTAATAGTTACCAATAAAATTTAAATCATTATATAACACAAATTTAGTATACATTCACCAAAGGACGTCTATGTCTTCCTCAGAATCTTTCTACAAAGCCACATCAGCTGAGACAAAAATACAGACAAAAATTTAGATGTAAATTTTAAAACCTTTGCAGAAATGTTAAATAAACACGTCCCATGTCATACATGGATTTAAGTACAGCTTCCGTCTTGCAATAGGGAACACTGAGCCAGACCCAGCTCTTCACAGCTCTCTACACCAGTGTACCTTGAGTGTTAGTCATTCAGATTGCTCTTAACTTACACTGCAATAAGTGTGCTGGGATTTATATTTTATCAGGCTACGTTGGTGTAAGAACGTGACAAGGAACCAACTTCACAGGTTATGCATTTCTATGAAGTCCTTAAGGAAATGAGAAGTTTGATTTTTTTCTGCTCTGTTTGGAAGAGAAATGTGATATTACTCTGTGTACTGCTAAATGGTACTATAGAAGCATGGACTCAATGGCTTAATAAAAATTAAATTGTTACTTCAAAACTAAGCAGAGAAACAGTGAAGTTCTAAACCATTCCTAGACTAGAAGTACATAACTATTCCCACCAGCTTCCCCTGGGTTTTCTTGATGGTTTTGGAGCTCTCGGTTGTGATGATCATGTACAGTACTCTGAAGCTCAAGAGAAGTCCTGTAAATGGATTTCTAGCACTAACATCTCAGACCGTCCTTTGCATTCTTAAGTGTTATATATTTCTTAATACTATAAGGAAGAAAAAAAAAAAAGCCTTGATCTTGTTCTGTAAACATTGTTGTCAGTCCAAAACAGCTCGAAAATTTTTAATAGAAAGAGTGGAGTATTGCTTGGGATTTTCATGCATTCAGATGCCAAACTTCTTTAAGAACCTTTGCATTAGTTGTAGCCATGACCTCAGCTAACCCAAAGAAAGCCACAGGCATGTCTCTTTTCCCTATTGGCAGCTACCTTAATTGGCAGGTTCACAATGAGGACTTTTGTTTGCATCCTAAACATGCACAGCACGATTTAAATGTTTAATACTTTCATCCTCAAAGTGCAGCAATCAATATGTTGGGTTTTTAACAGGCCAAGTCATTACACTTTTAAATAGCATCATTCAAACCCTTAAGGAACTTGTTTTACAAGGACTCAAAAGGTTCCCTATTGAAAATTATATGGATTTAGCTCAGTTTAAAAATAGACATTTTGTTTGTTTTCCATTCAGTTGCTCTACTATTTGATGCTCTTTTCTTGCACATGTAGTCTCTGAGTATTTTACTACCCCCTGCTGTATGGAAAGAAAACTGTGCAATAGACGTGGACTGTGCTACTAACCTCTTGAGAGCTCCCCATCAGCTGGAACACCAAGGGGGTGGATTCAGAGTGGCTGGAGATACAGGGCTCTGTTTGGGTCATCACATGAAGTTCCTAGTGGCTGTGGTGTGGGTAACAGAGAACAAAGTTTTCTTGACAGCTCCAAGATTGTAGACTGCTACAGGAGAACCGCAGTTCCTGGGTTTGTGTAGTGCATATCCTCATGTTTCCCGAGCAACTAAAAGTGCTTTGCGAAGCAATGAGTCAGATGCTGGTTGTGCAGTAACCACACACAGGGATTTATGTTTTCAGGAACTATGTGTCCAAGAGCAGGATATTCTTATATAGGTCTCTGGCACTAAACCTGTTGGGCAGCCACTGAATTAGACTGAACACCTCTAAAGCTACGAGCAACATTTGGTGTACTACTGTGTACCAGCACAACCCACATAATATTCACTCACTTCAGCTGCTATATTACATGAAGAAACTCTCCACTTTCAACCCAGATGAACTGACTCTCTTGGTAAAGGGCATAGCATTAAATTGCCTTTCACACTTGCACAAAAAAATACGCATTCCACATGCAGTTTGTAGGTCAAATAAAGTGCACACTCAAATTTTGCTCACCTATCATGAGAAGCCAGAGAAGAACATTTCTCCTCCATTTTCTTCAAGAAGTAATTTTCCAGAAAATCTAATTTTTCTACCAGTTCCCTGTGCTGAAGAAAAGGAATTTGTGCTCATTGGCATTTCCTCTCCCACTACAGTTCACACTGGATTAACCTCATGTTCACAGAGAGTAAATTAGTTTCAAATTGAGAATTCCCAGCTGTCAAGGCTGGTTGGTGGCTGGTTCACCATTACCCTGCCCCACCTGCCTTGCTGAGTAGCAAGGAGGTCTGTTCCTGGACTCCCCAGCTATTTGCCCTAGCCATGCTGCCTGGTAGGCAGGCCTAGCTTTTTCAGCATTTCCAAATCCACTGAGACTCTCCCAGATCAGGTTTAGGGATTTTTAACACATACCTTACTGAAAACATCACATACTTGTATTCTTTTCTGATTTTGGATGCACAATATCATTATTAGAACTGACAAAATCGCCTCTGAAGGAGGAAATACATTTCCCACACTACTATTTGCCATTGACTGCAAGGGTGGTTTGCACAGCTTGGCTGGTAGCCTTGAGAATAATACATTAAGAATATTTTTCCCATATTAAACTGTAGCACCCGAAAAAATGTTTTTTTAAAGGCAATAGAGGTTGGACTGTGACCTACTGTCAGGTTGGAATAATGGTAATTCAATATATGTATTCCCCAACAGCAGGACAACTCCCAGATGGGAAGTCCCAGAGTTTCAATTGAATGGAATGGGGAAATGACCTGCCCCAAAACTTTTGCTGCACAAGTCTTTTCCTGGTCTGTGCCAAAGCTGATGCACATCCAGTGATGGACAAAAAGTCTGCCAGGTCTTCAGTGCTGTTTACAGTCAAACATTGCCTGCAGAGGAGACAGAGAGCAGTTTGGCATTGCCTGTTCATCCCTACCACCTTTGACAATAGGCTTAGGCAGAAACAGAAAGCAGCCCCTTACAATCACTTGTTCCTTTGGGTGGGCAGGGACTTTAGTCCATAAATCATTTCTGTTGCTTTGGCACAGTGCCTCTGTCCCTGAGTAAGCCACCACTGTACCACCCTCCCTTCAGGGCAAGCAGTTTGTAAAGGGTAGGCAGCAATACCTGCACATGACTTCCACCACTGCAGCAAAATGACCCCAGCAGGTAGAGACAGACATCAGCCCAAATTTCATTCCAGTCCCTAAAACAGAGTTGATAACCCTTGTACCTTGGGTCCTCTGACGACATTCAGCACTGAGTAATGCCAGTGGACGATAAAGGTGCAACAGGCAGGGGCTATTTAAAATATGCTGTGAAAGAGATAGATTAGCCAGACAGTTTCATACAGCCAACTCTTTGTAAATCTAGTCATGTCCAGCACAGCTGATTTCTCTAAATTCCTATTAACAATTCTTTTAAGAAATAATTCATGTAACTGCATTTTGCTGTGATGTCAAATACTTTATTTGACAATTTTTTTTTTTAATTTAATATTTTTCAGACTGTTCAGCTAGCTCAAATAATAAAAATGCCTTATTCTGTCTTCACTTCATTTAATTCACTTCCCATTTCAGGAAAAAAAAATCAAGACTAAACATCTACCAAATGTTATTCCCCTCCAACTGAATGTGACGGATTGTCTGACGATCACATAAAAATTAAACAAAAAGTGCATTGTTCCCTTCCAGATTTTTCAGCTGGTGTAAATCAACATAGCTTCACTGATGCCAAGTTGCAGAGATGTACATCAATTGAGAATCTTGCCCTTCATCTTCAGAGAGAGAGATTTTACCTACAGTTAATTCCTCTGACTTTCTAGGCTTGGAAAAACTTCAATCTACTTTCCTTTTATGCTCTGCATATCACCATAAATTATCCATTTTGGTTTAAGTTCATTACTTCTCCTAACCTGAGAAGAGGTCTTGTGGAGAAGGCACAGAACAGATGTGACTGGTCAGCCACTCTGTCCAAGGCTGTCTGGCTAAGATCCAGGTCTTGCAATTACTCAGTGTTTCAGTTCTGACTTGTAAAATACATCTTTAGCAAAGATAAATATCCACGGGCTTTGCTCACCCCTGGCTGTCCATTGATCAGGTCCCATGGAGTCATCAAATTTATAAAAAAAATTAGGATAAAAATGAAATAATTTTAATTTAATCTAAAATGCAGTCTTGAAAGTACTACTATTTTCCATTCAATTTGATCCTTCTAGCTCTCTTATTCCCTCACCCTGAGAAGCAGAGGAACCCAGCTACAGCAGGGACTGGGTATCATCTTCTGACCACTGGGAAGTTGCAAGCATGAGAGGAAAGGAGCCTTTAAAAGGTACAACTCTAGGATTCTCAGGCTTCCAAAGCCCCTTGCTCGGGGTGCCTCATGCTCAGGCAGAAAGGGAACTGCAGCCTAGACTCAGAAACACATCCGCATCACCTGTCCACTTCTCCAGTGGGGCTGGAGGGACCCAGCCCTTGAAAAATCTCTGAAATGCTGCTTCCAGACTTTTTGCCCCCACTGGCTGTAGCACCATTGGCTGGTTGTCTTCCCTCAGCCTTCCCTGCCTCCCTCCCCGTGATCCTTTTCTCTTTCCCATCTTCAACCGCAGTCCCTCCCAGACCAGATTAATGAGTTCTGTTTTCATTATATAAGCCCAGTGAGTAATCAAATCCATTTTAAAAAATAACAAAACTGGGGAACTGACAAGACATGTGTCTACCATCACCCTATATCCAAACACTGAGGTTTGAACTTGGCTCAAACATCTCTGAAAATGCCAAATGTGGATTTCCACAAACACGGGGAAATGGATCCACAGCTGATGTAAATAGAATAAAGGTGCATTGCTTAAAGTTGCCTAGCAAACACACAGAGTAAACCATAGAGAAAGAAGTTGCAGACTGAAGCCTGACAAACTCTTACACACATATTTAACATTAAGCAAGTAAGAGTTCCACCTTCAAATGGGACACTCACAAGCTTAAAGGTAAGTAGTTGCCTAAGAACTTGAAGAACAGAAGTCCCAGTCCTGTAGGCTTTTTTTGTACTGAAAACTAATCCAAATGTAGACCTTAGATATTTCTGTAATAATTCAAACCAGGCAACACCAGACAAACTTTTTTTGTTTTAATTGGTTTTGAGGGTAACATTAAAAAGACACATTAGCTCCCCTGTAATAGAATTCAACTGATTTGCTTGAGTCTACCAGTGCAAGTGAAAACAGAACAGAAGTCAAGGGATCATTCAGGATAAATTACAGGAAAAAAATGCAAAATACAGGATTTCTCACAGAGTTCTTAAATGGAGGACCAGATTCATATGGCAAGCACTCAGTCCTGCTCCAGGGTATCTGGCCACAGACAAAACAAATGCCAAGTCACCTCTTGCCCCAAGGATCTGACAAATTTGGAGAAAAAAGCACACTGGCAGCCCCCCTGGAAGCCTTCAGATGTTTTCATGCCATTGGGATGTAGCATCCAGTTATTAGACATTATTAGAAGCAGAGCAGTTGCATTCCCACCTTCAGGGTGCCCAGCATATGCTGGGATCTGGCAGCTGCATTGCTCATGGCAAGCGAGTTGGTGAGTTCACAGCTAGCCAGATCATGTCTTCATTGCAGCAGAAGACTGAAGTACAGACATGTCAGCATGAGAAAAGTCAATACAAAGGAAATGTGGAGACGGGATGGGATGGGATGGGATGGGATGGGATGGGATGGGATGGGATGGGATGGGATGGGATGGGATGGGATGGGATGGGATGGGATGGGATGGGGAGGTGAAAAATGAATGGAGAAACAAGAAAGGTAATTTATGGAGAATAAAAGATATTTAAAACCTTAGCTTTCCCTGATGTTTTTCCCTTTCCCTGAAGACTATAATTCTCTTTGTGTTTGGGGTATTACTCTTGGTTTTCTCTTTGAGCTCTTTGGGGTTTTTTGATATTGTTACATCTGATTTTGCTTCCAGTACACTCTTCTATATGGTAATAAAATGCTTCAGCATTGTCCATTCCCGAAAATGATTTTATGGAAGAAGGAGACAGCAAGAACCACAATTCCTATTGCACAATAAGGAAAACTCTCCCAATGGGTCTCTGTTCATGATAATATACTATGGGAAGAAAAAGACTACAAACAAGCAGTATAATAAATAGCATGTGCAAAATGTACAGTATAGTAAATACACTATGGGGACTACTAACAGAGTATCTTTCACTCCATAAGCATCATCAAGCATCTTCTGTGGTTTGGCACATCAAATATTTGCTATGTGCTTTACCATTTTAAAAGCATTGCAAATCCTTGGCTGGACACCAAGCAAATGCTGTACATTACATTGTCAATTGTTGCCTTGCATATTCAATGTCTGACCTCACCTCCCTCCACAGTTCAATGTGTAGAAACACCAATAAAATACATTATGTTTATTTCCAGTGACACATATTATTAAATGTGTCTGTCACGCTGACAAAGCAAAGGATTTCTCTTTAAGGGGAAGTCTCAAAGGAAATCTACCCCATTAGGAGACAAGGACATCAAAATTATATTTGAGAATCAATTTTGTTAAAGAACTGTTTTGCAAGTTGTGTAAGGTCTGTATCTAAAGAACAACACAGGAATTTCTGCACTGCTGTGGAAGGACAGACATACAAGTGATCCTTATGCATTCCTTAAATAAAACACTGAGGAAAACCACACTACAAAGTTATTAATAAGTAAGTCACTAATGTAGATACATAACCAGATAGACCCATCTGCACACTTAAGGTAAAGGAAAAGAGAGAAGAAATTGTAGGCAGGCAAGAAGGGGACATTTACTCTTACAAGAGGCTTGACTGGGCCAGAAGATCAAATTCCAGAGCAGCTCCCGGTACTAAAGATGGATTAGTCCATCCTCTCCTAGCAGGCTGGACAACCTTCAAGGGCTTTCTCACTCTTGCCTGCCTTGGGCACAGCAGAAAAATCGGCACAGTAACACAACATTATATCTTATCCACGAAGGAAAAGAGGAATACTTAAAGAAATTAAAGAAGTCTACTTTCAAAGAAATAAAAGAGTGGAAATACAGAAGCAAATTATTAGGATTCTACTGGTATATGGACTAGAAATTAGGCTACTAATTAGGTTGCAAATTGTGTTATCATGCAGAATCTGGCAGAGGGAAGATGGATTGCCAGTTTACTGAGTACAGCCTAGAATTACCCACCGTGAGTAGGCACCAAAGACTGGGATGTTGTCAAGTGACTCTAGCTCAGATCTGTAACGAGATTAGAAAAGGTCACCATCACTGCAGGGTGATCATGGTTCCATGATCCAATGTGTCCAATTTCTTATCAGCACCTCTGACATTTTATTATCAGCTCTAAAAGATACTTTCTTACGAGCTCTAAAAGACTTTCACTACTGGCCTGGCCTGGATTAAAACTGGAACATGCAGCAAGAAAATTCCTTACCAGTGTAAATTAATCCTAAACTTTTTAGTCTGTACTTCTTCTTATGTAAAATAATTTTCTGTGAATGAGAAGAATGAATTTGCAGAGATTCAAGGAGGTGGTACAAAGAGTATTCCTTCGGTTTTGAAATGAAGAAATACATTACAGATTTTATTCTGAAAAACAGTATCAGGTTATCAAAACATGTAAGGATCATACAGGAACTATTGGAACTATTATTATTGCTATTATATGTCAGTCATAATGTCACTAAAAACCTTGTGAGTTCTCGTGGATTTGAGTTTGTATGGAAGCCGTTTCTATTAAGTACTGCTTTTAAAACACTGTTGTTTAGCATATTACAGCTCCTCTTAGGTCATTGAGGTTTTTTTCTGAAATACATTAAAATGTAGTAATAACAGCCCCCACAGTTCAGCACAAAAGTTCAGGATTTTGTACTCTATTGTGACAGAGGACACATCTAAGCATTACATTAGCAAAGTGTTTACCAGACTATGCTGAAATTATATGAGTGAAGAATACATGCTCTAGGGCATCTAGCTGTCTCTATTTGTACTCCATGACAATCTTTCACCAGAAAGTGCATCCTTACCAAGTGCATTTCTGCAGCATAAAGTTATCTGTATCCTGTGTGACATAAATTTTTTCCTTAAGGTCAGCTGAAATGTAAATTCTGCCCTTCCCCTCAGATTCTATTTAGATCTGCAGATTGCACTGTATTTGTCAAAATATCTCCTCATAGAAATGTGGCCAACTCTTTTTACAGATTGATACTTATGCACCAGGGACTGATCCCAAATCTTGGTTTGAGTTATTTAACTCAAGGAAAGGAGCCACTCTATCACTGTTTTGTCAGAAGATTGATTACCAATGGCCACTTGCCAATGCTAAAGTGATCCAGTTTCAGAATGGATTTCAAGTCCAGACATTTCTTTCAGGAGATTGTTTTCTTCTATGCCAGCTTTCCGCTCCAAATGTCCAAAGTTCAGAGTTGTAAGAATAAGTTATAAATTCAGAATCAAATATTACCTGACTCTGCAATGTATGACTGAAGCTGAAAATAAAAAATAAAAATAAAAATTAAAAAAAAAAGTTTTTAAAAGCTCTAATATCTTTTGAGAAGAACCTGAAAGTCACCTCAAAGCAAGCAGCACTGAACCCTAAATAACACTCCATGTCTAATGAACACTGTCTGCTATTTCACATAAGTTTTATATAAATATTTCACATGTCTTAAGCATCTTAGAGTGATTTCCATATTCTTTGGAGAATGACTTCATATTTCAGTCACTCAATATGTCAATAACTATTCAGAATTACCGTCAGTGAGACAGTAGCCTCAACCATTTACTAGCTTTCTTATACTCCTTCTGTAGGCAATTTTCCAGAAAGGCTTTGGCTCCCCAAAAGTCTACAGTCTTAGTTAAAAAGCAGGAAATAAAACCAACAACATGAGACTGCAGAAGGTAAGACAAAGAAAACTTTGAAGATCACTAGATCTGAGATCCAAAAAGGCTTCTGATTGTATAACAGAGGCCACAGAGTTTCATCCAGGTACTTTTGCACTGGGCCATATAATTTCTGTTTGAACAAAATATATCTTCCATAAAGGCATTTGGTCTTATTTAGAAATGTCAAGAGAGAAAGAATTCACTTCTGGGTAGTTTGTTCCAGTGGTTTACGCCAACAGTATTTCCAGAGCCTAGAGAATGGAGAGAGATTTTTTGCACTTGTATAATTCCAGCTCTCATCTCCACAGACAGAAATTCATGAAAGTCAACAGACCTCAGTGATCACCGATTTAAGCCAAAAATTTTAAGTTTCATTGATTGTCTTTACTTTTAATATAATCAAACTTTTTTTCTCATGCCAAGAATCCCCAAGATGTTTACATGTTTGACAGGGAGTAGGAAGAGGTGGACCAATTTCTTACGCTGAACTGTTTCAATTGGAAAAGGACTGAGGATGCTTGGGTGTGCAGACAGCATTGAAAATAAGGATCTTCAAAAAATTACTCAAAAAGACATGATCATACATTGTTGGCAGAAAACCTCGTGATGGGGCAGGTACAGCTTGGAAAGAAAGTCAAGCATTTGCTAAAGAACTGAATGATGTAGATGGTGAGTTTAGCATAGACCAAGGAATACAGAGGGTGGTTGCTCTCAATGCAAGATCATCCTCTTCCTCTGCTTTGGAAATGCCTTCCCATCAACCCACTAACTCAGGTGAATTGATTTTGCATTGCCTTCAATAATTTCTTGCTGCCATTGCATTCATTACATGGTAAATATGGTCAGAGTCTCCTGAGATGTTTGCAATAAAGCTGTTGCAGTGAATAGCTCTTTGGGGTGGGTTAACCACCATTGCAGTCAGCAGTTACTGCAAGCACTCCTACCTCCAAAGTTGCCACAGACACTGCCAGTTTCTGCTTGTCTCTCACAGCTGACCTTCTAGCAGGCAAATGGAAATTGCACTGCTTTCCTGTGAAGAAGCACAGAGTAACAGCCCTTCACATCAGCCAAAAGCTCTAGTTCAGCTGAGAAGGGAAAGAGTTAAAGTTTGGATGGGACTTGCAGTTAAAGTTTGATGGGATATAAGAAAGGGAACACAGGCAAGCAAAGATTCATGAGCAAGAGTTGTTGGAATGAATAAAAAACCATGAGATGAATTAATAAAAAATTATGCAACAGGTCATGTCATCTTCATAGAAGTTTCGTGGATACTCCTGAAAAGCAACCTACTGTACCCTACAATGCTATGCTTTTAGATTTTATATATAACAGGGTAAAAGCCCTTTGGGGTCTTTCTGGAGCACAACACGATGCTGCTAGAAGGTGTACCATGTATGGGTTCATGAAGAAAATTAATAGGGAGACCAGTGTTGCAAACACAGGCTCCACCCTGTCTATCATGGAAGTAATATTATTAATTATTTCTTCTGGGGCCTCATATTCTGTTCTGCTGGGAATATGTTTGGGGAAAGCAACTCTTAACACCTGACCTGCCACTCTACTAAATATTTCTCACCAAAACTTCACAGAATCTCTTGCATAAGCTAAATTGCACTTCCCCATTCTTTCTAAGAGCAAACCTTGAAACTTTCATTTTAGGACTAACCTCTGTCTATGCTTTGGCATTAAGAGACACAAGAGAAAAAACCTGATGTTGAATGTAAATCAGTACTTGAAACTCCAGAAATTTCCTTGCCATTTAGCCTTTAGACACAAGATGGCAGCAAGAAATTCATTTCAGGCATATGCTCGCAGTAGCTCAGCGTTACCTGGCAGTAACTATTAAAGATATTGGCTTGTGGGCTCGGTTATTGTGAGTACTTGATGTACACAAACACTCGTGCCCTCACACTGCTCTCCTAACACCCATGGCCTTGAACTCTGCTGTTAGCTCTAGCCATAATGACCAAATATTTATTGTACTGCATGCACAAAAATACTTCTGTGGCAAACGCCGTTGTTAAGGTGTGTCAAGCACAGCCCTTCTAGTGGGCATAAATCCGTGGAAAACTCATTCATCGACTCTTAATTTATTAAGTAGCCCTTTGTTCCTATTCTTTCTTAGTGTGATGTTTTTTCTTTCTCATAATTTTAGCTTTTAGAATCTGGAGTCTTTAGTAGTCCTGAAAATTTACATCTTTTTTTTTTGCTTTTTTATATTTCTCCAACCAGTGATGTTTTAGAACTCATCTGATCCAAAGTGCCAGCTTTAGAGCTGTTCAAGAAATGTTTTGCATATTCCTAAATATTGTATGTCAGAAGGAATTTCTGCCCTTTAAATTCAAATGAAAAGTGAGGTTTGCTATTATACGGGAAAATTATCTAATTTGACCCCATTGAAAAATGAACAGTGGAAAAATTCAGATAAGTCTACAACTCAAAAGTTCCTTTGTATTAGTGAAGCATTCACAACTTTGGTTGATAAAAGAAACTGCTCCAAGGACTCCTATGACCAAAGCAGTGCTCTAAAATTAAAGGTTTTGAACAAAACTTGCCACCTACAACCTATAACAGATGCAGATACTCTGTGGATCAAAGGAACACATATAATACACACACGCCATAATAGCTCACGTGAATTAAATAATAAAGCAAATTAAAGAGGACACAGGGCATTCCCTCAGAGACAGCATCATTCTGGAGCAGAATTCCTCATGTTGCAAGCAAGCCAGAGCTACACTGACCTTTCTCCACCTAATGCTGAAGTAACGTGACTAAAACACACTAAGTAAAAATTTTTAAAAGCAGGAAACTCTAATAAAGGTACCCATCTATACATCTGGTTTTATCCATCCACCTCCTAAATTGATTAAACTTCTTGGTAGAGAAGCCACTGATTTTAATTACACAGCCCATCAATGATGTCTGTGTACTTTATTACACATTTTTATTGTGTTTCTTTAAATCATTTTCTTCAGACTGTTAGCAATTGATTTTTTCAAGAGTCTTGTTAAAACAGGACTGTCTGATTTGGCCTGATAATACATATTTAATCTTTTAATATCTCAGAATAAATATTCTGCTTCATAGTAGCCAGACATTGCACTTGACATTACAAGGACACACAGCTATTATATCATCTTGTTTGGGAAACATGTGATATACAAGTATACAGAAAATTTGGCCCTTTGTTTAAACGTTGTAAGTGTTTCTTTCCCCTCAGAAATACATATCTGTCTTCCAAAAAAAACATATCACAAGATTAATGAATATTCCCTTTGTTAAAAACTTTCATATTCTCTGGTCAAGAGGAACAATGTCCAGCTAGTAATTAATCTGCACTCTGGTTCAAGGACAGAATTATTTACTTACAAACTTGGAATGCCGGAGATTGAAAACACATTTTTATCAGGATACTAACAATACTGAGAGTTGAGGTGAGGTCTGAAGAACTCAGATGAAATTCTTAAAATATTTACCACAAAATATGTTTTATTATTTACTCTTTTTAGCACTGAAGTTTTTACTGAGAATCAGCATGTCTGTCTCTAACTAAATAAACCTAAAATGAGCCACAAAATTACATTAACTTTTTTGTTGGAAGTAGTCCTGATGTTCCCACAAATACTAAAAATATGTGCAGCATCTATTGTGTGCTTAGATGGAAATCAATTCTTCTTTCCTTCAGGAATATTATTTCTAGCATAACATATTAGAGATCCTGCACTTACTCTTTTCTATCCACAAAATTCTGAATAGGTTCTCATTTGACCTGCATCTGAATAGCTGAAGACTGAATTGTATTTTTAACTTTCCTGCATAGGAATTCCTATTTTAAGAACATTTGTTTTTATCTGCTATATACAGAGTTCCCTTCAGAAAACAAGCACTGCAGGAGCAAAAAATCTCTCCCATCATTCTAATTACAGCAAACAAACTCCCGAGGCCAAAACTTCACACCCCATTGTCTTCCTGGAAGATTTTGTCATGACCCTAAATCTTCACACCTTCTTCTGGTAAACTACAGGCAAAAGATGGAAGCAGGGATGCAATTTTTATTTGTCATCCTGGGAGACAAATCCTAGCACTTCCAGTAAATCGCTGCCCATTTTCAAGGTGAGTGAGATTTTTGATTAATCTCCTTAAGCTGTGGATCATGCAAGGAGAAGCACGGATCTGTTACAGGGATGCCTCACACGGAGCAGCTCTCAGACAGTTTTCCCTGATGCAGCACAAAGCAGCAGACTCAGGAGAAGAACCAGAGCCAAAGGCAAGAGTAGAAAGCTGTGGCTGATCTTTCCACGTTGTCACCCAGTTCTGCACTTGGTGCAAAGCCTTCCTCCACTGAAGCAGGCAGATCTGAATTGCAACAGAATGCAGCTGCAAATTACAAATTAATTTATAAGATCAGCCAAAATAATGTAAAATTAATCGTTTGTTTCCCTTCCGATGTATTTACATACAGATAGACCTTGAATATGCTCAAATATTGTTCATATGTGCTTTCCACAAATGCTCAGGCAATCGTATGGTACAAATACTATATATAAGTGAGTTTCTGAACTGATGTACAAGTGCTCATAGAAACCATATTTTAAAACTTCATGATGAACAATGGTGCCAGGCACTCAAAAATTTATCCAATTTTGTAGCAGAAGCCATCTTTAACATGCACCAGAAATTAAAGAGTGAACCTGAGTTTCAAATTTATCTGAATCAATGCTCTCAGGGAAATTATCAATAACTATTTTTTTAATTATAAAACTGGTTAAATCTGAATAATGAATAATTCAAAATATCTGCTTTGTTCTTAAAATGTAGTGAAGTAAAGAGAGAATCTACATTTATCAAATAAGCTATTCATTGCAAGATTAGTCATTCTTTTCTGCCAATACATATTACACAAACAGATTCAATTGCTAGAATTATGGCTAGAGAAGAAATCTTGTCTGATCGTAGCTTACAGTTGCAGCAAAATCAGTCAAACATAGGACTTCAACACAAAGGTTATCATTAGAATAATATCACATATTAAAGAAAATAAATGTAGCCTGAAGAAACCACTTAACCTAACAAATCCTAAAATAAAAACAAATGAGGTAGCTTAAAAAATAAGTTCTATGACACCAGTGAAATAGGCTGTTCTGGGAAGAAAAGGGTATTATAAATTTTTGAAGAAAAATATAGTTATTAGAGAGTATAAATATTATAGGCACAATATTTTTGAATACCAACACAAAATTTTGCAAGAAAGTAGGAGTCTTTAACTTGCATTGCAGTCTGAGACTCAGGTACTTTAGAAATTATGACACAAAGAAACTTTTAATATTAGCTCTTCAAATTCTTTTGTCCCATTCTAGTACATTTAGTGAATCAGGTTCATCAGTACGGATAACCTGCAACAGAGCCTACATAAAACTATTTTGCTGGAAAACAAATTTCCATTCAACTCAAAAACTAGTAAATATGGAAACAAGAATATATATGGAAACAAGAAACAAGAATAATTTTTTAAACGATGTGTCATTAGAGATCTATGATTTTAAAATGAAGTGAGCCCTTATCCTTTATTATTTGTGCAATATTTTTTATAATTCATAAATGTGATTAATTTCATTTTGTCTGGACATATATTCAAGAGACATAAGGACTGTTCAGAATCAAATACAAACTAAGTGGCACACACAAAAGTAAAACACAGAGACCAAACAGGTATAAATTTTAGAAAATACAAGTATTTTCTACCAGGAGGTTGAAAATAAGATAATAATTTAACAAATTATTGAATAGTTTACGAAGATTTCAATTTTTCCTTCAATTGCCAAGTCTTAAGAATCCTAAAAAATAGGAAATTTTATTTCAAATGAAATAACTAAATCTTGAGTTTTCACAACTGAAAAACAAGCTTTACAAAGCTAAGAAAATATTTTTTAAAAAATTAGAAACCAGAATGCAATTTTAACCAAATAATAATTTATTGTTGGAACAAACAAATTGATACTAAGATTAATCTGATTCATGATTTTTAATGTCTGCTGCAACATGTCACTTTTAACTAACTGACTTACTTTTGTTTCATATCATATACTATCATAGAATCAAAGAATGGTTTGAGTTAGAAGGGAACTTAAAGATCACATAGTTCCAAAATCTTCCACTTGACCAGGTTGCTCAAAGCCCCATCCAGCCTGGGCTTCAACACTGCCAGGGATGGGGCAGCCACAGCTTCTCTGGGTAACCTGTGCCAGGGCCTCAGCAGCTTCACAGCAGAGAATTTCTTCCTCATACCTAATCTAAAGGTCTCCTATCTACTCTCTTTAACATGTTTGATGTCATTCCCTGATGTCTTATTGCTCCATGCCTTTGTAAAAAGTCCCTCTCCTGCTCTCTTATAGCTCCTTTAGGTACTGGAAGGTACAGAAAGTTCTCCCTGGAGCCTTCTCTTCTCCAGGCTGAACATGCCCAACTCTCTCAGCCTGACTTCACAAGAGAGGTGAAACCCTTTCCTCCAACTGCACCACCCAGCTTCATTCTCACACCTGCTGAGGGTGTCCCCAGCCCCACTGTCCATGTCACCAACAAAGATGTCAGACAGCACTGGTGCCATTTTGACCCCTGAGGAAGGCTAGCATCATTAATAAAAGGCAGCATTTCTTAAAAGCCATTCTAGAAATTGGTTTTGTTCTCACTGTAGTGCAGAAATTTTTCTCATTAAATCTTATTTGAAGAAAACATAATATTGAAATTTTAAAAATCACCCAACAGAGACCATTATCTAATATCCAAGTGTATTTGCACTGAGTAAGTTATGTCACCACTGTGGAAGTATTTTTTAATGCCTCAGAAATGCTTCATTAAAATTAGGACCTGAATAAATACTATGCCTTATGTTATCTGTGTATTGCTGCATTTATATTAACAGTCATATCCCATTATTCAAACTCTTACACAGTAAAGCCTTGCTCTACAAAATCACCACAAAACTTAGTAGATGTATCTATCTACATAACTAGAAAATACTCCAGTGCTATTGAAGTCAATGGTTCTTTATACAGAAGTTTTAGTGGAGCCAGGGAAAATAATATTTATGAAAATTATTGGTAGATATGATCCTTTATATTGAACATATTTTAATATTGTACTTTACTTGTGCAACTTTACTAAAATCTGAAATTCTATTGATGCTAAGAGAGACATACAATATGGCTCCATTCTATCCAAGGTGACTAAATTAAATAAATAAGTATATAGACAAATAAAAAGGACAATTAAAAAAACTGAAACATTTTAAGCCCATCAATATTCAAGGAAAATCCAGAGGCTATTTTGATAAATATGAAAATCTAGACATTTCAATCTATAGTGGCCATTTTGAAAATAAGTAGTTCAAATGCTAGGCTTGAAGAAAAAGAAGCAAAACCAGCAAAAAGCATCAGATGAAAGAAATGCAATTTAAAAAAATTATTGTAAACCAGACAAAATTTTATGGTCCTAAGTGAAAGAGCACAGGAAAAAGAATGTGATAGGCAATCATCTACTTTTAGAAGCAAGACACTTCATGTTGTACAAAGTGATCCCTTGGCTTGTCAAGAACAAACACCAACCGGGAGTCTTATTCACCAGAAAAGGAATTGTGTTATAGCTGAACTCAGTTAACCACCAGCTGAAGAATTTGATCCAGGAAGCTTAAGATGCTTAGAAACCAAATGAGTGAAATGCAAAGAACATTTTTTAAATATTTTAGAATAATTATATTCCAGAAAAAAATTAGGAAGGATAAATTTAGGGAAATAAATATGAAAAAAATGTATAAATTCTCTCAAAAACAATTTCTCCACTAAGAGAACTAAGGGAACATTATCTAGATATTTAATTTAATTTAAGTATACAACTACATGGAAAAAAGTGATGGCCAATGTCTCATTTTCAAGCTAGACTATGCTTGAGAAGGCCTCAGAACAGTTGAAGTCATTAATAACTTGGTGGAACAGGAAATGGTCCTAAAACTTGGGTAAAGACAGAAGTAGAAGAGACTGAAACAATTTGAAAGAGAAGATCCGAAGTAAGCATGATAAATTTGTGGGGAGAGGGGAATAAAATCACTTGGATTAAATTTTATGAAGTTCAAAGTTCTGCAATAAAAGAAAAACTCAAATATACAGTATCAAAAAGGAAAGGTTGGAAAAGAAACCACTGGGTAAGTTGGATCACAGACTGAATATGAGTCAACTGTAGATGAACATTTCAAAACAGAATAATATAATTCTGTGTTTATTAAAAATAAAGCTCTACATAAAACATGGAAGGAAATTATCCACTCTACTAATGGCTGGTAAAGCCTCTGCTACATTTATTTTGGTCTCTCAATTTTAAGAAAGATGTGGTAAACTGGAAAGAGTCCGGAGGAGAACAAAGAATAAGGGGAAAATTATAAAATGTGACCTATCAGGAAAAAACAGGAGACTGAAGACAGAATTATAAACATCAGCCAATGTTGACTTTAAAGTCCTCACATATCCTGTTTCCATCAAAGGATGGCAAGCAGTAATTAGCTTCATGTGTGAGAGAAGACTTAGATTAGATGTTAGGAAAAGTCTTTATAGCAAGGAGACAGGCCTTCCTAGTGTGGGTAGAAGAAGGCTGGTAGGGAAAGTAACCACAGCACTACTTTGTTCCAAAGAAAAATTTTCAGCTGAAAATGGAATAAGTAAAATGACTGCAATGAGAATAGCAGGAGGGAGATGCTGGCTCTCCAGCAAACAGCCTCTTTTACTCAGTCTCGGCCTGCCACATCAAATACTCATGACCAACTCCTTTCCTGGTAAAAACTGGTACAGCTGCAATGGCTTGAAGTTTTTCTTGGTCTGTATTACCAGGTAGCATCAGACCCTGTCCTTTGTCTACGAAAGGAAAAGTGGGAAATGCTTTTATCAAAAGGCTATGGACGACTTCAGGCAGTAGCCTTGCACCAGTGGTCGATTCCATGACATCTCAACAGAGAGAGTTTCACACAAAGCTGTGCTTGTATTTCAGGGAGGTAGCACACTAACTTTTCAATTATCTTTTCCTCTCTGATACACCTATGGTTAGCATCTAGCATCTTCCTCCTGCCCTTCCATTACACAGACCATCCAAATTTATGGTCACTCCCTAACAAGCAAATACACTGGACAAGAATATAACAGCAGCAGCAAAAGAAACTCCAAAATTCACCAAATGAGGTATAAAGATATTAAATTTAAATCCTGCAGTTGCAGGAGAAATATTTATTTGCCTCCATATTGGTATTCTGGCCAAGCATATTTGTTTGGATTTGTAAATAGTCTGGTTCAAATAAGCTGTTTTTCTGAGTAGTTGATTTTAAAGTTTCCTCTTGTGAGGAAATTTTCTTGCTGTTTTGCAGATAAAAATTGAATATCTTTTGAAAAGACTGTCTACATCCATGGGGGCAGAATAATATTTTGACAGAGGAAATGCCAATGTTTCTCTGCTTCATTCCTGGCCAAAGTCACTCACCAAGGTATGGGAGGTGCAAAGCAAAGGTCAGGCCTTTGGGTGCACTTCGGCTAAGTTTCTTCCTGGCTTAAGAAGGTTATTTTGGAACTATTGGCTCCAATGAATGCAGATAGTATCTGTGATTCTTTTTTTTTTAATGTAATCCACTTGTTTATTGCCCTTACCAACATGGAAGACCTTATTTTCATAGAGATAATAACTGACAATCTGACTTATGCTCTTCTCTTTTTAATCTGCTCTGGGCTGTAGTCACTGCTGGAGTGTGTTGTAAGGAGCTCACTGCAGTGCAGAATGCTGTTCGGGTGACAGCAGCTGACTGCTTCACTTCAGGATCTCCTTGGAAGTAAAGGCATTATCCAATCTATGCACAGAAAGTAGTATCATCATAAGGTGACTGATCCTCCAAACAAGAAGTATTGATAAGTTTAATTTTCACCTTGCTGCACTGTGCTTACCCTGCAGAGTTATAATATTGGTCAGCTGCTTCTCCACCTCAAAGCTGGGGTGCCCCAATGTGGCACCTGGTTCCTCCTCCTGCCACAGTGCAGGATCCGAGGGTCCAGACTGCTGGATTATAACATCCTTGCTCAAGAACTCCGCTGCCTGGTGTGCAATCCCACCCCGACCCAACCAAAACCTCCCTCTGCCCACATCGCACCCAGCACCTTAGAGGGGAGCAGAGGGGTTTTGTCAGATGCCTCACCAGATACTCAGATGCCTTGCCAGAGTTCAGCCTGCAGCTGTTGGCCGTCACAGCTCCTTCTCTTACCTATTCCCAGCACAGTACAGCTACATCCCACCCCTTTTTTGGAGCAGCTTCTCCAGTTCCAGTCAAGGCAGAAGCTTTGTGTAACACGCAGTCAAACTTTAGGCACTGAATTGCAACACAGGCACGACAGCAACAGACAGAACAGACTGACAACTTCTTCAAGAGCAGGAACTGACTATAAAAAAGCACTGAAGAACTGCATCAGCAAAAGGTTCAGAGATAAAATAAACACTGTAAACATAATACAGCCTTTCATAGTAGGAGAAAGACCGACGGAGGAGGAACAGTACAGCCTTTGCTGTTTTGACTGGCATCACTGCTTGTCTCGCTCTGACAGGTTGCCAGGTTAAGGTTTTGTTTTGAATCAGTCGTTTCCCCTTGAACAGTGGCAACTGTTACCATTGTTACCCTGTTACACTGAATATAAAACAAAATTTCCACCAGCAGCTTTCCTACCATATGTTTATTCTAGGAGGCAGCAGGCAGCTAGGATTTGGTAGCAATCACAGTGAGGAAACATTTGCAGGACCTGTCTCAACAATATGATTGCCTCAATCACAGTAATATCATACAGAAGGAGATTCTGAATTCACAAATGCTGTCCATGAAACCTAACCTAAGAAATCTAATAATGTGACGAGTTTTTTCTCTTTAATTGAAAGGATACTATTTCAAGAATCATCCCTCTAAAGTGCAAAGCATACACTTCAAGAATTAGTCCTGAAACTGTGTCAATCATGTTTTAACTGTAAAATTATTTAACAGATTTTTTTTAAACACTTGCACTCTTTCTCCACAATAAATCTAGACACATCCTGGTAAAAGCAGCTTCCCATAGAAAAGTGATATGAGGGGTGTAAAATAGGATTACATAATGGTTTCATATTAGCACATTTCATATTACTAGTAATTTCATATTAGCACGTTACTTTTAGGAGGATGTCTTTGAATATCTCCAAAAGCTATTTCCTAGTCACTTATGGAAAATATTATTATAAAATGACTCCTGTTTACTTATGATGTAGGTATTTTCTTTCAAATCATTTAGATATGAGGAAATAGATCTATTAAAATCAATATAATCTCTTTATAAGAACACCTTCACAGTAAAATCAGATTATCATTACAGTGCTTAGTAGTTCATTAAAGCAGTTCAGTAAATAATGAGTGCTCCCTCTTTGCCTGAATTCCTAGACTGGATGACAAATTACCAGTCATCTCTCACTCCTAAACAAATCTTCTTAAATATTTGGTAAAATAGATAGAAGTTCCTAGAAGTGGTTGAGAATAAACTACCCATATGGTCTCCTGGACTTAAAAAAAGCTGAAGTCTGATGTAATGTTACAGGCATTGGATGATAGTTTATTAATAACAGCTTGTATTTTTGAAAGAACCTAGAAGAGTTAGATTTTCAAATCCAAGTGCCCTTTAAAGGGAAATTGTTGCAAAATCCCATAGGTTCTTTTTGAAATCCAAGACATCATTAAAAATTAGGAGAGGACAAAGATACATTGTTTTGACCTTAAAAGGAATCTACTGTCAACAATTTCAGCTACCTGATATTGAATGAAAGGTATTTTTTATGAATGAGAATGAGTGGTCTTCAGCAATCCTAGAATTTAGCTAACATTCACATTACCCTTCTTGTAGGTAAAATAAACTTCCTATACCAAAGTAGTGTAGTTTATTTATTACTCTGCAAGTAGCTAGATAGCCACCTTCAACTTAACTGCATTTTGTTTTCTGAACATTTACAGAAGGACTTTATATATGTGAGATTTATGTCATGCTGAGACAATTTTTACAAGATTTAGAGATAAGAATGTGAAAAAAGGAGATCTTTTAGAAGGTAAGACAAACAAAACAAGGATGGGGGTGTTGACCTTTTAACAAAATATAGATGCAGATACCATTGCAAAAATATATACACAAGGTGAAAAAACCAAAAGTCTAATCAGCCAAAATTCATTGTTATGGCAATGGATTTGCCTCAGTAGGGTTTGCCTTTCCTTGTTTTAACAAGTAATTGGTCATTTCTCAGTGCCAAATGATTTCTCTGAGCATTGAAGTTATTGCCTTCAGTGTTTCAGCTGGAGAGAACAAGCTATTAAGAAAAATTACTATGAAAGCAGATTAAAAAATAAATTAAAACACTGTATCAGAAGGGGGCCAGTTCTCCACTTTTGCAAGTGGTAAATACAAGACAGGAACTCTTTTTTCCCAGTTTACCTCCTCTCCCCTCTACCTATTTATTTCCAAGCTCACAGAGTACATCAAGAAAAGCACCACCGAAAAAAATAGGACTAGGCAAGAGAGGAACATGCAGTAGATGTTAAGATATGCACAGAAAAACATGCAAGTTAAAAATACAAACTAAATTCAAGGGGTTTGAGTTGCTGTCTTTTATTTACTTGTGCTGAAGACTAACAAGCTTTTCATTACATCACATTATGATCACATTATGTGTAATTAAAGTGTGTTACATTTACAGATTTTGAAAAACTGTTGTGGTGAAGCAAGTTGCTGGAAAATATGTATAAAGATGTTTGGATTTAAGCGTTTTTATCCTTTCACTTAATAATGCTCAGTTAAATAAAATCTGACAGCTTTCTTATTAAAACTATGCAGTGATGTAGAACATCCTCACTCAAGGACATCTCAAATGTAAAATAAACAGAATGTAAAGAGGGCACGCTTGTCTCTCTCCACAAAACATTCCCATCTTTTGGCTGAAACAAAGAAGCTGCATAAAGTTAGTTGCATGTCCCAGTAATCAAGAGAAGGAATTGGAAAATAACCCTGCCAATTGAAACTGCAGGAGGTTTTTTGGCCAATGTAGTGTCAACACAGTGTCCCTTTGGCCAACCAAGAGGTTATTGAAACAACAGGGAAAAAAAAATACATAGAGTTCTCAAAAATGTCCATGAATAGAGAGGGTCAAATTTTCCAAAGACAGAAGCCTTTTTCAAGCAGACAAAAGAATCAGCATGGATTATACACCTGTATTTGCCAAAGTGCCACATGAAAATGTCTGAGCATAAGTAGATGGGAACAAAGACAGAAAACAGACTAGTGGAAAATGTTCAGTCCCCACTTTTTTTTTCTTCTTTTTTTTTTCTTTTTTTTTTTCCCGCAGAAAGCAGTACAAGAGGAATTTTTTCTTCTCCAGTGTAATGGAAGTCAAAACTTTCAAATATATAAGAAGTCAAAATCTGTCCAAATTTCATCCACAATAGAAACTCTCAGATTTCATCTGCTCTGGCAATTTGCATATAAAGAAATATAATCTCTGTGTTTAGTGACAACAGTTGCACTTTCAAATGTAAGCACAAGTTCTTGTATGAACAAACCAATCATTAAAGATGGAGGATAAAAAGTGATCATAAAGTACCAAAATTTTCTGTTGCAGAATTCTAAAAGTTGATGACCCAGTGCTTACGTTGGGAGAGATGTAGCATCTGCTGGAGCCAGTAACACTTCTCACAACAAATTAATTGGAGGGCTGACAACCAAATAGTTGTGATTGTAGAATTCTCTGGAGATTTGACTAGATTTAGGAGATGAAACTAAACATGACTGTGCTTCTTTTCAAATGTATTCTTAGATTGGTGGATCCTCTATATGCTCCCAAGCCCCATAAATGAAACAGAAAATTGTTGACTAAGCCAGAAGATATCTGGCAGACTTAACGGAATGCACTGATGGTGTTCAGTGACATCTGCTCCACAAAGAAGCATTACCTGGCTCTGTTCAGAACAAGCCAGCTGTCCAGTCAGCTGGAATGAGCAGTCAGAGGCATCTGAAGAAATCAGAAATACGACAAATACATACTGTCTTCAGATTAATCAAGAAATGGCCTTTCCTGGCAGAAAGCTAGGCATCCAAAGAAAAAAAGGATTTCCAATTGAAGATCATGTGTCTCTCTAGAAGTGTTTCCATAGGGAAATTTCTTTGGATCGGGATGATGGAAAGGAGAAGATTTGTCAGTGTATACACTACATCCACAAGCAGCTTTCTGAGAAGTGGCAGCCAAAATGGCTTTGTGGCTTACATGAGATTTACATTGAATAACTCTGCTGCCAAATCAAGTTTCTTGACTTTGTCCACTCTCTACAGGGGCTGTTTCTTGAACTGGAGGGAATAAATTGTTTACATCCTTTTATGGCAAATGACTATATTTCTACAAATATTCTAACCTCTTGCCACAGGGAAAAAAAGAACCCAATCATGTTATGATTCAAGTCTGACATATACCCTAAATAAAATAATATAATAAAATAAATATACAAGGTACTATTTGGAGAAAATGCCCACAAGGAATAGCCTCTACCAGAGTTCCTGAGGGACTGATTTTGTAAGATTCAAACTAGCATCACCATTCAGAAGAGCTTTAAGCTAAGAGATCCAAGGAAAAAAACTTTCCTACACAGGCAAAAGAAAAACAATTGAAAGGGTTCAGTAAAAACTAAAAAAAAATATCAGCAGAAGCAGCAAAGAGAAAAGTATAAGCAGAGAATATAGGAGTAGTCATGGAGACAGTTCAGTTACTGAAAGGATTATAGTGGATTGAGTTGAAATGGGTGAGGCAACAGAGAGAAAACTTTGCTATTTGGAAACTAATGAAAGGTGGCAAGGTTACAAACCAGAGGAAGTGAAACCAATAGGGGAGGACCTGAAATTAGACAGTACAGCCTTAACAAGGCTTGGTGGACTAACATTCATTACTGGAAAGTGGATATTGAAATATATGATAATTTTCTGAAAGCTAGAAATAAAATCAGGAGCAGAATAATATCACAGTTTAAATAAATATTTCTGCAAATAAAAATCTGTAGTAACATGGATAAAACCATAGCTTTTAAGGTGAAAATCAATTTGAATGAAGTGCTTTAAAATTAATTAGGGTCAGAAGTTTCCCATTGCCTCACATGGATCAAATCTGAACCTGGATGAGAACCTCATTAACATTTTGTTGGAAGGAAAATGGCTATCAGAAATTATATCATTGTGTGGACGCATAAATTTATGAGACATATTGGAAAAAACATTCTACCAAATATGGTAGGAGCAACTTATTCCTGAAAGTGATAGCCAACATATTTTTTCACTAAATCTACTGTGACTAATAAGTACGGAAAAAGTACAGAAAAAATGTTCTGGTCAGCTGGAAATGACAGATCCGGCAGAAGACCTGGGCATAGAATCTAATCACAAGATTACAGTGAGTCACCAGCGATGATAAAGCACAATGTGATACTAGCCCACAGGAAAAGAATTTCAAATAGAAACTGAGATGCATTAATATCATTAGAAAACATAACAGTAAACTGAAAACAGTGTTCTGTGTTACATTTTGTGCAAAGATGAACTCAGACCAAAACAGGTGGAAGGAAGGTCAAATCATCCTTGTAGGGAGCTGAAAGTCTGCTTTGGGAGGACAGGCAAAAATGGGAGCACAGATGAAATGTGGCCGCTCTCTATGAATTGTGTTAGCATGAGGTAAGAACTGGAGGACTAACCACAGGGTTATGTTGGGAGGGAAATAAAGTGGCCTAAAGTGAATTAATTTAGGAAAGAAAAAAAAGAACAAGTTTCCTTACAATCAGCTGCACAAAGCTTGAAAGAGCTTCCTGAAAGAAATGCAGGAGTAAAAAGTAATTCACGGGCTAATGATGAAATATAATGAGGTTAAGGATGGCATTATATGATACAGTTCATCCCCAGTCTAGAAGACTACAAATAATGGTCCAGTAAAACCCTTTCCCTGTTCAATGTCCACATAAAATTGTTAAGCATATCTAAGATGCAGATATTCATCAATAGATACCAAGCTACTCACAATAGTTAATAATACACAATAATTAATACCTGTGTAGTATAGCACGTAGAATCAGAGAATCACGGAATGGTTTAAGTTGGAAGAGACCTTAGAGATCCTATTCCAACCCTCCTATATACTTAGTACTTAGTCCTCTACATAGTGTACAAAGCTGTAGTGATTTCTATAAATGTAAGACATTGTTTAATATGTTGGATTTCTTTTTGCACTGTATATAATGAGATTCATAAGACCTACACTACAGAAAATGTGGAAATGTGAGCCAAATCTATGTAGCACCAATTAGTATCAAATACCACTGTCTTTTCACAATGGAAATTACATCCATTCTTTCTTTCTTTCTTTCTTTCTTTCTTTCTTTCTTTCTTTCTTTCTTTCTTTCTTTCTTTCTTTCTTTCTTTCTTTCTTTCTTTCTTTCTTTCTTTCTTTCTTTCTTTCTTTCTTTCTTTCTTTCTTTCTTTCTTTCTTTCTCTCTTTCTTTCTCTCTTTCTTTCTCTCTTTCTCTCTTTCTTTCTCTCTTTCTTTCTCTCTTTCTTTCTTTCTTTCTTTCTTTCTTTCTTTCTTTCTTTCTTTCTTTCTTTCTCTCTTTTTCCCACCTTCTGTTTTAAACATGGACATTAAATAAAACAAAAGGATCACATTTAGAAAGCAGAGATGAAAATGGGTGTTAACTTATAGGTGTTAACTTAGACACATATAATTTAGGAAATGTTTAATAGTTAATAATCCACTACATAATGTGCTTCTTTCTCCTCCGTCTCAAAGCCAAATCCAATATCACACACAATGCTGTGAGTGGGTAAAGTTTTTTTCAGATATTATTGTCATAAATGTTGCAAAGTTTAAAAACACTAAAGACGTTTTTGTGTTATCTATGAAGGATACAAGTACCTGAGGTACAAGTACCTGAGGAACAAACTGCTCCTAGCTGTCACCAAGTCAGAGGACTTTAAAAAGGAATGAATCATTTATGACCACTAATAATTTCTGTAGCTATGCAAGCTAGAACAGTGAATTCAGCATCAAAATGGCATTTTCAGGAAATATCAGTAAGTACGGGGTCAGAAAATAATTTCTTTTTAATTTCAGCTGTTCATTTTGACAGATATGGGGATATTTCAGCTTTCCTTTACTATAAGGGTAGCAGCTGTTGCTGTATGAAGACAAGAGATGAGATATGGACTGAGGCACCAGTGCAATGTAGTTTTCCTCCCTTTCACACAGAATATGAGTCTTTCTTTATACTCTACATAGGAGGACCAAATTTAGCAAAGAAAGCTGTGTGAAACTGACATAACTATAAGAAATTTCAGGGTTGAGCTCATAGAGAAAAAGGGAAGATTTTCTCTAAAATTCAAGAAGCTGTGTGAACTTTTCATCAGTAATACACAAAATCATACAAGCTACTGAAATTTCACGACTAGTGTCAGAACCTCAGTGCTTGAACCTATGCCCTTCTGACCTCACTTAAAGTAGTCATCTTGATGTAAACTTCCTGTCTAATCTACACAAAAATAGCTTGATCATTCCAGGTAATGAGCAGTTACAGAGCTTGTATGGCTCATTCAGAAAGAATTCATATGGAACTTGCAGATTACATGTGTATTTCTGCATCTATACCTGGTAGGTACACTTGACATACACAGTTGGATAGGAATGAAGGAGGGAGGAAAAAAAGAGTCAGAAATTAATCACACTTTCCACTTCCAGGTATCTACACTTTTAAGGACCACACATGAGATTTTAAATATCTGCAAACCACATCTCTCAAACCACATACAGAACAACAACTATACAACTTAACTTCAAATTACACTTTGAAGTATGTAAAAATCTCAAAGTCTACTAGAGGGCACATATAACTTCCTCTGAAAAATCAAGCTTTGGGCATTCAGGCTGCTTTTCAATGTACTCATCACAGAAAAGTATAAGAAGTTTTGAAGATAAATAGGAAATATACTCAACAGCATTCTTGACGATTTCACCAGAACATGAATACAGCAGACCTCCATTGCCAAGGACAGTTTTGGTCTACCTGCCTGTTGGGCTCATTGGGGAACATTTTCCACTACTTTCTTTTGGCAGGACATGTAAGAAAATGTGGAGAATTACATAAAATCAGAGCCACCAAAATCAAAACACATAACCTATTTGAATAGAAACTAAGATTGTTTTTATTATTACAGCAAGTCTTCTGTGATATGTCCTAATATTTTAAGACATGTGCTTGTATTGCAACAAGCAATTCAACTAATTTTCAAACTTGAATCATGGGTAGATTGCTCGCAGTATAGCTGTCCATCTGGAAATTTCAGATTTTGTTTATCTATTTTCACAGGAATTTTTACACCTCAAATACTTGGGATTGCAAAAAATGACAATTCATCTTGACTACACACTGTCTAGGTAAACACTTGTCAAATGAGGAATGCTGAAATCAAAACAGGCTTTTGTATTTGTCACTCTATCAGTTGCAGATTTCCTGGCTAGTGGTCCAAATTTTAGTTACTTCTTCAATACTGTTTGAGAAGAAAAGCAGCACTCAGATAATTGTCAATTCTCTAGCATGAAGAGTTGACTGGCATTATATGAGTCTAGCAATAATAATATTGCTACCCTGTCCAAAAATACACAGAACAACTGTTGAGGCCTCTTCACTGGTAGCCATCACACTGGGGCTGAGAGCAGACCAGCCTCACTGTGAAATGATTGAAGCAAAGCCTTTGAAAAGTCATGTACTTTGGATACTAGAAAATTTAGTAGAACTGAACTAGTCCTAGCTGGAGCTTTGAGCTACTCAGCAAACTTTTAGGCATCAATGGACACTGAGGACAAGACATAAAAAAGAACCAAAGAGGAATTTAAAAGCAACCAACAGCCAGAGCAGTAGGAGAAGGCTTGGATCCCAACTTGCCCGAGCTTGGAAAGGCTTCACACACTGCTTTTCAGCTTGAATCCATCTGCAGTTTTCAGTGTGTTTGTCAATTTAAATTAGACCTTTAAAAAAAATTATATTACCACTAACTTTTTAAGTGTTATCTTAACAGCTGGGTAAATCATTTGCACTGAAATTCTGACTCCTTCCAATGGGCCATGCCTTCCAGGCTACACAAGTTTATGAACCCCAGAGCATTCAAATGAACTCTGCCACGTAGTTGTCCATAAACACAAGCTCCAAAATCTCCCTCCACAATCAACATCTCTTACTCAATACATACTCTGAATTCATCTTCTTCATCTGCTGTCTCTAATCCTCTCAAACACTTCATGCTTTCCAAAATCAACTAAAAGGAGACCTGAAATGTAGAGGAGATGAAGAATTAGATAATGCAGAGTTAGTCTGATTCCCTTCCAAGCACAGAAAACAAAGCCTAAAGGTTCACTTACCCTGTGGAAATTAGAGATTTTCAAGATTAAGACAAGCTTAACCTGCAACCTGCACCAACCATAGATAAGGAAGGGCCTTCACATGTATTTATCCATATTTATTTTTCAGGTGCACAAACTGCATGCACCCCAATTCTCTGAAAACTTTGTGAAACATATCACACCATGGCAAGCAGCCATCAGAAAATGACCAGGACAGCTAAAGGAATCATTTATAAACCAACATTAAAAAAAAAAATCCACTTAGTAGATTATTTGCTATAAAATGTAGCTAGGATAATAGCAGAAAGCTACATAAAAGCCTTAAAAATATTTGTTTGTTTTTAATGGTTTGACTTTTCAAAATAATTGTTTTCTTTTAAAATGTACTTTAAAATAAGGAGAATTAAAAATCCCACAAGTATATGAATTAAGTATTTTGGTGCAGAAAATGTTTAATGTAAGCAGAAACAATGTTTTATTTGTATTACATTTGGATTTTTCATTACAGTGAGATAAACAAAATTTTCACTATGAGTCAATCTGAAATATTATCTTAGTTTTATTAATTCAGAAAGTAAAGTGAAAAATTATTTATTCATTAAGACCTAATGGTGAAGCTTTCACTGGAAAGAGGCTGGAACTTTCTACCAAGTACAAATAAAGTCTTATTTATTTAAGTTCAGTTCAGTAAGTGACTAAGTCCAAGTATAGATATATAGAAGAAAAGAATTGAGGGTAACTTCTCACTTTCCATGTTTTAAGAAGAGTACTTTTCCCCAAATGTGGCATTCACATATATATTTCTAGTTCACTTATACCACATATCATATTACATGTGGATATCAGTTTTCCAGTGTGTCCTATAACCAATGCATCACATCCCCTGCCTGAACCCAACCTGCTCCTAGTTGGATGAGGTCACAAAATAATGAAAGTGTTAATAAAGTTATGAGTTTGATGTTAAGTTTTACTACTGAAAGACCAGCCAGAAATTAAGCTGTGCATTTTACCCCACACAAATGTCTGTCAAACAAGCTGAAAGTAGACATTGGAACAGATACTTTAAACTTCAAGCACACCATGCAACCTGGCTTAGTGGAAAATGCTTATGAGCTATTATGTAAGAGACCTGATATATAAAATTTACAGATCATAAAACATGAAGAAGACGTTGGTTTTCTACCTCAAGATATTAAACAGCTGTGTTTATTCTGAGATTTTTTTACAGATAGGAAATCATAATGCCTTTTTTTCTAAGAGGAGTAAGAATTCTTTTAAATTCATTTTCTGAAGCCATCAGTTTCTGTCTTAGCCACTGCCTTAGCACTATACATGCATTCATCAAAATGACTCAGCTGTAACTATTTTCACTGGAGTCAAGCACAGGTTTCATAGTTTCCATTCTAGTGCTATTCTTTGTCATCTTTCTTATTCTTAACTCTGAAATTCAGGCCTTATGTTTAAATAAGCTGTCTTGGAACGACTGCTGAAAGAATTTATCTGGGACAATACTTGGCAAACTCAGATTTCTGGGTTTAAGCCACTGAATCACTTCTAAGGACTTTGGCACCCAGGTACTGCAGCGTTCAAAATGCCACCTGCAACACAGGAGTCCAGCATGTCTGAGTTTTTTTCACAGGCCAAAATCACCTTAGTGCAGATAGAGAGCTGCCCATACAGCATGTTCTGGTTGTCCCAGACAGCTCATGAGAGTCCAGCCAGCCATGGATGTCCTAACAAATCCTCTGAGGATCTCCCATATGCAGATATTATCAGCAAGTCACATAGCTCCTTTTGTGACTAATGCTCCCAATGACACGATGGCTAAGGGATGTCATTCCTCATGCACTGCAAGAGCCAAGCATAAATTAAACAGTTTTAATCTTCTTTTTTTATTTTATATGGCCACCCACCAACACCAATTTTTAGCCTTTTTTTAGTCTTCAAGATTCTGTATTTTTTTTTGTTTGTTTGTTCACTGGAGTCTGGCAGCAGGCAAAATTTACTAAAAAATAACAGAACAACCTTTTTCCTGTCTAATGATTGGCACTGACATGAACTTTTAAGTTCTGGAAAGTTTGAAGGTCTTCATAAAGCTGATGAGCTTCTCAGCATTCTACAGGCATTTTTGTAAAATTACCTAGGCAAGGGTGATCGTAGCCAAAACCAAGATTTATTAAAAACAGAGAAAAGAGAATTCAAAGAAGCAGTTTCCTGAATAGCAGTGAACTTAACACTTCAGTGAAACTGGATTTCTATGATGGCACATGGTCTTGCTGGGGTCAGACACATAACTTCATGTAGTTTGCAAAATAAGGGTACCTGATACAGACATCACACTGTTAATACGTTTCATCCTCACCTGAATATACATTTGAGTACACATATTCCTAGTAAAATATCACAGTTCCAACTGTTTTGATGTTCAGTCTAAATACTTTATGATAGATACACAAATTAAAACACAGTATCAGTTTTCAGAGGAGTGTATTCCTCAGGATCACTTCACATTGCAATATCCACATAATGCAGATAGTTATATTATTTTGTCTTCTGTCTTTAAACTTAATAAATAACTAATGGTAACAAATAAATAGTGACTTTTACCTGGCTGCAGACATCACTGGAGCAACTGTTGTAAAAGTTGAGGAAAAGTGACAAGCTTTCAAGTGTTTCTTTCCAGTTCTGTCATTTCACCTAGTAAAAGGCATCACCTCTCTATACAAAATTTTTTTTTGCCCTACCTTGCTTTACCTAAATATCTCATAAATATTGAAAGTTCAAAATATCTGATGTTCATCTGCTCATTAGCTTTTCCCACTGTTAGTCACATCTACAGAGAAAACAGAAGAGCAAAGATTAAACTGTCACTAGCCTTGCTAACCACGCCAGACTGTATGCAGTGGGAATGCTCAGAGATCCTGGCTTGCCAGCACAAGAAGATTTTCAAGGCCACATTTCATAGGGTCACTGCTGTGCTAAGCCAAAGCTGTGTCACTTCTCTGATATGTCCTGAACTGAATGACATCTGCCCACAGCAGGAAAGGGAAGGTCAACGTCCACTACTGGCAGATGTGCACAAGGATGGCTGGATTTTAAAGACATACCATGTTCGGTCTTCAAGCTGTTTCTGACCTCAACTTTTCATAAACTGTGGGAAAGAGAAAGGAAACCTATACAATAGGACACATTTTCTGGCAAATAAAAAAAACTTTGTATTCCTTAAGATATTTTTCTCAAGTTTCCTCATGTAATCATTGCCTCCATGTGTTTAAATATATCTATTCATTGAATTTATTGGTTGTATATGTTTTCATCAAAATGACTTAGGCATAACTGTTTTCACTGGAGTTAGACACAGGCTTCATAGTTTCCAATCTAGTTCTATTTTTTGTCATCTTTCTTATTCCTAACCCTGAAATTAAGGCCTTATGTTTTAATAAATGAAGAAGATACAAGATACACTACTTCCACAATCCAATAAAATTTCTCTTTTTTTAGGCATATTCACACTGGGCTGAGTCTTTGTTTACAAATGGTTAAGGTTTCTAGTTATTGAAAGATATCAAGTATATACTGAACTCCACTTTAGCCATTACAGAAATCAGCTTCAGTGTTTTGTTATGAAGCTGTAAAACACAGCACCAAGGAGAACCACAGATTCCAAAACTCTGTCAGAGAACCCCTTGGGCACTTCAAGAGAGATTAAATCTACAGATTGTTCAGGACAAAATAACTTGGCTTGCTTTTTGGCAGCAGAAAAAAAAATACCACCATTTCTAAGACCTCAGTTTCAGTTTGCTCCTGATTTCCCAAACATCTCAAATTCTCACTGCTGGAATTCCTCATGGCCGAATTCCTTCCAGTTTTTGTTGAAGAGCCTTCTTTACAGAAATATCACAAAATTATCTCGTGGCAAAAATGGGTATTTTCTAAACCCTCATCTTAACTATCTAATCCCTGCATTTAAGCCTTCATCTTCATTTCAATCATAACTGAAGGCTCCAAGCCTGATTTAGGGAAGTCAGGAGGTACAATCCCTTGGTTTAAAATAAGAAATAGACAGAACAGCAACAATACTGTACTCCCACATTCTGAAAAGCAGTTTCAGACTCTGTAAATGTATCCCCACAGTCTACAGAGACAAGGATAGGAAAAAAAACACCACCTGAGAGCCCCTTCCATGTGTCTAGGAAGGGCGAGGCAGACCAGCAAAGGCTCTTTCACTCACAAGGGAGAAAGATTCATGATCAGGGTTGTTGCTTCATGCTGACCTGCTGAAACAGCCCATAAAGCACACTACCCAGCAGGTATAGCATCCAAGCCTGGTTTTAAACAGAGCTGCCCCATAAAACTGAATATCTGTAATTCCCTGTGGCACCAACACTGCATAATCTCAAGCATGTAACATGACTGCACTGCAATTTCAAAGCAATGTCAATTCAGACATCAATCAAATTACATGACCTCAGTTTATGCCACTCCCTCCCATCCACATTAACTTTCCTTTTTTTCATATTATTAGCTTTCAGTTGGCAAAGTTTCCTGATCTGACACCTTTTGCACTAACATGAACGCCCCAGGAACCACAGCAGAGGACTATGAGAAGGGCAGCTGATCCCTTTAAGTAATATTACAGATTATTTAGGCAGCTACAGCCTCTATTCCTCACTGACTGGTGTCCATGGCAATTAGCCATGATGGTATTTGCAATGTTGCAGGGGAAGAAACAATAATCTGTCTTTGTATTTATGTCAAATTGTGAGCCTAATGTATTGGCACTGACTGGTGCTGCAGCAGCAAAAACTCAGAGACTGTAAATCTTATTTTCACTTTGAAATTTCATTACATAAGAACTGTACTTCCAGGTATTTTTGTACTCTTTTGCTCATCAGAAATGTGGAAGGAAAAAAAAAGCAATGCTGAAAAAACCAGGGACTTTTCTATATGGAAAGTATTGCCTTTCCTTCAGAAAAGCCAACTATTCAACCTTTTTGAAATTTGGTAAGAGAAAACCAAATAATTTTGGCCAAAGCCACACAGAAATAGTTTGGGGGTTTCCCACAAAAAGCCCTGCAAGTTTCTAAGAAATGTAGATACTATCTGGAAGTACATTTTAAAAAGCCTTTTTTCCTTTCAAATAAAGAATCAGACACAAAGGTCATTTGGGGTAATCTCCTCCTTATTTCATCAATTATGATACTGAATGTAATTTCGTCAGGAGGAAGCCTCTCATCAACTACTTTTTTTTTTTTAATTAGACAACTTTCATGGCTTGCATGGGAAAACAACATGAGCCATTTTTATTTGTGTCTGTTGTTGTTTGCTGTAGTAGGAACCTCTAAAAAACAAAACAACTCACTGATAAGTATTATTACACATAAATCTAACTTTTGGTTATAAATTCTGACAATGCTTAACTGTTCAGTTCAATCTCAGATGAAGCTAAAACCAGGCAGTGCTACTGAAGAGAAAGATTGTGACAAATTTCAAGTGTCAAAATATCTTACACTGACCAGGAGATTTATGAGCCTGAATGCATCTGACCTCAGTTTGAAGAACTTTGGAAAATTTTACTGTTGATTTGTTCAGTAGTATTTGAGGAAACCAGAATAAAACGCATAATAAACTATGATCTATGCATGAGAACATATCTAAACAGCTGAATATTTAAATAAATTTTTTTCTATAGTCCAAGAAAAACAGCAGCAAAAGAAAAAAAAAAAAAAAAAAAAAAGCGTGAGGGGGTACCAGAAAATTTTTCACTTAATTTTTTCCATATCCTTAACAGGTTTAAAAGTCATACAGAGGTATAAAATTTATATTAAGAGAAATATGGAGAAGAACAAAGAGAAATATGGAGGAAAAAAATAAAACCAGAGAGAAAAAAACCCAGACTTCACACACACTCTGAAATAAATTTCCATGAAGAGAAAAAAAAGTGAACTAAAATTTTGGGAACAGAGAACTTAGAATTTATTATTGCACTTCCCAATACCACAGATATAGGCAAAATCAGAGCATGTAAATGAGTTCATTTAAGTCTCATATTTCTGACACTTTTCCAATGAACATTTCAGAGTCATTTTGAAAAACACACCCAAGAGAGATTTTCTTCTCGTGTTTGCCTGAATGGAACTCTTGCCTCTGCATAAGAAACCTGCACTGTTTTCAGATCCATTCCAACACTTTTCCTAGTGTTTCACTTTGAACTGAAGAAAATGAGAATTCTCAAGATGCACCCTTTTAGAAAACTGAGTCACATCAGGTCACAATGATTTGGCTTCAATGACTACATAAAACATTGCAGTTGGCACAGATGCATCATAAACAGCTTGGTAGTGATGTTGAACGAAATGTGCATGCTTGGAAGCCTGCTGAAAGATGAACATGGAGATGTAGATTTTCACTTCTCAATTCTGTTCTTCAGGCTGGCAAAGCACCTGCATGTTACAGGCAAATGCCAAACTCTGTTTGGAGGCAAGAGTTTACTCCCTCTCTCATTTATGCCCACTTGCATGGCATTCTCATGTAGGCTTCCTTCTCTGTTTATTCTCAGCTTAGTGGTGTGACAGCCTCTGGTGTTCCACTCAAATCCCATTTTCAAAGTGCCTTCTCAAGAACACTGTAAGATTCATGTGTCTGTCTTCACCAGAATGCATTTTTAAGGATTAGTTGGCAAATCTGGGGCTCAGAAATTTCTGCCAGTACCAGGAATATATCCCAATTCCTCTATGCAATAATGAGAAACTTCCAGCTTCCACCTTGTCACAGCTGGGCATGAAGAGAATAGAATTGATAGTATTGATGTGGCTCTGTGGAAGAAATTAATGCAAAAAAGCAAGAGGGATGAGGCACTATTTTTCCCCAGATTTACCCTGTGATAAATTCGCTGGCTTGAATGGAGTTACTTTGGAGTAGAATTAATATAATACAGTGATAAATCAGGCCTATTGATTCACTGACAGTGCCCCTGTAGGACCTTCTCAAGTCGCCAGCCTACTGAACATTGCTCACAGCATTGTCTTCCCAAGCACTGTGCCATGCCATTTCCACAGACAAATTGTTTCCTGACACAGAAGAGACAGATCGCCATGCTTCCTGCTTAGCTAATGCATTATAACCACATTGTTTTGCACTGGTTGCCCTCTAATTTGTGTGCTAAAGGATTTCCGAGTCAAACACACCCCTCAGCTGTGGCAAATCCATGTGGAGTTTTGACTCCTAAAGCATCCAAAGATCACAGAAGTTACAGATGCAAAATGTACTTCTCTAACTACTTTTATGATTTGATTATTTGAAAAGCCAGGAGAGAAAAGATGGATCAGGATACTGGAGCCAAGAATGCTTTCTAAGCAGGCAGTGATAGCCAAAGTCCTGGCCTTGAAGTCCAAGGTAGAAAAGGATGCCCTGAGGAAATATTTATACATCTCTTGGCCCTTTTTAGACTCCTCAAAAATTTTCTGGTTTTTGTTTTCTGACAGATATTAAACCCAAGAGGCAGCTTTAGACAGTGAAAAATTATGTCTGGTCATAATTGCATGGTAATTAGCAGCTCTCAGCAGCAGCAAGCCAAATAATAAACATTTCTTCCAAGTATATCTAGTCATTGTTTTGATGACACCTTTCCAACTCAAGGCTTCTCATTTCTGGCCAATGTCAAAAATGCCACAGGGGTGGGGCAATGTAAAATGAAAATCAGACTCCTCTTTGGAAATCAGATAGGAGGAAAAATACCTTAAGAAAAGAAAGTCCAAAAACCAGGACTGTTCGAGCCTTCTTTCAACAATTCCAAGAGACCTTTGATGGTGGAAATATTCTGGTTTTCTCCTGAAGATCCAAAATGCCAGTAGATTATGTGCTGTTCTAAGCAAAGCTACAATGACAAAAATCATAATTTATGTTCATGCCTACCCTGAAAAGTTACGTCAATGTTTAGAGGTAAGAAGGAAGGCAACATGAGAAGGAAGATCAAATACAGATCACTATCTCTACAAACTGCTCCACCACTGTAAGCAGAAGACAAAATTTTGGGGATGTTCTCCTTGCCTCAGTCCCCCTCTAATTAATAGATAGAGACAATTATGTACAGAGTCCATTTTCCATTTTACACATCTGCTCTAGGATAAGCAGTGCTGGCACCTGCAGTCCCTTGACTACATTGGCTTCATATCCACAGATTATAACAGACTGCTCAAGGACTACCATAATAGCACATGTTTGCATTTCAGATGCCTTTACATTTAATTAGATAAAGTCCACCTTCTTTCTCTAATCACAGAGGCAAACTGCCCTTGTAGGACTAAATGAAGAAGGCTCTTTCAGAAAAGAATGACTACCATCAAGGAAAAATATATTTGTCCACAATCTTCAGGAAACAATCAGGGATGTTGCACACACAGAACTACTGGTCAAAAATTTGCAAGTTCCTCTGTCCCAAAAGGCAGAAAAATGGATGCAAGTCTAATACTAAAGGGGTAGTTCCAACATGTCTATGGCTGTTACCTCCCAGACATCTGTCCCACCTTTTCTAACAGCAGTATATCTTGGGTATGCCCACAGTCCAGGCCAGCTGCATCCCAAGCTGCACCCAAAGCAGTGTGGCCAGGACCAAGGGGGTGATCCTGCTCCTCCACTCTGTTCTCGTGAGACCCCACCTGGAGTTCTGCATCCAGCTACGGGATCTCCACCACAAGAAAGACGTGGAGCCAGTCCAGAGGAGGGCCACAAAAATTATTTGTATTAGAGCACCTCTCCTGTGAAGACAGGCTGAAAGAGTTGAGTTGTTCAACCTGTAGAAGGGAAGTCTCTGGAAAGACCTCATTGCTGTCTTCCAGTACTTAAAGGGGGCTTATAAAAAGAAAGAGGGAGAATGACATTTTAAATGGCCTTATAGTGACAAGGGGAACAAGGGATTTAGATGAAAAGAGGAGAGATTTAGATTGAGTGTTAGAAAAAAGACCTTTACTCTGAGGGTGGTGAGACACAGAACAGGTTTCCCACAGAAGTTGTGGATGCCCTACAAGTGTTCAATCCCCTGTTGGATGCAGCCCTGAGCCTTTGTACGGTCCTATGATCTGCCTTCCCTCTCTACTCTTTCTGTGGAAAGACATTTTGCCTAATTGTGAATTGGCTGACAAAAAACCAGAGCTCAACCCAGATGTCCCTCACTCCTCAGGGCTAGGAAACTCCATCAAGAGGATGGGGAATAGAATATACTTCAGAAATGGGGGGAGGTACCTATTGTGTGGCATTTTCAGACTCCAAAGCCACTCTCCTAGAGCCCTCACACACTGAACAGGGTGCTTTGAAGGTTCCACCCGTCTTCTTGTATACACTTCCATTCGTTTGTAAAACAAAGCAACCAAAGACAGAAGGCCAGCAGAAAAGAAAATAAAAAAAAAAAAAGCACAGATTAACTAGGTATCCCATGTATTTACTTTAGACTTCAGTGCTAGTGATGGTCTCTATGTGAATAAAATAAACTAGCACATTGACAAATTATCCAAGTTTGAAGGAATAACAAGAGTTGAAATTATTGCAATTACACAATGTTCACAGAAATGCCAAACTGAAATTCTCTGAACTGTAAATGAGACCTGAGGGTCAGGTTCTGGCCCAGGAAACACATGAGAAATCGCAACCAAATAAGTGAAGTAGCACTAACAGTAATCCAGTGCAGGACTGTGTGGGCTGCCTCTTCCCTGGGGAAATTTTCCCACCATTTAGGCTCTGAGTCTTTGACTTCAGCATTAAAAGTACTGTCGTCTTGTAAGCCCAGTCATTAAGCCTTTCTTGCTCCTCTACTACTCGCTTTCTTGAAAGAGAAGCTGACCCTCAGCTATGAGAACACAGCATCCTGGGCAGCCTGACCTGCACCTATTGAACTCCATGACTTCTCCACAGAGACAGGTGCCTAAAACATCAAGGGATGCTCTGCTTTAAATAACCACAGTCCTTCTAGATCACTGCAAAGGGATACCCCTCACACATCATTCTGCAGCTCTAGGTCCACAGTTTAAACTCAGTTCTACTTTAACAGCAGATAGAGTAAGGAGGAGGAGAAGTAAAGTAGGATCTCCCTAAATCTAAGTAATACTACATTTGCCCAACCTAAATGCACAACAGATCCCTTTAAACATAATTGCCCATGGTTGCCACAACTTTTAATGCCATAGGGAGGCTTTCTCGGCTAGCCTTCAGTCCAGGATAATCAACAGACACTTCACATATTCCTCTGCCTGCCCAGCCTGCTTGCTACACTTTGACCGCTGGGCTGTTTTGACTTTACACACCTTCTGCACATCACCAGCATAACGGAGACAGAGCTGTTTCATCTACTTCCCATTCCCATCTGATACGAACCTGGTGCAAATTATAACTACTTTCATATGTTGTAAGTTGGCAGAGAACTTACCTTGTGATCTTCCAAAAAGGCTTCTATTACTGAGCTTCAAATTAGGTGCTAAATTCTGATTCTTTAACTCTTTTCATATAGCTTACCTTCATTAGTTATATCAATGCTTATGATATCCCAGATTTGCAGGGGGCTGTACCTACTTATGCATGACCCTGGAAGCCTTTTTAATGGGATGTTGTGGAGTATATTTTGGCAGGACACTGAAAAGAAGTTTATTTTACTTGCAAGATCACATAATCAGCTCAGCAGTGCTGAAATGTGGCAATGAAATCCTCTCATCACGTAGAGATGATGATCAGCAATACTACCAATAGATAGGAAAAACTAACCCAGTCATCCTAGTCAGTGGATCTTACTTGTATTTAGGGCTGACACATACATAGCAATTTGCCTCTGTTTTACAGCAGCTGCAAACTATTAACTATGACAATGAAGTTGATTTTTAAACCAACAAATATGACGGCTATTATGAAAGTTTTACCACTGTCACATGGTGTGCAGTCTTTAAATTCATCCCTTGCTGTGTGGCTGAACTTTTATTGATTTTTTTTTTAAATTAAAAGAAGGTCATGCGAGGACAGAAAACCTCTTTGTCAATCAGATTGTGCAGTGCATAAAACTCTTCCAGAGCTCTCATAAATGCCAAGACCAGCACACTGCACTTAAAGCACAGTGTAGCAGAGATACCACAACTGCATTTGACAGATAAAAAGATACTCCCCCTCATTCCCCTATTGCTTCTTTCCGCCTCCAAAATGCCATCATCTCTGCTGGGTTCCCAGAAAACATAGCACTGAAGGATCTATTTGCCAACTGAGTGAGTTTTCAACATAAGAAACCTTCAAAATTATACCCATAGTCCAAAGCACACACCTTTGCTCTAATGCACTGATAGAAACAAATCAAATGAAAACCAGTTTCCAATCCAAGACTTACACAGAGAAGAAAAAGAAGGATTTTAGCTTCTTTTGACAGTATGTGGTGCATTTAGGGAATGCTTACAGTCAGATATCATACAAAATTTCTCTCATCGTGTACAAATAAATTGTGGTGAAACAAATTTGTAAAAATCAAGATGTAACCTTTAGATAATTGTCTGTTTTCCCCCATATATGCCCAGTGAAACAGGACAAAAATTTTTGATTTCTAGAAGCACTTATAACTATTCAGCTGAAGAAGTGATTCCTCCTGGTTTCTATTTCCATTCATCTTCTTTCTCACCTCATCATATGAGCTACCCTTCTCCTTCAAAAGAACTGTGCAGAAACCCACAGGCAGAGCAGGGGGTGAGCCTCACTATTTTACATAACAAAATCATATGCATCATAACACACACACACACACACAACTTCCCAAATGTCTGAGGTTAGTTATCCTTCATGTCCTGACAAGTTACACCCACCTTTCCCAGAGGAACTAACTCGCTCCATAACAAATCCCAGATTTTTGTTAAAACAGCAAATAAATTAGGACCACCTACCACCCAATCCTGCAAGCACTTACTGGTAGACATCCCTGCCTGCCTACTGCCACGCACAGCCTCAGAGTTTCAGCTGGCTGTCCGTGACACAAAGTGCCGTATCTCCGGCAAATGTTTCCAGAGTTATGCTCCATTGCTAGGTCAAAATCAGCTCAATTCTCTGAGCCCTGTTTACAGTCAGCCTCCAGCACTAGTTTATGTTGGAATAATTCATAAGAATGAAACACAAGTCTGGATTTCAGAATAAGGCCCCCAGTCAACATGTGAGAGCATTTATGACTCTGTGAGACCTACGTTAAAAAAACTTAAAAACAGACAGCATTTCCCTATGAGTGTCCAGTTTTCCCATGTTACAGTTTGCTCTCTCAAGAAGACTGGTAGGCTGAGATATTGGTCACTATGTGAAAATGACAACATTCAATTAAAACAATAGCAATTTTCAAGAGATGCTTTTTTTTCAATAGATGTATGACATTCCTAGACATTCTATTAATTAGCAGGCCCCAGGCAACACATTTGGAAAAACAGAACAATCTGGCCTTTGATTTTTATCCAGGCCTTACCCAAGATCACACAGAGGTAGCCAGACTGCTGATAGATCCCCCACACAGAGCACACACCCCCAGCAAACAGCTGTGCTAAGAACTGCGTGTAAATCACTTTGAAGAATTCTCAATCTGCAGAGAAAGAAAGAATGATTTATTCATTAATAAAAAACTGCTGGTGTCAGACTGGGCAATCAGAATTTGCTAAGTGGACTCTTCTAACAAGTCCCAAATTTGTTTCTGTGTCCTTTTTTCCATTTACCTGTTTTAACTTCACTTTAAAAGCCATTCTGAATGAAACACAAATCCTGAATATCTTCTATATTTCAGGACCAGGAATTCAAACAAGTCCATTACTTTTAAAGTATGGAGGTTATTAATATCCTGATGAGCATCTGAAATTAGCAGCATCTCATGTTCTACACCTACATGATGGTTATCTTGGAAACTGGCATCCTTGTTGCACCTTTTCTGGGCGACTATAGTTATAATCCATCAGTATGCTGGATGAAAAACACCATCTCAACAGATGTTGTAAGATGCCAGCTGAAACACTCTAGCTTTTGATACTCCCACCTGCATTAATAATTTGTGGTTGCATTGGATAAAGATCTGTGAGTTCCTTCACTTTTAGGAATTTATTAAGGTAATCAAAACTTTGGAATCTTTCTTACTGGTTGTATTATTCATTTCATCTGTAGACAATAATGGTCCTCTTACATTAAGGATAATTTGGGCCTTAGATGGGCTTTCCACATTTTTCAGTGATGTAGCTGTAATTAAAACAAAATCCAAAGGGAAAAAGGGGAGGAGTATTTGATCTTGAAAGAAGCCAGACTGTCTGGAGGATATGTATTTTGAAGGTTTTATTGGTAGCCCTCAGAGAAAGGCAGCTATAACCTAAGCTTGAAGGCTAGCAAGGGCTATGTGGGTTTGTGTGGGAGGGGGTTAAGTCTAATTTGTGAATGGTGAGTTATTAGCCCTGACATTTGAGAATAGACACTGCATTGTGTTGATGATGAGAGCAACCCTAGTTTTCTTGTTAATGGCAGTGATTCATTCTTTCCCACTCAACTATTGTTCCCATTTACCTGGCAGAGAATTACTTGTTATGTGTTTCCAATTGCTGATTTCTGGAGAGACTGTTCAGATGAGCAAAAGCACAGGAGAAAAAATGCACAAAGCAGGCAGAGTTTTGGGAACAGCACTAGTGGAGCTCTCAAAGGCTGTGTGGCCTTTCCCCCCTCCTCTACTCCCCTTTGCACCTGAGAAAACCCTAGCTCTTTTCTGCCTAACTCAAGAGTTTTCAGACTCCCTTCTTTTCAGTTCAGGATTATTCCCTTAGATTCATGCTTTCAAAATTTTTTAAAATATCTGGAAATTTGTAAAATGTTTGGAAGCTTTAAATTACTTCAAACCTATGTGTAGTCATACATTTAGTAGCACAGAGCAACCAGCCTTGGATTTTCCACTACAGCCTTACCCAGCTGCACAAAAGCAGTTATGCCAACAACTGGCCTCCTATACCACATGAAACCACCCAGAAATCCCACAAGGGGTCTCAGCCAATTATCCTCACAGAAGCCCATATATTAAGTTTTTTTTAAATTGTCTGAAAGTCATGGAATATCAGGACAACGACCAGGAATAAGTAAATCAAGGCTGAAGCCTCCAGAGAGAGCTGTCTCTCCAACAGTGTTTTGTAACACGCCTGGCTACTGCACTCAGATTCTCTGTTTGTCACTTGGCGAACTGCAAACCCAACACTTCTGAGGCTGCCTCCCCTCCTCCCCAGCAGACCGTGACACTGGTAGATGGGCCTGATCCCTTCCTAAAGTGGAAGAGCTGCATTGACGTCAGTGGTGAGACTTCTCTTTCTCGCAACTACCAATCTGGCCCTCCCACTTTTACAAATGACCCCGAGGGGACGATATGAAACACAAAGCTTGGAAAAGTACAGAACTATGACTTGGGAACAGCCCATGGCACAGATTAGGGAACAGTAGCCATGAAGAGTTTGAATCCAGATGTGAAATTCCCCAAAGCCAGGACTATTCAATCCCTGTCTCATATGCGAGGCAAACAAGCAAAATTAACTATTGGGTCAACCTTACCCATAAGACACGGCTCACTGTGAGCAACTCCACAAGATCTTTGGGAACTGTTTACTTTCAGGACATGCAAACAGCTCCATTGCTTGGAAAAGGCTGAAGCATATTCCACCCTTGGTGCAGCCAGCCAGGACCACTGCAGCAGGCAGGGCAGGCCAGCTGACTGATACACTGGGATTTGCTCTGTGCAAATACTTCTTGTGCCCAGGGAGCACAGAAACCACAGTTGCAGCCCTGCCAGTGGGGTGGAAGGTGTCACGTCCAGAGGCAGCAGTGGGCACTCAGCTGACCTCAAGCAAACAGAACCTAAGTGGAATGTGGTATCCTCAATTCCATCTTGGGTTTCAAGTGACTAAGTTAAGAGATGCATGAAATTCATATTGAGTCCCCAAGCTACTACATGCATTGAGCTACAGCTCTCTCTAAGCTGCCTCAGCCAGCATAAAGGTAGCTGGGCTTTGGCCATGCAGAATTCCCACAGATTTCAATGGGAATTTCAGTGTTCCAGTCTGGACTCCAAGAATGTGGTGCTGGACCCAGAGCTCTGACGGCTGGAGCCGTATTCAATATCAGTGTCTGGCAACACCCATTTGTAAAACAGTGACTCATTCACAGGCACAACTTTAGAGGGACAGACAGGATGACTTTAATCATTTCCATTTCGTTAACAAATCTCAGTAAAACCAGATGAGCATTCTGGATGATAATAGTTGGTATTAATCTAATGATTGCAGTGATCCACTGCCACAGTTAGGAATAGTTTTATATCCTACAGAATGCATTGTTTTCATTTGCTTCCAGAACATAGCAACTAATGGACTCCTGAGGCTAAGGACAAAATAATTTTTAAACATTCATGAATTTATTTGGAACAGTTTTTTTTTCTGAAAATCAGAGGTATGGAAATAAATTACAGAAAGTAATTTGAAAGAGAACATCTTTAAAAGTACCAAAGTGACTCAGGAGCCTGAGACATCAGATAAATCTGCTGTCATTAGCACTTTCCATTCATTGTAAACAAGGGAGCAAGTGTTTTGTCTAATGGACTGTATAGGGAGGGGTATTTAATTCAGGCAGCTATTAAAGCAAGGTGCTCATTTGTGCACAGTCCTTTCCATGGACCAGCTGGGTTTAAATATACAGTTTTAAGTCTTTAACACTACCATACATCAATCCTCAGACCTGACAGAAAGCATCTGAAAGCAAATTGCTAAAGCTGGAATTTGGCACTGGATTTTTACTCAAGATTTCTTTTTAAATAATGTGCTGCCTTTAGGGCACCATTTTTCCAGACCACATCTGGCTGACCCTTCTAACATATTAAGGATGCAATTCCATGGTAGATTTGCAAAAAGATGCAATTCCATCTGAAAATGCTCCAAGATGCCCTGATAGAAGCTACCTCTGATCCTAAAGTCTTGTAACTGCAACCCTCTAATTCTGATCCCAAACTAATATACTCTTCCCAGCAGAACTTACCAGTTCAGGCTCAGACACATACTAATGATGGCTACTCAGATTCCCATTCCCAGGCAGCTTTTATCCAGCCAGCTTGGAGCATGGACAGAGTGATTTCATATCTGCCTGCCAAACCCTGAGTAGACATACCTTCAGTGACTCAAGCAGTTAAGAGTAGAAATTCATGATTAATCTTGAGCAATATTCACAGCTCAGTAAAGGCTAACTTGGCTTGATAATTTGGAAAGCCTGCCAGAGCATGGTAGTTTCCTTTGCTTTCTGGATTGATATGACTATTCCTTACTTTGAGTATCAAAACTCTTCCTGGTTGACACTTTCCCAACTTCACAGTAAGTCTTGCTCCATTAAGACAGAGTGATCTCCTGCTCAAAAGCATGTATTCCTTCAGGATTCGCCTCCTCAAAGAAATATAAAATCAACATGTGCTCTACCAAACTCTTTTGATTAATTTAATTTCCCATATTCTGTAGGGTTACAGGTCCCTAGGGAATACCAGCACCTCACAAAGTATTACTGAATGGATGATTCAGTGTTGCAGTCTGAAAAAACTCTGGTTAAGATCATAGCAATTAGGCAACACATGAGATTTCCTACAAGAGCACCTATCTTAGAAATGAGATAAACATCAGATGCTTTGATAAAATTAAACTTTCCACAATTTACATAATTCCTATTGCTTTATCTTTCTATAGTAAAATGCATAAATAAGATATAGAAACTGGATTGCTTCTGAATGTTGTCCACTTTCACCTACAGTCCCAGCCTACTGTGCAGTTCCACCATGTCTGTTCCAGCCATTTCTAGATCTCGGGCAACTTTTCATTCACCATTTTTATAGCAAAACACATAACAATAAGTTTGTCCACCACCTCTCCCCATTGTATATCTAGGTTAATGCAATAAATTAAGTGGAAACTACCTGCTTGGAGATCTGCAGCACTTCTGATCTCAAATGGCATCTTAAAAGTAAGACAGAGAATTCATACAACCCACTTCTCCCTACCATTCCAAGCATTTTCTGCTTTCTTCTCAGTTTTCTCCTCCACCGTCATAACAGAACTTCATCACAGTTATATTCTATGACCGAAACGAAAAATCCAATTTAACATTTCAACCACAATGCATCTAATTTTGTTCTTTGATGACCCCAGTATGATTAATTTCCCAAGTAATCTTAGTAATCACATTTTTTTAGTAGTATATTTGTCCAGACTCATTATTGTCCATACAAGTATCTGTAGTTCATTTATTATTTATATTTTTAACTCATAGGGATAATTTCTCCGGGCTTATACAACACTTCTAGTTGGGCAACACCAGCCTGTCAACACCTTCTTTTCCTTTTCGCAGAAATTCTTCCATCATGACTGCAGCATCCGTACATATTCCAACTTTTGCATAACCTTGTCCACTGTTTCTAGTATTCACTTAAATTTGAGTTTTTCCTTTTCAATTTGCTTTAAGCAGATTCTGTAGTAGTTCATCCAATTCAGCAAAATCTTTCTTTAGGACTAGCGATGGTGTTAAGACATTAGGATTTTTATGCTTTGCCTGATGCATTTTCTCCTGTATCTCTTGATTTCACTTAGTTTCTGCCAATACTTTCCTTCCAGCCCAGGCAGGAAGGTAGTGGCAGATCTTATTGCAGCAGCATAAAAGTGTCACTTATTCAGCCTTGTATTGTGACAATAAACTAACAGGTTTGCAAATTAAGATGTGTGAACTCTTTTTAAATACATTTTATACCTACAAATTCTTCATGTTCTCTGACAAAGCAATCTAGGAGCCCTAATCTGAAAATGTGCAAGAACTATAATAACAAAACCCCTCAAACTGTTAATATCCTATAAATGTGTTTACAGGCTGAAGAAAAGAGAAATGCTTCCTTCTTCTTTTAATGTCCTGTTTAGTTCTTTCCTTCCTCTTGCCTCAGTTAATACTAGACCTGTGGAGATGGAAGTATGATGTCTGTGACACTGATGTGTGGTGCAGGATGCAATACACACCTCCTGCATGTAAGCACGTCTTCCTCTATTGCACAGGCTGAGAAACCATCTAGACTATGTTTAGCAACAAAGGAACTTTCTTTTTCACTCAGCCCCTGGCTTAATAACAACAATGCCACTTAGCATTTGAGATCACAGTTCGTTGTTTGCAGTGCCTTGTTTATGTGCAGCACTATAAGGTGGGTAGCACACACTGCCTCTCACTTATTTTCATAAGCTGAAACTAATTAATGTTTCGCATGCCAGGGATAAGAGGACAGCTGGAAACCATCAAGGGGAAATGCAAGCAGTACATGAGCTGTTTCTTCAGTCAGCTGTTTCACTGCCCAAGGCACACACAGGCAGCTCACAACTTTGTCTCTCAGGTCCAGTCCTGCTTTGCTCTGTCACTCAGAAGTCAATACAAGTATCCCAACTTTGCAGTGGTATAACAGAGAACAGACTTGTGCCCAAATATCCTATTGGTACTTCAGACATTCTTTTTCTATCAAAACTTGATACTTAAAGCCTTCTGGTGACATGGACAATCAGGATAAATTAGCAATTAATACTACATAATTGCCTTAGACTATGCTCAGAAATCTCTTCCAACTCACAAATAAAAGTTCACATGCTCAAGCCACAAGTCTCAGACTACATACTCCATCAATAGACATATCTTTGTCATATCTCCTGGAGGCCAAACACAGGGTTTGTCCTAACCATAAGGAATAGAAGCAGAGTTGAGGTTCACTGCAAATGCCATCTTACTGGTCTTCATTACTCAGGCCTGGGAACAGTTATGCAGAATGCTTCTGCTGATCTCAGTTTCTGGTTAGTTCTCCCTCACTTAACCCTGAACCTTTCACATACACATGAAGATAAACAGCCAAAGTTCTACATGCTAAGACTTAAGCAAACACATTTTGTGCCAGGTGGCATAGGCCAATAACCTGCAAAGGTCCACACCCACACAGAATTACACAATGGACCACACGTAATTTAGAGTATGCCATTTGCCTATCACTAAGAATTATCAAGCACCAGTCATTTCCAGAAACAGTTTGCTGGTCTCAACAGATCAGTTACACTGCATTTATTTTTGCTCTAAGCAATACCTTCTATGCCTGTCATTCATACCAATTTGGGAGTTCACTCAGACACATCACTAACCCTTTTCCAGGTCCTCAAGCTCAGTAACATTTAATTCACCAAGTGGAATTTTTCTGGCTCTTCTCTGCAATCCTAATTTCGACTTTTACCCTGATGAGCTGCCAGAGACAGAGTCTACTCCACAGGGATCCCAAATGCTACAGCCCAGTGCAGCCCAACACTGCATGACAGCAAATATTTTGAAAGAAAGAAAGGACTTCATAAAACATCACTAGAGCTCTAACATTCCAAAATATGAATTCATACGTCAGTTGTAACATGTTCAAGCCTCGACACTCGGCCAATGCACAGACCTCCCCAAAGGCTGAGCATGAGGTACCTCGCTGGTGTCTTGGGTCTCAGCTTTAATCCACTGCATGGCAAGTTGAGTCCAGCAAGGCCAGCTCTCCAGGCAAGACTGGCAAGAATTTTTCTCCCTGCACAGTAAACAGTACACCATTTAGCTGATAGCGTCAGTGATTCCTTCAGAACAAATACAAAGAATAGAAGTGAATTTCCAGGAAGTAGCTCCTGATCTCATCCAGAATATTAAATTGCAAGGTATTTTGTAGATTTTCAGCTGACATCGGACAGGCCCAGCTAACAATCCAATTAATCTCAAAACAATAACAGCCCTTAATCTAACATATATCAGCAAATTCCTGTTTTTCTCTTTTCTAACAAAAATAACAACACTGTAGTTGCCAGTGCATTAATAAGATCCTATTTCTGCTCCAGAGACTGAATCGAACCTTTGTTCTTCACAGCAAAGGATTAAGAAGGTTGCTATTTTGGTAATGAGATGTGGAGAGGTACTTACTTTGCAGCTGAGATCCAGGCTGGATGCCTGAGAAAGGAATAAACTGTGTTACCTCAGATGAACTTTATTTGTATAACCAGTATATCAAACTCTGTTAGTGTGATGCATATCATTAGCAATAAAGAGAGACTATTCATGAATAATTACAATTTGATAGAGTGTTTAAGCTCATTTACAAAATATGCCTTATGTTGTAGATAAAGTCATGAATGTAGATTTTAAGATAACAACATGCACACACATAAGAAATTAAAAAAACTACTTACTTTCTAGGTAGCTTATTGGTCAGTTGCTTTTTTTTTCACAAAAAGTCTAATTTTTTTCCAGATATCTCACGTCTTTTAACGAGCACATCATGGAGAAACACTGTCATAAAATGACACAAGAAGGGGAAAAAAAGTGTCAGAAAAAACAGAACATGGACAGGGACAAATAGGAGAACACTGAAAAGAAGATCAAATCATATGACACAGATCCAAGTACTGAGGCACCAACTCAGTGCCCAAAATGATTGAGAAAACTGTTTGTGAGGCTGGAAAAGGAAGCAGTGACCTGTGAAAATGAAACCAACTTTATGAAAACATTAGTCATATAAAAAATATGTTGTTTATAGTTATCATAACAACATTTTCATTAAACAAACATGTTTAGTATATAAAGTTGTTGCAAGTAAAACATTTCCAAAGGACTAGGGTAAGTAAGGTAGTGTGGTTAGAACCTGGCACCAATTCATAATTACATAGGGATCAACTTCTTGCACTTAGAAATGGAAATGTTTGGGGCTTACATCAGAGGAGGTCTGAATTTCAAAATGAAAAGTATTTTTGTAACAAGATCTAGGAGCATCTTCAGATATAGCAAATACAAACTGAAATGAAGGCAAACAGAATCTCAACATTTCACTTGCATCCTCCTTTCTGGGCTGTTGACATGAGGAAGTATTTTGAAAACATGACAAAAAATTAAACTATTTACTAACTCTCATTTCCAGTCTATCAGGCCAGTGTATTTCAAACACATTTATCAAACACCCACCATGATGCAATACAATATCGGAAAGAACCAGAATGTCAGAAATTGCTCCACTGGTCATTGCTGATATCCTCTGGCAATGACGATTTGCATCTGATGAAACTTTCTTATCTCTCCTTCTCTAATTAATAATAATAATAGAATACCAAAAATCCACAAAAGTGCTGATATTTCTAACATCATAGGTGCCACATTTCCTAAGGAAACAAATTGTATTCAGTCAAGCTTTGTCTGCATGAGTGGTCTCATCATATTACCCCTTCAATAATCTTTTGGACATGATCACCAATTCCAACTATATCTGATCAAAGCAGACACCTCAGAAACAATTAAGTTCTTAACAATATGCAGGAAAATCATTGGATGGGTGAGCAGAATGGTGTTAATAAGGGTTTCCACCAGTGCCATAGGATACAGCACTTTATTCATTTCAACCTCATAGCAACAGTTTTTCAAAATCAACATCAATACAAAACAAATTGGGTTCACAAGTTTACATTTACAGGTAACACTTTAATCAAACATGGAAGGAATTGGACTCAGTGTAGATGTGACAGAGGAATATTTTTTGGCCTGTAATATGCAGGCAGTCAAAATGTACAAATAAACAGTCCTCACTCTTTGAGTCTACAGAAAATTATTATTTCCCTTTTAAATCCTCCAGCAGGTTAATTAAACAAAATATTTATTTACAGCAGAAAAGAGGATTAAGTTCTTCAAGGACTGACACCTGAGTATCAGTGTGAAATTATGACAGGAGGATCTACCTGTTAAAGTTTTCCATTTTTACTCTGTCCAGAAATACCAGTATTGAGCATAATTGCAGATTATAAAATAACTCCCTCTTTGAATACTTGAAGAATTTTCATCATGGTATCTTGGAAATGATAGTTACTTTGTAACTCAAGTATTAACTTTCAATAAAAAGTGTTAAGGGCCTGGATACTGAAGGTTGATCCACACTGGTGCAACTCTAGCAGGTCTCAAAGACAGCTATTCTTACAGAAAAGAAAAATGATCCCATCCATGCAAGTCTGGACACTCAGATTTAATACACAGATTTTGCACAGACATCCCTAATGTTTAGATATTCAGCCACCTAAGGAAAATTCTTTGGACTTATCCCTCAGAGGAAGAGGCATTGTGGTTGAACAAGATGATTGAACATGAAATTCTGGAAGTGGCAGTTTCATTAGGGGCAAAAAGCATATTTAAAAATTAAATTTGGCTGCCATATGGTGTGGGGAACTCAAATGGAAAAAAGTGTCTTCCATGCTTCAGCTGAGTTCTCTGATAGCTGACTGTGCCTGCCCCATGCAGCCTGTGGGGTTGAATGGACACCCCAGGAGGAGGCAGATACACAGCTGGGTGACAGCTTTAACAGCTGGCTTCCATTTCCAAATGTACAGTCTGAGCTCTGAGTGGATGGAGGGATACACAAATGCACGGGTACACGCACAGACATTTTTCTTTTACAATGCATAGATCATCATAAAATCACCTAAAATGCTCTCTCACTCTGTGCACAATATGTCTACAGACTCAGTCATTTCTATGACAATAGCCTTCTTTGTTCAAATTTTATATTATCTCAGCTTTCAAGGCTTCATAGAAGTGTAAAAAAATAAACCCTCTGCATCTAAATGAAATAGTTTAAGGATCAGCAGTCTCTCTGCAGCAGAGTTAGCAGATCCCTCAAGTCTCTCTTTCCCAAGACAACGCCAAAATCAAAATTAAAAATTGCACCTGGTGCATCATTCTAGGTAACAGGGAGAGGCCCAGGGTCCCAGACACAAATTACAAGTTATACCAATTTCAGAATAGAGAAAATGCAAGTTATATGCAAGTTATATTTATATGTATAAATAGAATAACCATAGCCTTTCTCTGGCTTAGTGACCTTTTACAGAAACTGCAAAGGCAATGCATCAGTGCATCAGGGACCCAGAGGGAGAGGGACAGACCTGACACTGGGTACCCTGCACTTGTAGCAGTTTGGAAACACTGGCAGGAGGCAGCCTAGGTCCATCTTCACTTGAATCCGCAGGTGTTTAGAGTGCCCAGACTTGCTGAAAATGAAGCCATGGTTGTCTCCACTTGGGCAACCACACTTAGAAGCACTTTTTGAAAACGTAGCCTGCAGGGAAATGAGGGTTAGTGTGAAGCTGTCCTCGCTCCCAGGCCTCACACGGAGGCAGCTCTTTGACTGTAGGACTCTTTTCCCTCGCACACCCGAGCCCTTTGCAGTGAGGTGGGGCCAGAGGGAGGCATTTTCAGCCTTCAGAGGACCTTTATACTGTATTAAAAATATGGGTTCTTTAATGTTTCCTTTCTCAAAAGTAGTAATATAAACTAACTGAGTGTGCTCTTAGGAGAGCTTTTGGCAAGGGTATGGGACAATCTTGTGCCAAACCTCATCTTTGGCATGAAGAAATAAACAGACTGTGGTTCTGCATAAAGACAAAACTTTTGGAAAGCCTTTAGAATATTTCTCATAATGAAACAGTGGGGGGGTAGTTTTCTTGAAATTCTGAATACTCTCCAGAATACAAATCCAACCTTTAAATGTTTTGGTCTCTTCAATTATGAACTCAGTTTCTTCACTGAAAAAAATTGAAACAATTAAATTATGAATGATGGATGCGCCCTGATTTTGAACAATCCTCATTAAGGCTATTTCCATACCGTTTCATCTGTCTATAGTAAATAGAAATATTGTGTCAGATAAGAATTATTCTCATCACTCTATATTACAGAAAGGGAAACTGAGATTGAAAAATCATGTGCTCTGTCTGTCTAAAGCCACAAATGACCTACTGCCCAGAATAGCAGTGCCAGATTATTTTGCTCCAGACTCTGGCTCTTGAACCCCATGCTTCTTGATGGATGATGCTCCCATTCTGCTCCCATTCACAGTACCTGAGCAAGAATATTGTAAAAAAACTAAAAAAAGGGAAAGAAAGGTCTGGTCTTGGATTTTATTTCTGGTTGCTCCCAATGATGTTCCACAATAAAATGAATGACAATGCAGATTGTACAGAGGATTCAGGAGAAAAGCAATCACAAAGTTTCAGAAATATCTGTGTCCTGACAATGACATTTCTCATTATATCACACACAACTTCTGTGCTATAGAATAGATCAACCTCCCATATTTAGCAAATGAGGTTTATCACACATAGATCTGAAACACACTTTGATAAAGATTGAGTATCCAAAAGATTACCATGGTTTGCCAATACACACACAATCCTTTTGGACTACCCAACATATCATGAGTGTTATTAAAAGAAACTGAATACTTTAAGAACAAGTTTAAGAAAATTTTAATAGTGTTCATTTTTGATTTTGGGTGGAAAGGGATGCTGTTCTCTTCCTTTTGAGGATTATTTTTTCTAAGTACATTTCTAAATCCTACTTAGTTCTGTTTAACTCCAGCCTTGTAAACCCTTTGTGTGTTTCTTTTGCTCTCAAGCCTCTTTAAGCACTTTTGCATCTCCTATTCCTACAAGGATTTTGCTGTTTTGTTCCTTTTTGTTCCCTCAGAAATCAAGTCTCTTTATCTACAATTTGAAGAACTTCTCCCATACACATCTAAGTCCACTGCTGTAGGCAACAGAAAAGTTTCCGAATTAATAACCCATGAAAAATGAATGAGGCAATTCTCAACTCATAAAGCTTTAAAGTTCTCTGCTTACTCCAGCAGATATGTCTGTACTGGATTCATTCATTCCAGATCACCAACTTTTCTCTGAAGTAATGGCAATAACACAAAAAATGTTTAAATACAGATGCCAAAGTTCTGATGTCAGCATAGGACTGTTCAAACTGGAGCTAGGACCCTGCTGGAAGTCACTCTAGACCTTGACAGCAGTCTACCACTTCCAGAAAATGGACATACCTCAGTTCCATAGCCCTTCATTACAGCTACATAGTTGACATTTTTTCAAGCATATCACTGCAAGAAGCAGTGGTTAAGCCCAAAGCTTCAAGAATTTCACTAAAAAATGTACCAGTATCTGGTTATGCAAAGGCCTTTAGTTAAAGAATACATAAACTCCAAATACCACTGAGGCTTGCGGGTTGAATTTTTGGGGGTTTTGAGTTTAGGAATTTAAGTTGCATCTTACTGTGAGAAAAGAGAAAACAAAAAACAACTGAGAAGTGGTACTAGCCCACTAAAAACTCAGAGTCATAAGCTGTGATGCCACAATAATAAAGAAATGTTCATGTAGGACAGAAAGATAGGTTGTGACCTCATTTCCACTAATTACCATAACGCTGTTTGATGCATTTTTATAAATGCTTTCCTATCTTCACACTTAGTACACTTATTTGCAGTGGCTGCCCTTCATTATTTAGACCCTAGTTTGATAGGTGGCCAGCCCAAGGTCTTATTTATGTGCAAGTGCTTCCCATCAGAATTTAGCACTTTTTATGCAAGAAAGTGAGAAGTTTTCCTTAAAAATTTCCTCCTTATTTTCACCATAACTCACTGCAGTGTCTGTAGACGTGATGTTAGCATATAGAATTGGGTAATATGGGGGTTTTTAAGTTTAAGATGCATAGGAAACATTTTAGGTCGTAAGTGATTCAGAGGCATTACTGGAGAGGTATTTCCTGTAAGTAGCACTCTAAAAAAAGTGGTTATTTAAAAGGGATTAACAAAACAACAGAGTGGAAGTGGCTGACCTACTGGGAGGTGTAATATGAGGGTGGCTTGAAGTCAAGAGCACAAGGCAGCTCATAGTACCTTAAGAAGCAGGATGCTGAGGATCAAGCAGGATTTATACAACAAAATCAAAGAGGTTCAGTTGAGAAGAACTTTTCCTGCACGAGTGAAGCTCAAGGCAATATTTTCAACTGAGTAAGCACTAGCTGATGCAGAGGGATTCCAAGGCCTGACCCAGGATAATGAAAAAGGCTTTACTGATGAGTGTTGCCACCAGGTGATAAAGAGCCCAAGCCCCTCAGTGAATTCAGATCCACACAGTCAGGTACGCCCTATCAATAGAAGTGCTGCTACTGTTCAACCAAAATGCAAACGTGAAAAGACTATTTCTTTCACAAGTGCTTTTTAGGCAAAGCTTCATGGCCTATCATGCACAGGCAAGTACAGGCTTCCATTGGGTAAACATCCTTAAGGCCATGTGCATGCACAGTAGCTCTGAGGAGTACAGCTTGTGTTCACTCCACTGACCTCATTCTCATCCATCTATGTTTAATGTAGCCCACCACAGCAACTGAGTTCTGTACTCACTAAATACACAATATGCATAAATTCTGGCTTTTTCTAAATTGCCACAGAAGGTAAATACTCTTCTTTTTTTTTTCAGGATAAAAGCGTGGGTTTTATGCAAACTTATTTTCTTAGCAGACAATTGAAAACACATTTTAAATATATTTGTCTACTATTTAACAAAAAAAATATGAGCAGATGTTTTTTGGATGAGCTACATTGTTTATTATTTTCCTAAGATGTCCAAAACATGATACTTATTTAACCCCTAGAGTAGTGACACAGAAATGACATGATGTGCATCATACATCAAATAATGGTCACTCCTGCTGTTCTTTAGACATTTGGGGCTTAATTTGCAATTATTTGCATTTATAGAACAAAGCTATACAATAGAAATGGGAACACATCTCCTAAGTTGATACAGAATTGATTTTCAAAGGGTGACATGCACCAAAAATCCTGTTGCATGATTAGTATAAACATGTAAACAAAAGAATGAGGAACAGCGTCGTTTGCTAATGGATTTTCAGTTATGAATTTCCATTGTTATAACATGTGATTAATTTACATGTTCAAATTAAGTCTCCATTTTTGCATGTTTAATTATGAGGTATTTAAGAGCATGGTTGGATGTGTTTGATTATAAGCAACATCTAGGAAAAAGCTTGGCGCTTGCAATTTGCTTGTCCTCATTTAAAATGTTCTCATTACATCATGGAATGAACAAGTTAAAAAAAGGAATGTGTCTGTTCCCAGCTAACAATGCACACAAGTCAAGAGCTTTCCTCCTAATATTTCCCATAAGGATCAAAGGTATCTTTTTGACAAACGAGTGACAGAGCGAATCTGTGAAAACAGTGCGTCCTTGAAGAGTCCAGTAGGGCACATACTGTGGATGCTATCATAAAATCTCACCTCAGAGTTCCCCCAGTTCCAAAAAATTCAGACAACCCTAAATTTTAGTGGGATTTCCATTTCATGCCTCTGTGCCATGCATGAACAGCTCCAGGGACTAATGGTACAATTTTCCTAGTAAAACACAAGGGTCCAACTGCAAAAGAGGGCTTAGGACTGTCATATAACTGGTTTTTCAGTTCAGCTGCCAAGCCAAACAGTTGAAAAAGAATGTTGGTTCAAACTGAACCGAATTCACAGTTTTCCAGGTTTCCACACCAAAACCACTACCATCCCCACCCAGCCTACTATACTTGGTTTAACATGAAATGTTCCATATGTCTCAAGAGGAGACGTTTTTGGAAAATGCAAACATTTGGCAAATGCAAACATAAAAGACAAGGAAATAAAAGACAAGGTTTATAAAATCATTGCAAAGGGATTGTTCTCTCTGAGATTTTATGTACAGTTCACTCTATGTTATACTGACTGTTTCCTACTGTATTGAAGCTGCAGCTTCCAAAGTGAGTACCATTAACATCAGGCTGGACAATCTTCCTTACTCTATTGCTCTTTCACTCTCAACTATCATTGAAGCAGTTTTCATGAAGTGACTTATAGGACCAGTTCCATTTTGGAATTATACGAAAAGTAACTGCTGAGATACTCCTATCAGGACTTAGGAATATAAATTCAAATTCCTGTCTTGATTGGACAGGGCATAGGTTTGAGTGACTACTTACTAGAGGATTGTGAGGCAGATTCTCACCCCTTGTATTGCAAATGGATCACTTCACATGCAGCACTGAAGTGGCCACCATCAAACTGAACATCTTTAAAGCCAGCTGATTAGCACAAGCACCTGGCAGAGAGGGCATCAGACCCTCAGACAGCTCCTCTGAAGCAAAAATATATAAAGAGGAGCAAATGAGAACACGTTGCAGCAGACCTCACTGCTGCTAATTGTTCATGTCCTGTCCTAAGAGACAGGACAACAGGATCTAAATCTCCAGAGCAGAAGGCAGAATTAAACCACAGCATCCATCATTGCAGATGAACAGCTTAACCACCAAGAGAAGAGGTAGAAGCCTACCTCCTTCCCATCTCTGCCAGTATTCTCAGATTAAATTTTCTGGTAGATAAGAATAAAATTGTCTTAAATAATTCACTCAATTCCAGAAGTGACCTTTTTTGACACTAAACTTTTCTCTTATTTTCCCAGAAGGTATACTCACACTTTTGAGAAAGAATAGTCCCTCAAACAGGAATATCCTCCCTCTAGCATAACAAAAAGTCTGGTAAATGTAATATCAAACTCTTCTAGATAAGACTTGTTATCTACTATGAATCGAGTTGATCACACATATACTCATGGTAGTATACATATTTGGAAATGTATACCTGAAGCATCAAGGCACTGCATCTCAGATCAAGTGCCTGGTTTACAGAAAAATTCCAGAGAAAATCCAGCCTTCTCACCATTCCTACTCATTTCTACAATCTATGCTCTTCTCTGCATCTTGGCACTATTTCCACAAAGGCATTGGCTGGACAAGCAGCAAAACGTAGTATCAAATACCTGAACTAGTGAAGGCTTGTGAAGAAATGGCCCTTAGGTCTGGTAAGTTTTGTATGTCTATAGACATGCCAGAATCATGGAATCATAGGACGTGGAGGGGTTGGAATGGGCCCTAGATATCACCTAGTCCCAGTCTGCCCTGCCATGTGCAGGGACATCTCCCACTAGATGAAGTTGCTCAGAGCTTCCCTGTAGCCCCTCTCAGATCCTGCAAGGTTGCTGAGTTCCTCACACAACCTTCTCTTCTCTAGGCTGAACAGCCCCAACTTTCTCCATCTTTGTAGGGGAAATGCTCCAGCCCCATTATCAACTTTGAGGTCCCCTCTGGACTTGCTCCAACAGTTCCATGTCCTCCTTGTATTGGGGACACCAGAGCTGTATGCAGTGCTCCAGGTGGGGTCTCACAAGAGCAGAGGGAAGAATCACTTCCTTCAGACTGCTGGCCACACTCCTTTTGATTCAGCCCAGGATTCTTGGCAGTGATAACAGTAGAAAAATATATTTTAAATACATTTATTAGAAGTAATGATTTCTAATATGACAGGGAATCAACATCAAACATTTTCACATAATACTAGTCACTCACACTTTCTGAATAACGGGATGAATCAAAGCAGACCCTGTCCCAGAACACAGATCCTAAGAAAAGATGCTGTAACTATATACCTGAGCTTGCTGAAATTTAATTCCAAGTATGCTTTTTCCAGGAAGAGACAGTTAAAACCTGTTAAGAGTCAACACCAACCACCATATATTTTGGCAACATTTTATTTGAATGTATCAGATATCTAGGAGGTGATGCCTTTCTTTCAGCATCAGAGGTTGAAAATACCATGAATAGAAATGTTATGAAGTAGAAAAGTTTGCTTCACAAAATGCCTTTTAAGAAATGTTGAGCTGAATTAAACCAAGAAATTGCATTCTTACTCAAGTAGTGGAGATGAGAAGGAAATATATTTAAAAGGAAAAAAAAAAGTGAAAGTAGTGTTATTTTTTGTTTGACGTTATTAACACACGGAAACATTGCTTTTGAAATTGCATGGAATTAAAATTATTTTGTAAATGTTACTGAATACACTTTAATTTCCTTTGTTCTCTTTTTCATGGAGGCTTAACTTCTAATCTCCAGCAGTTATCATTATAGCTGAATCCTGCATTTATTGCTCAGGGGCAAAAAGCTATTTGCAGAAGGTTATTAGGTTTATTACTAAACAGTAGCTATGTGGAAAAAACACCATGTCTTTGAAAGAAAACCTGGCATTCAGATAACATTTATGACTGAGTAAATTCCACAGTACTTCTCTAAGCAATTATTTTTGCTTTCTGCCATGTTTTTATGACTTTCTGTGTGCTTTTCACTCCACTTTAGGCTTTCAAAGTGTACCAGTTAGCTTCTTGACTAACAATGAATTTTAGCTTCCAAATTTTGCCCACACAGCTGCTATTCTCACCAAAGCTTTACCTCCACAGGAACCCAGCTATGGCCGAGGGCATAGTCGGAGTGCACAGAACCCCAGCCATTGCCCAGGAGACACAAACATCTTCAGTCGTGGAGCTGCATTCAGAGCACACTGTGTAAAGACAGACAAGGCGTTCAGAAACCAGAAACAGCGGTTATGCGAGCTGCAATACCACACTGGCACAGCCAGAATAGTCCTTGTTCTGTGCTACCTTGCTCAGCAACATCTGAAGAAACTGCCTCTCACTGAACTGTGGCACACTGACCTCCCCAAAAACCCAAACAGATTATGAGAATGCCTTAAAACACAGCTGGATTGCTCACAGGCAGAGTAATACATTCAGAAAGCATTGCAAGACCTCTAGCTTGCACAGCTTTACTGTGGGAGGGCTCTAGTTGGAACTTCTAAATATTAGCTAAGGAAAAGAACTGTTTATATCATTTCAGCACATCTCTTTATTCATTCCATTTGGATTTTTAATAGTTGCTTTGGTCTTGTTCAATTAGGGGATCATCAGTAATTTGCAGTATTCTGGACATTTTCAAACATTTCACATATTTTTGTGTTAGAACTGCAGTGCATCACATGACGTGCAGCTGTGTTAACATATTTAGGGTTTGGATTCTTCCAAACTCCTGCACTCTGGAGTATTATTTTTCTACTTGTTTACATTTGAGAATTACTGGATTTTGTTGGGTTTTCTAACCACAAGGTTAGAATTTATGGAGAAAAATTAAGCAATAAATAGGTACAGTGTCTTACCTTCGTTTTTCATGTCTTGCCTGCCAGCAGAAGGATTAGAGAGATAAAGCTGGTTTTCTTCTGTGAAACTGTAGCTAGTCCAGTCATAAACTCACAAACACTCCTTTCCGTTTCAGCTATACTTTGACCACACAAGTATGGTTTGCAGATTATGGGAGTTACAGAAACGCATAGCAAAGAGCTCTCAACAGCCTGAATTACGTACCAGCAGGAAGAGCTTCCAAGGGACCTCTCCATCCCTGCAGTGCTGAAAAACTTCCAGGAAAAATCTTCCTGGATACTGACGAGCTCATCTAACTCAGGGAAAACTACTCTCAGCCAGCTGCTTCATTGTGGGAAAGCACCAGTACACAGAAAAATTATTCATAAACACAAAACTTTACCCCAAAACACAGAGCTTTTACCTGCTCAGATTCTGTTAACCAAAATAAGTCCCAGACATGCCTCATCACTTAGTCCCATAGAGAGAACAGACCCCATAGTTATTTTCAAAGGTGCATGACTGCACCATACATAAACTCAATGTACATTATCTTGTTTGAGATTATTTTTTTCTTTCTTAACTCTGTAGTTTTTGTTGGTTGGTTTTTTTTGGTTTTTTTTTTTAATGCCAACAGTCTCAGTGGTGGAATCTCAGGCATGCCAGATACTGATACTGGATGTGAGTAATACAATTTATATCACAGACAAATCTGCAATTGGATATATAAAGAAGAAACTAATTACACTATCTCTGTGGGAAATATCTGGATTACATAGACAACACTTCCTAAATAGAAAATGTACAATGGAATTTGTTCATAAAGACTGTTGAAAATGATTTAATTAAAACATGATGGGTCAGTCAGTTGACTGCAGATGATTTAATGGTCAATTCTCCAAAATCAGCACTGTGAAGTTTGGAGAAACAATAGCAAATTCCATGTTTAGAGACCCTGGAAGAGTGTCACCTGCAGTCTCACAGAAAAAGTGCCTCAGCAGAGATTCAGTAAAGGAATGGATTCCACCCGTCCTTTAGCTGCTGCTGCAGGTGTCTCATAGGCATTAGTTTGCACCTGCCACTCTCAGCCTCAGACACACTTCAGCATAAAAAGTCTGCATTCAAATGCCATCCTAAATCCAACTGAAGAGAATAAAAAAATAAGATTATTTTAATGTCCACCCAAAATTTCTTACTACTACTTCAAGCCACCTTCAAGAATAAGGGGAATTATACAAATGATTATTTTTAAAATTTTCCTATCTGAGAATAAGAAGCACACTTCTATTACCAAATTAATGACTCTCATTAGTTAATCTATTACTCAACATAGTTCTAAATTAGAGATCAACACAATTTAGGACATAATTCTGACTTGACCTTGCAGATATTTCAGGCACTTTGTTCCAGCTTGAGATACCATGGTAAGATAATCATTGTATGCTCATTGACTTGCTTTAAGAAAGGAAAAAAATACCAAAGTTTTTTAAAATGCAGTCATTTTCCAAGGAAGAGCAAGACTACAGGAGAAGCTATGAGATGGTCTGCTTAAGTGACTTAATGATATTTCTCTCTTGCCTTTGAGGTCTTGATCTGGCATAAGGTCTCCATTTCCAGAGAACACCACTGCTCTGCAACAGCTGATAAAAACTTGGACATTCTGTTCTGTAGTGAGGAACTTCCCACATTTCCAAACAAGTCTTCATTCTAAACAGAAGTCAAAACATGGCACCTCCAAGTTTCCTACAAGAAGGAAATGTCAACATTCTGTCTTAGAAAAATAAGTGCATTTCATTGTTTAGCAACAAGCTGCTCCAGGGGAATCCTGAGATTGCCCCAAGACCCAGAATTGCTTGAGGAACACTGCTGGGGAGTAGGTTGCACTCAGTCAGGGCAGATTTTTGACATCCTCAGGAATAGAACTGTTTCAGCTACAAACCCATCTGGTTTCACACACAGCCAGCTTTGATGCACTACACATTCCCAACTTTGAGTTTTGCTCATATATATATATGAAGCAGAATCTGCATTTGGGCTCTATTTTCACCCAATATACAGTCTTCTTGCCCTTTTGTTTCCTCTTTACCACACTGTCTAACTGCACAAAAAACTGGATCTTTGATCAATAAATTTTAAAAAATAATAATATAATAAAAATAAAAACACTAAAAATAATATAATAAAATAATCTAATTATTTTTTTCTGAGACAATGCAGCGGTTTATCTAGTCTTCCCTTCAGTCTCAGTGACAACTGATGGACAGTCTGGTACATCCACATGAACCTAGACAGAACTGGTTTCTTGCCAAATACAATGTCACCATCAGGGTCAAAGCGTTGCCATCAGACACCATCTGTCTCCTTCTACTCCAGGTCAAACCTCAATTTAAATGTTAAAAAAATAAATAGTAATAATAATTTTTTTAAAAGCCTATCCAATCCAAGCTGTAATGCCTCAAGGCCATTTAACAGAAACTTGTAGTGTCACACACATGCACCATTCTCATCCTGATCCAAGAAGATGGCAAGCAAGACAACACCAAGGAAAACCCCTTCATTTCATACTTTCTGATCCTTTACCTAGTACTATATCCTTATTATTACTACAACTACCACTCATCAAGGACCAGTTCTGACAGAATTCCCATTACAATTCAGCTATCCAGTTACACTGATTTTGCTTCTGCTTTACACTTTTGCTTAATTGCCTGATAAAGGTCCAGATACCTCTTCTGATTCTGGACAGACAAGAAAAAAAACACCTTATCCTTATACCAGAACCATAATGAAAACTAAAAAAGAGACAAGATTTGACACAGGATCTCAAATCACAAGTGGGTGCAAGGAGCCAAAATACACAGGAAGAAAGGAGCAGAGAAAAGTGAGCAGGAACAGCATGATGAACTTTTCAAGTTCATCAGTTTGGCCAAATCATTTGTGGCATTATCCAGAATGACTAGCCTCTGCTCAGAAAGAACAAAGCACTTGTCCCAGTAAAGACTTTTTGAAGACACATTAAATATTTCTGCTTTCCCTAGTAGTACTTTCCTGCATTCCCCATTGAATGGGGAAACAATGTGATTGCAAATGGACAACAGGATCACAGATGGGAAGCAATGATGTAAGCATCTGTGAGCAGAGGGATGTGTCCAACAGGAAGCTTTTCTGTTCAGAAATGGGTCATTCTCTGAAAGTATTTGAAAACCTTGAAGCACACTGAAATGATTTAACCCATCTCAGAAATGTTTAATGGTCTGTACAAAACAGTGTCATATAATATCAGTCCTAACCACGCTGAATGAGGCAAGTTACAGAGAAAAAAAAAGCCTGGACAATGCAGATGCCAGAAATATTCCATCTGGATTCCAAGTGCCAAAAGAAGTGACAGGTTGAATGTCCAAACTCATCCTTTTCTATCCTCTAGTAAATCTGTATTCCACATTCTTTTCTATACTGCTGGAAGTAACCCAGTGCTGACATAGGTGAAAAGGTTTCTAACAAGCGTCTATCTAGAGATAGCAAGAATAGTCATGGCTTGCATAGTCAGTGTACAATTTGCTTTGTTTTCAGGAGTGCAGCCTACTGGAATCAGTTATCTGAAACAAATTTGTCTGGGTTTTGCAAGCCCTTAACTTGGCTGAAGATTAAAAGTGTTTACAATGTAGTCAAGTCTGCCAATCAACATGCTGCTCTGTGACTGTCCTTCACAGAATTGCATACTTCTCACCTAGATTTGCCATCTCCTGGGAAGCAAGGATTCCTTTTGCTCACCTGGAAGGTGTAGCTATCAGTGTAGCATCCACAGTGAGGGAATAAAGGCAAGCCAGAAATCATAGACCACTATCTCATTTTAACAGACACACTACAGTGGTTCAGAGGCCAAGAACTGAACAGTTCTATTTCATTAAAGGAATCAAATATTCGCAAGTCACAACAGCTGTGGAGGAAATCGGCCAACACGTGGGTAAACACACAACTGGCACTGCGAGCTGTCCCAACACATCAGCCATAGTGCAGCTCCCTGCCTCCCTGCCTGGAGCCAGTGCCTCTAGGAGGCACCATGGAACTGCAGTGCAGGGCACCTACTGCAGTTAGAAAAGCAGCCACAACCATAAATCCTCTTTTCACATGTTGTTGTTCATCTGCTCTCTATGAGGAGATGATTTATTTCTGTGGTAGGGAGCTACTCAAAGGAAAGCCTCAAAACATCCTAACAAGGATAAGTGTGACATATGTGTTATGTCAGCCACTACCCACTAGAAGGACTATTTCCTAGAACTGACATAGATGCAAGTATTTTCTGTAAAACAGTCAAAGTGCTGACACCTTCTATGATATTACAGACGTCATTGTGAACTAGAAAACACAACTTCTATTGATCTTTTTGTTTAGTCTAATTGTTCAGAACATTCTTCCTAAAACATGCCATGTCAGGATACATCATGTTGTGTATGTGATATACATCCCACATGATATACATCCTCTACCTCAGTTTTCTGGACCAAGCTTTTCTTCACACTCTAGATCCCTATGGATAATAATTCTCTCTCCACAGAGAGTGAGCAGTGTTCATTCTCTACAAATCAGCGTTCTGGTCAGGGGCAGAATGAGACCCCCTTTGCTTCAGATAGTATGGGTGGTAAAGTTCCATCTTTGTTCAGTTGAACTGATCTGGTACACAACTGGAGTAACATAGTGATGAGTCAAGCTCACTATGCTTGCCCGTGGAGTATTTTATTGTGTTCTTTTTGTCTGTGGTTCATGTACATAATCAAAAAGGTCACTCTACACTGAAAGCAGTTGTTTTGCCTTTGCTAATGGAAAAACAATTCCCCATCTCACAATCCATAACAATAAAAATAAGAACAACAAAACTCCACCCACATGAAAGAACCAGCCAGCAAGAAGATCCTATTGCACAATATCTCCCCATCTCATAGAAGCCATCCCATCCCAATTCTCCCTAGATATCTGTTCAAGAAGCTGGGCTATAAAGCATGCCCTGAAGGTGAACAGCTCCAAGACCTTTTGGTCCTTTGCTTGATCCAAGCAATTGTGACTCATTGTACTTATTTCATGACTGACTTTTGTTTAAGGTCAAAGTGACAATGAGGTTGTCATGCTTGGACAGTAAATGATACAAAGAAAACAGATGTTAACAGGTGTCTGCCTATTACTCCTAGTTGCCACTGGACATATATGTTTGCTGCATGTTATGGGACAGACAAAATTGGATTCTGAGCTAATTAATTTGCATTAAAATTCTTCATAATTGTTTTATTGGAACTCCACTTTTATTGTAACTTGTAGCAGTCAATAAAACTTTATAGCTTTTTTGTACAAAGGTCAAATATGCCTAAAACATTTGATTTAATTGAAAAATAGAAATATCTCAACTAAAAAAAAAACAAATATTTCTCAGTAGCTTTTAACAGACATTTGGGTTTGATGGTTTTCTTCCGAATTTTCCTCTATTTTGCTTTCATTTTCAACCAGAAGTTAACCCACAATCTTTCAAAAGGTAAAATACATTACCTGGAGAGAAGTAAGTTTAAAAAGTCCATTTTTATATCAACTTGGAAACAAAATTTCAGGATGTTTTTCCTTCTTCCCCCAAAATTTTTCATTTATGACACTAACACAATTGGCATATATCACTAGCAGTGAAATCTTCAATCTCATCATTGAAACACTTCAAGTCTTTATGAAAACACTCAAAATCAGCACTACCTCCTGTGAAGGAAAGAGAGTCCAGGGCAAAGTCCAAACACAGCAGGCAGATTGCTCTGTACCAGAAGTCTGATTCACTGCTTGGTCACACAGAATTCTGCAGCCCTCCATGGCATGTCTCCCCCTTTCCTCCATCAGGAAAAGTTTTGCAATGGCACAAATCAAGCTCCTGAAACCTTCATTGCAAATCAAAAACCAAGACAGCTCAAGGCATATAATTTGGGTTATGATTTGCAATATTCATTAAGAGAACAGCCAATTCAGGCAAAGAAAAAAATATCCTGAGCTAAAATAATGAATACAGAGTTTGTTACAGCAACAAGACTGATGGTCTCATCTGTAATGATCTAACAGTGGCTGCCTTTATATGGTACCTTGTTTTGATTTTCATATCAATAATTACATTATGTGTCTCAAAACATCTGACTGGCTGGCTGACTTGATTCATGTTAAAACCATCCTGTCTGTGGATATGCATTGGCATAGGAGCTATTGCAGAGTCACATAACAGTTTGCAAGAGAAGCAATGATTCTTCAAAACTTTGTGCTACACCCAGACCAGGGAGCGCTCACCATGCTCCCTTCTGCCCTTAGAAGTTATGACTTGAATACATGAACTGAGCGTCCCAATGCCAAATGAATCCAGTGGCACTAAAATTCCTCCTTGTGCTCTTCTCCAACAGCTTCCCCAAGGCACAAAGTGAGCATCAGAGCTAGTACATGCTGCATGATGTCACCTTGTCACCTAATGAAAAGGGGAAGGAGAATTTCGGCTGCACATTATCCTGACAATTCCTGGTTAGTATGGCCATGCTGGGTTATAACTCTCAAATAAATTGCACTTTCCTTTTGGCTGTAAAGGTCCACACGGCTGCCCATTCACAGAGTTTTGCATTTACTACTTGTGTGGCCTTAAGCACCAATGAGGTAGCCTTCAAATAGGTCAGCCAGTCTAAAACACTGCCATGGATTTGTCTGGCTTCTTCACTTCTTGGTATTAAACGGATTCAAACAGTTTGAAGGACTATTGGATATTTGTCTAATTTGTTTTGAAATTACAATATACTCTTTCTTCATATGCAGAGCTACAGAATCTCATTGTGAGCTAACATGCAAAATAACCTTAAAGCAATCATTAAAAAGTATGTATTTCCTTCTCCCTTTTCCTGACTTCCTAGACTCCAACCTAAACACTCAAAGCAGCTTTTTCTGTTTGAGGTTTCAGTATTTTCCATGTGTTTTATCTGCTAGTTCTAGGACCAAAGCACAGGTTTGTGTAGCATCAGCTTTCAAATATCTCCTGACCTAAGGGCAAAATGTAAATTTGCAAAATGGGGCCACAAGTAAATCATTACATTATTTGCTTCTCTCTTGCAATAACTGTTTCTTACAACTGTAAAAGTTGCGAGACCACCAGTTCTAATTTTATTTACATTGCAGAGGGAAGCTATAAAGTGAATGAGGAAGAAGAAAAAATGGTCTCTACTTACTTTAAAAGTTGCATTTTAAGACATTTTTAATATTGTCTTTCGTATTTGCCACCAAAGTACTTTGAAGCCACAAGATGCCTGTTCTGATATCTCCATTAAAACAAATATAAGCAATCACACAGCTCGGCATAGTGTATACAGTCATTGGTGTTTGCTGAAGGTTGTTATCAGGAAGACTAATGAGTGTTTGGCATTTTACAGCACCTGAGTTTCCTTGTATAGGTCAATACCTGCAGAGCAGGTAGTGGCTGGCAGACCTCCAAGAGCTGCTCCACATGCATGGACCACTTCACAGCACATGGTCCAGGGAGAACACTTAAGCTTAAAATTGGTTGAGCAGTGGCTGATTTATGTTGGAACCACAGACGTGCAGCACTGAGTTGATATACTGGGAGAAGAGATCCTTTGACTAGAATTTCCTTCATTCTTCTCTAAAGCAAGAGCAGAAACCAGGGAGGAAAGTACAACTCAGGATCTCCTCTAGGTCCCTATTCTGGCACCAGTGGTGCCAGATATGAGCACAATGCAAAGACACACATTAGTTCTAAAGGGAAAGATTTCAATTTTTGCAGGACTTATCTGGATACTTAACTCATTCAGTGGACCAACAATCTTTTAGTATAAACTCATTGCTTGTTCCAACGTTAAATCTTTGTCTGAACTCTGATTTCCACAGTGATTTTATAATGTGGGTTTGAAGACTCTGTATTTTCTAAAAGGACAGATTGTAGGTCACAGATTTAGAAATGGTTATAGACATCTGAGTCAAGATTCTTTCCACTTGATTTTTTTAAAAGACATACAGCTTTGTGTAAATTCACAAGCTTCTGACAGTCTCTCTGATCAAAATCTCTGCTACTCCTCCAGTACATTTTCCTCTGCCTATTCCCCACTCCTCCCTGTACCCTAAGGCCAAATTATGCAAATGAATGTCTTGGGTTTTATGACATAGACACTCTTGAGAAATATTAACCCAAAGTCACATTAAATTTTTCTTGCTTCAAGTTCCCTGACAAACTTGACAGACAGAGTAGTTTTTCAAAAACCTCACTAAGATAAAAGTTATCTTCCAGATAAATGCTAATGCCTAATAAGGCAAAGCCAAAACAATTCAATGATTTTGTACAAAGAATTGTGCAAGTCATGCCTGTTAATGATCATTAATGTTTTTTTCATTATCTTTAATTCTGAAAGGGTCTGGTTGAGCATGTAGAGGCAATAAAATTTTTCATTTAAATTCCTTAATAGATAAAAATTGTAAATTACGATGTATGAAGTGAGGGGTGCCTGGTTCACTAAACCTTAATGTTCAAAGGAAAAGAAATGTCCTAAGTCCAGACAGATTAGAAGCAAAGAAAATCCTAACCAGCACCCTATTGTGAAACTACAGAAGACCAAAGGACTTGACAATATATACTGGGCTATATATACCCACCTGACTTTGTTGTGCAAATCAGTGGTATAAATTCACAACCTCTATCAGACATATGCACGGAAATATGTGTTTGCACACACACCTACATATACATGTATATGCATACATATACAGCTACTTGGGGAAAAAATCAGCCTAGCACAGCTACCAGGGGTTTGGGTAAGAAGTTAGAAAGAAACTAAATATCATACAACAATTAAAATTTTGACTTATTCACAGATACAATGCTGCTGAATCCAGCACTTGTGCTACCTACTGTAGCCCTCATATTGCCATGGTTGCAAAACTGGTTTTCTTTTAAAGGTGGTTTGACTTCCTGAAAGGGCTTTCCATCTCAGCCTTTGCTTGGTGAGTAGCCCTGTTGAAATCAGTTTGATCTGTATTTGCAAAACTTAGAGCAAGACCATGTTTCAGTACTGAAATTAAGACATACCTGCCCAGAGAACCTGATCCTGTTTGCCTCCTGCATGAAAACAGCTTAGTTAGGAACAATGAAACCACTAACACAGGGGAGGTAAGAAGTTCTCACCTGAGAAGGATTAGTTGGAAATCACAGGGAAAAGGTTTTGAAAATCCATTCCTAATGCCCAAGGTATGAAACTATTGTATAATGTAATCAAGACCTTTAAGAGTAGCAACCAAAGACACTTGATATGCTCTGATTCAATTGCAGATTACTGGTTGCAATCAGCAATCTGTTATGTAAGTCAGGGCAGAATGCCATAAAAGTTACCTCTGACCTTAAACATAGGTGAACCCTAGTGACACATTATGGGCATTTGTTTTTCTCTCTATTTCTATTAGCAAGAGGAAATACATTTCAGGTTACCTGTATATCTTCTGAGCAATTTTTTTTTTTCAATTCCTACATGTCTACCTCATCAAAACTGTCTCTGCCTTCCTCTCATCAGAGCACACAGGATATCTTCCAGGACACAGAAGGACTGCCATGGGACTGCAGTGAAAACAATACTGAAGTAAATTCAAATTGCATGTGTCATTCCTGATGGTCATTATTACTTTAATATTTCGTTCTGGAGTTAATATTCTGTCTAATCACTGTCAGCTGGGGATGTATATTTACCATACCAGCAGTGTTGTTAGGGTAAAGGGAAAAGACTTCTCATTCTTTCAGGATGAAGGTCATGGGGTTTGAGTTGGGGCATTTTGTTGGGGGGTTTTAATTTTTTGAGACAAACAAATTTGTCTCATCATATTAAAAAAATAAGTCAATAATAAGTAATAACAATTCTTTTTCTTCATTAGTACTCCACTAAAAACATCACTGTGATGTTTTCTCAGATACTTCACTTGCATTAGAACAATTTTGTTGTTTTTCCAATTCCAAAGTAGAACAATAATGACAGTAGCATCCAAAAGAGTTTCTTGTAATTGCCTAAATTGTACAACACCTTACCAGGATGTTAGTAAAACAGCCAAAGAATTTCACATTATAAAACTGGGAATATCATCCGATATAGCAATTTTGAGCACATTTTCAGACTAGTCAGAGTTTATAAGCTTTCCCAACTCCAGTTTAGCCAAAAGTCTTTCATGGGCCATCTGGTTCTAATGAAACAAAACTAGAATATTTGGTGTCTTTTCCACTATGTTACATTAAATTAAAGCTTAAAACATCAGTAAAGCAAAATCCATTCTTTTTATATTATGTTTTCTAAATTAAACGTTAAGTATTTTGGCTAAGTAAAAGTGTTTATTTTAGTAAAACTGTACAGCATATACTATATGATACAGTCAGCAGAATCCTTAGTTCACTTACTCTTGCATATTCCTGGTCCATAGCCCACTGAGGCAAAGGGAAGTGTTTCCATTGACATCAATGGGCTCTAAATGAGGTTCCTGCTGTGTGTGACACCACATCCTTACTCATCCTAAAACGTGAATGAGGTTTCAATACTGCTCCTGAGAGGAAAGGTTCAAATTATGCTTACAGTAGCTCTTCCTAAATTAAGTAATAAAAGGACCCAACACAGGCAGGCATCCCATGCACATTTGGTAACCCAGTTGAAATTCAGAGAAACCAAATTATTAATGATTTCATAAGAGGTTTTACAGTGGAAAGGCATTGTGAATTATATAGTCTTTGTATATACTCTAGCTGGCTATAAATTGGCACTTTCACAGGCGCCTACAAGAATATATCTTCCAGTAGCTGCTGAATAGCATTGAAGTTTTGAGAATCCCACCCTAAACGTGGTTCATCACTTCTGAGCTCAGCCACAACAGGTTACAATTCCCTGCATTTCACCATCAGTCTTAAAAGTTTGCTCTGCATGTGGGAACACAGAACAAGATTCCAGAAGTTGTGTAGGAGAAAATTCCATTTCTAACAACAAAAGTGCCTAGCTACTGTAGATTCAAAGAGGCCAAATCAAGCAATCAAGAAGGTCAACCAGCCACTGCCTGAAGAAGCTCCCACCTTCCACAACTCAGCTAAGGTCAACCAACAGCAAATATGATTTCTTACTTATGAAACCAGTTTGTTTTACTGTAGCAAGTGGCCACCATCTTTTTTCTGTATATTTTTCTTTGCAGTTCCTATCACTGTAACCCTCATTGCAGAGATTCATCCCTCTTGTAAGAAACCCAAGAGTAAATATCCCACACATTTCACAGAAGCTGACAAAGATGCAGATACTATTCAAAGGGGATATCACAGCCTATTCTGTTCTATTCACTCCCTCAAATCCAATTAAGGTAGACTTCATTTTGTTTCTTCTTTCTGCTTTTTTCTCCTTTCTCCTTGGTAGTTTCAATGTTATTATAACAAAATAGTTAGAAGAGATAGCTCCAGCCCTGAATTCCTTACAAAGTCCCCTAAACAGGAGTTTTTCTGCAGGAAGAAAGGGCTGAGAGAGGACTGCATGAATTGGCCCATACGGAGTTACATGCTAACTGTTGTTATTGTTCTCAGAGAGTGCATTTAAGGTTTTGGGAACAAACAATAAAACGAACAGCTGAACAATTTTAATCATGGCCCAGTTCCTAGTTACAATCATTTTTAAGCTGTCTCACCATTAGCTAGACTCTGATTTTTTTTTCCCAATGAAAAAATACATTATGTAAAGCTTAAAGAAATACTGGCTTTAAATGTCAGAAAAAGTAAAAAATAGATTCTGAAATGTAGCATGCTATGACTTGTGCTATTAGCCCAGCATTTGTGTATGAGTTACACATGATTTTTAAAATATTCCATTCTCTATATACCTCATGTACAAGCCAGTTCTCTAGGAAAATATGCTTTCCTAGATAAGTTGAAAGAGTTCAAGCCTCTGAACTATAAGACTAGACAGAGAATATCAGATTTTGACCACAGACATTTCTGAACAAAACTAGAATTCATGCTCATATGAAAGGCATATTTCATGCATTGCATTCTGTATTTCAAAATGCTACAGCAGGGACACATCAAATCAGAATAAGATGACAGCTCACACAAGGAAATGGGAATGGGACAATAAGATGGAACAAGGATGTGAAGACATTTGGAGAGACTACTGACCAAGTACATCCTTTTAAGATTCCTTCTTCATTCATTCAAGGCCTGATTCAATTCCTTCCACTGGAGTCAACAGGAAGACTTGTGGTCTTCAGTGTCTGTTATTGTGGCTTATTACTTGTGTTACAGTAGCACACTGAATAGTCAATTAAGCTCAAGCACTGTAATACCAGGTGTTACACAAACACTCACAGTGGCATAATCCCTTTTTACCAATGCTTGCATCAAGCAAGACCTTGAACCCTGTAGGAGGAAAAAAATACAGTAAAAAAAAACATGGGAAAGAATCCAAACAGAGCCCAAGGGATTTTAACTGGATTACAAAAAGAGTCAGTGGCAAAGCAAGGAAGACTGGTTGCCTGCCCTTTCTATTAACCCATTCTGCCTGTTGATGAATTTTGGGCCAAAGCCACACCACACAAGATAAATGATAACTGAGTGAATGTAGTAAAAACCTTACCTGCTAAATAAAGTGCCACTGTGTTTCTACTCATGGAGATTCCATACACTGCAGTAAAAATACTTAGTGTGTAGAAGGCAGGAATCACAAGTGCTCCACTTGCAACTATTGTTTTTAGTAAGAATTCTGCAGGAAAATGTCATAAACAGAAACACAGAATCACTCCAGAGGTTATCCATTTCCCTCCATCCCACAGTACAGCAAGATCAGTTATAACCATGTCATTCCTAACAGCTGTTTCTCTCATCTGCTGATGGATACTCCAAGCTAACAGTAAGCAAGCTGTTCCAGCACTTCACCTCCCTTGTCATTAGAACTGTTTTCCTTACTTCTAATCAGAACCTTGTTGCAGTTGATGCTGTTAGTTCTTCTCCCACCATGTCCTCTCTTCTTTAGGTTAATCAACCCAAACACATTCAGATCTGTCCTTAAAATCATCTCGTCAACTGACACTCATCTTCAGACCCACTGTTACCTTAGTGCTTTTCTACAGTTTCTATTTGGGTTGATCATTCTGCATTTACACAGTTGATTATTACTAGCTAAGTGCAATAATTTCTACTTGTCTGTCAAACAATCTTTGAACTTCATTTCTAAATGTATTTTTGAATTCTAATTAATTTCCTTAGTGCATATAGAGTTAGTGTCAACTGCAAATTTTATAAGCCTATTCAATACCATCATAAAGAGCACTACTTAATACCTTGAATGCTGGGAGGTCCCAACAGGTACTCATTCAATACATTAAAGAACTACTAAAAAGTACTATTTAGATACACTTAGTAAGCCTCTTTTGCACCCACTCCACAGTAAGTCAATTGAGAATATTTGCCTTGATTCTCTTTAGAGTGCTTTATAAAGCAATATCAAAGATCTTACTGAAATCTACATAGACTTGCTAATTCTTCTCTATCCAGGCTCTGATGCTCTGTTGTAGATTGGCTTGACACAGACAACTGATGTAATTTGTTACTGACTGTTCTTCATACACTGGGTGCTGTTCTCTGTGTATTCTGTGTTTAAATTTAAGTTGTTTGCAATTTCTCCAGAATTTGGAGGGAAATGGTATATATATTGATCAGTCTGTTCTTTCTAACATTTCTTTCCCCTTCTAGGTAGCTATTCACTACCTTTTTCCTTTTTCTCACCTATCTTCAGTGAGTGATCAATTACTAATTATTCTGAACCTCACATTCTTTAAAAATCTATAAATTTGTTACATAAATTCCAGACAATCTGAAACCATTAACTTAGTTAAATACCATGCAGTTAAAACCTGTAACTGGGTGAAAGTACACAGAGAAGCATGAAGGTTCATTTTGCAATTTCCTGAGTTAAGTGTTTTATTTCTAAATTTTAATTCCCCCTTCAATAAAACCTTTCTCCCTTTTTAAAACAATTGGGGGAAATGGCTGGCTATTTTTAGCAGCATGTGTTATTTATTGCCTAGGAACAAAGCTGGATCATTCACATACAGATTTAGTCTTATGGCTATGAGAAATAAATTTCCTGTTTGGATTCTCTGATGACTAGAAAAAAGTTATTTTTCATTTTCCCTTCCCAAAAACTATAGCACTATGTAGAAATATCAATGAAATGCTGCATCTGAACTAAATAAACCTATTCCACAGAGCTATTTATCCCAGATACAAAATAATGCCCCAGAATCACAGAATCAATTAGGTTGGAAAGGACCTTGGAGTTCATCAAGTCCAACCTATGACCTATCACCACCTTATCAACTAAACCATGGCACTAAGTGCCACATCCAGTCTTTAGGCATCAATGCTTTTAGATGGTAAATAAAAATCTTCAAAGACAGTTCAGAGGGTTTTTTTGCATAGTGAGGCATCATTGATGGCATCATCTGGCATTCAGCCAGAGCCAGGTCAGATCAAAAAATGGCAACACCTTCCATCTACTGCCTTTCCTCTCAAGCAAATACAAAGCCAAAGTTACTCTAAGTATACTCTTATGCAAATGAAAGTGCTGCTTACATCCTTGCACACAGTCCTGACACCAGCTTACTACTAAATTCCATGACTGTGCAATTATGAGAGTCCAAAAATTCCTACCTACCTTGGCAACATAACCCACACATTGAAACTGGAAAAAGAATCAGCAGAAATAGTCATAATCATCATCAACCTCATCTGATACTCAGTTAGCTCTCTTTCCATCCTACATTCAATGTGAAGAGAGTAATTAACAAGTCGTTTATTTCACTGTGACTCTATATTTCCAAGAATTTTAAAAAACAAAAAAGAGTTTATTGTAAAAACTTAAATCATTGTCATACTACATAATAAGAATACTATATGGGAATATTTAGGTGGAATTACCTCATTTATTTTATTGTTTTTCAACTGTTGATAAACATGTGTACAATGATTCCAGTTTCTGTGAATGTCCTTCCCACTAACCACAACCTTTCAATGCAAGGCCCAAACTACTTAATAGCATCCCTGTAAGTACAGTTGTTTTCAAAATAAGAGATTATGGAACAAACTCTGGGCAGGAGGACAAGCCTATAAACAATTCCGACAATTTTTTATACAAAGATTGGTTGGAATATCAAGCAAACTGCCAAAAGTTTTGCAGCCAGCAGTTAAAGTGACTTGTGTGCATTAATTCAAGAAAAAGTTGGATTATGCTTTGGAAAAGAAGGAAATACTACAGTGCAGCAGCAGCCACTAGCCTTTTTTTTCCTCTCTCTCTCTTTTTTTGTACAGCTGGGATTATGGTTAGACTGTTCCACATAGTTAACAAAAATACTCCAATTAGCAAACTCTTCTTTCATTTTCTGTAATCTGCAAGTTTCCCATGGTTTTACAAGGCTGACCAGTTGGTTCCTTTTGCAAGACTGCATTTATATCTCTACTTGCTGAAGTAAACATGTCTCTTTTTTTTGGCTTAAGAATGCCTAGCAGCACTTTAAAAAGAAATTTCAGCCCGAAAAAACAGATGAGAAAGACCAGATAAAGTAAAACATCTTAATGAGTAGATAATTCAATAGATACCTGGAAAACAGAAAAAATTGAAACAAAGAGCATCTTCATTTGTTATATGTTCTGTCATGTTCCACCCTTTTGAGGCCATCAGGACTTATTACACAGCAGGAAAAACAATTAGATACAGGATAAATAGTTCAGGGAAAAGAAAAACAACATGAAAAGTCAAATACAAATTCATGCTTCATCAAACTTTTATGTCATAATAAAACCGATAAATATTGTTTTTGTTGGAGAAGTGATCACTAACTTTGCCAGAAAACTAAAACACTAAGATAATCACCAACCCAGGAAAGAAGATAAAGAAAAAAAAAAAAAAAAGATATTTCATGGAGCTTCAAACTTTTCATTGGGAAAGAGAAAAATTAGAAGGCTCTAAGATTCCTGGTATCAGTAAATTCCTGTCATTCACTCAAGCTGCTCTCCTGGTGCCACAAATAGAAGGAGTAAATACAAAAGAAGTGGTCAGAGAACTGAAGGTGGGTGACTTGACTGCAGCGACCATGACATAGTGGAATTCAGGATCCTGGGGAGAGAGAATCAGGCAAGAAGCAGAATCACATTAGACTTCAGAAGAGCAGATTTGGCCTGATTAAGAAAGATCTCAGGAAGAATTCAGTGTGAGAGTCCTGGAGCAAAGAGAGGTCTGGGACAGAGGGGTAATTTTCAAAGACATCCTCATCTATGTTCCAAAACTGTCTACACACATGCAGGAAGTAAAGCAAAGGTGGCAGGAAGCCTGAGTGGATGAAAATGGTGCTCCTGAAAAAACTCATACACAAAGAGAAAGTATAGAAGATGTAGAAAGAGAGGTAGGTGGACCTAAGAAGAATACAAAGGCAGTGTTTAATCACACAGAGATTGGATTAGGAAAGCCAAAGCCCATCAGCAGCTGAAGGATGGGAAAGGCAACAAGAAAAGCCTCTACAAGTACAGTGGAAGCAAAAGGAAAACCAGGGCAAAAATGGGCCAGTTGCTGAAAGATACAGGGTACAACAAAAAGGCCAACTTACTCATCCTGATATAGGAAAGACATTTTTCATGTTTCATTTTCATAAGAACAATCAGTCACTGGAACAGCCTCCTAAGTGGTGCAGTGGGGTCCCCATCACTGGAGTTTTTCAAGATACAAGTGGACAGGGTGCTAGATAATCTCCTCTAGACTCCCTTTTCTGCAAAAGGTTGGACCATATATGTTCTTTCAATGTCTCTCTCAACATGTGTTGTTCTTTGGTTCTCCGATTCTGTGATTCTCTCACTTTATACTCAATGCCCTCTTTACTTCAGCCTTTAGTAGGAAAGAGGTTTGCCTTGGTGAATCCCGGGCCTTAGACATCAGTGGGAAAGTCTACACCAAGGATGACTCTTCCACCAAGGATAACTAATATCAGGAAACACTTAACCAAATTGAACACCTATGAGTCCATGGGACTTAATAAGACACACACATTTGTGTTGGCCAATGTCATTGTGAGACAATTCTCAATTATCTATGAACACTTAGGGTGCTTAGAACAGGTTTCTATGTGGGAAAAATTCTGATTCCTGTCTTCAAGAAGAGCACGAATGAGATTTTGGAGAACTACAGACCAGCCAGCCTCACCTTGGTCCATGGGAAGGTGTTGAAGCCAATCTTGGAAGCCATTTCCAAACATACTCAGGACCAAGAAGTGACAGACTGTTGTCAGTATGGATTTAGGAAGAGGAAATCACCTCTTCTATGATAAGATTAGTCTAGTGGACAAGCATGGAAGTAATTTATTTTGACTTTGTAAGGGCTTTTGACACTTTTTGACACCGATACAATTTTTACAGAAAATGAATATGAGTTAAATAAGTGGAGAGGAAGATGGACTGACAACTGGTTGAATGGCTCAAAGGGCTGCAGTCAGTGCTAGAAAATCCAGATGAAGAAAACAGAATCCTTGTTACTACACGCCCACTAATTAGCAAATAAACCAGAATGAGAATAGAACAATGGCTGTCAGGTAGATGTAATGTGGCATCATCAGATTACGTTCCACATGCTGGAAGCAAAATCTATCAGGCTTAAAGTAAGATACAGAGTAGATTTACTAGAAAGCTTTTGTTTTCTTGATTCAAGCATTTATCATAATTTTAGACTAACAGCTAGAATTCATCTTTTGTAATGATGAATTATGGCTGGATGAAACTTGTCTGGGCCTGCCCATTATTTCATTCTTAGTGCATTCCCTTAGTCTTTGAGGAACAAGTAGTCAAATTAGGAAGTCCTCTTACAAAATGGTTTACAAGAAAGCAGGGTTATTTCTGCAAACAATGCAAAAGTCCAGTTGTTGAATATCTATTCACAAGAGAGGAAAATAAAATGAGGTTATTTGGAAAAAAAAATCATGTCAAAAGGTCTTCGCAGCGATAGAGATGCCACAGTGATGTTGTGATCTACCTTGGCATGAGGTAAAAAAATTTTACACCAAAGTTCCAGAGAGTAAAAGATTCACAGCTGCACACTCAGGATGTTACTAGAAACAAAGTTGTAGAAGAAAATAAAGATCAAATACAAAATTGTGGACAAAGGTCATGGAGAAAGGCAACATTTCTAAAAGAGAAAGCCTGAGATAGTATCTGTAAGCAATGCTAGTGACAAGGGAGAAAGGGAGGAGAATTGCGCCTGTACATGTTTATTATTGCCAAATAGGCTGAAAAAAAAAATCAACATCACTGCTATGGTATTTTCTTTCACTAGACCTAAAGGACAGCAGCAGCGGAATCTGCTGTTTGTGTTAAAGTGTCAGGAGGAGAAAGATCAAAGACATGGAAACATCTGCTTTTAGAAGCCACTTGAAAAATAATTATGCAATAGCCTGTGAAAAACATCTGTTAAAAATGCTGCTGTCCACCCATCAGATAGAAGAAAGACACTTCAAGAAAATATGAGAGACAAGAAGAAGATCAGGGCTCATTTTTCTCTTGAAACATCCATTACCTCAAATCTAAACTGAAACCTAAAGGTAAGTTTAGCAAAAGAAATATATGACAGAAGAAAACAGCATGATAGACCACTGCTGAACAGATGGTACAACCTGTTATTACATAATCATACGAATAGAGCCAGAAACCATGCTTAGCATGTACTCTTTCTGAAGACAAACAAATTGTTTCCTGGGAATTTTCGGCCCTCTCATTCACAGAATATAAGGCCTTGCATTTAGTCATGGAGTTCTTTGTTCCACAACAGCAAGACTATTCCAGCTGAGAGCCTCCCTGCCAATCACTTAGAGGAACCTAAGTTCACATCACACTAGATCTCCACTCATTCTACGTGACTGATTTAACATCCAAATCTGTCAGGAGGACTACTGAGCCCAATACAGCGTTGTGTTGGCATGATTCTACCTGGATTGTAAAAAATGCTCTCTCCTTACCACTTTGATTTGCTGTACACACTCAACAGCTCGTTCAGTACTGGAATACATGTCCCGACACAGGGGACTTTACCTAAACCATTTTAATCAGCAATTAGGGTAGACAGTGCATATGTGCTGTTCCCAGGTTGCTGCTGATTAGCAGAAAGTGGCTGAACTATGAGGTTAACACTCTTCTACCCTGTGCTTACTTTAGCCAAAGTAAAGGAAGAGTTCAAATTTCAGTTCTTAAAAAGCCGAAAAAGCAATACCTGTCACCTTCCAACTTCTGCACCAAATAATCAGCATAGCTAACTTCATCTGCATGTCAAATGACATATTGGAGAGATTCTATATTGCATGTGACAGAAACAGGCTGGGTATGAGACCCTTGCCTCTCTTGTATCCTCAAGTTCACGCTCAAATTCAGTTGCTTAAGGAATTCTGCCTTTCCTACCAAAAGAAATTCCCCTTGGGTCACAGAATAGACCCCTCAAACAAACTGTGATGTGTTTCTGCATTTGCCTCACAAGTGGATTTTTGTCAGCAGGAAGCAAACCACTTGCTACAGGTACAATAAGGTATTGAATACACTTTGAGGTCCTCAGGGGTATGGAACAAGATACAGTAATGTAATTTTTTTTTTTTATATCAGTAAAAGAATGACTTCAAAATATATTCACCTTGCTGCTTATCTGTTAGAAGAAAATAGAACAAAGGGAGGAGGTGGTTTTGAACATGCCCAAAATAACTTTAAGGCAGATTTTTAATCCACAGTAATTTACAGGAATTATATTCTCAAAACAGTGGTTTGTAAGAAGCATCATTGCAATGTTTTTCATGCTTATTTTTATAAATAAATTATTTATATGGAAAATGTTAGTCTCTGTTACTCCCAGTTCTTTTCTGACCTATCAACAGTGCTTAATACAGAGGGTTTAATAATTGTTTTGTTTTCTCTAAATTTTTTTAAAGGAACATTTAGTGAACACAAAATTTAACCTAAATCTTCAGGGTTTGGTAAAAAAACATCCATGGTTTTCTGCCTGAAAGCATTTACAGATGAGGAGTAAAATGCACTGACTATGACAGATTTAGGTATTTGTCAAGGAGTGGGAGGGCAGGTGGGAGAAAGCTATGAGTATGTGCTGCTGTCCTCAAGTGTTTCTTTGAAATCCAGAGACTCCCAGCAAAAACAAGATCAGTGTCAATCTTAAACATTCACTTGCACACAGATGATCTCTCTTCTAATACCCATGGAAGAATACATGTTTTGGAGATCTGGGAAGGAAATTTATGAAAGTAAACCTGTTCTATTCCCTAGGTTAACATGACAGAGGAAGAGCTCTGCCTATCACTTCACTTTAAACTAACTGGAAAAAAGATATTAAACTATATTTCCCTTTGAATATTTTGCTCAATTAAACAATGCAAAATTTGGCTCAAGTAAACCATCTTCAAATTCCTCTTTCCTGCAGCTGGAATGCAGTGAAGACATCAACTGAAGAGCAACTTAAATATTTTAACAGAGCACAATACATTCTGGTTTTGTGCTCGGAAGTCTATACTATGGAATGGAAGTCCCAGATTAAAGCAGGTTTGCCTGTGGCATTTGGGAAGTGTAGCAATTGGCTTCAGTCTAGAATTTCCACAGCTAACACAGGTCAAGTGTGTCAGACCAATTTCCATGTCAGGAGACCAGCATATGCACGCAAAAGCTACATGGTTGCTCCCTGACTGTAAATGATCTAGCAACAGTTCATTACAATGCTGCCACTGGCTTCTAGTGCCAGTTAATTTAACAGTCAGTGTAATTTATTCAAAACCTTGGGTACCATGTAACCTGTATTAAAAGCAGAAATTGCCATCTAGTGACTGTTTCAAGTTGCCTAGGATGGTGGGGGGAGCAAATAATTATGCCTACTAATACGTTTTTGGGGTTTATAAAGAATAACTAGAAAAGGAAATTCCAGCATCTTGACAGATGTGAAGACTGACCTACACAGAGAAGCTAATTTGGATTACAGTAGAGTATGAATTTAACTGTAAATCTTCCTGATTAACCCCTGAGATAGCAACTTCTGATATGATTTGTCTTGAACAGACTTGCCTGAGAATTTGTGCAGAAAATTAATCTGAGGCAATTTATCAGAAGGAGCCTCTCTGCAATAATTTCCTATAACAAAATCTCTGGGATTTCTTGTTCAAATGATGTTAGTTTGTACATTCAAGTCCTTTTCTACACCTGACTGGGCTGTCACCTACACCAGTTGCTCAGCTCCCCTGGACTCTGCTCCCCAGCTCTACTAGTGAAGAAGAAAAAGCGTGATGAAGGCTCCCCTGTGCAGAGGGTCACACTCACATTTTCACCCAGCAGTGCTCTTTACAGTTCACAGCCAAACTTCATGGACATGGGTTAGCATAATTCCTAGAAGACACTTGAGTAAAAGAATTAACCACTTTCTCACATATGAATGAGATGCAATCAACACATCAGTGAGCCAAATTGTGTAATTCCTAACATATTGAGCAGAGATTGCTCCCATCCAGCAAATGGGCTTTGGCCCATGCTATAAATCACCACAAGCAGTGAAAACCTTGGAAAATCTTGGCCTCTCTGAAAGAAACATATTTAATCTGGTGTTCAGACATTTGGGTGAGGAAAATACAATGTTTAAAGCTGCTTACAGAAGGTCATGAACCACTTGTATTGTGTCATGTTCTGAAAGCAACACCTGAAACTCAGTTAAATGTACTTGGAACACATGAAATTAGGTTTGATTTCTGCCAGCTGCCTTATGAATCCTCTAGTCTTACCAATTGCTCATCTTATGGGTCTCAAAAAATTATTTTAAATTAATCAGCCTTCAATTAATATTATGTCCATTCCCACAAAGAAATCATGTAGGATTCTCCAGTTTATTTAGGTATGGTGCAAAATGTCCACTTTCCAGCAGAAGGAAAAAGCTTGTCAGCTAAAGAGCAATGATGTCACCATTTTATCTTACATATTTGCTGCTAGCCAACATACAGATTAATTTAGATTTCTTTTTTTTACTATAAATCAATCTACAATAAACAAAAATATGTAGTTCCTTGTCTGGGACACTAAAGATGTGAACATAAAGTTCCACAGCACATAGAGTTTTGTGGAAACTATTACAGAGTGGAATGAAACTCTATATATGAGTAAAGCCTTGCCAAGACAGTTTAGTTCACCAAGTGGACAGGTAAAATTTAAACTAGCAGCATTTAGAATTCAAAGACAAAACTTGAATCTCAGTGCAGTTTTTGAAACACTTTTGCTATTGTTTCTTAGCTCCATGTACCATTTTTAAGCATCTTCCCCCTGCTAATGCATAAAAACAGTATGTCATTAGAATTGCAAGTAATCTAATCAATTAATTTTAGTTTATTTGTGGACTTTTGACTATGGGATGGTAGGAAATGAAAAATTTACTGGTTCATTCCTTCAAATTCTTCTTCTATCACTTTTTCATTTTCATTAAGGCTGAAATAGATCTTGCATCAACAAAAGCACAAGCCTCTGCAATTTGAAGTAAAGCAGTAACTGCATTCAGGTGTAGCAGCACCAAATTCTTGTTCTCTGTGGACTGCATATGTTCTCAGGCATCCCAGGTCCGCAAAAGCAAAACTGTGATAAACTGGTTGTATCAGGCCTTCTACACCTCATTAGATGAAGCAGCTCATTTTCTGAAACCTGTTGTACTGCCACACCTGCATGACACTGCATCCTCTGTGCTTCAGACACAGCTCTGGAGCATCAGCAGAACATTGGGCTCTTAGCAGCACAAGAAGCCTCAGCAGTGCAGTCTCTGGGCCTCTGCACAGAGCATTTGAATCACTCTTGGATTTGGGTATCTAGATTCTGCCTAAGTTTTTCTTTATGCACCTAAGTGCTTTTTTGGATCTAACTCTAAATTCTTACATATCACAAAACCTTTTCCAAAAACGCCATTAATTTCTCCAGCAATTATCAAAAGAACATGAGATTATTTCATAAACAACAAAATTAAGAATGTACTAAATTGTTTTTCTGGTTTGAAATGAACTATGAAAGAAAACACTTCTGCAAAGTAAACCTAAAACACTGGTTTGAGTGCTTAAACCACTTTATAATAAAATATACATGTAGTGACTTCTGAGACCCTACTGTTGCTAGATCATAAAATCTATGGCTTAGCTGCTACCAACAAATGTATAAAGACACCTAATTAACCAGTTATATGAACACACTTTGCTTGTCCACACCAAAAAACACAAACATTGAACAAAGCTCTTTGCAATGCCCTCCACACTACTGAGAGATTACTCAGCATCTGCATGAAAACACACTCCTTCTGCAAGGGAACACAGGATTAAATAAATACTGCATGAGAAACAGCAGGACATCTAGTCCTGGCAAGTATAATGACTTTGCTGTGTTTTCTTGGGAAACAAAAATACTCCCTTTTGTCCTTTCAGAACCCCAAAATGGAGATAACCAGCATCATTTCTCAGGGCTGGTGTCATAAAATGAATTAAAATAGTAGGGACAGGTTGCTAATATTAAATAAACCTGTTGGAATGAGAAAGCATCCATATGCATAGGGCTTAATAAGGCCATTCTCCCCTTCCCTTTATCATGTAAAATAAGAAAACTCTAAAGGTTTTCAACTCATCACCCTTACAGGAAGTATTTTTTATTCCTCCTGGCAGACTTTTAGTATTCAAGCTGGAAGATGTGGGTTCTACTTTCATCTTCATTTGATTTATATAATGATCTTGTTTGTTTTTATGAGCTCAGTATACTGTCAACAACAACGGGACTCTCAGCTGGGCTTTGTGGATGCCGATGCTGAGCTGAAATTGAATTAAAATGGCTCTGAAGCTTGTCTGAACCACAACCTTCAGATTCATGACCAAACTTAGGATGGAATGAGACCCATGTTCTGTCTCAGGGCCATTCTTCTTCTACATGGTTATTTCATTCCCTTGACATCCAAGGATAACATCCCCCAGAAGGGATGGAGGTTTTGCTTCTCTCAACAGCAGAAAAGACGTAATACTAGGAGAGACATGTCCCTTGGAGCTGAAAAAGAATGGCTATATAGACATTATCAGCCCATGTTTCTGACCTTTTCAAGAACTTAATAAAAATAGGTGAGCATGCCAAATCCCTAGCCACAAAATTAAATTTAAATGTTAGTATTTTGGATCAATGTTTTAACTAAAAGGATACATAAAAGGTAAACCTGGAAGTGAAAAAAAATCAAGGTAATATACAAGATCGGTAGAAAGTATCCTCTTAGGGGAAAATATCCATTAAGTCTTTATCCATAATGGCTTAGTCTCACTTTCCATGAAAATTCCTGTAAATTAAGAAATATCTGAAAAAAAAAAAAAAAACATAAATCAGGGAAGTGCATGAAGCAGCTCTTAAAAACACCAAGTATGTGGTACAGACCTCCAGGACCAACTGACTGCTAACACAGCTAAACTGCTGCTTGTACTAAATATAACAAAAGACTTTCAAAGACCCTGCAGAATATCTATAGTCCCATGAGGAGACTATACCAACATTGTAAATAAATCATTGCAATTTAACTTATTGATAAAGCCATTGCAAACTTCACTAACGTGATATCAATTGCTGTGGCTACATTTGTTAAAGGAGGACCCAAAAATACCTTTCAGTAGCAAGAGCAATGTCAAAAAAGAGAATTCTGTACTCTTCCAGGTTGTGACACATGAATACAAAAATGTTCTTGTTTTGTTCTGCTAAGGAACGTTTCAAGTTCAAACTATTTATATCTAAGTCAGGGGTTACCTCCCACTAAATTCAATAGCACCAAAAGATGGACCTTCAAAAAAATGTAATTATTAGAGGATGTTCATATCCATATGAAACCAAGGGTTTTAATATTATTCCACATCCCATTTTGTCATACCTCTAATATGCTGTACTTTCTCTCAGCTTCTAAAATATATTATTTTTTAAGATGAAGGGTGTGGGGGAAGCAGAGAAACAGGGAAGGCCAGACCGAATTAAGATTACAAAACCACACCACATTTTCAGCAACTAGCTGATCTCCTAGAAATCTTGAAACAGGATTTCAAACTATCTTTAGATTTCCTACCAACAAATTCCCAAGAGCTATCTGTGTATGATGATGGCAAATTTTCCTATTTTTTGTTTTAAATGATTCTTCAGAAAGGGCACAAACTGATCATTTGGAGAGATAGTGCTTTTTATCTACAGGGACTTAGTAAACAAATTGATCCAGATGTTTTGCTTTAGAACTCTCCAGACATAGTAAATTATTCCTTACTACATCAACACTTCATTTCCTCTATTTGCAACTAACATCTCAAAGTAGAACTCTTTTCAAAAGACAAATAATTGAAATGTTGTATCAGCATTAACAAAATCATTTGGACACTTTCTTTTAAAAAATCTGTCTTCTATATATGTGGATGCATTCAGTTACATATAATCATTCCCAGAAAGGATCAAGATCAAATGTATTAAGACTGTATTTGGATCCTTTTCCTAAGCTTCTGAAAATCTGTCAAGAAATAATTTTATTTTTATTTTCTTTTTATAAGAATTTTATTTTCCTTTCCTTTGTTACATGATTTGTTGCATTTATCTTTTAAAAAACCCTAGACATGTGGAATGGTAATGGTCTCCAAAGTCTAAGTAAAAACTCAGACAACAAATAGTTTATGCGATTAGAATGAAACTAAAGTGAGAAAAAATACAAAGAGCCAGAATAGATATATGGACTAGGTAAAAGATATTTAAGAATCTTTGACAACATAGGCATATATACATTCAAAAATTACTGGAGAAGAAAGAAACCTGTTTCCTGTGTTTCTTGGTGGCATGCCAAATAGACTGCTTCTCAGAAATGCATGTATAGATTTTTTAAAGCAATTTTTTTTAAACCAGTAGTAAAAAGAGTTAATTTACTTTAAAGATGTAAGGGGCTTCCAGAAATATGAAGACAAATATATTACCTGTAAAAAGAGCCCTATTAAATATATCCCAGATGAATATACTGCATCAAAATACATTTTGCTAACTTCCTTAACTACCTTTGGCTGTTTCACTTTAATTTTAAAATGTAAATGTTTCTCCATAACATTGAAACAATCTCTCCCATTTACATGCTTTCTGAAGATCTCATGCTGTTAAAACAGGTTTCCATCCCATGCTTCCTGATTTAGAATATTTGCTTTAAAATGAAATCATTGGTAGCTTTCCAGTTACTGTAAGGACAGCAGGATCAACTGAGTGCACAGCAACAGATTACGAAGCAGGTGGCTTGAGGCTAAATCTAAAGAGTTTCCTCACATAGCTTTGTAAAGTGGGGTGCAGATGACTCCTAATGAGTGTTAAGGGCTGTCTAGTCACTTAGTTGTATACGAGGTTTAGACAGGTCAAGGTCTAAGGATCAGAGCTTCTAATTACATTCTATTAAATACTCGTTAGTTGTAAAAGATGTCACTAGAAGACCCATCAGAGATATAGTGTCTAATTATTAAATATTAGTGCCCTCATAAGACCCTCAGGACTTGAAAAACTACGATAAAATACTGAAAAAGGAAAAGAGACAGCCAAAAAGGAGGTGAATCTGAGGACACAGCTGAAAATTGAGGTCATTGTTCTATATCACATTCCCCATGTAAAAGAGGAATTTGAAACTCATCATCTATTGAATCAGTCGGTATTTGGCAGCATCATTTCTAATGTTGAGTTAAACCATTTAGGAGACAGATTCAGAGAGTCTTTCATTGCAAAATGAGCAAATAATGAAATACATTTATTTCATAAGCTGTGTTTGTTACAAACACAACTCGCTGAACTGTTGCTCATTCCCTAAAAGCTAATAAAAAAGAGAAATAATTATGACTAAAACCAGCATGTTTTTTTACTTCCTTTAAATAAAAGGCTCATATGAAAGCTCTTGTGGTTTGGTGATAGTGTGTTGTTGCTGACTGGCAGGGCAGGATTTGGAGATGCAGCCCCCCAAAGACTGTTGTGCTGTTTTTCTCCCAGCACTCGCACTAGGACAACACACCAAGCTGGACAGCTAAAAGGGAAGAGCACCTGTTGGGCATGAATTCTGCAATGACATTTTAAAACAGCAACAACCTGAGTAGTAAATAAATAGCAGGCCAGGCTTTGGCTAGTGAGGAAAGGTACTCATAGCCAGGAACATCAGCACCCAACTGGGTCATAAGCAAAGGTAATGCCTGTGTCTCAGGTCAGGGAGTGCAGTATGCAGAGCTAAGGACTGATTTTGTCCAGCTGGAAAGATCATCCCAGAAGACAGAAATATGGTCCCCAAGGTTAGGAGACAATTTCCTGAGGTTCCCTTTAAGGACAGCACAGCAGTGCTGGAATAACTCCTAAGTACTCTCACATTTCCCTTCTTTCCTCCCTCCCTCCATCCCTTCCTTCCTTCCTTCCTTCCTTTCCTTCCTTCCTTCCTTCCTTCCTTCCTTCCTTCCTTCCTTCCTTCCTTCCTTCCTTCCTTCCTTCCTTCCTTCCTTCCTTCCTTCCTTCCTTCCTTCCTTCCTTCCTTCCTTCCTTCCTTCCTTCCTTCCTTCCTTCCTTCCTTCCTTCCTTCCTTCCTTCCTTCCCTCCCTCCCTCCCTTCCTTCCTCCCTTCCTCCCTTCCTCCCTTCCTCCCTTCCTCATTTGAGCACCCAAAAACCTGACACTGTTCAGACTTCTTGGACCTATGAAACATTTTGGAAAATGAAAGACTCCAGGTTTTATCATGACTTCTGGTGCTTCTCAGTCTCCTGACAGCCCTCAAATTACCTGGACTGCAGCCTTGCTTGCAATATCTTGGCTCTCTTATTCTCTGTCTGCCTGGAACCAATTAATGCATTAGCACAGAAAAAAAATTAAAAAAATTTAAAAATTAATCATCCTTTTCTGAACCTCAAAAGATTCAAGTTTTGGACAGACCTTTATGGAGATGGGGAAAGATCTGAACTCAGTTCAGATCCTAGCTAACAAAAAGTTTTGCCGTTTATTTCCCTTCTTACCAACTGCCATCTAAGTTGTGGAACTGCATTTATCAGGCTTGCTTCCCTTCCCTCTGTCCCTTATAGCACTCTGGTAGAAGCTAAAAAAGGGCACCACCTCCTACTGTCCCCTTTTTCCTCCCAGGATTCAAACTGTCCAGTACAAGGTGACAAGAACCTCCACTTTGTCACCTTGTCTTTTGGAGTGAATCTTTTTTAGCGTCAAACTGCAATGTACCAATGCCAGCAGGAACACACAACCTTCTTTACCTCACTCATAAATGGAATAACTTCCTTCTTTTCTTATTCTGAGGTGAATCTCAGAACCTCATAAACCTCTTCAGTTTCCTGTAATCCTATCTATCCAGAAAAGCACCTTTTAGTACCATTCCCTTTTCCCGACATAGTGCTTCATCCTCCCTGAGACTCACAACCACTCCTCCTGCCCTGACAACCCTCCACCAACTCCTCCCACAGGCTCAGGGCATCCCTAAGCACATTCTAAGGCTGAAGGAGTCCTTAGACTCAAAATCTGAGGATACCCTCGCTCCTGACAAGCCTCTGCCTCCTCCACCTACTCTGTTCTATTTCTGGTCCTTGATAAGAAGGAGGCTGCAAGGAAAGCCTGTAAGAGCAACTCACATCAGCAGTGCACCAAACACTGCCTTTGCTCTACCAAATCAGTCTCTAGATGCTCCTCAGGGCCAGCACCGTTTAATAAAATCACCCCATGCTCACAGCAAGCAGAGAGCAGCATGGGCACAGCAGGATGGGGTTCAGTCAGCCCTAGTGCCAGAAAGATGTAGCTGAACCTCCAGCAGCTCAGCCACTCTGCAGGTCTCCATGCCCTGCAATCCCAGAGCTACCAAAAAGCTCTGATCCCAACTACAACTTCTTTTAATTTTTTGTCCCTTTACCAGATTTTCGCTTCTGTCCCAAAATACTCCTGTATTTCTTTTTTTACCCTTAAAAACACAAGAGCTGGCTTTTTAAAATGCCAATTAACTAAGAACAGAGGGGAAATGACACATCAGGAGTAAAATGGAGCACTCAATCCTCTGGCTTGCTAATTAGGATTTATGTACTGGAAAAATCCAATTCCTGGCACCAGTGAGTTAATAAAGAAATGAAAAAATGTCTGGAAAATTGGAAAAACTGGTATAATTGTCTAAAAAAACTAGCACATCTGGTCATTTCCCCGCACATTGTTATTAGCACCACAATTATTTCAGCAGGAGGCAAGCTGGGAAGAAGTAATACATGACCAATGAAGAAAAGCAGTAGCAAGAAAACCTATCATTCAGGCACTCACTCCTGAGAGAAAGTAGACTTGGCCCGAAACAGAAAATTCTATTTTAACATGCACCTCTTTAAACACTGATTTATAGTGTTTAAACTGCAGATAATTATTTCCACTAGGGGTATCACAACTGTAAAATTACCCTGTTCGTTCTGTGAAGTCATTTAGATTGGTACATGAATTACTAATGTTCTCTGCTTACCTGCTTTTTCTAGGGGTAGGGAGGGAAATATGAGGTGAAAAACAAGATAAAACAGATCTCCAGATAGCAATTCATACAGCATGTATATGTGTGTGAGGAGGATTCACTCACATGCTCCTGAGACTATAATGCTTAGCATAAAGATTTCCCAGACCACACCACTGAATCTGGTAAGTTACTTGTCCTTCTTTCAAAATTGTTTTTTTTTGAGGAAGGCAAGAAAAAAATCCCAGGCATAATGCCAATAGCAGTTGCGCTTTGTTGATTCTCCTTTGACTTTTTTGCTTTTATATATTTGCATGGTAATGTTTCCTGATATGATCAGTTTGACAGTTTAATAGGGTTCTCTTGCTTATTCTGCAGCATAATCCTTGAGGAATCTTACACAAAATAAGCCTCTTGCTAAAATATTGATTACTAAGACCTTTTTCTTTTAAAAAATGTGCATAAAATTATCAGTCATACTTCAAAAGTAAAGTATGTTAATTTACATTGTAGCTAAATTGGGCAAGATCCCATAAAGGAGTTAGCCAATTCAGTGCTAGGTACTATAACACCTATCTTTCAGTACTTCAGATCCCACAGGAAAATCTAAAAAGGAAATGGAGTCTTGGGCTCTGTATTCAATTCAGAGGATAAATTCATGCCACAGAATTTAATCCAAAGCAGCCAACATAGCATGCAAGCAGCTGATGGCAACATATTCAGGAGGCAACTCTCTAGAAGTGGCATAGATGAGTGCTATGCTTTAAATCCCAATCTTTCAGGGCAGGAGTTTCATTTACAGAGTCTCTGAATCCCAGAAGTCTCAACTCACATTACGTATTTATCTCTGGGGGAAAAAAGGAAAAAAATAAAAATAAAAAAAATCCCAACAACAACAATGAACAAAAAAAAAAAAATCCATGGTTAATGTTTTCCTATTTAAAGAAGGTTAGGAAAGCAGATGGGCTCCTGTCCTCATATAATCACCCGGTAATTTCCCAGGCAGCAGAGGATCTCATTTCTTCTCTTAGCTCAAGGGAGCTCAAAATCACATCTCCAAATAAATGTTTCTACTTACAAGTAATGCTCAGTCCCTGAAGCATAGTCAAGAAGATCTGAGCCCAAAACAGACAGCAAAAACTGAAGCACAACAGATCGGTAGTTTACTTGTAAGAAGACATCCCTTTTCCTCTCCTACCAGGACTTTTTCTTTACTTTATCAAGCAGCAGCTCCATGGAAAATGCACAGTATATCCAGGGAGCAGGGAGAGGAAACACATCTCCCTGTGTAATCTGAGCCCTTCTTCACTTGCATGTTCAAGTGAACAGGGAAACAATGCAGAGTGATAATCAACTACTGCCTACCTTTCATGGAGTGAAGGGTAACCTTCATGCCTAACCTTCGTGGAGTAAGATGGAGAATGCTCTGCCACACAAACCAAGACTAAATGACAGCTTAGAGGCCAGGTATAACTCATTCAGTGGAAGATGTAGGATTTCATATGATTAGATAAAAGGGAACTGGAGCACTCTCACTCATTCTGCCCAAGTATCTCCATCTTCAGGCTGGGTGAAACCCCTTGTGGTGATCTTTAGAGATAAGTCAGCAGCTGCTACTCTTGTTCTTTTTTTCTATTTTGTGAAATGACTAAATGTTCCAGCATGTGAATACCCCTTACAGATTAAGCCCATCTGAAACTCACAAACCTGCCAGCTTTGCCTTTCCCATACTGATATATCATCTACCTCTTTAATTTAAACTTCTTCTTACATGTCTTCTGACCTTAATTCAAACACCAACTAATTTATTTCAAAATATGTTGCTTCAACATGTTTGGTTTTATCTCTCAAAAAACATTCTTCCCTGTCCCAAAAAAAAGTGGTCAACAAAACCCAACTATATTCATCTCAACCATGTCAAGATTTCACTGTTAAGCATACCAAAGAGACACAGGGAAAGGGAAAAAAAGCATGAACTTGGGTTAATGGGCTTGCTGTGCTTCAACTTGGAATGAAAAAGAGCACCTCAGCAAGTCCATACAAAACACATTTATTTGCTGTTTACAGTTACTAGATATTATGCTTCCATCAGGTTAGAATGTGATTTAGATATTGAGATGCTTTGTCTTGTCCATGTTAAGGTGGTGTACAAAAGACAACACTCAAGATCCTGGAGAATCTGTAGACAAGACAGTCAGTGAGTGTTGATCCCTGGATGATGGTGAGTCCTAGCTGCATGGCAGAAATCCTCTGTTATTACTGTTTGTTTCTACCCACCTTGTTTTTAAATCAATGGCTGCCCATTGGCAGAGATGCTCAAATTTTCCATGAAGGAGTTCCTCAACTGTAGTTATCTACACCTGGAAATTTCTGACCCCTTCCTTCACATGTGACCTTTGGCTCCTCAATAGAAACTACCTAAGCATTTTAGCCATTTCTAATGTCCAGATGGTCAACAAATTCCATGAGAAAAGTAGAATACAGGGCTCAGCTGGAATATCTATCATTTCACCATTCAGTTTAATCCTTCTGTGTTCATAAATCAGTGCCCATGAAATGTATGACATTCCAGTTTCAGATGTGGACACAAGGGAAGAAAGAGTTCAAGATCTCTTTTGCCATTTTTAATTAAAATATATTTGATTCTTTTAATCTTAATAAAGATCATAAAACCGTATAGCAGCAGTTGCCTTAATGTCTGGTGTGCTTATAATTAACCGTTTGTCTCAGACATTAGACAGTGAATTCTGGATTCCTGAGGCATTAATTATGTGGTAGTTATCCTGTAATTAGTTTGAAATCAGCCTCTTTGAGACACTTGTACTAAAGACCCATGTCATTAGAGAGTATCCATGCAGTTGAATCATCACATTTTATGAGGGATCATTTTGTTGTTTGGCCTCCAGTGGTGACTGTTGCCCCATTCAATGTTTGCAGATTCTCATCAGCTCACATTGAAAACCCAGTATAGTCAATAGTCAGAAATGCACTTTTCCCTGCATTACCCTTCCCACCATGCCCACTCTCATCCACAAGTGATTATCGGCCAAGAGTTCCAAAAGTGATCACTGATGTCCTCTTCCCCAGAGAGGCAACTGAAAGTACAATTTTTTTTGTTTTCCACATCTTAGATAACCTGTAAGAATCAGGGACTAGATACAAGGAATCTAATGTCTTTTTATTTTAGTCACTACAATCAAATCAGATTATCTAATGAACATAATTTTAAATCATCAGATTTGCTTTTTTCCGCAAATATATACAATCTATTATAAATAATAATTTGTTTACTATATATATTCAAGTGCCAACAAGGGCTACTAAGGTTGTGTCACACAAAATCAGAATCAAATACCAGTTCTCCAACACAAAGGAAAATAACTTGTGAAGAATTTTACATCTTTGCATCTCGGTGCACTTTGACAAAAAATAGCATAAGTGTTCTCAGCCATACTTCACCTAACAAGGAACTGAAGTGCAAAAGGGTCACCAGATGTGTTCCATGCAGAGCTTGAAGCACAAAGAACAGCTCCACTACCTATTAGACCTCTGTATATGTTTTTCTTTCCCCTTATTTTTCTCCTTTTGCATTAGAAGTTCTGCTGTCAATGACTCTCATGACTGACCACATCATATTACAAACTCAAGAGAGTGAAAACTAAAACACTGCCGAAATTATTAATTGCTTTTGAAAGTGAGGCTATTCTGAAGTCTTTGTTTCTTCTTTTTGTTTTAAATTACTTTTTATTTTTTCAGCAACTAACACAGGCTTTGATTAAGATTTTCTTTGTTAAAGAATCCACATTTTCACTCCTGCTGTTCTTTTGAGAAAGAAATGAATACCTAGCCTCTGAGATATGCAGGAAATCACCGGGAAAACCATAACAGAGCAGACTTGGCATTTCTTAAATTTCTAAGTAAAAATCAAATAGTAAAAAAAAATCAACACGCTTTATAGTACATAAAGCAGCAAAGAAGACTTATGCCAAAGCTTAAAATAAATTCTTTCAAATCTTCCTAAAAGAAAGAGGGGATAGGAGGAGCATTATTAAGCTGGATTCCATGGAAAGAGAGTTGTTGTGCTTTGGGGTTTTTTTGGTTAGGACTATTTTTTTTAAGAGCTAAAAGAAATTCCAAGGCTTACACTTGCCTTGGAGCCTCAATGCCAATTTTTGTGGTTTTACAACCACAGTTTCTTATTTTTCTTTTTTTTCTCTTTTTTTTCTTTTTTTTTTTTTTTTTGAGAGAGAGAGAAAGAGGGAGGAGTTGTTTGTTTGTTTTTCTAAAGTATTTCTCTCCTTCCCATTGTCATGTATGATACCCACACACTAAACAAGGGAAACTAACACCAAAGGGCATACAGAGAAACTGCCTATTTAAACAAAATGGTATTTTCCCTTAATCACCAAAGTCTAAAGGCTCTAACCAGCAAGACTGTTAAATGACATTTCACCTTTCATCCCAAACTCTTACTGAAGTCCTACAGGACCTCAACTCCTCCACAGTTTATTTTCTAGCCTTTTACAGAGGCATGAATTCCAATTCCATTTGGAATTCTACCCAAAATGCATATGAATGTACAAGACAAACAGGATGAGAGTACAAAATAGAGTACTTTTACATTCCTCCTTTCCTTACACTTGCAATTAGGTTACTGTTACAGGTACTATGTCTCCTATGAAGGACAATATGCAAACTATCATTGTCATTTTATAAGTACTTTGCCCGCTATTGGCTGGCACAAAATAAAACAAAATAATCTTCTGCATGCACAAGTCTTCACTGCATCCAATTTAAAAATATTTATGGCGGTCGTCAATGGAAAGCCAGGTTCTGACAGTGATACTGTAAGCTCCTTCATACACTGTCCTGGGGAGCTTCAATATTTATGCATTTTATCTTCAAAACCTCTGTGAAGAAAGAGCAAAGGTTTGGGTTTTTCTGATTGCTGCAGGCTTCTGCTAATTTGTCATACTGTGGTTTATGTTATGGTAGGGGAAAGAGAACATCCTTTGCTGATTATGATGCTCATGATTTTGCAATCTTGTTTGAAGTTTTAAATGAAAAACAGCTTCTTAACAGTAGCTTGAAACAAACAGTGACATTGTCCCTGTGTACAGTATTTCTTGGTTTAGGTGGTGGGTTTTGGCAAGGGGAGGGAGATGAGAGAAAGATGCTTCCTTCTGCCATTTTTCTTCTTGCACAATCCTAGAAAATCTAGTCTTACCTTTCAACATCCCCAAGGTTACAGAGATTGCTCCCTTGTATTTCCAGATTATCTCAGTGAACCTGAAGTTCTCCCCAGATAAAAGAGAAGACAAAAAACAAAACTTTATAGGTAGCCTGCTTCAGTCATGGGACCTACCCAGGCTCATTGCCTGCAATATCTTTGGAGACGAAAGAACGTTAAGGCATCCATCCTTCCCAAAGGCTGGGGAACAGTCAATTCCATATCATGTTATGTGGATTGCCTGTGATTCAGACTTGCTTGAGACAGTCTGCATTGTTCTCACAAGCAGCATACCACAAGGCAAAAGCTTGTTGTTGATGATTCCTAGTGACTAAGTTTTGACAACATTAATAAAGCATTTTACAGTTTCGTGGAGTTTCTTTCCAAAGTATTTGACTATTTTCTGTTTAAATTATAACACCATCATAGAAGTCATTCAGGCCAATTCAACTGATGTTCACTACATCACAAACTGATAATCCTCAGGGGTGTTAGTTTCCCTCTGCATTCTAAGAACTGCTCAGTTTTTTCAAAGCTAAGTCAAAGCAGGACTCTCAGAACAGTTTAGAAAGAATTAGTTGATTTAAGACTTGTTATTTACTTAAGCCCATGAAAAATGTATCGCTCTAATAAAAACTGAGTAAACATAAATAAAAGGAGCATTAAATAAATAAATTAAACTAATTGACAAGCTGATCTTTTCTATGACAAGGTGATCCTTGATGAGGGAAGGCTGTGGATGTTGCCTATCCAGAATTTAGTAAAGCCTTTGACAATGTTTCCCACACTATTGTTCTGGAGAAACTGCCCACTTGTGGCTTGGACTAGCATGCTCTTGTATGGCTGAGCCCAAAGATTTGTGGTGACTGGATTTACATCCAGTGTAGCCAGTGGTGTTCTCCAGGGATCAGTGTTGGTGCCAGTACTGTTTAATAACTTTGCCATTGAGGGGACCCTCAGTTTGCAGATGACACCAAGCAGGAGTGTTGATTTGCTGGAGAGCAGGAGGGCTCTGCAGAGGGATCTGGACAGGCTGGATTGATGGGCCAAGGTCAATGGTGTGAAGGTCACCAGGTTCTGGGTCCTGCCCTTGGGTCACAACAACTCCTGCAGTGCTACAGGCTGGGGACAGAGTGGATGGAAAGTGGCCCAGCAGAAAAGGACCTGGGGGTGCTGGTGACAGAAGCTGAACATGAGCCAATGTGTGCCCAGGTGTCCAAGAAGGCCAGTGGCATCCTGGCCTGTATGAGCAACAATGTGGCCAGCAGGACCAGGGCACAAACCATTCCCCCCATGCTCATGACTGGTGAGGCCACACCTCAAATTCCATGCTCAATTTTGGCTCTCATTGCAAGAAAGATATTGAGGAGCTGGAGCATGTCCAGAGAAGGGCAATAGAGTTGAAGAAGGGTCTGGAGTACAAGTCTAATGAGGAGAAGCTGAGGGATGTCAGGTTGTTTAGTGTGGAGAAAAGGAGGCTCAAGAGGGACCTTTTCAATGTCCACAATTACCTTAAAGGAGGGTGTAGCCAGGGCTGGGATTGGGCCCTTCTCCCAGGTAACAAGAGACAGGACAAGAAGAAATAGCCTTAAGTTGTACCAGTGGGGGATGAGATTGCATATTAGGAAAAATCTCTTCACAGAAAGGGTTGTCAAACATTGAAACAGGCAGCTCAGGGAAGTAGTAGAGTCACCATCCCTGAAGGTATTTAAAAGACATGTAGGTGTGCTGCTTAGGGTCAACCAGCTTGGCAGAGCAGGATTAACAGCTGGGCTCAATGATCTTAAACTTTTTTCCAACCTAAACAATTTTATGATTCTATTATAAACCAGAACAAATGCAAAGCCATTGCAAGTCCTGGGGAAAGGGTGGTTTTCTTTTGTATTTTATTGTATTTTAAAAGTTTCTTGAATATAAGCAAAGTGTTTTACTCTGTAATATCATACCATTTGTACCACAGTTTGAAAAAACAAATTCTCCTTTTAGCCATTGCTTTTTCCAGACCATGGGAAAATACCAGCAGTGAATTTAAGGTTCATATTCCTGAAGAAGTATACATGTTGTTATGATCTCAAGTGTGCTACTGCCTGAGAGCTTGATTACACACTTTATGACTGTTTGTGGAAACAGTGACATTTTCCTCTAAAGATGAGGATTCACCCCGAGTGAAAGGGGTTGACTTGCAGCAGTTTACCCAAAACAGAAGTTCATTTTCATGGCTATAGAAAGGTTAGAAATAGACATTTTAGAAAAGAAAAATAAGTACTATATTCTTCCCATTTCTCTCTCCCATTATTCCTCATTCCCATCTTCTGTAACATCTTGCCATCTTTATTCAAGCTCCTGTTTAGCCCTCTTTCTTCAGAAACCAACTTCTCAGCAGTGTTTCTAACTTATATCTTCTATCTTTTCTTTCTTCCTCTCAGCATCCTTTGTCCATTGCTTCTCTCCTCAGTATCTCACCTCCACATTTTTTGTGGTACTGCCTTTGGATTTCAGGCTCCTGAATCAGTTTGGTCTTAGTATTAGAGAGGTTTTATCCCCCAGTGAGCATTTGTCTGGGTAGCAAGAAACCACTAAACCTGGGCGTAGAAGCATCTATTATTTACAAAAACACAAAGTTCATCTGCAGGTAATATTTCTATAATAAACACCTGGAGTTCCACAGCAAGGAATGAAAAAATGTGGAGTGAAATTTGTCATCTCATATCTTTAAAATGGGGACATTTTTCTGAGTTCCCTGCAGCATAGCCTGATCTTGAGCTTAGCTTTGTTATTTTTAGACTACATATTTTCATCAGCTGAACACTAGTGATCCCCAGTCATGCTAAGGATTACCTAATCCTAATTTTACTCCATTTTTCTTGTATTTTGAATACTTACCTACATTTTTGCAGGATTTATCTTCATGGAGTTGTGAATAATCCCACTACTATTCTTTCCCAGATGTTCAGATCCCTCTCTCTCAGAGAACCCACAACTCTATTGTCAGAGATTTTGTCAATGTGCTTCCACAGTTCTTTTGAACTTCTTTTTATACATGACCTAAAACCCTAGTGCTGAAGATAGCCAACATAATACAAGCTCTCTGTGACATACTTATCTATTGTCCCTCCAACAGAAGCTGAGGCAGCAGATGTTCGCTGGGGTTTTCTCTAGGCTGAAGTCTCCTGCAGGACACATGCCCAGAATCAGTGAGGACTGGCACTTTGAAAGTTCCTAAAATGCTGTGGTTCTCTAACCTTGCTTCATGATTAGTAACACTACTTAGGGATGAAGATTCCTTTGTGCTGGGTGCTGTGGTAACATAAGCAAAACATACATACTCTATCCCAGTGAAATTACATTATGGGCATAGAACAGTTGAGAAATAAATACCAAAGGCAACAACACAACACCAGGTATTCCAACCTGTAAGGAACAATCACTATAGATCTAGTTTCTGCCAAGGTTTCCTTTAGCCATCTCAAAAAATAAGAAGAAAAGTTTTAGAGTGTAGATTAAGATTACATATTTGTTTAGTGGCTGGTTACAGGAAATTCTTTTCAAACACTAGGAGAAGTAGAAAGAAAAGCACAAAGGTAATTGCTTGAGATAAAAAACTAGAAATGAAGGTTGGCATCAGTTGCAGAATGGAAGGCCAGCTTGGAGATACATCTGAAGGTGAAGCTGAAAATACAAAAGACCACAAAACCAAAGCAAAATAGTTCACATTTATTAGGAGTCATCTGGATGACTGCAGATAAAGGAGAATAGTTGATCCTAGATAATTCTATTTAAAAAGGCATGAAGATCTGAAAGTGATGACTTAGAAGAATGCATCTGTTGGGTATGACTTTCCAGGTCAAAAGCCTGAACAGTAGGAAAGATGGTGATCAAGTAAGGATTTATAAGAAAAGGCTCAGGTGAAAAATTAAAAAGCCCAGGTTTGGCCATGGTAGATTTGTGCTGGTGGTGAATAGACTCAGGAATTTCTAGATACAGGTAGCATGTATGTTACCAGCTCTGGAAGAGGAAACTAAGTATGTTAACTGTCTGAGAAAAAAATCAGAATTTAAACTCAACCCTGCATAAGGAATAGGTCCTTCTAATTTCAGTCTGTTCATTTATAAGATTCTTTTGCCTTCGTTGTAAAGTATATAGCTTCTATTCTATGACTCTCACCATTACTACATTAAATTCATGACAATACCAAAAAGAAATAAAAAAATATTATGTCTGCTGAAAAGGATCATCAGTAGTTTCAGTAAGAGGGATTTTGCAAACGAGAAGCATGGCATATATTGGCAGAGATCCATTGATTCTAAGGGAAACCTGCCAATCTATGTCCAAGCATCAATCTCTTCCTGTTTCCAAATAAATTATGTGTTTCTGACCCCCAGGTTAGCTCTGATATTTGAAGTATTCATAAAAATTTTTTGTTATCCTGGCTTTCTCCATGTCTAGATATGTATGGCAAGCCATAGAAATATCTACAGATGGTAAATGGACAGACAGAGGGTATCTGGAAAAACTGGACAGCTCCAAAGGCTTTCAGTTGTTCTGTTCCTTTCCTCTCTTCAAAATACCTGTCAGGATGTATGGTAAAAAACAGAAGATGCTCCTGGTAATGGGCAAAAATCATGAACCATCTGGAAAAATCTGGCTTGGATTTTTTTCCTCTTTAACATATACAGATTTAGAGATCAAAAAGTGCTCCATATAAACAGAAGAGAACCACTTATAGTACACATGGTTCTGGTGTTGTATCTCTCCAAACAGTTGCAAAGCTAGTTTTTCTTGCAGTATTGGAATTTTGAAGATATTGTCTTATGAATGATCAATAGAACAATGGGGAACAGAGTTGAAGGGGTTTTTTTACCCATGATATATTGAACAGTATGTTTCCCTTCAACTGAAATAATAAGGTCCCCCTACTAAAATAATCCAACTGAAAAATGAGTTAACTCAAGATTAAATTTCATTTGTCTTTAAAAATAATGGCCTAGTCCCAGGCATATCCAAGATGGCTTGGAAGAAACAGAGTTGAACCATACGTTTTGAACCAAACATGAAAACTGTCAAAAGTATCTACCTAATAAAAAGCATCTACTAAACGATAACTGTTTATGACAGGGCACTTTGCAAGAATTTATGAATCACATGAATCTGCTACTCCACAATCCTGAATCTTTTACAGCTGTCTACCTCTGTGCAAAAAGACTGCAAAACATGCAGATAGGACCACTATGCACTGATGCCAATTGCTATACAACATGTAAGGCAGCAAAAAATCAAGCCTTGTGTCTCCCAGTCACCCAACATGAATAACCAGTGATGTTTACTCTATGACTGTTCTCCCTAAAACTTTAATATATTTGTAAGACTGCTATATGAAAAACACATTCCCCAATGGCATAATACTTTAAAAGATTCAACAAATAAATTAATTTAGCATGTTATGAAAGAATTAAACAATACCAACATATTTTTACTGTTCCCATGAGAGCTACTATTTTCTTGTAGTCCTGCTCTTTGCCTCTTGCCAAAAGTCAAGACGGCCCCAGAGAAAGCCAGGATAAACCTGCTAGTCATTTATGCGAATGGCAATTGCCATTTCTGAGCTTACATCTGGTAGAAGCCACCTTCCTAAAAAGGACAAGACAGAGTGACATTTCTTCTGACACCAAGTTCTCTGGGAGTTAACTACAAACACATATACACCTTGTTGTAATACTGTTTTAACAAGCAGAAGCGAAGTACTCTTATTTTTTTATATATATTAATAATATTAAAATTCTTCAGTGATTGTTCTGGCATTTAAAATAATAATAGCAAAAAACTTTAAATGGTATTTAGATTGCCTTACAAGCTTTTAAAGGGCTTTGTTCCACAGAATCATGCAAGATAATAAAATGTGACTGTAATACTAAGCCAGTGTGGTAATATGTCAGTTAAAAGAATTGGCATATTTAGGCATAAATTCCTAAATCCTTAATCAGAAGTTCTAAGATATACCAGATAATATGATTCATCTTTTTACTGGTATTTTCAGAAATGCCTGTTGGTTTCTATGGTCTAGAAAGGAAGTTTTCAATGAGCTGCTCTTGGCCCTTTGCAAACTCCCTTATCCCAAGTCCCAGGTCACAGTGCCACAGCAGAAGAGACCAATTTGCATATAATGCTCTGAGAAAACAGATCTTTGGACATACTGAAATAACTTTTGGAAACTCTGAAGCCATCAGAGCCAACAGCAAAACCATCGCTGACTTTAACAGGGCCTAGATTTGTCTCTAAAGTCTCCTCACTATGCAGCAACTTTGCTGGTTGACCAGAGATGACTTCTGTGACATGGCCACCTTGACTACCAGGGTCAGAATGGCCAACACACTAGGCAGTTCACACACAGGTAAGTGAAATTCTAACATTTTTAATTGTATGCACTGCTTGAAACAGGGATAATTATACTTAAAACAGGCAGAAATTGGCTGGATTTGGATTTGGCAACATGTGAGGAAAGGGCCATGAGTCCATAAGGGAAGTATGCTACAACAGGGTTCCCCCTCCCTTACCTACTCAGCATGAATATATCAAGTGTCACAGTGGCATCCCATAAGTACACAGTGAAATGTGAATTATCTCATGGAAATGCTGATTGCAAACACATTTGTACTTTGTTCTCTATTCACTTCAGTTTGCCTGTTGTGTTGTTGAGAAGATAGCCTTGACACAATAGTTAAACTTCTACTCAGTGTGATTCTGGCAAATAAAGGGCCTGATACATTTTCCTATTTTGTTTTTAACTGGAGACAATGTTAGAGCTACATTTGTAATATACTTTAGTACAAACTAATCACAGAACCACAGGAAATGTACTCTTCATTGCTCATGGCATCCTGAAACTATGAATACTGCATTTTCATACTTTGATTAGAGACAACACTTGCTTTTGTAGCCCAATACACAATGGTAGGAGGGAGGTAGGAAATGAAAGCATAGTGAAAACATATTAGTAATATACTGTGATTTGATACACATGTCCTGTAGCTGCTTTGAACAGCCTGGTAACAAATTTTAATGTGATTAAAGTATTTTTAAAGGGATTTTGGCCTTCCATTGGCTGAACATACAATAATGATCAGAACTAAGTGCATGAATAGGAAGAATATCATCACAGAAAGACATAGAAATCCACAATTTCCGTTTGAAATATCACTACAAGACAATGTTAGTAATAGCAGTATGTGTATTTCCTAAGCAAGAAATGTAGATGATGCAGTTAGAAACAAAACAAGAATATTTCCATTTAGAATAAAAATTGCTTACTTTGAGCTACACAATCACTGAAAGATTTTTCTTTGCAAAAGTAACTCCTACCTTCACAAAAAAAAAAGGAAAAAAAAAGAAAAAATTAAGAAAAAAAGTTTAAACTGGCTTATTAGCAGCTAAGCTCATCTGAGCTGGTATGTTTGACTTTTTAGATCTTGTCATTTGACTTTTCATAGATGTAAAGCCTCAGGTATCATTTATAGCACTAGAGAACTCATGGAAAAAAACAGAAATCCATATATATATATATTTGCAAATATGAAAGAACACAGAAATGCAGGATATTTACACCAAATGGGCACAGGATAAAAAACTGAATGTATTAAATACATCTAAGTGCCACTCCTTCTCCCAAACATTACCTCACTACAGGAACAGTAACAGAAGAATAGAGAAAGTTCTCTGAGTGCAGTTGGAGAAAAGGCAGAAAATTGATTATGTTTCAAAAAGGTGACAATTTTGGACAGGACACAACATAATTAACGTATGCCATGTTCTTGAACACACACTTTTGAGGCACTGCAGGTTACTTCTTCCTCAGAGGAAACAGAAATCATAATCAATACAACAGTACAGAAATCCATAAATTAGTAACATCTTAGCACAAACAACTTGATAAACACAGCACCAAGGTGTCTTACAGAGCCAGTAAAACCTGTGCATGTGAAAAAAACATGCAAGACATGATACTGCCTTTTAAAATAACCTGGGAAAGCGTTTCTAAACTATGTGATACATCAAAGCTCTAATAATTTATTAGAAATTAAGCTTCTGAAAGTTTTGTACTCAGAAGCACTAGGAGCTAAAAATGTGGATAGATACACAAATGCCTATCTATGGGTACGTTCTCTACTGTTGCAAAAAATAGTGCAAAGCATGGCAAAAATCTCTCTGAGATAATTTTTAATAAATTTTAATAATATGAGCAATTATTTCTATCTGAATATTTTGGAAACCAGGCTAGCTTTGGCATTTCCAAACCAGAAAAAATAATTTACTTTGCACCAGCCTAATCAGACAGATTTTAAGCAGACAAAATCTAAATGGATAAAATCACAAATTAAAAAACAAGGATATTATGGTGTTGAATTTAGTGACCTGATCAAGTAAATCCCCATTAAAAGGAAGTTTGTCACCAGATTTGACAAGATGGTGGTTACTAAGCACAGAATTAAATATTTTAGGCACTCACTGGAAGAGTGTTCTTTTCAACAGTGGCTACATTTTTGTTATTAATTCAACAATCCAACCACAGAAAAAGTAAACATTTTAAAGTATTCTTTTGGAAAAAAGGAATCAGAGAAGAAAGATGTACTAATTACTGAGCATTTATGCCTCATCCATAGATGCGGCTCCATGATTGAATCCAGCCCAGCATAAGGAAAAATAAAGAGCACAAATTAAATACACACAGGAGAGCTGGGCTTGGCTTCATGCCCACTGTCATCATAGTTAAACTCCATTTCCAAGATCCACCATAACACTTTCCCCTTAAACTTCCTCTGGGTCACAATGACCTTTGTTAAATGTTATAACAAGTGATAAAATTAAGACTGGGAGTACATTTGTTGCACAGTTAAAATTGAAAGGAACCAGGGGATCTCAACCAGATTGCAGATAAATAAAATATATTACTCAGCTACATTCCTCTTTGTTCCAGATGTGTGATTTGTTACTAGTTATAACAGAATGCAAGCTGTATTTTGTAAAGACTAAAACCAACACATTACAGAATGCAGAAGCACCATCTATCAATTTTCTAAACGGAAATTGCACCTGCCTGCAATCTTGTCCTCATTTGACTGAGCCCTCTGAGAAGCACAATGATTTAATGCAACAGCTCTTCACATTTGAAGGGTGTGGTTCAGCTCTGGCTTTGCAGAAATGAATCTAAAAGTCTAAATTTAGCAGGTAGCAAAAGTTTATCCATGAAAACAAAATACAGAAAAACTCTCTTCATGTAACTGTGTATATCAGTGTAACTCACAGATTGTGTCCTGCCACTTCCATGGGACTGACCTAGATCAAATGCATTTTCAGTCTTGCAGTTCTCTCAGGCCAAGTGGGCAGGATATCCACGGCTTTGCACCAATGCCATCCTTCTCACACTTTCAAAAACGTTGACCCCTAAATTCTTATTAAAAAGCATGGGAGTTTAGCCGTGTAGCTGTAGCCCTGACAACTGGCCATGATCAATGTAAAAGTAAACAGTTATTAAAAGTTACTGTGTTAAAAGTCCCAGTTTATCTTCAAGTAAAAATGTGAAGCAAAGCTTTGTTTTTATTTGCTCTTTCCAAAAGACAAAGATAAAGGATGCAGTAAAAATAATTGTATTGCAAAAGGAACAAGGCCTGCCGTTCAAAACATCTCAATTTCAGGAAAAGGGAGACAGGTGGCAGAGGAAAACTTGTTTCATTTCTTATTACTATGGACACTGTTACAATTTTCATTCTTATCTACTCTCAGCTCCTGACATTTTTTGATGATTTAACACAGTCGCCACTGAAGCAAAATTTACACGGGGTTGAGTAAAACATGAGAGCAAAATTAAGTAAAACAAGGAAGAGTTGCACATGCAGATGGTGATGGCCCAGCAGCCGGGTTACACTCAGAGCCATCTGCTGCAATGAATGGGACTCTTTGTGCCCCAAGGAATTATTCAAAAACCTGTGTTGGCACATTACCCTGCATGCCCAAGCAAACTTCAAACGTACACGTGCTGCCTCCAAAACACAGCAGGAACTGCCCACAACACCAGTGCAGATCAGTTCCTATCCATCACAACTGCCCTCCCGTCCTGTGCAGGGCTCACACCAGGACAGGACCTCCTATTCTGTGTCCCAGCATGTTGACGCTCTGCAGGCAGCAGTGCTTGCAGGAACTCAGCAGGACTCGCTGCCTCATGCAGGGTCAAGAGACTGGCTGACAGTGGGGCTCACTGAGGAGGGGCTTCCCAAGCTCTTTGCAGGAACCCACCTGTCCCTTTCTGCAGATGCAGAGAAGCAGACTGGTTCACAAGGAAATTTGGAGCCAGATTTTGAAGTCCCATTATTCTTCAGACTGTGTCATTTTCCAAATTATTTTCTGTGGAAAGAAACACACAGCTGATCACATATTAGGGCAAGCATTGTGCTGGAAGTCTTACACAGAGCTACTTGTTGGGGAGGCCACAAAGAGGCCTGCCAGAGGAAAAGACGTGGGATTGCTTTCATCCTACATGAGGCAGATCCTTCTAAAGGAACTAAAGAATGCGACAGTAACTCTGAGAGAATGCAGAAGTCAACCTCAAGAGATCAGGTGACTGATGGCATCATGTACTGGTATGAGGCAAAGTCAGCCAGCTCTCACCAAACAAAAATCCCAGCAGGAACACACAGGCAGGAACCCCTACGCTTAAGAACAAGACACCATATCCCATTAAGATACCACATGGGCAGAAGTTGCTGCATTATATAATGACGAGTTTGGCTCCTACCTCTCTGCCTAGCAGGGATTCTCAGCTCCCAAGGAGTTCACATCTTGGAGGAGCTGTGAGATGTTGCCTCTGGCCATGGGTGTGGCTTCAGCACTACCATAATTTCCTGGCTCTTCTGTCTCTGTTGTCCGTGTCAAGCGTTTTGAAGTGGCACTGTTACTTATTTCTAAGCACAGTTGCCACTGATGCTGAACAGTGATCCATTGTTCCTATTGTTGCTTCCTCACTCAGTGGTTCATAAAAACAATGCTTAAGATGCAACTTCAGCACAGGGAGTCCCAAAACTGCCAAGTGTCAGAAGCTGGAAGAGTCACTCTGTACTTGCCCTGCTTCTTATGTTTCTCCCTGAGCACCTTCTGCTGGCTGCTATCAGGAAAAATGTGCTGAGACCTTTGGTACAAACACATACTGCTCCTCTCACACTCTCCCTCTGACATTTCCCCCACCAACACAAACAGTTACAGTTATTTTGACTGTCGATGTTAATGCTCTTTCTCCTGTTTAAAAACTACTTTCAAAGTGTAACACCTTGATTTTCTACGTCAGCATCCTTCCCATATTGCACTGCATTCACTGAAGTAACCACACCATGGAAGTGAAGCAATCTTTGCTTCACAAAGAAAAGCCTGAAATAAATATGGAACATATTGATATACTCTGGTTTGGATGTAACCACCTAAAAAAATCAAACACATTCCTCCCATGTAAAAAAAAGAAAAAGAAGAAAAATCCAATCTGCATTCTGTCACCTGGTCCTCATGAGGATTAACAAATTCAACAATAACAAGAGGGATTTTTGAGGAAGGGGGAAATTAGCAAGGATAAATTTTACCAGCATTTTCCAGCTTTTGATAAAATGTCAAATGGGTGTTTATTTAATTTTTTTCTCAATTTTGAAATCCTAATTTCAACAGCTGTTTTCTTTCTCCCCATGGGAAAATGAGATAAATGTTTCAAAAACATAAGCAAGTGGCATTATTTTCTACCAACAGAATTCTCCATTTCATTATGAAATTCTGAATTAGAGGGTTTCTGTTTTTTAAAAATAAGAATTTAAAAATCAGAAACTATATATATAAGAAACAAGTAAACAAGCATTTTTCTTTGCTCATAAAAAATAAGAGTATCATATACTATATGTGGAATAGAAAAACTAATGATCAGAGCTGCACAGCAACTCTGAATTTTAAACATATGGCAGAAGAGTACATAGATTGCAAAGCAAAACAAAGCTTACTAAAATGACCCAATAATTTTGAAAGCAGACTTACAATGAAAGAAATCAATGCCCACAGGACCCAAACATGCACACCAGAAAATGGGAGGACTCTGGGGTACATCCTGTATGGTTTCTGAAGGGAACATTTCTTTAAGCTATTTAATAAAACAATTGTTCAATAGATGCTTGCCTTTCTCTTGAGTAAGAGTTACTCCCAAAGGAAACAAAGTTCAATATGATTCAAAATATTTGTAAACTTATATATTTTGAACAGAGGAATACATTTACTAAGGAATGGGTAACTTATCCATAAGGAACAGTTAATGAAATATGCTGTATCACTTATTATCACAATAAATGGCAATACTTGAATATAAAGCATATTCAAATGCTCTGTCACAGTATTTTTAACAATGTAACTGTAAACTGCATATGCCACCAAAATGAATAAAAAAGAAAGACACTCATGTTATTCCTGAACTAGAAAACAAAGCTAGTTTCTAAAAATACATTAAATTAATGACAAATTAAATCTCAAATCTTGAAAAAGGAATTCATAAATATTCCACATCCATTTAAGGTTTTTTTAAACAATAAGATTTGTAAAAAAGACGCTTGCAAGCAGATATTACATATGAGATTATATTAACCAAAGCTATCTCTGCATATTTAAATACTTGCAGAGGTTTGTTTCTGGCTAACAATTCAAATTATACGTCATAGCACAGTTTTGGATAAACAATGATCAAAACAGACTACAAGAGCAATCATGAAAGGACTAAACAACAGAGAGAAATGATAATGATGAAATGTTGATTTGCCCCTGTATGGCAGATTAGGGAACCTGTACAGAGCGGATGTCACATTTTTTTAGCAATGCATGTACCCAAATTTGCTTTTGGCAAACATTGCTTAACTGCTGCTGTTTTTCATGAAGTCAATGAAGACTGGGTTAGATAATGAGCTGGCATGCTTTTTTGAAATGTTTACTGTGTTCCTTAAAGTAAGGGGAACATGCTGGTTCTTAAACTAATTTGTTTTTTGTTGTTGGCTTCCCCCACCTCTCCCCTAGTATTCTGTTCTCCCTGTCTTTGGAATAAACAGAAAATGACTGAATCTTTTTATACTCTTTTTTCCTCTTACAATTATACAACTGAAAAACCTGTAGTTTCCAAATGGCAAACAACTGAGCCATGTCAAGAGCCATGTTAATCTCATGTATTCACTCCATTGTTAACAATGAAGGAAGGGGGATGGGGAGGACAAAATAAAATCTGTCTATTCTGGCCTAAATGCAGGACATGAACCAGGAGACATTCCACAAACAATGTGGTCTTTTTCTTCTGGCAGGGGGAGGTGATGGGGAAGATGATGGTAGCAGGACTTTTGTGGAAAGGGAAGCTGTACCCATCTTGACAGTCAATACAGCATTCAGAAAACTTACATGGTGGGAAGAATTTCCCACCCGTTGTTAACTAGGAACTTGATTTGAAAATGCAGTTTTTAATTAAAATTGGCACTTCCAAGCTTCATGCTGGCATCCACCATCTTGCTAAACACTGAGCTCATTTGTGGTTCCAGCAGTTTCCAAATGCAGTCTCGGAGGTGACAAACCATTTCCCATCCTGCCATCCTTACTCAGTCCTTCATCCCTGTCTTATCATGAGTACATGGGAAATTTACTCCAGTAAGACAAAGCAAGGACTGTAGGATGTGGCCTCATTTGGCTGGAATCCACAGATCCCAGTCTTTATTACTTTTAAGGCATTATTAACGGAACAGAATTCTTCAGAAATGTTTGGAGAAAAACAAGGTCAGTTATTTTTGAGGCTTCTACATGCTTCACTTCACTCAGACATCCACAACCATCATTATGGACAGAGATTCTACTGCTGAGCTCACATTTCATTCTCTTCTCACATATGCTTCAGACAGTAGAATTCAAAGACAGAAATTCCAGACTATTACAACCAACAACAAAAATTTCTGGGTAGATAGGATGCAGAATTTATCTATCTGTTTAACATGGTTGGACAAAATGGCTTGTTTATTTTGTTGATTTAATGAATATATTTGCATATATAATGCATTCTGACTTGCGGGATCTCAAATGAAAATTCAATTTACTGCCGAAGAAAGTAGCAAAGTATCTTCATAATATCTTCCTTAGAAGATAACATATCATTATTTAGGACCTTTTCTTAAATAATCCTCTGGGGGTAAAGTTGTTTTTTTTTTAAAGTCTGTTTTTTCTAGCTGTGCATATTTTGAGATGTTGAAGAACAGGCTGGGAGGGTAATTTTTCTGGTTTTTAAATTTTATTTGGGTTGATGTCTTTACAATGTCCAACATTGTTAGGTTCACTACAAAGGATTTCACTTCATCTTGGAGTAAAAGAAAAATATTATGCAAATTGCATAAAGGACTTCACAAGACTATCCAGTTCATGTGAATACTAGCTAGCAAAGCAGGCTGTTGTTGGCTTTTGAAAAATCTGTCAACAATTAAGCTCATCAAAAGGAAATTCATAAGCCGATTTAGCAGAAATGTCTCACAAAGCCTGAGCCCTGTAAGGTACATTCATGTATTTAGTTCAGTTAAAGATCTATTCAAAAATTAAAGTAATTACCAAAGATTCATATATTTGTACTAAAAGCTTGCAGAATGTACAAATCCAAATATAGAAAGAACCTCAAGATTTCTAAATTACTGCAATTTGGAGTCATTTGCAGAATGATTTTCCAACAGGAATAAATCAGTGTTCCAAGCCTTCTCACATTATTCTGAGAAATATCATCTTTCAAAAAGTAGTACAAAAAACTGAAAGATATCTAACACCTACACTCAGTGTCCATTTACCAACATACATCTTATGTACTTCTGTAAAACAAAACCCATATCTTCATTACTGCATTTAGAATATTCTATAGTCTTTCTTTAAACCAGAATACAAGGTTTTAAGATGGTTCCATAGAATATAAGAGTTCCTCAATCCTGAAATCAAAGAAAGTAATCCAACAAAGGAATATGTCTACCCTGCAAACTGTCTCTCCATCTCCCAAAATCCTGTTACAGAGCACACAGAGACTTGCAAAAAGTAGGAGTTCTTTTGTCTTGTGACTTGTCCAAACCATGCTTGGCAATCTAGAGAAATCTCTTCAGGAAACTACAGGCTTCAGTATGGAAATTCTCTCTTCACTGCATGTTAATTTGATTATTTTTATTCAGAATTTTGCACGTATACACCACTTGACCAGATCTGACTCATCACACTTGCCCTGTGTTTAAGATTTTATTCTAGTTTCTTCCAGTAATGAATTTGTGTTGATTTTGTAAGATCCTGTTCATGACCTTAAAGTTAGTTCATAGGGTCAGACCTTTCATTTTTCTGTGTTCAGCTATTACTTTCTGCCACTGCTCTTCCATTATTCAACCTCCAGTCTTACAGGAATAGGACTTGGCTGATACTTATTTTTGCGAAATTCTTTGCCTTCCGATCTCAGGAATTTTGTAACTCTGTGTTTCAGAGTGTCTGATTAAATCTGCATTAGGATTCTGTCCTTAATCTAGAGTTCAGCAAATGTTTTAGCTTCAGTCTGAGGCGACTTGTAAGAACAAAACTAAAAACATTTACAGTTCATTGGGAGAATTCTATAGGGGATCAACTGCTACACTCTCTTTCCACATTTGTAGATGACACTCATTGGCTACTGCTTGTTTCCTTTTACATATGAGCACAGTGCAGATATTGCCATGAAAAAAAATCAATGTTGAAGTGAATTCAAGGGTGCATGATTGTACTAGAAGTTTCAAAACTCAGTAGTAATTGTGCCATTTCTCCTCAAATAAACAGTCCACTTAACTTTATTTGACTGAGTCCAAATATTAAGATAGAAATCATATAGGTGTGAAACATGCAATTTCCATCCCATCCTGTAAAAATACTACACATGAGCTGTACAGCTATGGTTAATCACAATACTGTTCATCGTTCCAAATCAGACTGAGTGATTTTTATAGACATCTGTTTTCTTTCACATTTACCACATACATGGATGTAGTGTCACTATTACAGAGATTTGACTCATCGAAAAACATCACAAGTCAACCACTAAATCAGTGAGGACTATGCAGCCCATCAGAAGCCATGAATAATATAAGATCCATATGGGCTTGGATAAAATTACTGGATTTGCCAGGCCATCAGGCTTTTTGCACCCTGCCTTGCTGGAGATGAGGTGGTGCTCAGCAAGTAAGCTTTCTGAGCAGCCAGCAGCCACAAAGCTCGTGGAAGCTGGTGGACATAACTATCTTCTACTCAGTCTAAGCGAGGGAGCAAGAAAATACTCCTTTTGTTTAGCAATAAATATAACAATAGAAGCTACAGGCTAAAGCACGAATCAGCATGACAAGGTTGGAGGAGGAACTGGACAGTGCAGCCTGAGGGATCTCTTCCAGAGTCAAACACAGAACCAGGAGCTGGACTTTGCTTGTTATAACTACTTCTTGTCAGAAGAAAATAACATGCAGGAGAATAAGAAGTCCAGAGAGAGGTTTGCAGAAGCTAGTGAACACAGTAGTACAGCCCTCAAAGAAAAGCAGAAAGCTTTTGGGGAAAGTGAAAGCTGCTGGAGGACTGATCATGGTTGGGACCAGGGACAGTACAGCCATTGTGCTGGTCACGACAGGGACACGCTGTGTTAGAGCCAGCAGTACTATAGCCTGTGGAGCTGCTGCTCCTGCCTCCACCGTGCCTTTCTCTTCTGCCATGACAGAGGGCCTGGGCTGTAAAAGTGAGACCCCAAAGACTCAGGTAATTCACACCTGACTGTTCCTGCCACACTTCCCCTCCCATGATACCACCCTGTACTACACACTGCAAGAGGATGGAGACAGGCTCTGCTCAATGGTGCCAAGCAATAGGACAAGAGGCAACAAGCAGAAACTGAAGAACAAAGGGTTCCACCCAGACATAAGGCAGAGCTTTACTGTGCTGGACAGATTAACCAGAGAGGGTGTGGAGCTTTCTTCTCTGGAGATATCCAAAAGCTTTCTGGGCACAATCCTGACTAATGTGTCACAGGGCATCCTGCTTGAGCAGGGAGGTTGGATTAGATGACCTCAAGTGGTCATTTCCCACCTTACTGATTCAGTGTTATAATTCTTGGCCCAAAAATGTTCTCACTCCAGGAGGAAGTAATGGAAGCATATGCTTCCATTGGATCTGCTCATATGGGTTCAAATCTGAATTCAAAGTTGGAATTCCACCCTTGGAGTACTCTCCTCTCAAGACAGTCAGAATGGTTATTACCAGCTCCAAGGCAATCAGCTGGCACATAGCAGCAGGGGATACCTTTGTACATCCTACTTTGGGGCATCATATCCCCCACGTCTCTCTGTGGATCCAGCTGTTATTTTGCAATTTTTGCTTGAAGCAATTGAAGGACTCTCACTGACTTCACTAGGTTTAGATCAGATATTTAATAGAAATTCATGATGGAGAAAGGCTGACTAAAGGCTGCAGGATTTAGCAAGTATTTTTATGAGGGAATGCACAATTGCTACTTGCTATATACCAATATGCATACCAGAGAAGCATAAAGAAACAAAAATACTTCAGGCTCCAAACCCCTATTTTATCTCTGAATTCAGGTATTTTAACTGAAGAGACAGACAACTAGCTTAAATTTCTTTTCTCTAACTTTTCCTACTGACTTTTCTCTGAATTTTTCTACTATGCCTCCCACGCTGAGGTTCATCTCTCTGCTCCCAGTCAGAGTATAGTGTTGGATACCTAATTTTAAGTTGTTACCTTTGTGACGCTTTACTGCCATAATTTTCTGTCCAAATTAGTTAGGTTAATGTAATTATACTAGTACAATGGTATTCCATTTTTACAAAACACCTATTTGATATTTAAGCTGTGTGCAACTCCTGGCAGCCTACTGACATAGCAGAGAGGCCAGGTTTGCAGAAAATTCTCCTGAAGGTCTTCTAAAGATCTCATATTGAACATATTAAAATAAATTTTGAACATCTTCTGAAAGGTAAGCAGTTATGAAGGAAAGGAAAAACAGATTGGAGTAACTAAAGAATATAGAGAAGGCAAGTAATTCGTTCTAAGGCAGTCAGGAAATCACAAGCCTAGAAAGACCATGCAGAAAACTGTCTGTATTTTGCCAGTGCTACTGAACAATACCCTACTGCCTGGCTTTTTAAATACTTTTTAACATTTAGCCCTTTTTAAATGTGTAATTGTGTTATGGATACTAATTTCCTCAGAACTAAGTATAATTATTCTTCTAAATATTTTGTCCATCTCTATTGTAAGCTCTTCTTAAGACAGCTATAAAATATTGCTAATATTTTTGAGTTAATAGTGTATTTAGAAGGTCGTGTCAGGTTATTGCTGGGAGGATTAAAAGATTTTCTTTCCTCCAGAGCCCTTTGTTATAAAAACCAAGGAAATTTAAAACAGGATTTATTCCTTAGAACCACGACAAACCAACAGAGTACCGTGGCATGAAGTAAGAGCACTCTGGGCCAGGAAATTTACAAAGAGAGTTTTCTTCAAACTCAAAAGATGAGTTGAAATTTTAGAGCTCTTAATGATTCTACATTAAGGGCAGCAAAAGACAACTGGTTTCACAGTCATTCCCACTTAAAAATTCTCTTTCAAAAGACTCTGGTACAATAACTGGTAAGCTAGGGGCTGTCACTAACACAGGCAGACATTCCTGGCACATATAAGCTTCATTTGGTACTTGTCAAGCCAAGCCCTGCTGGCTGCTCCCACTGCCACTGGCAGGAAAAAAAGGATAGTGATGAGCATCATTTTAGTGGAGAGACAGGAAAGATAGGCAGGAAGGAAGAAAATAAAAATGAGAACCCGGGAAAGTTTGGTCTCAGATGTCAAAACAAATCCACTGACAGATATAATGGATTTTCCCAACAGATGTTACTCAGAAACAAACAAGTCTCTCAAGCCTTAGGATCATGCCTGTAGGAAGTTTTAGGTCAGGTCTATATCTTTATAGGGGTGCTGTCATTATATTAGTCAACTGCTAAGATAGAGCAATGATGATATCAGAGTGAATGGTAGGTCAATTGAAGTGGATGTGCCCTCTGACTAGTTTCAGATTAAAATGCATCAGCCCTATGAAGTGATTGTGGATGTCCCAAAATCTATTGCTCAGAAGTAATTTATTTGGAGCATGTCAAAATCCAGCAAATCCTACCATTACCAAGGCATTATGTATTGTGGTGGTTTCTTCTTAATCTTTTAGAATGATCTGTCAATTAGACACAGCTTAGACTTTGTTTTCTATATGTACCTTATTCTGAAAAAAAAAAAATCTATTTAGACTTTTTTTTTTCTCTGTCATTAAAATTAATTTAGCATGACATTCACTTCTAAACATTGCATCAAACTGGTTTTCTGAGCAACTGAAAGTAAGAGCACTGGTCACATGCTCATGTTCTACTGGAACTGGGCCTATAAATATTCTGACCATTTCCAAATGAATGTCATGCCATAATGGATATCCTGAAAAAGAACTGATGCAACAGCACCAACAGAAATATTTATATATCGTTTTTAAAGATTTCATCAACAGGTGGCTTTCATCTATTACACAGTATTCCTAGTTCAGCTACTGCAACTCTGTGAACAGATGTTTTTAGGCATCATCAATAGGATTACTCTAGAATTCTCTCATCATAAATCAGCACACTGCAATGTCCTTTGTGGTGGGCAGTTAATATATCTTGCTTCCATCCGTTCCTCTATATGATAGTTCACGGGAGGATGAATGAGCTCACTTCTATTTGAGATGACAGCTTGATGCAGCATTTCAAGGCTTAGCCTAACATGCCCTTACTTGAGGTCAGCCAGCAACCAGTCCCAGAAAACATGTTTGTTAGATGTAACTGAAAACAGTTTAGCACTTGCATTAAAGTAATAATTAAGCATGAACAGTGTGCCTTGATGTTGTTTAAATGAATGACACATTCCATGCCCAGAGCAGTTTTCAACCCAGTTTTGTGACAGACAAAACACAATAACTGATCCAAGAAAGAATTAATGAAAAGAGTACCAAGAGGTTAAGCAGCTATCATTCTGACTGAACCATACATTATGGTGTCTCTCCTATAATGTACCTCAACAAAGAAGGTGGAGCTCAGTCACATCCAGCATGCCTCCACTAAAACAGCTGGCACAAACAACCAGATGGGCTTGTTAGCAGCTTCCTCTTGAGAGCTGTTGTATAAGCATGGAGACTGTAAACAAGAAAAAGGGAAAGAAATGGAAAATAACTAGATAAGAATTTCAAGGAAAAACATTATTTATATGCATCCACCTTTGTAATTTAACCTAGACAGAAAAAGGAAACATAAGTTTTTTCCTCAACTGTGTAGACTCCAATTTAAAATAGCTTTTCATAGAGATCTGTTTATACAGTTTGTATCAGCTAGACATTTCCCAGAAACCCAAAGCAATTGACTCCATTGACATCTCTATCCAGAAGTTTCTCTTCTCTCTCTAAATCACAATGCTAAGATAAGAACCCTAAATCAAGTGACTCTAGTCACATTGCAAAAAGCCACTAGGCAGTAGGTGAGCACTTAGAGAAATTAACTTTTATTTGGGTAACTAAGAGGACCTTTGCCCTTTTCTATATGAGCTGGAGGCAGCTGCAAAAACGGGACAGGAATGAACAGGTTAGGATGGCCCATTACTTGGCCTATTTGAGTCATTAGAAATGCTCTATACTGTAAAAGAGTATCCATTTCTCCACTTAGAGTTATGAAAAGAATCTAAAAAACAGGTCCGGAAGCAGAGACATAGTTAAGTAACTGACTCCCAGTCTGTGATGGGATTCTCACCTTGCCAAGTGACATTCCTGAGGTGCCCGTTTCCAGGTATACTACAAATGGGCTTTCCCAGTCTTAACAACGCCTCCCAATTTAGCATCTGCAAATGAGGCTCCTCACTATACACAGAGTTAAGGCACTTTAATCCAGATGAACTATTCCAGAACAGCTACCTTCAGCACTATAACATCGATTTCTTGTGTATCTAAGCTATACCCAGAAGGGCACCTGGCCACAGAACTGCTTTGTACCTGGTCTGTGCCATGTGAGGGGACACTGGCTCACAGGAACGAGAAGAGATGGCTCAGTCTCAGACAGCTGGTGAGGTTACTGTGCCCAAGTGTTCCCCTCACTCTCCCTGAGCTGATATTTGAGCTGTTCACAAACCAGCTGCTGAACCACTGAAGTTATTGAGCTCTTTAAGGGTGGGGTAAACAGCTAGAGGTGATAACCACATTAGCTGTCTCAAGCTGGCAGCAACACATAAATCAATCAGAAGCCTCTAGGCGCATTGAAATTGAATACACAGACACCAGCAAACTAAGCAAGAATCTGCTTAAACCAGCCATTAAGAAACACAAAGACAAGTGCAGCATAAGATTGCACACACATACTCATACAGAGGTACACACTCACAAATGGCTCAATCTCAGCCTTGGTTTTCCATTCTTTCTCTGCTGAGAGACTTTTAACCTACATCTCCCAGCAGAAAGTCAGCCACCAAGATGCCAGAGCAGGTTCCCACTGTCCTGCCCACCATCCATGCACAGACACACCTTTTTATTTTCTTCCTTTTAAAATACACTATTTCACTTTCTAGATGCCTATTAGTCTCAATAAATAGATCTACATCTCCTTCCTCTCTAGTAAATATCCTAAGATAGATTTTCTATAAATCATTCTTTTTCTTATCCCTCCAGAAACTGCATAAGGAAAATTCAGCAGGAACATAAGTAGGAGGCCACCAAGTACAAAAACCCCAGCCCTGAGTAGTGTTAAATAGCTCTCCGGGCAAAAAGATGTTTTAATTCACCAAATAGGCAAAAAAATCTCAGCATCTACTGACTGAAAGGTAAGAACCCTAAGGAATGCTTGACTCAACACCACAAAACAGGACTTTTTCTGATGAAATTATACATATTCTCTACATGCTTTTTTTTCTGTAACCACAAGCAAGACAGAAAAGAAAGATGATGAGAACATATTTCCCTCAGTTTTAAGATGTGGGCTGAACCCCACAGAGATTTATGTGGTCAGGACACAGGCAGGTGGCACAAACTCAGAAACAGACTGATAGGTTGTATGGATGTTTCACTAGGAGAAACGAACCCAGAAAGGATTGGCATTGAGGGAGAAAAGCTAGGTGGGAAGGCAGGCAAATGCCAGTGACACCTAGAGATATCCTAAGCACTAAAGAGACATTTAAAGATAATTTCTTACATTAATAAATATAATTCCTCACATTAATCTAGCTCATTAGCTCTGGTGATTCAGTTGTCTGCACAAAGAATTGTGCTATTCTGCCAGAAAGCTGCATATCTATGGAAACATATGGAGAATTTCAGCCATCACCTTATCTGCACTGATCATTTATTTTCTTAGGATAAAAAGCAGCAGCTGCAATGGCAAGAAAGTAAAAACATGCTTGTTCATACATTCTTTTCATTCAGTTTGGAGAGCATTTCCCCTCTTCTTTATGCTCAGCACTGGCAGATAATGTGACTTCCCTTCTAGAACCACACACACTGTGTGTCCAGCACTAACCTACAGAACCATTCTAAGTAAAAACACGTAAAAGAGAAGTGTACTTAAAAAAAGAGTCACACTCGTGCTGTACTCAGCATGTTTAAACAGTGCACGTAATACAGTTCAGTGTAAGAACCACTCACTACTCAGGTTTCTAACATGAAGTAAGATACAGAATGGAATCATAATTCAGCCTGGAATTAATTCTGGAGTACAGCCAGACTCATTCCATCCATAAAAATTCCTGTGTCAAAATGATGTGTCCCATTGTCTTCATGACTTGACCAAGGTTTCTAAGTTTCTCATTTTTCTGACATCTTTCACACTAAGAAACTTCCAGTGAACATATATTAAACTAACTGCACCACCACTGAAGTTCTGCTCAAGAATCTACTCCTCTGAAATATTTTAATCAGCATATGTAGCAGTGAATGCTGTCCTTCAATAGTTAGTTCTCTTCTGTACAAATTAGAGTCCCTTGAAAAGGTAATGAAAATGAAAACATTATTGCAAAAATTCCCTTTGTCTGCAACACTTTACCAAGTTACATTCTTTACTTATCAGCTGCTGATGAACTGACTACAAGAAAATAACAGTAACACTTAGCTCTCCTGTAAATAATCTTAAATCAGAGTTCTCAATAATCACAGAGGTCTTCAGAAAATAAATCAGCATACCCTTGTTATATAATTAATACTTTCACATTTTTATTCAGGTTTCCCATCGGAACTGAAACGAGGAAATCAATTTTATTAAAAGGATATTTTTAAAGTTTATTTTTCCATTTCCTTCAGTTATTTCCGTATCAGAATGACAATTTACCAGAGCATACAGAATATAGGTAGAATGCACAAGAACTCTATTTACATAAAGTCTCTCCTAATCTCCTGAAAAGACACTGAAAGAATAAGAAAAACCAATTCATATTATAACATAGTAAACCTTCTAAAGACTGTTAAGGAACCTCTGCACTCCTGGTGGGATATGGGTCCCTCCTTTGCCCCAGCTGTAAGCTACAGCCAGTCAGTGGTAGATGCTCTCAAGCAGAAAAGCAGCCACGTGCACCTGACAAGGAGGAGTCTTGCCAGGTGCAATGCCAACCCTGCCTCCCCCAGCTGGTGCACCAGCCAGTGGGGGATTGGATCCAGCAGGACAGGAATGCATGCTTAGAGACCTCCAGTTCTCAGAGACTGAATACATATGAGGGCTATGACTTTTGAAGCCAAATTCTTATTAAAAACAATAGAAATTTGGGTGTACAAATCCCTTAGTCTCTGTCCAGACAAAGCAATTCCTCTCCCCCCAGCCTCTAGCTGCTACCCATTGGTTAGCTCTGCTGGTACCATTTTTTAGAAGGATTTGTTGCACAAAGAGAGAGACTTATTAAAAACAGAAAAGAATGTGTTGTGCCTCTGTAGCCAGAATCAGAGTTTAAAAATCTGTGTGCCGTATTTTCCTGAATTCTCAAAAGATACAAAACAGTTATAAACTCATAGGAACCGCCTAAGCTCAAGTATATGGCTAGTTTACATCTCCAGTGATTCAAATGAGGTATGTTTACTACTCCACCTGGCACAGCACGCTTCCAGAAGAAGCATTAAAAAAAAATCATGTTTTCATTAGTATTTTTTTATTTTTAAACACTTCTCTCCATTATTTATTGGTTCCGATTGGTTGTGATTTGTTTTAGGATAACAGTCTAAAACGAAAATATTTGAATCTTATTTTATGATTATTCTTTTTTGCTATAAATAACAACTGAGCTATCAGGCCAACACTCTTCAGATTCCTCTTTTGCCTTTCCACTTCACTCTATAGCTAGATTGACTAAAATGCAAGAAGGATTGTTACCTTTTTTGATTTAACAAGCTGTAATTGTTTTCTCTGTTCAAGGTGAAATTCACCCAGGAGAACCAGCAGCTTAGTGCATATTTGTGACCAGACCCTGAACTACTTGTACAACCATCTCTTCTATTAGTTTCTATTTAAGTAATGTGAGTTCAGTTAGATATTTGTGATTTTGCCAGGAATGAAGGAGAGGAAATAAAGCAGCCCTTTAAAAGCTCTCAAAGCCACTGGAGGACAAGTCAGCTGATGAGTATGTTTATTGCTCTTAAATAATTTGGGAAGAAAAGAGGAACCATTTCAGTGTTGAGAAACCTGTTAGTGAATAGACCAGACACTAGGTAAATTGCTATGTTTTCTTTTTATTTTTTTTTCTGCTTTGTAGATGATTATCACAAGATTATTTTTTTTCTGTTACAATTATTTCTGAGATGAACAGAGACGTCCATTGTCAAACCAGTGTCCCAGGGTGTCAGCTGCGTGCCTGCCAGAAGCCCAAATCTGTGATATTACAGAAATACTGCCAAGTTTCAGCCAGTGATCCAGCCATTGCCCAATGCTGTTCATGAGCACTAATAAAACTGTCAGGTGTGACTCAGACCAGACCAACCAGAAGTGACTACTGGCTCTAGGGAAGGGCTGGGGAAACAGGGACACAGGAAGTATCCTGGACAACCTTCCTAATGGAGATGAAAAATAAATCATCTCAGACCATTCTATTTTGTTCCATGTTTATGGCCCACAGGTTGAGGGAGAAAAAGAAAATAGGATCCCAAGTTTAGAAAGATCATGACACAAGCCACACAACATGCCCTCAGCATTTTCATCAGGAAACCAATAGAAAGTTCTTCAAAGTACATTACCATATGATTCCTGGATGAAAATTGCATTATTATTGCTTTGTTTTGAAAAGATTGACTAAAGCCCAGGTAGAAGCAGAATGGTGGAATACTAAGATACACTTCGAATTTGCAGAGCATCTGGCTGTGAAAAGTAGATAAACCTTCACAGGACAGGTTGAAAGGGTTGTCAATTAACCATTGGCTGTAAAACTGACAGGAGAAAATTTTAAAAAAGACAAGTTTTGCACTTCAGCAGGAAAATCAAATTAACAACTACAAAGTAGAAAAAAGCAAGTTATCTACAGAGTTGTAGAAAAATCTTGAATACAACCATGTTAAAACTATGAACTTAGAAGTATAATTCTCTTGCAAATATGGTGTTTTATGAGAGGTAACTAAACCACACCTTTTGGAACTTGTGATACCTCAAATCAAAAATAAAGTCCAGTTTTGTACTTTATTTTTCAAGATTTATGCAGACGTAGTCCAGAGAAGAGCAGGAAAAAAAAAAAGAAAAAAAAGGTTGGAATATACAATCTAGGAAAAAAAGCTGAAAGATTTGGGTTTGTTTAGTCTAGAAAAGAGACTGAGGGAAGACATAAGTCTTCAAATATGCAAGATGCTGTAATAAATATGACAGTGATCAACTGTTCTTCAGGTTCAGCAAGGTTAAGAAGAATAGTTCCCCTTACCGTGTGGTAAAAGAATATTTGTTGGCTATTAGGACAAAATAACTAACAAAAACAGCCATACACTGGGACAGCTCACCAAGGCTGGTCATGGAATCCTCATCACTGGAGTCCATTATGGAAAAGTTAGACACATCACTGTCAAAAATAGTCCTTGGCTCAGCCACAAAACAGGGAGATGGACTGGTTGCCTGAGCTCTCTCCCATCCCTACACTTCTATGATTTACTAGGGAATATGCAGTTTCTTGCACAAGTCACTCTTTTTAGGGGTTTAGTAAGTCACATTGACTAATATATTGCATGCAAAAACCTCTATCCTGATGCCAAAGATTTCAAACTCTATTTAAAACTTTACCACTGTAAAAATTGTTATGTTCTAGTAGGAAAATCCAGGAAGTAGTACTCTGCAATATTATCGTACCAAGGGAGAAGCCAAGTAATTTCAAAAGATCTTTCAAAATCTCATGTGTGACAACAAGGCAAGGTCAGAAAAGGCCAATGACATTTGTCTCAGAAGGTAAGAAAACCCCAACACAGTTGGGGTTGTCACAGTCTGACAAAAGCCAACACACAGCAGTGGCTGAAGGCTACATGGAAATCAATTCAACACACTGCTACAGCAGGAACTCTCTGTGTCCAGGACCTCTTGAGTATAAAATCTAACATCTAACTAGCTGACACATTTCAGAAGCTTTCATCCTAAAGGTAGCTGGGGATTAACCTGGTGAATTTATTAAGCATGGCAGACACTTAATAAGGAATTGCTGAATATTTAGAGCATTGCATCAGAAAAGGTAATACTATTCTCTGTGTCAAACTATAATCAGTTCTTTGCAGAAGGGCAAAAAAAGCACTTGCAGATTGTAAGACCCAGCAACGAGTCCAGTACAGACCCACTGACAAAGACATTGCTTCATACCATGTGTGACTACATCTACTACAAGGAACCAAATTCCTGTCTCAGATCTTACATGCCACTGAGTAAAACCTAGAAAAAGAAAAGGAAATCTACTCCTTTGCCAAGAATGAGAAGAAATGTTAAAGACAGCCATACTACTGGTTCTGGCAGAAAATACTCTTGGAAGTAGTGTGGTGACTCCACTGCACTTTAACAACTAATGAAAACATTAGCAAAGGCCAATGAAGGCACAATAGCATACTGTTAAATTCTAGGACAAAAATCTATTAAAGCTAAAATCTTCAACACTTGAGAGATGTTATCAGCTCCACAAAAGATCCACTGGAATATCCATGATGATCTAGCAAGGCATCATTCAGAAAACTTCTGAAATCTTCCAAACTTTAGTGGTATCTAGGCAATTGGTGTATGCTGTCTTGGTCAGAAAGAGTCTCCTGAATTATTTGCCTTCAGAAGCATTTCACAAAAGTGTCTGACGACAGCACGGAAGAATGCAAACTACCTGCAAAGATAGTTCATAAAACAATAGCCAAGGGCCTGAAGGAGCCCAGTTTTCTTGCTAAAATGTTTCAGGCAAGCTTCTGCAAAACATCTTTCTGTTTTAGAACATTTCTACCATACAGATTCTGTTTTTCAGACATCCCATTCCTGCATTCCTTGCAAACCCAAAAACACCCACTGACATCATTGGGCAATGCATTGGCATCAGGAACACAGGACTAAGCCAACAGAGGTTGTGGGTAGCCAAAACTGTGCTGGAAACAGTTCGTCCCAGTTTGGTCAAACCAACTTTTGAAATCACAGCTGGTTCAAAAATTGTGACCTTCCTAAGGTCCTAGCAGACCCCACTCCCTGCCATGCTCAAAGCAGGTGACAGCACTTCCCATCTCCACAACCTTCACAAGCCTGGACCCAGAAATCCCTTTTCCTACACTTAGGGAAGCAGTTATTCCTGTTTCCTGGCCCAGACCTATTCCCTTACCCCTGGCCCACTCCCGGAACCAATTCATATGCAATGGGCTACACATCCTGCTGGTGAAGAAGGGCTGGGAGGGATTGTCTCAAAGAGATTTAAAATCTTATTAATGAATACAATATGAACTTCAAAGTCCTACTGGGGAGCACTATTTGTGTAATGGCAAGAAAGAAAAACAAATGTATCTTGAATCCTGACACAACTAAAAGCAGTGGAGAGAAACACCCAGGGAACCAAGATTTCAATCAACAGTTGATTTGAGACTTATTCTTGTAGTGGATGGAAGGAATCTGCCTGAGAGAAGCACAGAAAAGGAAACTCTGGATGGAAAGAAAACAGAGATCACAAAGGCAAAGTGTAAGGGTTGAGAAAAAGCCGGAGTGAATTACAACAAAAGCAGCTAAAACAAACTAACAAAACCATGTTAGTTAAAATGGAAATAAAAGCTTTGTTGGTATTAGCTGAATAGGCTTCCTGTAAAGAGTCAATGGGCCATTAATTTTCTGTTATTAATACTGTGCTTAAAGAACCTTAATCATCTTTTTACAGCCCAAACATACAACCACCATATAACCCTAGGCATATAAAGAGCAGGGACACTGCAGAGTCAGGAATAACTCCGCTCTCAAACTGGCAAACTAGTTTTGGCCACTAGCTTGCAGGGGAGGGAGCAAATCTAGCTCTTGGCATGAAAATGTCTTATACACAAAATCAGGGTCAGTTGCTCCCATGCAGCTATCAAAAACCTGGGAAGGTTAACCAACTCTCTTGTCCTGAGCATATTATGATCTACTGCATTTCTGAAAAAACCCAATTCTTGGATTTACCAGGTCTATCTAACATCCAGCTATTTACTGCTGAACGTTGTTAACATGTGACCCCTAGGACGAAACCTGAGGAAAACACAGAATCTCAAACACAAAACTGTTGAGAAAATCCCTTTCATGCAGGGGATCACTCTAAAGCAAAAATCCTTTTCCTTTTCTATATCAGAAAAGAACTGGCAGATCAATATTATATTGTAAATTTGATTTCTCTCTACTCTGCATAGCACTGCACCAGTCTTTCAACTATAGCACACTCCTACACAGTGAAGCAGGAAGACAGAAACATGATTATTATTTTCTTTACTTTTCAGGCAATGATAGTATATAGTGTATATATATGGGAGAAAGAGAAGCAGACAGGACAATGTCAATATGACTAAGACCTTTGAATAGGTCAGTTAGAGTTCTGAGTATTCTTTCTGCAAAACTGCCACCGAAATACAAGGACCAATTCTTGGTAATACTTGTTTTCCCAGACAGCATATCACTAGTACAAACTCTGTCAGACTTCCTGCCAGTCTCCTCAGATTTTGGATGATGTTCAGAAATTGAACCCTTTGGATTACAAATATCCACAGGAAGAAATCCCATTTTGCAGTTTTCCTCCTATTTTCCTTCTCTGCAATTAAATGTCTTTTGCTACTTAGTCTCTTCTCTACCTCCAGCAGAACCTAAGTTTTCCTGCTTCAGTAAAGCCAGTGTTCAGATGTTCCAAGGAAAGAAGTTAAGAGCTCTAAAACTCCTCCAAATTTCTCTATTGTACTGTTTGACAGACAAGAAAACAAGTTTTGACACTATGGGTGTTTTTAATTATGATGGGGAGAAAAGACCTGAAACTACATTTCCCAACAGGCATGACGAATTGATTTTGATGGTGCAGAAGACTGTCATTAGCTGGCCATTGCATTATTGTACTCATGTCACAATAATCATTATTACAAGTGGATCAAAAATAAGTCACCTGAAAACTAGCTCAATAAAAAACCTTCACACTTCAAAAGCCAGATCAAAATCAGCAGAAGTATTACCATATTCCAGCAGCCTTGCTTTCTATGAATATATTTTATGCTTAATATTCCATTTCCAGAATTATTTTTTACTTAGTTGCTATATTCACTTGCAACTGAAGAATGGGAAATAATCCTTCAAGCCCTTTTAAAGTAAAAAAAAAAATTGTGCAGCTTTGCTTTTAACCTTATATTTGGCTTTGGAGGGAAAAAAATTAAAATACCACCATGTTTTCTTCAATCTTTTCATTAATTTCACAGAATTTCTAGAAACATGCAAGCCACATATCAAAACTTTAAATTACAAAGTTCCATCTTGAGATCTGGAAGAGTCTGCAGTTAATATTCACTGCAATTAGAATTATTTATTGTGCAGTGGAATCTGTGTTTAGTGGCATCAGAACATGGTTCAGTTAGAAAATACTTTTACATAGACTGAGGCAAAATTTTCATTAAGTATTTGATAGAGGAAAATGGTTTTTGAATTAAGCAATATATATAAAATTTCACAACCTTCTTCGACAGCAGATGAAATTCACCTTGTGCATCTTTGACCAAATCTGAAGTAAATTGGTTGATACCAGCGGAATAAAACTAATGTCAAAACACTTGGGGCAGCTCTACCTCTTTTGAAATTAGATGCAAAATTCCCAATGACTTCAGATCCCATACATGTAGCTCACAGGCACAGTGCTGCTCTAGGTTGGCCTACTAACCTTTGTGACTTTACACATCCACGCTTCCCCTTCCAGTCTCTGAGGAAAACCCTCTGTGCTGTTGAAGGTTCCTGGCCTAAGGTATCTTTTTCTTTGTTTACTGTCTGGCTGCATAGATGTCTGGCACAGATTTCAAAGTACAGTAGCTCAAAAATATGCTCTGTGCATATGTGCATAAATCCTGTAGTGGATTGCATCACACATCCTGCATCTGAAACTAAAAACCTTTACCTGGTTCTCTCTGCTATTTGTGGTTTACAAAGCAGGTAATAAAAAGCAGCTGTATCAGTAACACACCTCAGTAGTTTAACATCATTGATTAAAGTGGATTTATGCCAGAATGACCTCAAGTAAATGAGTTCATTATATTTTTCTTTATGTGTGCAAGAAAAAATCCAAAATACTCTGAATTCAGCACTGTTCACCTAATCCAGCTTCCATCTGTGCCAACATTCACAGTACATACAAGAAATTCTATACTGTACAGTTACTGAATTGCACTTCGTACAGTTTTGCAAAGCTTGGCACAGCCAAATGCTCCAAATAAATTCAAAATCCCATTAAAAAGTACCAACTTATCTACAAAACAAGTCCCTCAGATCAATAAGAAACCTCCAAGGAGGTTGCTTAATGTATTGGAGTGGATTGCACTGAACTTCCTGAAGTCAAGCATTTAAGCAATATTTAGTTTACATAACGTAGTGATAGAGAATCAGAATTAAACTGCCCAAATGAACAAAGGCAGCAATGAGAAAACAGCAAGTTAGATTCTAGTCCACCCTTTATATGTCCTTTCATATATATGGTATAAATATATAATTTTATATCTACGTCCAGCTTCAGTGGAACATTGTAATCACTCCTGCCCCTACTGTCTTGGGTTCAGCTGGGATAGAGTTAATTTTCTTCCTGGCAGCTGGTGCAGTGCTGTTTATATTCAGTATGAGAATTATGTTGATAACACAGATGTTTTAGCTGTTGCTGAGCAGTGCCCACCTGAAGTCAAGGACTATTCAGTTTCCCATGCTCTGCCAGTGAGGATGTGCACAAGAAGCTGGGAGGGGCATGGCCAGGACAGATGAAGCAAAGTGGTCAAAGGGATATTCCACAGCATAAAAGGCTATTCCCACTGTATAAACCAGGGGAACTGGCCAGGAAGGGCTGGGCACTACTGCAGGATGAGATAGGCACAGTCAGTGAGTGGGTGGTGAGCAATTGTATTGTGCATCACTTGTTTCTTTTGTATTTCATTCTCCTCCCTCTCATCTTCATTACTAATATTATTATTATTATTATTATTATTACTACTATTACTATTAGTATATTTTACTCTTTTTTAACTGTTGTTATTAAACCGTTTTCTCAACCCATGGCTTTTACCTGTTTCCAATTTCTCAATCCCACCAGAGTGAGGAGGAAATTAATGAGGAGGAAATTAGTGAGGGGAAAGTCAGGTCCATAATACTTAGTTGCCAGCTGGGATTAAACCACAACAACCACAAAAAGGGTTTCTTTTCATATTTAACTGTTGATTTTGTTCTCCAGTCTACCCTTGCTTACCTACCAGCCTTTCTAAAAGGGCTGATGCAGCCATAGCACAACAGGAGTACTGGAGTCACAGGGAATACTAAGTTGTGATAGACTCTTGGTACAGCTGTCTCTTCTCAGACCTTGAATTTCTCACACATCATGGATCTTGTCAATTTAGACACAGTGAGAGACGAGTTCTAGTCTTTTTAGTCCAGGAAAAACAGGACAAACAGAGAAATTACAAGGTCCTGAGAGAATTAATCAACTCCTCCTTAACTCTGGACAGTATGTGCTGGCCTACCAGGAAAAATCTGACCAGCAAGACTGAAATCTGGCTTTTACCCATTCCTACTGAAAGCAAAACCATTATGCAGTCTAAATAGATGAATAAATTTCAAGTCAATTAATATTAACATCCTTGATCTTAAGGCATTACCACATCATAGGTTATTATTACTGTTATTCAAAGAAAGGAAAAAATCTGGTAACTCTTATAGAATAGTTGGGGTTGGGAGGGACCTCTAGAGATCATCTAGTCCATCCCCACTGCTAAAGCACCTATGGCAGGTTGCACAGAACCATGTCCAGGCAAAATTTCAAGACCTCCAGAGAAGGAGACTCCACAACTGCTCTGGGCAGACTGTTTCAGCAGTCTGTCACCCACACAGAAAAGTTTTCCTTATATTCAGATGGAACTCCCTGGGTTTCAGTTTTTGCCACTTGTCTCTTGTCCTGTCATTGGGCATGAGTGAAAAGTCTGGCCCCATCCTCTTGGCATCCACACTTAAGATATTTGTATGCACTAAGATTCCCTTGTCTCTTCTCAAGGCTGAACAGGCCCAGCTCCCTCAGCTTTTCCTTACAGAGATGCTCCAGAGTCCCCTCATCATCTTTATTGCCTTCTGCTGGACCCATGCCAGTAGTTCCTTGTCTTTCTTGAACAGAGGAGCCCAGAACTGGACACAGAACTCCACGTGCACCCTCACCAGGACCGAGATGAGAGGCAGGATCACCTGCCTTGACCTGCTTGCAATGCTCTCCCTAATGCACCCCAGGATACCATTGGCCTTCTTGGCCCCCAGGGCACACTGTTGGCTCATGGACAGTTTGTTGTCCACCAGGAGCCCCAGGTCCTTCTCCTCAGAGCTGCTTCCCAGCAGGTCAGTCCCCAGCCTGTGCTGGTACAGCAGGTTATTCCTCTCCAGCGGCAGACCCTGCATTTGCCTTTGGTGAACTTCACCAGGTTCCTCTCTACACAACTCTCCGGCGTGTCCAGGTGTTGCTGGATGGCAGCACAGCTCTCTGAGGTACCAGCCACTCCCCCCAGGTTTGTAGTACCAGTAAACATGCTGAGGCTGCACCCTGTCCCTTCATCCAGGGCACTGATGAATAAGAGAAATGAGACAGGACCCAGTGCTGATCCCCAGGTAACACCACAGGTTCAGACCTCCAGCTCGACTCTGTGCTGCTGATCACAAAACTCTGAGCTCTGACATGGATTCAGTTCTCAGTCTACCCAACTGCCCACTCATACAGCCACACTTCCTGAGATTGTCCATGAAGATGTCAGGCAAAACAGTGTTAAAAGCTTTGCTGAAATCAAGGTAGACAACATCCACCACTTTTCTCTCATCTACCGACCTAGTTAGACCATCCTAGAAGCCTATCAGATTGGTCAAGCATGATTTCCCCTTGGTGAATCCATGCTGACTACATGATAACTTTCTTTACTCTCACATGCTTAGAGATGACATCTAGAATGAGTTGTTCCATCCCCTCTCCAGAGATGGAGGTGAGGCTGACTGGCCTTTAGTTTCCTGGATCCTCTTTCTTGCCATTTTTGAAGACTGGAGTGGCATTGGCTTTTTTCCAATCCTCACATGTTTCTCCTGTGCTTCATGACCTTGGAGAGTGGCCTGATCCCAGGCACCTCTTCTATTCTCCATCACCATGGAGAGTGCTTTGGCAATAACATCTGGCAGCTCCTTCAGCACTGGTGGGTGCATCCCATTGGGGTCCCTGGATTTGCAGGTGTCACATTTGCCTAAATTATCTCTAAACTGATCCAGCTTAACCAAGGGAAGGTATTCATTGCTCCAGGCTTTCTCTCTTGCCTCCATAATCTGGGATTCCTGAGAGCTGGCCTCAGCAGCAAAGACTGAAGCAAACAAGACATTCAGTAACTCCACATACTCTGTATCCTTCATGACCACAGCACCCACCCCATTTAGCAGCAGGGCCACATTTTCCCTATGTTCCTTTTGCTACTGATGTAATTGAAGAAGTCCTTCTTATTGTCCTTGACATCCTTGCCAGATTTGATTCCAAATGGACCCTTCCATAATGTCTACTACACATCTGAAATTGGACAGAAACACAGTACATGTTTGTGAGTGGACAAGTATGGATTTCTGCAGGTAAAAGGGGTTAAGCATGTTCATTTTCCCATATTTCTTGATCAGCTGATCTAGAGAGGAGTTCTAAAGCCTGCAGTCCAAATCTGGCTTCAAAACATTGCCAGTTTGCCCTCGCTGCTTGGCAAGAAACAGCAAAATTGTGTTAACAGTTTCTTTCAAGAATACATGTTAGTAAGTGCCAAATGACAGTTGTAATGACCCTGATGCATTTTCTCTCCTTAGGGCTTTTTTGTTTAGAAGCTGGTTGCCGCCCACGAAGAAAAAGATCATTCTTTGTCATGAACTCTCCCATCACCCTGAGCTTTCTCCACTGCCACCAGCACTATACCTAGTGAGAGTAAAGAAACCACCCCTTATATAAAAAAGAGCTACTCCCACCTGGGATTATAAACACCAGAGCACGCATTTAAGGCCTGCTAAAATCCAAGGAGTCTTTTCATCGATTTTAACAGGCTCTTGGTCAAGTCTGGAGAGTCTATTTTTATGAAATCACTCATTTCTTCCCTTGTTTATGTAAAGAACTTTTTTTATAAAACCATGCAGAAAGACTCTATTTGGACTTGTATCAAGGCAATGGTTTAATCATAAGTTAAATTAAGAAGTGTCACTGTCTGCAGCCAAAAGAAAGAAGCTAAGTCTGACTCGGCACCTGTGCATTGCTTCTCTGGCTCAGCATTGACCTTGGTTGACAGGAACATGTGCCTGAAAAATGCACCCAAGGGGAAACTCATCACAACATGAACAATCATAGTAGAATGATAAACACCCACACTGCACAAGAAAGCTGCCAAACCCTCACAGCAGCCAGGACTCCAAGTGCATCTGGAAGGAAGTGTACCAAAAGAACATGTGTGTATGCACAAGTATGTACATATGTGTTTGCACACACTCTCTTGCCCCACTTGGTGCCTAGAGGACATTATGTAATAAAATGCATGTGTAAAAATACCTTTCTGCTCCCTTATGACAGAGACAACTAAAATTATCAGATTCCCTACATGCAATCACAACAGAAGGTTATGATGTCTTGCAGTGATTTAATCATACTGATCCATTCACATACATTTTTCTCCTTAACAAGATAACTGATGTGTTTAGCTTTGAGCAGCTTAGCTTTTCTTTTAATAATTTATGATTACATGCTTCCACAAGATCATCAAAGCTGTGTGAAGGCCATAAAAACACATTTGGTAAGAAATTAGTCTGTGTTTCTTCTTAACTAATGGATGAAACAATGGGTTTTAAATGTTGCGTGGATGATTTTCTTGCACATGTGGTCTTACGCAAGATTGCTGCTGTAAAAGTCTAAGGTTGGCAGACATCTTCAAGGATGAACTGAAGAGCCAAAACAGCCTTTATAGAAGGAAATCTGTTCACCACACAGGTACTCGCACAAGCAGAACTCAATGCATTCATGCAAAGATCACTTAAACAATGAAAGATCACATATATTCAGTGTTCACATTGTCAGAATAAGCCTTTCTGAAAGTGAAATGCAGAAATGGCCTGCTGTGCCAATGAAGACTGAAAACAATTCTTGCTTTCTTCTATCATCTTTCAGCTAAAATATTTGCTGTCTCCTGCCACATCCAGCTATCCACAGACCAAGAGTAAAGAGGGCAATATAAGAAGCTGAAGGTGCTCAGTTCTTCAGCATGAGAAGTATATTTGTAGCAACACAAGCAAGATTGCAAGAAATCCATTTTTTCTGTACCTGTATGTCAATTGCAGGAGATCTGTATCACTCTTCTAAGAAGGAGACTTGGGGAAGAGTTGCATCTCTGGTGAAATGTATGGATATTCAGGGCTTAAGCATAGGTGTAATTGCAATCTGCCTGTAAGAATGTCTGATAAACTTCAATTTGGAATGCCAAATCTGACACCTTTTAGGTAGCTTTCACATTGCAAGTGCCAATTCTGCTTAAGATGTGTGAAATCTTTGATGTGGTTAGAAAAAGCTGTGGATCAGCTCAAGCAGCAGATCCTGCAGGGTGCTGAGCCACTAAAGTCCCTTCACAATCATTGGTGGAGTGCATTCTTCCTTCTCTTGCCACATGTGTGCATTGCAGCATTTAGTCATGTAAATATGGGAAGAAACAGTGCATGGTTTTGTTTTTGTTTCAAAGACTGTGCCTGCAGCCTTGCCAGAGCCAGATGCTGTAACTCTGCATAGTGCTATTCTGCAAGATGGGCCAGAATCTTCCAGTCCTGGGTGTGGTGGGTGCGAGGTCGCCTCATTAGCATTGTTTGAAGCTGCGTGGGTAGTTTCCATTGTGGTCTAGCAGCCATGCAGGACACACCCAAAGAAGCTGGGTAAACTGTGTGCAGGAATTAGCCCACGCTAAATTCCACGCTTCCACAGCTGGATTGCTACCCCTACTCCAGCAAGTTAGTTGAAAGCCAGGTAGGTACATCTCCAGAGAGAAGAGATGGGTGAAATATTGAAACAGGAGGCCCTTCTTTCTGCATCCTACAGCAAAAGGACATCACACCCTGGTGCTGAAGAACAAGGTGTGAAGTGGCTCACTTGAAATAAAGGTGAGTTTAGTAGTAGGAAGCAGATGAGAGAGACAAGAGAGTGTCCCAAAGAGAGAAAACTCCAAGCTTTCATGGTTTCAGCCACCTAAACTGGAAGTTCTAGCAACCCTGAGCGTAAAAGGACTAACTTCCTACTAAGGGTGCAGAAAACATGGAAATCCCAGTATTTTCCAGACTTTCTGATTGCTGAACAGTAAGAACAGATTGCCAGCTGGGAGCTTGGAAGCCCTGCAACAGACTTCCAGTCAGCCCACAGAGCAGGGCTGCCAGAGCACCACTGATAGTGTGTAGCTCTGCAACTACTCTACAGAGCTGATAGTCAGTCACCTGTCAAATGCCATTTTAACTGAGAAGCTGCAGGAACCAGAGAGGACATTTATTTCAGAAATAAAATGTTTGTTGTTTCCAGCAGGAAATTATCGCAAAATTTCTGGTTGGCAGAAAAATTTCTTTTCATTTCCCAGATCAATTTTGACCAAAAACCTTAAAGAAAAAAAGATTTCTCATGAACCAGAATTTCTCTTCTTCAGCCAAATAAAAATCAGTAAGAAGTGAAAGAGAGAAAAGGAGGGAGGAGTACTGTTAACCAGTATAAAACTTCTTGAGACCTTTATATTGCCAGACTTGTTTTCCTGTAGTCAGAGATGCTGATACCAGATAGAACAACTGCAATTTCTTATCTCCACCTTTACATGAGCTGAAGTTACCAAGGCTTAACAAGTTACCACATGTCAGCTGAATCAAGCAGTCTGTGTACATCCTCAGCCCTTAAGTAGCACACATGTTTTAACATCATCGTTTTTGTTACTGGCTAAACCAAGTTTCATTGCCTTAAATATGCCTCAGTCTAAATGTATAAACACTTCTATTTTACCTATAGAATATCTCAAGTTAGAAGGGACTGACCTCTCATTAATCTGCAGCAATTTGAACATATATAAGAAAAGAAGTATAACTGATTTGCAGCATCATTACTTTGCTGTGGTACTACAGTGCCATTAGGAGCACCAAGTGAGACCAAAGCTGCCAACTCCCTTATTTATGGTCTCTTCCCAAGCTATTCCGTGATTCTACAATTCCCTTACACAATAAGCAGGAGCAACAGCTGCTAGTCTGTCAGTTACTGATTAACTGAGCTAATTAACTAATAATTAATGTATTAATGGTTCTATTTACCCAACTGTTTCAGATAAAACTTATGTCTGAGTCTTATGAGAAATCTCTCCCAATCACAAAATGTGCTATAGTTCACTATTTGAGCACATCACTCTTTTTTACATAAGGATGTGCTGCTATGCCCAGTTTCAAGATTCAAAGGGGAGCCATATTATGTAATCTAAAAATCATGCAGGAAATCTGTGGTGTAGCAAAGCCTCAAATCCAACAGAATTCTACATCCCTTTTACAAACCAATATCTCCTCAATGAGCTCCCCTTTGAGTCTACAGTCTGTCTCAGTTTCCCAAGTTAGTTGTCAGGAGTGCTAGCTTATGATCATTGAAAATAATGACATTGCTCCTACTGCTATCAGCTGGAGCTGTGCAACTAATTTTAACAGGAACAGGCTCATTGAAATCAGAAATCTAAAAATACCACAATGCTTCCCTTATATTGCAAATAGAGCAGTAGATTAGTTAACAGTTAGAGAGACTATGTATATTTGTATGTATGTATGTAATAATAGAAATATGTACATTTAGAATATGTATGTTATTGTAACAATAACAGACTTAAGTTTTATTTCTGTAGCCAGAAACAACCTGTCCATGAAACATTCTGTATCTGACTTCTGCCTTGTTTACTTTCTCAAGGCCTCTGGTAACTTATTTCTCAGTCCATAAGATTCCAAGTCTGATAGAGGTTTCAAACTGCTACTATTTAAAGGTAACTGCAATAATTTAAACGGAAAAAATAGCCTATATCTATGAAAATTATTCTATTATTTTTCCTTAAAATAGAGATGTGGAAAAGACACCTTTCAACACTGAGGTCAATATACAGAAGTACTAGCTGACCCTCGAACAAGACTGTCAAATGTAAGGATCAAATATCCCATGGTTTTCTGTGATTAAGGACATGCTCACTTCCCAGCATTTGCTGCAGTTCTGGCAAGTCGTGAGACAGCAGACTTTAAATCTGTAACATGACTGATAGAAGTGTTGTTTTTAAAGGTTGAAAATGTTTTAGCACTAAATATTAAGTCACTTAGAGATTAGAATATGTATGGGATCAATTTTTCACCACATTTCATCAGACTTTGATGCTGTGAAAAACAGTGGGGTTACTCTGGCACAAAACCAATGCAATGGAATGGAGACTCATACCTGTGGTCACTAACGTGGCCCAGTTGTATACACAAAAGGATACGGGGGAAAAATATTAAGAAAGGGTGTCAAAGCCCAAACGTGTTCTAAAATGACTTTCCAGTGCAACACTAAGTAAAATCAACATTGTTTTTTGATAAATACTTTGGTAACATTTTCTGGAGATAGTCTATGAGTCTCACTTTTCACTCATCATTGGGACTGCAGAATTTATGTCCGTATCAACTACTGAAAGTTGCACCATCTTGCCACCAAGATGCAGGTGAGCCTGCAGTAGGACAAACTGTGTGACACAGAGGTCACATGCCATGCAAAGTTGCAGATGGATACAGGTTACAGCAAAAAGCCTGACATCATTCTAGCTGTTAGGCTGTGCTGTCTCCATTACAATTCTCTCTCAGACAGTTTCTTACTGAATCCATGACTACCTTTTGAGTTTTGCCCTTGGTTTATGTTATGTTAATAATTACACTCATTTAATGTCAGAGAAGATTAATGAAGGCCACAAGAAGATAGGCCAAGCAGTACAGAAGAAATTTCTGCGTTAGACAAAGCTATGAGACACAAATCATGGAAGATGGTAGTCTGGAGAAAAACAGCTTGGCAAGTTGAAATGAAGACCATAAAGTCATAGAATTATAGAATCATTTGGGTTGGAAGGACTCACAGCCTTCAGTTAGAAAATGGGACAGTCCATATTGCTCTTTTCTCCTTTGGGTTTGTTTTCTTCAGTTTAGATCAGCTCTGCCTTTGAGCTCTTTCTGCCAAACTCTTGACAAGTTTAATTTTGAAAACTGACAACAACAAGGAAGCTTTTAACTGTTTTTATATTAATCGACTTCAACTCATTTTTATCTAGCTAGAGGCAGGGTTTAATCAATTACAGGTTCTTTCTCTGAAGAAGGCCTCAGCTCAACTTAACCACAGTTTACACTGTGGCCTACATTACTAAATTCCAATGGCATTTAACTTTTCAAGGTCTTTCTTTAGAGTGGTAACACTGAGTTTTACATGATACACAGACAAGGGTTTAGGAAATGCCAGATGGTTACTCCTGAAAGGATTTATTGATTGACTACACCACCACTAATGGAAAACTGAAGAGCACACTTAGCCAAAACATTGTCAGACATTAGGATTCCTCACTACTCATCACACACACACAAACACAAAAAAACCCTCTTTCATGCTTACTGGGAAGCTCCTGGAAGAGCCTGATTCTGCATTCCCTGCAAACCCCCAAATTCCCTTGGATTCACTAACAATTTTGAGTTTCACAAGCATAATTCCCTCTCCAACTAGTAACTTCTGCCAGAGCCACAAAAGGCATGACTCTCCTACAACTGTTAGCCAGAAGATTTAGCCTTTTTGAGCTCAAATTGTCAAGCTATTCTCTAGCTCTGGTAGTTCCAGGTTCAATTCCTGGTAATGATTAGGACAACAGTTACTTCACAGGGAACACAGAATCCATCTCTGAGTACTTCAAAAATTCTTAATATAGAGGAACACCTTTAGTTTTATTTTAGTAGGCATAAATATATACCCATATGCTCTCTCAATATATGACTGGGGGGAAAAAGCATTGAAAACTGATTTGTAAGAGGAGATGCAGATTAATAATAAATGGTTATATAACACAAAATGGCACATAATATTAGAAATCATTAACTGCAATAAAAACCAGATGTTGCTGCGTCTGTAACAACCCCACGAAATTCTACTTGTCTGTTACCTCTGGGGTTTTTCTTTTACGTATACACTTACATGTTAAAACTTGCAATTTCCGTGGCAAAGACGAGTCAATGAGCTTTTATGTGTGAGCTTATGAGATTTGATAATTTTCTAAATTTGCCTAGCATAAAACACATAACAACTTCAAGCAGATGACTCAAAATAATCACATAATATTATCTGTGAATGTGTTTACAGCTTATGCTTAGGAGGAAAAACACATTCAGTGAGAGAATGACATCTTTTCAGGGATTTAAACAAAACACACCAAAAAATTCAGAGTGGAATTAAGGCTTACAAGCAGGAAGATATACAGCAATAATTGCATAACAGCCTCCCTGATTTTTTGCATTGGCTCAAGGAAGCTCACTGTATGAGCACACACTCTGGTATACTGTAGCTAAACACAGAAACTGCTTAAAATCCCAACTCTGGAAAAACTTACGAAAAAAACTTAATTTGAAATTCTGCTGCAGTCAGTGGGACATGCTTATCCATATTTATATGCTTGGCAGCTGAGGACCCAAAAGATCTACAGCAGGTTCCTCTTTCCCCTTGCACATTGAGGTCCTTTCAAATCCCACCAACCATTTACAGAGCTCCAGCTCTCAGCTGAATAAAATGTTTACAATAATCTGGAGAACACAGTCTAGACAACCCTCATCCTGAGAACATATTTGCTACCACAGGGCACCAAAAGTCTTCAAAAAATTGTAGAGAATTACCTTCCCTTTGAAAAAGAGTGGATTCCCCTGAATGTGTTAACTTGGATTCACACTAACAATTGCTTTTTCCTCCACAAAACGTATTAAGGGCCTAATATTATACTTCACTCCTATAGTGATCAAATTCTACAGACAAAGAAATTATCAAATATCAGCATGTAAACTGTTACAATCCTTGTTGTCGGGAGCAGTAAAAGTCAATATGCTTACATGTTTAATCAAGATGAAAATTATAATAAAAGCAAGCATGTCTTGACTTCTGACTTCATAGAGAAGAAAGTGCAAGCTCTTTTTCTTTTTGCAGAAAAAGTAGTATTTACTGGTGATATACAAATGTTAAGAAAGAAAAGTATGAACAAACAAAAGCTGTTTCATCAAATTCTCTAACAGAGACACAAAAAGGGAATCCCAAGACATCTTACATTAATAAGATGCACTATATGACAAGTAGTTAACCCTTTTAAAATCATAGAATCATAGAATGAGTTAGGTTGGAAAGAACCTGGAAGAATATCCAGTTACAGCCCCCCTGCCACGGGCAGGGACACCTACTACAAGACCAAGGTGCTCAGGACCCTATCCAATCTGCCTTTGAACATTTCCAGGGATGATGCATCCACAACTTCTTTGAGTAACCAGTGTGTCGTTATCCTCATAGTGAAGAAATTGTTCCCAATATCTACTCTAAACCTGCCCTCTATCAGCTTAAGGCAATTACCCCTTGTCCTATCATTCCATGCCCTTGTAAAAAGTCCCTCTCCAGCTCCCTTTTCAGTCCCTTTAGGTACTGAAGGTATCTAAGAGTCCCCCCAGATCCTTCTTTTTTTCAAGGCATGAGTGATGCTGAAAACCATGAGACTGACTTACCTCATTTCCTTGCACAGTACAATCTGTTTATTCTACAATGGGAAAATCCCTTTTTTTTTTTTTTTTTGTCAAGTTCAAAGTTTATTTTGGTGCAAGATTCCCCTCAGATACAGAATGTGACCACCTGACCTAAGCTGGAGTGTGGTAATACTCATCCATACTGCCCTTCCTCCTGCAGCATCTTTTGCAATGTGTGCTGTTCACACGCCAAACACTATTTCACCGATAAACTCTTTATTGGGAAATTAGGTAAACTGGCCAACTATGTGTACCAATTAAAGGTAAAGCTGATAAAAACTGGCTAAAGAAATACACAAGTAGGAGGTTTTAATAAGAGAGAGAAAGCCTGCTGGAGAGGAAAGAGCAGGGGGAAAGATAAAAATGGTCTCTGAAAATTAGAACAACTTAATTTGTGTCTGTATATATCATGTATTTATATCTCATCATGATATTAACAGGATCCACCAAGAAACAGTATATTGTATGAGGAGAGACCCCAACAGTTTTGTACAGGACTCTGCTGGGAAAACTTGTTCAGGAAAGGTCTTCCCCCAGACTCCTACCAGAACCTGCAAGCAGTTTGTAGCCTGCTCCCTGGCAGAGCTCAGACGCTCACAAATTGAGATGACAGCTGGGCATGGTTTTATGGAGCCTAGCAAGGCCCACACAGTTGGGTGCCTGCATCCCTTTGCAGACCTTTCTGCTAGAATTTTACTCAAGTTTACACAGGCCATCTGTGTAGCAGCCCGAGCGACAATGCGGGTGCACGGCCGCCCACCGCACCAGTGACTGAGCAGCAACGCCGTCTCGCTCTTTTCCACCACCTTCTGCCACACATCTCTCCACTATGAGCCACTGATTTGGAAACAAAAATCCATGCAGGGCCGTTTCTCATGGAAAGCAGAGTTAAACACCCTGGGCACCAATGTGAGAGGCAGTGGGGGTCTGAGAGGCAGATGCCCTAGCAGGGACAGAGCTGGTACCGGTTAGAGCGCCACAGCCTCGAGTACATTTTGAAAAGGTTACATATTGCACAGTTCCTTAGCTACTCCACACTGTGCTTCTGTACACTGCACTATAAAATCTCCCAGTGCAGTAGGTGGGCTGGCTATTTTTAAAGTGCTTTGGATGAGTTTAGGCTGATTATTATGCCTCTTTGATTCTCCTCCTTTTTGCAAAAGAGTCTGAGTTTTGACTCAGAAATAAATACGTCTGGCAAAAGAAAACAAAGTCAGGCTTTATGTAAAATTTACACTGAACATAAACCTAAGTCTAAGTACAAGGCAAATCATTTTGATAAGTGGTTAATAAGTTAATAAAGATACTATTCATCAACCCACTGGAGTTGAACATTATAGTGATTTATAATTCTCTGGAATGTTTTTTACTGGTGTATTTATAACTGCTTACACCACATGGTCCTCACATGGCTAACCAGCTCTGCAGGATCTGTTTGTTATTTCAGAAAAGCATATTAATGAAATCTTAACATAAAGTGAGTGACCAGAAAATATAGTGACAGATATCATATTTTATAATCTATACAGTAACTAAAAAATTTACCAGACCATTTTTTAAATAACTGCTAACATATTGAGCCAGCAGTAGTAATTCATACATATTAAATAAACAAGAAAGAAAAGGTTACAATGGAAAACTGTTCTGTTGCTGTAAAAGTGGAACCTAGTGAGCTGCAAAGCTCACAAGATGCTGCTGAATCCATTCTCAGGTTAAAGAGTTTGAAACTCAGCCTCAGGAAGTGTTTTAATTCAAATTTAATTTAATAACAATGCGTCTTATTAATTCTTCCTGGCAGGTTAGAGGAGGATGTTGTATGCACTATCTGTGTCCTTTGTCATGCAGCTGGCAGCAATGCTGGACTTTCCTAGGGCTCTGCAGGAGTAGTTAAAGAAGATCTCACCACTTCTCACTGCAGCAGGCACTCAGTGTTCAGACTGCACTCCCAGTTGCTGCAACTGAAGGGTTATGAACCCCTGCACTTCCACAAGTCCATTTCAAACAGACTCTCAGTGCCAGTAGTCTTGCACAAAAGCTTGTTTACAGATTCAGAAAATGAACAGAAAAATAATGCATTGCTGACATGTCAAAATTTAACTGGATTCTAAACATTTTAGGATCCAAGGTCCTAAAATTCACATCCAAATATAGACATAGACATGTAAGGGATAAGGTAATTTTAATACAAAGATAATTCCTAGAACATTGTTTGAGCTTTATTGACTCGTTAGAAAGACAAACTAAACAGCCAGCTTATCCTGGAAAGCATGAGACCCTTTTTCACAAATGACTGTGATCTGTTTATTGGGACACAAGACTGGACTCAGCATTATCTAAGCTGCATGCACCCTCTGGGTCTGAACTTTGGTTACCTTCCTCCTTGTCTCTATTCTTTTGAGATCTAGCACTAGCTGTATTAACACTTTTCCCTAGTTTCATCTAGGTGGCTTAATCTTGAACTGGAACAGAGCAGAGGAGACTTGCTTGCACAGCAACCCCCAACCTTCAGCCATACGGCAACAATTAACAGCAACTTCTGTCACCACCTCTTTGCACTGAATAGATATCTCTGAGCAAACAGACCCTTGCACAGTAGCCCCAGGAGCCTCAGAGGCTGCAGAATCATCAGTAAGAAAAACCCACAGTCCAGAGTCTGACATGAGCTGTGTGGACTAACACAAAGTTACATCACAAACCCAAATGAAGTTTGAACAAAGTGCAGCTACAAGCAACCCCTCTGTTCTGTTTCCAGATCAAATAATAAGTTGTTTGTGTGTTTGAACATTTCTGTTTGTTGGTTTTGCATCTCTTTCTGAGACCCTCTTTGTCTGACCTGAGTGTACTCCCAAGAGTTCTATCTGGACCAGTATATTTCTCACTGCAAGTGCTACATCAGCAGCTTAGCACATTGGAGAGCTTCTTTCTAAATTCAAAATTGCCCTTGTACTCGGAGGCGTATAGCATGTACTTGAGAGCATCACAGGCACATCAGTTTTTCTCTCCGTGTACCCAAGGATGAGGTTACAGAGTACCATCTAAATCATCCCACTTGCAATGTAAGTAGTCCAGCACTTCTTGCCCTCTCTGCACATTGAGTACATCCCTAAGACATGCAGTCACTGCAAACTTTCTGCTGGTAAAAATGAAATGCTGACCCACAGTTCTACAGCTATATAGGATCATACCCAGCCAAAAGCTGGTATTTCTGCAGCACAAATACACTCTATGTGCTTATACCATGCTTGGACCATTTTGATACAGTTCCTGCATCATTTTGCAAAGTTCTAAAGTCCTCCAGGACCACATAAAATCTCTGGAGAAATGGGGGGAAAAGGCAGGAATGGGAGGGAAAAAAAATAAGAATTACTAGCAGTAGTCTGTGAACTTCATGAACCTATTACAGATATCCCAGATGCAAAATGCAGTATAGAGGTAAATTCCAACACTCATTACTCACCCTACTTTTGCAATATGAGTAAGTCTTGTGTGGAATAAGATACTGCTCTGCATGAGACATCCATGGTTCAGTATAACCTGGACCACACTGCATGAGGGATTTTCTGTCCCAAAAGCAAAGAAGCAAATTGAGTGAAAAAGAAAGTAGAAAAATATGACAGTGTGAATGTTCCAGGTAAACAATATCAGAAGGACAAAATATGAGTTGCAGTTACATATATATACCGTGAACTCTGATTTCAGAGTAGATACACATACCATGTTGTTGTCAGGCATTTGCAATGGGGTAGATGACTTTGTTGGACCTTCAGGAGGGAGGAGGGAGAAGGAGTGGTCACATATTTTTTATCATCTTTAAAATTACTGGAATTTATTTCCAACTTTGTTCCAGCTGCAGCTTAGTTTGGGGTTTTTTTCCAAGATTCTAAGCATATCCTACCCAATGTGTGGGCTAGGCAGGCTTTAAAAATGGAAAAGAGAAAAATTAGGAAATTGCCTCTTGCTTTTTTATTCTGTCTTTACTTTCTCAATCTTTCACCATTTCACACAGTTCCAAGCTGTATCCCCACTGAGAAATGCAGAGCATGTTAAATAAGGAGTAGTTTGATCAAATAACAAACTCAGAGCACAGCTGTCTCCACAGTCAGTGGTTCAGTCTCCTTCTGCCTATCCCATTCCATCACCAGTCATTCCAAGGCGAGCCCCATATTTCCTATCTTCTATGCTCTCCAAACACCCTCTTCTTTCCCTTTTCCTCTTTCACTTGCTTCTTTTCCGCCCGTATATATGAGGAACCCCCTCCACACTGCCATACTCAATATCTCAATTAAAAATGTGACATTTTGTATCAAAAATAAAAAGCTAAGCAATTGTGACTAATGATGAAGGAGGTAAGACTTCAAGAACAAAGTGCCAAGGAAGCAAAAATGTCTATACTGGGCTAGTGTAATCACTCTGTTGTGCCCTAATGACAAAAAAAAAAAAAAAAAAAAAACGAAACTGAAAGCACTGTTTGGAACCTAACCTGTTAAGTTCTCAAAATTTCCATCAATTAGTGGTTTGGGGATTTCCTATGCGGCAGCTGGCACCCAGACTACCATGCTTCATATCCATACATAAATTTCTTCAATTAATTTTTCATTGCCCTCTCATTTTGTATTTGAGAGAAACAGTAATTAATTGCCATTTGAATCTTTCTACAGAACTAATACACAATGCTTCCATTAGTACCCTGTATGACTGCTGACATACCACATCCAATCCATACAGCCATAAAGTTTTGTCTCACATCCAGTCAGTAGTCACAAGCTGGTATTACCTTCCACAATAAAGCCAAAACAACTCTCATTATATCACATTTCTTTTCTAGCTTCAAGCAAGCGTATAAGGGCAGCTTTGGAAAATATTCTCAAAATACCTTTTCCAATTCATTACTCTGTAGTGGCAATGGTCACGTAGTGCAAATTAACTTGTATGTTTTTGGATGTAAGCCTGACAGTGAATGCCAACCCAGATTTTCCACAGCCCAGACTATACCCATTCACAAATCACTGTAATACATATAATAATGCTTTGTTAAATGGCAAGTCTTAAAAGAGGGTTAATGTTGCCTTAAGAAGACCAGATGAACAAGGTAGTCACTGTAGCAGTTTTAGCCTACTTTTCAAGAGTTACTGGACAACATATCTATATGCAGAACAGTGCTTGTATTTGGAAACATGATTTTCAAGAAATTTCAAGTTTTGTTGACAGTTTCTCAATAATTTGTGTAGTTTCTGCAGCTGCATATCATAGGGTTTTCAAAATGGGTTGACTCAGACACACCCAAGTATTCTTGTAGAACTCTGTTATTTACAAGCCACTCAGCTAAAATGGCAGTTATGATTTGGCTATACTCATTACTTTGTTTTCATTGTCTTCACATACTTTCACATGTCTTTGTCTCAATACTACTAGGCTCCCTAGCAACATGGAGAAACTTCAGATTTGCTCTTTCAAAGAATTCATGGCCCCAACCCAAAGAGTCCCACTGACCACAGTAAATTTCGGTTAAGGTTAAACAGGCAGAGCACCGTCAAGAGTAACAGCAAAATCTAAATCTGAATTAGAGGGATAATATGGTCTATCCCTGTAATTTTCTGCAACAACAAAACCTTCACAGTGGCTGAAATTCTGACCTCACTAACAACATTGTCTAACCCTCTCTGGAAGATTTCACTAATAAGGTTCCACTGGTATATGCACCTTACAATTCACTCCTGCTGTTATTTGTCATTTGAGAGCCAGATGCTTAGAAAATTAGCAGAATGTTTACTCCTTAAAAATAAGTATTGAAGACAGATATGAAAGAGCTTAAGCAGTCAATTCAAATTTTTCATATATCTAGCATAATTTTCTTAATGGTTGCATCATAATTTACTAACAGGGCATTTGTCTTCTTAATTTATTTTCTTTCCCTTTTTTCCCTTTAAATTTGCAGCAGCAAATCAATGCAAACTCATTCAGCGATTACCCAAGAGAAAATTTCTATTTTGTAAAGTGAACATTGTGCTTTCAGGACCTCTCTGAAAACTTTTAACAATGTTACACCCTTGGGCCTTTCTGTCCTCCAATTCCTAGCTTGAAAGCTTGCAATTCTCACTAGCTGTCCCTTTTTAAGTATGCTTTTGTAAAACAGCACTGAAGTGAAAAATGTTCATGAAAAACTTTGGTTTATTATTTTAAATTACAAAGGTAGCCCTCTTGCCTCAATCCTGGCATCTTAAAGATTTTTTTTTTTTTTTACATTTTGGCCAAAAATATCAATGAAATAAAGTAATTCCCAGTTTCCTATGTTACAGCCAACAAACTGATTACATTATACTGGATAACATCACCTCTCTGGAATTAGGCTGCTAGCTAAGGTCTTATTATAGTAGTGAATTCACACTGCCATGGTTAGCAATGTCAGCATTTCAATTATAATAGTCTCTTCCTCCTCCTCCTCCTCCTCTGCCTACCTTTTCTCAAAGGACTGAAATTTGGACTTAAAAATTAACTCAAGGTTGCAGGACTGACAGCATAATCCATGTCACTAAATCCATGGCTTATCATTTTAGCACATTTCTGACAAGTAGCTTTAGAGTATTTTTAAGTGCAGGCCCGACTTCATGCCTTCATCCTATATCCAAAACTCGAGCGTGCATGCAGAGTATGTAGCACTCATTACCATTACCTTTGTGGCCTGAGCTCCTTAATAAATGAACTTTTAGTAATCTCTTGATTTTAGGGAGCCACTGCTTTTAAAACTGTGCATCCAGCTGAGAGTTTGGACTGAAAGATGTGTGTTGCTACAGCTTTGCTTCAAAATTCTGTTTCAAAACAGGAATGTCATGCATGTTTCTCAAAAGCACTGCTGGTGCTGAGCTACGCAGTGTAAAGAATCTGAAAACACTCCACCTGGGAGCTCTGAGAAAAAGTGGGAGACCCGCTGCAGGCTCGCCATGAAGACATCCGCCATACGTTTTTGCTGGGACGTGCCAGGAAGGCTCCATGGAAACCGCAGGCAGCTAAAACCCTGCTGCGTGTTTGCCGAACAGGGCAGAGCACAGCGGTGATGACACCGGCGCTGCCCGTCACTCGGACTCCGAGTCCCTGTCCCGGTCTGTGCCCCGCGTCCCCTCCCCTCCCCGCGTTCAGGTTCTGTGTTTGCCTTTGTCCGTGTGCGGGCGGGGGCTGTCCCCTGGGCACACGCCGGGCGCACCTTGGGGACAGAGCGGGGCTGGGCACATGGCCGGGACACATGGCCGGGGGTGTGCTCGGGGCCACGGCCGTGGGTCGGCCCGGCCCGGCCCGCCCGCCCGCTCAAGCCTTGGCGCCGGAGCGCAGCCCCGCCGGGCCAGGGGCGCTAGGGACGGCCTCCCCCTCCCGGCCCCGACGGTCACTTACGTTGGGGGCCGGTGCCGCCGGGAGCGCTGCCGGCCGCGGGGACGGACCCCGGCCCGCCTCCGACAGGGGTGCCGGCCGGGAGGGGGGCGGCCTCCCGTTCGGTGTCGGAAGGGTGAATATTTGTCGGAAACCCGGGCGTTTATTCCACTTGGCAGAAGCGGAGGGGTTCGGGGAGGGGGCGTGGGTGCGACGGGTAGCACGCGGTGCCCGGGGAAGGGGGCGAGGAGCGGACCCGCGATGTGCCCGCTCGCCTGTCGGATCCGCTAGCCGGCGGCTGCCGCGGGCCGCCGTGAGTCACCCCCGGCCGCGGCAGCGTCAGCCTCGCCGCGGCGTTGGCAGCCAGACGAGCCGCGGCGCGGAGCCGCCGCTGTCCTCGGATGAACCCGGCGGGGCTGCCAGCGCCAGCCGAGTGCGCGCAAGGCGAGAGCCGAGGCTGTGCCGGCGCGGCGGCGTGCGACACCCCTGCGGCGGGGATGGAGGAGACGGGGCGGGGGGCGGGAGCGGGGGGGGGCAGCCCCTCGGCGGCCGGGCCGGAAAGGTAAGCGTGGGACAGGGAAGGTGCGGCGGGGGCACGGTCAGGCAAAGGGCACTGTGCGGGGGGAGGCGCTGCCCCCGGGGCCGGGAGTCCCCGAGGACGGGGCTGTGCCGGCCCAGGGCTCGGGGAGGAGGCGGAGGGGGGCGTGCGGGGAGAAAGCCCCTTCTCTCCAGGCACGGGGCAGATGGCTTCCGACAGCGGGGATGCTCGTCGGTGCGAATGGCAAACCCCACCTGGGCCCTGTCCTGTTTAAAAAAAGAAAAAGACAGCATCCTCTGCCCCGCAGCGCAAATATCCGGCTCCTCTTGGGCTAAAGGTGCCTTGTTCTCCAACAGCCTTATCTCCCTTCTCCTGGCCGCGGGAAGCGGCAGGAAATCGGGGCAGCTGCCGGCAGCTGCTGGCGATGTCTCGAAAGCCGCAAGCAGGGTCACGGCCGCTGCCATGCTCCCACCGCCGTGTCCCCGAGGTGGCGTAACCCGGGGAGGGGGGTCCATGGGCTTATCCACAGCCTCTTCCTTTGCTCCCACCTGTCATCTTTAGTTTTTCTTTATTCCTTTGCTATCCGCCCACCCCATCCCATACAGCTGGAGAGACCGAGTCCCTAAGGACAGGGCAGGTTGCTCACAAGAAAGCACCGAGAGTGTGAACCCCGGGAGGACATCTTCTGCCCTCTGCCCCTGACCCGGGCGTTCCCAGCGCCGCACTTCCCGTAGGGCTTTCGAGAGCCCTAGGCACCGGGCTGGGCTCCGCTGGGGGCGGTGGGTAGCCGCACTACCCCCGAGGAGCCTCGCTGGGAGGGGAGATGCGCCGGGGTAGAGCTCGACATCAGGGAGACGTGACCCTGGAATAGGGCTTTTAAGGAAATTCTCCCTGGGTGATGTGAGGTGGGGTGGGAGGGACGGAGCTGCTCTTTGCTCCGGGAGGGAGAGACCTATCCGCACACGCAGATCAGGTCGTCGCAGCGCAGCAGGTGCCTCCTAACCCCTTCGCTTCTTCCCCGCTCCGTCTCTGAAAACAGCGCCGGAGGGAGCCCACAGACACCACCTTAATAGCCGTAATAATTAAAAACAACAACAACAACAAAAAAACCCTTCTGCCTGGCCTTAATGATCCTTTACACACATTTCCCAGCCGCTCCCTCCCCCGTCCCCCCAGTGAAGGGCACTGATTATTCGCACTCCTCTGTTTGCCGAGAGCGCAGCCTGATGAAAGGACTTTATCCTCGAGTGACTCCATCGCTTGCTCCTCCTCCTCTCCCCAGCCTCGCTTCGCTCTCAGTCCTAATTGGGCTCTTGCTAATATGATTAAAGCCCAGTTAAATGTTTCTTGATAAATCTTGTCAAGAGAGGATCCCCCTCCGTCCCCTCCCCTCTCTGTCGGTTGTCAGAAGCCCGGTTATAGACAGGACATGCCCGGCTCCTGCTGTTCATACTCTGGTGGGAAGTTGGCATTTCACAATTGTTCCTTTAACAGGGTTGTTTTGGAGCCGGTCCTGGGGATTGTTCCTCTTCAGGCCGGGCTTGCTGATAAGAACCTCCAGTGGCTTTTATGTAACACGTTAGAATTTGGTCCTTATCCCAAAATCGCACTGTTTCTTTAGCCTTTTATTTCATACCCACCCTCCCCCTCCTGCTCTCGCTGCTCTTAGTAGCCTGTTCCCGGAAAGGCTCTTGCTCGATGCTAGCCGGCCGGGCGCGATCGCCCGTGTAAAAGCCGCGCAGGTCTCTGCGGAGCTGCGCGGGGGCGGAAGGTGCGCACCGGGGGCCGGTCCCGCACAGCCGGGGGCTCCCGCCCCGCTGCCCGGGAAAAGCCCCTTTTCTTCGGCTCCTCTGTCTGCGCTCGGAGCCCTCGGGAGAGGCTCTCTCTTTACTGCCCGTCGTTGTGCGAGGCGTCCCTGTCTCCCACAAGTTTTGCGGCGGCACCACGGCAGCAAGCGCGTTCTGCCCTTAACCTGCGTTTTTTCCTTGTGGTTTCACTGCACCTGAACTCGGGGGTTAAACCTCATCCCGCCCCCGTTATCCCTGGGGGAATGTGGTTGGATTCGTAGGAATTAGGAACCAGTGCTGGAGGGTGAGGGTGGTCCCCTGGACGCCGGGCCCCCTGCGGCCAGCCACGGGCTGGCAGCGCTGAGCCCGTGCTGGCGGCGCGGACCAGCTCGCCCCCCGTTTCGAGGGGGCTCGTTGGTGGGCCTGTTGGCTCGTTTCCACTTTGGTGTTCACTTTTCTTTGGGGTTTCGAAGTCCGGCAGAGTCTCTTCGAGGGTGTTTGGTGGTTGCTGCTTCAGCCTTACTGGGCTTGGAGGCGGTGGGGGCTGTAGTTGTCGGGGGGGGGATGGGGACGGGCTGTTTGCCCCCCTGCCTAGCCGTATAGCCGTGGCCTGGAAGCTCTTCGATCCTCGGCTGGAGGTGGTATTTCCCGATGGCACACCTGGCCCCGGCTCCAGCCCGCTCCCCCCCGCAGCAGTCCGTGCCCCGTGTGCCGGCATAGAGCTGCTGCCACACCGCGCTGCCACGGGGGGCACGCACCGCCTTCACCAGCGGGACAGGGACAGGGGTCGCCGAGGGACACGGACAGCTGCCTCTGTCCCACACCCCGGCGAAGTGCTCCCGAATCCTTCCCTCTCGCCACCGTTTCAGCCCACAGGCTGCTTTTCTTCGTGCCCGAGGCTCTCCCGGGGACAGGCGGCAGCGCCCTGCCCCGTCCGCCCTCGGGGACGGGCCTGCAGGAGGCAGCGGAGGAGAAAGGTCAAAACCAAAAAACGAAAAATCACCCCCAGCCCTGAGGAGCGCAGCTCCAACAAAGGCGTTTGTTCCCCGGGCAGAGGAAAACCCGAGCCAAGGGGCAAAACAGAGCTCTCCCTCCGCGCCGAGCCCCGCTGCCTCCTCCGGGCGGCGGAGCCCGGGGCCGCGGGGCTGAGCCCGGCGGGGCGGGCGGGGGACACGGGGCCGAGCCCGGGCGGGACCCGCATCCCGAGGAGGTTTCTCCGCCTTAGCTCGACCCAGCGGAGCGTCGGCCCTCCTCAGGCGAAGTTTCAGCCGCGGTCTGAGGATGGTTCCTTCTCCCTCCTCGTTCCTTCCTCTCTCCCCTGTGTGTTCTCTCACCGGGGGGGGTCTGGGCTAGTGCGAGACCACAAGAGCTGCGGCCCCTTTGGCCCGGGACTGTCGATTTATCCGAGAAGAGTCCTAAATAAGCAGCTGTTTGTGCTCTAGCTGGAACGCCGGAGGCTTTCTAAGAATGGCGCTTTTCTTACACGAGGGTCGGGGATTTTTTAATTTAATTTTATTTTTATTGGTACATCGAACCAGCCTACAGCATTGCTGGCGTCTCTCCACCAGGTGTCTGGGGCTCAGAGGAAAATTCAAATGAATCTGAAAATTGTGAGACAGTTTCCCTCTCCTTCTCCCAAATAAAATATGAGAAAGAATTGGTACAAACTGTCCAGGAAGGGATTAAAGATGGAAAAAGAAAAGCACCTTCACTCCACCAGAGTGGTGAGGACCCAGAAGGGCCTTCCACAGTCAAGAAGGAATCAAAGCACCTGGAAGATGGAATTTGACTAGTTTGAGAACCAGCTTCTGAGATGTGGTTACCACCCACAGCCAGAAACTTGACCCCGTGATCCAAAATGTCCCAATATCCTTCCTAAAAAATAATAATTTGCTTTTCTATACACAAAAAAAAAAAAAATAAAAAAATAAAATAAAAAATTAAAGTCCATTGCACCCATTAAACTACTCTGCTTCATGGAACTCTTGTAGGTATGAGTCTGTATTCCCAGAGTGAAGTGGATTGCTCCAGGAGTCACGCTTGGAGCTGGGGGCACTTGCTCAGTCCTGAGACCCAGAGCTCCCACCACCACCCAGCACTGCTCTGCTCACCGAAGTCCCCCATGACACTGGTGCTGTTAGGAATTGAGAGAAGGCTATCTGCAAATACAAGGGGCTGCTTTGCAAGATCCAGGAAATACCAATTCTGGATGTTGTTTTAAACCAAGTATACGGTATGAGGAAACAAACAGACATGCACCTGGGGGGGTTAGGTTTTAAACTTTCAGTGTTTGACTATTCTAATTATTTACTTAAACACCACTTAGTCTTCATAAGTTGTCCTTGTTACTTTTAGAAGAACCCAGCTGAACCTACTGAAAGATTTTCTAGTCACCTGACTCACAAAATAATCATTTTCTGTCTGAATAAAAAGAGAGGACTGACTGATGCTCATGTTTTCGATGTAGACAGCAGAAGCTAGACTCAAATCTACTTGCTTTTCTTATGCAAATTTTCTCACAGGATTTGAAGGGAAAGTAAACAGCAGTCCGACCTTAAGATCTTTTTTCTTTTTAGAGGCAGCCTGTTTATAAATCTGAAATAGAAACTGTTTTCATTTGAAGATCAAATAGAAGTTATCTAGTGAAGCTGACAAGCAGGGCAGTATAATCTGTTTGCATTTTTGGGAAAAGGATATCTCTGGTTTTGTTTCAAGGCAAGGAACTTTTAAATAATATTTAACGAAATAATTGACCTTGATGTTTAAACTACAACTTCCTTCATGTCATTAAGCTCACTGTTTAAAAAAAAAATGTTTAGTATCTGAACTCTGGCGTTCATTCTGCTAATCTCATAATAACATTTGTTTCTTGTGGAATTTTGTTTGATGAACTCATTGGTGAAAGAGGAGAGAAAGTTCAGAACAACACGAACTTTACAGCTCATTTATACTTTTTCTCCCTGAAAAAATAGCAAAAGCACCATTATCCAGAATGACTTTTCAGGAACAATTTTTCAGATGGATGGATCAAGTAGAAACTTTCTACAGCTGAACCATAAGGCTTAGGACAAACTGTTCTTTTAACATGTATTCTGACTTTTAAAAAATATTGCAGTCCTTGACTACAAAAAATGATTTTGTGGAGTTTGTCCTCATATAACTAGGTTCTGAGTCTGCTTTTGAAATGTGAGAGAAATGGAACTAACTCTATAAAGTGTGTCTATGACATAAAGCTTTTAGGACAGCCTGATTCACACTATATCCTGCTCTTTGTTCAACTGACAGATTTCCAACTGCAGAAAGAGGCACATATCTGGGACCTGCTATTATCTAAGCTAAATATGTACATTTTGGATCAGTTCTATTTTATTTGAATACTCACAATTTCTGTTTGGGGATCTTAAGCGTGAAAGGATTGCAATGATGTGCATTTTATTAACTAGCCATCATTCTTTGTACATGCAGAAGGTGCATAAACATAACACATCTACTCTTCTCTCTGCTCTGCAAGAGTTCAGAAAATTACATGCAAAATTATTTCAAATAAAAGCAAACAAGGAACCAAACAACATACACATTACCATATAAGAAAATTGGGAAACAAACAAGGTGGGGAAAAACAAAAACAATAAATGAGCAGAGTTTAACTTAGTTTTTATTTGTTTATAAATGAAAAATACCATGGCAGAAGTGGAAATTTTTTTCAGTCATGTGATCCTTGAATTGCAAAACACTGATATCTACCAAAACACTGTTTTGTACCCTGCACGTTGTGTACTCACTCATAGATGAAAACTCTTCCTTTTTCCCTGCTGGCACACATTTTTTCTCTCCAATGAGTTTCTACTTTCAATATGCAGGCGTATGAGAAATCAGGTTGCTTTACTCCCAACAAAGAACACGTAGTTAACATTTCCACTGATAAACAATATTTGAATTCCCACCACAGGGTACAAACAGTCAGCTCAATAATGTTTAAAGACCTGGGATCTAGAGAGCACAGTGGTGTTACACAACTGGAGATGTGACGTTATCTGACAATCTGAGCAGGGTCACACTGCTCATGGGACAATAGAAATTCTGTGTTGGTGCAAGTTTTCTCAACTTCACACAAGTGATATGCAGTACAAGCAAGAACAAATTGTCAGAGTCATCTCCCATCTCATCACTATCCTCTGTCTCTTCCTCCCCTATGGCATAATTGGACATCCCTCAGAGCATTCCATTGCAGTCCCTCAAGTTCCTGTCCCCAAGTGACTAACTGGTGACAAGCCGTGTGTGACACAGGGCAGCACCCGCGTCACACCAGTGATGTGCTGGCAGGAGGTACAGCCAAGGGGCACTTTCTGGTACCCACTTAATACAATCCCCCACTGTGACTCAACACCAGCGAGTGAAGGGGGGAGGCACCCCCCATCCTGTGGGGTTATCATGCAGTTCCTCTCCAAGGGTTGCCTCCGTGCTTGCCAGGTTATATTTCTACTACTTATGCAGCTACTGCTCTTCACTTTCACATGGAATGAGAACATGGCACCTGGGCATGGCAGTTCTTCACCTGAGATACTACAGATGCTGCAACAGAGTAGCAGTTGTTCAGCTGCAGTTACTTGCAGAAGCTACTGGGTCTACTATTTTTAATTTTTTTTTCTATTATAAGCTTCAAGGAAAATAGTACAGTAGCTCTAACCAGTGTGTGCCTGCTACAAGTCACATCAGATGTACAGCCTGTGTGTTTTGGGATATGTAGTCAGCATCTAAGCTGATACATCTTTTTCCAACAACCAAACATAGCTTGCAACACACAGGCAGAGACAGAAGATGGCATTTCTGTCATACAGGGCATACATGCTCATTCCATCTTCTGTTTCTCCAATGGTGATTTGTGAGGAACCCACCTGGCATATTGCCTCAGCCCAGGGAGGAAACTTCATCCCCTCAGCACAGGTGTGAAGCAGGCAGCTGTGCAAAACCAGACTTCTCTGTGAGACTGAATGCACTGTTCTTCATATTCTCCTGAGGATGATTTACCTTGAGATTGTGTTAGACCGTGGGAATTCCCTCACCTCAATATTTATATCAACATCCCTCACTTATGCATAGGGTACCAGAAACAGTGATTGTGTCCTAAATTTCATCAGGCTCTGGCTACCTTGCTTTAGCATCTTCTAGCCTAAAATCTCTTCTTATCAGGCATGGTTATTCTTTGTTTCTTCTGCTGCACTAGTATAGAGCATTTCTGCACACTGCAAAACAGGCAATGAATATTTCCCCCTGTGCTAAATTCAGTGGTTCTTATGGAAATTATTTCAGTCAACTTGCAAAGAGCTTCAGGGTCTGTAGGTAACGTGAGCTTAAACGATATCTGCCTGGATACATCTCCTTACCTTTTCCTGCACACATACCTGTGGGTCTGTCAGAGAACCCTGGGGAAGCTGTAACCATGATGAAGGCACTAAGGGTGTGAATCCAGAGAGGATTAAGACTGCTAGCCACTGCAGCATGTCCCTGCTGCCTGCGCCTCACTAAAGCACAAAAGTCTTGTGACTGGCATGTCCTCCACTTCACTGGGTTACATGACACATGCCAGAAAATGTGTCAACCCACTCCCCATCTCTTCAGCATTATTAGCCTGGGGAGGGAAACACAGCCAGAGAACACGAACACAACTTTGACAGGTTCTGCCTAATCCACCCACATAATGACATTTCTTATGCTAAGTGCCAGAGCGGTGTAGGGAGGCCACTGTCTGTACCAGCTGCTGGCAAGTCAAAGTTAGTTTCATGGTTATGTTTAAGATACAGCCTGATGTTACGTTAAGAAGTCTTTGTCTCCTGTGGTGCAGGACTCAGAGAATGACATCAAAAGCCTTCCTAATTCATCCCCTGGGTCATCTGATTGTAGGCATGGCACAGAGCTGTGCTGCCCAGGAGACCGTGAGTCATGATGACATCCATGACTATCCCCCTATTCCATGGAAGGAAGTAATGTGCCCTGAGCATGAAACAACCAGGAGTAGATTACATCCTTCCTCATGTCAGCTTAGCCCTGCTGGCTGTTGGGGCAGGCACTGGGGAGGCAAGAGCAGCCTCTGATTTCCCAGCCTTGCTCCTCCCCACCCTTACCTCAGGGAAGTTGTTTCTCCCCATGCTGGGACATGCCATGTGGGCAAACCACACGAGAGGTTTTGCTCAGCCAGGCAAGCAAGAGGACGCTCTGGCTCTCTTCTCCAGTGTGGTGCAGGGTTACATCACACAGTGAAACATCCATCCCTCCTTCAACAGGCCAGACGTATCTGATCATGAGGATGCTGTGTGTTCTCCATCCCTTGGCATTTATCCTTGTAATTAGTCTATCTGTTTCTGATTTATTTATTTTCAGGCAGTCTTCTGCACCCTTGCTCCCTCATTTGGGCACAAGGGGCAAACCACAGACTTGCCCTTAAACTACACAGAAAAATAAAATCAGAAACAGGCTAACCACAAGAATCAATAGCAAGGGGCAGAAAGCACATGATTGGATACTGGAGCTTCCTTCAGAGATCCATCTGCCTCAAAATGTGATGTAACTAGGCTCACATACCACATCTGCAAAATGGGGTAACAGATTCGTCTTCGTAACCTGACTGGCAGGGTGAAACTATGCTGGCTCAGACAAACCAAGGCATGTTTAAAAATCACTTCTAAGGAAGAAAAAGAAGTCCATTTTGTGCTCACAGAGCTAAAGCAATCACTTTCAAGTCTGACGTGATTCCTGTTAGTGTTATTGTTGCTTCCTAGAATTTAGGCTTGAATTTGGCAGAAGTCGAAAACCCAAGGCATACACAGAACCATTTGTGAGAATCAGTGTGTCTGTGTGCATGGGCCAATTCTTTTCTGAATAAACACCAGTGCCTGGGCTGCTGGGTAACGTGTCGATATAAGATGGCAGTCAGACATGTAGGCTCATACCCATGAGGCAAGGCTATTTAGAGGTGCAAGTTATCTTTTTTCTCTACAAATAAACACAACCAGATAATGAACCACACCTTTCAATGCCATTAAAATATTTGTGTTACATTCCATATTGTTCCTTGTTTGTCACTCCCCAAAGTAGCATCATTGCCTGGGAGAGAGTATCAAGATATTAATCAAAAATAGATGAGTAGTACAAGAAATGAGGGATAAACAGATAAGTATAAATATCTTCCTGCATATCCAGATTACAGAAGCTGTCTGAAAACCTTGTGATTAGAGTCAATACACTCGATCCTGCCACACAGACACTGTGCGCTGCTGTCATTCCTATACTGAAAATCTCATTGGATACTCTGTGATTCTGCAGCCCTTCACCAGGTGAACAATGTGAAGTCGTAGTTCATGAGATAGATCAGACAGTACAGAAACCCTCCAGACAGAAACCTCTGCTTGTTTCTGACTAGGAAGAATAAATCTTTTCTTTTGGGGTCCGCAGAAATGCAGATGCAAAAGCAGGACGTGGTTAAATGAGAGAAGATAAGGTATTGCTCCTGCAAGCAGAACATCCTGTCTTCAAAATGGGTGAGTACTTCCAAACTTTCCAAACATTTTATTTCCCTCCAAGAAGATCACAGATCTGCCCCTCTTTCCAGATACTTTCCAGCATTCTAAGCCATAATAGAGGCAGGCAGAAACCAGAAGTTCATTTTGAAAAAAGGGATTTAAAAAATAATGGCAAAAAAAAATACCTGAGGTTGCCCGGATTTCTGTTGTCAACCTCCTGGACACTGCCACAGAATTTTGTACATATCCATGAAAATGTGGCTGATGATCAAGGAAGATGTGACTGGTTCTGGTTGATCATTAGCAGAACTTGAGGCAATTGTATAAACAGCAGATTTCTACACCTACAGGTCTTCATTCATTTCTTCCAGTGAGATTTTTAATTTGACTGGCAGCTAGCCCATCTGGGCAGCTGATAAGAAAAGAAAAAAATCACCCTCCAGTCCTTGCATCGCCACTGCCTTTCCTCTGGTTCTCGTCACAGAACTGTACAAAGAATTAAAGAGCTCTCAATACATTTGTAACCAAATATTTACCCTCAGTGAGGTAGATTATATTTGTTTATTGTACCCATTGCCATGCTGGCATGTGTTCAAGACTGTCTAATTCCTTGGAGTGCTATTGAATAGTGTAAAAAACCCTTTGTTTATAATAAACTGTTTGGCAATGAGTGCACATTCAGTGTTGTCCAGGGTATAGTAGCTCCAGAGCTCACACGCCTGGTGTTTGGGCACTTGGCGTTGTCTCACTTCACAAACAGAGCATTGGGGGCAGTTCTGGGATGCAGCCAATTTACCTTAGTCTCTTGCAGGGTTATTAAGAGTATTTTGAAATTCTCTCAGGCATTTCATGAAGAAAAAAGATAATTAAACCATGTTCAGAGGAAACATTCTTCAAGGAAATACAACTTCATCTTAATCAGCTTGCTTTTTTGAGAGCATACTCATTTTGACAACATTTTTAATGGAGACAAATTAAAATATTATTTACAGTAAATTATATTTTAATTATTGTTTTCCATAAACTGAAAACATATAAGTAGTTTCTTGTTTTGTTTAATCTTGTTTTGAACTTTATATAGCATTCATATATTTAACATTTCTCCTACTAAATTGAATATTTTAATGTCATTATAACTTTTGGGTTTTCTGGTGTGAGAATGATTTGACACTTATGGAACACTTCCACCATGCCAAATATATTCTCTTGGAATTTTCAGTCCCTGAAAACTTCACCACCTTCTCTTTTTCCCCAAGTGTTGGAATTTCCCATAGGATGCAAATTCTGTTTACTGACCAGCTCTGCTAAAATTTCTTTCTCTATCAAAAAAAAAGAGGGGAGGGTGTTACAAATACACAACCGTAAACTTGTCAGGATGCATTTCTTATTGTTGGCTCATATGTTGCCCTCTTTTGGTAGCTTTTGTATTGTACTACACATAAAATATTTAACAACTGCTGCAGCAACTCAATATCCAAAGGGGACTGAGTGCTGAATGTTAAAAATAAGTAAATGCATGAAGAGAGCAGCAGGTTGTGAGTTTGGCAAGTAAAGATCTTATAGAGACATCCTGTTGGGAGAGGCAAAGCACTAGGGTATTAATAAAGCAGTACAACATAAAACTGGACTGTAAATGTTAGGGAAAAAGAAGAAAAAGGAGAAAGACATGTAGATACTCATGTGAATAATTTAACCCTATATCCTATATTTCTGATGAGAAACCTGACTTTGAAAAATTTGTTTGATCAACATTTGTAAAGGGAAGCTCTGCCCTAATCATCACTCATTTGGTCTTTCCCTGTTAACTTATTTCATAATCTATGCAAGGGTATTATTAAATTCTTGTGGGTATTGACTAGTAAAGCCCAGAAAAGTGCCTGCTAATTTTCCAGGACTAAATCCCTACCAAAGCCAACACTTTCTTCACTAATTCATTTCTGAATAATGAAATTAAATCTGCAGTGATTTGTTAATACTAGCTATAAAATCATGTGATACTTACAGTATTATAAGCCTAGAATCATTATTTAAGCAAAACACCGAAGTGTTAATTTTTTCCAGAGGAGAGTTTTTTTCCTTACTATTTCTGACTAAAAATTTTAAATAAGCCCCTTCTCAGTCTGTGCCAATGATTAAGACTCTAAAGTGATGGGTATTCACCTCCTCTTGACTTTCGAAAAGAACTGAGTGCTAACTCCCCCAAAATACCATTCCTAGAGAACAAACTGCTCTCTTCTTCAGATAATTCTCAGTTATAAGCACAGTAAATGGTTACACAGAAGAGATATTCCCACCATATCTGTGATTCCAGTTTAGCATTCCACAGCCCTGTTCTTTAAAGATTAATTTTCTTTGGTTTGAATACCAGCATCAGGAATTCAGCCTCACAGGAACTGTTTTATGAACAGTCACAGAGATGATTTCAGAGCTCAGAAGGGAACTGTTCCTCTCACCTTGAATTGTGAAGGTTCTGTGGTAACTATAGGAATTCTTGGGATAGGGAAGAAATCTGAGCCTTCCAATGTAAAGACATACATTCTCTGGTGTTTTATTCAAACCTATCCTAAAACCCCCAGCAATATGAACTCCTCTTGAAAGACCATTTGACAGCCTTCCAATATTCACCTTAAAATAAATACACCCAAAAGGCATGATTTCACTGCCATCCTCTCTGTTATATAATATTGGCTGGTTTAAGACTTTGCAGACCTTTGTTCCATGCCTAGGAATGCAGAAGCCCAGCCTTATGGCAATAAATGACTGCCTGGTGATTTTGATGCAGGCAACATGCACCTTTTGGTGGCCAAGGGCTCATCGACTTTGGTCACGTTTCCTCGCAGATCTAACCAAGCCCCTTCCTGCTTCAGCCTAATGAAGTGCTTGAACATGTGCACTGCTTAACCTGATATGTAGTTCCTTTGTTAAAGCCACCTAGCAAGGCTGTAAAGGGAGTTGTAAATCTGCAGCACAGCTCATACACTTTAAGTTAAGTTTATGCTTAATGAGATGTTTGGTTTGAGCCTGAGTCTTTCCCCCAAGTGTTTTTTCCAGCCTTTGAATCGTTGTGGGATTTCTTCCAACTCCTTCCAGTCAGTCAGTGGCTGGCAATATTGAACACAGAGTTGAATGTAAGAGCACAGATCTTTTACACAGGCATTCTTACCTCCCTGCTTCATAGTACATATCTGTACGTGCACAGCTTTTATAACTGTGCAATTAATATCTCTCTCCCATCTGGTCTTGTCTGCACTATACCTTGAAATTCTGTCAGAAATACTGATGGCCAGGACATGTACATTCCAACAAATCCTGGGGTTTATGTTCCTCTTCTTTTTTTTTAATTTGGGAATTTTTTGGACAATTTTGTGCTTAGCTTTCTAGTATCTCCCATTCCTTTGATATCATTATCTGCTTCCTTCTGTTTGCATTCTTTCCTGGTTTAGTATCATCACCACATTTCACTATTTTGCTGTTTACCTCTACTTTGAGATTACCATACAGATACTAAATAGAGCAATATCTGTCAAAAGTTCCTGATGTGACCTACAAGACATTTCCACAAGCTACAACAATTGATCATTGCTCTTTGTTTACATTCTTTCTCCCATTTTAGTCTACACAGCAGTGTTCTCAGCCAAAACAATTGAAGTTCTTTCTCACAACACAAATACCTGAAACAGTGTCAAATGATATATTCAGAGCTCCATATATGCTCTCACCCACATTTCCATCATGCTGTGTATCCCTCAGTTCACTCACTCAGCATACTGCCTTGCTTGCAGAGTGTCAGCTTGGAACATCCTGGTCACAGCCTACAGCTTCGGTCCCCAAATCTGTAATGCACAGAATTTATATGCTGCATATTAACATGAGAAGCACATTTCATATGTTTTGCTTTTTACAAGACCATACTACTTGCTGTTCCTGACACTATTTGCTTCAGTGTTTCCTTGGGATTAGTTAGATGACTTAACTGTAAGAAATAAACAGAACTTGGCCAAAATATTGAAGACGTTGTCCTTGATTTATAATCTTTGAGGTCAGAAATGACCATTAACTATCCTGTCTAACCTTTCCTGTCACAGACATTACCCTATTCCCTATATACAAAGCCTAACATTTCTTCTGGGCTTACATGTGTTTTCCAGAAAGGGATTCAATTTTGATATGTACACAATTGCTTTCTTGGGCAGTTTGTCTCAGCAATTCATCACATTGCTACAAATCCAAACTTCAACATTTGCTTAAATTTACTTGGTTAATATTTCCACCCACTGATTCTTGTAATATATCCATCTGATGCAAGACACTTTTTTCTTGTTGTGAAGGTAATTATACACTGTAATCCAGTCATCTCATTTTGGTAAGGGAAACAAAACGTACTTTCCAATCTGCAAGCAGTACTTGTGCTTTTTCTCCCACCCTTTTCCAGATTTCTAGCACCCACTGTGCTGCAACACACCCCAGCCATATAAGTCAACTTATATATCTCTGATAACCCTTGCAAAGAGGATGTTTTTCCTCTTCCACACCATTAGATTGAGTCCTGTGTCCAATTGCTTCCCCACAATGATACCATGGACTTTTCAAGCACCACCCTTGGGATATAATTTCTATTGCATCAATACACCATTTGTGTATGATTTTAAATTCTTCTTTTCTGCAGACGTCCTGCTCACTGAATTTGGGCTGCTCCATCTTCCCAATTTATTTATCATTCCACCAATTTTAATTTCCTCCCTAATTTACTAAGCATTGTTTAACTAGGCATGTGCTTGTCTCTCAACCATTAAGGACAGTAATGGGGCCTGCCAAGCATAACACCCATTTCTGCAAACTGACTCCAGAGCTCTCCTTCAGAGCTGACAGCTGCTTTTTGACACCTATCAGTTAGTCAGTTCTTAATCCACTCAGCAGTCACTCAATACCTGTTGTACAGTACTCATTTGTATTAAATGCTTAGACAGAGAAGGCAAACAAGTGTATTTGAATGCTGAAAAAATGGGCTTAGAACTTAAACCCTGGAAAGTGTTAAAAAGCCTAATCCCGACTGGTGCCTAAACTCTTATAAGCACACAGACTTCCGTGACTCATTGTAGGTCCACAGTTATGAAACCTCATGCTTTGTATATTTTTCTGTTGATATTAATTTCTCTTATCTGTGAAAGAAAGACTGTTGGATAGACCACATGTTGTCTTTTGTAGTCACACACATAGAGCTTTCCTTTTGTTTCTCTGCATCACCACAGGTAACTATTCTTTTTCAAAAATAATTGGCAAAGTCAGTGTAAATCTTTCAGATACTACTTGTCACATTATTAAGTTCAGATTATGCAGATTTGGTGACTTTCATCCATATATTCAAGTATTCCCTCATCTGTTTCTATCAATAGGATTTATTTATTTGTGTCACAGTGTTTCTTTCTTGTTAATTGCTTCAAGTGATTTTATGTAATTAAAGACAGATGGTAAAGCAAAGTTCAGTATCTCATCCATTTGTTAATCGGTGGCTTATGCAGCTCTATAAATGTAGCAGGGATGTTATGATTTTTGTGTTTTGTGTGCTGTGCTTTAAATTAAATACTGGGACCAATTCCGAGTTACACTGAAGCCAATGACAAAAGCTGCCATTGACCAGGATCTCACAGTGGGAGACCATGGATGAGGAAAGCTGTGAGCCAGCTCAGTGTGGTGTTTACACTTTACAGAGGCACACAGCACACTCACTCCTACACCCAGGTCTCACCACGGACCTTTGCATCAACAGCTTCTACAACGTGTCAGGGGCAAATGAGCAGCCAGGTCAGGGCATGGGTGAAGAGGTTTATGGAAACTCATCACTGGTTTCAGCATTATTTTGGTCTATTCTATTTTGGGGGAATCTTTTTTTTTTTTCAATATGCAAGGGACCAAAACATCTGTTTTCATTAAGGACATCTTGTTCTTCAGATTAGAGGAAATAACCAGAAAAGGAATAACAAACCAAAGTCTCCAGAGGGAAAAGCAGCATGCCACGTGCTCCCTTGTGCAGCCATCTTGAACTGATCCAGAGCATTGGCAGCCTGGGAGCAGCCCAGGCAGATCCCAGATCCCAGCACAGATCCCCCACTCCTGCACAGTCCATGCACCTCTCACTTCACACACAACCTGTTCATGGGCTTATTTTACCCCAGCTATCTTTTATCTCCAGATCTGTCTGGAGAGTACTCTCCTCACCTGCAGGCTCTAGCATACTGTGTTATTTTGATGCCCTTATCCTTCCTTCTTCATAAAGAAAAGGCTCATGGCATTCTTGCTGGCTTGCCTGTCTGTTCCCCATGCTCCCACACTGGGCAAGTACTCTCTGCAAAGGCACCAGCAATGGCTTTCTAACCAACTTACTTGCTCCCATCTTTCAGTCCAACGAGCAATTTGGCTTTATCTGTTTTGACTCAGAACAAGCTTGCTCCTATTGTTTCTCACATTCTTGCATTTCCACCACAGTATGTGACTGACAGAAAAGCAATTCCTCAATTAGACTACAAGGGGTGTGCTGGGAATCACAAGTCAGCCTAAGGATTTATGTGCTAGACCAAATTATCGTAACTGACACAACACTTCCAGCAAGTGAGTTTGGAAATACCAGAATCTCCCCCATCCCCTCACCACCACCACCCACTCCCCCCCACCTCCACTCCCCCTTTCTTACTTGGGAAAGCCAAATTACAGAGAATAAGGATTCCTCATCGCTACTGTGAGTCATGCTCACATCCAGCACATGGCTGGTGAGGTCAGCGACAAGGGTTACTGGGCTGCAACTACAGAAAAAATGGATTTTCTAAAAGGTATCACAGTCAGAGAAACATGAAAAAAAAAGAGAAATGCAGAAGTCACCAAAGCCCCTAAACCACAGGTGAAAGGGAAGCACAGATGGATTCACATTTCTCAAAAGAATGAGCAGAGGCAGGTGGCATAGGACACTGTGACCTTTCATTCACCTAATCTTTTAGCCCTTAATGTAAACTTTTATTTCCTCACCGTGAATGTTCACCAAAACAACAAATCACCTATTTTATTCAGCCTAGGATGGGATTTTTAAAAATGTTAGCACCACTTATTCTGGGGAGCAAGCAGTGAGGCATATTTGAAAATAACTGAGTAATTTCTGCCAAGCGGGTGTCATGCCTAAACCCTATTTAAAATTCAGACCTTGAACTTTAAGCACATGCTTAAGTCCTGATAAGAGACAATGCAATTTAAGCAAAGTGTAATTCAGCGTGTGCTTGGCTGAGTGCTTGAATCAGGTCACAACCAGTGAAGGATTACCAGCACCAGCAGTCCAGCCATGGATTGTAGGGTGGCACTAAAACTGCTGAATCTGCTATAGCAAGTGGAGGGTTTTTTTCCTTTTACTCATTTTTCCTTCTTTTTTTGTATGTGTGTTCCTGTAAAACAGGTTTCATCCTTCATGAAACCATCTGTATTTGGCACCTATTTGGCACATTTTTACCTATTGTAAAAGAATGACAGCTGAAAATTCCAAACTGCTTTAACTGTAGAGAAAAAAATCTTCTAATGTTGATGCTAAAACAGAACTGAAAGTAGTATAGGTTCATAGCTCTTTTTTTTCTTTCTTTTTTAATTGTCAAATGCTAAAGCATCAAGCAAATACACTTTACAGTCTATTGCATCGGGCTCTTTTTCGGTAGGTTGGCTCCTGCCAACAGCAGGTTCAGAACTGCCAGTTCTAATTAAAAACTTCATTTTAAAGATACATTTCACAGTTTATTCATGGCATCCTGAGAAATTTAAATTGCTGGATTGAGCAAATGGATACAGTTTCTTTCCTATTGATTCGCAAGTAATGGCTTTAATTAATAGTTTCAGCAATTCACGATTGATGTACTATGGCTCTTGAAATCAATTTCTTCTTTTAGACAATTCACCTAGAGTGGATTCCTCTAGTTATGCCTATTTCTTTGCACAGGGTTTATTTACATTTTATTTTCCTTTTAACTTTTGCATTGCATCAGTCTAAAAATGGCCAAAGATTATTCTGGCCTCAGGAATTTCAGTGACAAATCCTTTTAGTAGTCCCAGTTGTAACAAACAGACAATTGCCATCATAAACTCTGTATAAGTAGCATTGTGAAATCTCTGATTTATAAGCATATTGCATGGCAAAAACTATTTTGATAACCCATGCTTTTCCCTGCTATGTCCAGCTCTCCAGTTGCACAAAAATATGAGTGAAACAGTTTTCTGCCTTCTAGATTTAGTGGGAAAATAGCGCCTTCAAGAGCTGAACACCAGATCTAGAAATGACACACCTATGGGTGGCTAAATTTTACTGAGACTTATTTCTCTGCCACCTAGGGCAGAGAAATAACTTGAATAACATAGAATGGAGTTACAGAGGAGAAAGATATAGCCTAGGCTTTTGATTCATCAGGTTTTTATACTTATTAATCACATGCACAGTATATATTCTACTTCAATGAATGCCACTTTTAATCTTGTATCCTTAATAAGCTTTGCAGATTAAATATATAGATTATATGTTCTATTAGGTGATTAAATAACATATATATCATATCTTTATTTTATTATTTGGTGATCATTAGGTGCTGTAGAACATATTACCAGCAGCAAGTCCTCCAAATAACTTATACTAACAGTATCACATCAGAAAAATTCCTTGCAATTCACTAGCACCCTGTCTGCATTCTCACAACGATATAAATACACCTCAGTTGTTTAGTGAAGTCAGATGTTTGCATTTACCAACAGGTTTTAAGCAGGACATAGGCCAGAGATTACTTAGGAGTTTCAGACTATAGGCAGCATCTTCCAAAGTTTTGTCATTGAGACTCACCCCTGCTTTCCGATCACACAGAAACCTTCTCTTTTTGGTGGCTGAATAACAGCTCTGAGGCAAGCACAACTGTTAACATTTGAAAGTGCTAGCTAGGAAATATTTAATGCATTTTTAGCTACTTTTAGCACCATTAAACTGTCAGGGAAAAAAAGCCAAATCGCAAACAAACAAACAAACAAACAAAAAATAAACAGTCAATCCTATCTGATGAGCCAGCTCTTCTACAGATACTCCAAAGTATACTACAAGATTGTCTTTGGTGGTCTACAGACCACAGCTTCAAATCCACTGCAGTGCTTGAAATCCCACTCTTAGAGCAGCTGAAAACTCTTTGCACCTGTATGTTTCTTTTCACAGTAAGAGCTGGATCTGGCTTCAAATGCAGGATAAAGAAAGACATATAAGTTTGACTTAAGAGACGTTTAACTAAACCACCAATATATTCTCTTAATTCAAAGCAGGAATAGGATGAACATCTCCAAATCCAAAGAATGTATTATATCATCAACCCCTTATTTTTAAGTGGTTCCAAATCATCAAAAAGATTGTGTAAGAGCAGCTGATTCCCAATATAGATATTCCTTTTCTTGGGCACCAAGTCATGCCAAGACCCTGGCTGAAATTTTACAAGCGTCTCAGATTGTACTTTAAATAATAGTTGTTAGTCATAAGGATTGGCTACCTTTCTTTTCTTTGAAAAGAAGCTATAAATGTATCATCATTTACTCATTTCTGAAATCATCATATTGTTCTCCAAAAGAATTGGGTTAACTTTACAAAATTTAGAAACATATGTTGTGGGACGTGTTTAGGATGTTTCTACTCCTAAACTCAAGTTTAAGAATATGTGTCCCATCCCAATTGTGAATTCTATGAAAAGTATGTTCAGTCAGAAGTGCAAACATTTTGCAAATTTCTGAATGTGGGATTTCCTTCTTATTTACGTAAAACATTTTCTTCTTGAATAAAAATAATCTGATAATTACTTTTATTCTTGTATTGGTGTACCAGTTCCAAGGCCCAGTCATTAACTAGGACTCCAAGTTAATAAGTGCTGTATGAACAGGGAGAAAGCAAATTTTCCCTGCCCCAAAGGGTTTGTAATGTAAACTCCTAATTTAAAATTCATTAATTTTACACATCACCTTACATAACAATCACAATGCCATAAAGGAGTGAACACATGCTTGTAATTAAAGCCATGGCAGGCTCATCCCATTGTATGAAAAATAGCTCTATCATAATGGTCCTGAGTTTGTGCCAGAATAGCAGCTAATCATGGGAGAAAGATGATCTAACACTTACAGAACATGAAAATAGAAATGAAACGTTCTGGTTCCAGCCTATTTTCTCTAGACTTGCTGGGTGATCTTGTGCGTGCTACTTAGCTTTCCACCCCTCAATTTACCCATGTGCAGAACAGCAATAACAGTATTTATCTGACTCAGAAAGGTTTTGTAAGAATAAATTCATAAATCATTAAGTCTCTTACGCACTCTCAACATGCTTTCTACACAGCACCCATTATAGACACTCAAGAAGCACACATGAACTACTGGTTTTAGCTCCATAATGTCTCTAAAAAGTAGAGTTCAGGGAATATATAGCAGGAGCAAATAGATAAATAGATCTATCATTTCTATAGAAATATTTACCTGTGCTGTTTGCATTTCACCTCTAATAAGGTGAAGGATAAGCAATAAGGATAAAGTTAATCAAATTCATTTTGTCACTTCTCGATTTACAACATTTTAGCAAATATATGTTCAGAAACTCAGACCAAGATTTTCTACATTAAACTTGTGGAGAAACTCCTTTGATTCTTAACCTGTATGCTGTTTTCATAAGAGATATCAAATTATTTAGAAATTGGAAGTCACAGCAATGCCTTACAAGGAGAGAAATTCTGATAAATGCTACTTTGGATGACTTTTCATCTTAAAGGAATGCAGAGATATTGCTCAGTAGTCATAGCATCACTGTGCTTGTACCTAGCAGGAAATGCCAATACTAGATCATCAAGGTCAGTAGTCCCATTCATTGACAAAACCATTCATGATATGAGAATGAATGAAGTGTCTTAAAAGTTAGCAGTCTCTGATTCTCTGTGCAAATTTCACAGTTCAGGACGAAGCCAGTCTATCAGTGGCATACTTTCAGCATGTAATCATCTGTAAAGTCACGTCCCAATAGAGATAATGAGGTCCCGTTCATTATTTGCCAAAGAAGTGCAGCAATTTAAGCCTGACTCTCTTCTGCTGGAAAATTAAGTGTTTGAAATTTGGACCTGATCCTACCTTCACCGAAGTCAGTGATAAGGCACCACCTGATTTCAAGGGAGCAGCAGCAGACTTTTTGTAATAAGAGAACATATTAAATTCACTTACCCTTCTCTCACAGAGTGAAAAGCAGGTCATGGATCTGATATTTGCAGCAATAATGAGAAGGCTTTAGAAACTAAATAGGGTGTAGCTGATTATTTTAGCACAAATTGAACTGAAGTACTAATGACTTACCAAACATTATTCTTATCTGTTGCACAACCAGCACATGATGATGTCCAGAAATAATGTAACATCATACTCTGTTCAGCAAAAGGCTCGAGGGCTGATACTCTGTTCACTCTCAGTGACATAAATCAGGAGGCAACCTCACTAACGTAATTGAATTACATAAGACTAAAATTAGTGAGAGGAGAGTTAGACCTGAAAAGGACCTCTCCAAGCAGTGAAAAGGAAAGTGTTACCTGCCCCCACTGTCCATCTGGGTCAAGGACCACTCCAGCCTGCTGTGCTTGTGGAGGGCTGAGCCCCAGCAGGGACTGCAGCAGCCCTTCTGTCACAGTCTGCATGTTTGCTCAGGGCAAAAAGGGTTTGAGACCAGAGAAAAAGTGACTTGCTGGGGCCACCTCAAAGGTAGCCAAGGGGAAGAACAGATACTTGGATTTTACTTGTCTCAGGCAGACCCAGGTCAAAGAACAGGGCTGCTCTGAGCCCATGTGCCTGGCCAAGGAGCTAGCACACAGGTCGCAGGGAGTATCCTGGAGATATGCTCTCTTTTTGACACTTGTCCCATCTCCCTGACAAACACAGCTACCCCCAGCAGAGAGGCATTAGCTGCTTCTGACATCGGTTCCTAATTTCCCATATTCAGGGCAAGATATTTATTTAAGTTTTCCTCCAGTTTTAATGCAGTTTACTCACATATGTTATTCAACCCCCAGTGAAAATGCAAATTTCTTGGTCCAGTATTCAGCTCCATTCCTTCTTAGCCATGTGACAGTCCCCACTACAACACAGTGATGTGCTCTGAGCACTGTCCTGCCATGTCCCCCTTACTGTTCACCAAGATCTTGCCCTCAATTGCAGGGTGTTACCACAACTCCTGGATTGTCCAATGGAGATCACAGCCCCTCATAACATCCTGCTGTGAGTAGAAGCAGGACACACAGTAAGGCTACAGGTGACCATACAAAATTCCATTTGACAGTAAGTCAGGGAGCATGTGGGACACATATTGAGAAAGTAAGAAAACTACAGCCTGAAAAATATTCCAGGCTGGAGCTTTTCAGCTCTGTTCCCAGCCGATAAGCTGGTCTAGCCCAAGGCTAAGGAGAGTTTCTCCCAGGGTGATAATTTGGTCAAAATAAAAAGGAATTAATAACAAAGATAGAACACCTGTTGTGGTGCGTGACCAAGCCCTGAAAATAGAATGCCTTCTCTCTAAACCAATCACCTTTACTCTACTCTTGGAGTTGCAAGTCATGCTGTAAAACCAAGTGTGTTTCTAAATAAACTTATCTCTTTCTTCCTGTCATGAAAAACGACCATGTAACTGTACATCTTATTTCCGCAGCACTTAAAGGCTACAGGAGCATTATTCTAACACCAAGAACTAAAAACCAACATTTAGGCAGGACTCTGAGGCTGACAGAGCCATGCTCTTCCCTATTCAGTGAGTGTTTCTACATTCTGAAGTCAGAGGGACACTGAGAGTATCACCAAAGAGCCCATTACATCTTTTTACACAAACCCAGTATCATGTTCTAGCAAGAGAGCCACAGTATTTCCAAACCAGTAGCATGTTCATCAGGAGACCCTTAACTCATTCTTCCCCTTATGCACAGCAAACACTTGTACTTCTATAGCTGTAAGCATCCTCTTTTATGTACAAAAACCTAAAATTAAGATTAATAGTTCCTGTGCAGAAAATCAGCATTCATTATCATGAACAACTCTGGCTTGTAAAGTTAAGAGGTCTTTTATATAACGAATAAACTGTTCACCAGCATTATATCTTTAAGCAGTATTTTAGCTATTTTATAACTATCTGCAAGTCAGCATCTTACATGGCTCACAGAAATTAACTAAATTGAAGACTTAAACTAAATCAATGCTCAGCAGAACTGTAGCCTTATTTTTGTATGCCAAGCCACACTACAGAAAACTTTGTTAGAAAGCAAAGAGAATGTTATTTTTCAACAGAACATGTGTGTGTGTGTAAAGGAAAACTTTATCCACAGCTAAAGTTACCCATGAAATACAAATGTAGAAAATTAGGCATTCTGAAAATCTTATATGTAGTTTAGATTAGGAACAAAAACTTTGCATTTTTCTATAATATCTTGCACCTGAGATGTTTTAATTCGATAACAATAATTAAATCTGTCTGATAACATCACTGTAATATATGTCTTCATTTAAAAATGGATAAACTGAGACTGAAAGTGGTCCTTTGTGCCAATTTGTGCCTTACCCAATCAATCAAAAAACAAAACAGCTCAAAATTTCTGATGTCCTGGCTTCCACTTCACTGGTCAAACTTTTACCAGATCACATCTCATGCCAACAGGACCTCATGCTAACAACGTCTTTGTATTTGAGAGTGGGACCCAGAGTTTTCAACCCATTATTGCAGTAACACTTCATCACTTGTATTCTTGTCTATTAGTTTAGCATATACAACTGTCTTTACAGCCAAACAAAACAAGTTTAGAAATTCACATATTTTTATTTTAATTATTAATTATATTGTTTTCCAAGAACCTCACTTAAAATACCATTGAAAGTCTTTTTCTCATTTGTCAAAAGCCCCAGTAAATTTATTCCCCTTTTATGTGGTACTGGATTATTTACTCTTCATTTTCTACATGAAACAAGTCCTGACTAGTTACTAGATGGCAGACATGTCATATCCAAATCCCAGAAACTTATTTTACTTCATAGGTCTTTTGAGGGTTTGGCTGTTTTCCTGATCTTGCACATGTGAGCTCCATCTTTCTGCGAATGCATCAGCCAGCCTGCCTGAGCTAGTCACAGGCAGGATTAGTAAAATCAGGCATCTGCAGATGTTAGGCTACCAAAAAGGAATACCAGAGCTGTATTTTAGGGGCTTTCATTTAGTGAAGGACTGTGGGACTTGGCAGGGTAGAGGGAGTTGGGATACTCCTGCACGATAGCTTATCTGCTTGTAAAGGAGTGTGAGGGTTTGTAGGATTTAGCAGCAGCATGGCTAATGAGGACAGACCAGCCTGTCCCGTGGAAGTGTTGAGCAACCACAACTCCCATTTACTTCAGCACTTTTGCAGATGAGTTCCTCAAGGTTATTTGCTTTTTGGAATAAGCCAGTTGTGGTCTGCATCAGCCTTTTTTCTCTTGGCAGTGGTGGCCCCTGCCATTCCTTGTTGGCTTTGGCCAGCCAGGACCAGCATGGCTCCTGATCACAGACCATGCGACACATTTATTTTTAGCATATCAAACTCGCAGAGAGACTAAATGCCCAGTTTTTGCAAAGTTATTGAAATGTCTGTTTCGTCTTGTTCAAAACATTTCTGTCTCCAGGTCCAGCAAACTGCTGCTTTTGACAAAACTATAAGTCACCACCTTGTTACTGAGCAGACTGTGCTAGGGAGAAAAGAATCAATTAGATAATAAAAGTGCTAGAGGATTTGCTTATTTTATCACTTTGTTTATCCTTTCAGTGTTATTGTTCTGTCAAGAAACCAAAACATGAAGAACTGCATCACAATTACTCCTTGCTTTGACTCACACAAACCAAAAGGATGGGTCAGTGCTGGCTGTCACGAGCTGCACCCATTACCACTACTGCCCTTTGGAAGGAGCTTTTGTTCATTTTTCCTCACTTCTGGCTACTCATCAGGAAGGGTCAATAAGTAGTGAATCTTCTTTGGTGATCTTCCACATTGTTTTCTCTTCTGTATTAGTAGGAAAGAAAAGAAACTAAGCAACACAATATAGAATTCTGACTCAAATAATGCTGTGGTTTTTTCCCCCCAGACTTTACTACCTCCCTACATTATTGCCATTGATTTATCTGTTTCACTGTGTGAAAAGCTCATCCTCTACTAGGCTGAATAGCTGAGATATCATGTACTGCACCATTCATACCCTCTCCCAAAGAGCTTATTTTCAAGGTTTTCATAAGGAGAGAAAATAACCTGACAAACACAGCTGTAAATGGATTGATTTTTTTAAAAAAATTAGCTTTCTAAAAAAAATTCCTGAAACTAATTGCAGTGAGTTTAAACTTTTTTACAACAAAAGAGACACAAAGGGGTCTACCCAAACAAATTCAATTGTATTGCAAGTTATCTATCTACCTGGGTACAGATGCCTTCTTTGTCTGATTGAGAATATATATATAAGCATGATACTGCTACATTACTACTTTATTGCAGAGTTCATCTGCCTCTTTCCATCCCCCTTTCCTCATTTTCTGCCAATCTGTACTTCCTCTCTACTGCCAAATGCTCCCCTGGTCTACCTCTAAAAATGTAGCCCTTAAAATATCCTGACAAGCTCTATGGACCTGTACAGCAACAAGGAAAATTTGGCTATCAGAGGGCTATTTGTCACAAGCACTGAACTTAGCTCAGAGCCTCATTAGATCCACGTATGGAGCTTCAAGGGTATTTGTTTGGGATGGGGCTGTGAACTTAACCAAAGGTAACTCCCATTCACTGGCAGATGGAGGAGGTGGTGCCAGTAACATTACTGGGTTCAGAAATACAACACAGCTTGTCATAACATGTTGCTCTGGCAACATCTGTTAACAGCCCACAGAGCTATGTAGCACTTAAGCCAGATATAGCCATAATGTAGTTTTTTGCACTGAGCTGCAGCTATTTGTACCTTTCCCAGACAGCAACATGTATTATTCACTCCTGGCCTCAGAAAACCCCACCATCTCTTTCAGGGTTTATTTCCATTTTTCTGGCATTAAGCTACAATGCCATGGCAGGTACATCTCAGTAACAGCCTTTCTGGAGACATCAAACTCAGAATTATGCCAAATTCCTTCAGGCACTCCTGACAACACCCAACCAGAAGCGGAGTTTGGTCCAGACATCATTGCTTCTCAATCAATGGAGGTAACTTCTTACAGGAACTCCTCCCAGCTTCACCAACATCTCTCCAGATCCTTAACAACATAATGTCCAGTTTCATATATTCTATTCAGCAATGGGGAAGCTAGCCTGGCACCACCAGGAAAGACTATAGAAAAAACATTTTTGCTTTTGAGCTTATATATATGACCATTTTGACGTGTTACAGCTGCAAATGGATTTGCAAGGGCCAATGTAGTCTCCTTCGAGCCGCGAGGTCATATCAACATGAATTCTCTACAACAAATGTAGTCTATATAGAGGGGTAGGTAATAGGGAAGGAGACAAAGACTTCTGCTTTCTTGTGCACCATCAGGATTCTATAACAAATCACAATTTTTTTATACTTTTAGAATTTTACATGTTCAATGCATGAAAGGGGTGACAATTTCCAGAGTGATAATTACTTGAGAATATTTCTGTTGTGATAAGGGAGCCCTTCAGGGTGTCTACAGAGACAAAAGTCAAAAGAGGTTAATGCATGCCACAGCTGTGCCATACCCTTCCTCTGGGTCTAGTAAGCCTGGAGGATTTTTCCACTGAAACAGCAAGGGATTTTCCTATCAGAATGCAGTTGGTATCAGCAGATCTCTCAGCTTATCTAGATGTCGCATCTCTTCCAATTTAAATGCTACATCAGTGTTTATTAAGCCTGCGTTGCAAAGAAATAAAACTAAGGAAAACATTCTGGAGGGTGCTCTGGATTCCATTAAAGGATTGAATTTCTCACTATATTACACTTTTTCCATATGGCCGAAACATGGAGATGAATACACTCGTATGAATACACTCGTATACTGCTAGTGGTATAATCCCAGATGGTGACAAATGACCTCATTTCAACAGCAACGTATAGATCTTTATGACACCAATGCTCAGCCATGCTCTTGGGATATTCTCTCCAAACAATGAATGACTGGCAGATAACATAATGTTTAACTTCTGCCTTCACTTTTGTACACACTTTATGGCTAACACTGCAGAGCTACTCGTTCATTAAGTACTCAGCCTTGTAACAGAGTTCAGATGACACGAGATAGTCCCTGAGCTGCCAGCCAAGGATCTCCTTTGGCCCACGAAGGTCAACTGTGGTGCAGGCAGTGTGTCACTATGTGTGTGTATAAAGATATGCTCTGGCAGGGTAGAAGTGAGCTGATAACGTCTTACCCCTGCTTGGGCCCTTCAGCTGCCTCTTGGGGAAGCGTGAAAGGCTGCCAAGCTCAAGATGTGCTGCATCCTGCAATTTGGCTTTCCAGAGAAGAACAACCCCTCCCCCCAAACTCACCCACGCAGTTCTTTACCCCAAGAAGAGGTCATCACACAAAAAGTAGATAGGAGAGAAAAAGACTGCACACTTGACTGTAACTGCAAAAGAGAGAAGTCTGGAGTCCTCTTGAGATGTTGTGTAAATGGAAAGCAATCTGGGCTGTCTCCATTTTTTACAGAAAGACCTCTGTGCTTTTGTGGACTTCATGGCCTGCCAGATGGAGACGGCTCCAAGTAACACTGAGCTCTTATTGCTGCAGAAAACCAAGGAGAGCTGTAACCCCAAGTACTGCAGGTGTAGGAGGGAGTACTTGCTCAGATGATGATTCATGTCAGCATCTGAATAAATAAGGTCAGACAGCCAGAGATTATTCCAGTGAAGGGGAGTTGATTTGTTTGGGGGGGCAGAAAGGAGGGACTGTTTGTTTGTTTCATATCATTATACTGTAACCCTGGCCTCCTCTGACTTGTTTTCGTTTTTTTTCCCCAAGATTTTGTACTCATTTATTTTAATTAAAACCTCCGTTCAGCAGAACATAGAACTGGGTGTAGCCTACCTGAACTGGAATAGCTGTATCAAAAGCATAAATCCTAATGTTAGCATCCACTGTGTAGTCAGCATAATACAGCCTTTATAAACATATCTGCAATCTGTTTTAAGGAAGATGTCTCCACTACAGACCATTAAAAATAAAAAATCACTTGCCTCAAAGGGGTGAAAAAGGATTAATTAGTGCTCCTGTAGCACTGTGAAGATACAAATCGTGGGACTGTGTTATTAGTAAGCAAAAGATGCCAACAGGAAGCAGCATTGTTAAGGCACGAGGATCAACAATGGTTTTGTTCTCACATTTGTAAATGACTCGTCTGCCATTGAAAGGTGTTGGCCTTTCAGACTAGGAGACTGAAATCCCCTTTCTTCACCCAAAAGAGCCTTCATGGGCTGTGCATACTTTCTCACACTCCCTCACTAATGTTCCTCATTCTTAGCTTATAGATGCTAGACTGTAGCCTATTTTCCATAGCCCTTTTATTGCTTGGCCTCTGCCTCAGCTGCCAAGAGGGGTGCCATTTAAACTCATTGTTATGGTAGCTTTTATGATCTAGACATGGTGTCTAGGATCAGAGACTTCCTAGCAATTTTGCATATGCTGCTGCACTGCCATCAGAAGAGAAGAACTCCTAGTAGCCAAAAATGTGGGCAGAATTCAAAGCAATGACCTACAGATGAAAGGCACCCCATCTGGGCCAGTTAAGCCATCCAGCCCCTGAATGCCAGCTCTTCACTGAATGAAACTGTATTGTGATGTGATGCTCAGAAGGGAAAAAAAAAAAAGAAAAAAGAAGCAGTTTTAAAATATCTGTGGATAACGGCTGTCTAGTGCTAGGGCTACAGACATTCAAACCTTGCTTACATAATATTTCTATCACGCACCATCCTCCCACCCAACTCTCCACATCATGCCAAGGTGCTGGAGGGAGGTCTTGTTCTTATTTATGCAGCATGAATACAAAATCAGAGAGGGTGGCAGAAACTTTCCACAGAAAGGTATGGTGCCTTGGCATGCTGAGGAAAATAGTAGAGCAGGAATAGCTTGTAAATGAGGGGGGAAGAGAAGGATTAAAGAAATTGAAATAACGGTATTCAAGTATTTCCTCAAAAACCAAGTTGACTGCAGTCCTTTAAACTCGAAAACTCAGGGAGAGAAATACAGAGCAAAGCATCTTTTCTCCCTATGTTTGTTATATTGCTCACTTAGACAAGCAAAATCCTTTTTTACCCCCTTGTCCTCAGCTCCTTTTTCACCCCATTGTCCTCAGCTGCTGACACACATATGACCTCTGTCCTCTTTCCTTGCAAAAGGAGGCCAGATGAGGAAGGTGGTTTTGTCACCTGGAGTTAATTTATTCCAGTCTCCACTGTGCTGTGCTGCTGTGCTGGGGTGGAACCTTTTCAGATGTCGGGATGACAGGAGAAAGAAAAACGAAGCAGCAGAGTATGTGTGGCGGGTGGCCGAGTCATCCTATCACCACGTATTTGTGCAGTTTCTTTTAGTGCCATCCAATCTTTCCTTCTGTCCCTAAATGGCCTGTGTTGAAAATGTCCCTGCTTACAGTTGCTCAACTGGAATGAGGACAAATTGTTTGCAGTGGCCCCCTTCCAAATACTTGTGCTGTAACTTTTGTCTTGACTAGTCTCTGGAGATATCTCTAGAGTGAGTTTCCTATGACTCGTTTGTGCTACCCCTAAGTCATGTCAGATTTTCTTCCTCTAGTCTTTCAACTTTGTAGCAGAAATCTTGTTTAAAACACCCACTTCACAGAAAAAGCCAGAGCAGGCAGAGGCTTAATGCTGTTATGTCACAAGCTCCCCAGTGATTTAAAAGTGAGGGGGTTGGGTCTTGAGGGTGCCTGAGGTTACAAAGGGGCTCTAGAGGGCAAGGAGACCCACAAGCACAAAAGGGATGGCCACACCAAGCAGCTCTGAGTTATTAAGTCCTGGTGGTGTTAGGACTGCATTGCCCTCCACACTAAGATATCAGCCACTTTCGTAGGCAGAAATGTCTTGGCCCTTGGCCCTCCAGACTGCTTCAGTTCAGCACTGAAGGGGTGGTGAAGGTACTCTTCTCCCTCACACTCACATGTGAATTAGTCCAGGATGACACAGCATCAAAAAAAAGTGGGTTAGCAAAGCCTGAAGAACTAAGCCAAGAAAGGAAGGGTTTATAGTTCCAAAACCATTTGGTGAAGTTTTGCACGTAGTCTCATTAATAGATGTTACAGAATAAAAGGTTCATTCCTCCCCTGTTAGATGCACGACCTGTTAAACATATATATATATATTTATAATATTTTCCAAGGATAACTGAATTCAAAGGCCATTGTCAGCTTAAATATTAGTTTTCATCAATGTTACAATCTGCTTTTAGAAAGGATATAACGAGTTAATGCTGTGAAATGGTCTCCTTCAACACTACTAGGGCAGAAAACCAGGCCTGCAAAAAGCATTTTCCCTGTCCCTTTGCACACTTTGCAGAAGATGATCTGAGCATCCTCAGGCTGAGGGAGAGTGAAGCCAGGAGATGAGGCTGCCATGGTTCCTCACAGAGCCCCTGGGTGTACGTGGGCCATAATGGGGAGCAAATTGCAGGACCATCAAACCTTCCTGCCCCTTGGTGGAAATAACCAGTCATCACACAGACCTGTTACTGGTTCCCCAGGGGGGCGTTTGCCTGCTTTGATTTCCCAGGGTTCTCAAGTCACCAGGGAGCCCACCTATGTAGCCCCCCTCAAAGCACCTCAGCACCTTTTGCTTTGTGTCACAGAAAATGGGAGTGTGGAAAAAAAAAAGAACAACAGAGCTTAGTGAAGGCATCTCATAGTTCCAATCGTGGTGTTGTTCACTTTACACATAGGGTGGTGCATCACACTGCACTGGCATCTCCTGCCCTGTGACCATTTTCTGGTCTCCTGACTCAGCAGAGAGGTTATCTCCACCACAGACTTATCCCTGTATCTCTGAGATAACATTACCAGCTAAAAGTGGACAAAGCACACCTAGCCAAGTCATTCCAGACACTAGGGATTGTTCAGTGTCATGAGGCTTGGAAAATACAAGGATTTTGTACAACTTTGTGATTATTCTGGGGATTTAAAATCTTTGTCATTTCTCCCTTTATTCATTTTTTTCTTTTTCTTTCCTTTCCTTTTTTTTTTTTTAACACAACCAGTGTCATACTGTGCCTCTGCCTCCCAGTTAGCCAGCCAAATGATTGCTTGCATTGCACCAGGATCTCACAAAACACTAAGACTACTTTGTTTTTCATTAGCACTAGAGGGGAAAAATAAACAAGCTGGGCTCATGGTTTATAATTGCATATGTAATTACCATTTTAAGACCACTCTTTGCAATACAAATTAGCTCACTGCCCTTTGTATCATCTCTGCAGTGCCTCTCAGACCAAACATAAGCCATCTCTTTTTTTCCATCATGTAGCCAGATTCCAATCTCGGATGTGCTGAAAACAGTGTGATGTACCTCTAAAAATTATCTGCTCTGCTTGCAAGCACAGTGACCAGTGTTTGGAGCCATGCCTTGACATTCACTATGTAGTTGGAAGAAGAACCTGTCCAGGCCAATCTTGGAGTCCAATCCAGCTGGCAAACATTTTATAGCACAGCAAATTTTTGTAGAGTTACTCCTGGTTTGCTTTGTTTTCAGCATCTCAACAGATCCATGGGAAGAGATCAGCTGATACCACAAAGGCAGAGTCTGCACTTGGCATGATTGGTTTCTTCCATATAAGTAGTAGGGAAGATGAGGAGCATATTGTCAGTAGAACACAGACATTATTTACCATTCAACTTCTAAAAGCTGTCATAAAGTAGTGAATAGCAATGAATAAGTCCAAAGCCATTCTACTCTGTTTTGGTTATTACTTTATGCTCCCAGAGCTCATATGTTCAAAGGGACAAAGCAGAGATGCCCAGAGGAGAGGAAGTTTCATTCTAAGAAGCCATAAAAAGAAATGCATGGCCACAGATCAGGGGATAATTTTATGTCTCACATGTTTTCTAACCCTATGAAGAAGAGCTTTAAATTGTTGCTCTCCTTCTTCATTTTAGTGGAGACTGAAGCAGACACCATGGTTTACAAAATAGAGGGTGGGCATGAATCCTGAAAAAGTAGATCCATAACAAAATCTTGGTCACTGAGGCCAGAAGGACCCCTTGCCTACCCTTCTGTCTGTGGCAGGATTGATCTAATTATTCCATAACTGTTCCTGCAGATGGGTGTCTGGCCTTGAATAACTCCAACGACAGTGATTGTCCAACGGCTCTTGGCAGCTTGTCCAACTGCCGAACAGTTCTTCTACAGTTTTGCCTAATATTTAACCTAAAACTTCCCTTCTGCTTCAGCCAATTATCATTTGTCCCATCTTTGTTGACTAATGAGAATAATTGATCCTTGTCCTCTTTATGACATTCCTTTATGTCTCCCGTTATTATGTTCCCCACACTCTACTTTTGCCTTTAGGCTAAAGGTGCCAAGTTATCTTAACCTTTCCTCTTAGATCTGAATGCCAGACCTCTTACCATCTTTCTTCCACTCTAAATTCTTCAATTTGTCCACATTTTTTCATACAGAATTGAACGCAGTTACTCCAGTTCTGCTTTAAACAGTGCCAAGCAGAGCGCAATAATTACTTCAGTAACCTTACTGACCCCATCTAATAACAAAGGCAAAATGCAGCATGTAATTAAAGTCTAAAAAAATAACTATTTTTAAAAGCTAATTGCCTTAACAATCAGAACATTCTACAGCTCAGAGAACACACACTAAAGAATTTAAAGGTTATTGTTCATTCAAAAAACATCTTTTTCAATTATATTCCATATACTATATTTTGAGTTAGGTTCAGTTTTACTCCTATTAGGGACAGTCTGCACTGCATCTCTCACCCTCCCTCACCATCTTTTTATTTCCTGCAGATTTAACTCCTAAAAGCTCCATGGGATCCTGTCTATAGTAGGGATGTTCACTAAGGATTTCCCACTGTTTTGAGACCTTCTCCAGCTCTACCAGTATGGCACAGCAGAGAACTTCCACCCATGCTTTTGATCTTTTAGGCTATTACTATGTCTTCCAGCTTCACTAATGTCAGTGGAGCAGAGCCAACTGTGAGGCATTTTTAGAAAGCTTCCTTTACAAGGACAAAATATTCATCTCCTTTGCCAAGTCCATGGTGCCCTACCTTGGATCCCCTTTTCTCTGTGGTCTGGCTGGTTTTCTTTTAAAGGGCCTTCTGTCCTCTTCACATCATCAACATTATACATGCCCATCACACTCTGTGACTGCACGTACTCCTGCCTTTCAGTGGACACCTCTTCAGGAATAGAAATCCCTGTTACAACCAGCACAAATGATTCAACACTACTATCAGTCTGCTGACAACAGCCATTCTTGGAAAATGATTACATGAATTTCTGGAATCCCTAAAAATAAACAAGTTCAGCTCCATTAACAGGAATGGCAAATTCAGCCTGCAAACTCACCTGACTGAGCCAATGTATTGAATTAAATTGGTTTGCTATTATGGTGATGAGCAGAGATATGACTGTTGCTAGTAGACGTAATAGTTTCTATTCTTGTTGTCTCATAGCACCTTAATTAAATTACAATTGTTCTGTTGGAAAACATGTCTGTGAACACCTCCAGACAGACAACACAGGAAAATATTTCTAGCAATATAAAAATCAGGAGTATGATGCTGCATGGTAGATAGGACAAAAAGGAATAGGGCTAAGAATGCTGTAAGGAAGATTCAGATTTGACTTAAGAAAAACCCAGCTGTGAATCATAGGAATATATCATCTGGGCATTGGAATAGGTCATCTTGATTTTCCTATACTGTGTTATCTTCTAGTACAAGTTTAATAAACAGCTGATAGGAATGGCCCAGGCCTAATTTGCCCTACTTTGCTATGCACAGATGATTGAGGTTCTTTTGAGGACCCTTTCACCTCTGTTTTTCTGTGGGTGTATTTCACTTTAAATTTCTAAAAAATGAAGTAAACTCCTGATCTCATTTACACACATTCAAACCTCTCATATTCTATAAAATCTGTACATTTACAAATGAGGTCAGAACTTGGCTTCCAATAATAACACATTGGAACATGCCAGCAATTCCTCCACAACGTGGAAAAGAGCAAAGTACCTTGTTGCATAGGTCTTGTCCCTTAACCAATGCATACAAGGCAAAATAATCACTGCTCTTTATAGCTAAACCTCATCCAATCACTTGTGTAAGATCCTCTCATATATCTAAGTGAAGTAACACCTCCACACATTTCCACCTGGAGAAGAGAGCTTTGGACATCTGAATGACATCAAATAGAAATACCACCTGCAAATATATAGTGTGCAACCAAGCATTGGTTGGAGTCCAGGCAAACTTGAAAGACCTTGTATGTTTGCATGGTTCTTTGGAATTTAGGTATTTTCTTCCTTCTTTGTTTATTACAGTCTTCTGGATAGAGATTAAATTTAATAGCTCAGTATTCGGTTTTTTCCACTTACCTTGAAATAAGATTTGCACACATTTTTGTAGCTAGATTAAAAACTGCCAAGTGGTCTTTTAAACAATCCTCAGTGCTTTCAAAGGAGTTGTTCATAGCCTCTTACACACAAGTACGTCTCTGGACCCACATCAGGAAGTGATCCCATCCCATACAAATAAAGCTTTACCCTCTTTGTCCAGAAGCAGAAAAACACTCCTGCTTAAAGCCTGCCAGGACACAAAATCCCCATTGTGTTCCACTAGCAAATTCTGCAATAAGGCTCAATTTAAAGCCTATTTAGGTTAGTTAAAGGCTTGCCATCGCCTCAGTGAGGTTTGGGACAGGCCCTTAACATACAGGTCTTAAGGACAGGAAAGCCTCCCTATACACTACAGCTCTTAGGAAAATCACTGAGGTCAGCAGAGGCTGATTGACTTCAGCAGATCACTGAGGTCAGCAGATGCTCAGTGGGAAAAGAATTTTGTGCTGATCCAAAGCCATCAGAGAAATAAGAAGGTGGGAAGACTGAACGGAGTGAGTCCTCCCCTCATGTCATTCACCTGCAGGCTACTAAGTCTGCAGCAGCTGGAAAAGCCAACCAGAAATGTTCTTTGGAAGTGACTAAAGAGTTCAGCACTCCCACATTGTGTAGAAATGACTGCATGATGTGGTTTTTATTTTTAAAATAAATTCAAGATTCTATCCCCTAATTCACACAAAAGCTAACAAAATAAGGTGGTTTTTAAATGATGTACAAATCAATATTATAAAAATAAGTAAATATTTTCCTTGGCAAGAAAATATCAAATACCTCATCCTTGTAACATGCTAGTTTTATATTTACACAGCATAAAGTGTCCCACATTACCATAATATGTTAGTAGCATGAAAAATGTTTATCTGCCATGTCTTAAACAAAGCTTGAGTTACTGTCTGCAGTGCCCTTAAGCTAAATGTCATAGTCTTCACAAGACTGAAACAAAACACAAAGAGCAGCGAGTTGTAACCACATTAAGGTTTAATGCTTATAAACACAGAAGGTTTAACACTTGGCAAGCCAAAACTCCCCTATGACCTGAAGACATGCAGATCATGACCTGAGAATTAAGTGCTGTGTTAAGCAGTCAAGCTGTCTCCCTAAAGAAAAGCCAAAAATAGCCAAAGACTAGCTGAGCCATTGGGTTGGCATATGTCAGGTGAGACCAGGCCCAAATCAGAGTCGACCTGTAGCCATGTGGGGCCAAGCCTGACCTAGCCCAGCCTTTCTAGGCAGGGCTTCCTAAGAAGAAGGATTTTCAGAGGTGCTCAGCACCCACTGTCCCCGCTGACCCTCAGGGAAGAGGAGCACTTAAGCTACCATGCAACAAGTCTCAACAAAAAGCTTCCGGTATTAGGTGAAGGGAGAGAGACAAAGTGAAATTATTTTTCCCTGTGTTTTCCTAACTATGAAGGTGCCCTCTTGCTTGCCCTGTCTCCCTTCAAGGGCTTCTCCTAAAAGCAAGTGTCAGTCTTGAAAAGCTTGGGGATAGAGGGGGAAAGAGAAGGAAGTAGAGAAGGTAAAACGTGAAACAAAGCTTTTGAACTAAATGCTTAAAGACACATAGGTCAGCCTTTGTTTAAAAAAAGAAAAAAGAGGGAAAAAAGGTCTGCAAGGCAGAGAAGTTGATTTGGAAAGATGAAGGTCAGCAAAGCAAAAGCTCCAAAGATCAGAGATGAAGAGGAGGAATGCAGCAACAACAGGGAAGTGTTAAACAGCTGCCTGGGGGAGCTTAGAAGGGATGTTCAGCGTGCTCAAAACACCATAGTAGATCTGCTTGTGCCAAATTCCCACACAGAAAAATCTCAGGGACATAAGACTGACCTCGGTATCATGGTTTTATTTCTCTTGCTTTCTTCACTGCAAGATGTGTTTAGCTTGTAAACACACAAGTGTTCTATTCTCAAGTATTTATTGCATTCCTTACAAGATGTTTTTGAGAGTTGATCAATATGAAGCTTATCCATGAAGTTACTATACAACTCCTACAGGATTAAAATTGGACATTTCTCTGTCTGTTGGTAAATTTCCAAATGCTCTTACAAGTAACACTCAATTGTAATAAATTTTTATTTAGGGTCCTAAGGTGCTCATTGCAGAGAGATGCATATATATATGTATATATGGGTGAGTGTGTATGTGTGTGTGTGTGTTAAATTAGGCAATAAAAGAATCCCATGCTGCATAAGACCTAATCAAAAGGCAGAATTTCCAATCTGGAGGGAATCTTTTTATTTTGACTTTCATTTCAATCCAAAAACAGGCCAAGAAATCAAAATATCAATGAAATTAATCGGTGGAGCACAAATAGCAGAATAATTTAGGTTGGAAAATGTCTATAGACAACGTGCTGTTTCTTCCAATTGAAAATATAATTGTCCCAAGCTGAAAAGTCCTGGAATATGATCCTCTTCTCACATGGCTAGAAATCAAGACTATTCTGCTAGAAATCCTGAAGTTACATTGGTGGAAACCTTCATATGGGTAATAAAAAATACGCAGAATTACAAGCATTTGATAAAGCCAAGCGCTTTGGAAAGCTTTAGGTTTTCAAGCTTCAGGGCATAAAGTAACCTAGGAATCAGGAGGAAATTTCATGGCTTATCCCCATGGCTGTGATGGGGGAGGCCAGGCAGTCACACTGCCTCATCAGGACTGTGGGGAGCACGTCTGCTCAGCAGAAATACAGGAACATCCATATTCTCTTCTATTTAGCAAGTGCTGGGATAATGGCACGCACTGGACACGGGCTAGTGAACATGACTGGTGAATGGCAGGGTCCAAGCTGTCTGCAGGGCTTCAGAGGCAGCTGGGACACAGCAGAGGAGGCAGCAGCTCTGCAGAGGGAAATCCTGGCTGTCAGGAGCAGCCAGGCAAGATCTGGCAACGCACTCCCGAAGAAAGTGGAGACAAGCTGTCTGCCCCGCGCTCTGAATGCAGAAGTTTTGGACCCGTGAGCAAAGAAAACTTTCTTCAGACATTTGACTCCTCTCCAGAGCTCAGGAAATTAGAATATAGATACATTCATTGTGAGGGATACAAGGTGTCACGCCATTCTCCTACCAAGTGTTCCTTTTGCTGAAGACAGCTCAAAAATACTCTTCCTGTCGGGCCATTCCTGTTTGGCTTTTTTCCAACAAGATTCCTTCAAAAGGCCATAGTGCTCAGGCCACAAGGTAATCTTTAGCCATCTGCATAATTTTTCTGAGAAACCTGGTACCAACCCTTGTTGAAAAGTGTCACTTTGGGGGGGAAAAAGTACATGGACATTCCCACACAAAGCTCATTCTTGCAGGGGGACAGTTCAAGCTCGGCATAAGGCAGAAGTCTTACCTGTATCACCAGAGAGCCAATGCCAGCAAAATTGCCAGCTGAGTTCTGATGTAAAAAGCAAAAATTGAAGATGAGTGCAATGCCATATCTTCTAAGAGTGAGGACAAGTGTGTAACATTTGCACCACCAGCTCTGAAGGTAGTCCCCATGTCTGGAGCAGCAAAACTACAGTGGTGGAAAGCTGTGGTTTCAAGTCTAGCATGCAATAAATACTTTAAATGCCATAAAGTTCAGACCTGAGCATCCAAATTCAGGATGTTCATTTGTCCCAAATGTAGTCACTCGAACCTCTGAACGTGACTACAGCTGCTGCTTGTAGAGGATTGTCTGGAAAAGAGAGAAGAATCTTTGGAGTACCTCATCTGCAGGCACTCACTGGTTGTTCATCATTTTTTGAAAGTTGAAATCACCATCTATTGTGTGTAATATGATAGTGCTCTAAGGATTATACCATTAGGTAAAAGAAAAGACTTGAGGAAATTAATGTCCCAACTTTAAATTTGAGACTTTTAGAGGTATTCAAAGGAGTTAAAACCCAATTGCAAAAGAAGAAAAATTGGCTTTTCCAGAGAAATTATTACCACAGTCCAAAAAGGAATGCAGAATACACTGAACCAAGAGTTTTGTAGATAATTTCAGCACTAAGCTGAAAAAACAGGTTGATTTGTCCCCAACCATTTCTATTTAGCTGGGGGTAAATCACTTCAAAAATAAATTCAGTCACCACCTGAGTGAAAGAATACAAAGGAAGGGTCAGTGAAAAATCTTCCTGTAGAGAGACCTGCATTGTTCATTCCTGACTCCAATCTCCCAAACCAACTTCATCCTACAGTCTTCTCTAATCTCCACAGTGATTTTGTAAAGTCATACACAACGGGAGCCCAACAAAATCAAACTTTAAGTCATTGAACCTTCACACAAAATATGGACAAATTTTTCCACATAATTCTATTGAAATTTTTCAAGTCTCAGGCTAGGACGGTGACCATCAGATCATTTCTCCTGCCCAGAATAGGAAACAGCATCCATTTCAGAATTATTGAGAATGCTGAAAAATCTGAAATTAATGAAATAACTTGTGATCAAGGCAAAAAAAGAAAAAAAATGTCTAACTTCAGAAATCAGCTGGATGGATTCAAAATTCAAGGCAAAATTCAAGGCAACTCTATTTAATGGAGAAAAAAAGAAAGTCTGATCTAATCTCTCACCCAAAATCCAACCACAGTGTCTGGACTCAACAGGGTCAGGTTATTTTCCCATAGTATCAAAACCACAACTAGAAATAGTCAAAAGATGCAACTGTCAAAAGAAGCCACTCATTTCATTAAGTTTCCAGTACAGCTCTGATCAAAGTGACAGCTACACTTCAACAAAGTCTTTTGATCTTGTTGATGCTCAGCTGAATGGAATCATCACATCTTCAGAGCCGTGCCCAATGAGAACATAAATTCTGACTGCTCATTGCTGAAAAGATTGCTTGCTATTTTTATTCTGGTTGTTTTTTACTTTAAGAAAAAGTTGAAATCTCTGTCAAAATTAACAGAGGAGTTGTTTAAAGGTATGGCAAGGTACACATTCACATAATGGAACACATGCAAGAGTCTTTACAATAACCTGATGAATTCTAGGAGTGGACTCAATGCTGCACAGCAAAGTTAATCATACTGGTAGATATATTAAGCTAAAAATGCAGAACCGATTCAGAGGAAGATTTCGAGAAATAAAAAAATCTTACCAAAAGCACAAGGGAAGATAAAATATGAGGTGTGCATGGAGCAAATGGAGATAACATTAGGGAAAGAATGCAACACAAATGAGCTAATGGTTTAGGAAAAATCACAATATTTTGCATGCTGAAGTCTCTCAGCCTGAAGCTCCTGAGCCATAATGCACAAACCACCACATCTTTGGTGGCAGCCCGCTGTTAACTGGCTGAGCATTATCTTTTTTGTCTCAGATGTTACATCACACTGAAGATGCTGTTAATAGATGTCAGACTAAACCAAGCCAGTGCTATCATTGCTACAGAGGCATTTACAGAACTGCACATGAGAAATTAATCAGATCAAAGTGCAGAAAGTAAAAATTTATCTCACCCCTCTCTCCATATGGAGATGATTCCATGTTAAAAAATAAAAAGATTCTTCTATCTGTTCAAAAATTTGCAACAGAAAGTTTGAGAGATCAGCTGTAGACCAAACCATGGCTGATACATTGGTCAATACAGCACTTAAAAAGAGTTCACAAGGGGAAAAAGTAGTTTTGAATCCTGATTTAGAGAAATTCCTGGCGAAGGAAGTAACTATGCTCAACCCTCAAATAACCAAAAACCCATCCACTGCATGTGGAAATTATTCTGCCATCATTTTACTACTCCAGCAGAGGTGGTGCATGGCCTTTTGAAGGTTTGGCTCTTTTCAAAGGCTGTTATTTTAAACATTTTAGTACTGGGAACTGCATGGAGATGGCAATTATGGAATTAGAGTGCAGTGTGGAGAATGTCACTTTGAAATAATTTAGCTCAGTTAATTTCCTTTTCAAGCGCAATAGAAAGCAGATGGAGCAGGGAGGGCCAACATGCCACAGAACTCCCCAGGCCTTGGCCAGCACTCTCTTCCTCAGGTCTTACAGAGGGGTCACCAAATCCTCATGGAGTTATTATTCTTTAGGAGCACCACATGCTAGAACTCTGCCAGGATCCTGGTCTTTGGAGCAAGTTGCCTCAATCCTAGGTTTGTATTCAGTATCAAATATTAGACCTAAATTGCTAACAAGGTCAACAGGGACACAAGGCTCACACCAGAAGAGCAGTGCAGGGGAGCCAGCCAGTGGAGCACAGCAGGAAGATTAAGTGCTATGGAAAAGAGAAGCCTTGATAGAGGGAAAGAGGCCTCCAAAGGGTTGTCCAATATGAAGGAAAGGCTGTTACCAAAAGAAAGCATTGCCATATGCAGCAAGAGTTGGACGAGAAATTTTAATCTTGCAGCGAGGATACACTGAGGTCGGGACAGCAAAAATAAATGAAGTGCAAGGTGCAAGGGGAGTGAAGCTTTTAAACCTCAGTGTGTAGTTGATGCTGCATTACTGGAGGTGGCAGGGAGGAGTTAGAGGAATTTCTCTAAGGGACCATCTAGTTAAGTGTGATCTTTCCTTGGAGCAAGGGGATGACTTCCAGGGATACTATCCTGCACAACATCTCTTGGATAACTTAATAAAGTCTGTTATGGCTTATTCTTTGTGTTTCTCATACAGAGAAAGAGGGATTCCCCAGAGGAGACTAATGTACAATAAGAGAAACAGATTCAAGTGCTGGAGTTGCAGTAGAATCTAACAGAGACTTAGGAAGTCCAAGACCATTCCCTGTTAATGTAACAGGACAGATATTCCTCTCAGTGTTAGTAATGCAGAGAGCCCATGTCTCACTGGCCAGGGTTACTTCCACCAAGCAGCAACCAGAGTGAGCCCCAGGCTCTGAACCACGTCATGCACAGCTCCAGTTTGACCCACACAACCCACTCATCCCTTGTGTGTTCCACAGCACAGCAAGCACATTAAAGGTGGGCTGTGCTCCAAGCTTTCTGGTATCCATTGTCCAACATGCAGGCAGCAGCAACATCACCACTGCTCCTCCTTGCTTCACCTCTACTGAACAAGTTGCTTGTACAAGTTGCATTGCTACTATTTCCCACCTATCACAAGATTTGCCTTCTTAAAAACAGTCCATTGTGTCAGGTGGACAGACCTGTTCAGGTGGACCTCCAAGGCACAGAGAAGACTGATGCCAAAGATAAGGACAGCTATCCCAGACTGATGGCAGACATGGGACTCAGCGTTATCCTCTCTTCATGTCAGTCTCTTCATGCCTACAGGAGGTGTCCATTCTCCCTGGAATCTAGGATTACCCTTGATGAAGGCAACATTTCCATATTCATCAGACCAACTTCAGGGCTTCCTACAGTTCCCCTTCTAGAAACCTGTAGTGAAAGAGAAAACTCCTGCAGTTGCCTCAGAGTGTTTTGCCATTCTAAATCCTCACCAATATTACCAGTCATGGGTGTAATTGTGATCAAGGTCTGTGAGATTAGCTATTTGGTCTGCTCCTACAGTGTGTCCACTGAAAATACAGAAGGCTGGTACAGGTTCTTACCCTATGTCCACTCTCCAGATACCCAAAAAAACTAATAAAACCCCATAGTATCTTCCAGAAATACCTCAGGTAAGAGATTTCCTCTCTTCCCCTTTCTAAGTCCTAAACAGAAGGCTCAGAGATTACTGGCAACTACACCAGACACCTGCAAAAGAGCAGTCTTTGAAACACTGCTCTGTGCCATGGGAGCCAAGGTTTTCATCCTATCTCAGATATTGGCAACAGAACACTATTCAGCACCTGGGCAAACTCCACTGACAATCTCCTACAGAGATTCAGGCACTGTATCAATACAAGTATGGGTCTGGCTGCTTGCAAGCTCCCAACAGAGCATGTGATCACCTACTTGACCTCAACATGACAAATCTGGGGCGACAGGCTGGACAGGTCATTGCAGCCTCTTGCATAACCCATTCCAGGCCACCAGTAAGCCACCCATAAGCCAGGTCACCAAGAAATCATTCTGGCAGCGTCTGTCTTTTGCTCCTCTGTCGTTCCTTCCTACATGCCTTCCAGTGTCCCTTTCCAGCTCCACTGCCAGTCACACAGCATGCACAGAGGTTTATTTCCACTTCTTTTCCAGCGACCAGGAGCTTCAGTCCCTGTCCAGACCAGAGAGGTAGCCCTAAGACTACCAAATATACACTCGTATGACTCCAGATTCCTAAGCCAGCACCATGGCTATTGCTGCCTCATTTCTCTTCTGCCTACTCATCTCCTTCTTTGAAGTGTGTCTCTATGTTCTCCCTCTTTTTTTTTAACTGTCACTGTAAAGAGACCTGATGACCCATCATCCTGCAGAGGTCCAACTCACAATAGGATGTGGGTGTCTCTCCAGCTTGAAGCTGTTGCACACCAGCTACAGCAACAAAATTATAAAATCACAGAACCACTTAGGCTGGAAAAGAACTTTTAGTTCATCAAGTCCCACCATTAATGCAGCAGTATCAAGTCCACCGCTAAACCATGTGCTACATCTACATGTCTTCTAAATACCTCAAGGTACCTCAACCAGAGCCCTGGACACCCCTTCTCAATGTCTGACAACGTTTTTGTTGAACAAATGCTTCCTAATATCCAACCTAAAGCTTCCCTGGCATAACTTGAGGCCATTTCCTCTCATCCTATTGCTTACTTAAGAAGAAGAGACTGACCTCCATCTCACGGCAATCTCCTTTCAGGTAGTTAGTTGGAAAGAGCAATAAGGTCCCCCCCAAGCCTCCTTTTCTCCAGGCTAAACACCCCCACATCCCTCAGCTGCTGCTCATCGGACTTGTGCTCATCAGCTCCACTGCCCTTCTCTGGACACGCTCCAGTCCCTCAATGACCTTCTTGAAGTGAGGGACCCAGAACTGCACACAGGACACAAGGTGTGACCTCACCAGTGCTGAGTATAGGGGGATGATCACTGCCCTGGTCCTGCTGGCCACACTACTGATACAAGCCAGGATGCCAGTGACCTTCTTGGCTACCTGGGCACATGCTGGGTCATGTTCAGCTGTTATCAACCAGCGCCATCAGGTCCTTTTTCACTGGGCAGCTTTCTGCCTGGAGCAGTGGGGACACTGGTAACCACATGGCAGTATCGCCATGGTGTCACTGAGGGCTGTAGCCTTCCTTCTAGGAACACACTTACAGGGCTGTGTCTTCTTTCTCACCTGGTATTGAGAGGTGTCCACCAGGATGTCTCCTTGCATCACGCCCACATCTTTATTGGCCTCAGATATTTTTTCAGGCAAAAATCCTGCTGAGAAGTCTTCTTACTTTTGGACACACTATTTACTTTAGGTCTGTCATTGGTGAAGGTTCAGCATGACCAGGGCAGCAACTCTTCCACAGAGGGAGGGCTCTGGGACTGCAGCACTGCTGACCACAGTCCCAAGATCCCAGAGGTGCTCCATGCAATGCCAGAGCACACAACTCTGCAGAAACCCTGACCATGGAATAAGAAGGCTGCCAGCGTTTGACTGGATGGGGATGGGAATGGGTGGCAGAGAGAAAGGGGCGAAGGTGTCTTCCAGTGAGCTGGGGCTGCAAGGGTGTGAGCTGACAGACAAATCTGCTGCACAGGGAGTAGATGCATTGGGCTAAAATCTTCTTAGACAAATAAACTCCCTCTCTGCCTGTGATAGTAGCTTATTTCCACCACTCCTTCCTCTCCAAGGGCTGGAGCACAGGGGAGAACATGTACTGTCTCACAAATCACTTTGACCAGCCACTGAGAATAATCTGCATTGGGTGCAAGAAGCCAAACTAGGCATTTCCTTCCTCACTGTTCATCTGAAGAGGTTTCAAGAGACAATGCTCCTTTTGCCTTTTGTTTTAAGGGAATCAGTTCATTCAACAGGGAGTCCAAAAGCAATTTCACTAAAGAGCATAAGGCATAAGCTGTCAGTGTAGTTTCACCCTCCCTCCACTGCCTCATCAAAATTAACATAACCTTCTTGATGAGGAGGAACGGCTAAATCTTTAAAAAGAGGCAGGAAGGTGTTTGAATTCTAAGTGAAATATTAAAAATCTTTCTTTAAACACATTAATATGTATTAAGAAGCACAGACAACAATTACGTGGTGTTTACACTGAGTTATTTAAACAGAAACAGAGTGCTTGGCAAATTAACATATAGAACAATACCACTCTGGCAGTTCAAATGATAATAAGACCTAATAGGATTTGCCTATCCCTAATTCTGCTCAATCCTAGTAAGACTGATTTAAAAGTTGTAACGTGCAGGAATTGGCTTTCAAGACAGCAAAAGGCATTTCGATGCTCTGAAAAACAAGCTTTGAGGATGTGACAATGCATGAAAAATTCCTTCAGCTGCGTCTCTGCTCAGCACAGTTTGGGTGAGCTGGGGCTGCCCTAGTGGCAGGTTTGTCATATCTAGCTTCATTTCCATATGCATTGTGCTCCTGTGGCTTTCTTGGCGGCTTCCTCTCAGCTGGTACTGCACCCCACTGCATCAGCACACACAGAGCGAGTTCCCGGGCTGAGGAACTCGAGAGAATGGGCATCCCTGCCAGGAGGAGCAGTGTCCCTGCCCGGGGCGGCTCACGGGCTTGATCTCAGCAGGCTGCAGTGTTTGAAGCAGGCATGCAGGCAGGACAGAGAGGAACAGGCAAGTGAAAAGGAAGGAAGAAGTAAGGAAGAAGTAAGGAAGAAGTAAGGGCATGCACACACAAATGTACCTGTGGGGAGGACTCCAATGTGTCTGAACAGCAATAACCTTCTGGCTCCATTTTACTGCCACATCAAAATATATATATATGTGTATGGAATATATGGATCTCGGACCAGCATGACAGAATGAATCTGCACACGCAGCAGCAACTCTTTATATTCAAAGAAGATGGAGAGGGATGTAAGTTTAGATACACAATAGGCAGCAGCAGTAAACAGTTTTCAGTGAAATCCACACTCGTAAAATTCCAGCATCTTGGACTAAACACCTTTGTTAGAAGTGATTGAATCCCTAACAGCTGCAGCAAAATGCCTTCATTTGCAAGTGTTACTGGTGGATATGCAAACTTATCTTGATATTATTGCTATTTTTAGCAGCACTCATAACACTAGTTGCTTTCCAAACAGATTTCTCTCCTGTGAGCTTGCTACAACTGTAATGTGTACATGGATGTTAAATTATTTTCTTCTGTAGCACAAGTTGCTCACTATAGGCTTCAAAGCTCAAAAAGCACCATGGTGGGTGAAACTGGAGTTAAACAACCCAAAGACTATGATTTCATGAGGGATATAAGAGCAATTCTCTCCCTGCAAACACCATTTATCTTCTGGACAATAATATTTTAATGTTGAAAAGCATGCTTGATTTTAAATTCATACTTAAATTAGTAGGAAAACATTGTGGTACTCTATGTTTGAACTAAAAATTTTATTTTATCACTGCTACTATTTTTGTGGACAATATAATCATCAAATACTTTTTTGAATAAAAAGTAATAAGTCAAAGCTTAGAGATTTAGAGAATAATATTTCAGGAATTTTGCCTCAAATAACCAGGTCTCTCTTTTTTCCTTTTTTTTCTATTTTTTTTTTTTGGTGCACTTGTATGCATGAGGAAAAACAGTGATGTTCTGTCAAATAAAAAAATCTTTCTCATTAGGACTGTGTTTATCACACTTTCAAATGTTCTGCAAACCAATGCCCCTATTTGTCACTGTAATTCAATATAATAAAAGCTGTCAAAACTGCTCACTTTGCTCACTAGAGACAAATTTGCTGAAGTTTTGCAGCATGAGCCAAATAACACAGCACCAAATCCTCCAGCTTTTATTTCACTTTGCTCTAGGCACTATTCATCCTGGTTTCTGTGCAATTTTTGCTCAAGTAAGGGCTGAAAGTTTCAGGTTTTGAACATGAGACTTTTTTAGAAATAAACAGCACAGAAATCCCATTTACAAAGAACATTGGGTGACTGGAATGGTGCTGCTTGTGAGCTTTATCTCTGAAATGTCAAGCTTATTTCCTTCAGATTATTGCAAAATACAGACTAACTACATCCTTGATGAAATTCTCTCAAGGTCCATGAGGTCACTCTCAGGATTAAACACTGCCTGACCTTTTTTATACAGAGTCCAGAAGCACAGTATTTTGGTGCCTACTACCCTTTCAGAGATGTTAGTCTGTTCCACTAAAAACAAAGATTATAGATCTCTTCCCTCATGGGAGGTTTGATGAAGCAACTCTCAGTTATTACCTTGTCCAGGGATAGCCTTGAGTAATGGCTACATATTCCATGGTTTTAAAAAGCATGTTTTCATGCATTAAATAAGGAAAACACATTAAGAGCTATGTGTTGGGAATAGGTAGAGTTACAGGTCATGAGAAAAGTGGTTAGGGCAGAAGACTAGAGTCAGCTGCTCTTTTTAGTCTTCACCATACAACTGACTTGTCCTGAGATTTGGAGAAGACTGTTAGGGTAAAATCTATAAACTAGAGTCCTTCATCTCACTCTTTTGAACTGCCTTTCTTCATCTGTGCAGGCCACAGCAGTTTAACATGTCAAAACATTTTCACAGGCTCAGATAAAAGCTGCAAAATATTAGCAGCAGTAGTGGCCAGCCAATGCATTTTTATCTCTTTTTGAGCATGTGCCCAAAGACCATTTGATGAAGATGTGTTCTACACCTGTAAAGAAATAGATTTCTACATAGACACAGGGGGTCTAGTGAGACCAGAGAACATGAAAAACAAGATGAAATCTACTCATGACTACAGCTCCTCTGATTGAATCCTTTATTGCAGCTGCATGGACAGACCCCTCCCTGAGTTTTTACTCCAGCCATTATTCCTAACTTGGCGTCCAGAAGTCAGCCTTGGATTCCCACCTGGAAAAAAAAAGGGAGATAGTTAGGCTAACACACACCAGCCTCCGTTAAGCATTCAGGGTATTGTGCATGCGATAAAGGATTGGATAAAACAGTGGCAAAAGTCTGCTATCTTCCAAGGCTCAGGAAAATAAACCACAAAGACAATTCAACAAAGTCCTCTTTGTTCCTGAATAGAACCAACAAAATGAAAGGAATCTGGTGGAAGAGAGAAGACAAGAAAGAGGTCTGCTGCAGGGAGCAAGTACAGACAGAATCGCTCTTTGCCTGTTCCTCTGACAGAGCAAGTGCATGATTATCACATGAGCCTCACAAAGACTGGAATTAAAGGGGCTGACTCGGCTGTCACATCGCTTAAGCTGCACTGAGGTCAAAGGAGTTCGGACTAACCGAGGTCAGCAACACACAGCCTGGGAAGTAGGGGTCTCTTTTTCAAAGCAACAATTGCTTAGGTTGATAAAAATAGATACTTAGAGCCCATGATGGCTTATAAAGCCGTCCCTTTATGCCAGATTCCCACAAAGTGCTGTATATAATCAATAGCACTCTGAAAAGAACAGAACCACAATGAAGGCAGTCAGGTGGGCACTAGAAACAAGTGTAAAGGGCAAAACACACAAGAGAAGTCACCATCTGTGCTAACCCCTAAAAGACCAAGGGAAAAAATAATAAGTCTGAAATACAGGCACACAAGTATGATAGAATCCAAATGCAAACAGGTGTCAATGGCACGACTGTAGGGGACTCTGCTATTTGCAGGTCGCCACATGTCTTCTGTGTATTATTTCATGAATCATGTCCCCAACAGAGACTTCCCTTTGCTGATTTCCAGTGATGCCAGAGCTACTGATAAATGTCTCTGTGCTAAAAATAGTACCTATTCTCTCCCATGCCCTCTGTCCCCTTTCAGCCTCCACTTCATATGAATCAGCTCCAAGAGAGGGGCACTGACCTCATCTCACCAGGAATATCAAACATCTCCACAGCTTTGATGAACCTTTTGATGAGAGTGGAAAAAGGAGAAATGTACACATCAGCTGTGTAATCATGTGCTGGATGGGTCTGGATGCATCCTAAGGTTTGTGTTTAAAAGCAAAACCGATACACATCTCCTTTGGTATGCAAGCACAGAAAAGTACCCCTTGTTTTTGTGTGGTTTTTGTGGGGGGTTTTTCTGTAGGCTTCAGTAGTATTTGGAGGGGGTCCACAAAAAAATCTGCTAATTTTGTCATGGATATAGAACTCTATCATCTTTGCTATTATCATCACTTTCCAGATAAAACCAAGGTCAGGATATTAGTGGGTTTATTGCTCCACAACATGGATTAAATAATTGTTTCTGCCCAATAAACTCACATTGACCTTTGAATCCTGATTTTTGGATCAGGATTTTCTATCGACATTATTTGTGGCAACATACCAGATTTTTAATATAGTCTACAAATAAAGGCTGTGTCTCCCTCATTCATTGAGCCACAGCACTGAAGCATCCTGGTAAAAAACGAGATCTGCTGTGACACTGATAGAGTGCACAGAGACAGGTTTTCAAGCATCATTCTGCCACACCTCTTTGTAGACAGGGAACTTGCAAAAAAAAAATCCTGAGAACAAGACAAAGCAAAAGCGCAATCTGCATGACCTCCAGGGGATCTTCAGGGATGTGCTCAAGTTGATAGTGCAGATGAACCTGAGAAAACAAGTCCTTGAGTAAGCTCAGTTATCCTTTACAACCAGACTGTTAATGGCTATGTGTTTACTTGTCCTTGAGGAAAGAGTCTCTATTGTGGCTTATCAAACACACAGGAATTTCCAGTGTCCTCAGGAAGGTCTGGGACAAAAGTTAAAGTTTGTGCTCCATAATTTGATAGATTTTAAACTGGAAATGCTGTTCTATGTCCAGTGCTGTAACAGCAAAAAAATGCAGGTCTTTTTCATTTCTGTTCTTTTAATCTAATTCTACTGCATATTTTCTGTTCTGTTGCAAAGCTTTGGGCACTGCTGGTGCTGTGCCCCCTCGGTCAGAATCACGTTGCAGAAAGAGATGCCAATACCTATTGTTAAGGAGTTTGTGTATGTGTATGAGGCCAGGTGAAGGACAGCTCTCTCCACTGATGATACCTTACAGGATCCTGGAGGAAGCAACACAGAGTGATTCCACAAAGGGAAAGCCAGCACCTACAATGCTTGTGAAGGGAGTGGGTAAATCCTGAGACCATGGAATTTGGGCTTTCTTATACAGATAGAATCCAGACTGATGAGAAGATGAGAAGGAGGCACCCCAATCATGTACAGCCTGGGCAACGTGAGGGGCTTTTTCTTAGGAACCTGGAAGAGTTTATTCCAGATCTGCTGGACACTGAGAAGGCTGCAATCCACCAAACAGTAGCACTGTCTGTTGAGCATTCTCCACTGAAAATGTTTTGGTTTTCTCTGTAAGGAAATTTATTCTTGTATCTCCAAAGTGATGGGAAGTAATGCCAATTTTTTTTTCTGAATGTTGTCACCAGCTCCTCAACTCAGCATGTCTTGCTGCTAACTTATCCTTCCATTGCAATAAAGTAGCCTTGGTCTTTCACACCACGTTAAAGAAAATAACAGCAGAGTACTCAAACCAGGCTTGGCTTGACTGCAGATTTCAATTGAGTTCAGCAGTAAAAGGAAACCCTATTAGTACTATTTCCCCACAGCTAGTTTTGTTCAATGCCTAGTGTTAAGATAAATTATGTTCTTCAGTGTGTAGGATGAAATAAGAGTTGCTATCACAGCAGGATGAGTTTCTCAAATATTACTTACATTAGGCAGCAATCTTTTGTTCCCACAAAAGAAAAAATTTTGAAAATAGATAACCAAGCTTATCTTTAAGATCTATCACTTGGGGCCATAATCCATGATCTATGTAGACTCAGTGAAAAGTATATCATTTTGTCTAACAGCCCTTTAACAGGGACTTTGACAGAACTATTATTTTCATCTGAATGATATATACAAATTCATCTCCAGTCATCTCTGTTGGTTGTTCTTTTATTGCAAGTATTTCTTGGCATGGTTTAAGAACTACTGAGTGAGTATTTAATAGCTGTTTAAAAGTAACAGCTATTACTACTTAGACTAGACATAAGTAGAGGACAACTAAACAGTTCATTACCTTTGCAAGTAAGGTGTGTATGGAGAAGGATTTAAGAGAAATGAAATTATAAATCCTGTTACTCTATTATTCTCTCTTTTAAGGGAGAAAGCAGAATGGATTTGCAACATTAAGTACAGGGTAACACTATTCTAATACAAATATGAAGGTACTGTTAGAGAGAATTTGTCAGTTTCTTGGTCCTTGGAGAGCTACTTTTGGGACTGCTTAGGTAGGGATTCTTGGCTTTACATCTCAAATGTGATCAACATTTTGCTTGTAATTCTTGTTCACTAAAGGGTATGCCATTGTGAGCAAGAATGTATTTTCCATTCAGATGGAGAAAGTAAGGGGTATGGTATAAGATGGAATGTCTCATTTCTCTTGAGATCTATCCAAGACCTTAAAAAAAATCAATGGAAATCTTTCTGTTGAGTTCACCATGCTCTGGATCATATCCTTACAAAACTCATTTTATTGTCAACTCCATTCCTTCTTCCCCATTCTGTTGCTCAATTTGCTCTCTGCTGTTGAGAACTTTTTTGCAAATATTAATAAATCTGTATAATCTTTGGCCTTTAGCTGAGTCTTGATTCCATGGCACACTGTTGCACTGTATGCGTGACTGCATGGTTGAGGGTTGCTCTGGAAATTACTCATAAAAATTAATTGTCTGGTAATACCACAATTGTCAATATGTGTAGGTTGCAGCATTCCCCCTGTGGGCTGTTGTAGCAGATCATAAAACTTCGTTTCCAGGAAAGTTTCAAAACTTTTATTTTCTAGGGAACATTAATTATCAGAGTCCAGATGACCTGTCCCATTTCTCCATTAACTTCATCTCTTTCTCTCATCAGACATGGTAATTTGAAGGCAACTGGCAACAGATCACATGTCAGGCTCCTGGTTTTATGCCCTGGTTTCATATCAATGTCAGATGAAGTGTTTAAAAGCAGCCAGACTCATAAGACTAATCCCCAAACGAATGCTTGTATGTGACCATTTCCCCATTGTTAAATTTTTGTACTAACAGCTGATTTACAAGTCTGACACTTACACAGACATATGCTTTGGCATTCTGCAGGCTTCCTGAGACTCATGCCCTCCAGCACTGCTTGTTGACCTCTCTTTCAATCTTAGGACATTGATGGATCATCACAATGGACGAACCACTCTGGACCTACATGGTCGTAAAAACTCTAGTCACGTCCCTGTTGGAGTTTACAGGAATGCATTCTTTCACTGACAAATTATATTCTCTTGAGACCAAACCTTTTGCAGGTACCTACCTGTGGACACATTGTTAGTGAGCCAGGAAAATTACAGCCTGGTAAATCATTCTCGGGCTGGAGCTTCTCCTGCTCTCTCAGCTCTGTTCCCAGGCTGATAGCTTGTTCAGTTTCAGTTAGGGAGAATTTCTCCCAGGATGATAATCTGGCCAAAACATAATGGAATTTGTAACAGAGATTAGCACCTGGTGTGGTCTATGGGACTCATTCTGAAGTACTGTCCCACAGGCACTCCCTCAATTATCCAATGAGCTATTGTCTTGTTTTAGGTCTCAGAACATACTATATAAAGTACAAATCGTGCTCTGAATAAATGTCTCTTTCCTATCATGAGAGGGACCACGTAGCTGTGTCTTATTTCTGCCGCATCTAAAGGGTTAAATCCTTAACCCAGCAGCTACACCTACCAGTTCTTATGAAGTTCTTACCTGGGGAAGATTCTCATGCCTAGGATGAAACACATAAAAGACCAAGAAAACTTCCACCCCTCCTAGGTAATCATCCTATGATCAAGACATTGACTGGTGGCACAGGAGTCCAGATTTCAATTTTCAGTTCTGCAAGATGTCAGAATCCTGTATTCCAGGCAAGCTTTCTGGCCACCAAAATATCAAGCTATTCTTGTATTCTGTCTCTCCTGTTGGACCTGTTTCACTTTGTATAAATAACCATTAATTGAACAAGGGTTTGAACTCAGGCTGCCAGTTGAATTATTGCATAGGTCTTTCCCCAGGTCTGTGAATAGGTAACTGCTTATATGAAGTTAGCAAGCTGAAGAGCAACACAGGTAACTGAGGTGCCCCAAAAACACAAGGAAAGAAAAGAAAACCACTTGGTAAAGTTGTTTAGTAGAGTATGAGTCACCTGGTTTTCAGTCCTGAATTAGGAAGAAGGACTGCTAGCTGTTCTAGGAAAGGTTTCGTCCAATCATCTGCAAGGCCATAATTCCACCAAATTTTGAAAATACCTAATTTTTAAGAGTCATACCTTTTTCCTTTATGAAGTTTAAAAAACCTCCAACCCTTAGCTAAATGATCCTGTAACAAACCCCTTGAATTAGAATGAAGGTGCTACACATCTTTAGCATCACAATATCTTGAGTCTTAAAGTTTCCAGAACCTCTGCCCCAGACATTAAAAAGGACCTCGTTGTTCCAGTTCCAAGTGATTTCTTCACCTAACACTCTTCCCAGCTTTGCTAACATTTTTCAAATTAAAGTTTAAGTCTATTACTTATACACAATTTTCACATGACGAGTATGAGTTTTTGTCATATTTAGTCATACAGAAAGATAACTGAAAGCAATAGGAAAAATTCAGTGATTAGTGTAACCTTGCCATAAAAGATCACATAAAAGGTAAAACAAGGACTGGGGAAGGTAAGTCCTAATCTTCTTACATTACTGCTACATAATATACTGCAATAGCTTTAATATTTACATATGATGGTCAAAAATATTTATTTTCAAGCATCTCTTTGAGAAGGAACTTGGTTGAAGTGCTTTGATTGGGAACTAAAATCCATGTTTTAGTCAGATTTACCTCTCTGTAAGCATGTAAAAATCTGTATTTCTGTAGACGTAAGAGTCTGCTTTTTCTTTAATATCATATAATTGTTCTCATAAACACTTGCATAAAATCAGTTAAGAGTTAACCAACTAAAATATACAAATATGCGGGAGGTTTTATGAAGAACTACAACTTCAAAAGGAGTTGGTTTAGGGGTCATGACCCCATTTTTTGCAATAACTTATGCATCACGAACTTACGTAATTGGCAGCAGATAACATATCACACTCTCAGTTTTATGTCCTTGGTTTGACAACAGTGTCAATTGAAGTATTTGCTAACTGCAGAACAAATGGACCTTCATAGATGAAAATGTTTTCATTCCAAAACTGATGTTTGTAGCAAAACATTTCCCTTTTATTTTTTTTAACATTATTAAATTGAATATCAGAAATGGATAGGGGTATACACATAATTTTGAATATCAAAAAAATATTTCTGAATATTATTTATCCTAGCAAAATGGAAATACCTGAGAAAGGAAAGTATATATTTTTCTAAATAAAATATCATCAGCACAAAAGAACACATATGAAGTGGCCTCGGATCTCTAAATCTTTGTTATCTTTAGAGAATAAATCAGCTTTAAGATAAATTATTGAGAAATGAGTAACCGAGATTTTAAAACAATTTAGTAGGGTGGGTTTAAATCTACATCTTCCTTTTCCCAGAGATTGCATTAAACAGCAGCCAAGAAGCAAGTCTAGACTGCTTCTCTGTGTCGAAAGTGGACACCTGTACCATGCACTTAAAAGGCCCATTCTCTTGGGACATTGGAATCTTCACAAGCCACAGCATAAAATGCATAAAGCAAAAAATTATTATACAGAAGGAAGGCATTTAAAAGAAACTTTAGTGACTTAAGGTCTTAATATCTATTTAAATTCAATGGTAGAGAAGCCAAAATTTATTGAGTCTCTTTTTGGGTGATCTGAGGCTTAGGAGTAGGATTTGTTTGGGGTTTGGCTCTGAAATGTGTATTTTGTGGGGCACAGTTATCTTTTAAGACACTTCTTTCTCAACAGTGAGCATATTAATACACACAGTATTGAATATAATTCCCAAAACCCTACAATAGAGAGGAAGAGAATGGTGGCAATTTTATTGATGTGAAGTTTTCCACTTGACCAAACTACAAATTAATGTTGGGAAACAATTATATGCCATCAATTTAGTAAAGCATTTGTGATTATTTCTAATCTGAACCTGAATTTAAACTGACCTGAAGCAAACATGACATGTGTTTTGAAATCTGGCTCACAGTAGATTATCACCTATGATGTATACTATTTGGTAGATAAGATTTTTAAGTCAACTTTGTTAAAACTTTTGGTATCTGTGAGCCTAAATTGCCTTCAATGAGATTCCATGATGTACCTAAACTAGCACAAGTTATAAATAACAGACAAGGAAAATAAAAAATTATAATTAATAGCAGGAAGGACATTAATCAAATTTTAAAACTGGGGGGAAAAAAGAGATAAGAATAAGAAAAAGGGATACCCATTATAGAATCATATAATGGTTTATGTTGGAAAATGCCTTAAAACTCATTAGGTCCACCACTAAACTATGTCCCCAAGTGCCAAATCAAGATGCCTTTTAAATACTCCTAGGGAAGGCAATTTCACCACTTCCCTGGACAGTCTCTTCTAGTGCTTGACAACTCTCTTTATGAAAGAAATTGTCCTAATACCCAATCTAAACTTTGCCTGGCACAAACTGAGGCCCTTTCCTTTTGTCCTACTGCTTGTTACTTGGGAGAAGAGCCTGACTCCCATCTCACTACAATTTTCTTTTGGGTAGTTGTAGAGAACAATAAGGTTACCTCCACAAGCCTCCTTTTCTCCAGGGGAAATTCGGCCTGAAGGGATGCCATAAACTGACCAAATCCATTTCTGTTTCTCTATCTAGGAACAACTATATCTTTCTTCTTAGCAAATTATTTTTTCTTTATCCTCTTCTTAGAAACATTTCAGCATTAATTTTATTCAACTTCCATAGTGCTTCCTTGCCCTTATCGTTACAAACATTTTCCTGATGTCTGACTCAAATCTCTCTTGTGGGTATATAATGCTGCATTCAGCTCTGAACAACACACACTCAAAAATATCTGGATTATATCTCTCACCAGCATTATAATTCATCCTTAAATATTATGCTCTGATTCACATAACAAAACATACTCACAGACTTTCAGACAAAACTAAATCAGAAAATGCATTCCAGATCTCCATATAATGATCTCCAACCAGTATATACATGCAGTTTAAGAGACCAGCCCAGAACTACTCCAAAACCTTAAAGCAAGCATGACCGTGGATGTTATGCCCTCAGCACCAACCATTTTAACTCCACAGGTCCTGTTTTGTTTTCACCCCACACTCTTACAAGGCCACACTACTTACTAAAGTAGATACAGCTGCTGGCAAACACTCACTGAAGAGCAGCAAAAGCTGTGATGGGATGGAGAAAGCTATTAATTAGTAAAAAGGAGGCCAGATACAAAAAGGCAGCAAAAGGCATTTTATAGCCATGGTTTGCCCTGGCCCCTGTAACACAGAATAATTGTGGTCATGCAGCTGTGCAGCCCTTTGCCTTGGGATGATCAGCACCCTGGGTTTGAGGACACAAAGGTAGATTGTAAGAGCCAAGAATTACATTGCCTTTAATAATGTCAAATTTTAATTTGGTATCTCAGAACATAACCAAGGATAAGATGTAACTAAGATAAGAAAAAAAAAAATAAATACTTAATTTCAGAAAACAATGAACTGGCATAATGTCTCTCAAACAATGGAACAGTCTCCCAGACTCTTCCCAGTAATGGAGCCTATTTGTTTGGTGCTTTTATAGCCAGATTGGCAAATGTTAGAAAACAGACTGCAGGATATAATCCTGCTTTGGCAAGAGATTGGGCTGGATGATCATTTCCATCTAAGTTTCCTCCCAGTTCAGGCTCAAGTTTTGGAAACAGAATCTTACTTTCTTACTTTGTATTTATCATTTGAAACCATATTTCAGCTGGACCTCCTAGATATGGCACTTAGCCTCAATATATTCTGTTTAGAGCTCTTGGGATATGATATAAACCTCCTTAGCGATGACTGGACTGCTTCCACTGCTGTAGGGACCCTCAGAACAAGCCTTTGATACTCACAGAAATGGATGCATGTCTGTGAATATGTGAGAAATCAGAGTCACTCATCCCTTTAGGCTGGCAAGAAGCAACTCAGCATTAGCTGAAACATTGTTCAGCACTGAGAACAGGTGACTTTGCCTGAGCTACTATTTCCTGCAAAACAGAACACTGACACAGTGACACAGCTTCTGGATTCAAGCTGACTTGTACCTTGTCAGTCTGCTACACCCTCAGAGAAAGCTTTCACCTGCTCTCATAGAAATGTCTTCAATTAATTGTTAATAAGCAAAAATAAAATCCCAAAATCCCCAAACAATTTCTCCCTTTTGACTAATACCACGGTGCCTCATCTCTTTAATGCCTGCCATCACAATGTCAGTTCATTGAGGCATGAATCAGTATTATTTAATGTCTAATAAGAATCAAGCAATCAAGCATCTTGACCCAACAAAAGCAACAGAAACCAAGGGAACTGCACTGCACTCACAGACAGCAGTTGAGAGTGTTAGTTCTTTGGGGATAGCTTGTCCTGTCAAAATTTCTGTAGTGCTGAACCTTCTTCTCTAAAAATTTATTTCTTAAAATTTCTCCCAGTTTAGCCAGCTAGAAATGGGTCATCTAAGTCTTATAAGTAATTTTGAAAAATTACAACCACACTCTTGAATGGATAGGCCACATTTTTATTTCAGCAATATGGATATAAATTTGAACCCTTCCTTCTCTCTTTCTCAAAATAAAGAACAATGCTATTTACTGGGCTATATATTGTAGCCCTTCAACACAAATACATGCACACTAAGACCAAGACCACCAATACCAAACACAGAATTATTTATTGCCATGTGAAAGATAAATACACACAACACAGGAAACAGGAAAAAAATGAAAACAAGCTTTAAAATTACGATTACAGAACAGAAATAACAGGAGATGAACTCAAACACATTGCTGCCCCAAGAGGATGTGAATTTCAATGGAAAATAACTACCAAATGTTTCCAAAGCTAACCACAAAAAAATCAAATAAGATTCAACTTAAACACAAATTATTCTGAAGATTTTGTTGTTATAGGGTCACACATGCATGTAGAATTCATGGTTATTACTCAAAAATTAAACTCTTCTGGGCTCAGATTTGTGTAACACCAAAAAAGGATTTTAAAAAGAGAAATCCCTCTATTCTGTGAAACTGTTTCTGGGAACTTTCCTGGAAATCCCAGCAAGACCAGCCAAAGAAAATTATCTATGGGGAATTGTGATTGTTGCAGCAAATGTGAGCTTATACTCTGATTCATTTAATTAAGTTCTTTGAGTGAATAATGGGATAAAAAACAAGGGGTATACTGAAGAAGAGTAATCAAGCTATAACAAGATCTCTCCAGTTATTAACAATAAATTACACAAACATAAATCCAGATCAGCAAAAAAAGCCCTACCGCACTCACATGTTATGATTTTTCAATAGAAGCTTTGAAGCAGCATTTGTCAATGGTGTTAATTTCAAATTATATGGCTAGCAACAACAGTGTATACCACCCAAGACTTCAGCATGCTGGGAAAATCACATTTCTCTTTTTGAAGTTAAATTTCAAAAAAAACAATCATTTTTGAATGATATTAATGGGTACAGAGGGAGAGAAGAAAACACACACAGCAAATAAGTTAAAATTTAAAAATATATGTATAAGAGATATATTAAACATCTGTATTCCAAAGCCTGAGTGACTTTTCATTTCTATTTCAATTTAAATAGATAGTAATGTTCTGGATAATAATTGTGGTGGGAAAATAGAAACTGTTCTCTCATAAGCAATACTGCTTCTTCCAAACAACAGCACTGTTAACACATTCATTTGTATTGCACTGTATTACTAATATTCAAAAATTGCTGTGAACTTGTGGTTATTGAGTGAAATGCATTGATAGGTCCATTAATTCCTCTTGGACAAGCACATAAGACACTCAGCAACTATGGATCTGTGGCTATTATTAGCATTGTCTTTGAGTAGGTCAGCAGCTACATTTGGGTGAAGACTGGTCTCCAGTGGTCCACAAGCAGATGTACATCTACCCATGCTTCTTGGGGTACAGCTTGGAGAAGAGCCACTTTTAAATCCTGGGAAGAAATGTAACAGGAAGAAATGCAGAGATGGAGACTGAGATACTGCTAAGTTAGAACTGATGTTGATAACGTTTTAATGAAGTGTGGCAACAGAGATGAAAAGACACACAATGCTTTATAGTCACCTCTGCAGTTTCTGATGTACCATTCAAAACACCACCATAACTAAGGCATGCCAGCTTGGACCAGGACTTCCAACAGTTTTTTTCGAAGTATGTTATGTCTCAGTATGGCCTTGAAAATTTGCCTTAGTCACACCTTGTGTTTCAGATTACTCACAGGTTCCTGTGACATTTTTATGTTCAAGCTGGGAAAGATCAAACAGGCCAGCTGAAAAAACTTAATGCACTTCATTTTTCCTACTAAAGAAATTTAAAAAAAAAAAAAAAAAAAAGCTAACCAAAGCTTCAGCAAACAAAAGAAAAACCAATCAGATCTATTTTGAACAGAAGAGTTGTATTTTGAGTATTTATAATCCTATCCAGTTACAAATACACCAAATTCCAGGGCGATTTTATATAGCTCAATTACAGCAGAAAAGGAAGTGAAAATTTACATCCCACACTTCAAATGCATATGGGGAGAACTCTGCATCTGAACAGCTGTCTTATGTGGAAAGGAGTGACTTCATCTCCAGCACACAAGATATCTGAACTGTCAGAAAGCTGCTAACAACCTCTTCAGTACTGCCATCCTCATGCACCTCAGGACACAAAGACCTGGGCTGCACTCCAATATTACATTGTTCAGCAGCTGAATAACAAAAATCCATCTAGAATTAAAAACTATACATCAAATTAATGCAGTAAATAATGAATTTTGTGGTCCATACTCAGTAAAACAATTTCCTCACATCACCTTTCCCAGAAAGCCTGAGACATAATATACAGTGCTAAATTAAATCTCCTACAAACATTACTGACATCTGCAGAAGCACCCTGCTTCAAGTGCTTACTCACTGAATGCCATTCAAACAAATGGCAAGTTATTGGGGGTCAGGGGCAAGCATTACATGAGGACTCTTCAGCTATTCAGAGCTGTGAATCTAAGGTGATGTATTATTAAATTAAATATCTATACAAGAGGGCTGTGGTTACAGAGTTTGATGGCAGTGAGCACTGTACTGAATTTAAATGTCACCTTATTTATCATCCTGTATTATTCTTAGAATGTTTAGTGCTAGGAAATATACTTATGCAACTTTAATTCTTTACTAAGAAGCTCTCTATAAGAGAAAAAATGTTGATGCCAGAACTTTTCAGAAAAAATATTTTCTGTTTCCACAGTTCCCATAGCTGTGAAAATAAGCACCTCTTCAACTATAGTCTATAACTCTATTCACTATATCAGGTCATTTGGGGAAAATTCCATGCAGGTGTTTAACAGATTATGGCTTGATGTCCTAATGGAAAAAGAAATGCATCAAACAACAAATAAAGTTAATCATTTTTACATACAGAATGGAAAATAAATGTTTTATAAAATCTTTCTCTGACTGATTATAACCTAGAAATGAGAAAAAGTTCCAAACACCTTTAAAAGTGATTCATTAAATGCTGGAGGCAGCATCACTGCCTCCTATTGCCACATGCTCAAATTTCATTGTCCCCGGTCAGAGACCAACTGGCCAAAGTGATGGTAGCACCCACTAACTAAACAACTTCTGCCCTGATTACCCAGATGAGCTGCTGCTCACAAAAAACAGGGCTGCTCAGCACAGGACCCTTTCCTGTTTTCTCAGTACACACAGTTTTCCAGCTTTGTTCCCCCTTAAAAGGGTTCATATTCACGGAGCCAGCTAGGACTAAATTTGGGTGGTTCTTAGCAATAGATAGATATTAGAACCAAAATATTCCCATTAAATCAGCCAGATCTAGGATCCTTCCCTTCTTGCTTCTTAATTGTCACCATGACAATGTCAACACTTCAATCATCAGTGCTGAACATATGCGAGATGTGGCCCAGCTTGTCTCTTGGAGTCGTTACCTAGACTGCTTTCAGATGCACTACTGCATTTGTTTTATCTTTCTTCAGTTTTCTTCACAGTCAGAAAGCTGGAGAAAGGGGATGGGAACCAGAGAGCCCTTGTGGCATAGAGAAAATAGAACATGATGCCCAGTTCTTAGGTTAACAGAATAAAACTGCTTTAAAGGCCAGCTTCAACACCACTATTGGAAGGCACCGATGGCAGGGAAGATTGTTGCAATATCTCTTCGGCATCTGACTCAAAAAGAGGTGTGTGCTTTGTCACAATAGCTGGGGTCACTGTAAGTCATATGAGGAGCAGCTGAGGCAGCAGGGTTGTTTAGTCTGAAGAAAGGGAGGCTAAGAGGAAACCATATTGCTCTCGACAACCACCTGAAAGGAGGGTGTAGCCAGCTGGGATCAGCCTCTTCTCATAGCAACCAGTGACAAGAAGAGGAGATGGCCTCAAGCTGCATGAGGGGAGGTTTCAGGTTGGATATCAGGAAGAATTTTTCCTCTGAAACAGTTGTCAAGCATTGAATAAAAGGGTTGTCAGCCATTGAAATGGACTTCCCAGAGAAGTGGTGGAGCCCTCATCCATGGAGATGTTCAAGAAATGACTGGACGTGGCCCTTAGTGCTATGGTTTATTTGACAAGGTGGTAGTCAATCAAAAGTTGGACTCCATGATCTCGCAGTTCTTTTCCAACCTAAATGATTCTGTATATAGGAAAAATTTGCAGCTGAGTTAAACAAGGGCAAATAGTCCTCATAATGGGAATCTAAACCTTTAATATTATGTTACATCCTTAGTGTTAATTTGGTATAAGAGTAAGTGTTTCATAAGCACAGTTTTATTTTTAAGCAAAGCCTTTGGAATTCTTTTAAAATATGTTTACAGTAGTTAAAGAAAGATCACATTTTAAAGGTACATTTCTAATTACATTCTGGCAGAACCATAGCTGGGAACACTACCAGCACTATTTTGATAGCAAAAGCTGTGATAGTTACATCAGCTAAGGTTATCTGCTGTCTGCTTATTATCATGATCAAATTAAAATACAACAATATGGTCAACAGACCATATATATATTACATAGAACACTAGGGTGCAAAAATTGGAATCAACCTTAGGAAATCTGTGAGTGTACAGAACAGGACTGGAGTATTTCACTGGAAGAACTAAACAACTTCAAGGACTGAAACAGTATGAACAGGATGAAATCCAGAACTGCCTAGCTCAAATTCATGAAGCTGGCAGCAAAAAATATCACAATAAACTGGGCACTTGCCAGCTGCACGTGGAGGAGAAAACTCTAGATGGTTCAATCAAAGTCAGGGTTAGTATAAGTCCCTAAAGAGAAGCAGCAATGGTAAACAAGTACAATTCAAAAACACATGGGGTATTTCCAGCAGTGAGGATGTGCTGGTCATACGTCACTGGAATACTGTGTAAAATTTAGGTCACTCCTTTCAAGGACAGACACAGCTGTGTTCCATATGGGGAAGTTCCACAGCCACAGCCCTGTCACACGGCCCCAGAGCATGTGCCTGGGCTCCCATATTTGTGCCTGGGAAATCCCATGCCATGCACTGCATGAGCAGGAAATCCAGCCTGTGGGAAACGTGAACAACACAGATGGCCAGGGAGTGCACAATCCGCCCCAGCCTCTTCGGTCACACCAGGCTCACCAAGATGGGCTGACTCTACGGTGTGTTGGCTGATACAACAAGAGAGGCTTTGGAACGAAATGTACCCAAACTTTTCATTTGTCCTTTGGGTTTCCAGTAGGTCCAAGCCATATTGCACAGCAGTGCTCAAATAACACAGCACATGTAGGGTACATCCAGCATGTCCCTGACATGCCACGCTCCTTGCCCAGGTGTTCAGCTGTCAAGCTGCATCTGTGTTTGTCTGTGACTTCCAGATGTCAGCCTGACTGATGAGAATGATTGTGCTGAACCAGTGACCATATGCTCAGCCAAGCAGGGCTAATGCAAGGAAAAGGAAGAGTGGGTGGAGCCATATTTTGTTTTCCAATTAATTCTTTCCTATATGATGCAGGAAAATGGACTTGTCATGAAACAGGTGCAGAAAACTGCTTCTAGAAGGATCAGAGAAATGGAAAATCCATCTCATCAGAACAGACTCTGCACACATCTGAACAAACAGGTGCAGACCAATGTGATCCTCAGTTGGCCCCATACTGTCCCAAAATCCACATGGCTTGAATTAAATCACTGCTAATGAAGTCTCCAGCAGAACTCAGCCTGGGTCTGCCTGTCCCCATCAGTGCCAACGCACCCCACAAGAGTTTGGCTTGTTAGTCCCAGTGGAGCAGTGCCTGGGGGGCTAGGACTGCCCTCAATGATTTTAGAGGTCTTTTCCAATCTAATGATTCTACAATTCTTTAATTCACAGAGAAAGGGGAGACAGGATAACTGCCTCAGCAAAGAGACAATGTTGGCACACCAATAAGCAGTGTAAATATGCCATAGATACAGTTAAGCTGAAAATATGAATAATTCTATCCATTACAGCAGCGAGATCTGGAAGAGCTCTCACAAGTGGTGGAGGAAAACTGTAACAAATTTTAAGGTGATGCTTGATTTTTCTGAACACATCTCTGTGCCACAGAGGTGTCTGAAACACCCGCAGATGCCTCACAAGACCCCATCCTGAAAATCTCTGTTAGCTGTGAACTGCAAACCAAAATCCAATTGAAATCAGAAATTTAATTAAAAGCAGCACTTCTGAGCCAGCTGCTGGCAGGCAATACGCTGGTAAAAAGTGACAGCTGCTTCATTGGCAGTTCAATGTCAACAGCTGTAGAAGAGGCCAAGGAATAGACATGGGCCACAACTGCTCAAGGATCACCCCACTTTGAAGAAGGTATTTGTAAAAAGGCTTCAGAGGCTTTTGTCTGTGATTTCATCAGCTAAGATACTTCACTCCTAGTTTATATTTTGCTGCTGTCTTCCTTGTTTGTTTGGGGTTTTTTTGGCTCAGTGGGATCATAATACCAATTAAAATTAGTTAAGAGAGAAAATGTCAGGTTTTCAAAATACAACATAATTGTTCTTAAAAAACTATTCCCTCATTACCTAGCAAAGCCAGGGTTTGTTTGCAACAAATGTGCATTTCAGAGATCTTTCCCATTTATACAAGTAGACTTAAGTAACTTTGATCCATTTTATTTGCATAGGTAAGTATATGATTCCCATTTTTAAAATGGAGTTATTAATACTTTTCCATAGCAGCATTTTCTTGTTTTAAGAAATTCAAACTTGGTTCCAAGTAAGACAGAGTAGCAAGGGATTAGTACTGTGGCCATTAAATTAATGGTCCACAGGGAAGGGTGGACCATTCCAGGTATGCAGAATAATTCACACATTGAAGACAGTGACTTGGAACCTGAAGTTTCACATCTAAGTTTAAAAGTAACTATTTAATCTTTGGTTGTTTTTTTCATGCTAGAGCTTCAGGTAGATGTGATGTGCCCTCAGAAATTATGAGCTGTATCACATAGATAAGCTTGTCACAGTTTTTCCCTGTGAAGAGACTCTATTGCTTAGTCTAAGAATAACTTTAAAATTCACAGAAAGTGAGAGCTGTTGAGCAGTTAAAAATAAAAAGTCATAGGAGGACGCACTGTTAGGCATAAACATTAAGACCCTCCAAATCAACTTGAGCTGTTGAGCTAACCTAAACATTTCAGGTCAGATCCTCATCCCAGTAAATTCAAAATTATTGGCAGTGATAACTAATGTTTCTCCTTTTATTTCTGTTTTCCTGCTAATGAGTATCAGATATAACATTGCAAGACTACACTGTAAACAAAGTGCAAAGTTAATCATTTTCAAAGGAACACTTTATTCAGAGTAGGCTATGTAGGGAAGGAATTAAGCCTGAGTAAACAAACCAAGAAGGTAGATGAGAATATACAGAAAAATCAAAAATAAGAAGATGCAAGTTAAGAAATTAGTGGGTATATGATGAAAGCAAAATATACTGCTCATGAGGAAAATTCCACAACTGAGTAAAATGCTGAGTAATTTCATTTGTGCATTAAATTATTTGCAATTTCCTGCATAAAAGTGAAAAATAGAACAGAAATTCAGGATTGTCATGCCAAAGATCTTTTCTTCATCCAAGAGCAGAGGAGCTAAAAGGTTTACACAATTTTATGTCAATTAAAATATTCCATATAAACAATGCATACTTGTCCAAACTAACTGACTTCCACTTCCAATTCCTTCTGGGCAAAGTCTGAGAAAGAAATACTGTATTGCAATATAAAAAAAGCAAATTTCATCTATTTTGGAGCAAATGAAGAATTACATGTAGTTCAGATACATCAGAATCTTTCTATCTGGCTGCAGAGGCCCATTATTAGGATGTGTTAAACCTGTCCAGAAACCTCTTTCTACTATTGATAAACAATCCACACATTAAATTAGGAGATTAAGACATGTATTCCTTCCAGTCCTTATGTATGTTTGTCGTTAATCCAAAACAACATTGCCAAACCTCAACCACAGAAATAGTAAAAATAAATACCAAAGGTCTGGGAAGAGAAATCCTGAGGTCACAAAGAGAAGGTAACTTCAAGGGAGTATCCTGGAAATTAAGTCTTATAAATCATCATGGGCTGAAAGAAACAAATTCAGCAATTGCATAATGCCATTTTACATGGCTAAAAATAATAAGAGTCGTGGGGTGAATGCCAGGAAAAAAAATTACTGGAAAACTTCACAAACATTTATGTTCAAATAAAAGACTTGAAGCAAGAAAGTTGTTTGATGAGAGCCTCAGTGCACAGCACTGGTGCCTTCCAGCCTCCTGCTTGGAATGCCACTTTCTTCAAACGAGTCCGTCATGCTTACAGCAGTCATTTACACAAAACCAGAGTCCATTATATTCATAATATACATTTTAGTGATGGTGGGAATGAAAGGTCAGCAGAATAATCATCTCCATTCTATATTCAAAGTGGGCTGATACTCCTACCTTTCTAGGTAAACCCCTCCATTCTTGCTAAAATGTTTGTTCCTCTGCTCTACAGCTTATTCAAAACCATTAAACCACTGCTGGGTAAAACCATTATATTGCAGAAAATGAGGGTCACCCTGAAGAAGATTATCCTATACATGATCCCTAAAGATTTTCCTTGAATAAATGTTTTTTTAAATGTTATTTTTTTCCTGCCTTCCCCTCTGAGTCTGTTAGAGATTGAAAATTCAAACGTGTATCATTTCAGGCAGGCCACATGCAATCGCCTTAAAACCTGAGAATAACTAAACTATATTATATTATATTCAAATTCTTTATATTCTACTACACTTGCTAAGGAAAGTGAGAGGATGAATATTGGATCCTGAGTTTTCAGACCCCTTTTTGTCTGCTATCATACTACATGGCTTGGGCAAAATCACAATCACAAGGAAAGCACCAGGAGTTTTGCTGCTAATCACTCACAGCTTTCATCACACAAGCCTTGGGGCTCTGAGGACTTGCCTGTGACAAAGACTGCCAGACAGCAGTGAGACCCGCCCTTGGCAAAGGATCTCCAAGGGATGGTGTTCCCTTTACCCTGACAAAGGTTGGACCCAGTCTTTCCACTCCAAACTATCCCAGTAACGTTTTGAGAAAATACTCATGTTATGCTGCCTTTCAAAAGATGAAAAACTAATCTGAGTTATCAAGCCTGCTGTGCCCATCTCTCTAAACAGTATTAGTGTATTGAATTTTATGTCATGCATTGAAACACATTCTGTTGTAAAACACTGCACGTGGTGAATTTTGTTACAATCTTTTTAGAGCAGATTTAGATTCAAGCAAATTGCATCTCCTTATCCTCATCTACAGCACACCTGAAACAAAGACAATGGTAGAAGTATTTTGTGTTTTCTGCCAAGGACTTCATCTGTATTCACTGTGTATAGAGTCGTTGCTTAAGTATAACTCTACGGGGTTCCACTTCTGGACGAGACTGTTGTCTTTGCTGCAGAGCAAACCATTCAGATGACTGTAATTATACCATACTACCAGGGGGTCCAGCCTGAGCTCTTGAGCCACAGCAGCTTTTGAGCAGTTTGCTTGATGGGTAGCAGGGATGTGCTTGGCTTGGGGGGTTCCAGATAATCTGATTTCCCACTGATGGAGGTGTGTTAGCAGCTGCTGTTGAAGTTAATATTGCTGGCTCCCTCCAGAAGCCAGCTGTGCACCCCATCCAGCTACATTGCCCAGCAGGAGCTTGTGACAGCCACTGTCACCTCCTGTACATCTCCTATGCTCTTCCACCACACAAAAGGATAAGACTATGCACATTTGCAGGGAAATCTGTTTCCACTCTTAACACATTCTCACGATGCAATTCCACTCAGGTGTGGATGCATAATATTGCTAAGTCAGTCTGATGGGATGGTCCTGTTAGCCCTGCTCTTGTGCCTCCCCTGCATCACAGACGATCATCTCCTTTCATCATTAGCAACTCTAAGGAGCTAACCTGCCAGGAAATAACTCTTTTTTTCTAAAGTCAAGCTCTTCTGCCCCCTTAGTCTCCAAAGCACATCACTGCAGGTCACTTCAGGATCACACAAGACACAGTGCAAGCAGAAGTGAGGGAGGATTAATGGGATACAAAGTTGCATCTTTTGTCATTCAAGTTGCTATTGGACACTATTTTAGAGATTCTAAAGTAAACCCACTTACCAAAACCATTTGAGTTTAAAACCAAAATTTTTTAATTTAGAACCTTTTGGTTATCTAGTTTCTAGCCCAACCTGACAGGCTGCTGGCACAACAGGGACACTGGGGAGCAGCCATGGAGAGGCAGGTGCAGAAACCCACTGACACATCAGGGGAACTGCACACTTGCTCACATGGCAAAGCCTTGGTCGATGGCTCACAGGCTCAAGAAATTGTTGGTTTCCACTTACTCAGGGTGAGCATTGCACTAACAGACCTGTGGCTGTGGAATCAGTTCTCCCTCCAAATTAAACAACTCTTTCCCAGTTCAACTCAGAGTCAGCGAAAAACGAGGGGAAAAATATTTGAAAGCTTCAGTGAAGGGAACCTCTTTGACACACTTGTCATGTATTCGAAGGTAAGAATGACAGGGTGGGTAGGAGATTCAAAGGCCATGGCTTTGCTAGTGATTTTATAGACAAATCTGCAACACAGCACTTTTTTCTTTTTATACTCAAACCTACTCCAGGCATTGCCTAGGTGCTTAGATTTGTATGTTTTTTCTGAGTCATATATATTTTATTAAAAAAAAAAAGAAACACAGAAGGGAGGAAAAGAAAAACAGGTGTCATCTAAAAGTGGTGAAAGATTAATAGAGAGGCAGATCCAGAGACAGCTAGACCCATGCAGAGTCTCCATCATATGGTAACTTTTTTCCAGAGGTGTCACTACGAGCAAACAACTGCTAATGGAGTTTATCCACCACCAATTTCAGTAATATAACATTCACCCACTTCTTACAGATACCAGACAGGTGAGTAATTTACCACTGCACCACTGCACCTCTCTTCAGTCACCGGGTAGCCACATAGATGAGTAGAAATTGCCCAGCTCTTATTTCAGGAAAGTCTTTTTCATTTCCTTCACATAGAGTTCTACCACATTAACGGCATGGAGCTTAGATGACATGAGAGGTGGAACACTTCCAGAATACATTTCAGTTCCTGTCAGAAAGTATTGCGTGCCTTTGTGCAGGAAATTATAAAATAGAAAATAAACATGTAAATATACCATTTCAACACATCCTCTACATCAAAGCAGACGTGATGGTTTTAATTTCAGCTTTTTGAGGTTTTGCTTTTATAAGTTGCTGAATTTATTTTGTAGCTCCTGTTTAAGAAAAGAACTTGAAAAGAGTTATAAATTTCATTTATCAAATGAAGAAAAACTACAGCTATAAAGTTCTCAGAAAAAAGGAAATAATGTGAACCATGTATGTGCACTTGTGTGAGGACACACACACACAAACTTATGTATTTTTAAGTTAGTGACTGCTGAACCACAGACCACATGCAGAAGAGTAAAAACCACCCATAACCAGATGTGCCACTGTAAAACCCATATTTTAGGATATATTCTATGAAACCCTCAGCATACAGGAAGACATAAGTTCCCATACTATTAATATCAGTGATATGGATTCCTAGAAAGACTGACTACCTTCACACACCTAAAAATAATCCAAGCTCCAACTGGGAGGTATAGCCTTTGGGAAGTAGAGAGGGGGTTTACCAGAGTTAAAACACAGGATTTTGAAAACCATCCAGCTTAACACAGACGTGAGAACAGCAGCAAGAATGGCTTCAAACCTTCTGAGAACCAAAGGGCTGCAGAAGGAATTCCAGCCTTTCCCATGGAGTTAAAACATGAGTGCTGCACCTTGGCTGAGCATGTCAGAGCTTGGCTTGTAGGGCCATGTAGAGCCACCGTTTGTTTGTTTCACTGTGAAACAGTGGCCTCGGGACGTACTTGAATTTTCCTGAGGCAGGAAAGTGAAGCAGTGGGCTAGTGAAGCAAAATGCTTCAGTTCTCTGCTCTATCCACAGTTGAATAGGAAACTCCAATTCAAAGGTTTCCTTCAAGCTACAAAAACAAAGCAAAGCTGTTTACAGGGAATGGAGAAAAAGTAATTTCCAAAGTCCCTATCCAGCTGCAAATAGAGTATATAAGACCAGATAGCATTTTTACCTCAGAATATCTCTCACTGTTCTAGTAGAGCAAAGTTTGTTGATATTCAGGGTTGCAAACCCATCTGTTTACTCAGGCTTTTGTCTGTCAGCATAGTTTGAAGAGGTCACTTTGAGAGATCAATTTTTTTCCTGGGGGTTTCTTCAGAGCTTCTACAATTTGTTATTGCGTCTCTTTAGAGGCTTTAATTTGTGGTTTTCAAGATTGCATAACTGCACAGAGAGGTGGTGAGAGGCCCACATGAATAGTTCAAAATAAGTTTGACAATATAGTAAATATCTACTCAGTAATTTTCCCTGGACTGAGCACCGTGGAATGCCAAAGAAGTCATTAATCAGACTAGTGGATGAACGTGGCTTTATGAGGGCTGGAGCATACGTTTCCCTTCAGATGTTAAAATGCTGAATTACCTTGCTGCTGTCTCCAACTAAAGATGATGCACCAAGGCACTACAAGCCAGGCGTCTGATTAGATTGCCCTAAACCAGCCTATTCAGAACTAGATAAAGAAAAAAATAAAATGGGATTTTAATTTTGCCTTTTATTTAGGGTTCTTGTAATAAAAAATAAATAAAAAATAAGCAAGCAGCCTAGCCACCCATGAGGAGACTCAGCATTCATTTTTCCACTTTGCAGATGATGGATGGGAGGTGCATACATGCACAGTCAGTTTTGGAGCATGAACTGCGCCTGGGGGAATTGCAGGTCCTCGAGATGTTTGGAATCTGCAGCCAGAGACCTGACACTGGCCACAGGCAGAAACGGGGCACTCAGGACCCACAGGCACATTGGGTTGCATGTCCCAAAATCAGTGTCACAGACACCTGGGTGAGTGGCAGCTGCAGCAGTAGCTCAGGGTTGCATGAGCCACATTTGCATAGCAGAGGGCAGTGTTCAGCGTCTTGGACAAGTAATGTCCCTTTCTGAGGAAGCTGATGGGGAAATGATGTGCATGCTGCAAGCTGGGAACCCTGCAAAAATGGAGTGGCAAAGTTCTGAGAGGAGACACCAAACTACGTTAAGCTCTGTACTTCTGGGACAAGTCTCCATCTAGTCCAGCAGGAAGGAATTTACATAAATTCCTTCTGATGGGTGAAGACTGAAGGTGGCCAGTCAGTGTTCAGCCCGGCATACTGTGAGCTCTTTGCTACTGATACACAACTCACCCAGCCCGAAGGCGCTCGCGGGTCCACTGTGTGGACAGCGCACAGATCTACCTGGCCATGCCCGTGAGGTGACACTTCAGCCCTCAGTTTAAGGATTTGGCCAGACCCAGTCCCGCGAGAAGCTCGTGCTTGTATGTCGCTTGACAGGTGCAGAAAAGTACTGCTGGCTCCTCCCGGGACGCCGTAAAGGAGTGTGTGCCCTGCCTCGCTGCTCACGGGGATGCAGCAGGACCCCGATGAGCAGCGGGACACCGCAGACGCCGCGCTCTCCTGTCGCCTCCACCGTCCCCTCTGCCCACACATCGTGCCCCTTCCCGCAGCACCGGCCCCGCAGCGGCCGCGATGCAGCCCCGTACTCCCGAGTGCCGCGGGGGGCAGGCAGGTGCCGGGGCCGGGGCCGGGGCCGGGGCCAGGCGCAGACGCCCCGGCCGGGGCTGAGGGCCCCGCGCTCCCGCCGCCGCCGCGGCTTCTCGGCCAACAGCTCCCTCTGGCGGCCGCCCGAGCCCCTCCTCCGCCCGGGGCAGCGCCCACCGGCCCGCGCCCACCTGGTGCCCCCGCGCCGGGGCCGCCGCCGCCGGGGCCCGGCCCGCCCAGCCCTGGCCCGGGGCAAAAGGGGAGCCGGGGCAGCGCCCGCCGCCCGTCCCGTCGCCGCCGCCGGAGAATAATGAGGCCGCAGGTTCGAGACCCGGGTGCTCCCACGGCGCCGGGGTGTGAGGTGGGGCGGAGGCTGTGTTCAGGGGGCGACCGAGATGCTGGGGCGGGGAGGGGAGGAAGGCGCGGGAAGGGACGCGGCGAGGGCGGCCCGTCCCTGTCACCTGCAGGCGCACCCGGGACGGCCCCGGGCCCCGCTCCCGTTCCGGCCCCGTGGCCGCACAGCCCGTGGGGAGCCGGGCCGGGGGCGGGCTGTGCCTGTTGCATTGTCCTTGGTGGGGCTGTCCGGAGCGCCCGCCGCTATCTGAGGCCGGGGACCCCGGCCGTGCCCCGTGTCCGACTCTCTGCCCCGCCTGATAGCGGCTGCACCCTGCTCCGTTGCACGTCCCTCGCGGATCCCGCCGGGGCTCTCTCCCCTTTTGTCTGTGTATTTTTAGGTCATTAGAGTGGAGGGGTAGGTAATCCCCAGGCTCAAGTTCCAGAGGGGCGGGTTCTGGACGGAGGTGGAGTCACTTTTCATTTAAATCCCTGACTATAAAATGGGCTTAAAGAGAAGCGGGATCTCAGCTGTGCTGCACAGACCCCGGCACGCAGGGTGCGTGGGGGCCCCCCGGCAGCCAGCGCCCTGCAGCACAAGCCGCTGCGATGCTCCACTCCGTCGGCGTTCACACCTTGCAGCTGCTCACCCAGGCGGCCGCCTGCATCCTCCTATTTCCCCGCTTCCTGCTCACCGCCGTGATGCTCTGGCTCCTGGATTTTCTGTGCATTAGGAAGAAGATGCTGACGATGCCCACGGCGGAGGAGGCGGCCAGCGCCAGCGAGGAGCCGCCCCCCGACGACCCCCCGGTCTGCGTGTCCGACTCCAACCGCATGTTCACGCTAGAGTCGCTGAAAGCCGTGTGGCACGGGCAGAAACTGGACTTCTTCAAGTCAGCGCACGTGGGTTCCTTGGCCCCTAACCCCGAGGTGATCCAGCTGGACGGGCAGAAGAGGCTCCGCATCCTGGACTTCGCCCGCGGCAAGAGACCCCTCATCCTCAACTTCGGCAGCTGCACCTGACCCCCGTTCATGGCCCGCCTGAGGTCCTTCCAGCGCCTGGCCGCGCACTTCGTGGACATTGCCGATTTCCTGCTGGTGTACATCGAAGAAGCACACCCCTCCGACGGCTGGGTCAGCTCGGACGCAGCCTACAACATCCCCAAGCACCAGTGCCTCCAGGACAGGCTGCGGGCAGCTCAGCTGATGAGGGAAGGGGCGCCCGATTGTCCCCTGGCCGTGGACACCATGGACAATGCTTCCAGCGCCGCCTACGGTGCCTACTTCGAGAGGCTCTACATCATCCAGGAGGAGAAGGTGATGTACCAGGGAGGCAGAGGACCAGAGGGCTACAAGATCTCGGAGCTGAGGAGCTGGTTAGACCAGTACAAAACCCGGCTCCAGAGCCCCAGCACGGTGGTCATCCAAGTGTAAAAAGGACCTGGCAAGAAGCGCAGGGGTGGAGAGGCGAGGGAGGGCGGGAGGAGAGGTGGGAAGGGAGAAGGCACTGCGTCGCGGATGGCAGGAGCTGTCTTCCCGCGGGTACACTCGAAGGAGGCTGCTATGCGAGCTTTCGAGCAAGACGTGCCATAGTCCTTTCTCTATTCAAATCATGTTGATTTGCCAGCCACGCTCTGTCAATACTGTATTTCCATGTGTGTTTTGTAAATAACTCTCTCTTTTTTTTTTTTTTTTTTTTTTTGAGAAGCATTTACTATTTCTTAAGGAGGCTCTCTTCCTACGGGATCTGTTCCCAGCTGCGTGTGTGCGCGGGTGTGTGTCTGAAAAGTTGTGTACAAGTGCTCCGTGCTGCCTAGCAAGTGCTAACTGGGATTTCTAGTATTTCTTTGTGATGACCGATTTTGAAATGGATTTCTCTAATGCCAGGAAATCGCGTCTGATGTTGTCAAATACTAGAACTGCCAATAGCCAGAGCTGGACGGAATGTCCTATTTATGTGGGGGGGTTTTGTAAGACGTTCGTTCACCTTCCTTTTTTTTATGAATTTTTTTAAATAATAAAGGTTGAGTAACTACACGTCTAAGGTTGACTGCCTTTCTCTATCTTCAGACCGCTACGTTCACTTTCCCTTTCGCCTACCTCGCAACAACCCCCCCCCCCCGCAGCCGAGGAGGGGCAGGCGGAGCGGCGGGAGGGAGAGGATGCGCTGCCGGGGGCTCGGGGGCGGCGAGCTCTGCTCGGCGGCGGCAGGAGCGCACACCGCCCGCGACCTGGGGGAAAGGAAGAGTACTGGGTGTCCCCATGGGGAAATGCAAACCGCCGGGGCTCCTGGGGGACGAGACCGGTCAAGAGGACCGCGTGCTCCCCCAGCGACCCCGGCGAGCCGGCCCCGGATTGAGCCCTGAGCCCTGCAGGGCGAAGGTGCAGGGCTGACCGGCGCCGTGCAGACAAGTCGGGTGAGTCCCGACCAAAAACACAGGCTGGGGAAAGCCGTCCTGGGCAGGAGAGCCGCCCCGCCAAGGTCACCTCGTCTCGGGCACGCAGGCCGTGCCGGACCGGACCCGGACGGGGGCAGCGCGAAACGCACCTGCGGCGAAGCGCGGCTGAGGGGCTCAGACAGGAGGGCAGCGCCCAGTCCGGCCGTGCGAGGCTCAGTCCCAGCCCCGGGGGCCGGCAGCTGTGCTTGAAAGGGTGGGGAGTGCCGAACCTTGCTCCCTTGGATCCCGACAGGTGAGACAGGGCGTGGAGAGCATCCTGCAACCTCCGCAGGAGCAGTACCAAGCTGCCCAGAAACAGTGCGTTTTTAAGGACCACCCGTGGCGCCCCTGAACTCCTCCACGTCCTTGGCAGCAGCGGGACGAGGCGCCCGAGCTGTTAAGCCCCTAAGTTTTGGAGCGGGGTGCACGGCCCGACAGCAGGGCAAGCCTCGGACTCCGCTCTCCGCAGCTGGGCACCGAGTCACGCCCGCAGCGCTAAACTAAACCTGCGGGAAGCTGTTTGTAAGGGCGTTATAGCCCCTGGCTCGACAGTGTTCCTCTGGACTCGCAGCGTTCCAGTCTTTCAACATTCACGGTTTAGACTAGCATGCGTAACCACTCCCGCCTCTCCCCGCAACAAAAGCAGCACCGAGTAATCCCTCACAGAGAAATCAGATGCTCCGATCCCTCTTGTCCGTCCCCTTTGTCCCCGCAGCCCCCTTGAAAATCGGGCAGCTATGCTGAGATGCCAAAAGATCCGGCTCAGGTGCCCGCTTTGGGCTTCCCGACCCGCCTGGCCATTGCGCCTGCTCTGACGGACTCGAAACCCATCCAGCCCTTCTTCACCTTTCCGCTGCCCCCGAGAGCGGAGCCCCCGGTACCGGGCTCAAGCCACCGGTTCCGCCCGGCTCAGGTGCTTCCGGTTGATGCTGGGGCAACGGGGGAGAGCCCACCCTCAGGTGGTCTTGCTTCCCCTGGCCAGGAGCTGGGCGCCAAGCACAGAGCCCTGTGCGAAGTCCCGGAGCGGAGGGGAGCCTCGGCGGCAGGGCCGGCAGGACAGGCTGCGGCAGAGCATCATCCCGCTCCCACCTGGTGCACGGGCACATGAGCCTCGGCTCCCTCCCGCCACCCCACGAGAGACGAATGAGCGCTCCTCCCTAGTACGAGACTCCCGAGCACTAAGCTCTCCCTGCCCCGCTGTGGGACAGCAGAGCCCCCGCTCCGCCCTGCTCCGTCCGCGGCTCGCAGCGCGGTCCCGGCCCCGGCCCGGGCCCTGCCCCGCAGCGCCTTTCCCAAACCCGCGCACGTCGTGCCGTGAAAAACCAAAGGCAGGGGAGCCGCGGGTCTCCTCTCTCAGCTACGAGAGCAGCCTCTGCGTACGTGATTACTCTTTTTTTTTTTTCTTTTTCTTTCTTTTTTTTTTCAGTTTAGTTTTCCTGACTTTACAATAAAGCCATTCTTTGCTTTCTCACCTCGTTATCTCTTTCCTTTATTCGCTTTTGGCAAGCTTTAGTTGTAATCCGAAGTTACGGGCAAGACCCGGGCACATCCCCACCCTGGCCTGGCCCCCAGGACATTTTCCGGTCATACAGACAGAAATGGTCACTGTGGGCTTTAATAATAACAGAAACAGCCTCATTTTTACTCTCTACTACTAGCAGATCTTGGTCAAAGGCTATATGAGGTCAGGACTTTTTTTTCTCTAAATAAGTCAGCTTTCTAAAGCTACATTCCTCCTTTAAACTGAACACAGAGCTCTTATTTATCACTTTCTCTTTAATCAGCAACAGAAGAAAAATTTGCTGTGAATTCCTGGAATCCCTGAAAGAGATCACACTTTTCCTTTGCACAAATCAAAGTTATCTGCTCCTATTATATCCTGCACTTAAAATGAATCATAAGCCTCCATCCCACTGAGCTTTCTCGGGGATACTTGTTTAGCACAGATGAGAACAATACACTGTACATCTAAAGAGCCCAGGGCTGCAGAAGCCTCTCCGACTGGTACAAAGGATTGAGAAACGTCCTATCTTTAAAATGCATTTTTTGTGCCTTTCCACCTCCCTAGTGCACGACAAACAGAAGTCAGAAAGCGCGGAGAGATTTATCAGAGAGAGATCTGAGTGGCAATTACATGTTCTGTCAATAATTAATTGAATTATGTCCTCATCATAATTACATACAGTCCTCTAGCCAGGAGGAGAAAGGAAAGAAGGAAGTTGTGGTGTGGTCAGAGGGGGATCTCAGGACATGGTTCCAGTCATTAAAAATGTGATGTAACATTGCAATCTGGTGTATTCTGAGACACAAATGGGGAAACACAAATGAAGCCAACTACTAAAATATAATTTGTTTAACAGCAAAAAAACAGAAAGACAGAAAAAGCACTTGCCTTCATTAGTTGTTTTCATTACTACTTTCTGCTGGGGATTTAAAGGCACTTTTATTTTTTTTACTTTTCCATACAAAGACCAAAGGTCTGGCTCATTTGAACTATGACCTGTATGTTGTGGTCTTTCTATTGTTCACCACATACTACCTGACTATGCTGGATGTTTCTGATGTTTGAAATAAAATATTAATTCGGTCCAGAAATTAAAATTAGTCCAGCAAAGCATCCTATACTTAATACAAATGTAGAAATGACACTTCCTGATAATCTTGCAAGCAAATTCTTGCTCTGACACTTATTTTTCTGTACTTCTTCCAGTCATAAGGGAGATAATCATATCATTATTAATTTATTATTTACTAAGAGCTGTTAGAGTACTCTTGGTACACAAATGCAAGAAAACAAAGAGCTCGATTCAGTTCTCACACAAGTTTTGTACTGGTGTAACTTCAATGACACGGGTGTAGTCACTTCAGAACCACCTGGGTGTAATTATGATCAAAATCTGGGCGATTGCACTTCCTTCGCTTTTCTAATAGTTCAAAACCTCTCTTTTTCTACAGCATGCTGTGGAAGACAGACAGCTGTTTGCATACAGAGCTCAAAAATCATTCTCAAGTTCCTCCTCACTGCCAGTGCCAGGGTCCTATATTCTGCCACAATTTCGGCATGTCAGCACATTTCCTCACCTTTCCCATCCTGCCTACAGCATGAGAGTTGTAAACCCCATCAATATGTGTTTCCTTCCACTTGTTAAGGCACATCCTCCTGGTGTCTTGAGCTTTAGATAAGGTAGCTTTTCATACTAATTGCTTTTAAGATCCTGCTGCCAAAAGGGAATTTGACACTTGCTTCCCTCTTTGCAAATTTCTCTTTTCAGACAAATATTTGATGATGCCTCTTGAAAAGGGGTTCATTTATGACCTCCACTTAATTGACTCATATATTTCTCATCTTCTTGTCCTTCCACCTGCTTCTTCAGAGATTTTGGAAGTGGTTTACAGTGGTAAATGCACTAACACTCAACGGCCAAAAACAACTAGAATTGCAAATAGTATTCAGTACTTCCTAGGTGAAAATGAAATACAGTACAAGGTTAAAATCCTTCAGCCAGTATGTTTTGCATAACAATGCTTCTCAGGGCTTGTGCCCTCAAAAGTAAGCCTTCCTCAGTCTGGTCTGTGGAGTTCCTGTGCCAACCAAACTTAGAAGGTCAGGTCTGTATGTTGTTTCATCTCTCTTTGGCAAATTAATAGCTCCGTCCTGACTTTGCTCATGGAAGCATTTTCTTCCATTTCCTTTCAAGTAATAAATATCTTCCATCTTAAAAGGACCTTTAGGACGTGGCCATATGGGGTAAGGTAGATCAACCCCCTACACAACTCCCCAGTGCCCAGAATTACCCCACAGGGAGGTGATCCTAAAGTCTGATAAAGGTATCCAGGAGCTGCATTTCTTACTGGAGTCTTCAAGAATGAACTGGCACATAATTCCCAGCAGAAGGGCATTTCATTATCCATTATAAAGCAATGGGCAGTATGGAAAATTATAAACAGACTTGGATTTTACTGAAACTCCTAGCAGTGAGGTTAAGAACCATGACAAAACTTTTATTATTTTATGCCCATCTTCTCACCATCTCAAGTTCATAAAGGAACTAGTGCTTCAGTAGTCTGCATTTGACCAGATTTTCCCATTCCATTCCAAGTCACCACAGGATAGATTTTTAGGGTCATATTTCTATTTTTCTTGCATCTTGCTTTTCTTGCCTGAAGAGTTAGTCGGGATATATATTCAGAATCAATTCTGAGCTGGAAGAGATCCACAAGGATTATCAAGTTCAACTTTTATATGAATTGCCCATGTGGGGATGAAACCCACAACCCTGGCATTATTATAGTACCACACTCTAACCAACCGAGCTAATCCCTTGCAGTAGTAAAATTCAGTAGAGTTATTTAATCACTACAGGTTGTCAGGAATAATTTCTCAAATTACGTACCGCCTTACAGAAATTAAATGAGGGATTACTACACAGAACCTCACTTCAAGTATCATAAATTTTAAAAATTTCAGGTTGAAGCATCTTCCAGAGCTTTCTCTGAGTTCATATAACTTTGCAAGCAAAATTGTGCCAAAGATATCTTTAGTGCCAAAGACCTGATAAGAATTCCCTAAGAATAAAAAAAAAATCAGAACATCTGGATAAATGTTTTAATATATGTTTATTTTAAAATACATTTTATTAAGTTATAAATAAAATTTTAAGTGTATGTTATGACTTTTAAGAATTGTTCTAGTAGAAGTGACCCTTAAAAGAACTATGGCACTGAGCTGACGAAATTCTGGAAGTTGCAAAATTCCATGCAAGAAAAAAAATATTGTTTATTTGATCGGTTTCCATTTGTGATGAAGGACAATCAGGAAAGAATAGGGCGCAAGGCTGCTGTCAACTAGATTTGCAGCACAGGGACATAGAGAAATACTGCCACTAACACACAGATGCACACAAGTGCAGAGATCAAAATTAGCCCAAAGTGTATTTGGAACATTGGAAAGGGAGAGGCAGAGAGCTGTGCATTTTATATAATAAAATAGTTATTTCAAGAACTTATAATTCTCTATGTCTTCTAACTCAGAAGTGGAACACATCCATTGCATGTGTATTGGTGAATAATGAACAGTTTTGAGGAAATAGAAGAGATTCTCATTTGTCTAATTCTCTCTATTTCATTGAATTGTGTTTTTTTTCCTTTTAACTGCATATTGCCTTCTCTAGAACGCATACCACTGGAATAATTATACTGGGCTCTAGTTTCTTTGTTGTTCATGTAGATCTATGTGCATTTCTGTCAGTGTTTAGTTGACTAAAGTATCTTCTATACTAAATAATCTACCATGACATCAAACTGAGTCAATTGTTCTATCTACCTGATTAGAGCAAAAGTATGGTAAGCAAATGCAACAGAAGAATTTGGAACTGTTCCCTGGAACTGACCTTCCAGACCTCTCTTATTCCCATGAAATGTCTTCAGTTGATTCTTTCAGCCATAATAAATTCCAGAAGTTATCTGTTGGGAGGAACAGAATGCAAGAAAAAAGAGCAGATTGAGGAAGAAATGTCATGGATCTTGCATTTCTTTTTTTTTACTGCGTAAAAGTCTTCTGCTGCCTTTTCATGAACACAAAGACACGTCTGGAGGAACTCCACAGTGATTTATCAGTAGAACTAAACAAATTGGTACATACCATAGAAGTACATCTGTTTCCTAAAGCTGGATAGGAAGCTACCAGAGAGATGTATATTAGCACCTCCTGCAGACACTGCTGGAAGCTGAAGAGATCCCTTTTCTTTTACCACATATTCTATGTCACTATGAAATCACTTTGGAATCTTCTGGTTTGTTAATAAATCTAATCCCAAGAAAAGAGACTTGACAATAAGGAAAATTAGAGTTTATTCTGTCTTTCCATTTATTGAATATGCCCAGTGACTCACAGTTAATTCCTAGATCTGTCGAGCTCCTCTTGCTCAATGCAGTGAGGCAGTGGTTCATGGTGGGGAAGAAGCCATTGAGGTGTCTGAGAGGGACCACAGCACTGTACTGCAAATGCATGAGATAAGGGCCAAACTGTGGGACAGTGAGAAGAGGAAGAAGATTATCTATTCTCATGCACAGCACTGACAGCTGACAGACATTTACAGATAAATATTACCTCTGAAACCTGGTGCTATTTTTGCTACAGGTGAGCAATCAGGGCATTCATTGCAACTCCAATGACATTTGTTTTTGGACGATGGAAGTGTCATCATTGCAAAATGGAATTTGGGTTTTTTTTGGAGAAGGAATCAACACTTAAGTCATACTTTTGAGCAAGTCAAAAAACACCCAAGGGTATGATTGTCTTGTATGCTGTTCTTTTTAATAAGGCCAAGGAAAAGCATCACTGGATGGGATCATAATCATCTGCAGCTTTAATGCAGACAATCGAAGAAGTCTCCTTACTGATGGCTGTAAATTCATCATTATGGATACCACTCAGAGTCATTTGGCATGACATTTTTTATGCATAGAACAGAAAAGTGCAGTATTAGCTCCTGAGTGATTGGATGAGTTGTACATCCATTAATGCGCATAACAGAGAACGTTTCCCAGCTCCGACTTGTCTCTCCTACACAAACTGAGAAGATGCAGATTGACTTGCTGCTGTTTACTCGATTTTTGGTGCATTTTTTCACTTTGTCCAAAGTCCTGTTTATTTGAGAACCTACTACCATCATACATTGTAGATTTTACTGCTGACTCTGAGATCATAGCTGTCTGGCTGTGTTCACATATTATGAAATTTACTGGAAGACAGGTAATATGAGAGAAAATCAGTTGCACTGACCCCATAATGAATAAACACTTCTCAGTTCACTGCTTTGGAAAATGAAGGAATTGGTAGATCATAAACCCAAGAAATCTGGAAAATTTTTTAATCAAATTTTTTATCCACTTAATTTCCAGTTCAACCTGGTTAAAATCCATATGTCATTCACCTGAAGACTGCAAAATTAGTCCACCAAGTATTCATTATAACATAAAAACATTAAAACAAAAAATCCCCATGCTCATTTTCATAATAGACAACCATTTTCATTTAAGATGTTTCATTTCTAAATGTAACTAGATTAAATTTTCCAGGAAAAAAAAATTAAAATTTCATTTTCCATTTTGGCCAACTCAAAAAATATACATTTTCCAGTTACTCAAGTGAAATAAAATATACATTATTCAAATTCCCTGGTCTGTAGTGTGTCTTCCCATTCATAAATTGTTCAGGAACTGGTTATGATCAGCTAATTTATAGAAACACTTCATCGATCAAATTACATAAAGAAATTTCAGCCAAGAATGTATGAGCTAATTGTTCACTTAGGATATTTATTTGACACTGATATAGAACCATCACTTCCATGAGTGGTGTCATACTTGCTTCCCTGCTGATTATATGGCTTTTTTTTTTCAAAGAAGAAATACCAAATATCAAGTAATGGCATTTTTTACATGTGAATTATCAGACAAATAATCATTAAATGTTTACAAGATATACAAAGTTTCTATCCAGACAGCAGCATTATCTGTGTTTAAGCCATTGACACATTTTCAAAACTCTGAACCAACATCATTTATATAATGATATGCACAAACTAGAGCTTATAGGAGAGACCTAGATTATAAGAATGTTCTTAAAAATAATAAATAAAAAGCCTACATTTTAGCATTTAGGCTTCCAATATAAGCAACAGGGAGAACTCAGCCCAACCTCAGCTGCCAGATAGTGAGGACACTCTTAAAGGAGGATATTCTGGCACAAGCTCAGCCAACGTCCATGGATCTGAACCTGGAAATTCCATAACCTGGACAATGTCATAGCCTGTGAAATACAGAAACCATTTTCTTGGAACTTTAAGGGAAGAGGTACTGATCAGCATTTGTGGTGAATGGTTGGAGAAAGACTGTTCACTTTCCTAGCAAAGCTACTTACTGAGAATATAAAACAGCTGTATTACAGTATCAAGCAAAATATCAGGTACATGCCATAACTCTGAGGCTACTATTTAATTCCAGATGACCAACATTCTTCTTTATTTTTTTCTGACCAGAAAGGCTATTCCGACTTGAGAAAGCTTCCCAACATTTAACCAATACATTCCCTCATAAAAGTACTTAACTTACCAGAAATTTACACACACTCCAAACAAACCCCCCCCCCCAAAAAACAAAGAAAACCCCAAAAGTAAAAAAAAAATAGAAAATAATAAGAAAAAAAGTTTTATCTAAAACTTTTAGGTCAGCTGTAGGATAGACTTTTGGACTCTCTTGTAATTGCTTTCATTGTCTGACTGGTCAACATAGTTACTTATCTTCCCCTGCTGTGCATATGACCAAGTGTTGTGTAGGCAGGCGTGCTGGCCAATAAAACCTCAAAAAGCAGTGAAACATTCCCATCAGTGTAAGCAACAGTTCTCAGTACAAGTAAGTGTCTTGTCATATCTCCACAGGCCCATTCTTTTCCTTTCTTTCTCTCTCACTTGAATTTCCTCAGAAATGTTCTTTCTCCGTGAACATAGCCTCATGTTACTTCTCTGAAGCTCTGCTGCCCTCCATTCTAAAATCTGGCATTACAGTGAAACTTCCAAGAATTCCATTCTCTGAAGCATTATGAGTCACACTGTAGTCCTCAGCAATATTTTTAAAACACCAATGTTTTTTTAATCACTCTTGAGACCCACAGAAGAAAGTAAGGATATTATCTTGCTAACTTACAGTCGTGGTTGTTTTTTCTATTGCCACCCACACTCTCTCTTCTTTCTCCAGATACTCTGCTCCAGTCTCTCTATGGTGCAGGCATATGGTATTCAAGCATGCCAGAGTCTGACTTCAAGTTTTAGTCATTTTTCTTCCTGTAAAAAGGATGGAGGGACATTGAGCCTATGACCATTTGAGAGTTTTCTTTATGAGAGAATTTTATCCGGTTTTATACTTTAAAAAAATTACATGCTGTACTGTAAAATTAACAAAGAAACATCAGGTCCAAGCCATAATTCATCTTATCTGAATACCAGCAATGCCATGTGTATGGTATGTCAGAGGCAGCACAGAAATCAGTGGTCCAACAGTGAACATAGGAAGGGGAGAATTTATGCCTGCTTCTGGCAGTGATTTCACAAAAAAAGTATTTTAACACAGGAGATGGTTATCTTAATGAGCTGTACTTGTAAATAATATCCCTGATAAGAAAAACATAATTTTTTTCTACTGTTTGAAGAACTTTCCATTCTAATTAGAAAAAGGAATCCAAGTTACTAGGCTATAGCAAAGTTATCAGTTCATTTTCATTGTGTTTCAATGCTTGATCCTTTTTTTGAGCATAAGGGATGAGGCAGTTTCTATTACAAAAGAGTTATTTGCAGCTTAGGATTGAAGTTCCACGAATTGTTGTTACCTGCTGTGCAGATGCTCATGTGACACACTGAATATATATACCTTAAGGTAAGCACATAACACTGGACAATGGGTGTTCAATAAAGAAGATGCCTAAAGACAACAGTTACCTGAGTTCTGTAGAGATCAGCTTTTGCATGATGCACTTGAGGATGGCTGGCTGTCCCATGATAGGTTTTAGACAAAGCTGTCAGAAAATAAAAGGATGAAGAGACCTAGATTCTAAATTACCAGCTGATCATGTGAAGAAAGTACATACTTAGGTCTCAGAAGTTACTGAAAAATGGTCAGTGATCTTGTCTGTGCAAGAGATGGTTGAGGGAACTGTGAAAATAAACACATCATTGAGAAATGGAGGTAGGATGAGTGAGATTTACTTAAGAAAAGGTGAGAACAGTGTTAAACGAAATAGAAAAAAATCCATATTAAATAGTAGCATTAATGCAGTAAGCCAGGAAGCTACTAGTGATCAAGACTCCTCAAGAATCACAGTTAGATGAAGGATTTTATACACATTTACTCATCTATTTATTTGTCTACATAAAATAAAACACAAATCATACTGAAACTGCTCATTTTACATCCAACTCATACAGGGCTTTTCTGTCTCACTGCCTCATACCAAAAGGTGTGGAAAAGCAATAAACTTGCTTTTCATTTTAGTAGGATTTTGCTTCTACTCTATGTGTCTCTAACAAATCTTGACCATTTTTTTAATTTGATTGTACCAATACTAAAATTTGGAGTATGTTTTAACTCCTGGGCTGCACCCAAAGCAGCATGGCCAGCAGGTCAAGGGAGGTGGTTCTGCCCCTCTATTCTGCCTTCATGAGACCACACCTGGAGTTCTGCATCCAGCTATGGGGTCCTCAACACAAGAAAGACATGGACCTGATGGAGTGAGTCCAGAGGATGACCATGAAAAGGATTAGAGTGCTGGAGCACCTGTCCTGCAAAGACAGGCTGAGAGAGTTGGGGCTGTTCAGCTTGGAGAAGAGAAGGCTCCAGGAAGAATTAATTGTGGCCTTCCAGAACTTAAATGGGGCTTATAAAAAAAGAGGGAATGCAACTTTTTACTCAGACAGGACAGGAGGGAATGGTTTTAAACTAAAAGAGGACAGATTAGATATAAGGAAGACATTCTTTATCCAGAGTGTAGTGAGACACAGGAACAGGCTGCCCAGAAAAATTGTAGATGCCTCATTCCTGGAAGTGTTCAAGACCAGGTTGGATGGTGCTTGGAGCAATGTGGTTCATTGGAAAGTGGCAGAGGCATTGGAACTTGATTATCTTTAAGGTCCCTTCCAACTCAAATAATTCTACGATCCTGAGATGCTGTAGTTACCAGGCCAAGACACTTAAAAATTGCTTTACTCACTGTCGGCACTTTTAAGAAAAAAAGAAAAATTTCTAGGAAATAGGTCAAAATATTAACACATTTATTAGCCTAATGTGAAACTTTTAAATCCGTATTTAGTGTCCCTCAAGTCAGTAAAGCTGTTAATTCTCAGTGACAGATATCCACAAGTCTCAGTGAATGAGTATGAGGTATAACTCAGCTAAATATTACACTATCTAAAAAATTCATTATCATTGTAGATTCAGGAGCCTATTTAAATACAGGCATACAGTTTTGAATATCTGTCATAAGAGTGTAGCAGTGATGAGCTCAAATATTTGGTGACTGCTGATGTAATTGATGAGCCGCTGAGATTTCGATTTTCCACAGAAGATGCTGTTACCAAAAGAACACCTCCTTAAGCCACTACTATTTCTTTTTTTTATTATTATTTCTAAGAAAAATAATATTCTCGTCTCTGAATCCCCTCCAGTGTGATTTTGTGCCTTGGGCAGAGCAGATACTATGAACAACGTGTGGTCTGGGCAGCACATATAAGACTTAGCAAGGAGAGCACCATCAGTCAAAGAACAAGAGCTAAAGTTTCCAGGTTACTCTGAATCATTCTCCTGAGTGGCCCTTCATACTACCTCCTACTGGCTTTTCAGGAAGAATTAGAAACAGGCAGCAGTTGCACCATTTCTGTAAGTTTAAAGCAAGCTGAAAATCAGAATTGAGTTGTTTGTTGCTATGTTTTCAACAGCAGAAAATGTCAAGAGCACAGGCAATTTCCAACTGAATTTACCGACGCTTTATTCAGTGCTCCACAGGCAGGAAAGCCAAGTGACACAATAGGGAAATCTAGCACAAACTATGAAGGCCTGAAAGTGAAGATTGTTATGAAATGTAGAAACGTGATACTGATGTGAATGTGCATGTCTCTAAAACAGTCTCCTCTATTACAGATCTCAGATGTGTATATGCCAGACATAGCTGAGTGAGAGCCAAAGCCTAGATTAATTTCTATAACTTTCTATAAAAGTTGCCTACATATGTGTCTGAAAATTAAAACACAGAAAATAATATCAGAGAGCTCATAATATTTAATTAGTTACAGGTTAGTAACTAATTAGTTAAGGACCTTGCTTTACCTTGTTTCATTTTGTTTTCCTTGCATAAAACAAACTTCTGGAATTTGGTTTTCATTATAAGCATTCTGTAATGAACTCTCTGGTGATACTTATTTAGTCAGAAAAATAAGTGGTATTTTGTTCTTTTAATTTTACCTTCTTTTTCTATGAAAAAAAAACAAAGAAGCAAAATAATAGTTCGGGGAATCAATGGGTAAGTATCCAAATAGTTTAGAAGACAAAGACTGCATATTTTAACAAGTCTACCCTAGTATGGTGATATGATGGGAGTTACAGCTGTAACAGAGATTTTAACTGGAGAAGAATCAACGCAAATCTGCAAATGGAAGTCATGTCTCAAAAATGTATTAGTGTTGTCCAAAGGAGCATGTGGATAAGATGATCTGGTAACTGCAGTGTTGCAATTCTATACTTGGATGGTCTGGTGCATTTCATGGATTTCCACGGAGCTTTGGGAAAATTCTCAAGCCTTTAAGAGAACGAAGCTACCATGGCACAAGAGGAATGGTCCTCTTGAGTTTTACTAGCTTTTTTCAAGTTAGGAAGGAAAAGAAGGAATGAGCAGCCCGTCGTCAGAAGGGAAGAAGATGCTCGCAGGGTGTTACAAGGTCTCTGCTGGAATCTCTGCTGTTCAGCCTGCTCCTGAATAGCCTCAAACACAGAGTGAATAGAAACTTTATACATTCTGCTAATGGTCCAAAGTTACTCAGGACTGTCAAAACTAAAGTTGTGTGAGGCAGAATATAACAGCACCTCGCAGTCCCAAATGACTTGATGGTAAAGTGACAGATGAAATTAATTGCCATTTCTAAGAAAGAAAGAATAAGGTGTGTACACATTTTTGCACATAGTACCTGCATGATATAACTCTGAACAACAAAATTTACAGTGATTTTAATGACTTAATTAAACTAACTATTAATTTCTATCCCTGATTAGAGGTATTCCTGACAGCAGTTTTTCATTTCATTGGTGTCTTTAGACTATCACAGTGTTTTTTACAATTACATTCAGAGATAAATCTGTCTTTAAGTGTTTCATAAATACAAATTAATTATCTTTATAAACTATGTAACTATCATAGAATGCAAACTGAGATATTTCAGTCAAAGGAATTATACAAAATGCTAAAAATGTGTCAGATAATTCTCTACCAGAAAACTGTCATTTCCATTTAACCCCTTCTTAAAAGAAATTAAACAATTAAACTTGTATGCCAAGAGGAGCAGGTACTGAGAAATGAAAAAATTTCAAAGAGAGCGATATGGTTAATACTTTTCCCAAGGAAGTCCAAGGAATTCCAGTACTTGCTTTTCAGTATCTCTTCTCCTTCCAGAAAAGCAATTGGATATATGCTACTAGGAAAAAAAAAATGTATGGACCCAATAAGAGACCAAGAGCAGACTAGAATCATGAACAACAGTAGAAAATGAACAGGATCAAAAGAGCACAGGATATCTCAGTTTGGAAGGTACCTCTGAAGTTTATCCAGTCCAATCTCCAGCAGAAAGCAGGCCAGCTGTGAGATCTGACCAACTTAATCACATGCAGCTTGGTCTTAAAAACCTTCAAGTACTGCACAATTTCTCTTAGCAATATCTTCAGATTCTGGAGATTTTCATCTGTTCTTGACTGACCAAACTGTAAAAATGTTTTTCCTTAATCCAGCCTGACCTTGTCTTTTTTCAACTTCTACCCGTTATCTCTAATCATCTCATCCCACACCACTGGCTCCATCCTCCAGGATCCCCTGAAAGCCATATCTTCCCCACAATGATCAAGCCTCAACTTCTTCTCCTGACGAAAATCCTTCAATCCTTGACTATCTTGGTGGCCCTCTGCTAAACTTGCTCCAGTTTTAAACTGAAATTACAAATTCTGGGAAAGATGTATAGCACACTCACTTCAGAGGTAACCATAATGCAGTGATTAATAGTCTTTTTAAAACAGTTTGGAATTTTTCATCTAAGAGAAATGATAATATATAAAAGACACTATTTGAAAAGATCTCCTTATTCAGGAATGGAGATAAAGTATTCCTTAACTTTTATTGAGATCAAAGTCCCACTTATACAATTATGTTCGAGAATCTAGTTGCATTTCTTAACAGGGATAGACCTAAGCACATGTTAAATCACTTTCCTGAATCTGGACAAGAATTATTATATGCAAAATATAACCTGTATCTGGACTTTGTATCTGATTACAGTGCCTTTCAAAACTTTACCCACAAATGATTCATATTTTCCCAAAAGCTTACAAAGTCTTATGAACTTCAAAGTAATTAAAAGACCAAAGCAAAAGGTAATGAAAGAACGTATATCAAGTTTGGAAAGAGATGGTACCAAATGCAACAGAGTTCACTCACTAAAGTATTACTTAAGATTTCCATTAACTATCCATAGTGACAAATAAACAGCACTTATATTTGTAAATTATGTTGTGCCATTATAAATGTTAGTGAAAAGACTGAAATACATTGCAAAGGAGTCTGAAAATATCAGACTATGGAAGCCAATGCTGCTTGTCTTGCTAATACAAAATTCCTATTAAAACAAAAAGGTGTGCAAAATTTAGCTTCTGGAAGTAGGAAATAAAGGAACAAATTCAAAGCTCACTGAAGTCAAGAGGAGACATTCTTCTGACCTCAATGGGCTTTGGATATCACCCAAAATGAGATTCATTCCGGAAAAATGCAAGCTGAAGGAAATAATCATTCAGAAAGTATCTGGGAGAAAGATGTTTGGAAAACCTGGAAATCAAAGAATACCTAGGAGACTTTGTGTAATACATGATACGTGACAAGAGCTTATGAACACTGTCACGAGACTATACCTTTTCTGAAACCTTATTAGTCTAGAAATGAAGAAAGAAGAGAGAAGAAAACCCATTCCATCTGATTAGGGAGCACAAGTTGCAGAGATATCACATCACAGTGCAGGCAGGTTGTTCTGTATGGAATTTAAAATGTGCCAAGTATCAAATAAAAACACATCACCAAAGGTAGTTGTCCCATTTTTAAAAATACTAATTTCTCAGCAGTTTTCCCAGATACAAGTCTGCTAGTATCTGCAAAGATCAAATGCACACATTGTTTGCATAAAGGAATCCATGGTCAACCTTCAATATGACGTGTCACATCTGTGATGTGGTCCTCTTCTCATTTTAGAGATGAAGGTCAACAGAGACTTTTAAGATTCCATCTTTCCCATTATACACAAACATCCTGTGCTAACCCAAGGATGTCCTCCTTTGGTGGAAGGACACCCACTTTCAATCTTCTGTACACCTTGCTGCTGTCAAATGGCAAAAATGTCTTAAGGATGCACATATACCTCAGTGAAATGAAGGTCTGACCTTATTGTCAAGATCGAATAGACTCAACATGCATGCTATAAATTCTCAGGATTCCTATACTCAAGAAGTATTTCCTACGATTTCATTGATGTGAAGTGGATAAGGACACCTGTAAGCACATGCTGTATAGCAGAAGATGATAAAGGTAGTTTGCCCCCAGCTGGTCTGCTGAAAGAAGCACCTATTCTGTCTCCACTTAGTGAAAGAACCTAAGAATGGTTTGCATAAAGAGTAAATTGGTCATATTGAAAGACTAGCAGGCTGACTAATTCACCTACTGAATTTCAGAATGGCTTGATCCTTCTCTGTCACTACTGTTGCTGTTGAGGAGAGGAAAACTTTATTTCTCACCAAAATAACCAAACAAATCACTCAAACCCAAACTGCAACACAAACCATGTGTGGCTCAACAAATAAGATTGATGTAGCACTGCAATTTACTGCTTCATTGGTCCTTTTGATTCTATATAATTTTTCTTGTAAGACATGGATAAGAAAAGGGTGAAAACAAGTAGAAATTTCTGAACAAATATATTAGAATAAATAATTATAAGAAGATTGTGATAATGATGACAAAGCTCCAGTGTATTCTAGAATATCTTCAGTTTCATACACTGTCGATTATATGCTATTTAGTACCATCATTTCTGGCTTAAAATCCTTCTATCCTTAGATTTTAAAACAAGAATCATTGGGGTTTTATTTTTTTTTTAATTGTATAGCTGACCCTACAGGGAAAATGTTGGAAAACAATTTATTTTGAAATATTCACTCTTATTCTTCATATATTCTGGACTACTTCACATTTAAAGCTCACTGGCTTTTGCTAGAAAATTATGCCTCAACATGACTGCAATTCTTCCGGTGGATTCAATCCTGTTAAATCCTGAGCACTAATTTCGATTAGTTCTAGGTTTTCTCTGAATCTGATCTGTGACATCATAAGATGTTGAATGGAATGAAATCACAAAGAAAGAATTAATTCTCATGGGCAGGAAGAAAAAGGGGCACATGGATTTTAAAACACAAATATTGTAAAGAAAGTTTTACAATAAAAATGGGAAAAGAGAAATTGTGGATAACATGATATACAAGAGAACCCTTCTGAGTAAACTGCTTTGGAGAATCTTTTTATAAAGCTTTAGTAGTTTTTTTAGAAAGTAGAGCCCTATGCTCTTACTCTAAATCCTCCCTGATTTTATAACATTGATACTGGAAAAATCAAGTCTCTTGCCTGAAAGCTATAGTTTCAATTAATGAGGATGTTAAGCATTTTTTTCAGATATATGAAAAGAGTGACAGGATTATAGACCACCAAATTGGTGGTATTTTAAGAATCTGACAGGCTCAGCACCATGTGCCATTCTAGCCTCTCTGTGTATCCTTTGTGGTTAAAACTCTTAAGCACTTTAAATTCTTTTGGTCAGTATTTTTTTCCTTTTAGGGCAGACAACTAGAAGCACATTCCAAGTAACTATTTATGGTGTACAGAAAATTATAAGATACGAAAATCACCTCTTTGAAGGTGTTTCCAGGCGTTGTATAGTAAAACAAATATTTTATTTGTACGAAAGAAAAGTTGTTGTTTTAAATCTAGAATATAATTATCTATGTTCCAAATCAAATAAAAGAGAGTAACAGCACAAAGACACAGCAAAATAATACATGTCAAATTCTAAAGCCTTTACTTGGACAAATCTCCCATCAAGCTTTGGTGGCAGCTTTGCCTGATGAAATATGGCTGAGCCAGACCTGAAATAAGCAAAAATTTAAGAAGCCACAGGAGTGGAATAAGTTATGGAACTTATGAACAAATGAAATTTTTTTTGTTGTTGTCTGGGAAATAATGAGAATTTAGTGCATTATTAATATGAAAGCAGAAGTCCACTAAACCAGCAGTCCTTAGATACATTTACCCAGATACAACAGAGGACCAAAAAGATGTTTGAAGAAGCAGATGACTTTCCAGAATATTTGATACAGGCTGGAAGAAATATGCGAACAAATTTTTTAAATCATCAAGCTCTGGCAAAAAAAAAACCTGACTGTAGCTTTGCATAACTTCATTTAAAAATGACTCCGTCCTCTCATGTTTCTTTTTATCCAAATGAATAAGGCAAAACTGTGGACTGGTCCTGTGCAGATGACATATCTGCATGCTGGGGTTCATGGTGGGGAAGAGGCCAAAGTTCCCGTGCTGCAGCCAGGAAACACACCTGGAAGCAGGTTCCTTGCAGCCCAACACCTGGGCAAGAGCTGGTGGACAGGTAGCCCAGCAGACTGTCCCACTGGGCAGAGCAGCACACTGGGAGACAGGGAATGAGAGGAGCTGCCAACCACCTGCAGCTGGTATATCAGGTCATGCAGCAGGAGACAGATTCTGGCACTGTGCTAGGAAAGTCTGTAAGACATACCCCTATCTGTGGGGGTGAGTAGATGCTGGAGCCAAATCTATGAGTCTCACACTCGATGCACAAAAACTTAACAGCTCAGATGGATGGGTAAAATCTGTATCAGTGTAGAAACTGCATGGCATGAAAGCTTTACAGTTCTGCAGAGGAATCTGGTTCTGCTCTGTACCATCTGTGCACCAATTGTGTGGATTGTTTGTTGAGCTTTGTTTGGTTGGGGTTTTTCATTCGAGAAAGATACATAAGTCAGTAAAAAGAATGCACTTCAGGTCAGTTTAACTCCTGAGCTATTCTTCTTGGACCTTGTCATTGCTGATTATAGGTTCAAATTTTGTACAAGAGTTTAAAAGGTGATTCTTTCCTAATAACTGTTTTCTACAATTTATTTAATTTCAAAGACAACAATTCAATTTCAAACTTTGCTCATATTAGAGGGGGAAGCAGAAAAAATCTGGAAATACAGAAAAGCTAAGATTAGAGTTCCAATTTTCGGTGTTAGATCCTTACAGCCAACGGTGTATTTCTATGTGCATGTAATACACTTATAGTCTGTTCTAAACACAATGACCACGTGATAGTAAATATCTGGCAGAGGCAGACCATGAAATGGATGCTTCCATTAGGTTTGTGCTTATACCAATACTAATATGATGTGTTTGTTTGCATGTATTCTTATAATATACACACAAACTAGACTGAACGATTCTTAGCAACGAGTAAATGCAACAAGAAAAATATAATATAAGTTTATACATACATTAGGCATTTATATCATGATGCACATTCTATGCACATAACAATAAAGACATTTCAGTCTATGAGCATGCAGTAAACACATTTCAGATGACAAATTAAAATTAATGTCCACAGATATTCCAAATATAGTTGGCACTCTTGGAGTGAAATCTGAGGCTGTTAAAACAAATAGGAGCCTTGCTCAATTAGGATTTTGCAGACTGCAGAAGTCTAGAGGAGGATCCAAGAGAATCCTTGAGGAAATTTAAGATCATATGACAACCAGGTGGAAAAAAGCATCACTCCTATATGCTTCTCCAGAGGCTTCTCTTGACTTACAGGAAACACAGCACCTTATGCTCTCAATTAACTGAAAGCAGCAATGGAAGAGATGGACTAAGACTTGCATAAACATTGGTAAATGTCTTACAAGAATGTTTTTTAAAATCATGATGTTCTTTTCTGGCTTCTGGGGTTTTGGCAGGAAGTCCAGTCTCTAGGCCCATTTCTGTGTACACAATTTAATGATGGGCTTGATTAAGAGACAGTAATTCCCATGAGATTTAGCTATCTTACTTACTGACATGAACATGAATACAATGCCAAAATCAAATGGTTACATCCCAAACCAATGAAAATTCACAGATGCAAAAGCATGATGAATTCTTCATTTTTCAGGTTTCATGTATAGCTACTGTTTTCCACTGTATATCATCTATAATGCTTCATAATCTAAGCAACAACCAATCTGGCCTTGCAAGACCTCTTGCCAAACAACAAGTAGCAAAAACGTCAGCCTACATCTGCCCATGAGGGAATTACATTGAGGTCCAGTTATATTTGTCCCAGTAACTCTGTCTGCCAAGTGCCAGTTTCCCTCAAATGAGAATTTAAAGGAAGAACACAGATGTTGGCTCTGGGATAAGCTAAGGCTGCAAAGGCAACTTCTAGACAGTGAACTCTGTTACCGGGTAGTTCAGGAGTCAACCTCAAAGTAAAACAAGGCAATGAGTTCATAAAAATGAACTTGTTGACCTCCTACACAGGATTACAAATTTCCAGCAAGGTCAGTAGGATGTTCAGGCATATAATATATCTCAGGACAGGACTTAATATTCTTTCAAAACTGGCTTTTCATAACTGAAAAGCAGCATAAAGGAAACCTCCTTGACATCCCCTGTATTTAATTAATGGCACTGAACTTCAGATTAATTGACCGTTTTCTTTTTCCTCTCCCTGGCAGACTCAAGGAGAAGAACCCTCTTCTTTGGCTCTACATTCCATAAAAACTCAGTTTCATGCAGTCATCTCTCTTGCAGGAGAAAGTGGAGATGATCCACAGCCTGCAACTTTGCCATATATTCCTTTGCTGGAATAAGAAATGTTTTCAGATCAACAACTTAAGAAGCCAATGGAGCATCTGTGTGCCAACATTAAAGTCTCTTTTCAGCTGTGAGAATTCCATGCTTTCTAAAAGCTTTGCCTTCCCATAAGAAGATGGCCAAAACCTCTCAGATAGGAGTTTGTGGCAGAAATCGGATCAGTAATTACTGCTTTTGAATATATATCAGTGTGCATGAATGCATTATTCTGTATGTCTTGATTTCTCTTTTATTATTTCCTTTAGTTTGACTTCCATCTGAATTCCAGTTTATTATGAAATTTTGAATGTTTTATTTTTCATCCTTTTTCAGTCTTGTGGTGGTTCTCATTCTGACATTTAGTGACTTTTCCCTTCTGTTGCTCCTTTGTATTTCTTTAAGGCAATGAGCCATTCCTGTGGTGCTGGAGGGGGATGGGGAAAGTTGCCAGCAAAATTTTTGGTGCACGTGCAGTAAAAGTCCTCTCTCCACAAATTCAGGTTTGTGAAAGGTAACTCTAGGTGGAGTTTCTACAAACAGTGGCATATTCTTTCCAGAGGTAATTGTAGGGTCTTGATTGGTCTCAATTACTCACACATATTATATGCTTATATATTTGTCATCTAATATGATAATGTAACAAGTACTTATGCATATTAGACATATGAATATGAGCGCAAGAATAGCATTTTTCAATATTCCAAGTTGAACAATTAATTCTCAAACAGCCTAGTGCTTGCAAATACCATTTCATGAACAGAACAAAAAGTATCTGTCAACCAACTGAAAACATTCATGCACTATAAAACACAAATATGTTCCTTGTACCTTATAACATTTTTCGAAATTGCTTAGACTATATTTCTCACATAAAAATATTTTCTAATTTATCTATATGAAACTTTATATTCCATTTGTTGTACTAGAAATTCAACATTGTGATAATCTTCAAGAAAAAAATACTGAAATGAACTAGATAGAGAAAATCCTTGCTTTCTTTTTCATTATTATGATAAACTGCAAAACTCAAATATTGAATATAAGAAATATAAATGATATTGTAGTTAACATAAGTGTGATGCAAAACCCACTGATATATTTAGAAAACAAATGAGTTTTACAACTCACGCAGAAAGTCATCAAACTGAGAATCGAATACAGCAGAGAAAAAAGCTGGAAAGCAGTATAAACTGTGTAAAGGTTAGTGATGGTGCAATGAAACTTTGACTATTGTGCTCCATGCCACTTCAAGAGAAGTTTAACTGAAAGAGAAAGGTGTCAAAGACAAGTAATGAAAATGTGGTTACAGGCACAATATGACCCTATTATAAGAAGAGACTGAAATGAATAAGTGATAATATGACACAGGCATCAGATAATTAAATTTTGGCAGTAAATGCCAAGAGCAGTTATGTCTACAATGTTATTTCACAGGAATTCTCAGCTAGGAAATACATAAAGGAAACTTCATGGTTTTGATCACTACTGTAAATGTAACAAAGAAAGAAAATGGAGGGGCTCAGTCATAACCTTCAACTGCCTGCCAAAGTAAACATGAAGGCGTTTGATTTTCAGCCAATAAAGATGAAGTGAAAAATGAAAGTGGGAAAGCTCTGCATAGAGCTTTTTCTGGTAGAGAAAGACAGGCAGATGTGCATGATGCTTTATTTATGGCTTTGGTGGAATACAAATGATTGAAAAAAAATTGAAGCCCTTTTTCTCAAAAAAAATTGTAAAAATTAGAAAATATTAGTCCTTCAGATATCTGCTGAAGATGTTAAACAAGGCATAGAAACTTTGCAAATGTGGAAAATCAGTTGGGAAAGTGCACTTTTCTTTATCAATGTTGTTTCCCATAGAAGCTAAACTCAGCTATGGAATTAAGCTTCCAACTGCATTATTGAATTATCTAACATACATTTTTCAAGACAAGACTACCAGCAAACACTGATAGACGATAGATGAGAAAGTCAACAACACAGAGACATGAGCTATTTCTGGAGTTAACACCTTGTACAACAGGATATAAATCAGCAAAGTAAGAAATTCTGCAAAACACTTTTTAACACATTTCATGAGATGATAAATCATATTTCCACAGATGTTTGACAAAAGTAATTGCATTTTCCATTTTGGCCATTACACAACTTCCTCTAATCAGTTTTAAAGTTAGCCCTCACACTGCTTCTGCATATGGATAAATGATCAGTGTTTCCTCCAATTCAGGAAGTGTTGGCACACCACAACACTGTGCACAAATTAAACTTGTTTTGAAATCAAAACCAGCAGTAGTTTGATATTGGAAAGAATTTTTTTGTAAAATAATTCACAATTTAAGGGTCGTTCAGAGGCAGAGGTCAACAATCCCCAGCCCAATAAAACTGTACTAGATTGTATAGCAGGAGTGAGACATAGACATTTTAGATTCAGCCCTCTGCTATCCATTTGTTTGGCCATCTCTTTCTCTATTTCGTACTTACTTTTTCCCCTTTAAGTAGATATTTAATGATTTCTTTGATATCCATTCCTAGTAGAAAGGTAATAGATGATTATTCATTGTTAAAAGTGATAAAGTGCTCATTTTCCATTGTTACAGAAAAAAAAAGTATGGTTCATTGATAATTGTCTTATTAAATACTTGATGTACTCTTTGACACTATGACAGATCATTGACTGCAAATATTCCCAGAAATTTTGTCTTCTAGCCAAGGACGAAACTTAAAACATTATGTCAAAATTGAAAGGGAGGAAACTGAAAGACACAGACTGAATGGAGAACAATTGCAATACTGTCTTACATTCTTCACTGTGTTCAGTATCATGTCAATTAAAATATGCTTATGAAGATATTTTCTATATCTTTCCACTAAGTATACCATTATGTCCTATGACATGACCTAAAAAAGCACAAGATCCTAAATTATGAAGAAAGCCAAGCTGAAGGAATTATGGAAAGAAAATACTCCAATAAGCAATATTCACCACTAGAGAATCTATAGAAAGAACCAGAAATTATGACTACAAGAAGTCCCACCTATTCAGGAGGAAGCATTTTAAAATAATTTTAAAACATTTTACAGTGACATGTATTTATCTTCCACATACTGAACCCAGTGATAAACAAGTGATAATACAAGAAATAAAGCCAATTTTAAAGAAAAAAAAATATTTGCTGTTCAAGCCATGGATCTAGTAACAGATGGAAATTGAACCTTTTAGACTGTTCTTACCATAATGACTACTTGGAGAACTTACTAAGTCCAATTATAGACACAATTAGCACTTTTTAAGGACATAGATGTATAAAGAACTGAGACAGATCTAACACCAATAAAAAACTATCCTGCTTTCTGTTATGTTGGCTTATCAGACTCCGCAACTGGAAAAGGATTCATCTTTTTACCACTTCCAAAGATTTTCCCTGTCCTGGCTCCCAGGGAACAGATTTGTCTTCATGATTTTTAGCGACACCTTCAGCTCTCTAAGAAAAATGCACTACACAGTTTTTATCCCGTGGTGCAACCGCAGCGCAGTGCCCTCTATCCCATTTCTCCACCAATAATGAGGCACTGGGCAGAGCCAGAGGGCACAAAATGAAGTTTTCCAGCGGTTGTTGGATCATCCCAGTGGGGCCATTGGCAATCAGCATACCTGGGATAGACCAACTCAGAGCACTCTTCTACTATCAGAGAACTTAAACAGAACTTTCTTCTCTTTCCCTTTGGCAGCTCCATGGTGTATCCCACTTGCTAAGAATCCTAGCACTGTTTAACTTTTCAACACACTGCATCTTCCTATAGCTCCTTCTTGTAGAATTTCATCTTATGTCATTTATAGACATAATTTAGTTAAACATTATCTGGAGAAGAATTATTAACCCACAAAGCAGACTGAATGCTTCTTAAAAAGAACTTCTGACATCAGGAGGTTGTTGATACACAATTATTGTTTATTTAAAGAGCTTCTGAGAAACTGTGAGAAGGCTCATTGCTATTTATCCCAAAGCATGGATGTTAGCCTGCAGTTGGAATGGAAACAGACTAATGTTTCCAATGAAAAAACCCCTTCTAGCCAAATTTTAATTGAAGCTAGATAGCAATTGAAACATTTTTTTCGCCTGGGGAAAAGAAGGCTCTGAAAACAAAATTGTATCAATGAATTTGGGATTATTTTAATACCAAAAGTCTAAACAATATAAATTATATACAGAAAACTATTTCAAAATTCTTTTGTGAATAAAGAAAAGCCAAAACTTTTTTCCAGAAAATACTGAGGTGGATACTGATGTGTTTTTCCAATGTGAAAATACTTATCTGTTGGCAATCTGATATCCCCAGCTCTGTCTGCCCATGATCATAGACTAATTCTCAAAATTAATTCTTAGGATTTTCATTCCACAGTTTTAAAAGTAGTATCAATGTGTTCTGAAGGCTTTGTTGTCTATTAGAATCTCACATTCGTCATTAAACAATCACCTTTCATTGTATACACTGTTTATATCTTGCAGCAATGTTTATCTTTAATAAATGGTGGTCCAGCAAATATTCTGGAACAGATTAATTGTTTATCACTGCAACTCACAGGCTTTTCTAAAAAATAAGAGATGCTGTTATTCTGTAACTCAGAGAAATAAAAATATAAGGCACCCAAATAAGCAATTGTCTTTTTTGTTTACACATATACTAAAATCTGTTCAGCAAAGCAGTTTTGAATTTTTAATTCTTTAAGGAAAGCCTAGTACAGAAGCTTCCTCTGTAATTCTTACTTCATGCATATACCTTACTAGATCCTAGCTAAATAGTCTAGATCAAGACCATAGCTGTAGTGTTCTATAAACTAGGGGTGTCTGGAAAAATTCTCTTAAAATGTTTGGATCTCTGGAAATATCAAAACTAGTTACTTTAAAGTTTGCATAAAACCTGAGACCATGGTGAAATTAAAATGCCATTGATAGCTATGCAGAAAAGTTATAGAGGCTTGGATGGGGAACTTATAGGTATGTCTTAGCACTGCCTCGACCAGAGATATTATACAGAGATTCCATCGTGTTTAAAAGATAAGAACATCCTGAGCCCTGAAGAATTGTTTTCTAAGGGTTAACAGTAATGCCATCATATAGACTATTAACATTATGCACTACTATCTATTCCCTTCAGTAATTAATTAGCTCTGATAAAAGACAGTTTATTCACTTTGAAATATTGGTTGACTTCGTCTCACAAGTCTTTTGATTGCTGGACATGCTGAAGCCAGGATGCCTAGCTTGCCAGTTATTTCAACAATCTCTTTCAGTAGCCAAAGTCTCCATCCAAAATCTGAGTACAACGTGTAGAAAATAGGGGCATCCTGTATCTATTGCAAGTCCTCTGTCTGGGAGGAAACATGAATCAAAAACCTAAAATGAATAATACATGGCCAAGGCTTACAATCTTCAAAGCCTGTGAAGGCACAGATCATCTAATATCAGTAATTAGTAAAACATTGTTCGCTTTGCAAAAGAAGACTGCTGGCCAACAGAACTGGTCTAAGATTTCTAAAGACTGTAGAGTGGAGCTTAATTCTGGAAATGAAAATGAAGGAATTATTAGACAGCAAATTCTCTGAGTATTGTATGTCCTAAGGTAACCAGTGTTCTGTAACTATGTAAATCACCACGGATGAACAGGCAAGACAGCAGAATGGGAACCTATGTCTGTCATATCAAGAACAGTCAGGAGTGATGTCATGACCGAGAGACCATCTGGCCTTCATTAAAAAAAGAAGGAAGTATTAAGACAAAAGTACACAGAGAAGAAGCCATTTGAATCTATGTCTAGAAAACAAAGCCAAACAGTTCAGCAGCCAACACTGCAATGGTGTTGAGAAATAAGCAAGCCCACTTAGACTGAGGAGAGAGGAAGCTGATCCACATAAGCCAATTGAAGAAGCAGACAGCCTTGGAGTAAAACACACACATACCACTGGGTAGTGATATGGAGAATTTAGACTCTCTGGCATGAGCTCTTCTTTTAGTGATCAGAGAGAAGATGAAAGTACAAAAGCTTTCTTAACTCCTGAGAAGAAAACCTCAAATTCTAGCTGCCTTTTGCACAGTATTTGCATCTTGAACAATCAGCAAAGAGAAAACTCCTGAGAAATATGGCCCTAATTGAGAAAATAAAGGTAATCCCACATGTAGGCTTGGTCATGTGACTTAACTTTTGAATGTTCTGCACAATTGAAATGAGGCTTTGGACTAAATACTCAGTTCAGGAGAAGCAAATCTATTAATTGCAAAAAGTCTGCAAATCATTCCCTTTCAATAAGAGAAGTTCCTTATACGAAGACCAACAGCACACCTCTACTTATATCACAAGGACAGACACAATTTTGGATCTTGAGTGCCTGTGATGTAGCAAACCCATTGTAATAGCTAAAACGGGCTCATTTCAAGAACTTGTGGTTTCAGAACACATACTGTTTAGGACCAGAGGGCATATCTAGGACTTGATTTTTTTTCCCCCAACAACAATAACCTTTGAAGAAAGAGTATAGTCTCTATAAAAGTTGATCAGGCAGTAAATGGAAACAGCAGTGCTAAATATGCAAGGCATTTTGGGGGCCTGTTTCTTCAAATAAATACAGATTTGGGGCAGGTGCCAGACTTAGACGGAGAACAGAAATTTGGGGACTGTTCCTCATCAAAGAGATTATCCAATAATAGGGAAATACCAGAAGAATCCCCTTTCCACAAGGTAAACTGCACATCTGTTCTTTCCTTAAGCCACAACTAACATACCATGCCTAAAATATGAAGTTATTCAAAGGAATAATGACACACATTCTTGGTGCACACAATGTCACCCTTAAAACTACAATAACAATAGTCCTGAAAATGTAAATAGTATTACAGTGTTTATCTCTGCATTTGATCACACAAAAAAAAAACATCCCAGAAAACCTTTTATCCTTCAATGTGTCAAACTGTCTGAGGTCCTGTTCGTTAAAACAAGGTCAAAGCAGAAACATCTTAATTTCAACAATGTAGGATCTGATTCTACATGTAACACTAGATAAGAGACTCATACTTTCAGGTAGATCAATAGTCAAAGACAAATTTCTTAAGTACAGTATTTATTGCAAAAATGCTTTGTGAACATAATAAAGGGTTAAGCAGCAACATTTTGAATCAAAACACTTATCAATTCTTTCCACTTTTATCCCTATTCATAACTCCTCAAAATATAGTGAATTACTTAAACAGTTGCAGCTGGTACAGAATGCATTTGGAATACCCATTAATTTATACAGCTTAAGCAGCAGCATGCTTTGGCTTAAACAGTTAAAGGATGCCTCAAATCCGATTAATCTCTTCCTCAAATAAGTGTTTTCTACCCTGTGTGAAAAAAAAATTAGTAGCCAAACTAGCCAAAGTAGGAAATTAAACAGTTTCAGAGTTAAGAAAGAGCTGGAAAAAACATAAACTACATTAAATATGACAAAAAAAGAGTGGAATGACCAATTAACTGAGGTTCTAAATAAACTTAGAAGTTTGATGAACACTAATTAGCTTTATTGCTTCAATTAAGTCACATAATACAGAGACAGAATAGGAGGAAGCATTATTGATGAAAAAAATTAGTCAGGACAGTCGAATCTAAAACTTACTGCTAGTATTTGTAGAATTATGCTGTACTGAGCACAGGAAGAAAAATTCATTAACTACTAAGACAGTATCTCTGACTTTGGAATTTCCTGAACTGCAAACTGCTGGAGCTGGGGAGAATATTCTGACAAAGTAACAATACGTGATTGCCCTGTTTGAGAGCTTTCTTTTCCAACAGCATTTTATTTTAGCCAATGGTGAAGGCAGGAAACTGGCCTAGGGTAACCTGTAGTTCAACCTAGAACAATCATTCTCAGGTTCTTAAAATGGGTCATAGATGTATAAAATCAATAAAGGCAGAATAATATATAAGGCAAAATCATATGAAAATATTATTTTTTTAATCTTTATAGTACCATAACGAGGGGTGGTCTAAAGAAGACTCATTCTGAATAATTCTTTGAAAATAGCAGTTAAATATGTACCAGGATTCAAAAAGGAGTTTTAGCTTCTACTATACAGTAGTGTCTATAAAACTATAGAAACAGTTTCAAAGACAAATAAAAGTATGGAACAGCTTCGCATGGCTGCTCAGGGCCTGGATGGGTGCTCTGTTCACTGGGCAGTAAACTGGCAGCATGGCTGGGCCCAGAGAATGGTGGTGACTGGATTTACATCCAGCTGGTGACCAGTCACGGGTGGTGTTCCCCAGGGATCAGTCTTGGGGCCAGTCGTGTTTAATATCTTCATCAATAATCTGATGAGGGGATTGAGGGCACCCGCAGTCAATTTGTTGATGCACCAGGTGTGATCTGCTGGAGAGCAGGAGGGCTCTGCAGAGGGATCTGGACAGGCTGGATTGATGGGCCAAAGCCAATGGAGTGAGGTTAAAACAAGGCCAAGAGACAGATCCTGCCCTTGGGTCACAACAATTCCTGCAGTGCTACAGGCTGGGGACAGAGTGGCTGGAAAGCTGCCCTAGAGAAAAGGACCAGGGAGTGCTGGTCAATAGCAGCTGAACTGGAGCCACTGTGAGCCCAGGTGGCCAAGAAGCCCAAAGGCATCTTGGCCTGTGGCAGCAATAGTGTGGCCAGCAGGACCAGGACAGGGATTGTCCCCCTGTACTCAGCACTGGTGAGGCCACACCTTGAGTGCTGTGTCCAGTTTTGGGCTCCTCAATTCAGGAAGACCATTGAGGGGCTGGAGCATGTCCAGAGAAGGGCAGTGAAGGGTGAAGGGTCTGGAGCACAAGCCCTTTGAGGAGCAGCTGAGGGATGTGGGGGTGTTTAGCCTGTAGAGGAAGAGGCTCAGGGGAGACCTGGTTGCTCTCTACAGCTACCCAAAATGAGGTTGTAGTGAGGTGCAGGTCACTTTCTTCTCCCAGGAAACATGTAATAGGACAAGAGGGAATAGCTTCAAGTTGTGCCAGGGGATGTTTACATTGGATATTAGAAAAAGTTTCTTCACAGAAAGAGTGGTCAAGCATGGGAACAGACTGTCCAGGGAAGTGGTGAAATCATCATCCCTGGAAGTGTGCAAAAACCATGTAAATGTGGTGCTTAGGGACATGGCTTAGTGGTGGACCTGGCACTGTTACGCTAATGTTTGGACTTGATGACCTCAGTAGTGTTTTCAAACCCTAATCCTTCTCTGTTTCTACAAAAAGAAAAACAAAACACAGCAAGACGCTTCACTTTAAAAAATCCAGAAGATTGAAAGCAAAAGATGACTAATATTAATGTTAAGATAACTAAAGTCATTAATGCAATTAACGAGGCAAACAGAGAATAATAATTTTTGTTGCTCTGCAAATAATAAGGCTCATCAACAGAATTATCACATACCAAGTGAGAAGCAATACTAAGCTATACTGATCTTTAGTCTCATTTCATGTGACTGATCTGATATTCTAAATTTCATAAAGTAAATGGGGTCAAGAACTTACATGTAAATATTCATATAAAAATAATTTAAATAGACCAGATACTTACAATTATTATTATTTTTTATATATTTCTTTTTATGGAAAGAGCTATCTAAAGTTGAATCAGATTAGCAATTAGAGTTCAGGAAAATGCCAGCCACAGTAGTTTCCTGTACATTTTTACACCTTCTTTTGAAAGAACAAATGTATCAGCAATTTTCAGAGACAGGATACAGGACCAGATGGAATTCTTATATTCATATGAACATAAAGTACAAGCCTTTAAAGTTCTGATTTTTCACAATTCCTGAATAATTTTCATCCCATAGAGCCACGTATTATTCCAAGCAATATATTTATGAGGTCTTGTTTATCGCTCTGTATTGTTGATGTTTCTCAAACCTTTACCCCAGGACTACTTCTTCTAAAATATACTTCTTGTTATGTCCTGCAGCCCAAGCATACCCATGTTTTATTTTTTCTTTTAAATTCCAATATGACTTAGGCACACTGAGTAAACAGATTTAATAAGCTGAACTCAATCGTGACTTCTCCACTTACATTTTTTGGCAGAAAACGCCTTTCTGAGTTTCTATTTCAGTAAGATTCACTTAATACATCCAAAGCTGAGTAGGCTTTGATCCACAATTACAAAGTTAATATATATGGAGAAAGAATAATGCTGGGAAAATGCTCTCTTGGCAAATAGGAGCTGGAGCAAATTAATCCCACAAATTTCCCACCTTTAATGAGTTCAAATCTTGCCATCATTAATAAAACTGAAATAGTTATTAACATTTATATAAATATAATGAGAAAAGGTCTTTGGACCTGCCAGCAGGATCGAAAGCTATTGGAACTTTTATCACATGAACAAGATCAAAACCAAAGCAGCTATACTCCTTTTTTTTCTTTTGCTTTAAGTAACTCCACAGCCCAGGCATCTGACTATCGTCTTGACTTAAAGTCCTTGGCTATAACCCAAAGACAGGTTCAAATAAGGTTCTTTGATTCCACACACATGCACATACACACGTTCTTTGAATCTACTCTCCTTGCATGCAGGAGTCAACAGGAGTTAAGGGCAGCACTTCAAAGTATGCTCAGCACTTTGCAGGATGTGGCTCTTTATCCTTATTTGAACCCTTGTTTTTGCTTAGTTCTGTTTTTACCAGTTCTACTAATAATGTTCCTCTGCAACAACAAATACTGTCCAAACTCCACCAATGGCTACTGCTATCTTTCCTTGAAGTCCTGTGCAGCATCTATTCCCAAGTTACTAAATGCAGTTTCTGTATTCTATGTCATTAATTTTAGAAATTAATTCTGAAAACCAAGACAATAGAATTCTCACTTGAATTTGCAAGGTTGGGAAATTCTTTAGTAAATACATAATTTTTCCCTGAGATATTGTTCTATTGTAGTCAGTAAGGAAATGTCTATTTAATTTTTAAAATATCAGTCCTGAATTCTCATTGATTGTGATTCTAAAATGTAGATTAGAGTTTATCTTGTCATTTAGTTACTCTAATTTTATTCAGACTGGTAATGTGTCTAAACTGAAAACATTCTGCCTGTATCTTTAGGTTTTCTTTCAACACAAATGACAGCATTAGATTAGTGGGAAAGAGGAATGATATATATCTAGAGCTTGTTCTGACAGTCACTTAAGATATTTGTCTGTATCCAGGACCTCATAGACACCATAGCAGAATTCAGTAGTTTATGCACAGAAGCTTTACAAAATCAGTGGTGATAAGCACATTAAAAAGTCATGAGCCTTCTTCATTTATGGATCATCACATGAACTATTAAAATATCCTACAAATCAGCCACTAGCACCCAGTGGTTGAAATTTTAAATGCATGTTTAGATATCAAAACAAAAGTGACTTGAGCTTTTGGAAGATAGTCAGCAATTTGACTGTGACCCTACAAAGATGTTAAGGAATCCCATTTTAGCAGCTAAGCTTGCAAGTATGAGTTTAAATGTTTTGAACTGTATTCTTAGAGGTGATACTGCATTTAACTATGTAGACATTTAGCTCATCAACTCCTTTAAATTTTTGTTATTAAAGTAATCTATACATTTCCCACAAAGTTTTAGAAGAGCCAGGACAGAAGTTTATCTGATTGGAATCTGAATTGTGGAAACAGCAATGCAGAAGGATTTTTCATTATTGGCTTTTTATCAAAAATGTTTCTAATTTCAAGAAGCTAGGTAAAAGAAAGAAAATGTTGTCCTCCATTTGAGAGACATTAATTGTTTAAATTTTTTTAATTTTTTTGTTGTTTACATAAGTATAATCACTTTGTGTTTTGCTTCCAAGTAAATTAAATATGAATTTTCATCTTTCCACAAGTCCATTAGTAGCTGTGGAAAGAAAGCAGCTAGCAAGACAGGGAAGAGCACCCCTACTGTAGTATTTGACACTCAGGTTAACAACAGTTGGTTTCCCAACTTCTTTAGCAGATCTCCTTTTTAGTGTTTAACTATCACACCTCCTTTCCAGGCCTCTTTCTGTTCATCTGCAAGAGATATAATATTCTTATCAGAGTAATCAGATATTTACTATATTAATATTTTTAAGTGCATACACAATCTCAGATTGTTGCCACTAAATACATTTAAATTGCTGCATACAACTTGCAGACTCCTTATTTAACAAGTCTCATGAGATCGTTTATTAGCAAATAAATTCTCAGTGAGAAAATGAGAACATTGCCCACATATTAATGTATAAATTCAATATTTTAAGAACTCCATTCATAGAATCATCTCTTTTTTGGAAAAATTGGCACTAGAAATTGCTTAGCAGCAGTCCCTACTATTGTTATTTTCACTATAATCCATATCTACTGCCTTATTAGTACTAATGCATTAGTAAATCAGGATGTATTTTTATATTAGTAAGATACAGTAGATGCCTCCTGTATGCTTGTCAGAAAAAGTTACGGTGTGCACACCAAGACATGCATTACAGATGCTGGATGATGTTACAATATAACATTATATCACATTAAATACAATTCAGCAAATGAACTAAAATAAAAAGATGTGTTGCTATACCCTGTAGCAACACTACTTTCCCAAAGTCTGCGTTATATACTACAATGATTTTCTATTTTTAAGTACAATATAGGAGACAGACTTGTACAATCTGTTTAAAAATACTTAAAAGACAGATATGAACAATGCTCACTAAAGAGTTTTGAAGCCACCAATGCATTTGGAGGCAAATAGTAAAGCTGAATGGTCTAATGGTTGTTTTGGACCAGAATTTATTCTTATCCCATGTAGGAGCTGCATTTTAACATATGCCACAGCTCACTCCTTCCAATGAATCAGTGGGAGGAATACTAAAAAATGCTGACCATTGTCTTCTCAAATTTGACATTGCTGCACTATTGCTGATCTCAAAACAGGCAACTGATTCACCTTGATGCAAACATACTTTTTAATCTGTACTGTGTAAAACAATTATTGATATCTGTCCCTAGTTTTGAAGCATTTAAATGTAATCAGTTTGCAAACTACAAACCATTTTCACACTCAAATACACACAAAAATATTAGGCCAAAACAATTACAAGAAAGTAAAAATACTTCAATCTGGAACACACTCCATAATGTCACAGAAGCCACAGGCACATATATCCAGAATGTATAAGGATATTAGGTCTCTAAATTTTAATAGTAAATGTTCTTTCATTCATCGTTCGCCTCATTCTTGATATCACTCAGTTTTCAGAATCCTTCTTGTAATATGAAATCAATTTTTGTTTTTCACTGAAATTAGTAAGGAAGTCAAGGAACAAAGAGGCAATTCAGGAAAAAAAAAACCTGTGCATTTACTACCATATTAAATGGACTAAAACAAATTAAGAAAAATTTTAAGCAGTCAAATAAATACTAAGGGAAGCTCAAATATGAACACTCAAGAAAAAATGGAAGTTGTAACATACTCTACAAAGCACCTGATTCTTCAATTGCAGACTGTTTGTGTCTACTCAAAATCCACAATAACAGAAAAAAGGAATAAAAGGTAATGAGAGCACGGAATGGATGACGTCTTGGGCTCCTCATCCAGGTGTTTTTCTTCAGCTGATAAAACTGAAAGGAAAACACATTCCGTTAAACAATTCCTTGTATAAGTCAGTTACTCTAAGACACCTTTGGAGGCACATTTTGTGATCCATTCAATACAATCAGCTCCTACAGTCTAAGTTAATGACTAGACAACTTTTATGGTCCCTTCCATACCAAACCATTCTATGATTCTATGAACTGAGGATCAAGCACAGAAAATGAGTAAAACAATTGCAGCTGGTGGACTGCCTCATATAGATTACAACTAAGGTGAAGAATTTGACTGGTCTTCTTTCTGTAATGCTGCAATGGCTGATGTAAAACTGAATTTAGAATCTGGAAGTTCTATGGTTCTTCCCTCTGGTCCTTTGCCAAAAAACTCAGCCCATTATCATTAACGTATTTTGAATCATCCTTCATCAGTTTTATCATACCATTCTTACAGAGGCAGTGCTCACATATAAATCTGGTTATTTACTGTAGTGAAGCTCAGAAATATAAAATCCTGCCCTTGGTCCCCACCCAGGCATCTCCTACTATGAAATATCTTCTGTTCAAAATTCTGAAGTTTTTTGTGCAACTTGTATGCTCTAGTAAATAACAATAAAATATGCAGTTTCTTTAAGCAACAGGAGTACTCTTTTACAAATCTCCATTCTTTTTTAGAATGATTTGATAAATCTGTAAATGCCGGTGAGAATTCTGGTTGTGAAAGAGCAGCCACATCAGGGACTAGTTAGGAATACAGAGAAAGCAGAGTACTGTGACTAATATTGTTAATGCCTCTTTACACAAGATTACAGAGTCACATTCTAAAATCCTGAGGGGAATTTGGCTTAGTAGTTCACCCTCTCTGATACTTTTAAAGAACAGAATGTAAGGTGCTAAAAATATTTTTTTGGCAAGAAAATTATCTGAGACACTCTTAGGGGTAAAATAATTTCACAGTAGATGGGTCCAGGCACAGGAAACATTTTGAAAGGTAATGAAGAAACTGCAGTTTGTTGTGATTACCAGACAAAATATCATGGAGTCATGTTCTCCATTCTCAAAAGAAACGTGATCAATAACAAACTTTTTTGCATTAAATCTCTCAAAGTATCTACTTAATGTTTTTCCTTTGAGTAGTAAACTACTTTGAAATATGGTATTATAAACAACAGACAAGTAATGAAAGAATGGTTAGAATGTAGAGTCCCATGGGATATTTTTAATTGTCATACAATATATCAGAAGCTATGAGTTTGTTTTATTAGCTAAACAAGCAAAAAACCATACAGCATGTAAGATTAGTATTAAAGTTAAATATCTTTTAAAGTACTATTTGACTTATGTTGCTAATTCCTCTATTCATAAGTTTGTGTTCTCAAACTGTAAAGGAACATGTGGAATTTAATGATTGCTTTTTAAAGATAATATTAATGAAGAATGAGTATCCTGTCCTGAAGAGGAAGTGACATAATTATACAGAAAAAATAAGAATTAATGTTACTTTAGATTGTTATATCAACACTACAGCCTTATTTGGTTTAAGCAAAATGCTTCTAATTCTTAAAGCACTTAGTCCTCTCACGCTCCATTACCGGCAATTTTTGTAGCACTGTTTCCCAGGAGAGACCTGCTGCAATACAGAAATACAGAAATAGGCACTCCCTGGAAAAGCTGTGCGACTCCTCTGTCTGGTAGCACTTTTGTTACACAATATTTTGACCAAAATATTTAGAACTCTTGCTTAATTTAGAAATTTGTTCCTATTTCATATCAGTTTCATTTGTTAACTTATTCAAATATAGAAATATGATGACGTTGATGACTTTAGCATCATATTCTTCATTCACTCCTGCACTCAGCAACTTCTCTTTCAGAGAAAGGCAGTAAAAAAATGCACCCAGAAATGGCGCCATTTTCCAGCTGAAGAAACAACTCCCCTCTCACATCGAAAGGTTCTCAGTTTAAAACGTAAGGCATTACATTTAATAGCAAATGGCTCCCAGAGCCAGATAATGAATGATTTTCACAATGGTGAGTACTTATTCTCTTATTCTTATAGTCCCAGTTCAACAAATAGGAAAACTAATTTTTAAGTGGCCATCTTCTGGCCTTCTCTTCTACTTGGTAACTAATTAGTAGTTTTGTTGTTTCATACTACTGACAGTATGTAATATTATTAAAAAATGAGAAAGACACACCTTCTTTTTTAACATCCTCAGTGAACTTCTCTTTTGCTCATACAAGATTAAAAATCTCTATCAGTTTGAACCTGCCTGTACCTGCCTTACAAATCCCACAAAGCTGTACATTGAAAACAATTTAATTTTCAAAAACTATAGCTCATGAATTTATACAAAAAATATACCATCATATAAAGTAAAGTATTTAGTAGTAAAATTGCTATTTTTGTACACTTTTTTTTTTGCTGACTTCATTTTATGGAAAATCGCGAGGGTCTTTTATTCTAGAAAGATTAAGCAGTTGGTGCAGAACCTGACTGGAAAAAGGATTCTGCTCTCTATAGTTCTATAGTATAAAAACTATTTTACAGCTAAACTTCATTGTACTTCAGGCACTTAGCAGCCTATTCAAATTCTCAGCACATGCTTATATTATCTGTCTGTTCAATTTATATTAAAAAGTAATTCTTAATACTTTCCAGATATTTAGCTTGGGCAGCAATACACATAAGAGTGAGCTGATACCTAATAAGTTTTGCATCAAATCTAAATTACAGCGACTGAAATTAATGAAGAAAGGTTTTCAAATTTGTTGTTATAGCTCTGCCACATACAGTTGGTCTGCTTTCTCTGACTTGAGATCTCAAGGCCCTTTGACTGATTGCTTCCAGATGTATGGAATAGTGTGGAGAGAAAGTGGAGAGAAAGAGAAGGTATACTTCACACTGGTGGAATTGAAATTGCATTGAAAAACACACTCTGCAAATCAAAGTCAATTCCTTCAATGTATTTAATCATCCCCTCCTCTGTTACATGCTGAATTATTCTTTCTTATGTTTTCAGTCAAACTCCAGAAAACCAGAGATATTTTGCCTGCACCATTTCTTAGACACAGAACTCCGTGCTGCCCTGTTCAGGGAAAAATAATAACCTTATTCTCTGGAGAACACCTGCCCTACTGAATTGCATTCAGTGAAGCCATCTGTAAAGTGACACATTCACCATATGAAAGATCTAATATTCCAAGCACTGCATGCAGTACATCATTACACCATGACAGGGGCTGTTTCACATGGTTATTAGTGGGAACAGAGTTTAAACTGCACCAGACTGCAAGTTCACATTCTCCAGATCGTTGCTGTGCAGCTATTACCTGCACATGGCCTGTGAGAAATACATCTGATGATTTTTATTTCCTGTATTTCTTCACAGATTTCTAACAGAAGTGAACATTGTCATTGTTGGACTCTCTTTATGTGCAAATCAGCAAGCAGCACGAATTTCAAAGGAGCAGATAAAATGAACCATGTTATAGGTCAACACAGAAGGATATTATCCAAGGAACTTTTGCTATTCTTCCCGTGTTGTCTGTCCTACTAATTCATTTCTACAGAGCTATCAGCCGAGCTCCATTTGAAAACAGGATACTGGATAAGAAAATCTATGTTTATTACAGATTTTTTCTAGTGTCTATTCCATACTTCAATGAAACACTGAGATAACTGCACTGGAACCCGAAACAATAAACCATGATACTTCATAGCCTAATATGTTTCCAAATGTTTCAGAATAATTCTTAAATTCCTACATTTGTATTTAAGGTGAGATTCTTGCAATGATGAACATGTGGCACTGCAAATGTAATTAACATTTGGTTTCATTGTACTTCTTATTACATAAACAGTATTTTTTTTCAGAAGAAAACTTTAAAAGGGCAAAAAACATACATATAAGAACATAATACTTCAAAAAACACAGTCATCAAGTGTGTACAATTTTCAGTAACATAATATCAAATTAATTTGGTTTTAGCCAACAGGAACACTAAAACTCATAATAACCCATATGATACTAAAATTCCACTTTCTTATGTTATTAGTTCTGGATACACAGAACCAAGAAATACAGAATTCAAGAGAGTCAGGCAAGCGGAAATAGAAACAGGAGACAGATTCACCTGGTGGCACTGACCTATTGAAGAGGATGTGGGACTTAAGTTTTTGGGTTTTTCTTACTCTTTCTACATCACAGGCTTATATTGACACAGCTTAAGAGATAAAAAATATTATTTTGGTCCCCTGTGATGTAGGACCTGTCATCATATAAACAGATCACAGCCTGTCACAAACACACAGTTCCCTTTTACGGATCCTCGAAAGCCTTTCCCCCAGGATATCTGGGTATTCTTTCTTCTGGCCATAACTTTTCATTTCTTTATTTATCTGCAGAATACAAAAAGGCAGAAATTCTGTGACTTCTCTGTATTTCACATGGACAATGCTCAACCTTCAGAGAAAAACTAGAGGAAAAAGCAACAAGTCAATCTTCACTAGCGATTCAAACATTGCCAACAAAATCACTGGTTGATGTTTTCTATCATTGGCCAATCTGCAATGTAAACTTCTAACTGAATTTTTGAGGACCGGACACATATGGTTAATTCACGAAACACAGTGTTATGCTCTGACATACAATATTTTGTCACCAGCAATGTGAGCTGGAATTAAACTCATGAGTTAGAAGCAAGAAGATCCACAGCTCAATGTAAGCCCCTGAGTTAAGACCTTTCCAGTGTTGTAACATCTGAACTCTTTGCATGATGTTTTCAAAATAACAGCATTCATTGCATAGTTACATCTGACCCTCAGTGGTGCACTACTTATAGTACTACTAGTTCTTATTGACACATTGAAAAGAGCTGTTTCCTCATTCAAGAGAATTGTTTCTTGACTAGTTATTGTTCTATGGCTACGATTATGTTGTCACAAATTTGATGTTTTCATATTGCAGTTTATATGGCTATAACAAACACTGCTCAAGTGGATTGTGGAACAAAGGCAACAAGACAATGACTTCTCTCTGTGCACATGAACTGTCCAAATCAAGTATTTCCTTTGGTCCAAGTACAGACCTCAGAGGGAAAAAAAAAGGGACTGTAAAACTTTTGCAATATAAATTGAGCGCTGGAGAAAAGAATATTGCATTTTTATGTTCTTATTTTTGCTTTTGTTTTTTAAGGACAATTCACATGGAAATGAAGAAAGTATTTACTTTGAATTCTTTGTACAGAACTGAAAAGCAACTTGGCACAGTAGGAACAGACACACTTGTAAATTAAAACAATTAATTTATAAAAAGCAAGTAAGTTATATGAATGATATAATATATATCAATGCCAGTAGAATCCCTTTAGTATCCAGTGTTTACATTTTATGGAGCATTAAATGGTAATATTTAAAAGGCATTTATGCCACCTCCTAAAACATATCTGCTAAATCCGGGTATGGGCAAGAAAAATGGAAGCATTGTTAAGCCAGGTCTGTGGTCCTTGAACTGGACCTGATATATACGTGAGCTGGCTGTGTGTCAAATGGTCTTTGAAAGTAAAATCAGAACAGTGGAAATATGAACATGTTCATCCCCATCTGTTCTGCTTCTCATTTGCAGTAATCACTCCATACCAAAAGCTAAAGTTGTGTCTTTAACTGGGTCTTCTCTGTTTTTGGCTTTCTCTGTTTTTGGCTTTCATTTGGCCTTGGATCTATGTGGGGCATGCATGAAGGGGAAGCATCAAAACCTCCTCATTCCCAAAATACACAATGAAATATTTAGATAAAATTTCTTCAAAATGTGTCAGAATACCAGAAAAATTCCAAAAAACTACAAACCCTAACAATACAAACACACACAGAAAAAAAACTCCACACCAACCAAAAAGCCCAAAAAAAGATGACATAGGATTTTTACCATGGATAAATTTCCAAACTTCCAGAGCAAGTATCTTTTTAGAGGATGAGTGAGAAATAATTTAATTTTTTGTATTATCTATACTCACAGTAAGCAAATACACTTTCAGTCTGGACCAGCCCTTTTAGCGAGTAAATTTTAAAAACTGAAGCACTGAAATCTCAGAGTTTGTTCTCTTACACTAAATTTTTCCTTTCCTCATTTTTCCTAAAGCCATACACTGGATTTTTGAAGTTTCAAGCCAAAAAAAAGGGAAATTAAGAATATTTATGTGCTTGTGGATAACAATATCTAGAGACACTCTCACCATGGGAGTTTGATTTTAACAGCAGTGTTGAAGAGGAGACTAAGAACCTGCTGGTGGTCAACTGTGTTAAACACCATATCTATGAAAAAGTGAGCAGAGCAGAATACAATTACATAAGTTCAATAGTCTGGAAAATCACAGGAAATTATATAAATATACATATATATATATACATATATATATTTATATGTATTCTGATAGTGATATAAAATATATGTAGTGCTGCTGATGCTGGTGGTTGGAGCACATATTATCATCACATTGTATGCAGCGTTCAGTTAATTGCTCCTTGTTGTGTTGTGTAAATCTGAATTTACACAAGCTCTGGATTTATGAATAATAACGACCACATCCCATTTTTTCAACACACGTAAACCAGTTCCCACTGCTGTAGCTGCAGCCTTGTGTTAACACATTCTGCCACTAGAGGATAGTGTTGCCATATGACTATGCACACACGTTAAGTAGAAGGAGTACATGAAATCACTGTAAAGTTCAAGTTGCTTGTTTTCTAAAGCCAGGGGAAAAAATTATATTTCAATAAAGGATTTTTTTCCCTGAAGCCTTTTTTAAAATAAAAATAAGAGAGCAAAATCACTTGGCATAGTTATTAGTTTATTCTTACTAAATTTAATATGTAATCTTAGTAATCTTTAATATGTTATTTGTTTTCAAGTAAATGAGATTAATGCACCTCAGGCTGAGTATGTTACCTGGGAATCTCTTGGAAGGATATAGCCTTGGTGCAGGGGTCTGACATAAAGCAGGTAACTGAACTTTTTTGTAGTGGTACTTGACATGTGTGAGCGTCACAGGTATCAGACTTGAAAACTGATTGACAGTGTCCTGAGGACCGGGTTAAACTCGGGAATACTCACTTATAGCAGTAGCAGGGAATCAGAAACTCACTCCTCTAATACATTACTTACACCTTCACTTCAGCAGAGCAGAGACAAATCAGCTGCAGATTTCAATTAAAATGTGTAGATCACACTTAGGAGAAAAACCTGTGCAAGCTTCAGGAATATGCTGTATGAAATAAAATAAATAATGAATTGCTGCCATCAGGAATAAGAAAGGAAAGGAGGAGATACTGTCTCAGTCATCCCCCACAGTTCTACCTGACACACTACATCTGTTTCTCCGTGTTCAAAATACAAATTCTAATTTCTGTGAGAAAAAAATCAAAATCTAACTTTAGTCTGGTGATGATATGGAGAGGACCAGGATACATTTTACATACTTGTTTTCAGCAGTGGGAATCCACAGAGGAACAAAGTCAACTCGTATTGCTTTAATTTGAAAGGTCCATAGGGGTAGCAATTTTTAGTATTTAGAGAAAAAAAACAGTACATGTGGCTTAGAAAATGCAACCCATGAGAGAGATGAAGAATCTGAGAGCACAGAACTTTAATTCTCTTTAGACATGAAAAAGGTACTTATAAAAAAGATGATCATTTATTGTCCAATGTATTCACTAGAAGGAGGACTGGAAGAGGCACAAGAAGTATTAATTAAATAGTACATTAAAAAGAATTTAAATATATATAATGATAATTCTGTCGAGCAGTAGACTCACTAAGAAGGCTGTAAAACCAACCTTCTTTACCAAAGGTTTTCAGTAAATTTAAAGATGCCTGTCATGTATTATTCATGACAAAAAAAAATGACAAGAATAATAGGTTATCATGGATTATCTCTTTGAGCATATTCCACTTTTCCTACACATTTGTAATTATTGTATGATCCTAAACAGTTGTGAGACAAAAATCTCTAGTCATTTGCAATCTTAATAAAATCAATACAAACTGGGAAACTAGTATTGCGTCTGACAGGTCCACTCATGTTATTAGCAATAGTAATATGACATTTTTAGGAAAAGGGATCTGTACTAGGTATATACAAAAGCTATTAATAATTGAGAAGGATCTGTCCCCATACTTGATGGGGTTCTTTCAGTTGAAAACACATACTTGGCACACTTTCTCTATGCCTTTGTACAAAAACGATCATGCAAATAATTCTCTCCACTTTTCTTAGCTGTCATTTCATCAATAATATTGAGCAACACTCAGTGCTGGAAACTCTACTAACAATTTCTGAAAAGTTTTTTCACAGTATTGAAACCAGTCACTAGAAAAAAAGTAAATAGTAGTTACTAAAAGCAAAAGTACCCAAATGTTTCCGCTTTGTCACAGCACAACTGAAGCATTCTTCTTTCAAATAGAGTTAATTTAAATCAGTTAGGAATACAATTTTATTAGGTAATCTTAATTTAAAATTAAGCAAATTTAATTAATTTTGAACTCAGCAAACTCTAAAAACATTTAACAGGGGGTTTTCCTGTGAACTGCTTCATTATGCATTATATTTCTAATCACCTTACTGTGATTGTTTTCATAAATGTATTTTATTCCCATTTTAGCAAAGTTTTGTATTAATATGTTAATAATCAAACTTTACACTTTACTGTTTGAGATTATATTTAAGCAATAAAATTCTGTGTGTGATCTCTGCATTCTGAAGAAATCCACCAAATCTATCAGATCTTCTATACTATTAACTCCTTCATTCAGATAAGAGTTTGGGTTTTTGGCTATGACTGCTGAAACTGGTTTAGGTTGCAGTTCTCATTTTCTTACAAATTAATTTCATTTTCCTTGAAACATTTGCAACAGCGATTTAATTGCATACAATGTCAGAACATGTGTCCTGGGTTGTGCAATTAAATCATTGTTATTACTATTACATAATATTATTATATCTGCACTAACAAGGTATTTGGCTGTAGGTATAAGTGTCCAGGCACATTCAATTTGGCTTTTAAATATACATGATTAAGCAACTGTGAGTAGATAACTGCAGGCAAATGATCTTTATAAAAATGGCTAAGAGCTTTCATAAAAAAGAAGTCCAAATATATTGTCAACAGAGATCCTAAACTCTGATTTATGAAGTATTTTAATCAGAATTAAGTGGGTTTTTTGGGCAAGGAGACCTGAAACTGAATTTCAGGTTCTGGATCATGACCACTCACACATTACCCAGGGACATCAGTATAATTATTCTTGAAATTTAATCAGCAAGTCACAGAGATATTAAGAAATTATTCTCTCTCATATTTCCCCTTTCAATTTCTTGGATTTTGTGATATGGCTATGAAACATTCTCCAATTGCCAGCGACCGTGGAGGTCCTGAATTTTTAATATCAGCATTGCAGCTGGCTTTTGTAATTCAAACACTTTTTGCATAACCTAAATAATAAAAACAAGCATGTTTCATATCCCACCTTAATATCCATGTCATCTTTAATATAAGAGCTACATGTGAAGTTGTGCTTGACTTCAGGAATTTACTCCTACCACTGAGTCAATCAAGGCTGTGAACAATTTGCTTGAATGAGATAGTTATAATGGTCAAAGTGGGTGCAGCAGATGTAGCAATACTGATACTAGCAAAAATGAGACACAATTTGTCCCACTTGAAGAATAACAACAAAAATGACTGCAATCCCCATATAAATCAGTTTAAGACCCATCTGTACCGGTTTATCTACATAACCTCTTTAGAGTTTCTTACAGAAGGATGAATAGGAATAGAAAAGGCCTTGATGCTGGTCCTTGTCCTGAAGGTCAAAACCAAAATGAGCCATCAGACCAGCAAGGAGACCAGTGTGCAGTGAATCCTTAGAGATGCTGTAATTCATGCTGTCAGTTACCTACCAGGCACTGGTTGCCATAGCTATAGCTCCTCTGTCCCTGTGTACTGCAGTAATACAATCTTGAAGCCACAAAGACATAAAACCTACAGAGATCTGTAGCAGAGGTAAAGAGTCAAGCCTTTGGTGGTTTTGGCCAGTCATAATATCTGATATTAAAATTAATTTTAAAAAAATAATAGACCAAAAAGAACTTTTATTTTGTAAATGTCTTGGATTAAGGATGAAACCTGCATGCCATTTTCTCGCAGGCACGTAATTATTCTCCAAGTGTATACAAACCACCCTTTTTAAGGTAAAAAAAAAGATCAATACTTAGAAAAAAGCAACACCTCCAGAGATATTAAAAACTAATATCTAATACGATCTTGTTTTGGCTGCAGGCTTTAATCTGACAGCTTTTCAGATCATATTGTTCAGCAATTTAAAATCAAAACAACTCCTCCAAAATATAAGACTGCAAATTATGGGTTTGAATGGCTTAAGTTCTAATGCAATAATTGTATTGTGCCTGGTGAAACTGTCAATTAAAAATGTTAAAAAACTGTTCAAAACAAAACAAAAAAATCTCTAGATATTTCTGGCTATTTTTCTAGCATTGACTTTAACAGATTTGCACCAATCTATGTCAGCATACAGCCTAAGTCCAAAGCATTGCATTACTTGTTTCATAGCATTAAGTAATTTATATTATCAAGTACTAGATTAGTTGTTTTAGTTACAGTAAACTATTATACAAGTTACTCTTCTTTGTTCACACTCCCTCTTTTGGAAAACTATTTTGAAATAGTGATAAAACTTATTAGTGTAGTATAGATTCTTATGAAAACAGTAAGCAAAGTCATACTTGTGGATCAATTCTAATTTCACATCATATGCTTTAATTCCTTTTATCTCCTAAAACAGAAAAAAAAAAATCTTGCCATGGCTACTACGGAGATGCTGGAGCTCAGAAGCTAAATAATGCTGATATAGCTCATGCTGGAAGAACTAATAGCAACATAAAAGCTAGAGCACAATCCACAAATACATTATTAATGATGTTTTCTTCTCCAATCAGCAGATGGCCGCTGAATGGCTCAAGTGACTGGTAATAGGATACACAGCTTTTCATCTCCAAGTATCTGCGTCAGGTTTGTCTCGAGTGGGTTGTAACTAAAAGGTATTACTTGACAGGCATTCAATAGCAAAAATATAATAGCCACTCTCAGTCTAGAGACTCTGAATTTCCTGTACAATCTGTTTAACAAAGCTGCCATGTTATTTTTCAAACTCAGGGTTGAGTAGGCCAGGAGACTTGATTATCCTTTTAGGTCTAAAGGGTCAGTCCATCAAAACAATTTTGAAACCCAGGTGCAAGTGGGCCAATGGACTCAGTGGTTAGTTTCCATTAGTGTCCATCAGGTGTTTTTTCCAATTATTAGATTAAGTTTTAAACACACAAACAGACAAAAAGACAACAGGAACAAAAAAAACCAACCTGAGATGAATGCGAAAAAAATAGTGAAATGAGACAGACTACTGCTTTCACAAACTTTTGCATGAAGTATATGACCTTCTTCTTCTGCACACTCAAGGCACAAAACCTTTTTGTATACATACATACAGCATGGATGCAAAACATCTTTACTATCAAAATAAGAATTAGTAAATTGATAAAATCAAGTGATTGTAACTCCTTTCTGCTGGAAGCCTGGCATCTGCTGTTCTCAACAAAACTCACCATGTTCAGCAGTCTCCAAGAGCTTTGAATTTATTAGAGGTTTTTTAATGTTTACTGAACAGAACCACACTTGCGTTTTCAGGGAATCCAACTGAAATTCAGGGGATTTCAATGCAGACTCAAAGGCTGCCTTCATCACCTCGAATCTGATAGAAAAATTAGTCATAATGTAGAAGGCCTCTTCTTGTGAAACAAAAATTACCATCAGGGTATATTTCGAGTAAGCCTAGCAATAAACATCTCAAACATAATTAATCAGTCAATTTCAAACTTAAGGTCAGTATCATATGAAAGAGTTTTTTAATGAGAATATTTTTGAAAATGTATCAGGAATGAAAGGGAATTCTAAATGTAAAAGTGCTGCAGACATCTAGCAGTAGGTGAAATTGTTGAGTCAGAATTCTTAAAAATACAACTTTGTTACCTCCTTGACATTCATGGACATTATCTTCATGGTTTATCTTCTTTCATGTCAGTACAGAACATGAAGATAGATGCTAAAGACTGCTCTCTGACAGGATTAAATCCCTTAGGTAAAAGGTGGTGGAACATATAATTTAATTCTGTATCTCTGAATACCTATAAAAACCTGTTACAATCATACCTCAATAGAACAATTGAAATTCAGTTTGTATTTAAAGCTACTTCTTGTCACTGTTATTAGAATCACAGTCCAGATTGTCTCCTTCCTTATTCTAGGCACTATAGAGACAAATTGCCATAAAGATAGATGAGAGAGATAAAAGATTTGAAAAAGAAAAAGAAACACAGAGATTAATTTGCCAAAATCACAGCAAATTAATGGTCAAATTAAGAATACAATCCAGATCATTCAAACCCTAGTCTGTTGCTGTGCTCAAAGAGTATTCCCTCAGGCTTTTTCTAAGACATTTTAATTAGCCATCAGTGTTTACTGGTGGTAATTAATGTTAGACAATAAAAAGGTCTCTTAAACACAAAGCATCTGAATTTGCCATCTATCAAAATTCCTCTTCCTCTGTAACATTTACAGAATAATCGAGAAGCTGACTAGGAAGCTCCTGAACGTTCATGATGTACCAAAAGGTACATGTATTCAAGGTTCACTCAAGCCTACGTTCTGCAGCCACCAGCATGCACAGGAAAGCAAGGAGCAGCATCAGGTGATGAACCTTATCCTTCAGGCCAAGCAACAGTGACCTAGACACAGCTGAGAACCTGGAAAAGCACTGTCAGAGCTTGAACACTCTTGGCAGTGACTAGCAAGCCTTTGCATCCCTTAAATTACGTATACTTAATAAATTTTACTATTTAGTTGCTCAGCTTTTGGTCATTTTACCCTCATTCTGGTTTCTAGGCCACAGCTTATGCATATAGCTAATTTAGCATTTAATTGAAGAATATTATAAATGGAACATACTGTTTGGGAAGTACATAGCAAAACCAGATCTTTCTGTGAAAAGGACATTTCCCTACTAATATTTCAATTACAGTACAATAACACTTCAGCCTTGAATTAAAATCTCTGTTGGTTCCATAATACAAGTAAATTTTTTAAAAAACCTTTAAAGATTAGGCATTAGTTCATCTAGTTTCTGACATTCTAGATAAATATTAAAATGCCTTGACATATTTAGCAGAACTAATATTCAAATCCACACTGGTGCAGTCAGAAAAAAATCTAATTAACTTAGGTGATGAATAGGATTTTTATAAAAATGTATATAAAGAAACCTTTATTTATATATCTTACATACCTTATCTCATATGCATTTTATTTACCTTATTACCATCATCCTCTTTACATATATGAAAGAAGCTTTAAAGTGCCCTGGGAATTATGAACAGGCACTTACCAATCTGCTTCTTTTCTCTGCTAACAGGGATTTTTCATTTCAATTTATATTAAAAAGCAGATAATTTTAGTTCAAATGCCTGTTGATTCCTCCTTTCAAAAAATATAAAAATAGAAAATAAATTTTTTTAAAAAGGAGTACATAAGGAAATCTGGGCATTTAGTCTATAAATTAGAGAACACAAGACAGGCAAAGGGCTGCCCATAAAACTACCTTGGTAGCCACAGTAAAAGGATGAAAGGAAGAGAAGAACAGCTTTCACAAATGGTTCATGAATCATCTTGTTGCATGTGTATGGAATACTTCTCTGCACATCCAAGAAACATATGAACCAAGAGTCTTCAGATAAAGTTGGAAATAAATATGTGAGAATAGGAATAACAGCAAAAGCAGAGAATACACAGCATGCTGGAGATGGGAGATGGTTTGGGAAATTAAAGAGTTGTGATTAATCAGCTGTGCTGACATCGATACATGCCATTTTCACAGCAAAAAACTGTGGACAGCAAGAAAGGAGCATAAAGTTAAAAAAAACCCATGAACCTCTGTGAAGAGAATCCATGATGTATAAAGATTATGTGTCATGGTTCTGTGGAATGCATGCAGGCAAAAGATCTGTGTCAAAGGCTTGTTTTATGACTTCTTAGTAATTGTCTACCCAGTACAGCTTCTAATCAGCTTCTGGATGTTCAAAAGAAGGTCTAACATACCTAAGAACTAATGATAAAATATAAATACAATTCATATCTATGCAAAATTTCTGAAATAAATATTGAACATAAGATGCAAACAAATTTAATATTGGGGCAAAGTCTGTAGGCATACCAGATAGTCAGTACACATGATACAGCATGATACAAATACAGATGGAAGAGAAATCTGCAGTTAAGTTGGTCTAACACTTCCTATTGTAAGATTCTGGTTTGAAATGCTCATAAGCTTTGCCAATGTTTAATTGCTCTGTCAAAATTCTTTCAGAGTATCTGATTTTTTTTAAACCTTCAGTAAAAATGGAGCTGACACCTTCTAAAATGTGACTAAGCAAAAATATTTTGGTTTGATGAAGTTGATTTATTTTTAATAACTCTTATATTGAAAAACTGAGTTTAGAATTATGAATTTCTCAGAACAAACCGACTGGACTGGAGCTCCTGGACTGGGTCCAGCTGGAGGGCTACAAAGGTGATTAAGAGACTGGAGTGCCTCTTTTATGAGGAAAGGGCTGAGGTAGCTGGGCCTGTTTAGCCTCAGGAAAAGACAACTGAGAGGGGATCCCGTCAATGTCTAACAGTATCTGAACAGTATCTGAACAGAGAGTGACAAGGGGATGGAGCCAGGATCTTCTCAGTTGTGCTGCATAATAGGACAAGAGGCACTGGGCAGAAACTAAACAGCAAGTTCCACCTGAACATGAGGAAGAAATTCTTTGCTGTGCAGTGACCATGCATTGGAGCAGATTGTCCAGAGACACTGTGGAGTTTCTCTCACTGGAGATACCCAAGAACATCTGGATGCAGCTCACTGCAATGTGCTCTAGGATGACCCTGCTTGAGCAGAGAGGTTGGACAAGATGACCCACTGTGGTCCCTTCCAACCCAACCCATTCTATGACTCAGGACTTTCATCAGCCAGTAGAATCTACAGCTGAATCAGAAGCCAAGGCTTCCATTACAACACATCAGGTTTTGAGTGCACCTGCACTATCAGTTTGAATTACTGCCTGTTTTGTTCCAAAGTCCTCTTCATTAGCATTCACTCTGCACACACATTTGATTATTCCTGGAATACTCTCTGAATCAAAATACACAAGGTTTGTTCTTAGAAAAACTCTAGAAGCCATTCAGTGACTAGATAACTCTAGGAGATGATTTGAGGACAAAATCTCTCTACGCTTGGTCCAACCCTCCAACGTCATCCTTGCAAGCCTTTGCCTGGCATGACCCTGTAACGTCTCTCTGATAACATGGCATAGTAGGAGATAAGTGGTGTGCCGCAAGCATTTCTCCTTTTATCTTGGGCAAACAAAAAAGAGTTTTGTTATTAAAGAACTTTTCAAAATTGTTCAGATGTCTCATATGCAAAGATAGACTTTAAAGTGCCAAGAGAGAATCGATCTGACAGAGGCCTCTAGACTATCACAGCTTTTGAAGACAGGAAACCCTGACTGCAGGAACTACCCTGACTACCAAAGCAGACCTGGTGAGGTTGCTTCATGCTGACGGGTTTCAGTGTAGACCCAGGCAATTATAATTAAACCCAAATTTTATCCTTCTTAAAGCACACAGTAAGAAGTGGCCTGATGGCAGGACGTGAGCACAGCAGAGGAGTGTATTCTGTGCCGTGCATGCAGAGAGGCTGTGGAAGGCCTGCAGAGCTCTGTAAGATCCCTGCAGAGCCGGCTCGGTGCAGCCGCAGGCAGCCTGCCCTAGGGGGAGCAAGCCAAAAGCGCTGCCGGTGGAAGCTGCTCCTCGCATTCTGACAAGGCAGCGCCGATTGCTCCTGAAAATCAGAAATCCATCATACGCGTCATCTCAGAAGATGGACACTTTCTGAGATACGCACACGCGGACCCTCGTGAGTCCACAAATTCATGGTACTTGCAGGGTTAAGTCCTGAGGACGCCTTCTGAGTGTGTCTTTCAACTCTTCCCACACTGAGATAAAAATATACAGCTATATTAGCTATGACAAATCCTAAAAATGGCAGATAAAAGGTATGAAGTGTAGAAGGAGAAAATCTTGTATGGCATCAACAGGAGGTACAATTAATTGGATCTCTTCGTTCATTCTATAAATACCAACTTAAATATGATAAAAATGAAAATGTAGGAGTTTTAGCTGCAGTCACCTTTATGTTACTAGTCTCACTCATCTGATACAAAATTAATCTTTCCTTTGATATCGTGTGGGAAGAAGGAATGCTAGTACATGTATGAGAACATTGTACTTAATGCAGCAAAACCCTGGAATGAACAAAGACTGCTAAAAATTGCACCAAAACACACCATAAAAAAACTCAATTTGGACATGAAAAAGAGATGAACTATCAAAAATAAATATGTCCCTTCTAACTCCTAAATGCTAGGCAGAGACAATAAATTTTAAACAGATTATTATATCATATTTTCAAGTAACACCGCATTATAAAGACAAAAAATAAACCCACAGAAATAGTGGAAATGTGAAAGCAGACATCCTAATTTATAAATGTCGCATACAGAGTTGCACCTCTTTGCGGTTTTTTTCCTGAAAAGGTTCAACTCCATGACATACAGCAAAGTCTTGTTCTTAAGATCTTTTTATTTGCTTCACTGAGGCAGAAGAATATCGAGCGATTTGTACAAAGTGTTTTAATGTTACTATTTTTGTAATTCCCACCTCTCTGGAATTTGGGTATCAGCACACAAATGGTTCGTCCAGCTTAATAGCCTATCTTTTACTTTGATCATCATCCGAATTCCTCCGTGTAGGTCATTTTAATACTTAATAACAACTGTGGTAACTGTGGCCACAAGCAGATAAAAATGTTTTAAATATCATTAGATATTATTAGATATTTTTGTGTTTGTTATTATTTGTCCAGAATATTTCTGAATCTCTATATAGATGCCTATCATGGTTTAACCCCAGTAGGCAGCTCAGTGTCACACAGCTGCTTGCTCATTTACCCCCAATAGAATAGGGGTAAGAATTAAAAGGGTGAAAATGGAAACTTCATAGGTTGAGAAAAAGAAAATTTAGTAACAATTAAGAGAAAATACACAAAGAAGATGAAAAAAAACCTCAAAACAATTGCTCACCACCAGCCAACAGATACCCAGCCAGTCCCTAAGTATTGCCAGCCCCATCCAACCTCCACACACCTCCATCCAGTTTTACTGCTGAGCAAGACATCATACACTTTGGAATATCCCTTGAGTCAGCTGGGGTCACTGTCCCAGTTGTGTCCTCTCCCAGCCTCCTCATTGGTGGGGCAGTGTGAGGAGGAGAGAAGGTCTTGAGGTTGTGTAATCACTGCTCAGCAATAACAAAAACATCCTTATGTTCTTAGCACTGTTTTCATCACAAATTCAGAGCACATCTAGCCCCAGAGAAGCCACTATGAAGAACTGTAACTCTATCCCAGTTAAAACTAGTACAATGCCTTAGTAACATTCTGCATGAGTTGTCCATTCTCATTATTTATGTTTTTCAAGTCTATTTCAAAATTAAGTTGGCCCAAACAGAAATCCAGAGTCCACATATTAATTAATACAGACAATAATGACCAACAACATCTAATGCCAGGCCTGTTTCCAGCCATTTGTGACAACATTTCCAAGTGGTCCAGGAGCTCTATTTAAATTCTGGCCTGGGCATGCAAACCTGGCCCACTTTGTCAGAGCTGTATTTGCATCCAGTCATGTCTCCTTCCAACAAGATTTATTAGCTGAACTTCCTAGGTGGACCTCAGGCTTACATTGCAGGTGCACCATTCTCTCTGGCCCTGGTCCCCTGGATAAACCTTAACTCTGTGTTATAAGCAGTCTTCTGTCCAGCCTTGCCTCCTTGGCTCTGATCCGTGTTGTAGGAAGTCTTGACTCCATTCTGGTCTTTGGCTGTTTCTCCTGTTACTTTTGAGTGGATTTTTTCAGGTGGATGTCTGAATTCTTGCCTTGCCCTGTCTCAGGCTGGTACTGTCACCATCCTGACCCCACTAGGTCAGTGCCCTGGTAAGAGAGGCTTGCCTTTGCTGTAGCCATGCTCTACTCCCAGCTCTTTCTCTCTCATGGAGATTCTTCTGCTGCTGCTCCTCAATAAAAGACAAGCAAGATGACTTCTGGTTTTGCCAATAAGCCTCTGGGAGCCTACTGAAAAGAGTGTTAACATGAGTTTCACTACTTACCTGAAGGAAAGAAAGTCCCAATTTTTTAAAAAAGTTGAAAAATCTCCTAGCAAACATTTTCTATAATGCAGTAATTGCCTAAATAATTAATAATATTCATCACATTCAAATGAAGCCTTATCATTTTTTTTAAACTCAGAGGCAAGGAAGAGAGTGAAAAAGATTTAGAACAGACAAACTCAGAAAAAATCTGTATTTCAATGTAATAGTTCCACAGCCACTGAAAATTCTTAAATCTAAAATTCAGATAGCATAATCAATCATATATGAACATTTTTTCTTTTTTTACTAGTCCAAATTTTACAAAAATATAGAGTAATATTACAGTTAGAAGGCATTCAATATGACACTACTACACATACATATGATTAATTATAGTTCTGTACACACATCTCTCGTTCTGTGTTAAGTGATGCCAATAATTGTCATTTGTAATTATGTGGTCACGTATAGGGCTAAAATATCATGTTGTTCATGTACGAAGTTCCAAGTTTGACCTGTTATTAATTACTTCAAAAGAGTCTGACTTTTATACAGCTGTTAATAAATTGGTTTGCAACCTTTACAATGCTGCAGATTGTGACAGCAGTACATCCAACACTAATGGATTTTAAAATAATTGAGGAGAATTAAAGCCTTACAATTTAGATTGTGAGCAGCACAATAACTATTTTGTGTGATTCAGGGTAAGCAGAATGAATCCATGCTTGCAGAGAAAGTTCCTGAAAGATGTTTAAGCTTTTTTTGTGAAGTTGAGTATACTGGTTTTGCAGCTTTTGGTGTTAGATTGCATAGAAGCAGAATCTATTGCAGGTGCTGATTAAGTAGTTTGTTCCCTCAGTTAGTTCCTTCAGACATAATCTGCCAGTTCCACTGTTCTTGCCAGGAAAGTTACCTTAAGTAGTATTTGGCTCATGCAAGCATGAGAAAAAGATCTGTTTCTATTTCAACCCATCTATCTATTCCAACCTCTTTACTGCCATTGGTCCCTCAGGTTTCAGTTCTCAATATCCGACACAGTGTGCCAGACAACAAAAGTCTGTGTTAGTCAATGAAGAGGTGTTTTGAGAAACAGCCTAACAATGTTTGACAATTATGTGTAACGATGACAGCTCACTGGCTGCTAAAACCTTGTCCACAACTGCTGTTGCATAGTTTCAGCTGAGCCAAATTAACAGCTTCCTGGCAAAAGGTCTCATTGTCTCCTGTCACCACTGCTCAGTTAGTTTTCTACCATTTTAACAAGCTGAACTGGCATACCACCCAATTAAACCAGAGACAGTGCATGGGAAGCAATAAAGTCATACAGCTGGGGGTGGAAGATGTTATCCCTGTAACAGTGACAGTGATCTGTTCAGTAAACTCAGGCCTGCTCAAACAGCATGACTGCTCAACCACTGTAAAGGGATTAAAAAACAAGCAACAAAAACAAATGAAAAGAAGTCAAACAGACGAGAATATCCAATACACCTGGAAAGGACTAATTGTGTAAATGTTCCCCTTTCATTGGCACACTGAACACTTGGCCCAGTTTCAAGCTATTAAATATTATCCAGGTGTTTTACACAATACTTGACATTATTTGGTGCCTTAACTTTTGCAAATTTAGAGAATTTAATCAGTACGGTAAAAAATGTAAATTGAAAACTATTGCTACATGCATTAGATTTTGACATTTTAATTAGAGCGATAATCAGTGTGAATATGTTCTGGTTTTTGAAAACACCTAGTTTGCATAAAATGTTCAGAAGTTAATGCAAATATTAATATAGTCATACTCACACTCAAATTACATCACCTTATTTACATAGTTATTCCCACTCCATAGCAGAATAATTAGGCCCACAGTGCCATACTGTTGTAGTAAAAGTAAGATTTCATCACGTAAGTCACTTATCTTGGTCTCATGTTTTATGAAGACACTAGAGCATACAGATGGAACTATTTTTCTTGTAAACCTCCTCCACCCACTGATTATTTCATATAATAGAGCAGGCCTTGAAAAACACAATTGCTTTCTGTTACTGGTGAATTAGACTCTGCAGCAAAACGAGGTGAGGGGGAGTCAAGTTTTCACAAGAGTTTCTACATCTGTGGTCACAAAGAAAACCTCATAAATGTTAACTGAGCCAGTGCCAACTTTTGAACCTGTATTCGGTTCAACATATTGATTCAAGGTTTCCCAACTAACTGCAAAATAAGGACAGATAATTTTTGCTGCTCCTATTCAGAAGTAGTTGGGTAAGAACGATACAGACAGAGTTTTTCCATTATTTAGAAAAACTATGAGCACTAGCAGCACAAAAGAGGCCAAGAGCCAATGAGAAACTCATTAAGCTGCTTAAACTGATCTAAATCTAGGCTGTTGAGGTCACATCCCGCCCCCGCCACATATTTCCACCCCCTTCCTTCAGCCAATGCTAGTGTTTACAGAAGCAGGTGGTGGTGTGCCAGTTCAGGGCAAAAAAAATAACAACCCCGAACAACAAACTCCTAACCAAAACTAAACCAACACACTATTTTGGGAGGATAGTTTTCAACCTGATCAATTCTATGAACATGTTTAAACTTCACAGTACCAGCATGAGTGCAGGGGAGGGAGATAGGAGCACAACAGCTGGGAATTAGGAGTAGTTTAAGCTTCTACAAAACTGTAACCTAACAAAGAAGTGGAAGCTCTTGAGTTTATCCTTAGCTATACAAACCCCATCACACACTAATTAAACTCCAGACTACAGATGGAGGTAGATTTCTTTCCTTTGCTGTCTCTTAGTATTTCAAAAAATCCATGTTATTCTGTTGGTCAGAAATGTTATTTATGAGTAACAACTCATTCATGACTGGGTCAGAGGCACAATAGTGATGAATGCACCTCATTTCCAAACTCTAAACCAGAGAAGAAGAGAGAAGGGATAAGAGGCAGACATAATTTGTTTCCTAGCACTTAAGAAACAGGAAAAGGAGAGGACTGAAGTAGGAGGAAGCAGCTCTCCGCAGTCAGTAAATTTCTTTGCAGCGCAAAGTTTCTTTGTCTTTTTCGCCACAGCAAAAGCAGTGTTCAAATATAACGGAGACAAGCTGATACAAGTATCTCACATTAGATACTATCCCATAAGACACAAGTGTTTATTAGAATTCCATATCCCAAAAATGAGAGCATATCTGCTTTCTCGTGCTGGATTTGATACTCACAGGCTGGGTAAGGAATGAGATCAATTTCACTTTTACATTGTATTTATTAAGTTGTAATTTTTCTATCCTTTAGCAGTACAACGCAATTAGAAGTACGTCCAGTCTAAATTTAAAATATTTTATTTCTTGATGCTATTATGAGTGCTATTGTCCTCTGCACTTTTTCCTCAGCTAACAGTAATTTATAGCTTAATATGACCATGGGAGAAATATAGTTTGCAAATTTTCCAGATGGAGTATTTGCACATTTCTTCTTTTGTCTAAGATTGTCCTAAATTTTGCATTCTGGTTCTGGGAGATTAAAAAGTTATTTGTTTGGGAAAAAAACATCTCTGGTACACCTGGGCATCATGAAAACATGCACAACTGAACTCAGGCTTTTAAAAGCAATCAAGATATTGTTTCAAAACCAGGCTACAAGTTCACAAAGCCCACGTTCCTCATCCAGATACTGCAAGCACATATTGAAGTCCTCAAAATGATGATGGACAGACACACTGGATTTGTACAAGAGGGTCAGCGAACTTCGGGTGTTCCCTATATTATTTTATCTCTTTCCTTTTTTTTTCCCCTTAACGTTTCTGCCCACAGCGGAGCCCGGGCCCCTCTCCCCAGAGCGGCTGAGGGAGCGGGCTCAGGGACCCCTCGCTTCCCACGGTCTGGCACCGGCTGAGAAACAGCCTGCGAGAGGCTCGGAGACCTGAGGACACCTCAGCCCGCCCTGCAGCCCCGCTCAGCCGGCGGGAACACCCCGAGGCGTGACCGGAGCCCGGGCGGAGCGGAGGAGCCGTCAGGACAGCCCCGGTCCCGCTGGGAGAGCCCCGACCCGTCAGGGGAGCGCCGGAGCCGCCGGGGGCGGGGGCGCCGCCAGCCCCGCCCGCTCGGTGACGCTCCGTGAGCCGCGGCCCACGTGACGCGCGCAGCCAATGGGCGGGCAGGGCCCGCTCCCCGCGGGCGGGGGAGGAAGGGGGAGCGCCGAGGCCGCCGCGGAGCGGGGGAGCGGTAGCGCGGGGCGGGCGCGGCGCGGAGAGAAGCGGGGCCAGCGGGGGCTGCGCCTCCGCGGCCATGCCGAATAAAAACAAGAAGGAGAAAGTGAGTCGGGGGGGATCGGGAGAGGCCGAGCTCTGTGGGGAGGCTGTGGGGTGCAGGCCCCGCGGGGAGGAGGGGCCTGGGGTGGGGGGCGGCGAGCGGCGCCTAGCGCCCGTTTCCCGGCGCCTGGGGAGCCGCGCGAGGGGCAGCCCCGGCTGAAGGGTCGCTCCCTCCCTCGCTGCTGTGTGCCGGCCTTCGCCTCCCCCCCGCTGCCGGGGAGGGGGCAGCTCCCGGCGGGGCCTAGTCCGGGGGTGCCGAGGCGGGGTCCTGGTACCGTCTCGCCGGCGGCCGTCGGAGGGAGGGAGTCGGTGGAGGGCGGCCGTGGGTTTGGCGTGCGGGGGAGTGCTGGAGGGAGGGGATGGGAAACGTGTCCTCAGCCAAAGCTGGCTGAGGCGAAGCGGGGAGGGGGGAGTCTTGCTCGGGGCTGGCTTGGGGGCGTTTGGGAGGGGGAAGGGATTATTTCCACGGCAAGGTGGGGGGGTCCGTCCCCGCGGCTGCTTGCCCGGGCACCGTCCTGGGAAGTTTGGCTGCTGCGTAGCTCTGGCTGCAGTGGGAGTTGCGCTTGGAGGATCTCCATAAGTATTCAAGGTGCACTAATCGCCCCTCGGAGTCTTTCAGCTCCTTCTGACAATAGAATGAACCTAGCTTTGGCCCTGCTTTGCCTCAGGCTCCAGGGAGTGATTTGTCTGGCGGCTACGAAAGGGGCTTGCACAAGTAATGATCGCAGAAAACTTGTAAATCCGGCAGGAAGTTAGCTGGATTGCACATTTATTTTGTGTGATAGGCAATTAGCCACGAGTGGAAGTCAGAAACAGTGAAGTGTGCTGTCCTGCCTCAGCCAGCTGCTGTCCCTCTCGACCGCTTCTGTTTAGCTTTTAGTTTGTCAACGTCACTTTAAAATTAAATGTAGAGAGGTTGAGTGTTGTGGTTTGTGGAGGTTGTTTGTTTTAACAGTCTCCCAATATCATTGGTACTTTCGATGTTAAAAACATTGAAACTTTTCTTCGCTTTTCTGAGAGTAACAAATTTCAAAAAAGGGTGAAAGATTCAAGGTAAGTGTGACGCTGTGAGGCAGAAAATTAAATTGTGGGCCTACTTCTATACTAGAATTTCTAGCCTCTAGAACAGACAAAATAATAAAGTGTAAAACGTGTACTATGCTGATGCTAATTTCAAAGCTAAAGTAAATAGAAATATTTCTGAACCAAAAAACCAAAGACAGCAAGGTAGTAGAACTAAGTAATTTCTTAGACATGGTTCAAATCTCTTGCATTCTTTGTCCCTGCCTGCTTACCTATGTGAAAGCTTATCTTTACAGGTGAATTTTGAGACATAATTCCAAAGTTTTTCTACAGACAAAAAATACTTAAAGTGAGTTTGTAGAGACTAATAGTTCAATATATCATTTTCCAGTTAAGTAGTATTATTTTTATTCTGTCAATTTTGTTACTTTTAGCGAATGTCTAAAAAGCCTGATTCCTTGACTTGCAAATCTATCTAGGTATCTCCTTTTTAAAAAAAAAAAATTAAAACTGCAAACTTTTTTTTTAAGGAACCTGCGAAATCAGTCAAGAGTGGAAAAAGTGGCAAAGATGGACAAGAAAACCAAGAACATGAGGTAAATATTGCCAAAAAACATAGTATTTTTCACACTTACTTGTAGTAATTTCTAAAAAGTGTTAAGTTTTTTTGAGGGAAAAATGATTGTGGAGCTACTGCCCTGGTATTAGGCAAGATAAAAGATGAAGTTTTTAAGGAAGTCAGTTTTATTTAGAGTAAATAAGTATCTGTTTCCTATAATCTTAAGTACTCATCTGTTCCCTTTTTTGGTTAGGAGATGTACTTCTGTCTTATTATCTAGTCTTATTGTGAGTTTTTGGGCTTCTCTTCTTGTTGCTCAATATAGTTTTGAGAATTCTCTGTAATTCCCAGAGGTCTCTTCTCTCAAACTGTCAGTGCTGGCATGTCAGTTGAGTGTCAGTAGCCTGGTTTATTGTCAGGAGACCTTAGGCTTAATCAAAGGCTGCCAGCTGTTCACATTCATCCAGAAACTCAGATTTAGTAGTTTTGTTTGATTTGGAAATCCACCATTTACGTCAATTTCCTGAAATTTTCTTTAAAATGTTCATAGTAGTTTGAATGCAAAATAGCATACTTAAAAGTTTTGTATTTCGGCCTCTAAACAAGTCTTGATACTGAAAGATAATGACTGAGAACAAAATGCTCATCCAGCTTTACCATTTTTCCTGCTCTGAATGACTGTTAGGGGTAGGTGGGTTGGACTATTTATTGTATGCAGTTCAATGAGTTTTCATTTATCTGTTGTGCAGAGCAATTCATGCTACTGCCATAAATGAAGAAGATCATTAAAACTTGTAAATTACATGTAAAAGTATTTTGGTAAATTTCCATAAGAGTGATTGATGGAGGCAAGCTAGCTACTAGAAAGGATCATCATAGCTACTAGGGGAGCTTGTAGAATGAAGTGGAAAATGTATCAGTGTAGATGTTTGTAGTGGTGTAAATAAGTGTACTTCATTTAATATGTCCTGTCTTTACAGTATATTGCTATGGTATTAAAAAGAGCGTCAGTTGGCCATAGTTTTAATTCCTGTGCAGTTGTAAGGCTCATCATTATCACCATCTTTGCAGTACATTTGTTGACTACTTATTTTCTCAAGCTTCTGAATGACAAGTTGCTGAGACAAGGACTTATTTTCTTGTTCCCTCTTGGTACTTCAGGATCAAGTGTAAAGCTCCCTGAGATAATAAGTGAAGAGCTTTGTATGCTCTTTGTATATGGGTTTCTTTGTCATATCTTTCTGTCTTTGCAGATCTAGATTTTTGGATTTTAAACTTGAAATGTGAGAGAGATGAATCTCAGTTAAAGAACATGTTGTATTGTTCATATACTGGGTTTTTTTTTTGTCCATCTAAGTAGAATTCCCAAGGCAAAGTACAGTTCACTTGTCTATGATACTTGATCATATGTGAGCAGGGGCAGAATGGGAAAGGAACTGGAAATGTGACTGGCACATAATAGTATGGTTCTCATTCCCAGTGGGCATTATTTAGTCTCCATACAGTTTTGAACACCTCAGTGCTTGACTCATTATCTTAATTAATAGAGTAATTGCACACAAATAGTAATGTAGACTTTGCATTCTAACGTGGCTGGCTGTAGTCCTGCTGTATGTCAGCTGGTGCTTATATGAGCAGAAAGGAGGCTGTTTATTAACACAGTGAAGATTGGTAAATAGAGAAATATTCAGGAGCACGGCGTTAATACAATTCGAGGCTTCCTTTTCCTTCAAAAAAGGTTGTCGTCATGTGTCATTCTACATATGTTTTAATATGGTTTTTAAAAAAATCCTCTTCTAGACTATGAGTAGGTTTGGAAATATGGTGGTTCATTTCAGCTTTTTGTTTCTCAAAATGCATTTAATACATATGCATTTAATGCAAATGAACTTAATGCAAATGGCAGATTGTAAAGACTAGAAACTGCCTGCTATTCAAAGAACAGGGACAACACAAGCAGCAGCATCCCACAAATACTTTATTTTTAGACACTTTTATAGCACTCAACTAAATTCATGATGCCTTGAACTTCTATGGATAAAAAAGTACAACAGATCTTAGTATTTACAAAAATGAGCATGTGTTTTTCCTGTCTTGCAGTCAGGGAAATGAGGTTTCAGTTGATGGAAGCTGTACAGCAAGTTTGAAAAAGGATTGAAATGATTCCTGGCATGCCAGATCCAGAATGCCCATGCTAAAAGAGGGTGAAAGTCACTTAAGCTGATGTTTCTTGCATTAGCTGTGCATGGTTACTCAATGTAATACCAAAAAAGTCTTGCTACATGTGAAGTAACATGGACCTCCCTTCGGAATTGCTATGTGGTCAGCTGCTGATGCTTGAGGAGAGACAATCAGAAACACAGTAGATGTGTATCTATGATCTTCCATCATGGTATGCTTTTCTTTAAGCCAGTATGTGGTTTAGAAGGTTAACTGGAAGTTGTGTAAAAATGGTTTTAAGTTATTAATTATGTAATTGACATTTATATTTTTAAATCTGTATTTTATATTTAGGTGTTTTTGCCCCAAATTCCTGCTTACTGTCCCCTAGACAGGAGGACTCCTATTATTTTGATTGTTCCTTCTTTTGTTTCTATCTACTGCTCTCCTTTTTGTGACAGAGGTACCAGAAATGCACAGTCCACATGAGGTTAGGGCACCTTGTCCTATACCAATTCATTGGCAGAGAATTACTGAATTACTCCAGTTTCCAGTTACATGTTGCTCATTTATGGAACACTTAAGAAAAAAGCTAATATAATTAAGGTCTTATCTAAGCTTATTTTGTGACCTGTTAGTAAAGTTAATAAATTAGACTAAATAGTTAAGTACAACCTCTTGTTTCATCAGTTAGTCCAGCATATTAGTGTCTTCAGGTTGTGAACAAAGACTTAATCTGCTGTGTATAGTTCTTCCTCTCTATGGGATTAGTGTCTCGTCTCTAGTGAATTCCTGGGGCTTTTGTTTAACAGTGCCCAAAACCTATACCTGCACCAAAAACTAATACTGAAAATTAAATGCCCTGGGTGTGGTGGTTGGCCATTCCAACACTTGGTACCTTGTGGACATATACTCTGTGATCTAACTGGCATTTGGAAAAGTTATTTGTCTGCTGGATAAACTTTGTTGTAGAGTTTTGTTTTGTCACAGTGATGTGGAGGTCTCCTTTTGAGTTGAGGCAGTAGTAATTTATGGGCAGTCTAATTTTTTTTTAGAAAAGGTGACTTGGTAATAATTGATAACTGTTGAAAAACATGACTTTTTTCTATCTCCTGAAACACCTAACCTAACACCTAAACCTAATACAAGAAAGTATTTTAGCAGTGGTTTTCAAATACTACCACAGGTGAAGGAAGTTAAAATTTTAACCCTATATTCTCTTTATTTCTGCTTTTGTCTGTGGGTGAATAGGTGCTAAAACTTGCTCTTTTCACAAGTCACTGGAGCAGTCCAGGACAATTAATTCACTACTGTTGCTCACCTGGGGGATAGAAGGGTCTGAAGTAGCTGGTAGCCTTTCATACAAGACAATAGTCTCATATAAACTAAGTGACTGGGTGTGACAGCTTCTTCTATGTCTGGCCTAAACTGGCATGAAACTTTTAAATTTACTTAGCATCTGGATTGAACATTAATACAGAGTAGTCTGTTGAAGGCAAAGACTATTTTTGTTGTTTGAGAAAGTATTGGCTTGGTGATTATCAGCAAATGAAAACAGAAATTATAACTCATTCTTCTGCCATGCAGAAAAGAAAACAGAAGGCTAATGTGGTTTTGAGAAGCATGTGTGTGTGTGTTATCTTGTTGTTTCCATGTGCTGTCCTTGTTGGTTCTTTCAACTTTAAAGGTGTTTTGTTGTGGTTTTTCCTTCTTTTTAATATAGGCAAATCAAAATGTAATAAAATGCAAATTGTATTAGCCATTTTTCTTGCTGTGCAAGAAATGGATTTATTAACAGCATGTGTTGCTGATGTTGGACTATAAGCACTGCTGAAACCAATTTTAAAAATAATTTAAAATCTTTTAAGTGCTGACCCACGCTTCTCTCCTGCCACTGTCTCACAGCCATCACTTTTCAGTAGGTTTATTACTGTAATGGCTTCCAGTGCAGATATTTTGTAAGACTTTGTTTTCAGAAGTTTTTCTTCCCTGCTTTTTGAGACCTTTTTAATTTAAAAGTAAATTTCTTAAGCTACTTAGCATAGTGGTAATACTTTTCAGTAAATTGAATTGCCAAAAAATTACAGAAATCTATTTAATGGGCCATCTTCAAACCACTTCAGCACAAAATTTCAGAGGATTTTCATCCCTCTGAAAGAACCTCCAGATGTCCCTATCCAGTTTTCTATGATCACCTTTCCTATGTTAGCCAGCACATGGTGGGGGAAGACTGTCAGTATTCTCACTACTACTTTCAAAGATTCCTGATTATATGAGCACATAGGATTGTCACTTCTATTAAAAGTAAGAAATTACAAAATGAATGTGTAGTAGAAGCAGTGTTGATAATTTTTGCATGGCTTTTTTAGCTGAGATTATATGTGGAAGTATCCTAACATTTAAAGGAGAGCAAGGAATAGACAAAAGCAATAAATCCAGCATTATTTTGTAATAACAGGTTTCTGTGATCAGCAGCAGAAGTGATTGAGAAAGTTGAGTGGATATTCTGTATATATGCTGCTTATATTTCACATGTTTACTGTTTGTGATTTTCATTGTGGTGCTATTTACTCTCAGAAACAAACATACCTGATCTTGAAGATGTTGCATGGGGATTGTTACACAGTGTCTAGTTTCAGACTAGAATTTTCTACTTCAGAATTTTTTTTAAGTTATGCTTGAATGTCTTGGCACAAATAAGTACTAATTTGGCAGCTCGTTTAGGCACCACAGCAGAGAAGGTTGAGGTTTGGGGATTGGGGAGGGGAGAAAGTTCTGGGATTGTTTTCTCTTCCTTGTTAACATGTATTAGGACTACTCCTAAATAATTTCTGGAAACACCTTCTTGTCAGAGATAAGTATTCACTTATGTAAAGCATCCATCATTTAGGTCTTTTCCATTATTGTCGTTCAGTCATAGAATCACAGAATGGTTTGAGTTGGAAGGGACCTTAAAGGCCATCTAGTCCCAATCTCTCTGCAGGGACACCTTCCACTAGACCAGGTTGCTCACAACTCCATCCAGCCTGACCTTGAACACTTCCAGGGGTGGAGCATCCACAACTTTAGGGAAAACTGTTCCAGTGCCTTACCACTCTCACAATAAAGAATTTCTTCTTGATATTTAATCTAAACCTACTCTCAGTTTAAAGCCATTCCCCCATCTCGTGTCCCTATATGCCTTTGTAAAAAGTTTCTGCATCTTTATTGTTGGCGCCCTTCAGGTACTGGAAGGCTGCAATTAGGTCACCCCAAAGCCTTTCTTCTCCAGGCTGAACAAACCCAATCCTCGCAGCCTGTCATCATAGCAGAGGTGCTTCATCCTTCTAATCATCTTTGTGACCCTCCTCTAGACTTGCTCCAGCAGCTCCATATCCTTCCTGTGCTGAGGACCTCACAGTTGGATGCAGTGTTGCAGGTGAGGTCTCACCTGAGCAGAGCAGAGGGGCAGAGTTCCCTCCCTCCCCTGCTGCCCACGGTGCTCCGGATGCAGCCCCGCACACGGGTGGTTTCTGGGCTGCCAGTGCTCATTGCTGGGTCATGTCCAGCCTCTCATCCAGCAGCACTCCCAGAGCCTTCTCAGCAGGACTGCTCTCATCTGTTCATCCCCAGCCTGGATTGATACCAGAATTGCCTGGACCGTGGTGCAGCACCAGCACTTGGTCTTGTTAAACCGCATGAGATTCACATGGGCTTATTTCTCAAGCTTTTCCAGAGGGGCCTCTCTGGGTGTCATCCCATCCTTCAGGAGTGTCAACCCTCACACCAGTTGGGCAGTCTCTGTAACTCAGTAGCACTGCATTTTGGATACATTGCATCCATTATCTTTGAGGTATAAGATTGTTCTTTACTTGTTCTTCATAGAAGCTGGTGTCTTTAACACAGGAGATACATTTAGCACTGACAGGCATCTTCATCGTGTAACAACCCTAGCTGGGCCCTGGCTCTTCTCTTCAGTATGTGCTCAGTGGTGTGCCCCAGCTGGACAGGCAGAATACCCAATGCTTTCATGAGCCAATCCCATGCAGTGGTAAAGGTGATCTTAAAACTGGTGGTCTTGCATTTGGAAGAAGAGATAAAATTGAAATTTCAAACAGCTTGTCCTCTCAAGTTTGAATCATGGAAGGACTATAAATACACAGTGTTAGACCCATTATGTAGCTTTCTAGGGCTATTAGTTTTGGATTTTACTCATAACATTAGCAAAGCAGGTTTTTAAACCAGAAGTGTGTATGAAGTAGGGATGGATTTTCTCTTGAATCAGTTATAACTGGTACAAAATAAAGTCTGTGGGCTTTGGAGTGGGTTTGTTTGATTTTAAATTGGTGTGCCAGCTTCTTTAAAATTTAATTTGACTGCTAATTTTTGATCATGTCTTGAAACTCAGATTTTCTATCCTAGAGAGATTATTTTAATGTGTTGATATAGCCATTAAAAATACTGGAATGTATACACTGTTAGTACTAAATGAGAAGCTATTTGCTGAGTAGAGAGATGCCATGTGTTATTCTTAGAGCATCTACGAAACTTTGTCTTTAACTTCTGTAATTTTCCTATTTCCGATTTTTATTGACATCTTGGCTTTTTAGTTTTGGGAACTGGAATTTCCTTCTGTGTTCTGAGCAAAGGCACCTTAATACTGCATAGTAGAGGAGTTACCTTAATGGCGTTTGTTATGTAACTTTAACATTATGCTTTTAAAATTAATGTCATTATTAAAGTGTACCAAACACTGCTGTATACAAGTATTTTATTACCTAAAATGGGATGCTTCTGAAAACAGGATCTTATGCCCTTCTACTTCTTACACAAGGCTGACAGCTACTTGTGTAACATATGAGGTGTGAGAACCGTGTGTGGTTTAGTACTTCTATCCTCTGCTTCCTAATGGTGGTTTTAAGCTCTCTGAATCCTTCCTGAATGGAAACAGCACAGCAGTGAAGGTAAAGGGTGTTGTAATAAAAAGGAGCAAAAAGTGACTTTCAAAAATGGATACCAGCATTTTGTAAAATGAAAACGTCCTTTTCATCCTTTGTTTCAAATTGCTTCTCTTAAATTTTTTCGTAAGAGTTAAGGCCTACCACTCAGAGAGTACTCACATATACATTAACACGTGTAATACAGAATTATTAATGTAGTTTTCTCTTGGAGAATACAAACAATGAGAAAAAACAGGTAGCTGCTGAATCTACCCGTATGTTCACAGACTAAGAATATAGCTTGTATGCATTTTTCTCCCCTCAATTTCATTTGAAAGCAGAATAAATTTGTAATTCTAGAAGTGAGATGATAGACTTTGGGATTTTTTGTGTGGCTGTCTTTCCCTGCAATGGGCTTAGAGGGCCATGTACAGAAACCAACCAACCAAAAGCTAGGAAAAAAATCCTGGCCTATTCCTGACTATGCTTTTTAAAAGATAACTGCCAAATATAATTTGCTACACATTTATAGTGACTTTTATATACTTCCTCATCACTTCTCAAATTAGCAGTCTGAAATACTGACATGTAAGTTCTCCAGTGACATGTAAAATAAAAGCATGATGAGAGTCAAAGATTAAATTATTTGGTGTAACAGTTCTGTAGAGGCAGATAAGGTTATTATTCATAGAATCATGGAATCGTCTGGTAGGAAGAGACCCATTTGATCATCCAGCTCCAGCCCACCTGCCATGGGGAGGAACACCTTCCACTCGACCAGGTTATTTGTCATGGACTTTAACTCTCTCGAATAGCATCTGATACAAATACCAAATTGATGGGCAGGAGGCGAAGTAAAAAAAGATTTCAGTCTAAGTGTGTGAAGTGAGAAGCTTCTATGAATAGATCAGGGAGCACAAAAATATGGACTTCAGTGGTAAAGCCACATGTGCAGTTGCCTTAGCTCATCTGTAGCTGTATATAATTAAAATTTACAGTAGAGTATAGGAGTTGGTGCATAAAACGAATGAGTTAGTGTGTGATTTCCTTCAAGTGTGGGAACCTTATATATATACATGTGCATATATGTATGTGCATATGTATATCTAAAAAGAAAAAAAGGTAGTTTTTGTTGTTTTGGGGTTTTTTTTAAAAGTTAAAGGATGCTTCATGCTCATCAAAGAGAAATTATAAATGAAAATCAAGAACTAAAGTAATTTAAGCCAGGCCATCCTTTATCCAGATTCTTTATCCCTGTATTTATTGAAATGTTTTAAAATAATATTTAGGATGTTATCTGGTTTAAATCTTATTTAATCAGCTAAGTACTGGTTGCAGGTAACAACTTTTTTCCTAAGGACAGTTCTTGCTTTGAAGTTTTGTGATAGAAGATGCATTAGGAAACAAGTGCTGCTTTTCTGCTTTTGTCAAGTACCACGTGCTCACTGATAGTGGTGTTTTAGCAAACCCAAAGCAGTGTGAATCCATTTGAAGTCTGAGCCTGGGCACCCTCAGATCTTTGCCAGCACTCTGCAAACTTGGGCTGAAGGAATGAGCTCCCACTGAAGGGACTCAAGCATCAGCTTGTTCCTGGAATAAACTAGTCAAAGCAAAATTAAATTTACAAGAAGCAAATGGAAAACAAGCCTTATGTTACTGATATTTAATTGTGAATGTAAAATTATAGTGTCAAGGATGCAGCACACTGAGCTGAAACATGGGATTGGTTTTGTGTGTTGCAAGTCCAGTCTGTTAAACAAAGCTGTGATGATAGACTTCTTTAGAAGATAAAATTTGAGTCCTGTGTATAAGCAGCTAACAGGAAATACAAGCAATGCTTTGTGTTATGAAAAATAAACAGCAGCAAGAAAGGCAGAAGAGCTTCAGCAAGTTGTGGATCAGTCTTTTAAAGTGGTTTGTGACTGTAAAGTTTATTGTGGGCACCCCTCCACAGCAAAGAGGCCCAGATGGCCTTTACTGCTTGTAGGAAACATCCCAGTCAGTGACGCAATTCAACAGACTCCATGCTGTCTCTGGCAAAACACTAATGGAACTCCATAGTTAGACGTTGAGAATAGCAGCAGTAGCACTGCTGTATGTAAATGCAAAATCATAGTTGTTAGACAAGTACTACAACATAAATCCGTCAGTGCTAAAATATACAAACTTTGTCATTACTATCCTGTTGAAAAGTTAATATTTTTGCTTATCATAACAGCATGGATCCTCAAAGTTCTAGGATGCAGCTCTTGCTGTAATAAAAATATAGTAAGTTACAGTGAGATACACTGGATAGTAATCTCAACTACTGAGAGCGTTTAATAATAATGAGCATATTTGCTAGAAAGGCAGCTGCAAAGATCGTTCTAACAGCCAATCCAGGTATCATTCTGGCAAATGACTTTGTTGAGGAAAAACAATAGACATCTAAATTGCCATCTGTGTGAAACCACCCAAAGCCTTCAGCATCATAAGCTGCCTCTCCAGAGACTCCTCCCTAAATTTTCTGTCCAAACTGGCTTGTGGTGGTAAAACTAGTGAACAATAATGGCATAGTAGCAAGAATCTTCAATAAAGAGCTTCAGAAACATCTGCTGTCCAAAATGGTACCCTGCAAACATGTTGTTTCACTGCTGTTTTTTACTATGTTAAGGATCAGTTTCCTTTTATGTATCCAGTGTATTCCATATCAAGCTTTGTATAGTTTGATTCTCTCTAGATTGAAAATATTGATGTTAAAAATCATATCTACTTGCTCCATAATAAACTCTGCCAGTACTTGCATATACTAGAATTACTGTAGACTGTCTGAAAGCTCTGTCAGGCCTCATCTTTAATACCACCAGTAAAAAGTTTATTCTGATGTTATCCTCTTAGAAGTCATGTTGGATTGCTGCTGTTAACAACACAGAATTGAAATCAGCTGACAAATACTGCTCCCTGGTAGTCTTGTCTTGAACAACTTGCCTTGGTCCCAGCTGCTGATGTCACATCACCAGCCCACTTCCTGTAGGTCTGGTGTGGATATATTTACCAGGTTGATGGCAGCTGGGCCATATGCCAGATATGATCTGTCCTTGTTCCCACCCCCAAACCAGTAAACGTAGCTACAAAGGAGAGAGCTCTGTGGTAGTGTTCAAGATTCCTGGAGTGTTCAGAGATTTTCACACTACTTTGAAGTTACTGCAGAGGGGAAGAAACTACATGGAAGGCTCTTTAACTGCTCTCCACCCATTTTGATTCCTTGATCTTTGATTTCAGTTCTCATCTCAAGAGATTACACTGAATTCACTTCTCAGCCTAATGACATTGATTATGTATTAAGCCTCAACCTGTTAGCCAAATTATTTTGGTTATATACTGGGTTCTCATACAGTTTTGAAAATCAAGTTGTTAATGTCCCTTTCATGTTTTGTAATGATCTCTGTTTAGTTTCAGTAAAGTAACCTGTATTTCAATTTCATTCTAAGTATGTTTTAGATGTAATCCAAAATGCTTTCGTAGCATTCTGAAGCTGCCTTGGCAAGAAATAAGCTCTTCTGGGTGCCGTAGATCAGACTTCTGTTTATCCTAATGAAAAACAAGTCCATGGAGGCTACTTACTATACCAAAAGGAGAAGAGGGAAGGGATTAACTCTGCAGTAAAATAAGCATTTTCCCTCTGTTTCAGATTCAGACTGATGATTCTTTTAAAGTGTTCTGTGCTTTTTGCTCTGTATACTTGTATTTCAGTCATGTATGAATTGGTATAGAGTTCACCTATCCAGATTTCATAGCCCAGAGTTTTTTCTCCAGGCTTTGCTGCTGCCATTGTGGAATGGATATAAACTGGAATTCAGTGGTGATACTTATTAGAAGGCAGAAATTTACATCATAGTCTTAGACTGATCTGTGTAAAGAAACACCATATAGGCTGCTGCCCAGCACTGTATTTCTTCAGGCAGAGGATCTCCACTGCCTTGTACTCAGAAGATTTGATTTTTGTCACCAGTAAGCCATCCAGTCTTCTAAATCTTTTGATGACAGATGCATCAAGGTGATTTTACTGTCATTTTCAAATCCTCACCCTGCTCTTACCAGTTTATCTTAGAAAGCAGTATGCAAGCTTACTGCATCATTGTAGAGTTGACCCCACTCTAGGCTTGGCTTGGTTTTTGATTTTGTAGATGAGAAGGCTTTGTGGCCTTTGGTCTAATTCAGTTACTAGTGAGTGTGCTTTGAAAGCTAAGGTCAGACAGAGTTCTTCTGGTTGTCCTTGTTTGTCAAGGTATCTTGAATAGCATTTTTGGGAGACTGTTGGAAAAGGAAGAATAGGTTCTTCTGAAAGACCTGTTGATGTACATGGCATGCAGAGTGGATCCTCCTTCCAGGTCTCACCATACTCTGTCTTTTGTCTTAGGTAGCTGTCCAAAAGCAAAATTTGCATTGTGGGATGCTTAATAATGATTAGTTTAATTTAAAACGACAAATTGGCTGTAACTGTAAACGTGCTTGCTGTACTCATATCTTTCTTTCCCTGGTTGCAAACTTAGTGTTGTGTTCTTATCTTTACCTGCCTGTTTAATGTCAGAAGGGTAAAAGATGCAACTTTGCTCAAAAGAGTGATATTAAGAAAAGGAATGTACCACATCCTGCTTGATGCAGGATTCAAGGGATGAAGGGATGCAAGGGCTATATCTACCTTGAACTGTTGTGACTGACATGAAACCTCTTCTCCCCACCTTTCACTCTCTTGAATTAATTTTAAGCTTAGTCACAGGCACTGAGGAACATAAGCTGTATACTTTCAAGTGTTAAAATCAGAATTTAAAAGTTGAAATCACACTTTAGCTAATTGTCTTAATGTTCATTGAAGTACGTAAAGCTCTAGCTTTTCAGAAATAAATTGATCAGAAAACCTGAGGGTTGTGCTTTAATCATTATTTGAAGAAACATTCCTGATGTGACATTTTTCAGAGTAGTTTGTGCACATTTTTAGATTTTTATCAGCACTTTTGGAATTGATTGTGTCTGTCTATATAAACATTTGGGTAGGAGGGAGCTGTTTGCCAGAACAAGGGCAAGAATAGGTACTGCTTATTCTAGTCATACAAAGAGAATTGATAAAAAGATGTCTGTAGCTTGACTGTTCTGGTGTCAAATATATTGAACTGTTCACTGATGTAGCAGAATGTCCATTACTTACTCTTGGGAATTGTGGTGTCTGTGGTACTTTGGTTTGTTACTGGGAGGAAGAAGTGGAGCTTGGCTCTTCCATCTGAACTCAAAGCACTGTACTTTCATATAAAGCGTGTTACCTTGAAATCTTTAGCAGATGAAGACACAAGTGTTAGTCTGAATTTGTTTGCGTTTTTTAAGAGATGTGGTTAAAATTACTGAGCTTTGTGGCTTAAGTTGACTTAACTCCCTTTCCAGGTGCCCTTCTCTCCAATGTTGTTGGCAAGCCCTGGAGGCCAGCTCTTTCGTGGTAGTGCCACTTGCAGAGGTCATTGGGCACTGCTGCGTGGCACTGAAATAATGGGTTAGAAATTATTCTGATAGCTTTCTGGTATGTGCTGGCTGACTGAAGCATGACTGAAAAACAGGGGTGATCATGCTTGATGGTAGGAAGAAGGAGAAAATCTGTTGGATAAATGGTCCAGTGATTCAGGGCTAGAATTACTCTGGAGTCATCACTTCTAGATGAGAAGTTGCCATAGCAACAAAAAAAGCTTTCTTTCAACATTTCTACTTAGAAATGTTACCCATCCTCTTAAATAACCACTTTGGCTAATTTTAGAATTCTTCTGCAATTTAGAATACTTGCTTCCCTGAGGTGTGTGCTACCTTAGGGTACTGTAGTGTGAACATGTGTGCAGACACATGAGAGCACCTGTTAATTTGAAATGGAGAATTTGTTTGGGAACAGAGGAAACAGGAAAAAGGCTTTTCCTGTTCCAAGTAATGAAAAATTACAGGTGGCAGTGGAAAGTAGCCAGTTTAGAAAAACACCATTAGGCTCAATAAGAATATTAAAAGTACAGAATCCTGTGCAGTAATAATGTTTATGATGCATCTTAATTAGCATTTATTGCTTAATACTCGGTAAGTCATTGCTTCCTAATTCTTAGTGCTGTTTTTCTTTTAGCTTAGTCTATTAATATTTTTGTTTGTAATGCTTTTTAAAACTTCAGGTTTTTTTCAGGATAGAAATTACCTTGCAGAACACTTGTATTTCAGCATAAACACTTTTATGCATTTAGTGTCTGAGATTAAAAACTGAAATAGTCTGGAAAATGCAATGTAACGGGTATTACTTGTACATAAATGCTTTCAATTTGCTGATGTTTTTCCACTTTTACTGAAACAATTTCTAGAGTGTTTTTGGTAACTGAGACTTGTAATACTCTCTGTACTATCTCCCCTTATTTGTCCTATAAGGCTGTATAAGGGGTTTTGTTTTTATAATAAATTTGAAAAATGGCCATCTTAAATGTGCTTAATGAAATCTAAATGTTGTTTTCAGTCATCTTTGATATATTAAGTGCTGTGTGTATAATATAATACAATTGTTAATCTATTCTTGAAGCATATATTCTTTTTCAGTCATGCTATTAGAAAAACAATTTGAATGAAATTACTGTCTTGGAGAGTCAAAGGTAGATATTTATGTATGGTAACATTTCCATGCAAGCTGAATGTACACACTACAAGACTATGCAAATTGTTGATGAATAAGCTTTTCTGGAAATACTTTTCAGAACGTGAAGAAAATTGGTTTCTCTTGTTTTAGCAATATCTCTATGAAAATGCCACTGATGGTATTTCAGGAATGAAGCTGCTTTCATACCTATAACACTTAACAAAATTATAATTAAATCAAGTCAAACTGCCAAAGTACCAGTGTTACAACTTGATTTCCATCACGAATTTCATTCTCATCTGATTTTTTCCCTACTGCTTATCTTGTGGATGCTTTCTGAAAATATGGTCTTTGCTCTAAGGAAGAAGTGCCAAGATATATTTCAAGATGTGTTTGCTTCTAGTTTGCAAATTTGAGAGACTTGTACAGCACATTAAGGGCCTGCAAAATGAATGACAATATTGCAGCAACAGGTCCTTGTCAGCTGTTTCTATATTTTTAGTGTAGATCACTCCTAGATGTTTTATTATTCTTGTAATGAATGTCATGAAATTATTCATATTTTAAAAGTTAATTATTGCCTCCTTTAAACCTGCTTTTCCTCCTTAAAAAAAAACGACCAAAAAAAACCAATAAAAAAGAATGAGAAAGGCAGCACCACAAGTTCTGACAGGCTTTTGTTAATGATGCATCTTATTCAGCATGAGAGAGAGCACTGTCAATTGTAGTCAGGGAAATAACAACAAACTGAAAACCTGTAGTGTGAACCATTTTTCTGGGTTTATGTCATAAACTTCATACAGAGGTACAGTGACAATCTAATAAGGATTATTACAGTAAAAGGAACTTGCTTTGAGTAGACAATAAACCACTACAAATCTTAATGTGTGTTTTAGAAGCTGTAAAAGCTACTACAATAGTAAGACTCACTCCTTTAACTATATCAAAGCCTGACTGCCCTGGCCAAGCTTAGGGACTCTGGCAGCAAGGCACAGGATGAATAGGCAGTGAAAGATTCACCTGCTGTAAACAGACAAGCTTCTCAGGTCCCTTTGAAGATGAACTTAAATACCTATGAGACCTGGACTTCTCGGGGGGACAGGTGAGAGTAGCTGAGGAACTACATTATTTGAAAATTTCTTTTCATTGTCTGGTAACTTCAAATAAATGGAGATCACCAAGGTGATCCATTCTCATCTGTATGAGGGCTATGGTACAGAAATGAATGCTGAAAAGATGAGCAGAACAATAGGTGGCAATACATTCAGAGAATGATGGATATAATATTTAATTAAAAGCATCTTAATTTTCAGTTATTTCTGTGACTAAAATGGCTTTTTAGAAGATTTTTATTTCTAAGTTCAGCTGTAATTAACTGTTTTAATTTCTTTTTAAACAGGTGTCAAACAAAAAGTCAAATAGCACTCCTCCCCCAGCACAACTATCTAAAATCAAAGTACCAGCACCACAGACTGTAGTGAAGAAGGAAAAGCGTCAGAGTTCTTCAAGGTTTAATGTTAGCAATAACAGGGAGCTTCAAAAACTGCCAGCTTTAAAAGGTATGTCTTTCTAAAGTAGAATTACTCTTGTGGGGAAATTTGGGCATGAAACCAAGATGCATCTCAGCTATCATACTTGTAATATCTGGCCAGCATGCATAATACATCAAGTATGCACATATGCAAACTGCACATACTTGCACTGGGTGGTTTTTTTTTTTTTGTTTTATCTGCATTTGAGGACTTCCAGTATGTTGCCTTCTTGGTAATCAGTATAGGCAGTGTCTGTGTGACAGCATATTCACTCGTCTCACATAAAAGCAGAGTATTTGGGCTCTCTTTGTAAAATATTAAGTATCTGTCCTCAGTGCAGTGTGCTCAAACTTCGCTTTGTGCTGAAATTTCTCTTGACATTGTTAGAAGACCTGATCTATCACTATGTATGGGTCTGTTTTTCCTGAGCATGGGTCAGCAGAGTGGTGCCTTTTTAGTGCATATGAATTTTTCCTTGGTTGATTTTTAAGGCTTTGTTATCTCTTAGATTTATATTTACTTCTGTCTGTGACAAAAAGATGATGTTAACTGATGCATTTTCTCTTACTAACCCAGCTTTTATCATCTTTATTTGTTCTGAAGGCTTATTTAGAGGAAACAAAATAAAAGGCAGTTTTGAAGTGCAGTATGTACTGCTTTACAGAGTTCTAGATTGGCAGTGAAAGCCTAATAGATCACTGAAATGTTGAGTAGTACTGGTGTAGGCAATGTGAAATTATTGGGAAATTATTGGATTCTTTCCTCCACTCATCATTTTCCTAATGTAATATATTAGTGTTTCTTGAAAATAAACTCTGCTTCTCAGCCTATCTGAATTACACTGCATTTTATTCAGATCAAATTAGATTGCAAGATTTTTCTCTTCACACAGATACTGTTTTTACAAAAAGAATCTGAAATACTGTCCATCATATTAGTATAACAGCCTATATACAAGATGCTATTTAATATATTTCAAGAGTAAACTACTTATTATTTAGTTAGTTAATTTCAATCTATTTATTAAATTTTTTAATAGTAATAATTAGCACCACATTATGATATGATTATGAATAATATGTTCTGTCTTTTAAACTGATATACAAGGTTGATACACAAGCTGTGACAACCAGGGCATGAGTGACATAAGTAAAAGACATTGAATTAAAGTAGTGATTTTTATAAGAAGTTATGCATACAGCCGCATTGACTGGTATAACCTTTTGTTCAAAGACTCAGCCACAAAGAAAATAATTTGTTTCTTGGTCCTATTTTAAATACAGTGGGTCTGGTGGTGCCTGGGACTGCAGCTCAGGGATACCAGAACTGAGCATGCAATTAGAAGCAGTGTGGACAGAGAGCTGGAAATGGGGAAAATGAGTGCAGACAGAACACAGGAGAACTAATCCATCCTGCAGTGGTGTAGTTTGAGATCTGTTTCTGCCTTGGCTGTGTTGCAGTTTAAACCAGTAGGCCAGTGATGTGCAGAAGAATGCTTACTTGTAGTTGGAGGAGGGAGGGGTAAAAAATAAAAAATTCTTAGAAACTGTCTGAGGTATTTCCTCAGATCATTCTATCACTTTTTGACACAGTGTACCTATTTGTGAAGAAATGATAGAAGTATTGTGCATTGTAATTTGCCTTGAGTCTGCAATCACTTCCCCCACCCTCAGGTGAAAGGAAAGAAAAGATCTTGAGCTTCTCCCTGGTGGATGCCTAATGCTGTGTATACATCCCCAGGCTGTCAAGGGCCAACATTTTTTATGGAGCACTGGTGCAATTGTTGATCTAGTGAGGGGTAGTAATTGCCACCTTTTACTAGTAAAGGTAGTGATAGCTTTGTTATCAAGTTGTACCCAATCTCATGGATCATACCAGATGTCTGCATAATGGCTTTACTCACTGCATGTGCCTACTCCTGATATAATTCCAACGTGCTAGGGTTGCTGAGAATACTGTTGGCCAGTCACACTGTTCCTCTAAAAGATACAGAAATACTTGACTTGATGTGCGTTTAGTGGGTCAAGCGAATCTGGGAAACTTTCTTTCTGGACATCTTTAGGTGTGTTGTTTAATGTCTGTGTCTGGACAGGAGTTAAATTTGACTGGCAGGCTGTAATTTAAAGGACTGAAATGATTAAGACAGGTTTGACTTCTGTGAAGTGCTAGGAAGAACATAGTGTTCCTTCAGGTTAGCTGTGCTTAACCAGCTTTCAAAATGCTGTTACTCATAGCAGATTGCTGTATTTCTATGGCTACAATACCTGCGGAACCTTTATTTTGTCTGTAGCAGAGCAAGAGGTGTGTATTTTCTTACAAATGTTGCATTCACTATTGTGTGGTGTAATGTACTTTACATGTGACTGTATTTTAAGCACAACATATAGAATGAGGTTGCCATTGTATGCTTTAAGGTACCTCTTAGATATATGAACGTGTGTAACTGGTAAGATCTAAATGATCTGTGTGCCACGATCTGGAGATGAGGTCAGCAGATGACTTCAAATAGTGAGAGGGAAAGGAAAAGCTGCCAAGCTTCTCATCAAGATTTCTTATTTGAGAAATACTTTTTGATCTTCAGGCATGCTGCAAACTTTCTCTTGGGTGTTACACAAAATGCTGATGATAAGCTTCTGGAAATACCAGCATATTTGCCCTGGTGAATGGTATTAGTGTGGTATGAATTGTGTTCATTTGAGCAACTTATGACTAATGTTGTGCACCCTCAGATTATCCAGGAAATGGAGGAGCAGGGTAGCTCAGATAATGCACAAAGAAAAGGAAATAGATCATGAATTAAGAGGCTCTAAGAAGAGAGCTGAACGTAGAAAAGAGAAGTCTCTGATGTAATTATTTTCTAAAACATCAAGATCCATATATTAGCAAAGCTGCAAGCTAGTCAGGCTCCCTGCAGCACAGTGCAGTGCAACTTGATTTAGCTGCGTAGTACAGGTAGCTTGTCTGCCTACAGATAAACTAGAAGTATCTCTGGAGAAGTGCCTCAGAGCAGGGTCAAACATCTTGAAAAGATCTTGCCTATTTTGACCAAAAAAAGAAAAATTCTGTGCCAACAAGCTTGTGCTTTATTGATTTCTCTTATCCGGTTCCCTTTGTTAGCTAACACTGGTAGTACAGGTACTTAAGTTACAAAAAATTAATTTTTTCTTTAAATTGTTTATTGGGAAAAAAATTACTTACTTTAAGTAAAGATTTAAAGATGTCTTTTGTTTTATTTTATTGTGGTTTGAAAGCTTGCAGATTAATACTTTATTTATATCAAATATAAATGGCAAAGGGTGCTTCAGCCTTCAGAAACTTACCAGTTTCTTCATTTTTGGTTTCCTAAGAAAACGGTTTGTAATTTAGGGTATGTTAAAATAAATATATTAAATATAAATTATTACAATTATGTAAATTGTTACAATTGTTTAAAACTTTAAAAACATGTTCTCTATGAAATAAACAGCATAAGCATTCAGTATTATTATGTAAATATATTTTAAAAGTAGAATATCCAAGCTTGTGCTTACCTGACACAGCACTGAAACAGTGAAGGAGTTTGTCTTCTTTGCAGATCCTCACTTCAGCTTTCTGCAATAAGCTTGAATTCATTTTTACATTACTGCTAATTTTTTCATGGTAAATGAGACTTTACTGTGCAAACAGGTGAATATACTTGCATTTGTACGTTATTTTGCATGAATGTGCTGATTTTAGTAAACAGTAAATAGTAAATGGTAGTTAAATGTAAAATAGAAATGAATGTACAAAGTGGTGAGATTTTTAAGGATGTGGTCTGAATCTTCACAATATGTAAGAATGAATTCTCATTCTCACAACAAGAATTTTTAAATATAATAGTAAAACATCCTAACTAGGATAAAATGTTTCATGCACTGTCAAATACGGTTATGTCATAAATCTGACTTTAATCTTCAAGTAATACTCATTAAAAGGAATGTTCTCTGTCAGTTCTAGGATAACAAATTTAAAAAAATAAGTCAGTACTACTTAATATTCTGAAATGTTGCAAACTTTCCCAATGAACCTATGTTAGTCACGCATATGTAAATTTGGGCATGATTCAAAAATAAACTTTTTTGTAGCATTTTCATACACTTTCTTAAAGCTGGGTAAAATCCTTTTGCAGCCATATAAAGGCCTCTTGGGGTGCAGTATCATGATTTAGTTTGTTTGTTTAGGATTGAATTTTTTTGTTGGTATTATTTGGGGTTTGGGGGTTTCTTTCAGATAAAAGAGAACATTGTTAGATACAATAGAGATTGGACATCAGCTTTTATTTTCAAATACAGTTCTGAATTTATTTTAAAAGTTACTATTTACCTCTTGGTGTTGGACTTTTGATGTCAAAGGCGTGGATACAATATTCTTATAAAGGCTTTTATGAAGGCAGGAAGAAATGAGCTATACTGACAGCTGAGGACATATGTACTGACTTTTAGTGGTGAGAAGTACAGAATTGGTTTTTTAATGTAGAATATCTGCATATGGTAGGATTAAACAGATTCTCGTATTTTGTTGTTGAAGATCTTGCCACGCATTTTGATCAGTCCTGGTTTTGATCTTCTGGTGATGTCAGTTTCTGCTTTAGCATGGTTTCAGCATTAGAAGTACTATTAGTCATATTTATTTGAAAAACCCAAAAACAACCAAAAAAACTTACCCAGTAAAAGTGGAGGGTGGAAAAGAAATTAACATGGCAGGTCATTTTTCTGAGCACATTTCATGCAGAGAGCATGATTCTTGGTTTTTTTTCAAGCAGAGACTTCAGAGCTCTGCCAAATTCTGACTCTTCTGTGTAAAAGAACATCAGGGTGGTGCCTCAACTTGTCTGCCTGTGATACAGGACTCTGACAGGGAGGCAAGCATTATTAAAGCTTTCCTAATGTTTTAAGTTGTAAATGGCTGTCTAGGAGATAGCTCTGTTTTCATCATCTGTAAAATATTAAAGTCTGATGCATCAAAATTGCAGAAGAGATGATTCTAGTTTGAATCTGATACCTGAAAAAAAAATTGTACCAAATTTTGATTGATAAAACTGTTGAAACCATGAGAAAGGAGGAGAAAGTGAGAATTGCTCAAGAGGTCAGAAATGTAAAATTATTGTGTGTTTTTCTCAACTGCAGAGTACAGACAAGCAAAACTGATATCAAGTAAATGAGAAAGTCAAGTTATGTTCTCGGTACTGTAAAGACATTCAACCATGTCTGTTGATAATTTCTACAAACTGATATTGGAATATGTTTAAACTTAGGCTGAGTGTGTTACCTGTCCATTTAGAGCTAGCATCTGTTTTCATGATACAAAAGAGACTGACTGGGTGTGTGCAATATAATTGAATTTATGAGAATCATGGCTCTACTAGACTGCTTTGGGGTTTTGAGGAGCATTTTTCATATTAGCTGCTGAAATTGGAGATCTTAATGTTTAAGATCACATTCGTTGCAGAAATCTCCTCCTGCCACTTGCAACTTAGGTAGAGAACAAATATGCAGTACTTTGGCCTTTCTAGTTTTATTGTACTTCTTATATGCATGTATAGCAATTAAGAAATTGTGTCCAGCTGCAAGGTGGTAACATTCCTGTTCAGCTAAAATTATTTTGTGCAAAGTAAGATGGTAGATTAAACAAGATAATGCTGCTATAAAATATAATTTGCCCTAATACATAATTCATTTAAAAGGCAGGACTCTGAGGCAAAAATAAATTAATTCTCATGTAAAATATCAATTAATGCAGTTTTGTAAAACAGATCATTCTCCTCTCCCTTGTGTGTGACCTATAGTGGAGTAACTCAGTATGTTAAATGCTGTCCTTCTCATCCTGACTGTGTTCGTGCTTTTATAGGTTTTTTTTTGGCAGCCCATTGTTGTATTTAATTTATTGAAACAAAAAGTCCATAATGGAAAATACTGCAGAAGCTTGTTCTTTCCTATATCAGTATGGTTGTGTCAATGAATGTATGTGTTGTATTATGTGAAGGAACTGTGGAGGCTCTTTGTCCTGTTACTTTAGCAACTTTGTCCTTGAACTTTGATCTTAAAAGCATTATCAGTATTGCGTAAACAGACTTTCCTGTACTGATTTTTCTTTTAAATGTTTAAAATAATTATTAAAATCTGTTGGTAAGTGTATACATTTCTTAAACCAAAAGCTGACAATGGTCTGGTGTCCATACAGGAACATATGATCTATCAGTGGTTATAAAGTAATTAATATTAAAATATTTAGAAATTATCCAGTCTGAAGTGCTATGTAGCATTTTAAAGATGAAGGAACTTGATAGCTAGTGAATGAAGAACTACCAAACAAAAAGGTGTTAGAGGAAAAATACTCTGCTTGAGTGTGTGAATTCTTTTCTTTGAGCTAGTTTTACATGAAATCATAGGCTTGGATTAGTGAACCGTTTTTCATTTCAACTGCCCTATCAAACACCTACTCATTAGTCAGCAGCTGAAAGTGTTAGAAGAATGCACTACATCTGTCACTGGCAGCATTTCCTACCAAACTTGTTTCCACTGAAGTTTGGATAGAATCTATAAAAATAGGATTTAAAATGTGGTATTGTCTCATTTTCTAGATTCTAACCTGTCTCTGAATTCAATTTAGATCTCTCTTAAAATGCTTTTATTATGCCCTCATTCACAAAAGGAACATTTTGTTCCATTGCATAGATCCTCATTATAATCAGACCTACACATTTTTGCTGCTGCACTGAACTTCTTTCTTCTTAAGACCTCTACAGATCAAATATTGAATTTATACACATAAATATCAATCAGTGGTTGTTGGATAACTAGCCTAGTCTCAAATTTTTACTCTTAAATGTAATTTTTACACTTTATTTCTTAAAAGTGGTATGTGTGACCTATGTAATAAGGCCACAGACAGCAGTGAGTTTGGTGTTATTTTGGTGGATTTTGCACAGGGCTTGATTAAAATAGTGTGCCAGTATTTGAAATGAACTTCTGCAATCTACCCTAGGAATTACATTTTTGTACCAATGCTAATTTTAAAAGAGATTTCTTTTAAGGTAATGATTTTGTGTTGTACAGCTTTCTGAATCAACCAATATCTACTGATTTTTCTCCTTACCCCCACTCACAAAACTTTTTGAGTATACAAGATTGATTGAAGGAAAACTTGGCACTGTTGAGCCTGTGTGCTACAGTGACCATGCAAATATTAGGAAATCCAGAAACAATCTAGACATTTACCAATTCCTCTTTTAACCAAATTTTGCTGTCCTAGAAGGAGTGAGTATTATAGATTTTTCAATGAGTAACTGTCTTTTGCCATGCTTCAAACTTGGGAAGTTTTTAAGGAAACTGCATGATAGTTCATATCCCTTTCATTTATCCGGGTAAGTATATTTTTCTTATCTCTGTATTTCTTTTGATAGCTGGGTATTAACGTGGTATTTATGGCCTCTGTTTCCTTGAAGAGTTTCCTCTTGGTTGTCCTTTGAAATTGAGTCAGAACCTAGTAGGAAAAGCCCATATGCTTCCTATTGCTACAGGTTCTCCTCCAGAATGTGTAGTATCCAGTACCCTTCCTTCTCTAAAACAAAGTTATTGTCTTTGAGTAACTCATTGTTCAGGGTTGTGATGAGACCCACATTTTCTTATAGCCTGACATAATTTATGAGAACAGTAAGTTTTGTGTAGGCTGTAATTGGAGGAGGGGAAAATAAACTACATTGCTCCTACCAGAAAAAGCAAGTCATGTTTATTTCTGTCCCTTTTTTGAATGTCTGTCTGGTGGACCAGATAATGGAATCAACATGGCTCAAACTCACCCTTTTCTCATTTTAACTGTGCTTAGTTTCCTAATCTGGTTCAGCCATGCAGCTGCACAAACCCTTGTACAGCAATTTCAGACAGTTGGGCACCTGTGTCTCAGAAGGGAGGGGATTGCAGCAGTAGCTCCTATAGGTTTAGCTCAGCTTAGACTGCCATGGAGCACCAAGTTAGCAGAAAACTAACCTGACAATGACGTGGCTTTCTGTTGGCTAAGAGGACTACACCAACTCAGCTGTGGGTCTGATGACTACTGAAGCAGATGAGAGCAAAATATTTTCAAATGTAAAGCAGAGAGGAGTGCAGGAGGGGGCCTGAAGCAGCCTGCAACAAGGTTGATGAGGAATAGCAATTTCAGCAATTGTGGAATTATACCTTTAGTAATCTTAGAGCTCAGACTAAATATCCTCCCTTCCTCTCTCAATCAGAAAATGAAAACTCATATGGTCTGAGAGCTAACCAACTTCTGGTTGGTTCTTCATGTCAATAGAAGTTCATGCAATTTTAATTATCTTGTGTTGTTGATTCTGCCACTATCAGTTAGAATAGTAGGTGGTGTAGAATGGAAATAAAGGCAACCTTTGGGCAGATGAATTTGCTGTGTGTATTGTGGAGGGGTGAGAAGCGGGGTGAATGGTTGTTTTTTAAATCAATAACCTAAATGAAGTGTTTGTTTTTGAAAAAGTGGTACATAGCCTCCAAGTGCAAAGAGTATTCATCAGCTATAATGCTGGATCCTAACTAAATTATCTTTGAAGTCCCTTCCAACCAAAACCATTCTATAATTCTAAAAAGTTACACAGTTATATCCTGAGAACTTTATCAGATTTTTCCTTAATTTCCATCATTGGAAAGTTAGAAGTGATGAGCAGGGTTCAGAGGAAACCTGTAATAGATACAGTTTCACTATGTTGTCAATATGGGGTTTTTTTTCATTTAATTCTAAAAGTGGATAGCTGAAGCTAATACTGTTTTTCATTTTCTTGCAACAGAAATGTCTTCATAAATTTGTTAAAGTAAGCTCTTCTTCCTCTCATTGATATTCATTAGCTCTGCTCCACTTGCACTAATATTCTTTCCCTTCCATTAGGAAGTCAATTCCTAACTCAATTTTCTTTGCAATTTTTTCCCAAATGAAGTTGCTAAAAATAATTCAACTTAAGTAAATATTTTCCTTTGGTGGCAAATCAAATATTTTAAGACTGAAACAAAGGGAGGGTATACAAACCTTATAAGCAAAATGTACTCTCAATCTGTACAATGGTGAGAAGACTGCAGATGTTGTTAACCAGCAAAAGGTCTTATGAAGACCAAAGTACTTCAGCTCCACTAGTGCCCTGCCAGAATTACATCAGAAATACACTGGTTTATGGGTGTTTTAACCAGTTTTTCAGTGTTTTTTTTAAGTACTGGACTCAGACCTATCAGAGTCCAGCAGAAAAAAGTAGAAATGAGAACATTTTTGCAAGAGAAGACACTGAATATGATTGAGTGTTCTGCCAATAGGACTGCTGGCTATGTGAATGTCACATTTACTCTATCTAATGAAGAATTTTCTAGGGGCTTGACTCTTAAACCATTACCTAAAATTTGCTAATGAACTTCCAACTATGAAAATCATGCTTGTATATAAATTAGGAAATGGCACTGTAAGTAATGTTCCCTTTTTGCTCTGTTCTTAGATTGTGTCCATGACCACAGGGATAGCATTCCTGGCCATTTAATCTTTGCAAGGAGTTTCAGAGAGACAGAAGCGGCAGCTGACCATTAAAGCAAAGACCTGAGTAGACAAGAGTGATAGAGCAGCTGTTCTTAAATATATGGTTACCAGATAAACAGGAATTTTAAACCTAATTTTTGCCGCTTCATACTGTGTTTTATTATTATAAAATAATCTGATTCTGCTTTAAGATCAGGAAAAGAAACAGAATTTGCTACAAGATCCTGCATGTGAAAATACTTTTAAAAATTGCCCAAGCTATTTAGTTTTTTCCTTCAGCCATCAAAGTCTTGTAGAAAAAATTGTTAGAGGTCAGTCTTGGTTCTATTTTTCACTCTAGTTTTTTTAAAGGCATATCTCTATGGTAGCTTTTTGTTTTACATGGCTAAAATTCATGTTGAACTTAGTGATTTTAAAGGTCTGCTCCAACCTTGATTCTTTTATTCTAAGATATACTCAAGGGATATGTAGATAAAAACCATGAAGTTTTTGAGGATACACCTTCCCTGGTTTTGCCTACATTGTAAGGACAAAGGATTTGAATCTCTGTAGTCTTAGAGAAAAGGTCTAAAAAGTTCATGTGATTCGTTTTGATGTTGTCAAAAGCAGGATCAACTACATTTATGTCACACATTATGTTTGGTCATTTTTGAAATTACTAGAAATTTTGCAGTCCTTTATTTCTCTTCAGTGTGCTTATTGTGAGAGGATTTAATTTAATTTATAACCTAATCTTCTTTGAGGTTGGATGCATTTACTGTTTGTAGTGAATGTAGAAAAATTAATTCCTTCCACCTCCATAATTACTCTTTAAAGTAGTTGGATATTCTCAGCCAAGTCCCTTCTATTTAAAAACAAACAAACCAACAAACAAACAACCCACATACCACATCAAACAGAGGAGCTTTCTTTTTTTTTTTTGTAAACTAACTAATATTTTAAAGATTTGTTGTCTTTGGGCTTTCTCATCAGGTTTACAGCCAGGATGTACTACTTCAAATTGGGCCTTGTCAGCAATCAGTAAATCCAATTGATTTCTTTGTGTGTCTTATGGATGATATTCTTTTTTACATCCCAGTTAGTCTTTTCCCTTCACCAATTGAGTAATATACAGTACAGCTCTAACTCACAGTGTATTATTCTAGTGTAATGTAATTTTTCTAACCAGGTACATATATGCCCTCTAATTTGTTTTTATTTCAAATTTTCATCAGCAAATTACCTAATGGAAAAGTGTCTTCTGATGTGCACCTTTTGGGTTTTTTCCTTTTTGAGCAGATATAAATTAGGACAGTGTCATAGATTAAGCTACATACTCACTTGCAGTAGTATGTGACATATAGTATCTGGGGAGAAGGACAGTTTTGGAAACAGCACAAGTAACAAGTAACAGTGCCAGTTTCTCTGAACATCCCTCCCAGCAAACAAAACGGTCCTTGAAACAGCACATTTTAAAAATGAATGTGCAAGTCTCATATGACGAAAGAAAGGTTGCTCACAGTTTTGATGTAAATACCTTAAATAATCGAACTAACAAGTTCAGAAATTGTTATGCTGTGGTTTTTAAATCGTACTTCTCAGATTTTGCAGCAAAACTGCTTCCATATGTGTATATTTTGCTTCTTAGTCCTTTCCTTTACTTTTCAGTAATAGTTTAAAAAGTTATAAATAATTACTGATCTCTTTAGAAAGAAAAACCAGTATTTTGCAATATCCAAGTTTAGGAACATTAATGTAAACTGAAGGCAGATCCATTTCTAGACTGATAAAAGTATCCAGGTCCATTTCTAGATTAAAAGAAATATTCAGCATGAAACGTGGTTTTCATCTGCTGCTTGTCATATATATGTATTTTTATTCGTAATGTACACACTAGTAACCAGTGGTAAAACAGTTCATTGAATGCTTATAAGGTTTTGTATTTCTAAATCACCAATAATAATCCAATTTTACTGTGAACTAACTACCTTTTGTTATGGCCCTCGAAAGCTAAAGTTGTAGATGTTGCCCTCATGTTGTGTTTTTCCACGGTTAAACTGAACGTTGGTTTATAATCCTGGGAAACCGTACTGAAGGAAAGGCTAGGGAGAGAGGAAAAATAAAACTGCATGCGCTCTTCCTAGCAGGTGCTACTGAATATTATCGAGGGGGCGGGGGTACAACAGCAGCAATGAGATCATCCTTGTAATAATAAAAAAACCCAAACCCACCGCGGCAGACCCGTCATCTCCGCAGCCGCTCCGCCCCTGCCGCGGGGCCGGGGCCGGCGCGGGCGCGGGGGGAGCCCCGCACGGGCCGCGCTCATTCGCGGCCTCCTCGGTGTCATTTGAAGTTGCTGCCGTCGGCCAATGGGGCTCCTCCCGCCCGCTGACATCACTCCCCAGCCAGTTCCCTCCAGCTGCAGAGCGCTTCAGTTTCTGTCTTTTTTTTTAACTAAAATGGAGGCTGGTTTCTTGCCTTAAGGAATACAGTGTCGTGCCTGCTGGAGCCTAGATGTTGACATGTAACAGAGCTGGCAGCAGGATGGTGGTTGACGCAGCCAATTCCAATGGGCCGTTCCAGCCCGTGGCCCTTTTGCATATTAGAGGTGAGTTATTGTGCGTGTGAGAGTGAATCGCGACCCTCTGACGAGCGAATAAATGGCTATTGTGGAGCTCGGAGAAGGGGAGCAGGAAGTCCTTTGTAGCTCATTCCCTCTCGGTTTGTTACAGCCGCAGTAAAACCGGCTGAAAGCAAAACTCATTTTCTATTAAATGTGTTTGGGGAACATTTAAGAATTCGTGGAGGCATTGCATACATAGTTAAAAGCAGGTTTTACAGCTTTCTGCCGTAACTCTCCCATCCCCCTTCCAAGCTGTGCTGATGTCAAAGGATGTGAAGTCACTACCCCAGAAAGCTACTGAGGGGGGGAGGGAAGAGCCAAGTTATCCCTACAGCGTTTCTGAAGAATAAGGACAAACCTTTGGTGTGCTTCAAAGCCTTTATTTGTTTAAATTGTTCAGAGAGAGCTCCCTTAAAGTACACTGCAGCTCTTAAAAGAATTGGAAGTGTTGGAGAGGAAGGAGGGGAAGAGATGTGACACTTACTATGAAAATATCCTTTATGTATTTAGAAGGCATTTCCTAGAAGAGATGTGGTTTGGCTTTAACAAGCAAGCTCTTATGTGCCGATCGTGTTATGCAGTTCTGAATGTTCCGTCCTTCACCAAATATGTTCTTTTGGGTTTAGAGAATGAATGTATTGCAAATTACATTTTATATAATTTGAAAATACATGTTGGTGTGACACTACTGCACAATATTGAGTATGTATCTCTTGTTCTGTATTTTTTACTTAGTAAAATTTTGCATTGTGTTGGGGGCTTTTGGTGTATTTTTTTAACTGGCTCGTAAGCAGCCAGTGCTTTTTTTTAATATCTGCCTTAGGGTGGTTCTGGTTTAGAACTTTTTATGAAGGCAGAACATGTATTAGCTAGGATGAGCACACCTTAAACAAAGGTATTTATATGCAAGAAACATATCTGATACCGTTCCTAATTACCTTTGCTTCTCAGCTTTCACTGGCATAGGCTAGATGTTAGTACTGGAAAGAATTTTTTTTTTCATTAATACTTCATACACTGAAAAAATTTTGGTTTTGAAGTTTATAAACCTCAACTGTTCAGCAGGCTGTTCTTTTAAGTAGGAGCATGAGTGTTCATCTATTTAAAAATCATGATTTCTCTCTTCCTTTTAAAAGAGCCATAACCTTCTATTTCTGAAGTGGCAATGGACGAATTCTAGAAAACTAATTTTGATCTTTGACTGGGGAGAAAATGCAGTAAAATTCACTTGATTTCAGATAGGGAATATGCTCGTTGTCAAAGAATTATAAATGGAACTGCGTGACCTGTGGATAAGCCTTTGCTTTTCACTGTGTACAAATCATCTTAATTTTCAGCTAGATGCTGCCTTTTGGAAGGGGAAAAGCGCCATCTTTTAAAGATGCAAGTTAGGAAAACAAACCAAGGTTGAAATCAGAATGATTGTCCTTAATCCTTTGTCCCAATATGGTAACCAGGTTCTTATCATTGAACTTCTTATCCTGCCTGTGCTCCGATGTAATACATAATTGTGGAAACCATGGATTTTGAGAAACTGTTCTGAAATTTACTTTCCCAAGACGTACATTTTTGGTGCACTGAATAATACAGTAGTAAAGAAGAGATGAAAGGGTTTTGTGCTTTAGGTCTTTTTTGGGTGTTATGTTTTTTTTCTGTTTGGTGGCAGTTTTTCAGTGGATTATGTGAGAGTAGACTTTCTTCTAAGAATAACTGGGAGATTGTTTGTTTTTCATTTTTCATGTGGCAGGAAATAAAATGGGTCTCTGGTATTATAGCCCAGAGGAGTTTCTTAACACTGGGAGAGCAAAGCATCTCTTTCATGTATCCATGTGTACAGAAGTTCCTTGGGCTTTTTGTGTGTACATGTCACCAGGTGCGCTGATGCTTCCAAAATTAAGCCTATCAGAACAATATATACAAAATTAGTGGCAGTAAAAATTAGGTGGTAATTCTGAAGGCTAATAATACGTTATTACTGTTTGTCCCAATGCATGCTGCTTTTACAGTTTTCCATTTGCATCATCTGTTGTATTATAGGATAAAATTTCTAGTAGAATTGTTCCTCTTGCCAACTGTAAGAGCTAAAACTTCAAGACCAAGGACACGGGGTAGGGACATAAGCCCCTTGGGTATTTCTCATAGATATAGTTCGTTGAAATAGAAAAAATATTTCTTAAACACCAGTTCCATAAAATTTTTAAGATTTTGAGATTATGTAGCTACCATATTTGAACTCAGTCTTACTTCTAGAAAATATGTGAAGCCTTGTGGACTGTTAGTACTTCTTTGAAAATAAAAAATGCAATCTTATTTTTAAAGTTAATTCCAAAGCACTTTCTGTACCTGGATCATATGAAATATGTAATGTTTGCAGAATGAAAAGGAAATTTTTAGCAAGCGATGATGTCATGCCAGATCAGAACTTTTCTCCTGTGCATCCTGAACCTTGTTTTCTGGGTTGCTTACAGCTTTACCTAAACAACACAGTTGGAAAAACACATGCAAGTAGTTTTTTAAAGTTATGTTAAAGTCTTGTGAATATGAAATAAGAATGTTGGAATTTTATTCGCTGCCATTGCTGACACTGGTATCTCTAACATCACCAAAAGAAGGAACAGTAGGTACTTGTAGGATAGGAGGTGTCACGGCCACAGATACTCCGTCCTCCAGCAGTTCATTTTGCTGCCGGTACTCAAATTCATCTTGCGTATGGTGCAGCCATGTAATCCTGAGTCAGACTGCTTGGAAAGAACTGTGAATCTTGCTGGGGTTCCCCTTTGATTCGGGAGCTGTCTTTAGGCTCAGGCCTGTGGCCTTGGTTGTTGCCTGGGTTGCAGCTGTGTGGTTGTCCTGTCATGTGCCTTACTGATCTGGATCCCGGGGTGTTGACTACTCAGCTTGGTGTCCCTCTCCACGGAGCACTTGTTCAGCAACCACGGGACTGTCTGCTGACCCTGCTCAGTGTTAGTATAGCTTCTCTCCTTTCTTCATTCAGGTACTGTGAGACTGTGCCCTTTGTCACAACTGTAAGAGTGTTAGCAGTTGTTCAAGAGCAGTGTGTAGAAATCAGAAACGCAGGTGACTTTGGACCCATTGCTGGAAAATAACAACCACCAAAAGAGCTTAATCCACGCTAAATGCAAGTAGTGTGGCACCATTGCTGTACTTTATCTGCTTCTGCTGAAAACATTGGCTCAGTGAGAGTGATTGGCCTGATGGGGGAGTGAATCTGGTCAGCAACAGGCTCTCATGGGCATCAGAGTTATGTTACTGCTGCATTGGTCTTTATAGAGTACAAAGGTAGCTGAACGTTATCCTTTGAGTTGTCACTGATTGTCATCATGTACTGAAAACTTAGTTGTATTGGAATGATATAAAGCTCCCAGGAAAATTACAATTTCAGTCACAGCCTTAGGATAACTAGTGTGGTTTGTGATCTTGGGCAGAGACTTGACCTTGCAAAACAAATGTAAGCTAAAGGAACTCATTGTGGGATATCAGCATGGAGAGCTCCTTTAGGATCCTTGTGCATCGACAGGCCATTTGCAGTTAGGATGATACTAAGACAGTACAGAGTTTATTAGGCATTATGAATTTAGCATTTTTACAGTAAGGAGGGAGGCAGATCTGGATGGTGTTTTCAGGATGTATCCTTCTTTATGGAGCCTTCTGGCAGCGAAACACGCAGGGCAATGGAAGTGCATTCAAGACCCTGACAGGATGAGCCACATAAACCAGGTGAGGCTTGGGGAAAGGAAACATTTTGATTTCCATCTCAGCACTTTAAGCAGAGAAAATAATTGTAAGAGCTGCATGGATTAGACAAACAGTAAATGTTTGTCACTAGACTTCAGAGTTACCAGTTCATATTTACTGTTGAGTGTTCAAAACCATGACTGTTGCAAAGAGTGTAGTAACAGGTAGAAAATAATAGTAATTCATTCTGTAGGCAGAATATGAATACTCAGAGGGGAGCAGATGTTTTTCATTAGGAATACAGTTCAGTGTTGATAAGAAAAATCCCTTAATATTGTTTTGTCAGAGCATAGAAGTAGCCTAGATGCCAATGTTTTCATGAACTCAAGACACCTGTTTTGAACAAAATGCATATAAAACTGATCTACAAGGGCAGAATTAGAATGTAAAGCTTACTTTAATGGCTTAGTTGCTGACTGGCTGGAGCTGGTAATGTCTGTTCATGCTTTTCAAAAATTATTTTCAAAATGTTTTGCAACACATACTGAAAGTCGTGTGGGAAGAAGGGTGAGAACACCCTGATACTGTGTTAACTCAAACTGATGCTTCCTGTAGGCCAAAACATGTTTCAAATATCTCATTGTCCATCCTTCTCCTTTGCCTTCTAGGGCAGCAAATGTTTTTCGACAGACGTGACTTGTCATTATTTAAATTACTTTAGATTTTGTGGAAGATGCTTTGACTTTTTTTCACAGATGATGTGATGTCCTTTTTTTCTATATATTGCTTGTTCATCTTGAGTGAGGGATCATGGAAGGTAGTTGAGATTCCACCTTTACCTAGTGTTCTACAGGGCAAAAAATGTCAGTGGTAGTGTTGCTGTGATGCAAATATCTGTGTATTTAGATAGAAATTTGCATGTTCCTAAAAGGTGGTGGAAGATCATTGTTTAATTGGGCAATTTATATAGGAGAAAAGCTTGGCACTTTCATTTTAGAAAGAATCCATTGTTTGTCTTGAAAAATAATTGACCTGAAAGTACTTCTGTCTAACCACAGTTGCTAAAAACTGTTGTTGGACTGTTGCTTTGCAGGAATTGTCTGAGCTAAAAGAAGAATAAAGAATTATCCATTTTGCAATTAAATGGGAAGCAGAGCCCAAAGCTCTCGTTTCAGAAGTAGTACAGACCAAACTCAACACACAGAACAGTAACCATTCACCTCATGATGTACAAAGGAGGTTGAAAGAACTGGATTTATTTGGCCTAAAGGAAGGAAGGTTAAGGGAAGATTTGATCCTTGACTAACTGATGGGAAGTTTAGAGCACAGAGCCATGCTCTTCTCAGAGATCCAGACTGAGTGAATGAGATGTAACCAATATGACTTGGCAAACATTAGAGATTGCAATTGTACACAAGGTGAAAATATTTTCACCATAAAAGCTGGAACAAAATTCCAAAAGGGCTGTGAAATCTCTGTAATTGGAGATACTTTGACTGGAAAGCAGCTGGGTTTATGTAGTGGGGGATTAGACTAGCAGAAATGAAGTGTCCCTTCTGGTGAAAATTGTTCTCTGATTCTGACATTCTTTGGTGCTTGTGGGACCAAAAAATGACTGATCTTGCTGTTACATAAAAATACTACAATATGAATTTAAACGTAGTTAGTTTCTCTTTTTTTCAAGTTCGAAGAGCCATATTTTTACTGTAAAATCTATTTATGCCCCTTCTTTTCTTTTTAGTTACTAAGGCAGAGTTTTTAATACTTGGTGCTAGCATGCCTTTTAGTAGTACTTTCACTTCTGTTAACTCACCATTTTTGGTGTTAATGGTGGTTTGAATTATTCTTACCATGTTTTAGCAAACTGTTGAAGATGGGTAACTGGAACTGCATGCAGTATTAAAAACATTGGCATGCTCAAAGATGTTTTATTCATTTCAAAATCTTCAGTTAGGAGCTCAGCAGCAGTCCATACCTTCTGAATAAGATAGAATTAATAAATATACACAGGCAGCTATTTCACCCACATTTCTTTACATTTATCAGCTTTTGGAAAGATCTAATGGATTGAATTAATTTGATCAGTACTGTGAGATTTTTCTCTAGCCTTTTTTGACAAGTTTGAATTGACAATGAGTACAGCTTTTAACAAACTGTGACCTTGCTATTCATTTTCAGTGGTGTTTATGAAAATGTTGAACAGTGTCATTTCTAACACATCCTTACGTGTTTGTAGTAATCTTCCTGCATTATATAACAACATTATGTTAAAAATATAAAAATCCCAAGATAATTGTCACTTACCAACTTTATAATACTTTTCAAGAACTTGATACATTTCAAACATAATTTCCTTTACATGTGCTGAGTTTGCCTTTTTGGGGGTATTAATATTTTATTATACTTCGAAACTAGCCTATTCTGATTATAAAAGCATACCTAAAAGTCTCAAAGTCATCTTTGATGATACTGTTTTTTTACTCTTAGTATATTCTGCAGCAGAAAATTATTTCTTCTTATTATTATTTCTTATTGGTTTATTTCTTCTGTGTTTTCTGTGTAACTATAATCTTCACTTTCACATGCATCTTGCACCTTCTACATAAGTAGGTATTTTAAGGATGGTGAACTTAATCGGTCTGAGCATGTATGTTTATTTAAATCTTAATTTTCTTCAATTCTTTAGCACATTTAAATTCAGTAAACATTTAAGGAACAGTTGCTCCTTTTTGTGAGCAAAGTCTTCCTGGGAAGGAAGGTACATAGAGGAGACATCTTAATTTTCTTCTGAGATGCTTCCATAGTAGTGATGAACTGTGTTCATTCTCTGAGTGAATTTAAATTTTAAAATGGAAGGCTTGTTTGTACCTATGTGGAAATACTTCCATGCAAAAGACCTTCGAAACTTTTTTTAGCCCTGCCAATTCAATAAATGGGATTTCCCTTGGTCAGCACATACCTTCTATCCTGCTTGTGGGCCATAGTTGTTACTGGGTTTTGATCTAAAGGATAAACCTCAGTTGAGATTTAAAGGAGATGAAAGTGTTTGTTCTTCCATTTTCTCCCCCATTAGCCAATTATAACTTGGTAACCTGAAAGGATGAGAGCAGGTATCAACCTTGTGTTTGGGCTGTTATGTTTCTATCAAGCCACCTGGACTCCATTAGTACATGGCCTGACTCCTGGAGCTCATAGTCATCCATCTTGCCAAAAGTTTCCAATTTCTCCTGGAAAATTCTGAGCCACTGCTGCTCTTTAACATTGCTTAATGACTTGTTCACTTAATTGTTAGCTTTGAAACCCATCCACTGTTCCTTTCTAAAAGTTTTGCCTCAAAAAGGAGAAGCAAGGCTATTTTCCTTAAGGACAAACGGCAGTTCTATTCTTAATGTACCTAGGCCTCTTGTATATATCAAATTATGAAAATTTTCATTTGTTAGTATTAGGTAATCACCTGAAGTATCAAAGGACTGATATTGGTACAAATGGCTCTGTTGTTGTATTACGTCTTGTACTGTTCTGCTGGATCCTTTTGGAATGACATCTAGACATTGCCACATATATGCTGATGGTTTTTTAATGTATCTACAAAAGAAACTCATGGGGAATGTTTTCAGTATTTGACCAAAAGCAGATGTAAAGGAGGTTGCTTAGTTATTATTCCTGCAGCCATTAACTTGGTGACACACTTACTAACTCTCCACTTACCATGCATCCCTTTCTATCAGAGGCTGTATTTTACCTTGCTACTGCTTCTACTCTTTGTTCTCTGTCACTCCCCCTTTCTTGACTTTGTTGGGTCTTTCTTACCTTCATATAGACCCTTTGCCAATGTGCAGAGTTTATGTACAGGTTTGTCTTCTGGAAACAATGAGGATGTTAAGTGTTCATGCTGCATGTAAAATATTTGAAGGCATGACTGTAAGATGTCTCTAGAGGGGACTTTTTGTTGAACTAAAAATACCATGAAATTATAGGAAGGTAGTCAGCTGGAGTTTTTAAATTACTTTTACTGACTCATGGAGTAAAGTGTATGCCCTTTCAAGGAAGCAAAAAAAATGGATGCCCTCAGATTTTTATTAATACCGTTTTGTGGTGGTTGCTGTAAAATACATTTTCAGGTAAAAATTAAATATCTGTTTCTGTGGAAAATTTTTATTTCCATTTCTGTTTGAAGCTTCTAACAATTAATTGAGACTTCTCTAAAATCAGCTAATTAATTCCATGTGCTATCAAATAGTTAGCTACTGAAACTGCAGTGTAAACCACACAGATTACTTAATCTAAGATACAGGGTTATTTGCATGATATGCAGACAAAATGTTAATCTGAGGGAGGTGGCTTTTATGCTCTAACCCTCTGCTGGAGGTGGACACCTCGTACAGGTGACAGCAGAGGCTCAGCAGCCTCATGGAGCTGGTACCTGCCCTGTGTGTGCACCATCCTGTCTCAAGTGATAGAACTGAGATAAATGATGTTTTAAAACCACATCCACACATCCTTGAATCAATTCCACTTAATGCATACAAATCATGTGGTACCATTTCTGCTATAACTTGCCAATTAAGTTTTCTTTTATAAAAAGTATAGTTAAACTTAGGGGTGGGATCTGACTCTGCATTGCTGTCAGTAGTGGAAGTGACAGTTTTGTGTCAATTTTCATAACTTTTCTTGTTACTGACAGCAATCTGAATTTTATGAAGTAAATATTTTCCTTTTAAGTTGCACAAAGAAAAAATTATATACTAAATGTAAAATTCAAAAGCAATTTAAAAATTGTTCATTTGGGACCTTTCTAATTTGTAGAAGCCTACCAATTTGAAGCACTTTTTCATTTTAAAGATTTTTATGCAAGCTTTTAAATTTGCATTTTAGATTAAATCTACCAGCTGTGTGGCTTCACACAGCCTCTAGAACCAAATTCTGTTATTACTTTTATATTTGAAGTGAATGTGTAACAATGTAGTGATGTTTCAGATATGTCCTGTGTTCATTCAATTCATGTTGGAAAGAAAACTTGAACAAAATTATCAAAGTCTACAAAAAAAATGGGATGTCTGTTCTTTGGGTGTAATATGTTTTTCTTAAAAAAAATTTCCAAACAAATTAGTCGTAACACTAGAATCTTTTTTCTAACCTATTACGAGAATATTTTTATACTTCTTGCTCCTATTACATCTAATCTTCCATATAAAGTGTCTTAAAATCCAAAAAGTGATGCACAGGGTTTTTTTGAGGAATGTCTTAAAGTTGTTTGCATGCTAAAAAATTGAGTTGTTCTTGTCCCAGTACAAAATTAAGACTTTTATGGCTTTTTAATCAGAATATTGCACATCCTCTCAAAATTTCGAGTGTATACTTCGCTGCATAACTTTGCTCACTTCATATTGTTGGAACTCAGTAATCATTAATGTATCTTAAGGAATAAAGCATTCTAAAGCTTGTAGTTAATGCTAATAGGTATATTTTCAGTTCTTACTAGAATTCCTTTGGGAGACTGGAGATTAGTTTGAGTGGAGACTGAAGACATCTATTGAAGCAAATGTGAATGTTTTCTGACAAATGTGATATGAGGAAAATAATGTTGGATTGTGCAGGAATAATTTTGGGTTAAATGGGAAATCATTTTGCACTTAATTCTTGACAAACGTGCAGGTATATTGTATCTTTAATCTTCTTAGATGTTGAAAGTATGTATTTTAAGTGGACATAGTTGGCTTTCTACTTTATTTGAAACAAAATCTTCATCACTGGAAAGTAACTTTTATTTCCTAACAGAGAACTGCTCATAATTGCTCTTAGCATTTGAACATGACCAATGTTGACTGCTAAGCAATTTGCTGACCTAGTTCTAAATATATTTCTTTATTTTTTTACCAAATCGTTGTTTCTGTGCCGCTTGATCATTTTTTTTTACCTGTATCCCCTCATACAAGGCAGCTAAGTTTCACAGGATGTGGGACTAAGAAAGAGTTGTTCAGAACTATGCACTGAATTGGAGTTTTTTCTCAGTGAATACAAAAAAACCAAAGCCAAACCAAAAAAACCTAAGCAATCAAACAAGAAAAAACCCAGCCCAACCAACCAAAAACCCTACCACACACCCCTCCCCCCAAAAAAATCCCCAAATACGTACAAAAAAAAACTGTACTAGAGATAGGCTTGGAGTCTACTGAAGTCTATTAAGAAGTTGTTCTCAAGAAAACCACAAAAACCCTGTTGATTTCTGGTGAAAACACTTCTGCATATCTTGACAATTTGAGGTGATTTAACTATTCAGGACCTTAGTTTGCATCTCAAGCTCAGTGTGACCTGTGCTGTTTAAGCTCTTCCCATGAAAAAGGACTTACTCTTCCTATTTCTAATTTTAAATAGAATGAAGAATTTAGAAAACAAAATCAGGGTTGTCCTCAAGGAAGATTTGTGTAAAGTTTTGTTAATTTCAAAATAAATGCTTGCTTCAGACAAGGAAGGATGTGCTTAACCAGAGTTCCTGCATGGGGACTGGGCATTTGCTTTAAGTTGCATTGGAGTGTGAAACACATCAGTTTGATCATAGAAAAGCCAGGGGAGCTTTTCTTCCTGCTTTGTAATTTATTGTGTCATCTGTTTCTAAGCCTACACAAGACCCAGCTTGTGATATCTATTAATGATTATTCTAAGTGTCATCATTAAATTCACCAATTTTGGCATTCATAAGCATCCAGCAGAAAGCAAGAAGCAGCCCCCAGGTTTAGCAAATGTACAGGGAATGAGGAGAGGGGGAGGCAGTCTGACAGACTCTGGAGAAGGAACCAATTATTTAACATTTTGGCAGTTTGAGTTCTTTGAATTGTATTTATCATAGATGTGTGACAGGTACTATTGATTGACAAGTTACTCAGAGCAGTATCTGACAAGAATTAGGGGTTGGTGTGTGGAGTTTGGGTGTGTTTAAGGAACAGCACATTTGCTTATAGCAGATGGTTAGGCTTGATTACCTGATACTTACTTCGTCCAAGTGTCAGAGTGGCAGAGTTTATTCGGGTTTATGTGTTTCTTCAGTTTACTTAATACAAGTCTTCCTCTGAGTTACACCATACAGTTCAGTTATGTTACAGAACATAACTGAGATCTGGCCTCATGACGGTAGTGCATTTTCTCAGAGAGACTGTTACATATGTTTAAAAACAATTCTGAAGTTTTCAAACACATTTGAAGGTTTTGGATAACTTGAGAGTGGATTCAAGCACTCTAGTGTCTATGAATTTGAGGGGTTTTCTCTGAGCATTTTGTGTTTAAAAGTGAGATTTGGTGTCATATTAACTGTATGTGTGCCAGAAAGCTTTACTGAGAGTTCTTTGTCTGGTTTCTCTCTTTCTCTGTTAAGACACTTTTTTCTTCCATTGTCTATTTGATTATCCTCCTTGCCATTTTTCTCCCTAATTTTCAGGTAGAATTTCCATTTCATTAGCTCAAGCCCATTTCGGCTTGTTTCACATGTCGTTTCCTGTATAATCATTCCTGTTTTCCTCTTTATGCTACATTGCCTTTAAAATATTTATGCAGTTATCACTTTTACTTTTCACTTTCTGTTCTTAAATCTTTTAAATATTCTTAAAAATCTCTTAATTATGATTACCAATCTCCTCTTAAGGTTTTTAAAATTTCACATGGTTCTAATAAAACAGTTGACTTCTGATAAAACTCCTTGTAAAACGAGAGCTTGGTTCAGAATGGTGTTGGTCCGCTTTTGAAAAACCATTAGATAATTTGGTGTGCATATCATTCACTGTTGATCTACTCTTATCATCATTAGACTTATGATTTACACCTGGAATAAAGTTACTGGCAGTAATTTCAGTGCCTCAAGTTGTTTAGTATGTAAAAATTATGCCAAACAGTTTAAAAGTATAGCAGACCTTTTTTCCTGTTTTGTTATTAATCAGTCCTTAAAATCTCCCGTCTTAAATCTTTGACAATTAAATGTCATTACTTAGTTCCTCTGTCCTCAAAACCACAGTGTAATCTCTTTTAGGAGATAGCTGCTACCAGTGCTGGATTGATTCCCCAATGGCAGGAGATTTCAGAGGGGATTAGTGTTGTAAAGCACCTGCTTTGAGCTTCACTCTGGGACTAACAAAACATGTGCTTCCCATTCCTTTCAGGCTCTCTTAAGCTGTAGGATTCTTGAGGTGTTGTCTTTTTTATTTTCCCTCTGTCTCTCTTTCTTTTTTTCAATTACTGTTTAATTAGTCTGGTAATAGGTCATTTGATTCTAACAGCTTTTTTTTTTTTCATTACTTGGAAAAATATATTACTTTAAAAGCCTCATAATCAAATGAAAAGCTGCTCTTCTGAATGAAAATTGAGCCAAGAGATTTCTTTATTTAGAAACCAAAAATCTTAAATGCTGTGTACCTTAATGAATTTCAACATGTTGCTCTTGCCTTCCCCTCCCCACTTCTGTATCATAGAATCATATCATAAAACGGTTTCGATTGGAAGGGACCTTAAAGAACTTCCAGTTCCAACCCCCCTGCCAGAGGCTGGGACACCTTCCAGCAGACTGGGTTACTCAGACCCCCATCTAACCTGGCCTTGAACACTTGCAGGGATGGACATTCTCAGTGCAATGTGTTCCAGCGTCTCACCCCCCTCACAGTAAAGAATTTCTTCCTAATGTCTACACTAAACCTGCCCTCTTTCAGTTTAAAGCCATTACCCCTTGTTCCTATCACTCCATTCCCTTGTAAAAAGTTCCTCTCCAGCTCCTTTATAGCCCCTTTACATACTGCAAGGTGCTATAAGGTCTCCCCAGACTACTCTTACATGCAGAAGAACCCCAGCCTCCCACAGCCTGTGTTCACAGATAAGGCTCCAGTCCTCTGAGCATCTCCATCACCCTTCTCTGGACTCACTCCAGCAGGTCCCTGTCCTTCCTGTGTCAGGGACCCTGGAGCTGGACACATGATTAAGACTATTTTCATATACAAGCTGTCATAGGTGAAATTACTTTTTAATTTTAAGTGGAGTTACAGCTTGATCCAGACTGCAGATTGGCATAGAAACAATATCAGTACTGTTGCTTTATTAAAATATAAAGTTTGAAAGTTTATTACTAAACAGAACTTGTTTGATGGAAAGAAGACATCTTTAAATCAGATGTACTCCCTGAGTGTGCAAAAACGGAACTACTTAAAAATGTAATAAAAGGCACTTGCTTTTGAATTTTTGTAGAAAATGTGCCACATGTTTATAATTTTAAGTATTGTTTTAAAACCTTATTGTCTCTCAGTATTAGAAAAGTAATTATAATTTGTGTGTCTGTTACATTTTGGGTGTCAGCTTTTCAGGTGAAAATGTGAAACAGTGGCAGATAGGAATAGTGTCATTTCTTCAAATACAGGGAAATGAAAGGCAGGGTTTTTTCCAGTTAAAAATTTCTGTTTCTGAAGAACAGCCAAAAAGTATTTCTGGCAGCAGCTCAGTTCCTTGAATGCAGAGGAGTGGACATTAGCCTGTAATTGCAGCTGTTTCTCATTCCCATGTCTCTGGAGTACCTGCGCAGATGCTGAACATCACGCGGCTGCATCAGGGCAGCTGATGAAGATGAAGGACACACTTTGGAAGTCTCGGTTCACTCTCCAAGTACTGCCTGAAATTGGAGATTTCCCGTGTGCACCCACCTACTCTTCTCAGCTCACCTTCTAGCTGGCCTTGAGCAAAACAGTTTTACTTTGATAATAGCTGGTTGGAGTAGTTAAGTGTTTTCTTGTAATCGTTATGGAAGCTCTAAGTACCTGTAAAATGTTTTTAATTACTGATGAAGCGTTGCTTGGGAGTCACGAGCTTGTTGTACCTGAGACAAAGGCTTATCTGCACTTCAGTGTCCTGTTTCTGATAGGAGATGTTTAAAGTGTTTTTAAAAACCCAGGAATGTTTATAGGTCTCATACATGGTAGTTGGAGAAGGACTTTAAACTTACAGCTCAATTCTTTTGGAGTAAGCCTGTATTGTTGATTACACTGTATAACACTGACATGTACATTCCTTTATCTTCAATAGAGAGATAAAGAAGAAATTCTGTGCCACTTAAAATGTTTCTATGTGGTGCTCTCTTGAGCTTAGTACTAGCACTCTGTTTTTCCATGAATGTTCCTGTGGCTTTTTGGTCACTGGGGTCATTTTTCTTGTTCTAAGCATTTCTTTTGGCAAAGAAATGTTTCTGCGGGATCAATAAATAAAACCATATAAACAGCAATGTTTTCTATGTATGTTTGTTAGTCAGTCTGTCCATAAAACAACTTGCCTGCTTTGAGTTATCTGCAGCCAAACTCCCACTCCTAGAGTTGCTACTTATAGTATAAAATGTATTGTGTATAATTTTAGTACTTTATTGTATGCCTTGCGTTTGTTTTTATATGCTGCTAAAAGAAATAGCTTTAATTAAATTTGTCCATGCATGAATTGGAAGCTTTCTTCCATGTGCCACCCACTTCCACTTATTTCCAATATCGTGTGTTAGGATAGAATTCTCTTAATGGAAGACTGTCATCCTTAATTAGTGTTATTGTCATCCTGATTTCAGTAAAATCACTGAAAACTATAAAGAATTGGTCACATAATAGAAGTGCAATAAAAATAATTCCAGAGTAGTGTTTCTTGCTTTGAATTAGGATGGTAATTAAACAATTGAAAATAAGGTAAATGTTTTAAATGCAATTTTATCAAATGTTAGTTCAGCGTTTGTAACATTCTTTCTATTTTTATTCTAATTCTTCTCATTTTTAAGGACTTGATCACTAGTTTTGGAAAAAGTATTAGTTCTGATAAACTCATGTTTTGACAGATTATGTTCTCCTTTCCATACTGTGTAGTTCCTCTGCCTTTGTGTCTGGCAATTTCCATTTCTCTTACTCCAGGCACTGAACTCTTTATTCTTTGAAAAAATCCTGCCATGGTATTGTCAACTGAAGTGTTTTAAGAGAACATTGCAAGATACTAGACTCCCCTTGTTGAAGTACAACTATATAGGGCGTCTTACAAGGCTTCAGTAAAGCTTTAATGCTGCTTTTTTTGCCAACGAACATGAAATTGAAAATGCACGAATACTTTTGGCCAGCAGAAGAGGGACCATGTGACCAGTAAATTTAAGGATATCCTCTGGGTAGCACCCTACTTGACAATTAAATGTTGTTTTTCCAAATCATTAACAATTCTAGTCCTTTATTAGGGTTGCTGACACGTTTCATGAGATGTTTTGTCTACTTGCAAGCAAGAGTCATCCTACATGCTTCAGCTGCTGCTCTACACCAGTGTATTAAAGTAGCAGTTACTTTCAGCATATGATTTTTAGTTTGTCTTTTTTTCTATGACCTTGTTTTTGCACATACTTCTTCCCCTTTGTAAACTTCTGTGTATCTTTCTGTATGAAAAAAATCTAGCTGCCCATTTAAAAGGAGAGGAGTTTTATTTAATATGTGTGCATAGTCTTGATTGGTAGCTCTGGGTATCTGATAGTTTTAAAGAAAAAAGAGCTACTTTTCTTTCAATGAGATAGGGACCTGTCAGCCAACCAAATCTGGTATCTCTGCTAAGATTTTATATATGAGTAAAAAAATATTCACACAACTGAGATGAATCTTGCTTTCTGAATTTATATTTTTATATTTATATTTGTTAGCCATATCTCTTGTTTTCTGCTTTTAAAATGATGTAGCATAGTGAGTTTTCACTGGCCACAAATTGTGTTTTGTGGTAGGAATTGTGTCAGCTCTTCTCTGTGTCAGAATATGACCTAAAACTTGAAATTCAACCTTATTTCAGTTCCAATCTGTAGTACAAATCAGCTGTTTTATGTGACATCTCTGGGTCACCCACTTACCCTGCCTTGCCTTTTGTCCTCATTCAGCAACTATTACATTACACTGTTGTCACAGAAAAATGGACTTCAATGAAAAAGGTAGGGGATGGATCTATCATCAGTGCCCTGTGATATCACAATTGCAACACAAAACTAAAAATATAACTTCAATATTTGAAGGAACATAAAAAATATAATTGAGAAAACGGTAAGATCCCTACATGGCAAAAATACTTGTGTGTCATAGAATACTGAAGCTGTGGAATAGAATAGAATACATAAGCTCAGGCACTGAAAGCACGAACTTCAGTGTTTTCTGGTTTATTTTTACTTTAGCTAATTTTCTTAAGAAACAGGAAAAATTTATTTTAATGTGAAGACATCGTGATTTTTTAAAATGTTCATGTGTTTCAGTTCTTTAACTGGTCTATACATTGCAAAAGAAAGGGTGGGGTGGTAGCTCCTGGATACAAACCAGTGCCACATCCTGGCTGAGAAGCATGTGAGGTCAAGGACAGCTACCAGTGTGAAATTTGTTGTGAACTCACACAGTTAGAATGGCTGAAGCCATGCCTGAAGCTTCCAGAGAATCTGTTTCCATACAGAGTTGGGTGTTCAAATTTAAACTTTTCCAGCCAATTATTTGTGTTCTGCTAAGGTGCTCGGTAGCTGAGTACCTTTGATTTTTACCTGGCTGTTTCAGAGGGAAATATGGACTGGAAGTGCTGCCTTTCAGAGTGAGATATTGATCTAGTTAATCCGATAATAAAAGCACAGCTAGTGTCAGTTATAAAGTGGAAAGTAGCTTATTTTATACTCATCGGTATACAGAAAAGTCTGGCAAGGCCACAGGTTAAGATTATGCTGAAAATTTTATAGTGAATTTCTGTATTGGTACTGTTAAAACAGAAGGGGCAGAGCTTGCATATCTGTAGGTTGTATAACTTGATCCAACAGTTATCCTGTGATTGTAAGGGAAAAAACCTCTGAACAGCCCAAACAAGGTAAAAAACTGATCCTTCTGTCCCAAGACATACCTTGCTTTCATAATACCTACCATCTTTTGATACTTTTTCCAGTGTATATAACAATAGGAACGATATAGTGTATAAAACAATAGGATGCAGGCTTAGGCATAAAATATGCCATAACAGATTTCTGTAAAGCTGTGTCAGGAACTGATGTACATTCAATGCAAATATAAGACTGACCTTCTTTGAGATTACAACAAACTGTACTCCTGTTCCAGTAGAAGAGCAAAAAAAATACTCAAGGTATGAGTACTGATAGGGATAAGTGTTTGGAGTGAATAAAAAAGATTATTCTACTGCTACTGTTTAGAAGCAAGTCCTGTGAAAATTACATGAATCGTTGCTACCAGTTGGGGAAAGGGAGAAGAATATATGGGGGTTTGGTTTGATTCGGAGTGATGATGTTTGGGGTTTTTTAAAAAAAAAACATTGCTCAGTGAATAGTTCTAAGTATCAGTTCTGGTGTCATTTTAAGGAGTAGCTTCTGAATAATTGTGACCTTCCCACAATCACTGGGAAATGGGGTGCCAGAGTTGCACAAGTAAGGAATTTTTTTCTCTAGTGGCTTTCTCTTCAAATATGCCAGTTAATTAAGCAAATGGAGGTGAAGGGTTATCACTTAATATGACTGGAAGGTGATGTGGAAATCTGCATGCAGTAATTGAAAGAACAGAGCCAGATAGTCACTGGCAAATGGATAAATGACTTGTTGGGTGTCCCAGAGTTGCTCACAGGTGTGCACACATGCTCTGCACAAAAATTATGGGCTGCTTAAGTCATCTTCTTAACTATTTCTGCTTAGTATCATGCTGAAATCATCCTTTCAAACCTTAAAGTAGGGATGATCCTGCTTTCAAGACAACTACTCCAGACAAAGTACTAGAAGAGATGTGAGGTCCAGACACTTGAAGGCTGTGGATTAACAGTCCTAAAGGAGGGAGTTATGTCTCACCCAAATAAACAAAACACAGTTCGTTAGAAATATGTGTGGTTCTCAGTCTGTATAAAGAACACTTCTCAAATAATGACGATGACTAAGGCACTTAAAATAATTAAGCCACCTCAGAATAAATGGCAAGGTAGGTGGCTTGCCTAGCTGAAGATGTTTCTTGACCTTCTTAGTTGTCAGTCTTTAACTTTCACTGTTAGTGTTAATTACATCTTTAATGCTTCCTCTTTTAAGGTTAGTGTACTGTAATCATTGTAATTGTATGTCCATTACATGTATAATTATAGTCTGTATTTAGGCTTTGGATTCTGTGGAGTGTACATTCATAGTACAGTATCCTTAAGTGTAACTGTTGTTATGCTTCAGGTTGAACCACTTTCCATTTTACAGTTAATTGGAGAAAGATAACCACTCCAACCACTTTGTATGTCTGATTCTTTTTTACATTCAGGTCATAAATTTGGCTGGCTTTCAGTATGCAAATTCTGAATTAATTACTTTTTGATATTTTCTCAGGAGAAATTATTCATTACTTTAGATTTTAATTCAAATAAACAAAAGCATGGGTATTCAGATACAAAATTTGTGTGGCTTTGTTCACAGCACTGGACTGAATGAAATTTTGGTTTATTTGTCAGAAAGTTGTTGCTCTGCATAGGGACACCTGTTACCTAGCACCTTCTTTCTTCTTCTAGAATTCTGCCCTGTCTCAGGTGTCTTGGTGACACCAAAGCCTGACTGGTTGTGGTTTCTTTCATGAAGGCTACATTTTTATTCTCTATGTTCTTCAGGGCTATTACTATACAGTGTTTTCTTACTGGAATTATTCTTCAGAGCAATTAGGCGCATGTAACTTTAAAAAAATTGCCAGTTCTTTTAAACCAAATAAGCCTTCCTTTATTATATCAAAAATACTCTGGAAAACAACTTCAGGAGAGAGGAGCTGTTCCAGCATTGTTATCATAGGAGGATTTTCAGGCACTTATAAGGAGATCAACTGGTATTTAAACAACTGGACTGTAAATCTGTTGCACATTCAGTTAGATTGTACATACACATGTGCTTTTATTCAGTAATACCACTTGAAATACTTGGATGGCAGCTCTTGCTGCTTGTGTAAGAAAATGCTAGCATTTTGTGGTACTCTGAAGAAAAAGTCATCAACTGGAAGAAGAAGTGGGAGTAAATTGCAGAATTATTTACAAAGTTAATCTAGTCCTATATTTTACCATGCTATTACTGCCTTAGTAGTTCGTATCTAAAAATAAAAAAGTCATTATGCAGAAACGTAAAATGTGTTATGGTATAAACTTAGGCATACTCTCTGTGGTGTGTTCACATTTATGTCTTAAGCTTCATGCTGTAATCATGTGACCATTTTAATTGGACACGAGTTTTTGCTGCAGTCAAAGCATGGTACTGCTTTCTTTACCTCTGGCCAGTTATCTAGTATTTCCTAAATATTTAAGTCCTGATTCTGGAAGTTTTTGCTGTGTATAATTTATAATCTCACATATATCCATCATTTTAATGGCTCATGGGATTACTTAAGCAAAACACAAAGCACATGCTGGCATTTTTTCAAGTATGTATTTTTTTATGCAGTGTCTTTTTCTGGCAAGGGCAAGTTATGCATCACTGTTGCAATTTTTTTAATCATCGTGACATGTACAGAGTATTTCAGTGGGGTTCATACACTGGAACATGATATTCCTGAAAAGTTGTGTGAAGATTTAGAAAGTTTGCTTGTAATCTTAAACACTTCTATACCTGTGTTTCACAAAATAAAAATGGGGAGGGCAGTGAATCCACTCCAGTATAATTTGAACATTATATAATTATTTTCACTTTTCAGATGTTCCTCCAGCGGATCAAGAAAAGCTTTTTATCCAGAAGTTACGACAATGTTGTGTACTTTTTGACTTTGTTTCTGATCCACTAAGTGACCTAAAGTGGAAGGAAGTAAAACGAGCAGCTTTAAGTGAAATGGTAGAATATATCACACACAATCGCAATGTGATTACGGAACCTATTTACCCTGAAGTAGTACATATGGTAAGTGATTTAACAATGAGAATTTGCTGTTTTATAATTCGATGTTGCTTCTTCAGCTATATCAATTTATCTTAAGAAATTTTGCTGAAATCTTCAAAAAAGATGTTATGTTTGCACATCTATGAAAGAATAACAGGGCTTTGAAATTTTATTGCCAGTGTTGCTTTTTCTTTTTTGTAAGACAGAAACTAGACACATATATGAAGCAGAATTAGATGATGGTTTAGGATGGTAAAAATAAAATCTTGTATTTATAATAATATGGAGGGAAGTTAAATACATCCATACATATATATGCATAACTGTTTAAAAAACATATGAGTTGTAAAACTGAAATTTTAAAAAATTGGAAGATTAGCATTAAGATCACCTGTGCAAACTTGACACCTGTAATCCTGTTCAGTACCAAAGACTGACTTTATATTCTGTGTTCAGAGGTGAGAATGTGAGTCAGACTTTTTTAAGTACACAGGATGGCAGATGAGGTTTCTGCTGGAACAAGTCATGTGAACCATTCAAACCTGCATTGTCCCTCCCTGCTCACTGTCCAAATCCTAGCTAGCTAGACTTAGACTTAGCTTATTTTTCTGTTGTGTGCAAGTCCTCTCCAGAGGAGAAGGCCACGAAGTGACAGCAGAGTCTTTCAGCTCTTATTGTGGTGGTGACCAGACACCAGTGGCTTGGAGTAGCAGTTGGGTTGAGGTCTGTAGCTGTTGTCTGCAAAACCCTGAAAATAGAAAGTGTCTTTTCAAATTCCTGACTAATATGCCTACAAGAAGCTCTTGGCTGTGTGCAACAGGATGGTTTTTATTTTCTGTGGGTTGAGAAAACAGTGCTTCTTTAACATAAATGTGAACTTAGTGGTCCTCCTGTAAATCAGAGACCTCGAAGCTTCTTCAAAGATTCTAAGGATTTATAGTATGTAACATGATGCTTATGATGAAGATTGTTATCTAAAGCAGCCATAAGTGTTTGAGACAGAAGTTATTTTCATGAGAATTTCTGAGTATATGAGGATTACACATAACTCTGGATGTCAAACATGTTCCCAGAGCATTGAGAATGGTTAATGAGGCGATGTGGGATCATGGCTTTTCCCATGTTTAGATAACTTATTTATATGTCTGGGGTTTTTTTCTATCTGATTGCTTGTTTTGGAGTACTTGACACAGTTGTAAGGAGAGATGTGAAAGAGAATAAGCTTGCTGAGACTTTCTTTGGGTAAAGTGGAGTTCATTATGAGTTCTTGAATACCGATGTCAGACATTGGTGCTGGCTGTGTGCAAGAATTTTTAACTGCCCCTAGTTCATTGCTTGTGCTTTCTGTGCCTGCATTATCTTCCTCCACCAGACAGTTATGGCTGGAGTACATTTGCCTAAGAAGAATGTGTACTTTCTTTGCTTTCAGATGCACCCAGTGGTAACCAAGTCTGCACTTTGGTCACTTGAACAAATCTTGCAGCAGAATTTGGCTGCATCTTGGTTGCCAGTGTTTTGCTGGTAGCGTGCTGTGTTCAAAAATTCTTTTGCTGAATTTAACATTCTTTTTGTGGGCAAAGGTCTAAAGGGTGTGGGGTTTCCTTGCAGGGGTTTTACATAGCACTATGAGAGACACTGTCAGTGAGGCCACCTGGGCTAGTATTTTGAGGTTAAATTCAGATAGTGTTTTTCCCCTTGGTCATTTGTTAAAACAACTGTATTCTTTGTCCAGTAGTGTTACGATCTTCCCTTTAGGCATATATGTGTAGATTGTCGTGTACGTTTGCTTAATTCTAGACATATATCTGAATTGATTGTGAGGATTTTAAGGAAAATAAATGTAATGTCTTCATGTACTTTAGAACTCTTTCAAGAAAGATTGGTAAATTCTGTGCTGCTACTGCCACTGAATTATATTAGTAAGGAATCTCATTTTCAGTAAAGTTATGAGGATCAAGAAATACTCACATTTGAGAATGACTCTCAGTTTGGAAAGTTTGTGGAGTTGGCAGGAAAATAGGGATTTTGCTATGCTGTTCTGCCAGACTTCACAGCTTGGAGGTTACTTGCTTGTGTATGTACATGTGTACATGCTATGTATGTGTGTGTGTGTCTAAGTTCTGTTCGGTGTTATTAAGTTAGACCAATCACTTACAACACTGAATTTCACAGGTTATCTATTTATTAGAAATAAAATAATGTTTCCTTTTCCATAGCTTCAGACAGTCTTAATGTTCATGTCATGTCATGTCTATCCACCCCACCCTTTTTTCTTTTTTTTTTTTTTTTTTAAGCTTTAAGTATCCTGGACTAAATTATAGTAAGATCTTCTCTTTAAGCTATGTATTCCTCTAATGGCTTAGCTAATAATTTAATGTTAAGCCTAAGTCTTTTTTTCAAAAGGTATGGGAAATTAATTTCTTCAATGGATTTAATGTTCTACGTTCAGAGTTGATTCAAGAATATTTTCCCTTGCTTCCTCAAAGAGCCAGCTGATATGTTCTTCAAATTCATTTTATATTTCTAAGCAAAGATATGATGAAAAAGGAAATGTTTTATTAACTGCTTGTTATACAAGTTCCATTTCCTAAGCGTAATGTAGTTAAGTACCTCTTCTCAAAACTATAAAATGTGTAGGCAAATGTCTGAGTAAATTTTGTAAATGTACATGATGTATTTAGGGTTTTGTGATGAAAAGCATCCATTACGGATTCTCACTTAGAAAACAATATATTCCTTTTTTTAGCTTGACTTTAGAAGAAAGCAGAGCTTTATGAGAATATTCAGTTGTGCATTAGCACATAGGGTAGTACTACTTTTCTGTATATAGGAGTGGATCTAATTTTATTCAGCAACTGAAGTGGTTTTCAGTGCAACTTTTCATGCATTATTAAAATTACATACTTAGTTATACCCATGTGAGCTTGAGGTTTTGTTAGTTTTTTGGTTGTTGTTTTTTTTTCTTTTTGTTTTTGAAGAGGCATTGCACTTGTGTTTTCTATCTTTACTCTAGAATAAGAGGGATTGCTGTGAATAAAAGTGTGCTGTTTGTTGCTCTATTAACTATAAGGTTGGTTTTCTTCATGTGAATACAGAAGGCACAGACATTCAATTTATGTGCCTCTTCATTCAGAGCTGTTCACGTCAAGCTTCACTCAGGCTGCTCAGCAAAAGGGAGGAGAAAATGTGTAGTATCTCTGATGCCTACTTGTTTGAAAATATTCTCGTATTGTATGAAATGGGCCACAAGAAAAGCAGGGTTCATGATTGCCATTACAGAAAAGCCCCTGAACCAGTAAAAATGCAGGTTGTTTTCTTTTCCTTTTTTTCTTCTCCCATCCTTCTGTTATGTCCTTTGAAGTCAAGTGTTGTTAGTGCTGGCAGCACTGACAGAATTTTGGCACACTAGGGCAGTGTTCATAAAGACTCTTAATTTCATAAGTTTGGGGGCGTCTTACGGAATTTTGTTGGTAGTTAGAGGAGCTAGAGAGGGGAATGTTTTTCAGCTATGCTGTGTTTACTTACACTTGTGTGGGAAATTTGCCTTAGAGATCAGGCTTTGGAGATTGTGTCTTGTCTGTTTGGTCAAAAACTGAGAAGTTAGAAAAAAGATCAACCATTTGATGGGTAAAGGACTCATTGATACTAATTGATTATAAATTTTCCTAAACCTCAGCAGCTTAATAGACCAGAGAGGTTTGTGCTTTCAATGCAAAATCCTGCAGCATGATTTGAGCAGTTTTGTGTTCTGTTGGTCAAGGATATAAAATGCTAAACAGATCACATCAGGCTTTGCTTGTTTTATTTCTTTAAGAACAACTTCTACTTCCATTTGTTGAACAACCTTAGCAAGTTTTAAATTTCCAGTCTAGTCTTCCTGGATTTGTTTTCTTAGAAGATCACTGATTATTGCAAAATTTCATCATACTTTTTAAACAAAGGTCAGAAGTGGTTAATCACTTCATGTCCATGCTTTTTTAAAGGGGAACATAAAGATATATCAGCTTTACTTTTAATGCTCTGCAGTAATAATTACTCTGACATGTCAGTCTTGGTGTATATCAGACCTGTGTCTCAGTTGCTTGAATGAAGGAATATTATGCAGAAAAACAGAGCATCAGGATGACTTTTCCCTCATGGGAATATAATGTAAGCCTTGCAGATTTAGCTGATGCAATTTGATACTGCCTCCCACTGTCTGCTCAGCCATCTGTCAGATGGGAGATGGCAGGACAGCACATACATATGCTCCTTGGCCCTTGTATGCAGACAAGCCCTTGGAAACACTAAAATACCTGTGTATCAACAACTTGAAAAGTAGTTCATGCTTGTAGACTGATCCACTTCTATGAGGATGCTAAATGTTTTTCAGTGGGTTCAGAATTCAAATACTGAAAGGATTAGGGTGTATAGTTCTCCCCCTTCAATGCTCTGTAATGTCAGGTATATGGACATGGTTTAAGAGAAATACCACTGGGGATGGTGGTGTTGTGGAATTTGATTTGGAAGTGTTCCCATATGTGTGCAGCCTCTATGTGAAATGAAATGAATATTTTACAGAGAAGAATAAATGTGAGTTTTCTTTGGTTTACATCTCTACTTCTGACTTACACTTTTGCAGGTTGCTGCAAGGCCTTACGTAGTGTGTATATATAAGAATGTTTGTGTAAACATTTTACATACATGTCTGTGTAGAGAGATCAGAGCAGTATCCTTATAAAACACATCCTGACAGTAGCTTTGTGCTTCAGAGTATTAACTGTAGTAAAGTATTCTCCAAGTTTGAACTATTTAAAGAAGTATGAATGATCCTCACTGTTAGAGCTTGTATTTTTGCAAATGTTTATTAAAATAGTTAATGTAAAGAATTCCTAGTCAAACCCATCTTGGAAGTCTTTTATTTTAGTCATTTAGTTTATACAGAGTTCTTAAATGCACGTGTAATTTTAGTTTGCAGTTAATATGTTTCGAACATTACCACCATCTTCCAATCCAACGGGAGCAGAATTTGATCCAGAGGAAGATGAACCAACCTTAGAAGCTGCTTGGCCTCATCTACAGGTACTTCATGGAGGCTGAGACATCACAGTCTATAACAGAATTTGGACATTAAATTATTTATCTATTTTAAATTATTTATGTTATGTGTTTATCTCAAATCAATTCCTGTGTAATTTTTAAAATGTGTTTCTTGAACTAAAACTGAAAATCTTTTTTAAAAATCAGTTGTTATAGGTTAAAGGCTCATTGTTTCTTGTGGTAGAGATGTAACTGCTGAGATTTTAAATGAGCTTCTATTTGTCACTGTGAATGCTTTGATCTGGCTCTGGCACAGCTTTAGCTTTCAGAGGTACCGTGACAAACAGTGGAGAACAGAGACTTCTTAGAACATGTACTTCTGGGCATGATAAATATTAGATTACTGTCTGTCATTAAAGTAAAGTGTAGTGATGGAGCCCAGCAGAATTTCTGCAGTTTAAAGAACCTCAAGTTCTTGTAATTTGTCAGGAGAGCAAGAGCAAAGCTTTACTGTGTGTTATATAGATAAATATAACTAGAAACATTTTGCAGTTCTGAGCAACTAATCAGCAATTTTAGTAATGTGATGCTTATAAAATGGTTCTTGTTCAAAAGACTAATACTGTGCTTTTTGTTGTTTGTTTTTCCAGCTCGTTTATGAATTTTTCTTAAGGTTTTTAGAATCTCCAGATTTTCAACCTAATATAGCTAAGAAATATATTGATCAGAAGTTTGTATTACAGGTGAGGTAAAAAAAGATTTTTTTAACTTCAAGTTTTAAATTATTTTTACAATGCATTAGATTCAGCTAAAGTGCATCTATTTTCCTTCTTTTCAGCTTTTAGAGCTCTTTGACAGTGAAGATCCTCGTGAAAGAGATTTTCTTAAAACAACTCTTCACAGAATATATGGGAAATTCTTAGGCTTAAGAGCTTACATCCGGAAACAAATTAATAATATATTTTATAGGTATGTCAACATCTTTGTATTATGGTACATGGGATCAGGTATGCAGTTAAAACACTCCAAGACACTGCTAGCAATTTTTAAAGTTCTTAATATGTTTATACTCAATATTGCTACATCTAACAATAATTAATATCACTCTGGGAAATTTAAATCAGGGTAGTCTTGCACATGACATAAATCTGGCAGTTGAAATTTGAGTTAGTGTATGATTTAGTGAGTGGTTTGGTATCTTTGTGGGAAGCTTTTTTGCATTACACTAATGCTTTAATAAGGTGTAATTATTTATAATGCAGAAAATGGGCTGAAATTGAATGACTGAGAGATCTGTAATTTGCTTGAAGGAGCATGTTTGCTGCCTCTTCTTTCCTCAGAATTGACGTGTGCAGTTGACCTCTTGTGAAATATTTGTTTGTTGCCATAGAATGAACTGTAGTGTTATCACTGATACCAAAAAAATTAAGATGAAAAATTAATCCCCTGTAATACCAAAGTTCTTTGGAAGTGTGTTTTTACTGCTGTTACATCCAGTGTGAATGCAAGATTGTGGTGCCTGTTTTAATTTTTTTATTTTTGTTATTCTTTGCTTTTCTACAAATAATAATGTTGTATATCAGTTTTACACTCCTTCCATCATGCTCCTTCTCTGCCACTCTTTTCATCCCAAAATGAATGTGTGGTGCTACCTCTTTAAGACAGTAGCAAGAAGCTGCCAGGCCCTCAGTGCCATATCATGAATGGCACCTGGCAGTACCAGCTGTAGAGGGAGCTGAACTTCCCTGCCTGTGGCAACAACTGAGCCTTTGGAAGGGATACAGAGGAGCTACTTTTAAATAATTAGTGAGCCTGTACTGTCTTGCAGTCAACTGGAAGTTGACTTCCCCAGACAAGTGAAGAGCCAGTATATCCCAAGGAAAAAGTACAGGTGAATCTTAAAGGTGCAGATTTTTTTCCCCCACATGTTAGTAAATTCTCCATGGATTTTATTAAATTAAATCAAAAATGCATAATTTGGTCAAATATCTGAACCAGATGGTAAAACAGCATCACAGCACATTATATGCACTTCTGAAAACTGTTTTTATTTGCCACTTCTCGCACTTCACTTTCAGAGGTGGAAGCAAAGTCTTCAAATACAGATAGTTCTGGTGCTAAATCTTTGGAAGACTAAAAATCAACTTTGTATAGTTTGTATAAGAGAGTTTTCAGTCTGACTTGTATATGGGAGATTATATAATTTGCACAGCTACGAAATTGTGGGAGAAAAAGAAAAGCCAACCACAAACTCAGAGAAAAGCTGACTTAGCTGTATAATATTTAGGAGCTTTAAGTTCAAAAATTTTGCATCCAAATGTAAACTGATGCACTTGGGGATCACCAAGGAAGGAAGTTGTTCCAGCTTCTGTCTTGAATTAGTGAATTGGGCTGTGTGAAATGATAAACTCTTAAAATATGTGTATAGCTTTAAAAACATTTCATTTTCATATACTTATACCTTCACGTTGTCAGTTTATTACTGTCCTTACCTAAGAGATGTGAGGCCTTCATTTGTTTTTTCATCATTGACCAGAATTACATGAATTCTTTCCTCATAGTGCATTAATCTATTTTTTCCCCTGAAATGAAATACTTTTTAAAAAAAATTATTAAACCTGTATGTGCCTATTAATTAAATCAAAAACTTTTCGTGTCAGCGTGTTTAATTTTGCTTGGAATTGTTGTCCTGAATTATATGGAAAGGGTCTTTAAAGATTAAAAACTTCAAATACTTGCTTCAAATATTCTGGATTAAAAGTATCTGTTAATATGTCAGCCTATGACAAATTTCCGAATAAAAAAATGTTATCAAATTAGTGGAATTGTTTTCTCCTAAGTATAAATTTTTATAACTCTGCACATTACCTGAAGCCATGCATAGAACTTTGTCAATAAATTTGCACTCGGGTAAAGGAGACTGAAAAGATGACTGCCTAGTAAATTACAGTGCTCTGTCAAAAGAAGATTCAGGAAAATGTGACTTCCTTTGTTCATTACAAGCCTTTTGTATGCACAGAGATCTGTAATGCCAAAAAGCTTTTTACATCCAGATGTAGTAACTATTTGAACACCTTGTGCTTGCATTTGCTATAGGAGGTTGAGTCATGGCATTTAATTATGCTAGATACTCTTGTGTTATTTTAATGTTTAAAATGTTATTTGCTGTGTTCAGTTTTGCATTATTAAAATGACATAAAATATGAGTATTGGGAAAAGCTTGAGTGTAGGTTGCTTTGTTAAATGTGGGAGAAAAGAGCAAGCAGATGTGAAGGTTGAAAGCAGTTGATTGTGCTAGTGACTTTTGTTTCCACAAAGTTTCTTTTCCACTAGGTCTCTTTGCTTTCTTTTTACTGAGTGACTAAAATATTTGGGGTCAAGGCTATCTGTAATTTTAGATGGGAATCTTATATTAGATTTGTATCTCTCTTCAGCAGTAACCCAATAAAATGTTTCATTTTTTAGGTTTATTTATGAAACAGAGCATCACAATGGCATAGCAGAATTACTGGAAATACTGGGAAGGTAAGTTGTAGGTTTTGTTTCATTAAACTCACATGGTTTTAAGAGTAGCCCAAAAATCAAGAGGTTTTTGTGTAAGATTGTAGAAACAGAAAAAAACTTGAACCTTGTGGCAATATTTTGGGATATGACAATTTTTGTAATCCTGTTTTTTAGGTCTTATTTTCTGCTTAGGATCCTTGTAATTAACATTAGTTGTGAAGCAACTACCAATAAAATGTAGTGAGTTGAAATGTATTAAAAATTCTTCACTGAACACATAGTGAGTAAACAAAGGAAGCACAGGTTATGAAACTTCAGAAATCTCATTTTGCTAACCCCATAATTTCTCAGACTTCAGTGATGTATCTGTAAGCCTTTGACACTAAAATGTTACGATTTAAAGCTGACAGCCTCATTGAAACTAGTGAGTTCTTTATTAACTGATTTCTGTAATCCATGTGCAAGCTTTTGGCCTTCATTTTAATACGTTAATACACTGCAAAAGCTCAGTTAGGATTACTTTGTGGTATTTCTGTATCTTTGCACATGAAAGTAACAGATCAGTAGGAGCAGGTTGCTCAGGGTTGTGTCTGGCCAGGCTTTATGTGTCCCTAAGGATGAAGACCTTCCCCCCCCACAACCTTTCTGGGCAATGGGTTCTCATTTTATTTGACCACACTCCAATAAAAAGGGTTTTTTTCTTATCTTTGAATTAAATATCCCGTCTTTCAATTTGTCTCTTGCCCTTTCAATGCACATTGCTAAAAATAATCTGACTCTTCACACCATCCCATCATGTATTTGTACACATGGGCTAGATCCCCCTGAGCCTTCTCTGCTTCAAACTAAAAAGTTTTTTCATCATCTCTGTGTATGTCAGATGCTCCAGCCTCTTCATTGCACTTTACTGGACTCCTCCAGTATGTCTGCATCCTTCCTGTCCTGGACACAAACACCAGATGTCTCACCAGGGCTGAGCAGAGGTGAAGGATCACTTAGTTTACTGGCAGTGCTGTTTCTAATACAGCCCAGAAGGCTGTTGAAATTGGAAAGATGTTTTACAATTTCCTAGGTCTACATGCCTGCCCAGAATAGTTCTTTAATTTTCAATTAAAAGTTCAGTGATTAAAGAAGTTACATGTCCATCATTACTTCAACACACTGTACTCCAGTAATGCTTATCAAAACTCATCATGAAAACGAAAAAGTTTAAGTACTAGAATATGAAGCTAAATTTTCCAAACTGTTATTGAGTTACTAGCTTTTTCATTCTTGGTTTTGTTCAGTTAGCTTTAAGTATTGCAAATTTAAAAGTGACGTTGTTGGTTTGGTTTGGGGATTTTTTACCCCCTCAGGCTTCCAAATCAAAATTTCTAGTAGCTCAATGAGGCTTCTGTGCTGTAACTGTTCTGTATTGATAATTCGTCCAGTCAATTAAGAAGATTAACTGATCATGTTGTTGACACAGAGCTTCTTGTTCTAGTACTGTGCATTTAGTTAAAAGTGCCATTGACCCAGTACTGAGCTACATCTGCACTCAGCTGTAACTGGGATGTCTTGTGTTGGGGTGCTGTTTGGTTGTACTCTAGGGCCTTGCAGAAATACTAATAGTTAAGTAGAAGTCATGTTTTGACTTGTCTGCTGTCCTGGATTACCTCTTCTACATCTAGTGTCTGTTTCACTTGTTAATACTATAAAGAAGCTGGGAGAGATGTGTATTCAAAGCTTTGAAACAATGAGTAGTAGTTCATAGTGAAGGGTGAAGTCTGAACTGTAGGTACAGTTGTGTGCAGCTTGGAAGAAGAATTTGAGACTTCTGAAAAACTTGGTTAAGGTATGGACAGACATTGATTTGACTATTCTATTCGTTTGTAAGTATTAGAAAACAAGTCCAAGAATTTTTGCATATCTTGTACATTAATGCAGACTTCTACATAATTACTGATCTTTATTTTTAAATTTCTTTCCCTGGCAGCATAATTAATGGATTTGCCTTACCATTAAAAGAAGAGCACAAAATATTCCTATTGAAGGTTTTGTTACCATTGCACAAAGTGAAATCACTCAGTGTCTACCATCCACAGGTAAGATTTGCTTGGTGTTTTAAATACTAGTGTTTAAGTAAGCTTGCTTGAAGAGGTTGGGGAACTTGAGTAAGTCTGTTGTGAATTTGGTTCTAAGCTCCAAAACTTCCCTGCTCACCGGCCCATGGGAAATTACTTAACACATATTCCTATAATACTTCACTTGTTGATAGAAAAATTTAAAAGAAAGTGTGTGTGTGTACAATAATACCTTTTTTAAAAGCACTGTAGTGTTTATAGATTAAACACATGTAGTAACTGGTTAATGTAAGAGTTGTTAGTGTTTATCCATATAGGATTTTTTGTTTATCTTCTTGTCTGTAATGTTTAGACATAAAAAAATTGCAGAAAAGTATGGTTTTGAAAGTATGGTATGAATGTCATCTATAAACACTATTCTAAATTACATGGAGCAATTCAGCTGAATTCAGTTTGTTGGTATTTTGAAAGGAATTGGGAATTTACTAGGACATGATTATTTAATTAAATAGATCCTTTTGGAAGTATACAGAAAAAAGGGGGCTTCTGAGTTGTATCGTGCTTTTAAACCATCTTTTCTGTGCTAAATTTAATTTAATAATTCCATTCAGAATTTCTAGGGAGGAGTGAGAAATCATACAGTGTGAGAGAAAGTACAGTATTGTTGTGATATGCTAAAATTTTCTGTGAGAGATTGTTACACAACTTTTGGGTTTGTAATTTGAAAGTTCAGTATTTACTATGTAGTTTTGAGTACTCCCGAGTTCTAAGTACCATATATTCAAATAAAATTACTAGCAACTTGTATTTTTAAGAACATATTTTTTATAATTACAATTCTTTAGGAATGAGAGATGCTTATAAGCATTTGCTTTGGATCTTGTCTTCAGTGGCTTCCATCAGTTGCTGTTGAAGTAATAGAATAAAATGCCTCCCATTTCAATTTTTTTTTTTTAATTTTGTAATGCTAAGAACAAAACCGGTTGCAGTGAGCAAGACCTTTTGTGTCTCAGCTAGAACAGATATCTGTGATCGCCCGCTTTTCTACTGACCTGAGACATATTGTTCTTTATTCATTCCCCTTAAATCACAAACTGATTCTCCAAAACCTTCAACTGACTTGCATTGCTGTTCAGCATCAGTAAAAACAGGGTAGTGACATAGGGATGCCTCTCTTAAATGTCCTTCTGAATGAAATGGAAAGGTACTTCAAGTGAGTTTAGTGTGTGAAACACCAGAGTAGACACATAAAAATTCACATTGAAACAGTGGCACATGGAAGGATTTCCTGCTAAACACATACATGGAGAAAGTTAATTTTTGTGTTAAGTCAAATTTACTTTAGAATAGGGAAGAACAGCAGCTATAGTAATCTTGGCACATTCCTTAAATTTTCGTGGGCCATTCGTGGTAGGAATCGGAATCATCAAAAAAAGGAAAGGAATTGGGTCACCAGCTGAACTTCAATAAATGGAGAGACTATAGGAAGATGGTTAAACAGTCTGTGAGATGAGCAGTGATCTCCCCACTTACTTTGGGATTGGTGGCCTATGGAGTGAAAGGAATGTAATGCTTCACTATTTAGGCACAGGTGGACAGTCTCCTTAATACTGTAATTCAGCCTCAGGTTGCATCAGCTTGCACTGATAGGCATAGTTATCATTAGTAGTGATATATAAAAAAATCCCAAGATTTGTTCAAGGCAGTTTTATCTAACTTAAGTTATGAAATAGAAAATATTAAATCAGCATGGGACACCAAAATGTTAGTGAGTGGAAAGCACTCTAGAGGAAAAGATCGTGATTTTTAAATCCTATATTTGAAAAGATGAAGTGTGATGAAATGCAAAGTACTAGGTCTAAAAAGAAAACATCAAGTCATGTGTGTCTATATTATAATAGAGAAAAAGGTGAGGACAGACTTGAAAAGGTTGGAAAGAATTGCTAAAGCCTATTTACCCTTCTGTTTAAGTTGTCTGCCAAATACATTTTTAAATGTAAAGTTTTTTAAATTATAGAAGAAACTTGTATTCTATTTGAAGCATTCAAAATTATTCTTGACTTATGCTAGTGACTTCAAAATGTGTTCAGTTTCATAGTGAGAATTAATAAAACACATTTTCTTTTACTGCAGCTGGCATACTGTGTAGTTCAGTTTTTAGAAAAGGACAGCACACTTACAGAACCGGTAAGTTTATCTCTCTATTATTACATATTTTGAACTATTAATATACCTTACATCTGTAGACTGTTTAAGGAGGTTTGGGGAACAAAGTATTTGTTTGTAATTGTTTATATTTGAGTCAAATATTTAACCATTTTGATCTGTCAAATCGATTTTTTTTCAACAGTCGTTCAGAATATCCAAAACTAATTAAAACAACATTAATAGTATAGGTCCTACGAAGAGACCAGATTTTATTCTCCTTATTTTGTTCTGGCTGAGCAGATAGGAGATGGTGGATCCAGAAGCAGTTGAGTCAGAAATTAGCTTGCCTGAACTGTGCTCTGTTGAGAGATGGATGTTATGATGGAACACAGATTTCTGACACACAGCTAATTATTGGTGCAAGGCTTTTGAGTCAGATCTTGTTCATGTCTACCTACCTTGGACAAAATCAGACTTTGGTCTGGCTGCACATAATTGCATAGATGAATAATTTTAATTGTCCTCTGTAGTATCTAGTGGTTTGCTTCATTACACCCATTATCAAATAGGTAAGAATTAATCTGTTTAATCAGAAGATCAATAAAACAATTGCTGCTAACAGAAGTGGGCATTATTAGATCATGACCATTTCCATTGTAAAATGGAAACTGAATTTCTCGAAACAAATGGAAATATGCACCTGAGCAAGAGTTCTCTTCTAGCTGTAGCTTTTAACATTTAATAAGATAGCTAATGTCAGACATTCTGTCATTTGTACTGTATTAGACCTTGTTTTCTTAGCTTTCTTCCAGAAATCGGATAGGATGTTGCGTATTTCCTAGTAGAAATCTGAACTGATATGCAAGGAAGTTTTCCTTTTTCATCCTGAATTTGTATGTGATTACAACTTTCTTCAAAAACTTAATGCACACATCTGTGAAGTATTAAGTTCCTCTTCAAAAGATCCTGGTCCTTTCAAATTTAAGTGCTTTGCTTCCCCTTATAATTGTCACATGACACTTTTTGACATCTTAATTTTTAAAATCTCTGTATATTAACCAAGGCCTCACTGAGGACATAATGTCTGCTTTCATGATTAAATAATATATACATGAAAAAAGCACTTATTTCTCAGAGTTGTCTTGTCAGTGATGATACTAAATATTGCTTATAGCTTTTATATTTAAAATCATAGAATGGTGTTTGAGTGTTCATGGCTTGCTAGGTAAGCAAGCTGAGTAAATAATTTATTAATCATGAAGAAAGTTAAGACTAAAATTATAGTAAGATAGTCAAATCAAAGTTTAAGAATAACATACCTAGGGTAGTTGATCACCTGTCAATTAAAGCATTTGTAAGAAGTACTTTGTTAATAGATATTGATAGAACTTAATTGCTTGAGTTTTGGATTGCATCCCCAAGAAGGTAGAGATTTTAAAGCTGCTGTCACTTAAGTGGCAGGTAATTTTCCTTGTAATGTAGTAGCAAATTTGCACTTTGATCATATTAAGTTAGATGTTAGGTTTTCTCTCTAGTATTTTGACTATTATTTTTGAACATGTCTTTTAGAAGTATAACTTTGTTTTCTGAAGAAGTGAGTGACGCTAAACCATATCTGATCACTACTTTTACATGGGACAAGAAATCACAAGTTTTGTGTTCTGCTTGAAATACCAGACTTATTAATGCATTATAATTCAGTTCAAGGTAAAGTGAAATTATCATGAAATTATTTTATCTTTGTCTCTACAGGTGGTAATGGCACTGCTGAAATACTGGCCAAAGACTCACAGTCCAAAAGAAGTCATGTTTCTAAATGAACTAGAAGAAATTTTAGATGTTATTGAACCATCTGAATTTGTTAAAGTTATGGAACCTCTTTTCAGACAGCTAGCCAAATGTGTGTCCAGTCCACACTTTCAGGTCTGTATTTACTGCATGTACAGTGTTACCAGAATTTTTGTAAAGCAAACTTGTAATGTATTATTCACCATAATGAATTTTATTTGTTTCAAAGAAGTTTTCAATTCTATATCAAGTTGCAAGGATCCAAACATTAGTTTTACTGTTTCTTTTCAAGAGTGTAATATGTGCATTCATACTGGGTTTTTCACTTCAGTGTTATGCTTAACATATAAAAGCTGAAAAACTCAGTGTTTTCAGAAGTACCTGAACCCTTTCAGTAGAGTGTTTGCGTTTCATTATTTGTTATACGAGTTCTACAAATACTTGTTCTTTTGGAAAGTATTTCTTTGCTTGAATTTCAGAGTTCATGGATTATGTATTGAATCATGTCTCTAGCAAAGAAAAAAGCAGTTTTTCCGTCTCTCTTTCCATCAGCTCCATGACTCTCATTAGCACTAAAAAATCCAAGTCTGAGTTGCAACTTTTCTTACCTTTCCCTTATATTTGCCAAATGTTATAATTATTTGCTCTGTAAGAGATTGAAGAAGTGTTCCTTTTCTCATGTCGTCTTAGGTTGCAGAACGAGCATTATACTACTGGAATAATGAATATATTATGAGTTTAATTAGTGATAATGCAGCAAAGATTTTACCCATCATGTTTCCATCCTTGTACCGGAATTCAAAGACGCATTGGAATAAGTAAGAAACGCTTGTACAAATTTCTGCTACTTAATTTATGTGTAGTTCTAGGTTTAAGAGTTTGGATCTGTGAGTTGCTAGTTTAACAGTGTGTTGAGCTTTTTATTCTATGACATTGAAGTTGCTGGATAAAGAGACTATTGTGGTCAGTTTTTAGGAAGTATTAAGAACTGTGGAAGATAGTTTTTACTTTTTTAATTAAACAAGAAAGAGTGTTTTAGTGCATCTAATCCATTATATTCTTCTACAAATACAGAGCAGATTTGGTATTCATCTGTAGTTCAGATACTTCTAAAGACTAACTGATTTCTGATCACTAACCTATTTGCTGATTTGCATTTCTTCTGCATTCTAGTGAAATATCTTGTAGATCAGATCATTTTCCCCCTTCTTTTTATTTTCTTTTTGTTTGTTGCTTTTTTTCTTCTTTCTCCATTGATTGTTTTCACTTTTTTGCCCACAATAACGTAGTACTTACGCATGAAAACAGTCCTGGTCAGCTCCCTTCTGCAGCTGTTCCATTGTAAAGTGCTTCTTTGTTTGAGCTATTGTGCAACTGCTGGGATGGTGACAGTATCCCAGTCTGGCTCTAGCTGTGAATTGAGGACTGCTGATGGGCTGGTCAAGAATGAGTAATCAGTCTGCAATTAAACACTGGGAAAGAAATGGAAAATAAAGTGATGTTAAAGTGGTTGCTTACTGTTGCTGGGTGCAAGCAGTAACAAATAATGTACTCATTAATAAAATTCCAATTCAGTGATGCAGTTGTACACAGTGAATGTGGGTTGCTGTTGGTTGTTCTGACTTTCAAGGTCATGCATTCATATTATTCTGAGCAAAAGTCATGCAGCCCAGTACAGCTGCACTCTCACTTGTCACTCCGTGTACAATACAAAGTAATCATTTAACGGATTGCTTTTTGAGCAGCAGTACATTAGAGCCTGGAACTGTAAATTAGTCTGTAAAAGTGCCTCATAAAGCAGATTGGTTTTGTATAATTTTTGTGATGTTTTCAACTTTACTTTTCTAACGAAGCATTCTGGCCATAATTGTGTTGAAGTGAGTGCTGTTGCTGTGTAGCAGTTTTCAAAAGGAATGGGGTCTTTTTTATACTCCTTTTAATCACTAACTCTTTTTTTCTTGAATTTATCAGTTGCCAGTAAGTTACTTACATCAAGATCTTTAATGTCATACTGCATTTTCTCTAATAACCCTTAATGGGGGATTAGTGTCAGCTACTAACATTCACAACTAGCTCTGTATAGATACACGTAATATTAAGAGTGAAGTGCAAACGTCAGAAGTGTAAGTGATGAACAGAAAACTGCATTCTAAGTTGGTAATTTTAGTTACTTGTTTTAGGCCTCTTGTGGGTAAATTAAAACTTCCACTAATCAATTTTGTTTCCACTTATTCTGAAATGATGTAATTTTCCAGTTATGTAGGCTATTGGCTACTGTTGACCAGAAAAAGTAGATTTCAAAGTTTAAAGTACTCTGAGTTTCAACCAGAAGTTTTACTTATAGGACAATACATGGCTTGATATACAATGCTCTGAAACTCTTCATGGAGATGAACCAAAAACTGTTCGATGACTGCACACAGCAATTTAAAGCAGAAAAACTGAAGTAAGTTTTCATGTCAGTGTGTCTGTCTGTTCTTGAGTAATTTGTTCAGAGTGCTTTAGCTCTGAAAAACCACTGTGTCATTAGTGGGAAGTTGCCCATTGGATTCCAGTACAGCAGTCTCAAAGTTGACTTGCTGAAACTTCTTGTTATATGTGAACTGTAGACTTTCTTAACAATAAGGTGTGTCATTTAGGCTTAGACCTAATACTTCCGGGGTCACCATCTCCCAAGAAACTAAGTTTTTGAGAGGGACACTGCTAATGGTGGAGCCCAGTGTAGAGGATCTGTTAAACAGTTTAGTTCACATCCTGTGTTTATTTTTGCATGCTTTATTTACCAGTATTACGTCCTTTCATGTTGTCACTCAGTTTGTCCCCAAATACTTTCTCAGTATTTTTCAGCATTGCATTGTGTGTTAGCATATCTTCATATTATTATAAAAGTTACCTGAAATCAAGTTGTTACTCTGCTGTAGTGCAGGTCTCTAGTACAGAATTTGTTTGATAGAAGAATCCTGCTAAAACGAGATAGAGAAGTCAGAAGTATTAATGGTTTGGGTCTCATTTTAGGGGCTGGAAGTAGTTAGTGAATACTGAAAAATACCTGGATTTGAATTTTATTTTAAATTTCAAAGTAAACAGGGATTCTTTCAAGTAGTGGGTCAGATTAGACAATTGTTTTAAACTGGTATACTGGAAGTAGTACAGATTCTCAGTGCAGATTCGTTTGTCCAAGTTTTGAAGTTTCTTATTAGAATTCAAGAAGAAATGAGGTTGTACTGTAAAAAATTCTTAAGGTGTGTGTATTTATAGATGACAAAACATGACAAAACATTGACTCTTCAATAAAAGATTGTAATTGGAACCCTTTTTAAATGAGAAATCAAATCTTTTCTTCTCTGATTTTTAGAAGTTTTTTGGGTGATGTTCTGAGTGTGAACTAAAGCAGAGTGCTTAGCAATGAGCTAGCAACACAAAACCAAAATAAGACATCTCCCACCACATAAGAACTGAAAAGGGGGATAGTTAAAGGGTTCCTACCTCCCATTTTGAATTAACTTAATTGAGAGCTGGAGGCAAATTGTGTATGTGCTTAGATATAACTTTTTTCTTCCTTTTTTTTTTCTTGACATTTCGATCATCTGCTCTGTGCATTGAGAGCATTTTTAGCACTCTTAGTTCAAAATATTTTTAAATTCTACCAGCCTTCAAAGACAGGTGATCATTCCAGTCTCTGCAAGAAGATGTTTATTTGTAAGAAAGAAAGGAAAAAAACCCTTTAGATTTTACATTTTCAAATTGTATTAGGCATAAGAAAACAAACTTTCTACTTTATTTTAAAAAAGAAAAAAAGGGCGTTTATCCCTGTGGGCTTGCTACTCCCTAGAATGAGCATGGTTTTGTTGGGTACTTCTCTGTTAGAGTTCAATTCAAAATGTCTCTGGTGCCTTTTCCTTTAACCTATTACCCGAAGCCATTGTGCTGACAAGTAAAAATCTCTGCTCTTTTCATGGTCAGTTACTGACTTCTTATTTACCAATATAGAATTCTAATATGAATAAAATGCAAATATGCTTTCAGCCTAGATCAAAACTTCTTTCTGTTTAAATTTTCACTTTTAACAATGTACGTTTACTAAAGCTAAACTGGCATCAGCCAGTTTGTTGCTTTCATAAAAAATCTTGAGGATTTTCCCATTTAATCTTGATTCGAGATTGTGGGGTATTGATATGATGCAAATTATCCTGTCAACAGTGGTGTTTTGGGCAGTAGACTCAAACAGATACAGCTAAATAATTTATTTTGTTGAATTCTTTTACTTCTATATGTTTGGTTTTTTTTCAGAGAGAAGCTAAAATTGAAGGAACGGGAAGAAGCATGGGTTAAAATAGAAAATCTAGCCAAATCAAATCCCCAGGTATTTAGAAAAGATTAACATGATCATGTTTAAATACTCTTAATTTTGTTAAATATCAGTGGGGAAAACAGGTCTGACTGATCATGGAAATAAAGGAATTTCACCAACTGTATTATGAAAGATACACAATAAAAGTACTTTTCAAATTTGTAACCTTTCTCTTGTGCAAGTAATTATTTTTTTAAAAAGGTTTCTGAAAAGTATGATATGAAGTACTTTTTCCTTTCCTTATAATAGGACTTATACCATATTGCAGTTTGAAAATTATTGTGCAAAATTATGGAAAAATATAGAGAGGCCATAATTGGTTTCTCTTGAAAAGCTGTTTTGCAAACAATGTAAGAGATCTTTCTGCAAACTGTGAGTTTTGACTGGTCAATTTTCCTTTGTGTCAAATGGATTAAAGTAATACTGTATGTTCTTGTCTGATGCATTTGTTCTCATACTTGCACTGGGCCAGTCTGTTGGTGAACCTGCTCCTCAGGTCTTTCCAAAAGGGAAACATCCTGTCCAGCATCATTTGATATACTCAAATTATGATAAAGAAACAAAGGTCCTTTAGTGTATTCATGTATTTTGAAATAATGGGAGAAGGAAATAGTTTGGCTTGGGTTCCCCACCCTCACCCCCCCTCTTATGCTTGGAGATTTCTGCCAGTTTTCTTTTGTCTCAATCATACAATTTTCTGCTATGAACAAAAAAACTCCAAGCATTTAAATTACTTTGCAGCCAGAATTTTGTTATACTGTAGCAAGAAACTTAATGTATTCTGTATTTCCAACACCATCTAGCTGAGTTTAAAGTGGTGAAAGAGGGAGAAATGGTACTCTGTAAACAGAAGTGGGATACTTTCTGATCTCAGTGCTATTCTAAAACAGAAAGTATGAAGTAATCTCTTTTTCTAAGAAGAGGAAATTCATAAATGTTTTTTTCCTCTTAGGTCATTTGTCAGGGAACAATTACTAAACTGCTTAAGTAAATCTATTAAAATTAATAAAATGACAGTTGACAACAGATCAATCAAATGAATCAAAAAGGACTGTTCATATGAAAGCAGTAGTTGACTTTGAGTGACAAAACATTTCTCCTAATTGCATAAGTCAGACAAAAGCCTTGCTTAAAGAGTACTGCATATAAATGGTCACTTGCTATCACAAATGATGAGCTATTACATGTTTGGCTAAATAAATGGGTTGAGTTGTAGAAAAACTCAGAGTTCTGCAGTATCAATTTCCTTTTCTTTCCAATGAACGTTTTGTAAATACATTTTCTGATGCTAGTTAAACCACCTGTATACAATATGTTCTGCATAGTCTGTCTGCTTGAAGAAGGCTAATATTTGGAAGAAATTTAAAATAAAAATTACTGAATGCTCCATTGTATTGACATAAGACTATAAATGCTTTTAGTGCTTTAGATAATGGATTTTTAGGAGTTTCTTTTTCCTGGAATGTCTGTTAACTTTTTAGTTTGTCTGATAACTGATGATTCTTGTTGTTCAGAGCTGTTCTTGCTTCTCCATGACAGAAAAGTACAATTTAACATTTTACATCATTATATTTGTTAAATCCTTGCTGTTAGGGTTTTTAAAATTTTTTTCTAATCTGCTTTAAGTTATTTGTATACTCAGATACCAAAATATTTATGAGGAAAAACTGATGAAAAAGTCTGTGTGTGCATGTAAATGTAACTATATATACCTCGTCTGAATTAAAAGAAGATCTGATGTATTGAGATTACTGGACAACCAAGATTTTGGGTTTTTTTAGTTCCTAAAAGACTTTTATAATTGTTTTACTTTTCAAAGACAGAAAAGTTTAATATTTTGGTTTGAAATTATATTAAATATATATTAGGTATAGTTGGTCTTTAAACAGTGTATTTTTTTCTTCCAACACAAAATTGCATCAGCAAATAAAATGATTGTGTTTGGATTACTACATTGTTCACAGAGCACTTGACTATATATTAATAAGGTTTCAAATAAATGATTGCCAAAGGAGATATGCAATACTTACAAAATCTGAGTATTTAAAAATTGAGTCTCAGATAATCAAACCATCTTTTTTTTCATGCTGACTGCATTTTTCAGCAGTCAGCTGAAGTGTGAAAGTATTGGAGTTCATTCTGAAATCTATTACTTAATCCCTGGAAGCATAAAATATTGAAGTTAATGTCAAATAACTAGTCATATCATTCAAATGCTCAAATACACTCCTAGTATTTAGTTGTTGCGACTAAGAATGATTATTTTAACATTTTGCATTTTATTAGTACCCAACATACAGTGACACGAGTTTGCTGAACAGTCCTGTTGCAATGGAAACAGACGGGCCTTTAATTGAAGATTTGCAGACGCTGAAGAAGACAGTGAAAGAAGAGGCTTGTCAGGTAAAGCCTTGTGAAGACAGCAAAGTACTCCAATTTATGAGTTCTTTTCTTAAAGTGGCTGGTAATCATGAACTTGGCTTGTATTTTCAGCCCCGTTACCCTTTGTTCTATGGTAATACACTTCTTCAGGGCTGCTACTTTCAAGTGATAGTGTAGCAGCCAGAAATAGTGTTGTTTCTAATGCCTGTGAATCTGCTATGTAGTCTCTTTTAAGGTTTCTTCTCAGAAACTTTGTTTTTATTTTCACTTCAGAGCTTTTTGTGTCATTATGAGAACAATGATTATGCAACAAGGATAGTGAAGGCTACAGCTAGAATCTACGACATCCTGTTCTAGTCTCTTTTCTATATAGCGGTTTTGATTTCTCATAAGAAAAGCTTGTCAGTACTAGAATCTGACTAAATTTTATACATTTTTGTTTGTTATTCAGAGCCTTCATAGTGGTTAAAGCTCTTGTGTTTTAAAAAAATATGTAAAGTGTATGTCTTGTCACTCACGGGTCTTCTTCCTCAGTCCACCATCTGTCAGGTTCCATTACCCACTGCCGGTGAGGACTCCCAAGGTCATTTCGATCCTTTTGTCTTTAGTTATGCTTAGTAATATTCATGTCTTTTTAATTTAACATCAGTTAAGTGACATTATGATACTAATGTTGGAAGTAGAGATTTCAGTTTAGAGCTGGTGGAGAATGGAGAGATGGCAGGTAACATTGCAGCATCACTAAGATTTCTGGAAGGAATATGTACTATATAGTACTGTAAATCTGTCTTAAACCAGCAAAATCTAAAACTAGAGAAATGGACCCAGAAAAAACAGTTGAGTTTGGAGATAAAGTCTGTTAATTTGAACCAATGTATCCAGTAAGACAGTTAATAAAAATAAGCATGTGGTCAACCTGTCCTCCTAAATTACTGTGTTAAAATTCCAGTGTCATTATCCTGCAATATTATATTTTACTTATCATTTGTTACATGGCATGGGTGAACGTTGGAATTAAAAGAAATGCTGGAATACTTCTAAGGCACTCTCAGGGATTGCTGTTACTTAAACACTTACATATGTTGTGGATCTCTGTGCATTACATGTAAATCTTGGTGGCTGAATTACATCCCTCTTCAGGGCAATGAACAAGAGTAGCATTCCCCTGAATGGGAATGAAGGATAGAGCTAATCCATGAGGAGCACTGGGCTGAATAAAGTTTCTAAATCCCTTTCTTCATACCTTGGATAGCTTAGCCAGGCTCACGTGAGGGAGAAAGGGGCCTCCTTTTACTTGGTCCAGAGCCTAGAACCAGTTCTAGTGGAGATAGGTGGATACAAAATTATTTAGAAAAAATGAGTACTGCTTAATTTTAGAGTTGTGTAGTGTCCATCTTTGACTGTGCTATTTCCTAACACCTAACAAAATACTTTCTCAGGTTTTATGAGACCATTATTAATTTTCTGTCCTGACCAGAGAGCATTAAAATTCCTAAGTCTGAGTGCTCCAATATGAGTTCTAGAAGAAAAGCAGCCAGACTAGAATTCTGTGCTAGTTAGTTGAGACAAGAAGAACAAAATTCCCAGTCCCAGCTGCTAGAAGAGTTTGAGGATTTGAGCTAGTATTATACAATATAAAATGCAGAAAGAGTAAAACAGACTAAAAAACTAAGAAGCAGCCCAGACTAAAACGAAGGACTCTCATCTAGGTCTTACCTTCTTTTCTGAAAACAATTCAACCATGAGTTATAAAGCTTGGGCTATATATGTCTTCATTGGTAGCATCCCAGCTGGAAAACTACTGCATCATATCCGTATGAATGAACTTGGTTTGCCACCACCCACGATTGTAAGGAAGGGTGGGGACCTAAAAAAATTAAACTAATGGAAAATTAACAAACTGTAAACAAAACTCTGAAACTTTGGGTTGGAACTGCTCAAGCATTCCTCAACCATCTCTCCCAAGTACATGCTTTCTTCCCTTGCCTTGCTCACAAAGTTTGCAAAAAGTGAGATTACTAAAAGATTATAAGCCAAGTTTTCAAAGAGAAAGATCCTGTCCTAGCAGAGTTTATAGAATATTTTAAATCAGGAATTCTTATTATTAGAAAAACTAAGCCTGCAAGAGGGTGGATAAGTTTGGATCACCAGGCAGGAAAATATTTGATTGAGGATTAGTGTATTGCAGAAAGCAGGCTAGGTAGCATTTGTGCATCAGTCTTTGAGAGGATACTGGACAGACAATTATGTATCCCTTCCTAAGTACCATCAGCAGTTGATGTTAAAACAAGAGCTACTACAGATAACAGTAGGGAAAAAAAAATGCAGTCTAAAGGACAGCTTTTTTTCTTAAATTAAACTTCGGAAATGAGAAGCTGTAAAGGTCTATAGAGTTTTAGTGAAAGTAAGGTTTATGCCAGAGGCTGGCAATATAGCAGAATTCCCTACTGCAGAGGTGATTGACTGAGGAAAGTAGATTTGGAATTTTTTTCTGTACGAGTCTTAGGTGAGCGTTCTTAGTGAATGCTCTGTGACAGTAAAATTGGACCACTGTGACTTACTAACTTTGAACATGCCAATAAATAAATGCTTAAGTAAAAAGCAGGCAAGTTTTTTTATAAGGACTTGTTTATTAAAAAAAAAATAATAAGCAAGCAAATTAGGGTAGGTGAGACAGACATGGGAACTACACAATGATACCATTATAAAGATAAAAGATACTTTGTTAGGAATATTGTCTGGTTTTAAGAGAGCATTGGTAAAACGGTAGTGATGTTAAGATTCTTAATACCTTAGAATTTCATAGTTGTTTCTAGTTTTCCTCTTAGCAAAAAAAATGGTTTTAATACTTGAAACTGCATAGCTGGTAGGGTAGAGAGGAGAAATTATAAACTTGTTTCCAGATGTTTTTAATTTCTTTTCCTGTAAGTGAGTATACTGATATGCAAGAAGTACTTTTAAGTAGTGTTTACTAATTAGTATGTTTAGCTAACTTTGTTCTATTTTTATTTCAGGCACAAAAAGATCAGAAAAAAGATCGTCCTCTTGTGCGACGCAAGTCAGAACTGCCTCAGGATATCTATACCATGAAAGCCTTGGAATCACATTGCAGAGCTGATGAATTAATATCACATGATGGGCATTAAACTATTACAGTGAAATAATATTTTGGAGGAAAAATTGTTTTGTTTTTTTTCTGGACTCAGTTCTACAGTAGAACTTAATTTTTTGTGCCATACCAATCAGTTACACACAAAGAAAAAGCTTTCTTCAACCCATTTCTGTAGGCAATAACTTAATAGAGTATGCAGCTCAAGATTAGTAGTTCAAACAATGGTAAATTACCCAGTTCCATTTGCAGAATATTGGGTTGACTATAATCAAGTGGACACAATTTCCTGGAGGTGTTGTCATAGTACCAACCAGCTAATAACATGCAGTTTTTATAGTTGTATTTCAGAAAAGTGTTCTATAAAATCTTACCATCTAAATAAGTGAATGACCAATAGTTGGTACTAATGATAAAAGTAAAATTATTTCAAATATAAGTATTAAACTTTTTCTAGGATTTCTCAGCTTTACAGTTGTTTAAACATTATTGCTGTCTTGTTATATACCAGCTGTTTTGAAAATACAATTATTCTTTCGTATTATAAAACATGGCTTACAAACTGGTAACATTCATGACAATCCTCAGTCATCATTCCTTTCTGAGAATTCTGTAAATTCATTTCTCTTTTGCTTAGGGTAAAGATATATATATCTATATATACCACATCCTAATACTTTATGTAGATTTAAAGCCATATCTTCCAGTCTTTAGTGTATCATATGGCACCAGTATTCCAGATATGAACTGGTAGAAGAATTTTTCCTAAAATGAAAATTTGTTTACTATGACTGGGAGTAGACTAAATATAAAATTTCATTTTAAGTTTTTTCAAGTCAATAAAATAACTCTTTCACTGTTTTCTCCCTTATCTGAGCTTTTAATACTCAGCATTTTTCTTGGGCTCTAGGAGTTCAGTATTCTGTGGCAGATACTATGTGTGATTTCAGTTGCATCAGTTTTTGTCTGAAAGATGAACACAACATCATAAGCTTATTAAAATTTTTTAAAAAAGAAAAAAAAAGAAGAACAGACTCTTAAATTCCATTCTGCTTCTTTATAAATGAGTCTAAGAGCTGAGGAGATAGTGACCATAATTTTACCGTGAAAATATTTTTGTTGTTGTTGTAAAGAGCACATGTGCTGCAAATACACCTCACAAGTGAACTGAAAATGCATCTGAGTTGCTGATGATCTTCAAATGCTGCTATATATTCCACAAGATTACTTGCATGTAATGAGCTTTTTGTTGTAGATGGAAAAGCACGGGAGGAAAATCTCTTTAAAAATATAGTGCTTTGTCTTCAATATTTGATTTCTCTCAGGGTGGCCAGTATTTTGACTTACTTATCCTGCTTACAAGCTGTTTGAAATGTGTTCTGCTATTCTAAATGGGTGATTAGTTTCTTTTGTCTCTGGCAGTAACATGATATAACTTAATGTTTAATGTCTTGATGCATAAAGAGATAAAAAACGTGGCTTCTTTAAAAATAGTTTTGTTTTACTTTTTAAGGAAGTATAACATCTCCTGCATCCATAAAAAAAATATTGCTCAAAGCAGACATTCATAGTAACCTTGTGCAGATGTAGTGCCTGCTGTTTGTTGGTTGCATTTAACATTCAATTTCCAATATTTGTTACATTGTCTATTGGAAGAAAATTGTGAGTGGTAAATATTGGCTTACAACAACTAAATTTAAAGACCAACCCAACCTTTAAGTGGAATGTCCACTGTGTCTGAAAACATTTCCTGTAAAACTTGAAAAAAAATGCTTTACCATTAGGATAAATTATATGAAAACAGTTTAAAGATGCCTTCTACTTTTGAGGGAAAAAGGGTGCTTTTTTAATTGTGTAAAGCAACGTCTATGTATTTTGATATACCATTGTTTGAACTTCCATCTTTAGCTGGTAGATTATCAGTTACCTTTGATTTTGGGTGTTCGGTATGTCTGTGCAAGAGATTGCTGAAAGGAATTTTTCTTATGTTATCCGAGGGGGGGGAACCCCACTGTATATCAGTGTTTGATTGATTGTGTGATACTCAATGTATAAGAACATATTTCACTGTCTAGATTTTATTTTTATTCTTTATTGAAGATAAACACTCACCAAAAAGGGAAGCATTCTGGTAATTTAGACAATTTCAAGTTCTCTATAAAGGCATATTTGAAATTTTGGGCCACTGAACATTTGCTTAGGCAATATTCCAAAATCTTATCACCACTAATGGTTTAGCATGTTTGTTATCTATATTTATAAATTTCGTATAATCTTGTACTAAACAATTCTAAAACTAATACATCCAAAATAAAAAGAAAAATTAAAGTAGAATTTTGGTGACTGTTGTTCTTCATAAAGTTCTGTCTGATACCTTCCCCCGTTTTCCAAAATTACACCTGTACATCAGGAATGTCAAAAGTAATATTACAAGTGTCTTTTTAGTGTGGCTTTAGTATGGCTTCATTTTAATATTGTACATACATTGTACCTTGTTTTATGGTAATAAGTAATAAAAATGTAGACTTCATATTTTGTACAGAATCGTCCTATGTACAGAATAAAAAGTTCCTAGAAACAGCAAAAATAGGTAAGTGGCACAATTATTTTTCATTAGACAATATCTGTAACATTATATGTTAGTGGAATGTTAAGTTCAAATGTACCTACATATTTTTTAACATTTTGTAATTCAATTTTTTGTTCTGGCATTGTTTCTGAAGAACTTCATACACCTGCCATTTAATATGCTTTTATCTAATTTTAAAACATAAAAAAAAGGTGTATTATATGGACAAATAAAGAACATGTGAATTTTACTTGCTCATCATGAAACTAAGTTTAACACAAGGTGTTTGAGGGTGTGCTCAGATTATCACTGCTAGCAGAATCATCTGTACAAATTAAATTCATACATTTCACAAAAGCAAAAAAAAAAATTATGGAAAGGCCATTAGCTTAAAAAAAAAAAGCAAGACTAATTGATATTCAGTAGAAAAAGCAGACTTTACCTGTAGAGCAGCAATCAGTACTAAATTTCTGAATACTCCAACCTACAAATCTGAAAAATGCATTTTTATACCATAGTATTTTCTCCTGTGACATTTCCGTATTGACAGACTTCAAGCAAAGTAACCACAAAGTCTGGGATTATATTGTACTCGATACCTAATCAGGTGGCAAGGATATAGGGGAAAACTGAAGTTGGTAGTAAGAGTTGTCTTCCCTCTGCAATCCATAAAAATCTTCAAAAGAACTAAGGAAATTACTCGAATAAAGCTGACACTCGGTAACTGGGGGAGTTGGAAGGGAACTCAAGGAGTTGGAGCCTGGGATCAAGAGCTGACTACTGGCTGGAGTTACACATGTAAGATTTGAGTTACAAGTTAGTTCTTTGTGTAGTGAAATAAACAGTTTTCTGCATGAGCCCAGTAGTAAATTCATCAAATCGTGAATGAAAAGATAGTGAAACAACTGAGGATTCAGTTATTCACTTTTGGAAATCAGGGTTAAATACATCTCAAAATACAGTGTTTTAAAATACAGCTATGACTTCTTTTCCATATAAATACTGAGTTGCCAGCTTGTTCAGGAAATGACCTTTAATCCTTTCCCTCTGAGGGAATTAGTCTCAGGGGCTTTGACCAGCAGCCTTTTTTGGCATTGCTTTCATGATTTGGCTTTGTAGAATTGACAAGGAAGGTGCTGGTGTAGCACATAGTGCTTGTGTTTAGAGATGTGTTTACTTCCTTTATGCACCTCACAAATGTACTTACAGGAGATAGCTGTGATTTCAGGTTATCCCAGTGTTCTGGTTCCCTTTATGGGCCACCCACCTAAAAGTGGAGCACTTCTGCCCCTTGGATCTTGTGCTCACTGTGTGCAGTGGTTGTGGAGACTACTGTGTATAGCTAATTAAGAAATGCCATTCTAATTACCATATCACTGTCTCCCTGGATTATGGCTTCTTTTCTATGAGGAGGCTTGTCTTGAGCTGTCTTCATGCAATAAAACTTTGATGTAGTTAAACATTTTGTATGAAGGAATTACTGCAGAGCTAAAAGAAGGCAGTGCGTTATTCCTTGCTCACCTCACTGAAGAGCAGCACGGCTGCAGCTGGCTCTCGCTGGAGCCAGGCACTCAGGACTGCATTCATTCCGACCCCAGAGAGCTCTGCACACACACAGGAGGATTTGTGAGCAGTGACCTGTGGTGAGGAGGGAAGAGGGCAGTCACATAATTGCCTTGAGCTATTTCAGGCGTTTTTGTGATGCAGAAAACCACACTGAGAGGGTTCATGCTAGCATGAAGACCTTGCCATAGTAATTTTTCTAGTACACTTGCTGTAGAATTAAAGATGCAGGAGAATTATAGATGGGAAAGGAGGTGATTTGCTCTAATGATTGCCTGTTGGGGTTTTTTTCCTTTGTTTTTGGTCTCAAATACTACCAAATTAAGATTAAGTATAGGACAAACCTTCTGAAGTTGTTTCTTTTATAACCTAAGAAAATTTTTCTTTCTACATATGTTGTACTGCATTTGCTAGGAGTAAGTCTTGTATCTTGACAAGTCCCATTCTCATTATGATTCTCTGAAATACATGCCTTTAGTTAAATTATATGGAAATGTGTCATATTGGCAGTCTCACCCTTTGTGTGGCTGATTTCAGAGGCCTCTCACACCTGTAAGAAGGGCCAGGTCTTTTGTGCACCCAGGAAATAATTAACTAGAACCAGATCAAGGCAAATTATTTTTCACCCTGATCAAGCAAGTAAAGCCTTTTCTCTCTCTGTAGGCTTTGAGAAATTGTGAGAAGAGAAATTGTGTAAAAGATTAGTTTGTCTCTGCTTCAATTTCCTTTAACTTAATTTGCGTCTTCCTCCTGCTTCCCTTAGCATAGTAGATAAGGCTGAAGTAATTAAAGGAATATAAAGTCTCTACCTACACTGGCTTTTAGTTGCAAGTAGCCTAACACTTAGATACCAGAATTCAAGACTTGTTGCACGTGGAGCATTTCTGATTTTAAAACGTACAGTAGGATGAGACTTGTTGAGGGTTTTTTGACCCTACTTTCTCTGCAGGTCAGCAGCAATATATATAAATACTTAGTTGAATTTTTATTTCCTATCCCTGTCCTGCTTTCTTCTACTTACTTCCTTATTTTCCTTATTTGCATTTTTCCTGCCAACAGTTACAGCAGTGAGATACTGTATCTTGCTTTGTAAGCTACAAAAATTCTGTGACAGTTTGGCAGAGCAGATGATGACTGCTCCAGAAGAACGAGCATGCCAGGACTTGGAACAATTGCTTGAGCTCACCTCCAAAGAGATGTCCAGGCTACACTTGAGATCTGTCTAGATTGCTTAGGAATATTATCAACACCCTTTTAATAAACATCTCCACATCCAGAATGTTAATTTAACCTGTGGGGTTTGGGTGCTTGGCCTGTACTGGTGCTTACTATGTGGATGTAAGAAGCAGCTAATTCTCCCCACATTGGAAAGCTGTCAGCCAAGAGCAGATACAGGATAGCCTTGGTGGAATTCAGCCAGCCATGTAAAGTTAATGCTTTTTTTCGTATGAAACAATCCTTAAACAACCTGCGTGTAGAAGAATTACAACGTGTGAGCAAACTAGACTTTGGAAAATTTGAATAGGTGAGTGTTGTATTAAACACTGTCTCAGTAACCATTCTATGAACAGAGGAATCAGAGAAGTATCTACCACTATTTTTCTTCATTTAAAAAATTACCTCTCTGGAGGGGAGGGATTTAAATGGGTTTCAGTCATCAAAAAAATCACCTCTGTTAGTTTTGGTGCTTGCAGTTGAAACTTAGTTGCTACATAAATAATTTTTCTTTTGGACAAGAATGTTCGAGATTTTTATTACTTAAGAAATCTGTTTTTTCAAAGTTAAACTGGGCTCATAAATGCTTCAGGAGCCTGCCTGAGCATGGTATGCTTTTTCCCTTAGTAGAAATGGAGGAGCTGGGATATGTGGGATGGGCTTTCCAGATTTCTAGTGTCAGTGTAGTGTCAGCTTTAATGCTGAGTTAACTTGTGTAGAGGTGTACAGATCAGGTCTTCCTTTGCCAGGCAGGATATTCCACCCCAGCTTCTTACTTCTTGGGGAGTGCATCTGAACAGATCCTGGGCCTGGGTGTCTCTGTGCATTTCCCTGTGTATCTATTGAGGAAATGCATGGGAGGTTCAGACAAAGTTTTGTATGGTTGCTTTGCTTTTCTTTTGGAGACAACATTCCCTTTTCTACCTCCATATGAGCAAAAACTGGAGTTTCAGTCTGTGGATCACCCACCATCCCTAGTGTACTTTCAGGGAGTCAGTGAAGTTGCTTTGGACCTTAACTGCACCCTCCCCTCTCCCAGACACCTCCAAATGGCAGCCAGGAGTGGGGGACTAGTTTGGCAAGAAAGAATGGGATTGTCCATTTCAGCAACAGTGAGTTAAACTCATCTAATACCTCAGTCAGTCAAATATACATTGATATGTGGCAGCTGTAACAGATGTTTAGGAATTTTTAAAAATTAAATTCTTAAATTCTTTCATTTTTAATTAAAATCCCCTTTCTCACTGATGTACTCTTTGTCCCTGTCTCCTTTTATGTCCTTTGCTTTTGGGAAGCAGTCTCACAAAAGACTGGGATTAATGGTTTGGGTGCCGGCTTCATTAAACTAATTAGCACAACTGGCTTAGTGGGCTGGGTATGTAAAGCACCGGAGGTACTTCATTGAAGAAGCCTTGCAGTTGCCCTGCTGTTTTCTTCACGGGAATATGTCATTTTTGCCACCTGACCTAATGGCTTCTGGGTTAATTTTTCACATGAAATAAGTATTCTTTTCCTTCGGACAAATGAGCCTCGGGCCTGCTTTATCTTCCGGGTAAGGAGGCAGCAGCAGAACACACCTCTCCCGAGTGCTGCTGCCAGGGCAGTGGGGGGGGAAGCTGTTGCCTTTCCCTTTCCGCTCACATCTCGCCCTCTCCTTCCAGAATAAACCACTCTGATGAAACCCTTGTGGAAGGGTTTCCTGCGGGGGACCCGTTCTGTAACTGAAGGCAGCTTACAAGAACAAAGTGACAGAACAAGGGGGAATGGATTCAAACTGAAGGAGAGTAGGTTTAGATTAGCTGTAAGGAGGAAGTTCTTTGAAGTGAGGATGGCGAAGCACTGGAGCGGGTCGCCCAGAGAAGCTGGGTGCCCATTCCTGACAGGGCTCTACGCCCCGTTCGATGGGCCCCTGAGCAGCATGGTCTAGTAGAAGGTGTTGCTGCCTGTGGCAGGCGTGCTGGAACAAGGTGGTTTTTAAGGTCTCTCCCAAGTTAAAGCGCTCCATGATTCCACAAAGAGATGGCGGAGGGGAGCGGGAGGGGAGCGGGCGGGGCGGACCAGGGCGGGCCGGGCCGCCCGTCCCAGGCTCCCCCGCGGCGCGGCCGGGCGGGGCTGGCGGTGCGGGGGGCGGGCCCAGCCGGGGCGCGGCCGGGCGGGCGGAGCGCGGTGCCGGCCGGTGTCCCTCTGCCTCGGCATGTCTGACTCCGGCGGCGGCGGGGGCGGCGGCCCCGGCGGCGAGGAAGGCGGCATGGAGGTGTCGGGCTCGGCGGTGCAGAATGTGGCCGATGTGTCGGTGCTGCAGAAGCACCTGCGCAAGCTGGTGCCGCTGCTGCTGGAGGATGGCGGCGAGGCGCCGGCGGCGCTGGAAGCGGCGCTGGAGGAGAAGGGCGCCGTGGAGCATATGCGCAAGTTCCTCTCCGACCCGCAGGTCCACACGGTGCTGGTGGAGCGCTCCACGCTCAAAGGTGAGGCTGGAGCGGAGCCGCCGCTGTGGCAAAATGGCCGCTGCCGGCCGCCGCCGCCGCCCTGCCGCGGGTGGGAGGGGCGCGCCTCCGCCTCGGCCGCGCTCCGCCTCAGCGCGGCTCCGGCCGGGAATCGCCGGGTCGGGCACTGCGGGCCCGCTCCGCCTCAGCGCGGCTCCGGCCGGGAATCGCCGGGTCGGGCACTGCGGGCCCGCTCCGCCTCAGCGCGGCTCCGGCCGGGAATCGCCGGGTCGGGCACTGCGGGCTCGCTGTCGGGCTCGGGCGGCGTCAGCACAGCCTGGGCAGGTCTCGCTGGCCGCCGCCCGGCCCGGCCTCGCCCACCGCCTTTGTTCTGCGGTCCAGGGCCCGGGCGGATGCGCGGCGGGGCTGCGGGCTGGCTGTGGGCGCAAATCCGGGCGTGCTGAGGCCGGATTGTGCTTGGAAAGGCACTCAAAGTGCTTCGTCAGACGGCCGTGGCACCGCTCCTGCGGCAGCTCGGGAAGTGACCTCTTGGGCGAGGCAGGTAGCCGCTCTGAAAGAGAACAAGAGCGCCAAAACCCCGTATAAAGGGGGAAAAAATACCCCGGCGTAAATCGACCTGTAAAAAGCGTCGTTTCATGGTTAATTAGGGAGCTCCTAATTCGTACTTAACATACGAAGATGTGGACCTTGCCGTGCCTTTGTTTAGTTGTCAAAGCCTGGTGGCCGTGCTGCTTGCGCTCATACTGCAGCTAAGCTGAGACTCTGGCCTGAGTGTCTTTGTTACCCGCATGCAGAAACAGTAACTGGCTGTTTATTTCGAAAATGACTTGTCAACAAATCTCTTGCTAAATAGGCTCTAACTGTCACAGAATCAGCCTAATGAACGATGACAAAATACAGTTAGTGTTCATCAATAATGCAGGCTCTTACTATTAAACAAGCCCCTACAGTCTGTAAATGGCTGGCTACCTGCCTGCCAGCGTGAGCCTGCAAAATTCTGCTATTAAGCTTCTGGATTGCTACTTCTAATGTGTTGATGACTCTGTTCCTGTATATATAAAATCCTAATAAAGTCATATTTCTTATTGCATTATTTAACACGTCTGCAGAAACAGTTTAACGTCCTGATATATGTCCTGCAGTTGCTGCACACAGAAACATCAAGAAGGTTCTTTCATCCACCATCTATTCATTGTAAACTTTAGATGTTGCTTCAAAATACCCTATCGTTGTTTATTTTTTGCCTATTTACAGATTATCCTCCTCTTTCCCCTTCCTAAGTTTGAGACTTTTTTTTCAGTAGGGTTAACTTTCTAGAAGAGAACAAAAGAACAGCTGTCTTTATGAATTCATGATGCAGTGTTTAATAAGAATTAAAGAAAACCATTTAATATTAATGCATTTTTGCTGTGCCTGGATCATGGGAATGGTTATCTCTGGTTCAGGTTGGAATAATAAAGATAGTGGTGATCAGTTATCTTCAGGCTCATGGCATAGATATTGTTATATATGTATGCATTAAAAGAAATTGAGAGACTCATTACATGTTTCAAAAGCCAAATACTAATTTATGATACACAGAGGCCATTTCTGTCCATGTCTTCTGGTTTAATAGCAGTTTCTTGGGCAAGAGTGGCTTTTATGAATGACAGCCAGGTGTTCAGACTTAACAGCAGCATATGGAGAGCTCTGACACTATTAAAAATAACGTTGTTATTGAAGCTTGTCCATAGACTACATAGCGTGAAGTAGGTTACTGAATACAAGTACAATAAAACAGAATAATAATGAAAGCTTCTCTCTAGCATCAGCAGCTCCCCAGCCTGCCAGCTGCTCTCATATGGGTTCCTGTGGTCTTGATTGCTGTGTTGTTCTGTGACCAGGCTTCTCGTTGTGGCCACAAATGTGACACCCTGAGGCTGTATCTCCTAAGGGCTGAACAAAATCAGAGCAGGACAGTGTGCTATAATGTGTCCAGTCAGAGTGTGTCCTCCAGCAGGGAGTAACCTTCTGCACTGAAATCACTGCATTGCAGCACGACTGCCTGCATCTCCAGCAATTACATCATCTGTGATGCACTGGCTGTGCTAATGCCTGGGTAATTCCCATGGCTTGGCTTTTTATTGTGTCAAAAGATTTTTTTTTTGTTCAGAAACTTAATTTCCAAATCATTTTCAAAGTAGATATCTGAAAATACAAAGCCACCGTTGAAAGAAAAAAGCAGCTCTTTAATGTTCTCACTGAAGCCTAGTTGTCTTGGCAACATAACTCTGCAAATAAATGCACATTCTGTATTGCAGATTTCTCTCTCAGAATATGAGTTATAATTCACTTACTGTAATGTTTTATTATTTTTATAGCAACCTAAATCTTAATGGAGTTTTCTTTAAAGACAGTGAACCTGTTCTGCATCTAAGAGATATTGCAAAGCTACGTTTGACCTAATTTAGTTAATTAAGTTGATGTGGAGCTTAAAGGTTAGAAAATAGTCTGGTAATAGCAGAAGGTGGTTGAGAAGGAATGGCAGATGTGTTAGACATGAAGTATTTCTTACGTACTATATTTTTTTGCAGAGGATGTGGGAGATGAAGGAGAAGAGGAAAAAGAGTTCATTTCCTACAGTATCAGCACTGACATTCATTATGGAATAAAGTCAAACAGGTGAATTAGCAAAATAGATCTTAACATTCCTACTCTATATATGTAAAACCTGCACAAGATGACTTACCTAGTTTACTTACAAATTTACCTAGTTTACCTAGTGCATTCAGGCAGTGTTCTTATTTTAGTGGGACAATAGCTTTTCAAGGCAGAGGCTCTGATAAAAAAAGGGTGTGTCATGAGACTGAAAGGAGTGGACCTAGGACTTCTAGCTGTGGGGTTAAAGAAACAGTTTTATTAATTTTGGCATACATGCAGCTATAGCATACACAACCTGGGTTCAATATTCTTTGGTTATGTCTGGCTCTTATATATCTGTCACTTATCTTGAGGCATATTTGACTCTTCAGCTTTGTAAAATGTAAAAATGTAAAATTTTTTCTTTAGTATGCTCCTTCTTCAGGGTCCTTATTGATAGCTTGGCTTGCATATTGCTGAACTGTAAATTTGTCTTTATTTGGAAGACTTGTATTCAAGTCTCTTAGAAGAAGGATTGTGAAGTATGATGATACAGATTACCATTTGACTCCTAAACTTGCAGTCATTAAAGCTATTGTGTCACTTAAGTTTCAAATGATTGGTTGGTAACTCTCTTCTCTGTTCCACAGCCTGGCATTCATTAAACGTACAGCAGTGATCGATGCTGACAAACCAGTGTCTTCCCAGCTCAGAGTGCTCACTCTCAGTGAAGATTCTCCTTATGAAACATTGCACTCTTTCATTAGCAATGCTGTTGCTCCCTTTTTCAAGTCCTATATCCGAGAATCTGGCAAAGCAGACAGGTAATTCAGTATAAATACTGCATTTCTGTGCTAGTGAATTAAATGAAAAAAATAACAAACAGCAGTGATTCTTCAAGGTGAATCATGTGGATTGTTTAACTACACATTGGATATGATGCTGTTGCTGATTCTGGGGAGGCAGTTCAGGTCTGAATGTGTTACTTATGGGTTTTGGTTTGCCTTCTTATATGGAAACATCTGTGCTTTTTCAGGGATGGAGACAAGATGGCTCCTTCAGTTGAGAAAAAGATTGCAGAGCTTGAAATGGGCCTCTTGCATTTGCAACAGAATATTGAAATTCCAGAGATCAGCCTGCCAATTCACGCAACCATTACTAATGTTGCCAAGCAGTGTTATGAACGTGGAGAAAAACCAAAGGTCACAGATTTTGGTGAGAAGGCTGAGGATCCACTGTTCCTTAATCAGTTACAGTCTGGAGTCAATCGCTGGATTAGAGAAATACAAAAGGTAACCAAATAAAGAACAGGGAAGAAAAAAGCAAATAAGTAATAAGAACTTAAATGTAGGACTGTGTATTTTCTTCACAGTTTAACTGGTAAAATGCTGCTTCCTGTAGGATACTCTGAAGATCTGAGACAAGGTTTTTGAGTCACCAGAGACACTGGTCTAAATTAGGCTAAGTCTAGTCTAAAATTAGACTAAGCCTAGTCTAAATTTGGAATCTAGTCTACATTGTTCTACAAATAGCCAAGAGTATGACTATTTTATGCCCATTGTAATAGTCTCAAGCAGCAGGCAGTAACCCTGTGGATTTTGTAACTACTCTTCAGATCTTTACAGCAGATTGAGAGGAACACATCTGATTGCCCTGTTTTGTTATTTGCTCCTAGTGAATCCACAACTGCTTCACGATGCTTGCTCCAGCCCTATCTTGTAATCTCATACTTCTGCCTGTTACTTTACAAAAGAACTGCTGTTCTGCTGGCGTTACTCAAAAACAGCATCTCAGATACTAGTCTGGCTTTTTTGCTTGTGTGCACAGTAAACACGTATTGCTTATGGAGCAGTGTTGTCTTTTCTTATTTGAGAGCATAAAACATTTGTTACCTTGCCTGGCTCATTTGCCATTAACCAGAATACAGACACTGCTCAGGAAAGCAGGCAGGTGACGTGTTTAGGTTATGCTGAAGATTATAACATGAGGGTCCTAAAACCAACCTTTAGGATCTCTGGAATTACACTTGTCATATGTTGCACGCAATTCCTACACTTTTCAAAGAATGAGTGCCAAAACTGTCTGAGGTTGGATTATTAAAACCTAGCAGTCGTTGCACGTTTCAATTATATTTAGTAACAGCAAGTTTTTACAGTTGAAGCATATAAATTAAATGCTTTTCTCTCTCCCTCGTCTTTCTCTCCTTTACTTTGAAGGTGACCAAATTAGATCGAGATCCTGCATCAGGCACTGCATTACAGGAGATAAGCTTCTGGTTAAATCTGGAAAGGGCTCTGTACCGCATTCAGGAAAAACGTGAAAGCCCAGAAGTTCTGCTGACTCTGGACATTTTAAAACATGGCAAACGTTTTCATGCAACTGTCAGCTTTGATACAGACACAGGTAAAGTATCTGTTCAATAACATTTTTCTCAAATGTCCTACAGAACTTAAACTGTTACAAAACTTGCACATTAAACAATGCTGTTTAAAGGAACCTTGGACTAGTTACAGATAGAGATTTTGGTCAATGAAATGAAAAGTTATATTCAAAATCTTTTGCATTTAGGTCTGAAACAGGCACTGGAAACTGTGAATGACTATAATCCATTGATGAAAGACTTCCCATTGAATGACTTGCTGTCTGCTACGGAGCTGGACAAAATCAGACAGGCCCTTGTTGCAATATTTACCCATTTGAGAAAAATCAGGAACACAAAATACCCAATCCAAAGGGCATTGCGTTTAGTGGAGGCTATTTCAAGAGATCTGAGCTCTCAGCTCCTTAAAGTGTTGGGAACCAGAAAACTCATGCATGTTGCCTATGAAGAATTTGAAAAGGTATGTTCATGACTTTGTGATACTGATTGCTGTGTTTTTGCATTGGACAGTGACTTTCAGAAAGCATTTAATTTGGGAGCTAAAGTTCCTGTTCTAAAACTTTTTTCAGGTAATGGTTGCATGCTTTGAAGTATTCCAGACTTGGGATGATGAATATGAGAAGCTACAAGTTCTGCTGAGAGATATCGTGAAGAGAAAAAGGGAAGAGAACCTGAAGATGGTGTGGCGCATCAATCCTGCTCACAGGAAACTCCAGAGTCGTCTTGATCAAATGAGGAAATTCAGGCGTCAGCACGAGCAGCTGAGAGCAGTCATTGTGAGAGTCTTGCGACCTCAGGTAAAAACAGAAATCTCTGTGTTTTCTTCAAGAGTGTTACCATTACTTGAAGGTACCACTACAAATGTAATGTAACATTCAGTTTCCGTGTTTAGTTTTGAACCCTTGCTAATAGGCTTAGCTTTAATTCTGACTTACGTTTCGTAATACATGCTCATGTTAATAAACTCAGCAAGTCTAGACATAACACAGGGGAGATTAATAAGTGTTTAAATCCTTGAACTTGGCTAAACCACAGTAGAAAATGAGATTATGTTGCACAGTAGTATAAGTTTTTAAAATAAATGTGTTGCCCTGTTCCTACTGGAAGTTAAGTCTGAGGCATGACTGAAAGTTCGTTAAGAATTTGTCACTGATTGGTAGAGAGTTTGTGCAATGTGTTTTAGAACCAACTGCGTTTTGCTACTTCCAAGGAAATTTTGAAATATCCAACTGACTAAACTATGATTTTAATGTAGGTAACAGCTGTTGCCCAGCAAAATCAAGGAGAGGTACCTGAACCACAGGATATGAAAGTAGCAGAAGTCCTTTTTGATGCTGCAGATGCTAATGCAATTGAAGAAGTCAATCTTGCTTATGAGAATGTTAAAGAAGTAGATGGATTAGATGTTTCCAAAGAAGGTACAGAAGCGTGGGAGGCAGCAATGAAGCGCTATGATGAAAGAATTGATAGAGTTGAAACAAGAATAACAGCCCGTTTGAGAGACCAGCTTGGTACAGCAAAGAATGCCAATGAAATGTTCCGAATCTTCTCCCGGTTTAACGCCTTGTTTGTCAGACCTCACATTCGCGGTGCCATTCGTGAATACCAAACACAATTGATCCAGCGTGTGAAAGATGACATTGAGTCTCTTCACGACAAGTTTAAAGTGCAGTACCCACAGAGTCAAGCATGTAAAATGAGTCACGTTCGTGACTTGCCTCCTGTGTCTGGGTCTATAATTTGGGCAAAGCAGATTGACAGACAGCTCACCGCTTACATGAAGCGTGTGGAGGATGTCCTTGGCAAAGGCTGGGAGAACCATGTGGAAGGTCAGAAGCTAAAGCAGGATGGAGATAGCTTTCGCATGAAGCTCAACACCCAGGAGATCTTTGATGACTGGGCAAGAAAAGTTCAGCAACGCAACCTTGGTGTGTCTGGTCGCATTTTCACCATCGAAAGCACTCGTGTTCGAGGTCGAACTGGAAACGTCCTGAAACTGAAAGTCAACTTTCTCCCAGAAATAATTACACTTTCAAAAGAAGTCCGAAACCTGAAGTGGCTTGGTTTCCGTGTCCCACTAGCAATTGTCAACAAAGCTCACCAAGCAAACCAGCTCTATCCATTTGCTATTTCTCTCATTGAAAGTGTCCGCACATACGAGCGAACATGTGAGAAAGTAGAAGAGCGTAATACTATCTCACTGCTGGTTGCTGGCTTGAAGAAAGAGGTGCAGGCTTTGATTGCAGAAGGAATTGCACTCGTGTGGGAATCATACAAACTTGATCCATATGTACAGCGCTTGGCTGAGACTGTCTTCAGTTTCCAGGAAAAGGTTTGTGTTATCTGTCATGAAAAACTTTTACATTTATAATTCAGTAATGTGTGGTTATCCGAAAGTGTCATTGGATAGCTGAGAACTAGTTCTGCAGCTTTTGGGTTAAGTAGCTGATTGAGTCAGCACAAATGGGCCAAGTGGATGGATCTCTTAGTAGTGCTAAAATTGCTATTAGCAGTGCTATTTTCTTTTGATATTGCTAAAATCGATGGATCACTGCATCCAAATAAAGATACATGATTAATCATTACTGAATAATTACTCTTTCCTTCATCTGACCTGTCAAACTAAACGTCCCATTTTTCCTAAACTATCTTAGGTGGATGATCTGCTCATTATTGAAGAGAAGATAGACCTGGAAGTGAGGTCATTGGAAACATGCATGTATGATCATAAGACTTTCTCCGAAATCTTGAACAGAGTTCAGAAAGCTGTGGATGATTTAAATCTTCATTCGTACTCAAATTTGCCAATCTGGGTCAATAAGTTGGATATGGAGGTAGGTTTGAGATCGAGGAGTAGTATATGTTTAGAGGTAACATTTTATTCAGGTGCAAAATATATTTTGATTATTGTCTTTATAGTCACCCAGGGTGACTTTCCTTTACAGTCACACCAGAAACTAAATTCTCATTCACTGAAAATTTCAGTGCATTTTTGGTATGCAGAAGAAGCAAGACCTATGTTGGGGATTTTTTGCTGTTGACTTTTGGGATCAATTAATTCAAGGGGAGTTTTGTCTTTTAAAGAAACAAGTTTGATACCGTTTGATGGCCATGGGGATGCTGGGGAGCAAGGTAGATAAAGAGTGGTGCAAATTTGCTATCCTGGTAGCAAAGACTTGTTGCCATCATATTGTTTGCTTCTGCCTGTTAAGTTTCAGGTTATTGGTCACTAGGCCAACTTCAGTACAGTTAAAATTTGTTTAATTACATTAAAGTCCATGACGACCAGGAGAAGCTTTGAATTGTATTCAGTATAAAACTCCTAAACCTCTTTAATTATGGAATGGTTTGGGTTGGTAGAGACCTTAAAGATCATCTAGTTGCAGCCCCCATGGCTTGGGCAGTGATGCCACTGATTCGGTAGCTCAAAGCCCCATCCAGCTTGGCCTGGAACACTTCCAGGGACAGGGCAACCATAACTTCTCTGGGCAACCTGTTCCAGTGCCTCACCACCTTAATACCTAATCTAAAACCGTTATTCCATCTTATTGCTACAAGCCCTAGTAAACAGTCCCTCCAATTCTTGTAAGCCCCTTCTGGTGATGGAATGGCTTAGTAAAGGAGCACTTGGTTCTTGGAGGTGCTGTAGTGTGCCTGTCAGAATATATTGATAGTGAGGATCTTCATGCAGTGAATATGCAGGTTTTTCCTCCAATGTGCCTCATTTTCTTTAGATTGAAAGGATCCTGGGTGTTCGTTTGCAAGCTGGACTGAGGGCCTGGACCCAGGTTCTTCTGGGACAAGCAGATGACAAAGCAGAAGTTGACATGGATACAGATGCTCCTCAAGTGAGCCATAAGCCTGGTGGTGAACCCAAGATTAAAGTAAGTTTTTCTGTGGGGTTTTTTTTGCATTAGATTTTTTTGGGTTGGTTAGTTTTTTTCTTATTATCAATTAACTAATGCGGAAATTATTTCTGAGGCTTATATGGAAGATAAATATTTATTCTGCATCTGTTTTTGAAGAAATATTTTCCTCTTTCCATTTAAGTGCAAGTTGATATTTGAGAAGTGCTTCTTGAAGTCCAGAATTTTTGTCTGTATGTAGCAGTATCTGCCAATAAAACTGGGTGTTTTTACTGTTTCTGCAGAACATTGTACATGAACTAAGAATAACCAACCAGGTGATATACTTGAATCCGCCAATTGAGGACTGTAGATACAAACTTTATCAAGAAATGTTTTCTTGGAAAATGGTAATCCTGTCACTGCCAAGAATTCAAAGTCAGAGATACCAGGTAAGCGTAATGAAGTGTATCTAAGTCTGAGCAATTGATTTCACTTAGTAATTAACTGTTTTCAATATATTAACATGTTCGTCTAAAACCAAACCTGAGTGCCCTGGAGATTTATGTATATCACAAGTATAACTGTGGTTCTTAGGTTGGAGTGCATTATGAGCTGTCTGAGGAAGAGAAGTTCTATCGTAATGCATTGACAAGAATGCCTGATGGCCCTGCAGCTCTGGAGGAGTCATACTCAGCTGTCATGGGAATTGTGACTGAAGTGGAGCAGTATGTCAAGGTAGGAGGCTGACAGGATATAATGGAACAGCTAAAATGAACATGGACTCAGTTTTCCTGAGGGCTGGAGGGAAACATGTATTTTGGAATAGACTGGAGAAGTTCTGAACATTGTGAAATACCTCCATTAGGTTTGGCTGCAGTACCAGTGTCTGTGGGATATGCAGGCTGAAAATATATACAACCGTCTTGGAGAAGACCTGAATAAGTGGCAGGCTCTTTTGGTTCAGATAAGAAAGGCAAGAGGAACATTTGACAATGCAGAAACCAGAAAGGAGTTTGGACCTGTTGTCATAGACTATGGCAAGGTGAGAAATTGTAATTATTTGTTGTGATAAATGCATTGAATTTCAGAATAGGTGTATAACAGAAAATAGCAAGGGTGACAAACTGCTATTTGTAAATTATTCGCTTGTAGGTACAATCAAAGGTGAACTTGAAGTATGACTCCTGGCACAAGGAAGTGCTCAGCAAATTTGGCCAAATGCTTGGTCAGAATATGACAGAATTTCATTCACAAATTTCTAAGGTAAGAAAAGTTTTAATTCCAGTTTTTCACTTTCAGATCAACTGTTGTAGAATGCTAAAACACTGATTTGTGCCCTTAACAGTCCCGTCAAGAGCTGGAGCAGCATTCTGTGGACACTGCTAGCACATCAGATGCTGTGACATTCATCACATATGTACAGTCCTTGAAACGTAAAATCAAACAGTTTGAAAAGCAAGTTGAGGTATGTTTGTTGTCTTCTGCTAATGATTTTGATTTATGGAAATGTCAGGCTTAGCTCATAAAATGCAGCTTCATCATAATCATAAAATTATGTTAAAGTTCTCTTAAAAACAGACTCGAACTAGATATTCTGAAAAATCCTGTAGCTCTATAGTGAGCCTTTATTAAAGTATGTTTATTTAGCCTTGAAGCTTAAGTTTTGTTTTTTTAACTTAAAACCACTGTGTCTTGTAGCTTTATCGCAATGGTCAGCGCTTGCTTGAGAAACAAAGGTTCCAGTTTCCTTCTTCTTGGCTGTACATTGACAACATCGAAGGAGAATGGGGTGCCTTTAATGACATTATGCGTAGGAAGGATTCTGCCATTCAACAACAAGTAGCAAATCTGCAGATGAAAATAGTTCAAGAGGATCGTGCAGTGGAGAGCCGGACAACTGACTTGCTGACAGACTGGGAGAAAACAAAGCCTGTCACAGTAAGTAGTGATGATTAATATTCAGTCAATGAGGTAGATTTTCTGTATTCAGTAAGAAGTAGGGAGTTTGCTTTTATGCTTTTTTTTGCAGTTTTTCATTTTAGGTGATAGTAAAAGTATTTTTGAGTGTTCTATAATAACCTGTGAATGTGTTGATTTTTGGCAATAGTTGCAGGGGGAAATTTAACCTTAAAACCCTTAAAACACAGGCTTCTGTTAGGTGCAGACAAGTAGATTACTTCATTGACTAAGAGAGCTTTATCTGAAAGAAGTATGTGTCAGATGCATACATGTAGGAGGATTCAGAAACAAGCTGCTTTTTGCTTTTTTTTTTTTTTCTGAAGTGCTTTTTTGTAAAGCAAAAAACTGCGTGTAAAAATGAAATTAGACTTATTGCGGACAAGTATGTTGTCTTATTGTCAGCAAAATGGAAATGTAAAAAATGGGACAAACCAACATTTATATTTAGTCCTCACTTTTAATTTCAGCATAACTGTAGGATTTTTGGATTAATGTATTCCGTGTAAACTTTAGGGAAATCTGCGTCCAGAAGAGGCTCTTCAAGCTCTTACCATTTACGAAGGAAAATTCGGCAGGCTGAAGGATGACCGTGAGAAGTGTGCGAAGGCCAAGGAAGCTCTGGAACTTACAGACACTGGACTGCTCAGTGGCAGTGAAGAGCGCGTCCAGGTACAACCTGCTCACACTTCTTGCCAGTTTTGGATAAAAATATTGCAGTTCCATCATTTTCTCCCTCAGGACAGTGACTTGCAGCATGTGCTGTACTAATATCAGGGCACAGTCTCCACACTGACTCAGTTCTAGCCTTCACAGCTTGTCTGTGATCTCTTCCTTGACTGTCTTATTCTTTTGAAACTGTTATGTGAACCAAGATGGAATATTTCATCTTGGTCACTTGCTGTTGCAGTTCTGTTGAACTGGCAAACTATCTAAAGGTTTTTGATGGATTAGAAATATTTTGTTTAACTCACCCATACTAGTGACTTTGAAGAAATTAGGAATAACTGCTGATGTTTAATACGTCCTTTATTACAGGTAGCCCTTGAGGAGCTGCAGGATCTCAAAGGTGTCTGGTCTGAACTCTCGAAGGTCTGGGAACAGATTGATCAAATGAAAGAACAGCCCTGGGTCTCCGTACAGCCTCGCAAGGTACTTCACTTTTGTGTACATGAACAATATAACTGCCAGAAATCTATGCAAATTAGAAATGAGACCTCCTGAGACAGACATGCTCTGTTAGTCTGGATCATTTTCAGTGTTTAGGTATCTTTTTCAGTATCTTGTGAGCATGTTTCTTCTGAAGCTAATCTAAAAACTATTCAGGGGATTGTGATAATTTAAGTAATTTTACAGGGAATTTATGCAGTTTCCTTAGTTTGTGATTGGACGGCATCTACAGAGAAGAAACTGCCTTTTTAAATATGCTGTTGGACCTCATTAGAGAAACTTCATTATACACTTGGGTAAACAGCATTGATTTTAATTCAGTGATCAGGAGGTAAAGAACAGAAAGAACGTAATCTATAAACTAACTGCCTGTGACAAGACTGCATCATAAATCTCAATCAAACCAATAAAATTACATTCTCAGCTGTTGAGTAACCACATCTTAGGCAAATACGGATAACGCTTAAAAGAGCTGTCCTGTTGCTAATGTCTCATTAGAGAGAGTTTTCTATAACAAATGTATAGGCAACTTGTATGGTTATGTGCACAGGACTTGTAGAGAAAGATTTCATTGCTTTTATGTTACTGACAGCTTCGACAAAACTTGGACGGTCTGCTGAACCAACTGAAAAACTTCCCTGCCCGTTTGCGACAGTATGCCTCCTATGAGTATGTTCAGAGACTACTGAAGGGCTACATGAAGGTAAGTTGCATACATTTCTAAAATGCATGTATTTTATATTCAAGTTCAAAGATGTAACTTGCTTTCTTTTCTTCTATAGATAAACATGTTAGTTATCGAACTGAAATCCGAGGCACTTAAAGACCGACACTGGAAACAGTTGATGAAGAGGCTTCATGTTAACTGGGTTGTCTCGGAATTGACCCTGGGTCAGATCTGGGATGTCGATTTACAGAGAAATGAAGCAATTGTCAAAGATGTTCTGCTTGTGGCTCAGGGAGAGATGGCTTTGGAAGAGTTCTTGAAACAGGCTAGTATCAGCTCTTGCATGTAATAGCAAATCTGAGGGTTGCTGTTAGGTGGCTATTTGTGTAGTAAACTTGTCACTCTAAGCTGTTGAAATAAGTGCCAAGACTCCGTGGTTTGCTCTGTTTTGGGGAACAGTATAAAGCTATGTAAACTTCATCCAATGACACTTGCATTATTTGGGAAAAGCAGTTCTTGATGGTGACTGCAAAGATCCCACCTTGAACTGCATCATAGTCTCAATATTTTTAACAGAAGCTTAAATCTAAAGGCAGAATATTCTTTTTTTAAAAAATAGCATCTGATTACTATAATACGTTTCTACTCTGTAATGATGTTGGAGCAGAAATTATTGGTGTCATATCTTAAACATCTTTTTCTTCAGATAAGAGAAGTGTGGAACACCTATGAACTGGACTTGGTCAATTACCAGAACAAGTGTCGTTTGATTCGTGGATGGGATGACCTTTTCAACAAAGTCAAGGAGCACATTAACAGCGTGTCTGCTATGAAGCTGTCACCGTACTACAAGGTAAAATGGAAAGCAAAGCGAAAGAATTTTTGTTTATTTCTGCCTTCTCCTTCTGTTAAGTTTTTTTTTTTTTCATCAGGTACTGTATTCACTAGTTAAAGCTGACAGACTGTTAGTTGTATATGCATACTTTGTAACTGTCAAAAAACTGTTTCCTCTAATAATTATTAGTAGTCAAACACTTGATAATATTAAAATGAATATTAATGCAGTGTTTAAACTTCAGGTGTTTGAGGAAGATGCCCTTAGCTGGGAGGATAAGCTGAACCGTATCATGGCACTTTTTGATGTCTGGATAGATGTCCAGAGGCGGTGGGTCTACCTGGAGGGTATCTTTACTGGCAGTGCAGACATCAAGCACTTGCTGCCTGTGGAGACCCAGCGGTTCCAGAGGTAACTTTTAAATCTTTTTCTCTTCTTGCCTCCCTTGGGACACCATGTGGACAGGTCTGAAACTTCATGACTCACTGTAGCACCCTCTGAGTTGAAATGCTGACTGCATTCTTAACCATCCAGCTGGATTACAGCTGCTGTAGATAAAAGTTGATCAAGCAGAGAGGTGCAACTATGGCAGAAGATGTTTACAGTAAACAGGCTGATGTACAATTTTTAGAAGATGATTTGGACTCAGGTAGTTTTCCTTGCTAATTCCTGTCAGTTACTTCAAGGGTTTTTCTGGCATGGTGGCTAAAACAGACAGACCGCTTTCTGTTGCTGCAGCCTTTAATATCACCCTTTAAACGTTATTTACTTCCTCTCTTTTAAGTTGCTCTGATCATACTTATTTCACACACTTCCAGTCAGCTCAAAGAATCAGATTTATGTGTCTCTTCAAGAAGTAAAGATAAGTAGACCTGCTCTGGACTTGGTAGACTGAACATTACAAAGAAGTTAGATTTTGTTGTTGTGGTCTTGAGGTAGATAAAGAGGAATTTGGGTAATTTAGGCTCGCGTACCCTAGAGCCACTGCAACCATTAGAGGTCGAGTGGTCATTTAGGGACATAAAACTTTGGTGTTCTGTAGGCCTGTGGTTACTGAGTTTGCACTAATGTATTGTGGTTTTTTACTTGCAGCATCAGCACTGAATTTTTGGCACTCATGAAAAAGGTGTCCAAATCTCCACTTGTGATGGATGTTCTTAACATTCAAGGTGTGCAGAGATCATTAGAGAGACTGGCAGACTTGCTTGGGAAGATACAGAAAGCGCTGGGAGAATACTTGGAAAGGGAGAGGTCCTCTTTCCCTCGGTAAGCAGTTGACTCTTGAAGTAATCTGATGTTTCTGTGTATGAATTGGTGTACTGTTCTGTAAAGCCTCTCCCAGTTCTTATGTAGTGCATATATATGAGATGTTATGACCATTTAAATATGCATTGTCTATATACAGAATTAAGTTACAGCTACTTCTCTGGAAGTGGAGTTGAAATTTCCCTTATTTGCTCATCTGTGGCAGGTTGTAGGATTTGGGTATTGCCTAAGGAACCATTGCAGCTGATTTCTGTCAACTGAAGAGGTTCTTCTGCCATTTGATTGAAGGACAGTGTCTAAATTGTCACTGTCCACTATTTAGATCATTGATTTTGACTTACCTGTAATCCTCAACTAGTTTGTCACTTAGTACAAGAAAGTAAGAATGAGGGAGGTACTGAGTGCAAGTTCTTCCTGGCTGATAGGCAATTCAATGCCAAACTCTACTGTGGGTATTTCAGAGATGGATAAGTAAAGAATATGATCCATACTATGGAGCATGTATACACTTCTGTATGGTACAGACCATATAAACTTAATGGTAGCACTGAGGTATAGCTGCTAGCAAATTTAGGGTTCATGGACTCCTGCAGTGTTGGGGAAATGGTTGTCAATTACTTCTGTGTAGTGGCCATGGATGAAGCATTAATTGTATATTAAAAGTGATAGTTGGAGTTCTGATACAGATCTAATTTTATGTGATTAATAGGTTCTACTTCGTTGGTGATGAAGACTTACTTGAAATAATTGGAAACAGCAAAAATGTTGCTAAGTTGCAGAAACACTTTAAAAAGATGTTTGCTGGAGTTTCTAGCATTATTCTCAATGAAGACAATTCTGTGGTTCTTGGGATATCCTCACGTGAAGGAGAGGAGGTATAGCTTCAGTATTTCTTTCAAAATAAAATTCTGAAAATAAGTGAACGTGGGCTGACTTAAACCTTTAATTCTTGCAGGTGCTGTTCAAAACACCCGTGTCCATCACAGAACATCCCAAGATCAATGAGTGGCTCACTCTTGTTGAAAAAGAAATGAGAGTGACCCTTGCTAAATTGCTTGCAGAATCTGTTACTGAAGTAGAAATCTTTGGAAAAGCAACTTCAATTGATCCAGCAGTCTACATCTCTTGGATTGACAAATACCAGGTATTTATGTGGAACACTTAAGTATACTGCAGCTTGGTTACTTCAGCAAGGAAAACTATCTGATGAGGGTTTTTTTACACAGGCTCAGCTTGTTGTGCTGTCAGCCCAGATTGCTTGGTCTGAGAATGTGGAGTCAGCCCTCAATGGTGGAGGTGGAGACAACAGTCCTCTCCAATCTGTGCTAGCCAATGTTGAGGTCACTCTCAATGTCCTGGCAGACTCTGTGCTGATGGAGCAGCCACCCCTTCGCAGAAGGAAACTGGAGCACTTGGTAAGTAAAAACCTCCTTTCCTCTTCAGGGTTTACAGGTGAGCATTTTTGTATTTTAATGGAAAAAATTGATCAGTCTAAGACTTACTGTTCTTCCAGGAAAAGATTTTATGTGATTTAAGCAATTACATTAAGACCTGATCCTTAATGTAGGTGGTGGTGATTTTTTACTCTAGTCAGCTTAATGCATGGTACCATATTATAGGCTATCTCAGTAAATTGATCTTCAAACTGGATCTTCCAGGTACAGAAGTTACTGATTTTTTTCATTAAAATGTGAAATATGTCATTAAGTTGATTACTATTGTAATCATAATATGCTTTTGTTTGTAGATAGGGATTGGAGCTGGGGGGAGAATTAAGATCATCCTGGGTTATTTCTAGAGGGAAATACCTGGTTTCTGACAAGTAAAATACTGAGTTTAGTAGTGTAATGGATTAACAGGCTAACTGGGCCAAACTGTAAGCTGGGAAAGTCATTTAGAACAGTAGGCAACATTGTTAGTTTTGACTTTGTAGCAACAGATTTTAAACCAGAGACTGGTTTTAGGTCATGATTTCTAAGTGATTTTCTAAGGGAATTCACTGTGCTAATCTGAGAAGCTGTAGGATTCCTTTCTTTATTAGCCTGTCTTTATTGGCTTGTATTGTTGTGGTCTTAAAGGAGTTACTTCTTTCTCCAGATCACTGAGTTGGTGCACCAGAGAGATGTTACAAGATCACTGATCAAAAGCAAGATCGACAACTCCAAATCCTTCGAGTGGCTCAGCCAAATGCGGTTCTACTTTGACCCAAAGCAGACAGATGTCTTGCAGCAGCTCTCCATTCAGATGGCAAATGCCAAATTCAACTATGGTTTTGAGTACCTTGGGGTTCAGGATAAGCTGGTACAGACTCCCCTCACTGACCGCTGCTACCTGACAATGACACAAGCCCTGGAGGCAAGACTTGGAGGATCACCATTTGGTAAGTTTGTGACAAGTGTATAAAATTCTTATCTTCTCTAATATATATGAGAATGAGTAATTTAGGACACTTAAAGAATCACCAGTGAGGTATCAGCAAATCAACAAATTCTATGGCAAGGTTCATTCTATTACTTATTATACAGATAAGGCATACAAGGAAAAATCTGATTTAAAAAAAATCTAAAATTATTTTTGTGGAGACAGGGGACACAGAAGGGTAACAGGGATAACAGTAAGGGATGCAAAGGGTAAAGGAGACTAAGGTTGGGTCACCAGGGTCAGAGTGGACTCCCTTGCCAAACTTCGCTTCAGACTAGATCAAGTTTAGCTCTAAAGGACTTCATTGCCTAATCAATACAATAATGGCAGTACTTGAACAATTGATAAATATAAAACAAAATAGTTCAGTAGGATTTTCTATAAATCCGCAGTATATATACAGCAGTAACTTGACAAAAAGTTTAGCTTAATTATAGACCTAAATAGGCAACACTCATAAGGCATACAACATGAAATATGTGCAGAGGTATACCTATGAAAAATTCCCCTTGAATTCAGTGAAATACATCAGATGCCTTTGCATCTCTCCAGAAAAAAAGAGTTGGGTCTCAAGGAGTGGGGGATATCAGCCCAGGTTCAGTTGTCATCTTTCAATGGCAATCCTCCATTGCAAACTGGAGAGACCACAAGCTCCAAGAGGCATCCTACTGGGAGTGAGATCCTGGTCACAGCCTGCTGCAGTCTGGGAGATCTCAAAGGGTCTCACTTAGGACCACTCTTTATAATAGAGTTGCAGAATTGCTGGTTTTAGTCATCAGTAAATTTCCATCCTGGCTGCAATCCAAGTTGGTGGTTACTGGAACTTTCCTTGAAAAGTCCAACAACAAAAATATTATTCTACTTGCTCTGTTGTTCAGACAGAAGAAATACAAGTCTCAAGGCTATTAAGTAGAAAAGAGGAGCTCGTTAGACAACAGAATCAGTGGGAGCAGACAGGTTTTCTGATAAGCTCAAGGGTAGTTAACTGTTGCTATTAGTATAGGCCAAGGCCTAAAAAGCATTCCTGAGACTGTATTGTAGCCTGGGATGGGGTTTAGGGGGTGGACTGATGTGCACCCCCACAATACAGTGTCAATGTGAACATGCAGAGCACTTATAACTAAGATACCAAACAACGAAATGGGCTTTTAGGGAAAGTCGAAACAGTTCTAGGTTTTGTTTGAACCCTCTTGAACAGGCACCTTTAGAATCCACATGCTGGCAGATGACACGAGTTGGTGGTGCTACTCAGATGATAAACTCTAAAGCATGTCCATCCCATTTCAAAAACAGGTCCTGCTGGTACTGGTAAAACAGAATCTGTTAAAGCTCTTGGACATCAGCTTGGCCGCTTTGTGTTGGTTTTCAACTGCGATGAAACATTTGACTTCCAGGTAAGCTGTTTGGTTAAAAGAGTGTAGCCTTTGTTAAGGAGCAGTAGGAATCTCTTCAGAACCGTGAAACAGCCAGCAAGCTGTGTTTATTTTCAAGATGATTATGTGTAAGTCCTAAATGAGCTGGTATCTGTAGGTCATATAGAACCTCTGTAACAAAAAAATGCCTGGAGCAGAAGTAGGATGAAACATTGCTAGAGCAGAGGTTCTGGGTTTTTGAACAGGTAGTTCTGTGACAGCAAATGGAGGGGAAGGAAGAGGAAGTACGGGGCAGGGGCTTAAGACTGGCTTTAATGAATGTTCCTTAAACTATGTAGTTTACATTGATAGTACTGGTTTAATGAGGAAGAGATGAGAGTGTGAGATGACTGAAGTAGCTGTACTATTAGCAAATTATCCTTTACAACACAGCTGTGTAGTTTACTTCAGCATGTGAAAAATTCTTTGCAACTAAGAAAAATAATCCAGATATTTGAAGATTAATGACATCTTCAAACTGAGAACCAGATAAAATGTCTCTCTCCAGTAACACAAACACAGTAACAGTAACACAGCAAATAATCTTCCAATGAAAATCTTGGTCAAGTGTATAGATACAAAAGCAATATAAAATATGGACAAGGAATCACTAAACTTTATGAACCCTGCCAGGTTGCCCGTGTTATTTTTCTGTACAGCTGTATTTTGACCAGATTAGGATTCAGTTTAGCCAGCATTTGGCTTCTAGGGGTGACTGTAAGAAAAGTGCCTAGGGAGTATTAATATCACAGATAATGTAATCTTTCCTTATCCCAGCTCCCTTCATCCCTCTGACAGTTAAGACGATCAGGATGTCCCAGCAGAAGTGTGTTCCTCTGTTCATGCTCCAGTGAACCTTTCTTCATGTACCATTTCTCCCCTTAAATCCACTTGCACACTTGGTTCTGTAACATCTTTTCCAAATTGTTCCACTGTGCACTATCACTATACACTTCATGAAAGGGCAGCTTCTTTTTGTTTTTTTTAAATGGTTTCTAAGTTCTTGTAGTAGAAAAGACAGTAGAAGACAGTAGATTCTAGACCTCCATCATGTTCCCCCATGTTGCCTTCTACAGGTTGTTCTATATGTAGATGGGTTATCATACTCTGGTCGTCCAGTTTGCTCTTCTGAAATGTTTTGTAAGTCTTGTACCCTCCTTATAATAAAGCACTAGAACTGCACCTAATGTTAATGGTGTCAGTAAACAAAACGTTATGCAGTGGACTTAGTTTGCCTGTTTCGGAACACACTGCAGTACAGCATGGAGTAATCGGTTCTGTGAAGCAGTGAAAGCTGAACTTCAGAACCCTTTTATAACTCTTACAAAACTACAAATACAGTAACCTACAAATAAGCACAGCTTCTTCCTCTCTTGGATGCATTGTATAAAGTGCTCTTCTCTGCTCCCTATCTGGGTGCAATTGAGTGAATTTTTCCCTCTCCGTGCAGGCGATGGGACGCATCTTTGTGGGACTTTGCCAAGTGGGTGCGTGGGGCTGCTTTGATGAGTTCAACAGACTGGAGGAGCGAATGCTCTCTGCAGTTTCACAGCAAGTTCAGTGCATCCAGGAAGCCTTGCGAGAGCATTCCAACCCCAACTATGACAAGAGTATGTAATTCTTCCCTAACATCCTTCATGCTCTTTTGTCACTTAGCTACATTTCTTGCAAATAATGCAAGGATGAAGCTACTTTATGTCAAAACTTAAATATTTGGTGTAACTTTCAGCTAGTAGAAATTTATATTGTTTGAGTTGCAGTACTGGAGAACCTGCTGTCCATTCCTGTAGGAAACTAAAATAGAATAATGTATGACTTCAGTTCTCAGAGTGATGGATCACTGACTCAGGTATAACTAAATGCACTCACTCTCTTTTCAGCTGCAACACCCATTACCTGTGAGCTGCTGAACAAACAAGTCAAAGTGAGCCCTGACATGGCTATCTTCATCACCATGAATCCTGGCTATGCAGGCAGATCTAATCTGCCTGACAATTTGAAGAAGCTGTTCCGTAGCTTGGCAATGACAAAACCAGACCGTCAGTTGATTGCGCAGGTCATGCTGTACTCCCAAGGTTTCCGTACTGCTGAAGTTCTTGCCAATAAGATAGTACCATTCTTCAAGTGAGTAACAAGTTTGGCTCCAGTCAGTAACAATAGAACTTACTGTTCAAAGCCGTAGTATCTTTGCAACTCACTAAGCATGTTGTGCAGCAATCATTTCAAGCAATAGTTTCAAGTAAAGAATGGCATTTATTGAGTGTTATGTTGGTTCATACTGAGAATTAAATTGTATTTTGTCTCTTTTGCTTCTTAGGCTTTGTGATGAACAGCTGTCCTCCCAAAGTCACTATGATTTTGGCCTGAGAGCACTGAAGAGTGTGCTGGTTAGTGCAGGTAATGTGAAGAGGGAGAGGATTCAGAAGATAAAGCGGGAGAAGGAAGAGCGTGGTGAAGTTGTTGATGAGGGAGAAATCGCTGAGAACTTGCCAGAGCAAGAGGTAACGTGTGCAAAGTTCTTTACTTCTGTGATAGAGGATGCACACTAAACAAAGAAAGTAACCCTACAGTGTTTACCATTTTGTATTAAGTCGTGTGAACAAAATAATATTAGTTACTCAAGATAATTTGATAGCTTAAAAGTACTAAGTTAGACATGACTTCTAAGTCCCTGAAACAATCATAGTGACAAACTCATTCATACGAGGTGGTGCATCCATGACACTTATTGCTGTCTCAGCAATTAATGCCAAAAGCATAATGAAGAGACATAAGAAAGATGTGTATAAATTGAAAATCAATAGGAAATAATTGGGTAGTTCCAAAGTTGAAACCACATCAATGATTGTTATGACTAAAAAAAAAAGCTACCCTGGTCTGGTACTTAATCAGTAAAGTAGTTAAAGAAGTATTTCATGTCAAACACATTTGGTAAAGTGAACTTAACAAAAACATCTTAAATGAAATGTGACTGTCTCTCTGCAGATCCTGATCCAAAGTGTATGTGAAACTATGGTACCAAAATTGGTTGCAGAAGACATTCCACTGCTGTTCAGTCTCCTTTCTGATGTATTTCCTGGAGTACAGTATCACCGTGGAGAAATGACAGCCTTGAGAGAGGAACTTAAGAAAGTGTGTCAGGAAATGTACCTTACCTATGGTGATGGAGAAGAAGTTGGTGGCATGTGGGTTGAAAAGGTAAACTATAAAACTGAAAATGTGGAATTAAAGTTTATATATGACTGAATTTCCATTTATATTATGAAAAGTCAAGAGCTTTTAAATTTTTCTTGTCTTAAACAAACAATACCTAAAAGCTTAGATTAACTGCTGAGGTTAATTAGTACATTATTTCTTGTGTCACAGGTTCTTCAGCTGTATCAGATTACACAAATAAATCATGGTTTGATGATGGTTGGTCCCTCTGGAAGTGGAAAGAGCATGGCCTGGAGAGTACTTCTGAAGGCCCTTGAACGGCTAGAGGGTGTGGAAGGTGTTGCTCACATTATAGATCCAAAAGCAATCAGCAAAGATCACCTTTATGGTACTTTGGATCCAAATACCAGGGAATGGACAGATGGCTTGTTTACACATGTCCTGAGAAAGTAAGTCTTTAATGGCACAAATATAAAATGGGTGGTACATTTGTGCCTAGGATAATCTCACCTTACTGAGTCTTAATTCTGTACTTCAATGAATATTTCCTTTAATGTAGAATCATAGACAATGTGAGAGGTGAACTACAAAAACGCCAGTGGATTATCTTTGATGGTGATGTGGACCCTGAATGGGTTGAGAACTTGAACTCTGTTCTGGATGACAACAAACTTCTAACTCTGCCAAATGGAGAACGTCTCAGCCTCCCACCAAATGTAATGTTACTTTTTTTACATTGTGTTTATGTGTTGTATATAAGCTTGTTGGTTTAATTTAATGTCTGCTAACTAGTGTTGTTCCTCTTTCTCATCACAAGCAAAGTAATACTGAGTTCAGATTGTGGTTTGCTGGAGTAAAGGGTTTTTGAGGAAACGTTTCATGTTATGCTTACTCTGACCCTGTAAGACAAAATGTGAACCATATAAGTCAAATGTCAATAATATGTCAAATATATAAATAAATATAAGTAAATATGTAAATAATATAAAAGTAAATGTCAATAATGATGAACTTTAGGACAGTACAATGCTGATGTTGATTATTCAGAGTCTAAATGCAAATTTGCATATTTTTAAAGGTCTGTATTTTTTCAGGGAAAGGGGTTTTGTATTGTTTTGATCTTGGTTGGTTTTTTTTATTACTAAGTGTTTAAAATTTCTATTTTCCAGGTGCGAATCATGTTCGAAGTACAGGATCTGAAATATGCCACTTTGGCTACTGTGTCAAGGTGTGGTATGGTCTGGTTCAGTGAGGATGTTCTCAGTACAGACATGATATTCAATAACTTCCTAGCCAGACTGAGAAGCATTCCTCTGGATGAAGGTGAGGAGGAAGCTCAGCGCAGGCGAAAGGGCAAAGAAGATGAAGGAGAAGAAGCAGCATCTCCAATGTTGCAGGTATAACTTAGATTACATTATGGGATAACGTAATAAAAATGCTTGTATCACAGATACACCATATGTAGAATTTATGACAGCCTATCGTCGAAGAGCTGACTTCCTCTTTACATATTTTTTCTTTCTTTTTCTCTTTTTTTTTTTTAATATGAAGCATTTCAAACCCTAAACAAAATCTTTTCTTTGTGCCTGTAGCCAAATGAGAAGCAAATGCTTAGAGCAGTGTTTGTCTCCCTCAACAGATTCAGAGAGATGCTGCAACAATAATGCAGCCATATTTCACCTCCAATGGCCTGGTAACCAAAGCACTTGAGCACGCTTTCAAGCTGGAGCACATCATGGACCTCACCCGCCTGCGCTGCCTCGGCTCTCTGTTCTCCATGTTGCACCAGGCTTGCCGCAATGTGGCCCAGTACAACGCCAACCATCCTGACTTCCCAATGCAGATAGACCAGCTGGAGCGTTACATCCAGGTTAGTGCAGTCTGCTGCTAAGTGACTCCTGTGTTTGCCTAGATGGGAGTTACTCACTGAGCTTCATTCCATTACTCTAAAACCAATTGCTGCTGCTGTTGTTTCTTGCAGAGGTACCTGGTCTATGCCATACTGTGGTCTCTTTCTGGAGACAGTCGTTTGAAAATGAGAGCAGAGCTGGGAGAATATATTAGGAGAATCACCACTGTGCCACTGCCAACTGCACCCAACATACCCATAATTGACTATGAGGTAAACCTTTCTTGTGCTAGAAGTGTTGCTCTTTCATTTTCTTAAAAGCTTGTTTTAGATTTTGGAGGCAAACCTGGAGAATAAACTGCTAGACTGTTTTAAATTTTACAGTTTTACAATTCAGCAAACAAGCTGCTTGTTTAAATAAACGCATCAAATTTAATGTCACCTAAAAAAATAAATTTGACTAAGGTTGAGTTGGATTCCTGTTCTAAATTGTCTAATCATGTTTTTTTTTTTGTTTCTAGGTGTCCATTACAGGTGAATGGGTGCCATGGCAATCCAAAGTTCCTCAAATTGAAGTTGAAACACACAAAGTTGCAGCTCCTGATGTTGTAGTGCCAACCCTAGATACAGTTCGCCATGAAGCATTGCTGTACACTTGGCTGGCAGAACACAAACCTCTGGTGCTGTGTGGCCCACCAGGTTCTGGAAAGACCATGACCCTCTTCAGTGCTCTCAGAGCTCTGCCTGACATGGAGGTACACAGGAGAGTTGTGTGTGTGTGTGCAGATAGATGTGTGAATTACAGAGTAGTAGCAAGTCTTCAATCTTCTTAAGATTAAAGATAGCATAGAATTTATTTCCTAGCCAGAATTCAGTGATAGCTTCACCTCAGTCAGTCATGTGTACATATAGCAAAAAATAAAAATCATGTTGAGAATACAAATTCATTTCTCAAGCTCCTTATCCTAAAGCTGCTTTCTTTCTTTGCCACTTCAGAGGAGCATTCCTGCGTTCAATATTTTAAAACCTGTGCAAATGTTTAAGAGTAGCTCCCATTCTTCTGTGTATTTAGGTGGAGTGACAGTTACATGAGGCTGTGATGTTCAAAATAAGGGTTGGGCAAGAAGCATTGCTGCATGGTAAATGGAGAAAGGAATATCTAGGCTGTATATGGCTATATATATGTGGTAGTATACCTGTAATGTGAATGGTGTATGTAATTCCATAATGAACAGCCAAACATACCTGTTTTCAGGACTCCTGATACATTCTCAGTCCTTGGTGTATTTTAATTTTTTTTTCACTATTCTCTTTTAAAGGTGGTTGGACTCAACTTTTCAAGTGCTACTACTCCAGAACTGCTATTGAAAACTTTTGATCACTACTGTGAATACAGGCGTACCCCTAATGGAGTGGTGCTGGCTCCTGTGCAGTTAGGAAAGTGGCTGGTGCTGTTCTGTGATGAAATCAACTTGCCAGATATGGATAAATATGGCACACAGAGAGTCATATCCTTCATTAGACAGGTTTGTTTTTCTTCGTAATCAACTGTATCACAACAGCTACTTATAGGAAAATAAAATGTTCCACTGATTTAATTTTATTTTTATGGTTTTGTTCCAGATGGTGGAACATGGAGGATTCTATCGTACATCTGACCAGACATGGGTGAAACTGGAGAGAATTCAGTTTGTTGGTGCATGTAATCCACCTACTGATCCTGGAAGAAAACCTCTGTCACATAGGTAATGTGTCTAGTAAATTCTAGGTAACAATGGAATAGGAGTCAAAACTGAAGCATTGATTATGTAATCTGTTCTTAATACACTTGTTTAACAACAGCTGTGCTGAAATTGTGTTCCTTGCTTTTGCACTATCTGCTGCTTGATTCTTACTGTGACAGCCCAGCAGTGGACTCAGTGTTAGGTATTGAATCACCTGTCTGAAACACTTGAGAACAAGAGCAATCTAATCAACTACAATTGCTGATGATGATTTTGAATCAAGCAGTTATTTAATTTTGGCGAAAGATAACAAAGAGAATGCAGATAGTAATTTTACTTTCTATGTAAATATGCTAATTTTACTTTCTATGTGTAATATACTAATCGTTCAGATTTTTACGACATGTTCCTGTGGTTTATGTGGACTATCCTGGACCAGCTTCACTTACTCAGATATATGGAACATTCAATCGTGCAATGCTGAGGCTGATCCCATCACTTCGCACATATGCAGAACCTCTCACTGCTGCTATGGTAGAATTCTACACAATGTCTCAGGTAACTTGTTTAAGTGCAACTCCAAACTCCAGTTTGAAGGCTTTCTCTTCAATGCTGATTCATTTAACATGTGTTGTTAGCCTTTCACATGGATAGTATGTGTACAAGAACTCAACTAATTACTTGAGTTCTGGCAAAAATGTCTGAATTATGCTGTCAGGGTAATAGCTTGCAATGTCAAGGCCTGTAAAAAATATGGTGCAACTTCAAGATAAAGATAAACTAATTAAGTTTAAATTTTTAGGAGAGATTCACTCAAGACACGCAGCCACACTACATCTACTCACCTCGTGAAATGACTCGGTGGGTGAGAGGTATATTTGAAGCATTAAGACCACTAGAAACCTTACCAGTTGAAGGCCTTATCAGGATTTGGGCCCACGAAGCCTTACGTCTCTTCCAGGACAGGTAAAAAATTCATGAGCTGAGTAAGCAAAGCCATAAAAAGTTGCTTACTCCTTTCCAACTTTCATTAGAACATCAGACTAAAATGTGCTTTATGTTAAGTAGCTGGAATACCAGTAAGAATATTTCCTTTCACTCCAGCTTGATTCCTGGGAGTTGTATCTGTAAAGCAGAAGTATAACTGTCATAGTGCTGCCATGTTGTGTGATTATATCCTGTACTCACTCACTCGCTTCTTTATCCAGACTTGTGGAAGATGAGGAGAGACGCTGGACTGATGAGAACATTGACATGGTTGCTCTGAAACACTTCCCCAACATTGACAAAGAAAAGGCTATGAGCAGACCTATCTTGTACAGCAACTGGCTGTCAAAGGCAAGTTAAAATTAAAAAAAAAATAAACCCCAAAATTAAATAGGTTAGATGCAACTGAGTGATGCTGCTCTTACGACTGTGTTAAAGTGATAATCAGTGCCCATCATGGTGTTAAATTATTTCCAAGAAATTTTTATTATGATTATCTGAAATGAACTCTGCCACAAAGTTAATAGCTGTTATGCCAGGGATGCTATTGTAAGCACTACCATGGAATGTAAAGGCAATGTAAAATAATATTTCTCAAGAACAGTGTGACACTACCCAGGTGACAGTTATTCCTTATGGAATCTCTTGGATATGGCAGTGACCCTTGAGCAATATGATATTCCACATTTTCTGGTCACCTGTTTCTTAAAATCTGAAGTGATCCATCTGGGGAACCTGTACAAATCCTGGTGAGTTTAGGCAAAAGTCCCACCTAGCTTGCTACCCATCTCTGAGCAATAGTAAGTGAACTAGGAAAGGGTATTTAAGCTGGGGAAGAGAGTAAGTCTGTGCTACTCCCCAGTCTCTTTGGTAGCTGGCAGCACAGGCTCAGCCTATGGTAGGTTGAGTAGATACAGTGTTCAAACCCCGTGCTGCTACCTGTGGCACTCTGGGCAGTGGACTTGTTCCTGTGCAAGTTAAGTGAGTACAATATTCTTAAGCTTTTGTAGAGGATTGCTACTGTTAGTATTCTAGTAGTTCTGCTTTCGTGTACTCATAAATTTACTACTAAGCAAATTCCCTTAATCTTAACTTCCATACTGTATTGACTGGTTCTTTTAGGATTATATTCCAGTGGATCAGGAAGAATTGAGAGACTATGTGAAAGCTAGGCTTAAAGTCTTTTATGAAGAAGAACTTGATGTACCACTTGTCCTGTTCAATGAAGTCTTGGATCATGTGTTAAGAATTGACCGGTAAGTTCAGACTTCCATTGCTGTTCATATTAGCAGTATTTAGAGTTGCTCTAAACCAAAATAGCCTCAGTACAGAGTAACAATGGAGCATGGTGTCATTGTTGTCTACAGAAAATATACTGCCAGCCTCCAAATAGCAGGATCCTATCTGGAAAGGTGTGTCAGTTTTGGTACTAACTTGAAGCTTAGGTGTTCTAGGAAAAGTTTCAGTAAGTTGCTAACACTTATCAATCACACTTGGTTGTGTTCTTTTTCAGAATCTTCCGTCAGCCACAGGGCCACTTGCTGCTAATTGGAGTCAGTGGAGCAGGGAAAACAACCCTATCAAGATTTGTTGCCTGGATGAACGGTTTGAGTGTCTACCAAATCAAGGTTGGTGTGCTAAGTTTAACTTGTAAGTCAAAACTCCCACTTATGTATTGACCCCAAAATCCCATTGAAAGTTAAATCAAAATGTCAATGACCAGTGTTAACTCTTATCAGGTTCACAGAAAATACACAGGTGAAGATTTTGATGAAGACCTTAGGACAGTATTGAGACGCTCTGGCTGTAAAAATGAAAAAATAGCTTTTATTATGGATGAGTCAAACGTCTTGGATTCTGGATTCCTGGAGAGAATGAACACTCTCCTAGCCAATGGAGAGGTAAGTAGATTTTAGATAAATATTTTTTGCACCTTTTTACAACCATAAACTACAACAAAACTATCTTTTCAATTAGGTTCCTGGTCTCTTTGAAGGAGATGAATATGCTACCCTCATGACTCAGTGTAAAGAAGGAGCACAGAAGGAAGGTTTAATGTTAGATTCACATGAAGAACTCTACAAATGGTTCACCAGCCAAGTTATTCGGAATCTCCATGTAGTGTTCACTATGAATCCATCTTCTGAAGGCCTGAAGGATAGGGCAGCTACCTCTCCTGCACTTTTCAACAGGTAATTGCTGCATATTCCAACATATATTACAGATACCATTAAAACAGTACTTTGGGGAAGTCTTCACAAATGCTTTGTATTTCAGATGTGTCTTAAACTGGTTTGGAGACTGGTCAACTGAGGCACTGTACCAAGTTGGCAAAGAGTTCACAAGCAAGATGGATCTTGAGAAACCAAATTATATTGTGCCTGATTACATGCCAGTTGTGTATGATAAGCTGCCACAGCCACCATCGCACAGGGAGGCTATTGTTAACAGCTGTGTGTTTGTCCATCAGACTCTTCACCAGGTATGTTACTACACCACTTAACTTACACTTACCTCTAGGCCATGGCATCATTCACCAGTTTCCTAAACACTATGATCCTTGGCATCCAAATAAATTTTAAAGCAATGCATACTCTACAACACTTTGTTCCCTAAAGGCTAATGCTCGGCTGGCAAAACGAGGAGGCAGAACCATGGCAATCACACCACGCCACTATTTGGACTTCATCAATCATTATGCTAACTTGTTCAATGAGAAACGAAGTGAACTGGAGGAACAGCAAATGCATTTGAATGTTGGTCTTAGAAAAATCAAGGAAACAGTTGATCAGGTATGTATTTTTAAAACTTTGCCCTCTATAGATCTGGGGTGAGTAAATAGATCTCAATGCTCAATACAAATTCTCTCTTCCATCTTACAATCGACCTTAGGTGGAGGAATTGCGGCGTGACCTAAGAATAAAGAGTCAAGAGTTGGAAGTGAAAAATGCAGCAGCCAATGACAAGTTGAAAAAGATGGTGAAAGATCAACAGGAAGCTGAGAAGAAAAAGGTAAAAAAATTTTGTTAAATCTCTGTGCATAGCAACTATTTTATTTACAAAACAGAGCCTACAGAGCAAGTACTGGAAGAATTTCAACTTCTAAAAAGCAGTATTTTATCTGTGAAATTTCTTCATAGGTTATGAGCCAGGAGATTCAGGAACAGCTGCACAAGCAGCAGGAGGTTATTGCAGACAAGCAGATGAGTGTGAAAGAAGATCTTGACAAGGTGGAGCCTGCTGTCATTGAAGCTCAGAATGGTATGTTAGCACCTCAAAAGATCACACTGTGGTCTTGGATCTAAAACTGGTCTATGGGAATGTAGTTTCTTGTGATCTGGATTGGTCCTGTCTAATGAAAGTGTAGGTTCTTAGCATGGGGCTGAACTGAGTTGAAAAAATCCCTTCTTTTAAATTCACATTCTTTGAGCTGTGATTTTTGTGCCTTTTTTTTTCTCTCTCTCTGTGTAGTAGTACCAGTTTGATTCTTGACACTCGTATGTCTTGTGGCTTAATTTTTGGTAGACCAGCTGTAGAAAGAGCAGTGATGCCTTGCAGCTGAACACACAGCATACAGTCAAGCTGTCCATTCATTAAACTGGGTAGACAAATCACTGGTTTGAGTGAATAATTTTTAGGCAGCAGAGTAAGTTTCCTGAGCTCATTTGTCAAGTTGACATTCATGGACGTGTGTCTTGTAATGTAGTTACTCAGTAGTATCTGCTTCTCTAATAACTTCATATTCCTTTTTAGAAGCTTGAAGTATTTGTACAAATCCAGGATACTTTGCTAACTATATATTTTCTTCCCAATCAACACTTCGTCTTTCTGGCGCTGGTTAGCTGTGAAGTCAATAAAGAAGCAGCACTTGGTAGAGGTCCGCTCCATGGCTAATCCTCCTGCAGCAGTGAAGTTGGCACTGGAGTCCATCTGCCTGCTGTTGGGTGAAAGCACCACTGACTGGAAACAAATACGTTCCATCATCATGAGAGAGAACTTCATTCCAACCATTGTTAACTTCTCTGCTGAGGAAATCAGGTAAAATGCGAGATATTTATGTGAACAAACCATTTACAAAGAACAGTCTTAACTGGACTTTCTTGGGTGAAATTGCTTTGGTAGCACTTGACTTCTTTTGACACTAGCTTATTGCACATGATGAACAGATAGATGGTACAGGAATAGGCTGGTGGAGCCAAGGTGTATCATGAAAACTGGGGCAAAGCAGGTGCTTGTTGTGTGACTTAATGGCATGATTGCAAAGCAGTGTGTTGGTGTCCAAAGCCATATTGTCAGTTGAAAGTGGTTTTGCAGCAATAACAGACCAGGCTGCTGAGGACTTTATTCAGCTTAGGAGGTCAGCTACCTAGCTGGCTCTGAATGTGAGCAGAAGGTCAGACTAGAGACATCTGAATTCCCTTCCAACTTCAGTTTTTTTAGAGTGGAGTTGAGCAGATTGTGAATGACTAATCTTAAAATATTGATAATATTTTTTTATCACCTGTAAGCTATAATTTCTGAAATAACATATTGAACATCCCAACTACTGCTCAGTAAAAATGACAGGAAATGTTTCTTGTCAGCTGTGGAAGGCAGGCTAGACAAAGGGATACTGAGCACCTGTGTGCTGACTTACAGTGTACTCATGCTATCTGTAAAAATTTTACTGTTGCAGTGATGCCATCCGAGAGAAGATGAAGAAAAACTACCTGTCAAATCCAAGTTACAACTATGAAATTGTAAACAGAGCATCACTGGCCTGTGGACCTATGGTGAAATGGGCAATTGCACAGGTAAAGTCAGCTTGAGGAAGCAAAGGCAAGGTGAAAAGAGTGAGCCAGAAGGCACATAGCAATGTCTAAAGGTCCTGAATTTACCTCTATTCAGCTAAGTATTGCAAGCTATTTTTCTTCAAAGAAAAGGGATGAATGGTTTAGATGAATGCTTATGGGATATATAGTGCCATGTCAGAGAACCACTGGCCAGTCGTGATAAGCCTCTGCACTGAAAAACTTTAGGTTTACAGTGAACACTGGTGGATACTTTCTGTAGGTGATGTCATTCTGCAGGACAAGACAATTCTCCACTGGAAAATGAAATGCAGTCCTCTTCATGAGACTGCATTTGTCTTGCCTCAGAGTAGGATACACTCAAGGCAGACTTTTAAGTTTCCTAAAGGAATAGACTTTGGGAATCTTGCCCCCAGAGTGAGATACCCAAGAATGATTTTACTTGCCTGTTGGTTTTCCAATACAGCAAAATTCTCGGCTCATTAAAACTGTTCCTGCTTGGAATGGCATGATCTGGAGAGATTATTTAACTTGAATCTTGCCAACAGGCCCTGTCCTAATTGTTTTGTGGCTTAGCTTTACTCATTTCAATGGTAAGAAGGGCAGACTAGCAAAGTACTGGCATGGACACTCCATTGAATATTTATGTAAAACAATACTGTGCACTTCTTAATGGGGTCTGAACCTTTTGAATTACTTGGTAAATATACAGAGCAGTACAAGGATCTTGCAAAAAAGCAGTTACTTATGTTTCTGTGCTTAGTTTAAATCAGAGTCCTAGGAACTGATAAACAATACTAAGTTTCTCTTAAGTAGTTATTAAATTTGCACAGGTCAGAAGTACATAAATTTGAAAATATGCAGTTGATAGTATATACCTGAATGCTGTTTCCTGGTAACAGGTCATTTTAGAAAGTGTAAAGATTTTATTTACAATTTGCAGCTGAACTATGCTGATATGTTGAAAAGAGTGGAACCTCTACGCAATGAACTGCAGAAGCTGGAGGATGATGCCAAAGACAACCAACAGAAAGCAAATGAAGTGGAGCAGATGATTCGTGATCTTGAGGCCAGTATTGCCCGTTACAAAGAAGAATATGCAGTACTGATTTCAGAGGCTCAAGCTATTAAGGCAGACTTGGCTGCTGTAGAAGCAAAGGTAAGACTTCATATATCAATAATTTTTCATTCTTTGATCTTTGACAGTCCAAATTAGAATCGTTCTTTGAATTTGAGAGTGGACTTGGTTGCTTTCCCTGTGCAATGTATTTGAACTGTTTCATCTCTGGGTGTCATGAGGCTTCTCAAGAAACCTGTCTGGAGTTAGAGAAATAACAACTCATTTTGCTACTTGATTAACAAGACAGTTCTCATAAGGTTTAAAATATGTAGAAAGCATTTGAAAACAGGCATGGATGTAGTGGAATTGTAATATCTTAACTGGACTTCAAGAAGGGGAGTGTGGATTTCACTGTATACTTGATATCATTAGTATGTTGCTTCTGTACTAGTACTTAGCACTTTTAAGTTCCTCAAGGTACCAGTTAGAATCAACTTTAAATTTAGCACTGATAAAAAAACAAATTTAATCTCATTCTGAGCTTTTAAATTTACCTTGGGCCTTGAGTCAGAATTTAAGTGTTCTGAGAGACTTGTTATATAAGAACATTTCATCATCTAAAGAATCTACTTCACTTATTTCTAGGTAAACCGTAGCACAGCTCTTCTGAAGAGTCTTTCTGCTGAACGTGAAAGATGGGAGAAGACAAGTGAAACTTTTAAAAACCAGATGTCCACAATTGCAGGAGACTGTTTACTTTCGGGAGCTTTTATTGCCTATGCTGGCTACTTTGATCAGCAGATGCGTCAGAATCTGTTCACTACATGGTCTCACCATTTGCAGCAAGCAAATATCCAGGTAAAGATACAGCCATGATAAGTTAACCATAAATTGATTTACTGCAGGAGTTCAGCTGTAGGATTGCTAGGTAAAGAATGGAGCTGTTGGAAAGCTGTTGCAGCTTTGTAGAGCTGCATTTACTTAAAATGTCTTCACCAGCTGGTTGGAGAACGTCAGGTTAAACAGGAACTGTTTGCTTCCTGCAGTTCCGCACAGACATCGCAAGGACCGAGTACCTTTCCAACGCCGATGAGCGGCTGCGCTGGCAAGCAAGTTCTCTGCCTGCAGATGACCTGTGCACGGAGAATGCCATCATGCTCAAGCGCTTTAACAGGTACTTCATTCTAAGATGTGACGTTTTTAAGCAGCTTTCTCACAGCAGGCAGAGTTTGCACCTCGTGAATCACAGTAGCTCCTTCAAAGCACTGTTTCACTGGGGTGTGAACCTCTAATGTTCATAAAAGCTTCTCAAACCTGTAAACATAAAAACTCATTCACCTTTCCTTGCCTTTCTTGTTATGCTTAGCAGTTATAGTAAGTTTGCTTGAACTGTTTTCTTATTTGAGCTATTTTGTTGCCCAAATACAAACTTAACCTTTCAAAGCTGAAGTGAGTCATTGAACCCTCTGCAACTTAGTGAAGGAGTAAACAGGGTTTTAGAGTTGAGACTAATAATGCAATATAAATTCATAGAACTGCTTAGACGCTGTCTGCAGTCAAAACCTAAAACATGAAAATGTTTTATTATTAACCTAAGGTATCCATTGATCATCGATCCCTCTGGGCAAGCTACAGAGTTTATCATGAATGAATATAAAGACCGTAAGATAACTCGTACAAGCTTCTTGGATGATGCTTTCAGGAAGAACTTGGAAAGTGCCTTGAGATTTGGTAACCCACTTCTAGTTCAGGTTAGTGGCATGATCATATAGAAGCTATTTAAATTCTTGAATTCTGTCCTGTGTATTAGAAAAGTTTACAATTGTTCTCTTAGTAACATGCAAGCAACTTTATTTTCAATTTACAATTTAACAAGTAAACTAGTACATGAGATGTTAGTCTTGAGAAGAATTAGCTACAAAATCAAAAGAAGGTATTTCCTTTTCCACCATTTCAAGATCAAATTGTTTGATTTTGAAATGATCTTTCCATACTATAAAATTGCTTGCAACCTGTCTGTCTGTTTCTTTGTTTTCGTGTGCTTTTTCTAGCCATAGATAATGGCAACTAATTTGGTTAGTTACCTAGAATTAGATCTACAATGAGTATTAGGAAGAAATTTCAGTAATATGAAGAAAAAGGCAACTATAGGAATAATTTACTTTGACTTGAAATGGATATATTTTTCACTTCTAAGTATGGAAATGGAAAAGATCATAACTGTTGCTTGTGTTGTTTAGAATAGGGCTTACATGCAGTAGAACTGATGAAATTCCAGCCACTAATAATACTTACCTTCTGTACCTGTATAGCTCAACTACATATCTAAAGTACAAATACCTTCTGAATGTGATCCCTATTCCAAACCAACTGCCAATTGTTTGCATACCAGAATTTTAAGCCCCTATTGGATTGGGAGTTTTAGCTTGAGATGTTTGCAAACATCAGTCTTTAATACATCTGTCTTTCTAGGATGTGGAGAGCTACGATCCAGTTCTGAATCCTGTTCTGAATCGTGAAGTCCGAAGAACTGGAGGCAGAGTTCTGATTACTCTGGGAGACCAAGATATTGATTTGTCACCATCCTTCGTTATCTTCCTTTCCACCAGAGATCCAACAGTAAGTAAAATCAAAAGCTGTCCTGTTTGAAGAAATGGCATGTGAACAGAGCTGAGAAAATGTTTTTCGTGTTTCCTGTGACAGGTTGAATTCCCACCAGACCTCTGCTCTCGTGTTACGTTTGTGAACTTCACAGTAACTCGCAGCAGCTTGCAGAGCCAGTGTCTGAATGAAGTCCTGAAAGCTGAAAGACCAGATGTTGATGAAAAACGCTCTGATCTCCTCAAGCTTCAGGGTATGTTTACCAAAATTAACTTCCTCCTGTTCTAAAAGAATACAGTGGGTTTTCTCTAGAAGTATGCAGTGAAATGTCTTCATACTCTTTTTTTCAGGATGCCCAATGGCAAAGTCACAGAAGTCACGTAATTCTTTAACATATCTGTACAATGTGACTCTTTTTTTCTTTTAAGGTGAATTTCAGCTGCGCTTACGTCAGCTGGAAAAATCCCTTCTACAAGCACTTAATGAAGTGAAGGGACGTATCCTGGATGATGACACTATCATTACTACACTTGAGAACCTGAAGAAGGAAGCAGCAGAGGTCACCAGAAAAGTAGAAGAGACTGATATTGTCATGCAAGAAGTAGAGACTGTTTCTCAGCAGTACTTGCCTCTTTCTACAGCTTGCAGCAGTATCTACTTTACTATGGAGTCACTGAAACAGGTAGGTTGAGTTCTTCCTGTCAGGAGCTTTGAGTGTTTACTGGTTAAATAGGCACTGCCCAGTATTGCAGTTTGGTAGGCATACTCTGTTGGTTATCAAACAGCAGGATTGTGGAGAGAAAAAATAAACTCTCTTCTCTTTCAGATACATTTCCTGTACCAATACTCCCTCCAGTTTTTCTTGGACATCTATCACAATGTCTTGTATGAGAACCCAAATCTAAAGGGAGTTACAGACCATACTCATCGTCTCTCAATCATCACAAAGGATCTCTTTCAGGTTCAGTTTTTTAATTAATAAATGTAATTCTTCAGTAATTTTTGAAGGGTCAGAGTTCAAAGCTTCTTACACTAGTACTCTGTTTTGTTCCTAGGTGGCCTTCAATCGAGTGGCACGTGGCATGCTGCACCAGGATCACATAACGTTTGCCATGTTGTTGGCCCGGATCAAACTGAAAGGCACTATTGGGTAAATGTTTGTCTTCTTGCTTCACTTCAGTTGAAAAATGGAGGGCTGTCTTGAAGGCATCTAGCTAAAGTCTTCTTTTCCCTTAACATTAGGGAGCCTACATATGATGCAGAATTCCAGCACTTCTTGAGAGGGAAGGAGATTGTACTAAACACTGCATCTCTCCCCAAAATCAATGGTTTGACTGTAGAGCAAACAGAGGCAATGATGAGGTTGAGCTGCCTTCCTGCATTTAAGGACCTTGTTTCAAAAGTTCAAGCTGATGAGGTAAGTGCTGCTAGGTCTGTTTCTCCACTGAACTATCTTATTAAGCTTCTCAGGTGTCTGCTTGAAAAGCTTCATGCTTTATAATTAAGTTCTCCTGCTGTGGAAAGGGAAGTCCTAAAGATTAACTAGTTGTCGTTGTGGAAATGAATGTTCTTACTTCTTTTGTAACCCAGCTGTGAAACTTGTAAAGACCAGCACTGTTCATCATCCAGAAACACTTTTACCATTCATATGACTTTGTGGTTGACCAGCTTTGGTTCCCTGTGACACTGTGTATCTTTTCTCCATCACTATTGTGTGATAACTGTGCTGTAGAGGGGAGCAGCCCCAGCCATACATGACTTCATTACAGCGGGCTCTGGGACATGCCTGTGTGGAGTCAATTTGGATAGTACTCAGCTACTGAACACTGCACCTTCTCATGACTGAAGTGTTCAAAGAGTAATACATCTTTGTCTTGACTGTGAAACTGTATGTCACACCTTATTTCCATATCTTAAATAGTACCTGTTTGGTTTGCCCTGCCTAATTTTTATATGAGAAGTTGAATTCTCTTTACGACAACTAATTTTTCTCAAACTAACATACAGCTTGGTCTGGGACTTGATAGACATCTGTAGAATCAAGGGTGCTGGAGGCTATCAGTGAAATGAAGCATATCAGTGAAATGATTTGGCACATCGGAAGATAGGATAATAGACAAAGTGTAATCTGAGTTTTACATGTCCTTGCTGTAGGTTTCTAATATCTTGAAACTCAGCTTCAGGTTTTTTGTATATTTTTTTTCAATGCAGCAATTCTGTATCTGGCTGGATAGCAGTTCCCCAGAACAGACTGTACCATACCTTTGGACTGAAGAAAAACCTGCAAGTAAGTGAAGGTGCACTGTAGTCCCTATCAGTCCTACTGTACTGATCTAAGCAGTTACTGTGATTTTAAAAGCAATTCTAATGTAGAATTTAATTTTGGACCTTAATGGTTGAGAAAAAGATAAATTTGGGATTGTGTAAGAACCTTAAGTCTAGTGGGTTTGCTTCTGGGTTGTTTTGGGGTTTTCTGGGAGGTTTGTTTGTTTTCACTGGGGTTTTTTAAACTAAACTGTTCTAAACTGTAGTTACTACACTTGGTTGCTGCACCTTAACCTGTGATCTGGTCTTCCACTGAGGATGAAATGTAATTCTACAATCTCATTAGATTGCATAATAGTTTGGATTAAACTTAGTCATTGCCAGTCTGGAAATAGCTTAACACTCTAAAAAGCTCCAAGACACAGATTTTCTGTGGACAGGGCTGGTCTAGTAGAGTTTTAGACCTGCAGTTGTACCTAAGCATGAAGTCTTACCTCTTGCTACATTAGTTGTCAGTGATAATTTTTTAAGAGTGAGAGCTTGAGGATAACTGTTGTCCTTCACTTCCTCCCCCATCTGAAAGCTAACTTTAGGAAGTGTTTGCTGTCCTCGATCATTCCAGGCTCATTCCTGTAGCTTCTAAATTAAGGATTCTAAGTTCATATTTGCTAGCTGCTTATTAAAGCTGCTGGACCATTAACTGAAGCAGCTCTAGGTTATGTACCCTCTCCATGCTAGTCAAGTGTATATGACTTCAAAGTCTAGCAGAAGAGCAGATTATTTAGTGAGTGAGAAGATGTGAAAAGATCTGTTGTCCCTGGAAATTACAATCACTCATGTCAATAATTCTAGCCTGTAGATTTTGTAAACCAGCTGAAGCTGCTGATTTCTTTTAAGTTATCAAATTGAAAACAGCATATAAGCATTTCATTAAAAAGTTGCATCAGATCTTCCAAAAGGATAATTAACTTTCTAAATATGTAGTTTTCAGAACAAGATGGGGAGAAATTGAATGGAGAATTGAAGAGAGGATGGTGTATGACATGTGTCCATCTAATCCTGTCTCCTTTCCAGCTCCCATTGGACAGGCCATTCATCGCCTGCTTCTGATCCAGGCCTTCCGTCCAGATCGTTTGTTGGCCATGGCACATACCTTTGTGTCAACAAATCTTGGAGAGTCTTTCATGTCCATTATGGAGCAGCCTTTAGATCTGACACACATTGTGGATACAGAGGTAAACTACTTGTTTTTGAAATGCCTAGTGCCACCTTGCATGAGTTCCACAGTGAGTTAAGCTATCTAATGAATATTTCTTCCACTTACCCTTCTGTGGTATGAGGAGTGGACTGTTTTTCTTTTTTTTAAATAAAACTAAGAGTAACATAGTGATTTTAGTTATACAGAGGAAAGAAACACTGAGCTTACTTTATTCTCATATTTATCTAGTGATTGATTCATATTCTTTTCAATTTCTTGGAGCACAGGTGAAACCAAATACCCCTGTGCTGATGTGTTCAGTGCCTGGTTATGATGCCAGTGGTCATGTTGAAGACCTTGCAGCTGAGCAGAATACGCAGATAACTTCTATTGCTATTGGTAAGAGCATACCTTATTTCAACATCTAAGCGTAAATGAAAATGTTAGCAGTAAGAGATTTAGCAACCCTTCTGTTTTTTAGGTTCTGCTGAAGGATTTAACCAAGCAGATAAAGCAATAAACACAGCAGTGAAATCTGGAAGGTAAGTTGTATTTAATTTTCAGCTAGAATACTGCCTAGTAGAAAGATAAAAGGGGGAAGCTATCTATTGGTTAAAAAGAGATAAAACTGTGAGTAAAACAAAAAGGTAGGCCTGTCTCTTGAATCTAAATTTAGAATAGCAAGCACATCTGTTTACATCTTCTGTTTAAATATTTTCAGGAGAAGTAGGTTGTGCCTGCAAAACAAGAAAGTTAACCCATTTATAGTACATAGTGACTGATTCTGTGTAGAAGGCAAGTTTAAAAGAGGGAGGAAAATCTGTAGCATTGATATGTTCTGTTACTCTTTGTGATGATCACAGCCAGGATCCATAAACTGTTCACCAAAAAGCACTTGTTCTGTTTCAAAAATTCACAGATGGGTAATGTTGAAGAACGTTCACCTGGCTCCTGGCTGGCTCATGCAACTGGAAAAGAAACTACATTCCCTGCAACCCCATGCTTGCTTTAGACTCTTCCTTACCATGGAGATTAATCCAAAGGTAACACTGATTTAAAATTTGATTTTCTGGCAGAGTAACTGGCTTGCAGATCTAAGAGTTCCCCCCCACCCAGGGAAGGTTCTCTCATGACTGCCTTTCTGTAGTAAAGAAGAAGGAAAATACATGCCTGTCAGGGCAGTTATTAGCCTTGCTTTCTGATAACGGAATTGTAGCTGTAAACTTCATACTGTTCTTTTTACTGATTCCCCTAACCTCCAAAAGAAAGGCATTACTTCATGTGCTCACCATGAGGTTTTGAAGCTAATGGAAATTGTGCTGGGATTTAATTTAGTGAAGGCTAAAGCAGCTGGATTTGAGCTTATTGATCTTCTCTAGGTGCCAGTGAATTTGTTACGTGCTGGACGAATCTTCGTGTTTGAGCCTCCTCCTGGTGTAAAGGCAAACATGCTGAGGACCTTCAGTAGCATTCCAGTTTCTAGGATGTGCAAGGTGAGCTGTGGTTTGTCTTGATGAAACTATATGGCAGAACGTGTTTGAAATCTTACCTTAGATGATAAAACCTCAGATACTAAGATGTACCTGAAGTGTTCTTTCTCTCCTCACCCAAGTAAAGTAGTAGTTGCTTTTTCTGTTGGTAGAATGTATTCAGTTTCAGTAGCAATTCAGCATTAAGTCTGATACTTTGTAGTCTTTTAGCAGGCTTTGGTTTTCTCAGTTCACTTGAGTAACATTTTGTTTGGTTTTGTGTTGGTTTTTTTTTCTCCCCACTTCTAGTCTCCAAATGAGCGTGCTCGCTTGTATTTCCTCCTTGCCTGGTTCCATGCCATTATCCAAGAGCGCCTGCGCTATGCTCCCCTGGGTTGGTCCAAGAAGTACGAGTTTGGAGAGTCTGACCTGAGATCTGCCTGTGACACAGTGGATACCTGGCTGGATGATACAGCAAAGGCAAGTAGTGTTGTGTACTTAGGCACAGGTAACAGATTACTTTGGATCTTCACTGAAACAGTCTGTTCTGGAAAAATTAAGGAAGTTAAATGAGTAGGCACAAAAAAACCTATCGGCAATTCAACAGTTGTTTCCTGCTAATTACAGGGTCGCCAAAACATTTCTCCTGATAAGATCCCCTGGTCTGCACTGAAGACACTGATGGCCCAGTCTATCTATGGAGGTCGTATCGATAATGAATTTGATCAACGTTTGTTAAACACTTTCTTGGAACGTCTGTTCACTACCTTAAGTTTTGACAGTGAATTCAAACTGGCTTGCAAGGTTGATGGACACAAGGATATTCAGATGCCAGACGGAATCAGGTATCATTTTTTCCTTATCCTGATCTCTTATATACAACTCTTTTTTTACTAGAAAACTGCACACAAAGAGAAACAACAAACGAAGCACATAACCTGTATTTCTGTGCTGTGTAAACATCTGTCTCAGGCAAAGCATTACCTTGGCATTCTAGCAGAGGAAACCCTTTAATGAATATTAAAACTCTGACTTGCAGGCGTGAAGAGTTTGTCCAGTGGGTTGAGATGCTGCCAGACACACAAACACCATCATGGCTGGGACTGCCAAATAATGCAGAGAAAGTTCTTCTCACCACACAAGGTAAATCCAGAACTTCAGCAATGTCTTCCCTAGATTACCAGGCCACCAGTATAGCTAAAAAGCAAAACAGAAATAAAAATTTTGCTAAAGAGTTGCTAGCTTTCTCCTTCTCCCTCAATATAATTGGCTTTTGAGTAATCCAAAAACTGACCAGGAGCCTGTGAATCAAAAAAGCCAGTTACATTTAATCTTCCAGATGGCAAGCTCCTATCTTGGTTCTGAAAAGCTTTATTGTAAGCTTCTGGAGCCACCTACAGCTGAGCAGTTCTGAATCTTAGGTCTAGACTAGGAATAATGGAATGTCCTGGTTCTTGTATGTAGTGGGATGTTTTAATCTCGATGCCGCTGCTTCTCTTAACAGCAAATCTTCTGTTTTAGGCATAGATATGATCAGTAAAATGCTGAAAATGCAGATGCTGGAGGATGAGGATGATCTGGCTTATGCAGAAACCGAGAAGAAGACAAGAACTGATTCTACATCAGATGGACGCCCAGCCTGGATGAGAACACTGCATACCACAGCCTCTAACTGGCTTCACCTTATCCCACAAACTCTAAACCATCTGAAGCGGACTGTGGAAAACATTAAAGTAAGAATTATGTTTTATTTAATGTGGGCATAGGAAAAGCACAAATTCAGGTGCATTGTGATTTGCAAGTACCAGTTACTCTGCTGAGGGATGAGTGGAACCTGCATTGATGCTGATTTTGAGTGCCATAGCCATATAACCACCTGTGCTGGGTTTCTTGAAGTGCTCCTAAATATCTTTTGGGTAGTATTTGAAGAAATGCAATGGCAAACAGTCTAGCCAGGCAGTCTGCATTAATTGTTCCTAATTGTTCTTAACTGTGACTTCTACGTTCTTGCTTGTCCAAGGGAGAGGAGATTCTTGGTTATAAAACAGTTTCTGCAGTCACTTTCTGCACCACAGGCTGTGTCTTCGTATTCAATGCTTGTAGTCACAGTGTCACTGCTCCATCCACTCAGAATTCGGGGGTTGTTTTTCGTAGCAGTTTTCCAGCAAGGACTTTGATCTGCAGCTTACTTTGAATGTTTTGACCATCAGGATCCTTTGTTCCGGTTCTTTGAGAGAGAGGTGAAAATGGGAGCTAAGCTGCTCCAGGATGTTCGTCAGGACCTGGCAGATGTGGTTCAAGTGTGTGAAGGGAAGAAGAAACAAACCAATTATTTGCGTACACTGATAAATGAGCTGGTGAAAGGTATGGGAATTCAAATTAGCATCTCCCAGGGCTCTGTTTGCTTCTTGCACTCTGTAAGAGGCTGCTGTGGTCAGCAGCTTAAAAAAAATACCCAAAAATGGTAGAAAAATGTGGATAGACTTCGCCATTTGACATAAGTAGTACTTAAAGTTGAGCATAAAATTCCCGTTGGCTTGGTATGAGATTTTAAGTTGAGGTTGATAATACCCTAATAACGAGGCTATAATAGTTACAGTTAGGCTTTAATAGTAATATTATTAGGCTTTTCTGTACAATTTATATTAGCAGCTTTATTTCTAGGCTGAAATATTACTAAATTATCTCAATTTCTGACTTGTGACAGAACAAAGTCATTTATACCACCAGATGAGTAATATTGGTCCTATAAAATCTCCGAGAAAATATTCAAGTTCTCTGAATTTCTATTTAAAGATTTTACATACATGTGGATTTTTCACAGACATGCTGCATGTTGTTATGCATGGTGATTTGAACAAAAGTATCTTCTGAAACACAGGTACTTGACCTCTTCAGTTTTTTCTAAAGAACTCAAATCTTCATGCTGAGTTGAAGATTAGGTCTTGCAATAAATAACTGTGTGTAACTGTAGCTGCTTTTGAAGGGTGTCTGAACTGGTGGCATTTTAAATACAGAGTAGACCTGGAGGCCATTTGCTCTGTAATCTTTGAAAGTGCTTTCACTTACTGAAGGGCCTTTTAAAATAGAGGTTGATATTCCAGCCCACATCTTCAAAGTTTCAATATAGTGTGTAATTTCAACTTGTATATGTGAACAAAACCTAATTCTAATCACATCTTTATAGGTATTTTGCCTCGTAGCTGGTCTCATTACACGGTGCCAGCTGGTATGACTGTTATCCAGTGGGTGTCTGACTTCAGTGAGCGCATTAAACAGCTCCAGAATATTTCCCAGGCAGCTGCATCTGGTGGAGCAAAAGAACTGAAGGTACCTTGTGCTGACTTCTCGGGGTTATTGGTGGATCTGTGTAACTGTTTCCTTCACATCAGGACTTCTCAATAGTTCCTCAGTCAATGAACTTGAGTCAGTGTTCTCTGAAATGTCTGTAAATACTACTGAGTATCTCCTGATTGCAGTGTGATGAGGCCTAGCAGGCTAACTGCACAGAGATCAGAGGGAGCATTAGTATTGTGGAACAACAGGAGATAAAGCCTTAGAGCATAAAGCATCTTAGCAGTTACACTGTGTTCCAGTAGTAGCAGGAATATTTTAATGTAAATAGATCGCTGAAGTATTTATAATAGCCATTAATTAATACTGCAGCTGAAATACTTTCTTTCCCTATCTTTTCCCCCTTAAATAGAACATCCATGTGTGCCTGGGTGGCCTGTTTGTACCAGAGGCATATATTACTGCTACAAGACAATATGTTGCCCAAGCAAACAGTTGGTCCCTTGAAGAACTCTGTCTTGAGGTCAATGTTACAACTACCCAGAACGCAGTCCTGGATGCCTGCAGCTTTGGAGTCACAGGTAAACTTAGCTGAAGGAAGGGACCTTGCTCTGAAATGTGTTCAGAAGCTTCTGGTACTAAATGGGCTATGTCAAATGAAAAAGATGCTGTTGTTGCAAAAGTTAATACACACTTTCTGAAAGTATTTTCAGCTTAGTCTCGTATTAGTTTTTAGGGAAGTACTTAAATGCTAATAAATCTCAAGACTGGGGTCAGTATATATTGAAGTGGTTTTGCATAGTGTATCACCTACAACCTCTTCATTTTGCAGTATGAAATACTTCTTATGTAGAGAACTTAGCCCTTAAATGATATAGAGAGAGAAAGCCTTTGGATGTGTGAAAGCTCTTAGAACTCTAAACTGTATTGCAATTTGCAGGTCTGAAGCTTCAAGGAGCTACATGCAGTAACAACAAGCTGTCGCTGTCAAATGCGATTTCAACTGTCCTGCCCATTACACAGCTTCGCTGGATCAAGCAGACAAACGCTGATAAAAAAGCAAATGTTGTAAGTATTGATGAAAATATTTCGATATCCCTAGCGACTTTTTTCCTAAGGCTTTATGGATACTTGTACCGGACACAACAAACCAAATTAAGTCTTGGGGTTTTTCCTTATATTTTGAGTACTGAGTTATCTGAGACCAAATTCTCATCTCATTGGTACCATACAGTGTTACAGAAACCTGTGACACTCTTCAGCTGTCTTACAGAACTCTTCTATATTAATGTTTTTCTCTAGGTTACTTTACCAGTGTATCTGAACTTCACTCGTGCTGATCTGATTTTCACCGTTGACTTTGAAATAGCCACCAAGGAAGATCCCCGCAGCTTCTACGAGCGTGGTGTTGCAGTTCTCTGCACTGAGTGAACAAACTTATTTCACTGGTTAATGCTAGAGTAAGTGTCAGTCTTCTATGTAGTGCTCACCTGTACTTTTGTAATCAGGGTAGGTTAGCAGATGGATTTGCGTCAAGTTGGCTGGAAAAAGTGATGGTGCAGTGGGAAACTGATAGGCCAGAGAGATGTCTTTGAAGGAAGATTGAATGAGATTTTTAGAGGGTTATTGGTAGATGTGATATTTGATGGATTATGTTATATTAAATAAAATATATAGCAAAAATTTTGACTGTCTATTTCTGTTAATCTAATTCTTAGTGAAGGTTTGGAAAACCTATACCCATGATCCTTTCAGAGAATAACTGTGAATTGCTCTTCAAGCTAACCTCCAGTAACAGGAACCTTGGAATGTAAGTCTGTAGTGCAGTAAGACACAAAGCCTGACATGTCTTGTGTTAATTCAGGCCATCGCATTAATTATTTGCAATGGAATGGGTCTCACTTGAAGTCACCTGCTACAATTCATTGAGGAGCTGGAGCATCCTGAACTAAACTTCCTTGTTCTATTGACCACAGAGCTTCTTATTTCTCTTAACTGCCTTTGTGGTGAAATATATCTCCAGATTCATGTCTCAGTAACCCAAGAGGAGGCTATTAAATGTTACAATATTATTTGAGACTCACATGTGACCCAACTGTTACTAAATTAGGAAAGCTGAGAGTTCCTGCTAATTGCTTGGGTTGCTGTAATGGTTTGGGCATTTGCTTGCTTTTTTTGATCCTGAATTCGTTGGTTAAGCATTTCTACTTTTCTGACCATCCTCTCAGAACAGCTGTCCTCTCTGACAGTGGCTAAAGTTAAGTGTTCAAAGACATATATGAAAAACACAGGTACATAGCTTTCTAATCTCAAAACAGAAATATTGGGAGCCCTTCCTTCACTGATTGCTCCTATAATAGCAGTGACTTTCATCAGCTCTAGTGTTTTTCTGTGATAAGGAGTTCTATAGTAGAAGCCTGTGCTGGGAGGAAAAATTCCTAACTCAGCCTGCCTCACATACTTGTTTTGGTCAGTGCTTGCTGTTTACTGAAACAATTCTGCTGTCTGCCCTCTTCCTACTGTTTTGGAAAATTAATCCCTGAGATTGAACTGTCCTGGCTGGTTTTTTTACCTTACAAAGTGTGAATTCCAGACCAGTGAATCGGGTATTCTGTGCAGTTCTTCCCCAGCTGTGAGGAACAGAGATGAGAACTACATGCATCATGATCCAAGATGAGTTGTAACTATAATGCCTTTGCTTTTTTTCAGCCTCTATGAAAGGGTTTGCTTTCCAGCATCAGAATTGGTATCGCTGCCTCCAGCATAGTTTCAATTACATTGTACAGAAGAAAGCACTTCCTGCTAGCAGCATGCTCTGGGTACCAGCTGCAGTATGAAGTATTAGCTCAAATCAAGAGCTGGCTGTTGGCAGCTCCACTGAACATGCACCTTCCTTTCAGCAACTGCTGTTTGTGCACAGCCTCATGACCTGGGCTGTGGTACCAGTTAGAGCTACTATTAAAACTCTGCCTGAACCAGTTCCACCTATTGACAAATGCTGATGGGGAGATCAGGAATTGCATGTGTCCTAGAGCTTGAGCTTCCCAAACTCTTTAAGCCTTTTATGTTAACTTCTGCATAGGCCTGATTTAATGTAAGGTGCAATTTTAGTTCACAAATTAATGCACAGCTGGATTCTCATACTGAATGAACATATTCCAATGAGTAGATGCTGTCCCACGTGGCTTACCTTTCCACTTACTTCCCTCCTCTCCTGTTGTGTTTTTTCCATGCTGTGTGAAACAGTTCCTTTAAAAGTGAAATCTTCTTTAGGTGAGTTTAGGGGTTTTGGCTGCAGTTTGAAAGTTAGGGTGTTCAATTTTATTTAGCCTCACCTAATGGGACTGAGAGCTGTATTCATGCCAGAGGGAGCTGTAGCCTAGTTGCAATACACATAAACCTATAGCTGCAAGTGGTTGGTTGGTTGGTTGGTTGGTTGGTTGTGGGTTTGTTTAGGGTTTTTTCAATTAACTTCACAGTTTTCACTGCAGCAATCTTTGCTTCTGAACAAGTCAGGGGGCAACCACAGTAGCTTCTGTCTTGAGGCAAAGGCCTCTGAAACTTATTGTTTAACCACATATATTCCAAGCTGTTTAAAAAGCATTTCTAGCTGAGGGAATAAGGATGAAAGAAAAGTTGCTTTAATAAAATAAATACACAGGTGCAAGGGTGCAATGCTAGCAGTTAAATAATATTTTGAGTGGCTTTCCATCTTATGAAAGAAACTGGAAACTAGAAATCTCTGCCAGTTGTACAAAACAAATGCTTTCACAAGCTGCTGGTACTAATATCTTTCAAGCTATCATTTCACTTTCATAGTTAGGAGTTCCCCTCCTACACAAATGGACTACCCAGATTCTAAACTGATTAAAGAAATTACCATACACGAGAGGGAGATCAGAGACCCAGTTTTTGCTCCCTAACTGGCCTCCCATCTGTAGGCACCATTCCTGGAGCTCCTGAATGATTGCCGTCACTAAGAAGCTCTGAGCTAATGTGTTCCACATCACATTGTAAACACTGATCTGGCAGCTACACACAAACTGCCCAAAACATTGGTCAAATGAGGTAGGAGCAGCTGTGTTAACAGCAACTAGCCAATTTCTCCCTCTTTGAAGGAGAAAATAAATGCTGGAGTGCCAGTAAGTGCAGTCAGTTTAGCATGATGCAATTCAGCTGTTGTTAGTCAAACCTGTATCATTCACCACTTGTACGGAGATCAGACACCGCAAGAGCCAAACATGGCATGAAGAAGGTGCCAGACAAGCCATAGCTATTGGAAACTAATTGCTAATTTCTTCTTTCCCTCCTCGACAAACCCTAGTCAGTGTTGGTGAAATTACACTGAGCAGCTGCCTCCAGGTACTGCACACAAGAACTGGGGCTGGTGCTTCCAGAGGACCTGGGCACCAAGCTTGTCTGTCATGCTGTGGCTATAACTGGAATCGCCACACAACTCGTTTGATTCTGTTTTTCAAGTGGATCTCAGGGCTTACTGTACAGTGCAGTGCATTTGTAACAGGCTTGAGGCAGCCTGTTTAGTTCAGGTAGAGTCTGCAAAAGAAATCTCTGCCAAGAATGATCCTTCAGAACAGTTTGTCCAATGATTTATTCGTGCCTTAGATTAAGTTGCACGGAATTTCTTTCTCCTTAGTTTTTCACTAGCACCCTCTGAAACAAGAATCCCTTGTTTTCTTTTAATTACGGGCTGCTCTGCCATTGTGCCATCACAGCAAGCTGCAAGCAGGGGCTGTGGAGCAGTGTCAGCCGGGATTGCAGGGAGATCTGCGGGGACTGAAGAGTTAACAACCATCGGTAAGGCGTGGTCAGGTGTCAGCCCCGTGGGGGTAAATGGTTCTGTGGCTGGAGGCAGCAACAGAGCCTTCTGGAGGCCGGGAAACTCCAGGGCTGCTCTGCAGTCATTTACTGCCTGCATTTCACTGACATTTGGAGGATTAGGGAAGGATTCTTCATCTTCTGAAGTATCAGCATCCTCCAAAGGCATTTCTTTTGAGGCACTGTTTGTCCATGGTGCATCTTTTATACCACAGTCAGTGTAAACAAATGCATCTTCTGAATCACCATCATAAGGATCTAAAAACTAAAATAAACATCTCTAAACATGGTGGATGATTATTTGTCCTTAAAAAAAAACAAACCAAAAAAGATGCAACATACAATGGACTTTAAAATGCCTTTCAACTTAAGTCACAGACTTACTGTGGAAGCTTTTCTGTTTATCCACACACTCCTACCTCTATTTTAGTTTTTGGATGCTACAGCCAAGAACTGTAATACCCAACACCTACTTGTAGTCCCCTGGATTCCTTTCGTTTCTTGGGTCCTCCAGCAAGTGGGCTAGGCACAACCTATTTAAGAAGAGTTAACATAAGGCACTTTCCCCTAAGTTACCAAACAAAAAATAGAGTAGGTGGAAATCCTAGAGAAGAAGCCAGATTGTAACCTCATTTTGTTAAAAGACAATAAAAAGTGTGTCTCAGTCTAACTTTTAAAGGTTTGGTAAAGTTAGCCTAAAATAGAGCTATGCTAAGTCTTAGTGCACTTAAAGCATTGCACTACAGAGCAATGAGCAATTACATACCACCAGAAAAATAAACCAAAAATGTACATAAATAATAGTAGTCAAGATACAATTTAGAGCTTAGAGAGCTTCCCACTCAGGTCCCTTTTTGTTCTTTCACATGGGGATGATTTGAAATGCCAAAATAGCGCTTAGAGTCTGAGTCTAATAATTAATTTTTTTAAAAAGCCATGTAGGGAGACTCCCTTTAGAAAGCAAACCTCAGGTACCAAGTCTCACAAAGGGAAAGAACTTGACAGCAAGGAAAGTGGGAAAGTTCTTCTTGGAAAAGACCTACCACAGGTCCTTAGGCACTGCCAGTCAGTGCCATGCTGCTTCCAGTGGGAAGGAGGAGAACTGAGCACAGCTGAGACAAAGCAGGGCTCAGGTATCTGGGCTCAACAGGAAACCAAAGGCTTTATCAGAGGAGCTGAAATCCAAGCCTGTTTGTGACTATGTATTCTTGTGCTGCTTCAAGGACAGAGACACCCCTACAAAGCTCTTCTGCTTCTCCAAAGAGCACAGAAATCCCCCAGTCCTGGCCTGGCACCTGTCTCAGCACCCTCAGTGAGAGCAGCCGGCTCTTTGTTCAGGCTGGGACCTGTGCAAGCCCCCCTGCCACCCTGCCCAGCTGGACTTCCAGCCTGGCTTCTCCCAGGAGAACAGACATCTCCAGCCTTGCCCTGACCTTTCTGGAAGGTGAAACGGTGGCAGATTCCCGGCAGGCAGCTTCTCCAAGTCACAAAGCAGAGATTCACATGGACCAACAGTGAGCATCAATTCCAAAGAGTTTTACCCACGAATTAAGCATTTTGTTCTGCACTCCAGCATCAGGTCTTTTTTCACCAGCACTAAGCACTAAACAACAATGTTCAAGAAGTTACCAGTATCCATAACTAACTGCCACAGCAAGAGAGCTGCTCTTAATCTCCTCCAAAAGGGACAGTTGCTGAACCCAGAGCTGCTGAAGGTTAACCACGAGGAACAGCCCAGGTCAGCACTTTCTTAGCATTCATCTTCCTAAAATACTGTCTCTTTCCTGCCTCATCCCCCTAGAATCAACTTTTCTAAAATAAGTAATAGCTATAAAAAAGTAACAGTTATAAAAAAGAGCCTGATGGAAAGGGTATTATTTGGTTTGGGGTTGTTTTGGGTTTTTTTCCAGTCACAAAATCAACAACCCCACAACATGCCTTGGATGCTCCCTATTGAGGCTGAAGGAAGAGTTGGATACACATCAAGGAATCACATCACCATCAGAACATTTCAGTCAGTCCTTACCTCTGCCCTGGATTCAGACTCAGACTCTGTGCTTGACTCCACTGTGCACTTCTGCTGCAGAGGAGGAAAGGGAAGAAATACCACTCGATGCAGAAGTTACTGCAGCTTCAGGCTGAAGCTGAAGTTCTACTACCAGCTATAGGTGCTGAGTTTCTCCAAACCTTCCCCATCTGAAGCCAGCTTGTCTTTCCAAATATCCCACAGCTGTGGTGCTGATTGGGTTGTGCAAGTGAGATATAAGGGGAAAATAGAAGCCTCTCTCATCACTCCTCACCCACAAAAACACAAAGAGAAGAAGACCAGAACTTGCCTCATGCTTGCTAAGAATGGTTACTTCAGGCTTATGAGTAACTCCACAGTGTTTTTTTTTAGTTTGCACTGTGGTTCTCTTTGTTTCTTTGCATTTGGTGGCCCTACAACTCAGAAGTGTAACTGCAGATGAATGACTCAAAACACGCTCATTTTTTTCTAGAGCTCTTGCTTAGAAAGAGACCCTACAAAAAAACAGTCCCCCCTAGTCCCCAGAGGGTAGGGCAGAAGTGGAGGAGTTGCCCCCATCCCTCCCATTTAAATTAATTCATCCACACCTGTTCTTCATGCACTCTTTTCCAGGCCAGCCAGCTGCATCATCAGGTTGAGGGCAAACCAAAAAATGCTTTCTGACTTGTATTTTAATAGGGAGGTAGAGAAGCAGCAATTAGAAAAGTTACCATGTATTTTCGTGCCAGTCTTTCTATGTAGTCCGTGCTTTTAAGAGAATCCTCCTTTTCTTGAGCATCTGCTAAAACAGACAGAGGGTAGGAGAGCACATTAGAGAAAACCTTCTCTGAGATAAATGCCCAGATATGGCTACTCCCTTCATGCTAGAAAAGTTGATCAGTCCTTCACATAGTCTGTGTTAAGCTCTCAATCAAAGGCAGCTTCTGTTTAAATAAGAAGCAGCCACTGTCTTCTACAAGAAGACTTCATTCATTGGTCTTTCATGCAGCATTAGGAAAATACAACTTTTTTTAAGACGCTTTGAGGGTTTTTTTCTTTTCGTTTAGACACTACAGGTTTTCTCTATCCTTAAAGAGGTTGTTTGTGCTCAAGATATCCAACCAGACTAGACAGGGATAAATGCAAAGCTGTGCTGAAAGCCAGCCCTCTGTTCCAGTTCCTCATTCCCAAAATTCAGTCCCTGTACACTCAGGCATCTCCTCCCCCCGTTCAGGGCTCTGTTACAGGGGCTCCCTCCCTTCCACATCCCCGTGCCCATCCCATCCCCAACCCGTACCCAGCCCTTCCACATCCCTGTGCCCATCCCATCCCCATCCCGTACCCTGCCCCGTCTCCCGCCGCTTCCTCCACCGCTGCCTCCTCCCGGCCGAAGCCATCCTAGGCCCAGCCCCTGCCGCCTCTCCAGCTTTATGGGCCGGGCCCACACCCTCATACAGCCCCGCTCAACCTCTTCCACCTGGGGAGCTGCTCCTTCAAAACAGAGGGAACTAAGCAAGAAAACTCCAGAGTGAAACCCTGCCACGAAAGAAAGCCCTTTGTGCCACCGTAAGGCTGACTATATAGGACCTGCACCCCTTTAGTCACATTTCCCAAGTGTGCATATAAAATACATGCACACGTATATATGTATGTATTTAAAAGCACACACATCCAGTTTGCAAGGCCTGGTGGCCAGGGATGTGACACTTCCCATGCTCTCACCCATTTATTTTCTGGAGCCCCATTTCCTTCATAGGACCCTCAGCCTGACAGAAGAGTCAAGTGGAACCCCCCTCTTCCCTCCAGAGACAGCCAGGTGATCCAAGATGTTTCTTCCTGTGATTTGCTGGAGCAGATGATCTCCCCTGTAGCAGAGGGACACTCGTAGCTGAGCATCCTTCTTAATCACTTACAATCCAACACAACAATTTACTGTTTTTAAATACCAGGAACAGTATTTTTTCAGAGTTACTGGAGAACTACAGATCAGGTCTGTCTTCCACAAAGAAGCAGATCTGATTTGACCCTTTAAAAGCCACATCTCTATTCCCTTTTTTCTTGTTCTTTTTATAGGGAATGAGGAACTATTTTTACATTTTTCCAAATCAAATTCCTTTTCTTCACATTTTATCTTTCATGGCTAGCTTTCTTGCATCTTTCTGCACAGTGCAGAAGGCACTACTGTATAAAAACCTCAGCAAAACAAACATTCACCCTAAAGCCAGCAGTGGGTTGTTGCTCTGAAAAGGCACCAGGAACAAGTCCCAGTGGGGGTGACAGTGACAGCAGCTGTAGCAGGAGCAGCTCAAAAGCCCCACAAGCCTTCATCCCACTTCTGCCTCCAGCTGAGCTAGACCCTGTTGCTTACACCTCTTTTCTTCCTGGACGCCTGCACTTTCATCTCCTTACCTTCTCTACCCAGACTAAAATCAGATGATTACTCCCTCTCCAGAATCTCCAACCATTTTCAAAATACCTCAACCAAGAATCTCCCTCAACACTCCATAGCACGTCCCACCACTGAAGTGGGAGCTAAGGTGTTAGTGCCTGCAGCACCAGCTGAGCTGAATGAGCACAAATGATCATTATGCTTCACCCAGATACGGAGCTGGGAGTCCTTACTCCCACAAAAACCTGCCCAAAATTAGCGACTGATTCTTTACAGGCAGCAGCTGTTAGCAACCAGGCCCCGGGCTCCATGGATTGGTTGGGCTGGAGGGGCTGCAAGGGTGAGCAGAGCCCAAGGCTGCCATAGCACAGCTGCTCCCCGTGCCCTTCTGGGCAGGGCTGGGCAGCAGTTACAGTCACACAGCGGAATTCCGAGGGACATCTCGGGTGTCACCTCCCAGAGCACTCAGGATGCCATCACCAGACCCTGTGGCTGCAGTGTGAACAAGGAGGTGGCCCGAGAGTCACGGAGATGCAGCAACGCTCCCTCCAGGGCTCATTCCCATCATTTCTCAGTGCTCTGCCCCTCCTCATCACTCTTGGCCCTGCACAGAATTTGTGCCAGCCCCAGCAAGCTCTGATTTCCCTCGAGTCCATGCCTTCTTATGGTCTGGCAGGGAATGACTCAAGAACACCCAACACCCAACGGGAAAGAAATACTGGAGAGAAAATGCAAGTTTCACCTGAATTATTCTCTTACAGATAAATTAGTTTTCAAGAGAGGTTAAGACTTGTACCATCACTGACCAAGTGGAAAAGGCTTTAGCATTGTCACTGTAAATTTTAAATTCCAGTGTTAATGATTGGAAGATATTTTCACCATTTTTTACACGTTATGGAAAATCTTGTAAAATAGATTTTAGTCACAAGTCACGCATACCTTAGAATCTCCCTTACAATACTATTGAATCAGTTTTGACACTGAGGTCTTGAAGCAGTAACCTAAAGCTTTCTGAAGTCTGCTCTCCTGATAACTTCCAACACTGAGTATCACAGCAGGAAGCCTTTTCCTCTTGATCATTGCTTCTGTCACCCACACACCAAACTGAGAGTCAGTACTGGTGCACACATTAAAAACTGTAACTCCCTTTCTGCATCTGGCTCAATGCCATGTTTGTCATTACATCCATCACTGCGAGGGGTGGTGAAAGAACACAGGGACATCTCATCCAGAGGGAGCAAACAGCTCCTGCCGAGGCACAGGGACACTTGAGTTCAAAGCACATCTCAGTGCGCAGGCAGGGCTGGGGGGAACCACAGCTCCTGCCTCACTGAATGGAAATTATGTCTGTTTTTGACAATGCTGCTTTCACTGACATGCAGGCACCAGTCTCTTCTGCAGACTTTTATGAGGTAACCATAAATTGAAATAATTTTGAACATTTTGTGTCACGATACAGGACGTGAGGTATGGAGATGGCCCACTCAGTACAGTTCAGCCTTCAGCAATTGTGTAAGCAACATTGAAGCAGTTATTTTCCTATCTCATCTTAGGATTTGGAACCATATCTAGTGAACTGACACACAGGAAATCCAGCTTGAACTCCTCAGCTTGAGTGTATCCACTGCCCCCAACCTCTGTACAAAACAGGGAGTCACCTCTCCCTGCCCTCTGAGTGCTGCTTTGACATAGAGATCTCCTTACGAAGCCACAGCTTGTGCACGTTATTTTGAATTAGCTTGCAGGAAACCGAGTTTAAGTACATGCACAATACAGTTAGGAGCAGAAACTTTTCTTTCACCTTACAGCAGAAAGAACACCAACAGACCACTGGTGTATGTATGTCAATTATTTTACACTGGGAGCTCCTCTATCATGGAGCAGAGCATATGGACACCGGAAACCAGCAGGGAAAGATGGTCAGCATTTTCCCTTAAACCCCTCCTCCTCTCAAATCAGTTGAATTTAAACCATTGTGAGTACCGAAGGGCAAGTTGCTGAATGGAGCTGCTTACCCAGAATTTCTTTGCTACTCCCAAGACATGCCAAGGAATACAGAACACAGCACAACCAAGTAGTTCCCTGGCAGGCTGTGTAAAATATAACTGGCAACTCGGGTAGAAGCTCTGGCTCACCTCCCAGCAGCACCATGGAACGGGGCTGCAGCTCTTCACCCAGACTTCAGAATAATTGCTTAACCAGCTACATGTGTTATACTCCAAAACTTGCAGCAACCAGAGACCGTTCCTGCTCTGGTGTGGGACCGGTTTGTACTGGGCTCACCAAGCACACCCTATTAATTATACATAGAGCCCAACTGCAGCTGGAGCTCAGGATCAGGATGGGCAGAGCAGTTTTGTTTCAGCGTGAACAGACAAGTCAGAGACACAGCTCAATTCTTAACACTTTTATTCTTACAGTTCTAGGTTTGAACTGTACATGCAGAGTTGCATAAGTCACAATAGAGATTTACAGTGGATTCTATTCTATGGTAGAGTGCAATCCAGAATCCTTGAACAGTATAAAAAACAACTTTAAACATCAAGACCTTGTTAGGAGCAGAAGGATTAAAGCTTCCCCAAAAGATTCAGCTCTCCTAGATACCTAGTTACTAGGTACTGTATGTTAGACACTTAAGAGTTGAAGAGCTGTGGAACACTAAACAAACTTGAACAACACCCTGATGTCTTTCCATCTTCATTACTTCTTTCCACATTTCTGGCAATTAAGAATAAGTCAAAAACCCTGCCACCTGCAACCAGCTAATACAGACAAAAATAACTACTCCTTACTTGCCTGTTTAGGGTTGTACAGTGTTAAAGAAAATATTCCCTCAATGGCATTTGTATCTCACATCAGCTGAAAAAGCAATGTAACAAAAATAAAGGTATAACATCTTTGAAAATAAATATAAAGAGGGAATGCAGACAAAGTGTCAAAGATTTTTTTTTGGCAGGTAACATTCATAATATACAAAATATAACTTATTCATATTAGCCAAGGAAACATTCATGAGTTCCTGTAAACTGGTTTAATCCACCTCCTCCATGCGTGATGTGTCATCATCTCCTTCAAGAGGTGGCATCTCCTCAGTGACTGCTGGACTGGCTTCTTCTGCAGCAGTGTCATCTTCATCAATGCCTGTGCAGGAAACACACCCCGTTAAATGCTGACAGCACAACAAACCTTTCACCTCCATAGCTCTTCAACTACCTGAGGGGTTCATTTTCCACACTACCAGTAAGGACCAACACAATACACCCCGAGCTCGATGAAGCCAGGATAGATTTGGGAACTTACCCAGGCCAAGTTTGATCATTCTATAAATGCGGTTGGCATGTGTCTGCGGGTCTTCTAAGCTGAAGCCAGAGGACAGGAGTGCTGTCTCATACAGCAAGATGACAAGATCCTTCACAGACTTGTCATTCTTATCAGCCTCTGCTTTCTGCCTCAGTGTTTCGATGATGGAATGATCAGGATTGATCTCCAGGTGTTTCTTTGCCGCCATGTATCCCATTGTGGAGTTGTCTCTTAACGCCTGGGCTTTCATGATCCTCTCCATGTTGGCAGTCCAGCCATACGTACTTGTTACAATGCAGCATGGGGAAGTAACTAAACGATTGGACACAACAACCTGCAGAAGGAATGCAAAGCACAAGTTTGCATTTAAGCATTTCAACAACTACAACTGATTTACCCTAAATTCATTTCAGACATCACTTCTACATACAAGTAAACCAAGTACTACACTTTTACCTTTTCTACTTTCTTCTCAAGGATATCTTTCATTATCTTGCAAAGGTTTTCAAACTTTGCTTTCTTCTCCTCCTGCTTCTTTTTCTCTTCCTCATCTTCTGGAAGCTCCAAACCTTCTTTTGTTACGGAAACCAGGGTCTTGCCTTCAAATTCCTTCAGCTGCTGCACACAGTATTCATCAATAGGCTCAATCATGTAGATCACTTCCAGCCCATGTTTGCGAAGACGCTCCACAAAAGCGGAGTTCGCCACCTGATCCTTTGTTTCACCTGCAACAAAGAACAATGCCACAGATCAGTCTGAGCATTAACAGCAGCTTGCTCAGTTTCTTCAGCTGTGGTGCTTCATGTCCCAACCACAGGGGGGAAAAAAAAAGGGGCACCAACAGCCTAAAGACACTCAAGCTGTTTAAACTGACACTCCAGCATCTAATACTCTTAAACTGATCTGGAAGCAAATTTTCATTTCCTGGAATCCCAGGTAAAAAGTGCTTCCCATTCCTGCCAAGCAAGGTAACCCTATTAACAGCATCTGTAAATCCCCCAGAAAGCAAATCTACATACAGTGCTGGCATTTCTGACCATTTCAGGTCCCAACTCACCAGTAATGTAGTAGACATGCTTCTGGTTTTCCTTCATCCGAGTGCAGTAATCCTTCAGAGAAACCATTTCATCACCAGATGCAGATGTGTAGTACCTCAGTAATTCTGAGAGCTTCTTGCGGTTCTGCGAGTCCTCATGGATGCCAAGCTACAAAAAGTAGGAAGAAAAATCAGTAAGTGATTCCTTCAGGTAAATACTGAACTGTGGTAGTTTAGTAGCTCAGGCTCAACAACAGTCTGCAACTGCAAGTATCAGCACTGTTCAGCAAAAAGACTACAAACCTTGATGTTCTTGGAGAACTGCTCATAGAATTTCTTGTAGTTCTCCTTGTCTTCAGCCAGCTCAGTGAAAAGTTCCAAGCACTTCTTCACCAAGTTCTTCCGGATCACCTTCAGGATCTTGCTTTGCTGCAGCATCTCACGAGAAATGTTCAGAGGTAAATCCTCAGAGTCTACCACACCTCTCATGAAATCTGCAGGACAACAGGATTACCTTCGTTAGTCTCAAATATTACCCGTCACTCTACCTACATGTGGCCCTGCCCATCAGAAATTATGAATTTCTTTCTATAGAACTCCAGTAAACCTCAACTAAGCTGTATTTTTAAATGCTCAAAAACTGTTTACAACTGGCATCTTCCCCCCTTCCAAATTTCTTTACATACAGAAGGAAATTATAGAATAGCTAAGTAGTTCTTTTAAGTGTTTAGGGAACACTTTCCCCAGATTTATACTCACTCAGATATTCAGGGATCAGTTCCTCACAGTTGTCCATGATGAAAACTCTGCGCACATACAGTTTGATATTGTTCTTCTTCTTCCTGTTTTCAAACAGATCGAAGGGTGCACGTCGAGGGACAAACAGGAGAGCCCTGAATTCCAGTTGCCCTTCCACAGAGAAGTGCTGTGATAAAGCAAGATCATAGTTTTAGTCCGTTTGCATGTTCCATTGTGATAACCACTTAACAGCTCTTCAAATGCAGAACACAACCATCGGAGATCAGACAAACAGCAGCTGAGACACTGGTCAGGAACAAGCAATTTCCTCACACAGACACACTCAGTTCATGTTAAGATGTCAGCAGACCAATTCAGAACACATTCAGTTCCTTACACCAGCATACTGAAATTTAGAAAGCAAATGTATTCTTGTAGCACTTCCCATCACACAAAAGGCACAAAACCTTTCCAGTGACAAATTACAAACCTAATCAGGTTTTGCATTTATATGTAACCTAATTTTCAATTTAATTAAACATGGTAACTGAACCTGGGAAGGCATCTGCACTCCCTGACTGCAGGTTCAATCCAGATTATTAACACAATGGATCACAGCTCAGCAGCATGTTAGGCAACCTTCTAGCTTAAGTGCTGCATGTCACTACAGATTTACATAAATAGCAACTGTAGTTGTGTCTTGAAAGAAAAACTTACTTTGACAGCCAGGTGGTCTTCCCAGTCATTAGTCAGACTCTTGTAGAATTCTCCATATTCTTCATTGGTTATGTCATCTGGGTTCCTGGTCCAAATGGGCTTGGTCTTGTTGAGCTCCTCCTGATCTATGTACTTCTCCTTAATCTTCTTCTTCTTCTTCTTGTCTCCATCCTTCTTCTCTTCTTCTTCATCAGAACCAACATCCTCAATCTCTGGTTTATCTTCTGTCTTTTCCTCCTTCTCTTCTTTTTCCTCCTCCTTTTCCTCAGCCTCATCATCACTCACCTCCTTATCACGCTCCTTCTCCACCTAAAAAACAGGATCAGCACTTGAATTGCAAAACCTGTAAATTTGTAAGAGTTCTAACATATCCCTTTGCAGCCTTACAAAGCCAGAAAACTTCACGAACATGGTGTCAAGCTCTCCCTCCTACACTCCAAGGATTCTCATTCTGGGTGCTGACACAAATGGTGGTGTTTCCACGTGCTGTGAGCTAAGTTCTTACTGTTTAGTTTTACAACCCCAAATGACTCCTAACAGTACACTTAGATTAATTAATGGTTTGGAGATAGACACTACTGGCTTGGAAAACATTCTTTTTCTTAACGTAATTCTGTGAAATACAATTCTAAGTCATGCAACTACATTTCTACATTCCGAACTTCCTCTGTGTAACATCTGAAAGAACTGAAACTAACCAAATACACATTGACCACTCCTTACACGAACTCTCACTTGTGAAAGTGATAATACTTTTTTAGCATTTCAAGTAAGGTACGTACAAAAAGTGTAATTGGGTATCCAATGAACTGAGAGTGCTTCTTCACGATTTCCTTGATTCGCCGCTCTTCCAGGTATTCAGTTTGATCTTCTTTAAGATGCAGGATGACTTTTGTTCCACGGCCCAGAGGTTCACCTAGAATGGAGTTCACATGTTTTACTGTGCTGCAGCAGAGTAGACCTAACAATTAACTCTTTGAAAACATGCTGCTCTATCAGCTATTTTTTCACCACTAGCACAAAAAAGCTTCTGTGTATAAAAAACAACCTAGGTTACACTTTCTGAAGTTTACTGTACTCTGCATGCATTTGAAACAAGCTTCAGAAAATGTTTACTATTTTACTACTCTGTTCAGAGTCTTTGAAGACTGCATACTGAACTGTGTCTTACAAATATTCTTCCATGTATAAACTTTGAAAGCTTAATGCAGCATTTATCTGGCCATGGCATACGTATCAAATTATGCCAGATGACCTGAATCTATGCCTGATGTGACACATTACTTGTCCTAATTTCTTTTACGTTGTGTCTTTTCCAAGGCAGACTATGTATCATTGCCAAACATCTTTAAGAAGCGTCATTGAGCAGGAACATTGAACACTCACCGTTATCCAGCCTGACAGTGAAGGACCCTCCAGCTGAGGACTCCCAAGCGTACTGCTCATCGTCGTTGTGCTTGGTAATCACTGTCACCTTCTCAGCAACCAGGTAGGCAGAGTAGAAGCCAACACCAAACTGACCGATCATGGAGATATCAGCCCCTGCCTGCAGGGCTTCCATGAAAGCCTTGGTGCCAGACTTGGCAATGGTACCAAGGTTGTTCACCAGGTCAGCTTTGGTCATCCCAATGCCAGTATCCACAATGGTTAGAGTGCGATCATGCTTGTTTGGAATCAGGTTAATTTTCAGCTCTTTTCCAGAATCCAGCTTGCTTGGGTCAGTCAAGCTTTCATATCTTATCTTATCCAAAGCCTGTAAAAGAAAAAACAGGCTTTAATATTCCCTGACTATTCCTAAATGATTTCAGTAATTGTCAGAAGTAACCAGACTTGGTACTTACATCAGAGGAATTGGAGATCAGCTCACGGAGGAAGATTTCCTTATTGGAGTAGAAAGTGTTGATGATCAGAGACATCAACTGAGCAATCTCAGCCTGAAAGGCAAAGGTCTCCACCTCCTCCTCCATTGGCTGGTCCTGAGTTTGCACGGCTTCCGGCATCTGTGAAAGAGGGAGGAGTTAAAATTCCATCCGGAACAGCTTACCCTCCCTGCAGGCAGTGACAATGGCATTGAGATCAAGTTTTTAACCACGTGGTTTCAGCTCCAGAGGAACACACACACAAGGTCCTTCTCAGATTTTATTTCCAGCCCTAACCATACAGAAATTTTAAGGAATGCAGAAAATAGCTGAGAAGACTAACTACAAGCTTGCTTTACACTCACTTTACTTCGCAGCACTTAGGAAAAAATAGAACTATTTATCTCCCCTCCCTTAATTAACACACTAATAATATGGCACCTTGATTTTTCACTTTTCAGCGAAGTACCTTAAGTCTTTATTTGGATTATTTCTCTTATTCCCATCTCTCTACTGCCACTTTGCATACACAGCTATTACCTCCGGCAGCCAACACTATAGACAACTCTCACTTAGGTGCCAACACTGCTCAGCCAGACCCGTTTCTCTGGACAAACATTTACGTTGATAAATACTCGTCCTTCACCGGGTACCTTGCTGCCCGTTTGCCCTCACTGCGGGAGCCAAGCCTCAGGGGCGGCGCATTTCGCCCGAGAGAGATTTGTCCAACCACAGCCGCGCTCCAATCACTCCACAGCGAAGGGCAGCGAGCGCGGCCGGAGCCGCGGGCCGGCCCCGGCTCCCCCCGCCCGCCGGGACCGCGCCCCCGAGCCCGCGGGCGGGAGCAACGGCGCAGCGCCCCCTGGCGGCGCCCGCCGGAGCCGCGAGACCTTCTAGAAACTGCCAGAGCCTTCCCTGCCCCCCCGCCCCCCCCCGCCCGCGCATTCCCCACCCCCAAAGCGCTGCGGAGCCGAGCGGCCCCCGAGCCCGCTCCTGGCCTCACTTCCTTGCCCCCGCTTCTGCCCCTTCACGCCGCTCTTTCTCCCCATCCCCCTTTCTTTCCCTTCTACATTCCGCTTTTCTCCCGCTCCTTCCTTCTTGCAGCTCCCCCCCACATCTGCCCCTCACTCCCTTCCCTGCTGACACTCTGCTGCTTTCCTCTGGTCCCCACGCCTTCCCCCCCCACAGTATTCCGTTCTTTCTCCTTCTGCCACCTATTTCTTCTCCCCTCGCCGCCGCTCCTTTTCTCCTGCTCCCCATTCCTTTCACCTCTCCCCCCCTCCTTTCCCCTCCTCTCTCCCCCGCCGCTTCCCCGGTCCAGCGCTCCCCCACTTCTGCTCCTCCATCTTGCACACTCATGGCTAGGTGCCCGTTCATTGAGAGCGAATTTCTCCGGCCACCCGGCACCCCCGCACTAAAGCGTGCTCGGCTGAGTCTCCACAGCCCTGCCGGGCACGCTGCGAGGCGGAGGCGGCGCTGCAGCTGCAGCCAGAGACAAGAACAGCCTTCCCTGGCCGCCACCTACGTCCCCCGCTCCGCTGCGGTACCGGAACCCCCCCCAAGGAACTGCTCGGTATCCGCACCCCCACCACCATTCTTACAGGAACGCAAATTTAGTAAACTGGGTTCGCAATCATGAACACCAGTCTCTCTTTCAGCCATACCCAAACTATAAGCCCCGATTACCCTCCCCAGTATCTAAAGAAGCACAGAAAGTAACATGACCTGTGCCACGCGGCTCCTGCACCACACCCCACCTCCACCCCCCCCACACAACTCTAAACGAGCCCTGTGCCCCCAACCACCGAGCCCCGGGATTCGGTCGGAAACCACTCTCTGCGCGGATCCACCGCCGGCGAGCACCGGCCACCACCTCCGCCGCTCACCTTGGCAAGGGGAAGGGGCGCTGCTTTCCTCGCTCACGCTATGACACAGCTCTCACGCTCCGCTGCAGCCTCACTAGTGCGCGCTCCCCACAGCCCGCCCGCTTTATATACGGCGGGATCCGCCTCCTTCCAGAACCATCGGGAACCTTCACCGCCGGCGCGGGGGGGCGCGGAGAGGGGGCCGCGAGGCGGGGGCGGAACCAGCCGGCCGAGGGGCGGGGCCGCGGCGCCCACAGCCAATCGCAGCCGTCCGCGACAGGAGCCGCGGGGCCGGCGGCTGAATGGGCGCGAGCGCGCGCCCTCCCCCCGCCCCTCCCCGCTACGGCCCCAGCGATTGGCTGAGCCGGGAATCCGGGCGGAGGGGGGGGGGGAAGAAGGAAGGTGAAGGGCGCATGCGCAGGGGCCTCGCGGGGCGGTGCTGAAGGGGCGGGGCCCTGGGCCGTTGCGCGGTGCCGGATTACGTCACTCGCTGCCGAGCCCCGCTCCGAACGTCCTAGAAGGGGGCGGGGTCTCTTCTCCCCCCCTCACCCCCCCGAGTTCTCCTCCACCGTCCCCCTGCCCCCGCGGAGCGGCGGGGAAGGGCCTGGAAAATCCGGAGCGCCCTTTGATTCCTGCCTGGAACGGCCAGGGCTGGGGTGCGGGGCACGGACACCCTCTTTCTCCCCGTGCTGAACCCCTGTCTCTGCTGCGTGGCCGGTGCGCCGGCATGCGGCTGTGTGGGAGTGCAGGGGTGTCGATGTGCGGGTGTGTGAGGGTGCGAGAGTGCGGGGTGCAGCTGTGTGAGGGTGCGGAGTGCAGGTGTGTGAGGGTGTAAGAGTGCGGGATGCAGGTGTGTGAGGGTGCGAGAGTGGGGGGTGCGGGTGTGAGAGGGTGCGGGGCCCAGGTGTGTGGGATGCAGGTGTGTGAGTACATGAGGGCGCGGGGGTGCAGGTATGCGAGTGTACCGGAGCGTGGCTGTGCAGGTGTGCGGCGGTGCGGAAGCGAAGGTGTGCGGGTGCGCAGGTATGCAGGCGTAGTTGTGTGAGTTCAAGGATTTGGATTACTTAAGGATTTAAGATGTGCGGAGGTGCAGGAGTGCAGGTGTAGATGTACAGCTGCTGCCATCCCCTCGGGCGGGCCGAGGGGCTGCGGGAGGGCGGCACCACTCGCCTTGACCTGCTCGCCGGGCAGGATCCGGCCGCGCTGCCGGGCGTAGCCGGGTGAATCACAGCTTAGGGATGCTGTGGTAACACGTTTCGCCTGCTCGGGCAGATCAACACCGGTTCTCACACAGCAGGTATAAGTCTGCGAGTTAACCAAATTCTGCCTCTCGGTCTGTGCACTTAAACAGGGTAAAAAGAGCCGTGGGACCTAATCCAAGCGGCTCAGCAGACCTACATAGCTGTGCAGTTACTTAAGGATATAAGTGCTAATAGTAGACATGAGGCGTAGGCCAGTGCTGTTGGGTTTGTAACAGCTCAAAGCCTGAAACCCGCTGGGATTCTCAGCCTGACCTCGGCATTTGCCATTCATCTGGGAAATCTCGGTTGATGTTCAAAGGGCACTGCAAGAGACACCTTTGCACATACATTTACGTATCCTGCATAAAGGCTTTGATATGTACACGTCTCATTATACCAAGCAGCTCTGTGATTGCAGCATTTAGCCGGGCGGGTATTTTTATATCCTGAATGACCTGATTGAGAACAGGGAGTTAAATGCAGATCTTCCACATCTCAGGAGAATGATCTGCATCCCATGTGTTCCAGACCAGACTTCTAAAACTTCCTTCTTGGAGCTGATCTACTTTCGATGATATAAATATCAAGAAAAACTACGTGATGTTAAAATTGTGCACTGATGTAAGCATGAATCTAGACAAATCTTCTTGCTCTAAAGAATGGCTATTTATTTGAGGAATAAACAGAATATTATTTCTGTTGCAAAAAGCCATCTCAGGTGTAACTTCTTTCCATTTTCTTTTGGCTCTCAGATATGCCCCAGGCTTCTGTCTAGTACCATCTGATCTGTCTGACTTTGGGGAATTGAAGTTTACATTGCCTCACCTACCCTGCTCCAAGTTGAGCATCTGAAATAGATTGGCTAGCATAAATTAGATATTCCAGTACTTAGATCTATTAACACATTTAATCAAAAATCCTCATGCTGACTTTAATGTTCTTTGCATTGGTTATCCTGCAGTTTTAACCCAGACAAGCAAATCTGATTGAATTGGGGTCCACTGGCTTGATTTTGTTGTAGCATTATGTTTTCAGGCAGTTTTCAATATTCTGACAAGATACATTAAGTACGTGTGTAAAACACGTAGGAATACCAAGGAATTAAAATTACAGCTTGTCTTGCTGCAGTTTCTGCAGTATTTGGATCAGTACATGCATTGGTGCAATGTCTTAAAGGACTCTTCTAAATCCTATTGCTCCAGCTCTGACCCAAGCAGTTGGCCAAAATACAGGATCCTGCAGGTTATTTTAATTAGGTGGAAAAACTAATCGTGGTGTCAACAACATAAAAGGGTGTATAGATGAGCTGCTGCTCAGCCCACAGGAGAAATCAGACTCTAAGGGTGAGGTTATTTGCTCACCATTCTAAGCCACTGAAAAAGCTGGATTTCAGCCAACACTCAGCCTTGAAAGTCCTGCACTTACGTCTGGGTCACCTTCTTGGTACTTACTTTGGCTGGTTGTTTTCTGTACTCTCTTCAAGTTTGATTTTGAGGTGCTTCTCAATGCATTTCTGTTCCTTTCTCTCAAACACGTGTGCCTGTATGAAACAGTGTGCACCAAAATGCTTTCTTGAGTACGACAAGTTCTTTTCTTTGCACAGTGACTGTAATTTCAGTGATCTGACAGCTGCTCTGGTTGTCTGCTTCCATAAAGCAGCCTAATGGCTCTTTTCCACTGTCCTAATAAAGTGTGGCAATTACACTTGGGCATAATGATGTAACTTCCATTTCTTTCTTAGATTAAAAAATAAGTTCCGTAAAGAAGCAGGAAGAGAAGAAGATGAACAAGAAGAAAGACACCACTCAAAATTTTCTATCTTGTCCCCTAATTACCACTATACATAAAAACCTCAAATTTAAAACCCATCACCCGGTGAAAATATGCACATCTAACCTACTACACACTTGTAATTTCTAACTTATTATTCATATTTACAAGTCTTTTCCAAAGTTTTAGGTCCAGTGCAATGTTTTCAAGGAAGTCTCTGCCTAGAAGCACAGAAAACTCAAAAACTCCAGCTTCCTGAAATCCAACAGTCATGGTATAGTATGAATTCCATAGGATGTGCCTTTTAGGCTGAAACCCTGTTATGTTCAGATTCCATAGGCTGAAATGCTTTCTAACATCTATTTGCATCAAAGTAACTTCTGTACTTCAGAGAACAGCTAAAGTATTGGAATATATGGAAATCTGTCCAAGCATTTTATCCAGTAATATCCTACTAAATTTGCTTGTGTGCTCCTCTTTTCTCTCCTTCTGAGGTATCCAGAATTTTATGGGTGGTGCTTTTATAAAAATAGTCAAGATGTTTAAGAAAGTATTTTCCTTTCTAATCTCTCAATTAATGCAGGTCCAGTGATTCAGAGTTAGGGATATATGTCATTTCAAGCATGTGAAGACCTATGGAAGGTTTTGCATATGTCTGCAGGATCACATGCCTTTATACTGTCTAATCACCAGTCACATCATTCTGTTTTCTCTTTTGTGGTTGTGTTATTCAGCTTTGAAAAGCAGACTGATTTCTTTTGTCAAAGTTGTTTGACAAGTGCACTGGGAGAATGTAATCTCATACCAAACCATCTAAGTTTTCCTAGCTCTGCTAATCCAAGTTCTCTGTAAAACACATATTTTCTTCATGACTTGTGAATAATCTGTATGTTTTTTGTTCTGTTATGCAGTGAAGGCTAGCAAATATAGGGACTTTGTTCCTATGGTTACTCTATTTTAACTCATCCCAGTTTTGTATTGCTTCACTTTTAGGCAAGAAAAGGGAAAAAAAAAAAGACTGGTTTCAAACTTGGCTCATGTCAGAGTTAATTTTGGAGGAAATTCTAAGTGAGATCTATTTTTCAACCAAGATTGTGCTGGTTTTCATTGGAGTAAAGTTAATTTTCTTCACAACAGCCAGCATGGAGTTATATTTTGAATTTGTGCTGAAAACAGTGTTGATAACTCAGAGATGTTTTTGTTGTTGCTGAGCAGTGTTTGGACATGATCAAGGTCTTTTCTGCTTCTCACACTGGCCCACAGCAGGAGACTGGGGGGCACAAAGAGCTGTGAGGGGACACAGCTGGGACCGCTGACCCCAACTCACCAACAGGACACTCCTTGCCAGAAAGCCTCCATTGTGCATTTCCTGGTTTACTAAGGATTAATCCCATACTTGCTCTCTGTATACATTTGTATCCTAATGGAATCTTTAATTACACAATTTCATAGAACTCCTTGCTATGTGAAAGTTACACTATTTAAAAAGAACAAAGTAAAAGTTGTCTGAAAGGAAGTTATTAATGTTCAAAGTGTTGAAATAACACCCAGGAAAACGAGGTTTTATTCTTAATTAAATCAAAAGCTTTTTCTGTGTTGCTGAAGATTTTTTTGTTTTTTATAAACCACAAAGAAATTAAAAAACATTTGCATAGAGAATTCAAATTCCAGCATTTAACTTAACTTCTGAATGTTTGGTGTTGTAGCCTTAATGCTTTTATAACATTGCTTTAAAATTTTGTTTGAGTTCTGAGACAGTTTTGCCATGTTATCTCAGTGCTTCAGGGTTTACTGAAGAAAAACAAAACAGCAGCAACTGAAACTGCTTAACAGTAGATTTCATAAGAATGATGTAAGTAGAAAGATACTGTAATACATGTCTAGTTTGCTTTAACACATGGAATTATGCATGTAAAATCTGTGTTATCATAATGAAATGTAAAGCTGGTAATGGATATCTGTCTGAGCAAAGCTTCATGTTTTCATAAAACTGTTTCCCAGGCTCTCTTCTTTTGTGCTTTCTCTTTGCTTGCTGGAAGCTAAAGTGATCATAAGATCTGTAAGTCACCAAAAAAAAGTGATTCATACTAGAAATAGGATCGATAGTGACTTAGAAGGAATATATTTTTTCTGGTGAAGAAGCTACTTAAGAGGCAAAGAGCAAAATTGATCTCATACAATGTAGTTGTACTGTAGAACTGCAGGTGGCAGCAATAATTGCCTGGACCATGGGCTGTGTGTACACATTCTTTTTTCCTAAAAGTTAATGTTTCTGGAAGTATGTCAGGGATTGTGAAAACTGGCAGTCATTTCTCTCAGAAGGATCTAAAGGGACTTACTGTTGAACAAGAATATATTTGTTATAGCCAAAGTCGACAATTTCACTACTAAAAAATGTCAATTATAATTTTTATATATATATAATAGAACATATAGAATACATTTCTATAGATATGTAAAGCTCAGCTGCATAGGAGAGCTGAGAGAATGAGCACGCAAAGGCCTGGATTCACGGGACATTAACAAGGTCCCAGAATAATTGTTCAGTCATCTCATAAATTACTTTATGTGGTGTTTGTTACAAAATTAATAGATTAACTTAATAATAACTCAAATTTGATATTTAAAATTTTTCCTCATCTTAATATTCCCTTATGACTGGAAAAAAACATTTTCTGTATAGTTTTAGACCTTATATAATGTTCTACACTTTCCCAGAATAAATGCCTAATTAGGAACTTCTTAGGTGAAATTATATGTACAAAGCAAGCATCATACCTATGCCAACTGAGCTGTACAAGACACTTCATCTTCCACCAAGTTAAGTTTCTTTCACGCTCTGGTTCTGCTCTTTAAGAGCATTTTAGGATGACTGTGGTATTGTTGTTTGTGGAAATGTGTGCAGTCTCTGTCTAGAATGGGACCAAAAAACCAGGACATACAATTACATGGCTTGGAGAGTGACAGAAAAATGTCATGCCCATCAGAGCTACCTTAAATCAGGAACAGTTTCATAACACTGTTAACTTTGGAGGGAGAACAAGAGGCATGGTGGCAGCTGTAACTTTTATTCTCCATAGTTAAGAGCTTTGTTCTATTCATAGGCATAAGTTTCAATAGATCCTAATTCAGGACAAGAAGCTTGGAGGAAAAGCCCTTCCAGACAGCAGGTTTGACTAAAAAGTCCCTAGACAAACAAAACCCTAGACTTCTATGAAGATGTTGAAAACAATAGTGATGGTAAAGTTACATCATTAGAAAAAATAACTTAATAGAGCTCCAGTATCAGCAAGCAAGGAAATAAACCGGACACTTTTTGCCTTGTACATACTCCAGTTCTAGGAGTTGAATTCAGTGTAACAGTAAGGGTTGGTTAGTACCCATAACAGCTGAGCACTGTTGCATATTTACTATCAAGTGTAGGTATGTATGGAGCACTTACATACCTTATTTTGTGTGTGTGGTAGATTTGGAGACAAAACTCTCCTTCAAGCCACCTTCTAAATGTTGGATAGTATTGTTAATTATGTCACAAAGCATATGTTCTCTACTTCACTAACATTCTTGATGCAATAGTACCGATTTTTGCAGATTACTGATGCCAGATGACTTCTCAAAGTTGAGTTAGATAATTATGACATGAAAGAAAACTTGATAGTAGGAAATAAGTTTTCAATTCACTTTTAATAGAGGCACAGAAAGTAACTTCTAGTCCTGGGTTTTAAGCAGATAAGAAAGATCACACATTTTTGCATTAGGTAGATTTCATATAAAGAATATATCTTTGGGATCAAATTGCTCTTGGTGACTTCAGCAAAAGGAAGAAGAAAAATTGTTGGAAAGTCCTTCATAGTTCAGGAATACTTCCAAAACATCTACTTCTCTATAAGCACATTTCCTAGAAACAAAGAGAAAAAACCTTCATAGACAGGTTTACTTCAGAAATCAGGGAAAGAGAGAGCAATCTGGTATGGAGATCACACTTCCAGATTTAGTTGTGAATGGAATTTTATTTGTGTAAAGAGCTGAGAAAGTAGATTTACTAAACAGTGACAGCTGGAATCAGGGTGAACTAGGTTAGAGAAAATAAATGACACATTTTTATTGAGGATACTGAGTTTGTATTAACCTCAATCATTTTAATTTAAAGAGGGCACAGAAATTGTAAGAACTGTAGAATCTTGCACAGAACAGCTGATTAAATTGGTGCTAATCTGATAAACCTCATTCTAGAAAGAATTTGCATGAAGGATTTTTGGTTATTTATTAAGTGTGAATTATAGCCCAAAAGCAGCTCTGGTGTCACACAGCCAAGTTACCTTGGATCTGAGCAGTATGAAAGGAATTCTGTGAAAAAGGCCTGTAAGAAGCCTTGGCCAAGGCTGACTCTTGTCACTCCTTCAAAGAGGTGTCCAGGCAGAACACCTCACAGTCCAGAGAACTGCTTACAAACTTGCTGTCTTCTTTCCTTCTGAAAGTCAAGGAAAACTTGGAATAGTTTTAATATTGTCACCTTTATAATTGTGCTGTGCTGCAATATCTGTGAAAAAATATTTGAAGTCAGCCATTCAGAATTCAGTATATGCTGTGTGCTATAGTATGAGTCTGCTACACACCTAGAGGTTTCAAATTTTCATGAAGCATGTTCCAATAAAGGTCTTAGAGGTCATAGAAATTTTTAAAAATCTACAAGGTCAGGATCCACGTTTTTCAGGATGGGAGATTGTGAGCATTTAAAACAGATGTCAATGAGGTTGATTTTTCTAGTATTTCAAACAGGATATGCTCCTTAATTTGACACTCTGTACTTGTAAAAAAGAAAAGCAGAAAAATTAATTAAAATTTGTCCATATATTCTAGGTAGACCCTTTTTTTCATATTCCAGACAGTACTTCCATTTTATTAGCAAGATATTGATGGAATAAAAACGAAGGTACTAAAATTATGAAGTGCTTTCAGATAATCACAGATTAAGGTTTGACAGCTATCTGTGATGAACACTGCTTAGGCACAGTTTAATGTTATTTTCTTGCTGTGTAGACAGATCAAAAGGTTTGTTTCTTGTGACAAACCAGGAGAACTCTGAATTCCAGCTTCCTCTCCACAAAAGAATGCTGGAAAAAAAGAATAGTAGCAGTAAGATGTTCTTATTAAAGCTGACTGGGAGTAGGTACTTTGAGAAATTTTGTCAAGAGCTGTGTAAGTACTTGATTAATCATTACAAATTTATCTGTGGGCTACAGGAACCAGGCATAGTGAATGAGAAGGGAAAATCGGGTTTCATCTCTTTAAAGGAGATGCTTCCTGCCATACTGAGGCAAATCTTCTGATGTAACTTGGCTCTTTATGCTGAAATCCTGCTTTGCAGTCAGCTGAGCCGAGGGTATTCTTAGCCAGTTAATATGCAGGTCAGTATAATGCAGCTGCTCTGCTCCATGAAAGTAGGACAGAGCACAGTTACTAGAAGTCAACAGCTTGTTTCCTAACCAGAGGGGTGCTGCTTAACACTTGCCAGGAGATACCTCTGCCTTTTTCCCCCACATCACTGACAAAGGAGGAAGAAAACCCCTCCAGAATGGGTCTTTCAGCACTGTGGGAGTTGCAATGACTCCTGTGATTGACAAACTTAAAACTGTTTCAGATGCTGACAGCCCAGGATCTCTGCTTTATTTGGATTAGATATATCTGCAAGAGTGAAAGTGCTTTTATTTTGTCAAATTCAAGTTACTTTTTAAATGTCTAATGTTTAAAATAAAATCAGCAAGTTCACTCTAGCCAGTCAAGTTCTTTATAATAGGGTGCAACTATAAAAAAAAAAAAAGACAGAATGCATTTTCTGTTTCTTGTTTTGGCTGTCCTTCACATTAGATCTACAAAGCTAAGTTGCAAGAAGGGGCATCAAAGGATTGGGACAGTAAAAGAAGGGATTTTTCGGCTTTTCTGCCTCAGGGCATAGCTGCTCTTTCTAATGACTTACCTAAAACTGTGTTTCCTCAGACCATTTGTTCAAAATGAAATATCTCTCTTGGCTGTGGTTCTATAGAACTGTTCAAGTTTGTTTCATCTGACAGAAATACAGTTCTGAATTTATACTAAAAATAACCATGAGCTCTTGGCTTCCTTCTCCTTCGTAGTTCAAGACAGAAAATTACAGAGGGGCATTCTTTTTCTAGAAACCTCTGCAAGTCACATTCCTGTTATATTATTTAATTTGCATGTTATTTCCATCTTGATGAACTTCCCTGCATGTCCTTGGGTTTGTATGAATAAACATAATTACAGGTCATATGAGATGTATTTCTAACTCTGCTTTGCAGTTTTGTAGAATAAATTCATTAAATAATGCTGATGCACCTGGCATTCAAAGTACTTTTCTAAATTTCCTTCTGCTCATCTGTTTTCACTTTTGGAACTAGAGCCATAATAAGTCTGGCTTAAAATCCAGAATTACTAGTTAGTCACTGCCAACCAGGCCTCTTTCAGAAGCATATCTAAATATGTCAGGAGATTTCTTTGGCTCCAAAAGCACAGCTTTAGTATATACCACTATAAAATGCATAATCAGAGTTTATTGCTTCACCTGCATAGTTATGATCTTCAGCTACAAGCATGTATTTTCAGTGCCAAGTACTCCAGATTTTAACAAAAGCATGAACTGTCTTACTAAATTCACTAAGATAAATGTTATCTTTGTAAGATTTCCTCTGAGAGCCTCAGCATCTAGACTGATACGTGGTTTAACTCTGTCCTATGTAGTACTCTTTCAGAGCTCATTAAGAAAGCAAACCAAGAAATTATCACACAATAAAGAGTCCTTCTTGCAAATGTTAATTCTGGCAGTACAGAGACATCTTAGTTAATGTTGTACTAGTAGCATCTGGGAATGAAGCAGGGACATTAGGTATGCAACTAGTGTTTCAAAGCATGCACAATTAGCATCTCAAACAAGGCACTTACAAAGGCTGTAATTGGATAGCTGATGAATTGAGAATGCTTCTTCACAATTTCTTTGATTTGCCTTTTTCCCAAGTATTCTCTTTGGTCTTCCTTCACATATAGGATAATCTTTGTTTCACAGTCATGTGGTTCCCCATGAAGGACATATGTGAGTTTTAGTGACAGCACAAATGGACGAATAGCAAGCTTTTTCTGAAATTAAGAGTTAATACAACTGTAATAAATTCTAATCATCACTGACTACCTGATAGTGCTGAGCTGGTGTTCTATACCTGTTCTGTGCTCTAACAAATGCAACAACTAAAGCAATTATACCATTTAAATGTGTATTTCCCCCAGCTTTCAAAGCCTTCATGAAGCACAGCAATACATCATATGAACTGCAAGAGGGAGTCTATAATGCAGAAATTCATTAAGGTTGACCTTTCTCTTTAACTGTTATACATACTAGAAATGAAACACAGCAGTGGTGCTGTATTGTGTGATGCACATTCATTCTCTGCTGTGCAAAGTTCAGTCAATGATTATTACCCAGCCAGGCAAATTTGCTGCTAAAGGTAGAGATGCTGTTCCATCAGACTGTGCACCTGTGCTCCTCTGTTCTGCAGAGTGTTCACTTGGCTCTCACCAGCCATGAGACAGAGAACAGCAAATTCTGTTGGCAAACATTTGCCATTATGAATGACAGCAAGAAGCCTGTAATGAAGGGGACTTTCATACTGCCTGTCTTTGCTTTGTGACCATGGTCACGTTTGCAACCAGGGAGGCAGAGAAGAAGCCGACCCCAAACTGACTATTCCCAGTGACACCAGCACAAGCCACGTTTCTATAGAAGCTCCTCTGCTGGGCCTTGCAGTAGTCACGGGATCAGCTTTGGTCATCCTGTGCCTGAATCCATGATGGTCTCAATGCAATTGTGCTTGTCAGGCCTGTCATTCCCAGAATCCAGCTTGTTAGGATCAGTCACAACCTCAAGTCTCATTCTGTCCGGGGATCACAACAGAAGGCTTGAGCATTCTCAGGGTTAGGATTAAGAATCCAGGCAGTGTTTTACTGGCTGAGTCACATTAATAGCCAGACTACTTGCAACCAGTGATTTGCTAACTGCCTCCCTCAGAAAGTTTTTCTTGCTGGAATAGAAAGTGTTGATGAGCAGTTATTTCAGCCTGGAAGGCAAGAGTCATCCTCTCTTCATCAGTGGGCTGAGCTTCAGTTTGCACAGCCTCAATGTTAATAAGGATACACAGAGTTGAAAGCTCACTGCATGCACATCCACACATACAGTTGACAGTGGCACGTGTGTTTTTAAACTGAAAAAATACAAATAATTTGTCTTGAGAGCATAGAGCAGAGAAATTTAATTATTTTTTTGGCTGTATCATTGATAATCCAGTATACATTTAAGATTTTTCACTTTTCCCTGGTTTCTTACTTAAGATTAAGATAACATAGGATGAATAATTGTTTAATGAAGAGGACATCTGTAGGTTTCTTAATATAGTCATGTTAGACTGTATTATAAAGTAAGAAAAGTCATCAAAGGATTGGATTTATTATCACAAATTAATTTCTTTTGTACAACATGGGACATCCCAGAGATAAAATTTTGCAGTTATGACAAAATAACAAACACAAAATTTTCACTCCTCTAACTGAAATACTACCTCAACAGGAATACTCTGAGGTAACTCTTTAATTTTAAAAATAAGATTGAAAGTTCTCTGGGGAATGCGAGATACTGGCTTAGTTGGTATAATGATGAGATTAACACAGATTTGTTTATAGTCCCTTCAAGTTAGAATAACACTGCAAGGAAAAACATTTTATTGAAGGGACATGTTATAGTGTAAAATCCCTTCTCTTGATCATTTAACAGAAACCAAGCCTGAAAAAACCTAAAGATGTAAATATCCTCCTTAAGATAGGCTATTATTTCCTGTTCCTATTTAACTTATACTTAAACAATCTCCTTTATTCACCTCTCATGAAAAAAGACCACAAGGCCCTTGTGTCTGGCTACTGGCTGTTTTTATTTTGCCCCAATTCTCTTCTGTCACAGCTATGGGAAGAAAAGTAGACAAGAAACAGAATAAAATATAATTTAAAATGACTAGAAATATTATGATGAAATTATGTTTGAATTTTCCAAAGGGAAGTGATGGAAAGAAACATACTGTAGCCACATTTCAGCTTACATTATAAGAGTAACTAATCTTCATCAGCTAAGTCTGGCAGTAAAAGAATCAAAGAATCATTGTCATTACTCATCTTTCTACAGAATTAATGTAGGTAACCTTCAAGCCACCAAAAAAAAACCCAAAAAAACCAGCCTATCCCTTGATTTAAATGTGCAGCAGGAGAAGGAGAGAGAAACTGAACAAGACTCCTTAGGCTTGGAACAAGTCAAGGCAGCCATGGAGAGTGTCAGTCTGACCTACCATATATCAAAGGCAGACAGTGTTTGCTAACCCATATACCAGAGGCAAGCAGCCTCCCCATTTCTTGTTTAGAAACTAACACCATGATCGTGAACTTCAAAAGAGTTTTCTAAAAATTTCTTTTTACAGAAGGTAAGTAAAATGCTTCCTACTTGAAACAGTGTTGATTCATATTGATATTGCACAAAAATAAATTATAATGTTAAAGGTAAGCTTACAGAATGATGGAGTGTTTGGGGTTGGGAGGAACTCCTGGAGGTCACCTCATCTCTCTCTGCTCAAGCAGGGCCACCTGGAGCAGGTTGCCAGTTGCCGTGTCCACTAACAGCTGCTCTGAAATGAACTAATTGATGGGTGACATCCCTTTGCAATTACAGAAAGTGGACCACAGCCCTCCCAGAAAAACACTGAAAGGTAAAGTCTCTGTAGGAGCAGCTAGTTCAGCCCTGGCACACATGGCCTCGGCACCAAGGATCAGAAATGGAAGATTTCTTGTGAATGGGGGTGACTCAAGTGCCCTGATGGGCTGTGCATGTTTCTGGATGCGAGGGAAGGCAGTAACACCGTGACTTGTGAGATTAATCCATTAAAGCAAAAGAGAAGCTTATGAACCATGGTACTGCCATGCTAAGGAGGATTCCTCCTGGGTGTTTGTGCTGTTGCTGCAGTGGGCAAAGGGAGGAGTACGGGGGTCTCCATGCCAGCCCTGCCACCCACCTGGGACATGAGAGTGCAGCATCAGGAATGCCCAGTTTGCAATGCTGTTAGAACTCACCAGGTGGGGCTAATACAGCAAATATAAATATTCTCTATAGGAGTCATACTGAACAAATACATAGAGATGGGTATAGAGAGAGCAACATATATTTGTGTATGTGGCACAGGAGTTTTAACCTTATAAAAGTTGTTTGGTTTCTTTTTTTTAAGTTAACGTCTTCAATGAGCCCATTATTTTTAATAGGTATTTTGTTACATAAATTTTCCATGAATCATATGTTTAACTATTCAACCATTCTCTCCCACCCCACAAACAAATAGCTGTCTCAGGAAATCTGTGGGTTGGATCAGGCTTGCTTATTTTTAATTTTTTAAAAACTCTAAACACCCATAAAACCACATATATAAAAATTGAAGGTTTATGTTGAGATCAATTCCTAAGTATTATGCTTTTATCTATGTTTAAATAAATGAAAGTTGTAACAATCAGTTTGTTTATAAATGTGGACAGCTTTCCCTTCTCCTTTGGTACACTGATGCAGAGACTGATCTTGTCACATAAGTCTATCTCCCAGATTTATTTTCCTGTAGAGATTCAATATATTTAGACATCACAGTAGAGTTTTAGCTTACTGACTAAAAAAAAAAGGAAATACCTGTATGCCAGTGCATCTATCAAACGTCCTCATCTGTGTCAAATCACTGAATCAAGAAGTTAGTATCTGAAAATTGAAAGTAATTGTCTGTGAAAGATGTCAGACAGGTGCTCTCTGTATTTTACCGTGCCTATAAGAAGCAATTCTATCATTTTTACTATCAAAACGAGGAAAATACATGAAGATTTAATGTGCATCTACCCTATATTTGGGTATTTATCCTATATAAAATCCCTATATTGTCATTTTAGCTTATTATACCTACTCATGAAAAGAAAAATGACAGTCGACAAACAGACTTCAGATAGGATTTAACTCAACCAACAGAGCAGCTATTTGAAAATAATATAAATCTTGTTATACCTAGCACTCAGCCTTAGAAAGATGGAGGCTAAAGACAAGGAATGTCACAGGAATGTGCATACTTGATTACATGATTCCTGATACGTGCTTGTTACATAAGAACAATATTGTATGAGCTGCATAACGATGACAGTTTCAGATAAACCAGAAAAGCAGGGACCCAAGAGCCTACTCTACACAGGTAATCTTCTAAATCCCACTTTTCTTTAGTAATACCATCCCTTGCTTTATGCATGCAGCAAGAGAAAGTGAGGAGACAGAAACTGAAAAAGTCTTATTAGGCATGGAGAAAGTCAGACTTCCATTTAGACAGGCACTTAGGCTGCTAAAAGCCTGAGTGATGAAAGTTTTTTATGATGAATTAAATTTTGTGTGTGATGAAATTATAAGGTAGATATGGTAATGATGTAAGAATACAAATGTCATAATAATAAATACCCTTTCTCCTCAGCCAGCCCGTCTCGTAGATGACAAAACCCCGGTCATAAAAAAGCTATCCCACTTTGATGGAAAAAACTGTACTGGTAAGTTTTATCTGAAAGGTTATAATCTTCCTGTATATGAATAAGTTCTGGATACCAGATGGATGGCAAAGCCTTGTGAATTTAACTTATGCCCTTCTTGACTTGCAAATGAAAATCAGTGACCACATGACCATAATGAAGCCAGCACATAATGATGACCAGAATGGAGCCAGCACATAATTCAGGGAAATAAGCTCTCCTTTCTTTAAATGTGCAATGATTTAACCAGCCCTAAATGAACAGCCAGTGCTACGCAGCATCCAGAGCTCCCATGCTTCAGTGAGCTTATGGAAAAACTCATAAAAATTCCCATTAGATCATCATTTATCTAAAGCTTCAATGCTTCATCTAAAACAATTTGGAGACAGTCATTCCAGCCATGGAAATGAAATTATGCTTGTGACACTGATGAAGAATCTCCTCCTATGACTGGACAGAAAGCAGATAGCCATGCTTTTTCTGAAGCTCTCTGCAAACTTTGAGATGTGAGAAAGGTGGTAAAGGAATGAAGAATGTGCTAACAAGTTTCAGTTCCTCTTTGTGTAATACACCAAAGCAACAGAGAAAGATGTCACCAGCAGCTAGGTAGATGACCTGGGAGAGACTGAAGAACTTGGCATAAACTTGAGATGTACATGCCTGTCTTAAGTGCAAAATGTTCAGAAGCTCCTGAATCTGGTCATCTTTAAAATTCAGTCACTTTTTTCTTTCTTTCTTTCTTTTTTTTTTTTTTTTCAATGCTGGTAATGCTTCCCTTTCCTTGACTGTTAAAGTCTGTTCTTTCCAAGGACACCTTTCTCAGCTTTCCGTATTTCTTGTTCTGCTTAGGGACTCCTAAATCACACACTGGCAGCCACTTTTCTTGCATGGATGACTGTTAACTCACTGTTGCTCACACCAAATGCAGGTTGCTTGGCTGACCTGCAAGACCCATCAATAACCAACCATGCATTATTGTAACTCGAAAACCACAAGCCTCCCAATGAAAACCAGCTGAGTGAAATAGCCAGTTCTGATGAGAGAAAATAATTTTGAAACACATATCTGCTGAATCTATTGTTTCTTGAATTACAAACGTGCAAGGGTCTGTTGTAGACCGCTCTTTAGGAGTGCTCTTGGCTTTCTCAATGGCACTGCATTCTTACACTGCAACACTGTCTAGAAATTCCAGTTTTGTGAGAAAATGAGTTGCTGCTGCTGGCCAACAATCAAACCTTACTTATTCACAGGTTGTCATTCCTCAGCTGATTTCAGCAGTACTGTAAATATGGATAATATGTCTTCCCTATTTAGGGAGTTTTGAGAAGTACATCATGCTGCAGCACATCTTAGAAACACAAGTTGTTTGTAGTTATATCAAACCAATCTCTCTGGCTTTCCATAGAATTTAAATTAAATTCAATATCTCAGTCTTATCTTCAGAGAACGTAATTTCCAGGACAACTACAGCTGCAAGATAATAACTGTTGTTGACAAGAACACTCCTGGCTATGGAGGCAAGGTACTTTTTTCAGGAGACCTGATTGCAAACAGCAGAATGAAGTTTTCCAAAGAGACAACAGAGTTCACCCATCAGCCTATCCCAGCTACAAAGCAGACTCGTTTTACCTTGCCTCCTTCGATCCAAATGTCTGTTTTCAAGAGTACCCATTTGTTTCTCAGTAATTAACCCCCCCCCCACTATGAAAACAAAATGTTTCACATGCTCTTGCTTCTCTTGTGGAGGGATACAAGTATGAACAACAAGTATAAACAACATGTAATGTGTTCTAGGAGAGCAGAAACTTCCTTGGTAACACCCTTTCACTTTGTAATACATAAGGGATTACCTCATGTATTTAATGTTAAATGTATGCAGTGTTTAAGAAGAGATTCCTGATGCAAATAAGGAGCTATGAAACTATGCCAGAAACAATAATTTCTCATAGTGAAATCAAGTTAAATGTGCTTTAAGGATCATGTAAGTATTTGGAAATATATTTCCAACACTGCCATCTTTTTTCTTCTCCCCATATTAAATGGAATTTACATGCCAGCCTCTCACCAGCACCAACCTTTTGCCTACTTCAGATGTGTTCCCTACATGTCTGTATACTTCTGTTAATAACTCACACACATTCAAAAGTTGTTAAAATCTGACACATTGCAGAGCTTTTGACTCTCTTGACTCTTAAGCCAGTTACACTAAATGCCTAAATTGTTTTGGACATCAGAAGTCCCAGAAAGACTTGACAGACCTGCTGTAGTTGACAGACAGTGCAGAGATGGTCTGCTGATTTGTGCAGCATAATCTACAGGCAGTGCATGCTGGAATAGATAGTTTGCCTGGTGGAGTATGGGTGTAATCACCTGTAATCACCTTCCTCTTTTTTTTTTTTTTTTTTTTTTTTAATTGTCTCAGGAAAGCTGGTAAAAGCTAATACCAGATGTTGCACTCTTTGGGAAGTAACAGACAGAATTCAAATTCAAGCACAGGAAAGTTTTGTTCATAACAGTAATTGCATTGCAGGTTCTTCATGTCCAGTAAAAGCACTATTAATATTACATTCTGAAAAGTTGCAGGACCAATTTATGCCCTGCATAAAGCAATCTCAAAGGACCACACTATTTTATTACTGTTAGTGAATTTTGCTCATGTCTGTTTTCCAATTTGCAGAAACAATTTGCAAAAATAAAGGCACAGCACAGCAGTGATTGTGACTGACTTGAGTTTATTGGTTGTGTAGTGAATATAAAACAACTCATCTGGGGTGTTCTCATGGGATCATTTTAGAACTATCATCCTTGGTCAGCTTGAAACAGAAGAATTTTCAAGTGGTACAGTGAATTTTTTCATAAGACATCTCTATAATCTCCTTTTCTCCTAGTATTTGATGAGCATTGTTGATGGGGCTGTACAATAGTGTTCTTGTGACTTGCAGCTGTGTTTTTCAAATGAATATTTGTCTTGGATTCTCCGTGAAATCTCTCAGCAGCTTTTATTGATGTTTCTTGTAAACGTTAAACACTACATCAATTCTTTGACTTCCTGCACCATCATGCACTGCTGATAACCAGGTACTTGTTAACTTTGTTTATTCTTTGGATCACACTCATTCCATCAGTGACAGATGGCCTGCTGGTTTCAGTACGATTTGCATTCCACACAGTCCCTCTACCAAAGTTGCCTGCTTTCTTCTTTAGAGTGATCTATCCAATGTTGTCAGTGGGTAATGAATAAGACACACTGAGTGTGCCTGCTTGGAGCAACACTTCTTTTTAAAAAATTTTGTTGTTGTTACATCCTTATCTATTTACAATATTACTATTTAGAGATCCTTGCTGTTCCTGCCCTTCTTTGGTGACTGAAAATATTCTTTCTTTCTGGAAGTCCATTAATGAAATTTATTTATGAAACAATCACTTTTAAAATGATTTAAAAAATTGCAGGGCTGCTTACCTACTTTAGGTGCTTTTAGGAGGTCATCAATACCATCTGGCAAGACTGGCTGATAAGCTGACAAGATCTATTGGTCATTAATGATTAGCTTTATCTTAAGAATTTCAAGCAAGTCTTCAATATCTGGCCTTTTAGAAGTCTAATTATCTGTACTTGTTCAGATATTCACTTAGATACGTACTCTATTCTGGAGCTCTTTGGCTGTTGCATGTCTCTTAGCTATCTTTTACTAATATTTTGATGGTCAGCAGCAAGACAGTATTCAGCTACAAACAAAATCCCTTTGAACTAAATTGACTTGAAACTAAATCCCTTTAACCCCCTGCAGTCTGGAAGACTGAGTAGACTTCTTCAGCTGAGCTCATCTAATAGAAAGAAGGGAGGTCTTGCTGTCCATTCCCTTAAGCAGTCAGTGTTTTTTGTTTAATCGTATTCCTTTCACATTTGCAGGGAGTTTAATTGTCTATCCACTTACCTTTCAGAAATGGCTCCTCATGAGGTCAGGAGAGCACTTTGGCTGGTACAGGAAGGAGAAGCTGCAGATGGTCATAGACCAGAAAAAAAGAGAGCAGGACAATGCCTTTGGTAGTAGTCACATTAGAGGCACATAGTTACAGCAAGAAACTATACCTTGAAAGTGTGCTTTTTATTGTTAACATAAGGTGTTCTAATTCTGTGCTGTTTGTCTTTCCCTAGTCGTGCATTCCCAACTCCTTCCTTATTTTGGCTCCAGCAGTTCTATGGTGAGTTGAATCAACCTGGTTGCTGATCAACACTTTGCTTACCTCAGAACTCATAATTTCTGTGTGTGTTTTAATTTTCAGGTGAATCTGACTCATCCTTTGGTTGCATGATTACTAGAACTGATGCAAGGCAGGTAATAGAAATACCTGTAGAGGAGGGGCCAAAATCTTTTTTTACAGCTGGAGATCAGTCTTAGATCAGTTTGAGTCAGTCGTGAGGCTATAGTCAGTCAAACTCTTAAACCTGAAACTGCTGTCAGAGGAAACAGTCCCGCCTCCCTACCCAGTGAATACAATCCTTCCCAGCCCTGTGCCACCTCCATCTGATATTGATCTGGTTCACCATGCAACACAGCTGGCTGTATGGCTGCAGGATGATCAGAACAATGAGGTGAGTGATCCCATAACCAGTTTTTCAGGTTCACACCTCAGGCCAACTCCCAGGCCTGACTCTGCCTGCAGCAGGTTGGAGGCTGGTGCAGAGCTGGAGGGATGGAGGTACCATCTCCATCTCCATCAAGTCTGAGCTTGGCATGAAGTGTCACAGCCTGGATTTGCTGTCCCTAAACTGACAGACTCTCACAGCAGGAATCTCACCAGGCTTCCAGGCACTGGCAAGTACCCTGTGGGCAAAGCTGGCCAGGGCCATGGGAAACGAGCCAATGGAGGGTTGTGATGCCTCACTGTGATGTGAGTAGGGACTCTCACCTGGGAGCCATTGCCCCAAAACCAGTGCTGCACATGGACACCTCCTGGCTCTGATCTGGCACCTCCAGCAGCGGGGACCACCTCACCCCATGCTATGCTGGCACAGATGCCCGTATCCTTAGGTGGCAGGTCCCTGTGGGCACACAAAGCCCCTGCTCGTGACCCTCTCCTCCCCCTCTCCTCCATCCCCCAGCGCAGCTGCCCCATGGAGCCACCGTGTTGGGTGACTCTGTTGAGGCCACATCTGCAGTGCTGTGTCCAGTTCTGGGCTCTGCAGCACGGGAGACGTGGAGCTCCTCGACCGGGTCCAGTGGAGAGCTACAAAAATGATTAAAGGACTGGAGCATCTCTCTTATGAGGAAAGGCTGAGGGAGCTGGACCTCAGCCTTGAGAAAAGCTGACTGAGAGGGGACCTCCTCAATGTGTATAAATATCTAAAGGAGAGGTGTCAGAGGCTCTTCTCGGTGGTGCCAAGGGCAGAAACTGGTGCACAGAAGTTCCACCCGAACATGAGGAAGAACTTCTTTACTGTGCAGTGACCGCACTCTGGAACGGGTTGCCCAGAGAAGGTGTGGAGTCCCGCTCATTGGAGACATTCGGGAGCGCTCTGGATGCAGTCCTGCGCTCGGGGATGACCCTGCTGGAGCAGGGGGTGCTGAACTCCCTGCCCGACCCCCTTGGGCACTCCGTGACTCCCGCCCTAGGCCCCGCCCCCGCCCCTCAAACCACGCCCCTTTCCACGCCCCCCCGGCGCGCGGGCTCGGCGCGCGCGCAGTCGCGCGGTAAACAGGCCCCGCCGGCCCCGCCCCCTCGTGTCGCCCCCGCGCGCAGGGGCCGCGCGCGCGCCGGCGGCTGCGCAGTGTCGGTACATCCGGGCACTGGGGCAGGATGAGCGCTCCTTTCCAAGATGGCGGCGGAGGGAGGTGGGAAGGAGATGAACGAGATTAAGACCCAGTTCACCACCCGGGAGGGGCTGTACAAGCTGCTGAGCCACTCGGAGTACAGCCGGCCTAACCGCGTGCCCTTCAACTCGCAGGGCTCCAACCCCGTCCGCGTCTCCTTCGTCAACGTCAACGACCAGAGCGGCAACGGGGACCGGCTCTGCTTCAATGTGGGCCGGGAGCTCTACTTCTACATCTACAAGGGGGTCCGCAAGGTACCGGGACTCCCCCGCCGGGATGGGGCGGGGAGTGGCGGGGGCTCCGCGCCGCCCGCTCGCCGGGGTGCGGGAGCCCCAGGGCCGCGGGGCCGCGCCGGGGGCGGGGGACAGAGACCGGGCCGCCCCTCCCTCGCTGTCCCCCTCCCCGCGGCCGACGCCTCCTCGGCTTCAGCCGATGTCCCAATTAAGCAGGTAGCGGCTGGGGATGGGTACAGCAGGCCTGGGCCGCGGGCGGTGTGAGGGCATCGGCGCTGGGTCGGTGCTCGGGGCTGTTCCAGATACGGTGTCACCGACGGGAGTTGTGTGTGTGGGCCCTGTGCAGGGATGCGATCGCTTGGGCCCTCCTTGTGTGGGAATGAGGGTTGGCTTTCCCTGCCTGGGCCTCCTTCACCTACTGCTTCAGGTCAGAATTTGCTGGACACACTAATGCCTGTTGTGATTATGGTGGTGTCAAATCCCTGCTTCCAGGATCTTCCTGGCTTTGGCTGCATAGCTAAAGCATGCAGTGCAGTTTTAGGCCTTTGTTATGACTTAGAAGTGTGGGCTGATTTTAGAATTGTTTCTAAATGGGAGCGGTGCAATGAGATGAGTCTTAAATATCAGATAATTGACAGAGAGAAAGTTGCTTTTGCAGGAAAGAAAGATTGATGTACTTGAGAGAGAGACTCCTTGCTTGTCATTATTTGATGCAGGACAGTGCATGCATTTGATCTCTCAGGTCACCATATTTATGAACAAATCCATGATTTTACGGGATTCAGAGAATAATTTGGAATTTGCCATGCTAGGTGAACGCGTGTCACTCCTAATAGATGTAAACACAGATGATATAATGAATGTCAGCTTTCTGTTTTGTTTTGACTAGTATGCATTCATTATTTTTCCTGCTTGGGTCTCAGCTGCCATCATGTGAGTATCTTGAAATCTTCCCGCTCTTAGCCCGCCATTCAGCATGGGATGAGGGCACAGAGAGCTAGAGGCTCACACGAGGCTGTGCAGGAAGCTCGTGGATGAGCAAGGAATTATACCTGAATCTGCTGTGTCCTAGGGTAGTGCCCCTAGCACTCCTACTTTATATAAAATGTCAGCACCAGCAGGAGTTTAAAGTCTACATGGTTGGTTGTTTGTTGACTGTGACCTAACAGATCTGATATGTCTTGTATAATTATATGCAAAAGTGTCTGTGTGTGTATTTTAATTTCACCCTTCAATGAATTTTAATAATCTAGGTACCTTTCAAATAATGCTTGGACAATGCCTTCTTTAAGCATGCACGGAGTATTTAGTATCAAACAGTATTCTCTATTTGCAAGCAGTTTCTATCTTTACAAGGTATCCTGAGGAGCAGTATCTCTGAAAATCTATATCCTAAACTGCTGCTGTGTTTGGGTCCTGCTGTGTTTGTTTTTTCCATGCAAAGTAGCTGCAGAGTTCTCTCACTTAGCTCACAGAGCAGGCCTTTATGTAGTTTAGTAATGGTACATGTGATTCTTGCAAGTTGTCTTAGTCATCTATTGCCACACTTCTGAAAAATAAAAATCTAAAGCCTGGGACTTCGTTGACAATAAGGAATGCAATAACTATATCAAATTACAAAAATCTTCTTGAGCTGGGTATTTGATTATATTTTTAGATGCTAACAGCTACTGGTGTGATATACAGTAACTCAGAAATATGAGTTTGTGAACTCATGAGCTCTGAGGCATTTATACCTGTGACAGTGTGAAATACCTTTTTCTCTCCATAGAGTAAAACATAAACATTGTTAGGACAGAATTAATCTCAATGACCTTTTGCAGTATTAATTATCTAAAATAATACTGTATATTCTATATGTATAATACTTTAGTAAGATGAACCTAAAGAAAGAGCTGAAATAAATTGACTCTAAGGAAATCACTTTAAATGAGAATGGGAGGATGGTCTGGCTTAAATCTGCAGTATTTGCTGCCTTGGAATTTATTTTGGGACTTCATTTGGAAGTAACTGTTTTGTCTATGTATGAATGTGAAACAGGAACAAGCTGACAGCCTGTCAACTGATCATGTGAACTTTTCAGAATCAAAAGTTCTGTCTTGTGGCTATCATAAAGGGGAGAGAGCTATTGTTACCTAAATGGACAGGATGTAATTCTGCCTTAAACTGGGCAGACTATCACGTTCTGTGTTCCTTCCTGTTCCTGGGAGCAGGATGGGCAGAGGGATTTGATCTGTTTAAGGCCAACCTATTTGTGCTCCTTGGCATAATATAGGTGCTGATAACTTCAGTTTTATCTGTTAGTTCATAATTATTTACGTATCCCTTAAAAAATGTCTCTGATTACTTTAAGATCATGATTTTCATTCTGGCTAAGTCATATTAGAGTATTGAGTTGAATTTAATGAAGCTGTGCTGTGTGAATATATCAGCTAACTGTGATTTTGTGTTTTTGCTTTTTTAACTTTTTTATTTTAAAGATTTTTTAAGACTTCTTTTCTTGATGGGAAAATGCTATATTTTTCCTAAAATGAGCAAAAGAACCACCAGAACTCTATTTTAAGTGGTTGTGTCTGTTAGGTACTGAGATAATTCTTGCATCAGTAATCCGTTGCAGATCAGTACACGTTAAGGAAGAGTAACACTTAAGCCATGAATGACACTTAAGAACAAATAACTTAATATTGAGTCAAAGATACCACATGGAAAGATACTTTTTCACATCAATAGTGCTAATGTCTCTTCTTCTAGTTTCCCTTAAATCCTAAATGCTTTGTGTCTGCTCTGTCTGGTTTGTAAGTCACCTTTTTTAAATGAGCTGCTGATGTATGTGTTGTCTTAGGAGATTTAACTTACATAAAGAAAAATGTTTCCAGGTAACCTTGATCCTTCTTCCAAGGCACTTGGTGAAGTTAGATCTGGCATCCAGGACAGTGGTGTGGAGATTGTCTATTTGTACTCCAATCCTAATGGTTTGGTAGAGAGACAGAGTTTTGGACAGCATTTCAAGACTTTTCAAAGCAAAAAGGTATTTTCTCCCAGTTTTGTTCTGGTTCTTTGTCCTGGTTGAGCTAGTTCAGCTTGCTAAACCAGCAGCAAAAAGTACTTGTAGTGTTTCTGTGCAGATTTCCTCTTGATTTGGTGAGTTGTGTCATCTTGGGGTTGATTAGTACACTGTACTTGGAGTACAGTGTCAGCAAGGAGAGGGTTGGAGGGGCACTAACCCCTTCAGTGGCTTGGACTATCTGCTTGGATCCACTGCCTTAGGAGGTCTGTGCTGAATAAAGCCTCTGCTTCAGCCTTAAGTCAGTTTTGGAATGATCTGTTCTTGAGGGATTGTTGACTTGACTTTGATTAAGAGAGTTATAGGTGTTAAAAGAAGCTTTTCCTGTTATTTTAGGCATTTCCCTCTTTGTGGAGTGAGATTATAACATAATAATTCAAAAATTGTTCAAATTATGATGCTCTGATGCTCTTGGTGGGTTCCTTTTTCCTGCAGCCCTTAATCAGGAGTGAGGACTGTTACTTGACTTTTGTTTATGAGATAGTCTTGAAGGACTTAAATATGGTTTGTGGCTAGCTTTGCAAAATTATTTATTAGTTGATTCGTTAGGCTGGAAAAGGAGAGTGCTGTATCATCTTCCTTGCCTTAGGAATGACTGACAGGTCAAGGCTTTCCAGGTTGCTGCTGACATTAACTATCAAGGCCTTTTCCCTTCCTACTAGGAAGCTTGTGTGTTTTCCTTATAGAAGTTTTGTGTGTGCTGATGTGTTATTCTCTATATGTTGTAAAAGTCTGCAGCTGTCATTGCTAATATGTACTTGTATTGCAATGGCGTTGCATGAGGCACAGTCCTAATTTTTATGTAATATATCGACAAGTTATGAAATTTGCATAATTTAGCTTATTGCATGACATAAACCCTTTTGCATCGTAATTAAATTCTGGCTGTCTACTCTTTGGTAATGTGTGGCAGACTTTCTTAACATTGTTTTTTTTTCAATTTTTGAGATCACCCTCTTGTGAGAAGAAGCTTTGCCTTTAGTTTGACTTTTTATCTTGCAGATACCTAAAGCAGCATTCTGTTAATAACTATGGAATATTGCAGTATGTTGCAGTAGTGTTGGATTAGAAACATACATAGGTAATAAGCACAAGTTGATGGAGGCATGGAGGGCAGAATTTATTGACTGTCTTTTTAAGTTTTTGTTGAACAAGTGTCTTGGAAATTATATTTGTACTAGGATGAAAATAATCTCATATGTCAACTTCTTTTAGTGAGAGTTGGCGTACTGGTAGTCCCTGCTTATCAGTAAAAAGACTGATGTATAGGATTCCTTCCTTTGCAGTTCTCAAAATTACTTTTTTTATGTATGGCTTGATTTGTTGTGCAGTTGAGGAGTGTTATCCTTGGTGGTGACTTTCATTCTATAGACTGTTCACCTGGGAACTTGTTGCAATGACAGAATGAAAATGGATGACATTTGTCACTGTACTTAATATATTGCTCTGAGAAGAGCAGTGCGAGGCAGTTCTAGGTTGGAAGCTGGGATATGTGGAGAATACCATCAAGTTTTCTCAAGATGTGGTAGGAATGTGAATTTATATTACTGTATACTTAGAGATCACTAAGCTGTGTCAGGCCTCTGAAAACGATGTACATTTTAAAAGCATATATGAACTATAAAAATGCTGAGGTTTATAAGGATCTTGGCAAGTACAGTAGCTCTGAAGCAGAGGGAAATATACTTACATCTTAGTGACCAGTTCTTACAATTGCAGTAATGAGCATTCCACAGTTTCCTTCTTTTCCTTTCCTTTTTTTGGTGTTAGTTCTCTTTCTTCTTCCTCCAATATCTGACTAAACTTCTCATTCAGGGAAAAAAGAGAAAACAAACCAGGCTGAATGCAGTTATTTAGTGTGGACATAGAGGACAGTTCACTATTGCCTTTGGCTTTTGCCTATTTTAAAACTTGTTAATTTATCCACTCAGTTTTCCTAAGATAAATAAATCCAGCTCTTTAAACCATTCTTCTCAGATCATGAGTTCCTAATGTTTCCTCTCTCTTCTCTCTGTTGGTTTCTGCTGTCTTGTGGTGCTTAAACTAGACCTAGAGCCAGTGCTTGCAGAGCAGTGCAGTACAGTACAGAGCAAGGGGGAGTTGTTGCTTGCTGTGTCTGTCTTCCAATATTCTTGCTAACATATTGAATAGTGTTGACATTTTTGAATCCTGCTTATAGTGATGACTCACTTGGATTGTTTCTTATCATATTGCTGCTTTTCTCCATTTTTATCCATGCCTTCATTTTTGTTGATGTTTATAAATGCCACGTAACATTTTCATTGAATTTTGTTCTATTAAGATTATTAGAGAATGGTTTTATTTCCACTTCTGTGCTGCATAATGCAAAAAATCCTTCCAGTCTTGATGCTATTCACAAATTTGATGTGTACTCTCATCTATTAATGAAAATCACTTATAGTACTTAAAAACCACATGTTGGATTTGCTGCTGCTGTTTCATATTTCTCAGGTGCATTGGATGTGACTCTATTCTCTCCCTCTTTAAAAGGGTGTTGTAGATTTCTTTTTTTTTTTTTTCAATAAATCCCTTAATTTCTTGCTGAATTTTTTTTTCTTCTATTTATGTTGGATAATAGTTGTTATATTGGGACTGGACTAGACAGTCTCATGGAGGTATTGTGGCTAGATCAGTAATACTTTACCTCTTGATCTGTGGTTGTGAAGGTGTTTGAGAGCCTCTTGGAAATTTGTTTCAGGTGTTTAATGGATGAATATATTTACCACCTTGAGTTTTGTGATGTAGATAGATACTATCATTCCTAATTCTAGCTGGGCTGTACTAGGGACAGACATGTTACAAAATACTCCTGTAGTCTTTCCTGAAGGGTAGAATTTTTAGTAATGCCTTTTTTTTTCAACAACAATGCTGAAGTGAAGAGTTAATGTAGATTACAGATGTGTAGGTAGCTTTCAGTGTTTAATTTTGTTATGAGGCTTTTACAGAACAGCTAGGACTGGCTAGAGTAAGATAAAAAGACTAAAAAAGCTGCTTTAAAATGACAGTTATATTGTTAAATGTTTCTTGCTCTGGAGGAAGATGAAATATCTATGGTTGACAGAGCTTGCAAGATGATTTCTATGTAGGAAGTGGTATTAGTCTGCAGTGCTTTTTCTTGTAGTCTGTGCTTCAAGCCCATATCACAACTGTTTGACTTCAGTGAGCTCTGGCACTGTGTTGGCTGAGGGATTGCTCTCTGAAGTATCAGTTCATTTGTCTGTGACTGCTTGTTTGGCTGGTGTGTTTGACAGTGAATGCTGGGCTGTGCTGGCCAAACCCCCACGTTGAAATGCAGTATTTTATAGGCAGTGAGTTTTTGTGTGTGTCTTTGGTTGGGGCTTTTTTGCCACAGCAGTTAGAAATTTGGAGGGTTTTGTACTGAAGTGCATTTGTGGTAATACTGCACTTACATGAATTCGGTTGGGGAAATTAAGTTCGTGTAAAACCAATAATTGTGGCACTTATTCTTTGCAGATTGACAAAATTGTAGTCATAATGCTTCACAGATGCAAAGAGGGGTCATTTGTAAAAAAACACTTCTGTGCCTGTGGAAAGTTTTATGGGGCAGCTTTGTCAGAATATTTATAAAAGTGTTGTGCTATGTGCTTAAATTACGAGGAGTTTGCATTATACACTGACATCTGGGAATCTGCAAAAGAGTTAAATAGTTAACTGTTAATAGTTAAAATGTACATTGAAGGTGCTTCAAACTCTAATTAAAGGCTGCATAGACCCACCTCTGAGAGGATTGCCAGTCGTAATTGTCCTGCTTGACTTTCTAGAATAAAATTTAATGCCCTAATTTGAAGTATTATTGTAGTTTTCTGGCTAAAGGGAGACATCTGAAGTACTTTCCTGTGAAGGACATGTACCCAAAGGCTACTTGCTGTCCAGTTGTCATGACTATGAGTTGACACACTTGGACAAATTATTATTTGAAAGTGGTGCCATTTATGCAAAATAGTGTGTAGTATTTCCATTATTTGTCCTGTTAGAAGGCTTAAGGAAAATAAACAGTACCATTAAATGTGCTGTACTTTAAGTAATAATATTTAGTTGTGTCCTTCTGGGAGATAGAGTATTTTTCCTTCCTTACCTCACTCCACTTTTAAGCCCAAGTGAATAGACAGCCCACTTTTTACCATCTACATCCCACCCATTTCTTGCCCCTTATAACTTAAAACAAAGCAGCTGCTGTTGCCTGTGTGGCTCCTGTTGAGCAGCTGTTGGTGCAGTGGATGCAGTCCCCTGGCCTTTGTGGGCAGGACCACCAGCTGCTGCAATTGAAACCTTTCCAGTGGCAGTGTTGTAACTTGCATTGGGATTTCTCGTGCATTATTCAGTCCAGCTGTTCATAATGGAATGATAGATCTCTAATAGATACTTTCTGCAAATTGATTTCAGTTTTGTAATTCTTTAATTTCATGAGTTAATCATAATGTTTACATGTGGCTGTAGTGGTAAAAAAATAATACTTAAATTTTTTTATGACTACTTTTTAACTCCATGTGGGATTGGAAGGTGACTGTATTAAGAAGTTGTTGGTTTAATAGTGTATCATTTTTATACAACTAGAGATTGTGAAGTGCTATCAAAATACTAGTCTAAGCAGGAAATTAACTTAGGAGTACGCTGGTGTAGGGAGAAAACATTGCATGTTATGAACAAATTTAATTATCCCCAGTTTCCTAATAATTAAAAATATTATTTAGCAGAAGTTTTAGATATTTTTTTTCCAGGGAAGTGATATGGTGAAAGTTGGAGAGGACTCAAGGTTATGGTTTTAATGCTCCCTTTCAGCTAAAGAAAGGGGGAGCAATGACAACAGGAGAGAGAATGGATACCTATACATGTTGAACTGTGGTGAAAGAAACTATTTAAGCAATGCCTTAAGGACACTTAAGCCCCGAGCCTGCCTAGGGCTACAGTCACAGAGATAACTCTGAATCTGAGTAACACGTCAACTTACAAATGTAACCATAACAAATACAGAATCCTAAAAGTTGTCATTTCATCCTATTTTAACTGTGGCAGGTTATTTCTAAGGATTTTTTTGTATGGCTCTTCTAAGACTTCTAGAAAGGTTTTTTGATATTTGAGGTAGGTATTGGAGCATGACTGTGATACATGTTTGAAGCTATCATTGAAATGAAATTTTGGCACAAGTGGTAAAGGATTTCTTTTGTTGTCTTGATTTTTCTGGATTTCTATTGGTAACTGTCAGTACTATAGAAATATAGTTTTGTAATTATTTGTTTTTTAAGTCACCTTACTAAGATTTAAATTATAGTCTTGATATTTGGATTTGCATATTTTAATGGTTTGTATGGAAAGTACTATCTCAACATCAACTTAATACTGTATTGTGAAGCCATAGATGAAGGCTTAGTGCGTATTTTTCTTCAGATTTTTGCCTTTTCTACAGAATAGTGAACAATTGGATTTCTCTTTCAGACTTCATTTTTAAAAGAAAGTGTTTCTGAAGGTTGTTTTACTTTAGCCTTTTTAGTAAGAGAGTGGCCAGAGACCCTCAATAGCTACCTGTTTGCACTTGAGGTGTCAGGTGGGTCTGTCTTTAAAAGAATAATTTATGAGGACAGGAATAGTTGCATGATTAGGCAATACCACTTTTGAAATCTGATGTATTCTGCAGTATTTCTTACCTGTTTTGCAGCCCATTTTGCATTGTCATTTTGTGTCAGTTTGTATTATTACTTTACTGTCCATAAAGAAATAATTTTTAAAAGTGTGCCTGTTCAGTGTGCTGTGTTGATCCAGCAGGTTTTTTCCCAAAGAGGAATTTCAGAAATACAGGATGCAGCTTGTAAAAGTGAGATGCCTGTATTGACTAAAAAATTATTGCTATTTAGTAGCATGAGCTGTATAGCTCAACAGATTACTTCAAGAAATATCTTGCTGTTCGTTACTTGACTGTGAACTTATGCTCCCTCCCCTCTGAAGGCAACTGTCCAGTTACATTCATACCAGTTTAACACACAGGATGGCCTCTCCTGCCTTCAGCAGTGGAACTGTGGTCCCTTGTACAGAATAACTTCTGTCTATGTGTCATGAACTGTTTGCTAAAACCTTCAGAGTTTTAAGATGCTGCTCCAGGTGATGTTTCTGACCTAACAGCGTTGGCAGAATAGCTTCTGTGCCAATGAAGTGACTGTTCAAGTGTAGTTCTGTGTTTTAGCCAAATTGCTGCCTCTGTAAATTCTCTAGATGGAGCTGGGATGATTAAGCGTGGGCACATGTTAGCACTTCTAAATCAGAAGGATGGGGCAAACAACTGTTCTAAAGAACTCAAACAAATGCCCAGGTTAAGATGCCTTTAGTGATGCTCAAGGTGATTCATACTTCTCATTTTTAGAGTGACAAAGTCCTGCTTACCAATGAGCTACTGCAGCAGTCCAGTGGCAGCTTGCTCAGCTGCTCTAAGTGCTACACTGACATCTGTGTTTGCTGTGAACAATTGGTAACACCTTGTACTGGCTTTGCGTGACCATATTCTGGGGGGCTTCTCTTGGAAGCTGCTGTGAGATGCCCGGGATGGACCTGCTGCTGGCCAAGGCTGAGCCAATCAGGAATGGTAGTAACTCCTCTGTGATAATATGTTTAAGGAGAGAAAAGTTATTGTGCAGATGTGTTTGCAGCCAGAGAAGAGCAGGGTGAGAACATGTGAGAGGAACAGCTCTGCAGACACCAAGGTCACTGCAGAAGGAGGGGCAGGAGCTGCTCCTGGTGTCAGAGCTGAGATTCCCTTACCCGTGGTGAGAACCATGGTGAGACAGGCTGTGCTCCTGCAGCCCATGGAGGGCCACAGGGATGCAGAGATCCACCTGCAGCCCGTGGAGCAGACCCACATCAGAGCAGGTGGGTACCTGAGAGGAGGCTGTGAACCCCTGGTAGGCCCAGGCTGAAGCAAGGTCCTGGCAGGGACCTGGGGACCTGTGGAGGGAGGAGCCCATGAAGAGCAGGTTCCTGGTAGGACTTGGGACTCATGCTGGAGTAGGTTGTGCCTGAAGGACTGAGATTGGAAAGGTTCATGGCGAACTCTGCCCTGTGGGAGGGACCTCACACTGGAGCAGGGGTAGGACTCCTCTCTTTGAGCAGTGGCAGGAGCAGTGTGTGCTGAACAAACCACAACTCCCATTCCCATCTCCCTGTGCTGCTAGGGGGGAGGTTGAGCTAGGAAGAAGGGAGGGGTGGGGAGAAGGTAGTGTAAAGGTTTGTTTTTACTTCTCATTATCCTGCTGTGATTTTCTTAGTAATAAATTCAGTTAATTTCCCCACCTTGAGTCTGTTTTGCCCACAATGGTAACAGGTGAGAGATCCCTTCCAGTTCTTAACTCGTGAACCTTTCACTATATTTTCTCCTCTGTTCAGTTGGCGAGGGGAGTGATAGGGCATCTTTGGTGGGTGTTCTCACCCAGCCAGGGTCAGCCCACCACACACCTTCTGCAAAAACACATTGGACTGGCATTGATCTGGTCGATCAGTGCATTATGTTTTGTTAGTCCTAAACTGATAGAGACATTGGGTGTACATAAGAGAGAGCCAAAGGGGAATGCTAATAAGGTCAGGGCCTGGAGAAGCACAGTCTTAGGAGTCTAGAAACTGCTTTTGTTGTGCTTACTCTTCACTCATCTGGGAACCTTTCTTCCATTTCTATCTCCTCTGGTTAGTAGCTGTCTTGCAGCTGTGGCACTTGCAGTGCAAATTGATATATAGAGTTTAGATTTGGACAGTGTGTGGACATCAGTGGTGGTTAAAGGTGCAATTATTTTTGACAGCAGAGATCCTTAGTGTGCCTCGTATTAGTATGCTCATATCAGTGGGTGGGATGATTTAATAGCTAGGCTGTGCTGGGTGTCCTCACAGTCTCCTGGGAGGACCTTTAGCAAAATGCCTGACACGTGGGCACTGGCCCCTCAGTGGGCAGCGCTGTGTCTGTGAGGTCCGTCGGTGACAATGGACAGTCTGATCACTCCCTCCTACACTTGAGACAAAAATCAGCCTGTGGAAAGAGACTGTGTTGTGTGACCATTTGGTATGTGGAATACTTTTAGACTTTGGTAATTTTTAAAGAAAATTACTAATAGCAGGCAAAAGGTTGTGGTTTTTTTCCACATAATATCTATACCAGTGAAACTGCCAACACTTATTATTACGAAAAATATCTTAATATTTCACTTACTTTAAAATAAATATTTTTATTAAGGAAGCTAGTGCCTGATATGGAACATATTGCCTTTTGTTCTAAAAATTCTGAATGAGGATTCTGCTTTTCAGACTAGGTGATATCCTAGAATTTGTACACATGGGGTTGTGGGAAATCAGAGTTCACTATATTTATTCTAGGGATTTGGTCCTTGATATTTGTTTGCTAGTAGCTGTGTTTGTTTTGTAACACTTTTCAACTTGTTGGTCTGGCTTGTAATGAAATGTCTTCAGCCCCAGAAGGAAGATGCATTGCAGATTAACAACTGCAGGACAATAGTTAGAGCAACTGTGTTATTTCATCTGTCTGTTACTGTGTATAACCACAAAAAGCATAAACCTATGGGCCTCATCCTGGTTTTGGAGCACAGGTTATACATTTGTGCATTATTGTATCCGTGTAACTTGTGGGACTGTTCTGGTGCTCTTCGGATAAGAGCCAGCTCCATCTTATTTTTAGTACTAAAGTAATTAGGGCTTTGTTCTAGTAATATTTTCTTAACATGCTGCAACATGATGGAATTATGGGCCTGATAAAAACACTGTATCAAAAATGTCCAGCATTCTTTGGACTTATAAAATCTGACAGTAGCCAGAAGAGACATAATTTGAGCTTTCTGGACAGATGTGACAGTGTTGCACTTCTATTGAGCTTTGTAATGAAAAATTATAAATTGATTAGCAATTAACTGCTACAGTGAAGTAAGTTTCTATAGCAACAGGGCAATGCAGGATATTCAGACTTCTTTCCTTAGCAGATAATTTTTTCTTCCAAGCACTGAGTTTACACTAAAGTAATGTTAGTTTGGACTAAAACATTGTTTTGTTATAGCAACGGATAATCCTCAGCTTTTGCTGCTCTTGCTTTTTAATATTCTTTTCTCCTTCCTAAAGAAATAACTTTTCCTCTTATGAGCTGAAAAGGGAATGGGAGAAACTTTGTGATAAATAGCAGTGTGGTAGACTGGTGGAAACTCAACCCACAACTATTTGCCTGTATGTTATTAGCATAATGAATGGAGTTATATTGAATATATTGTTATGCAGTGTGAATTTCTATTTCACTTCTGCCTGTTGACAAGTCTATATGAAACTGAACCTGGTCTAATTTAATAATAATGGTGATGATATAATAGCTTGCAAATTTCAGGTAAATCAATTCAGATAAGTTGTAATGCTGATTCCCTGAATCAGCCGGATGTTTTTTTTTAAATTTGTTCTTGTGTTTAAAGTCTCTGCATTTGTTCTTTGGTTTCAATACTTCTGAATGCCTTCTAAGAGAGGAATATTCTACTTTGTTCTTCACTCTTAAAGTCAGAAAACATTAGGGTTTTATCAAGGGACTGCAGGTGTTTGGGGTTTTTGTCATAGAACACACTTGTAAAGCCAACTTTTAAGTGTTACTGTATTTTTATCATCTTAAAGTTAGAGGAGATGAAGTTTTAACAACTTAAGTTATGAAGCTACGAAGCAGTCTTGTTTTTTTTAACAGGATACTTAGTTTTGTATTAAGTATTTTAAAGATACCTCTGATGTCGTGAAAGAAAAAACAAAAGCAGTTTTTGCTTTTGTCAGTCAGCCTCAATGTTTGTTGTTGATAGGTATTGCACAAGTGAATTTTTCCAAAATTATAACAAAACCATACCATTGTTTTAGGAAAGAAAAAAACAAGATTAAAAGGTAAAGTGAAAGTAGTGGCTTTGAACGTGTGACTGACTAGAACTGGTCCAACAGGTCAGGTAACTTTTGTGTGTGTGCATGGGGAGGAGGTGATCAACTCAGAGATGATGATACCGTTGAGTTATGCAATGTTTCCAGTTTGTTCCATGTTTTGGGTGCCATCTAAAAGAAGTCTGCCAGCTCTAATTTAAATAAGTGTTGCCTTTAACAGGTATGATTTTTTTAACCAGTTTTGCTTGCAGAGCTGGGCCAATTTAAACAGTTTCCCAGTAAAAGTAACTTACTAAGTGTTTAATAAGTATTGCAACTGACTGTATGAACTGTATGAGAACAGCTGCTGAATTGTGCCAGAATGTGTGGTTTTACTTGGAATCTATTTGATATTTACATACCTATTTTCCTTATTTTAATTTGTTTCTTACATCTAGTACATGTATTCTTATCTCTGTTAAGCTCATTTGAATTATGCCTCACGCAGTGTTAAAAACAGGTGAGAAAGGACTGACTATAAGTGTAGGCAACAGTGTGACTATACTGTAGGAGGAAATAAAGGAGAATAAGGAGCAAGAAGACCAGAAAGGTAACTATTACTTTTTTACTTCAGAGCTATGAATTTGTTATAAGGTACTAAATTGTAACTATTGAGAAATGAATTATAGTTAACCAAGCATAAATATTAAGTGAGACTTGCAGAACTTAATTATGAAGCGTAGTTAAGGAAAGAGATAATTGTTACAGTACACTTCATTTTCTCAGTTCCTCAAAAGTGAAGAGACTAAAATGTGTGCTTCAATGCCTTCCAGCCTTTACAGAAGGTGATGTGTTGTTTACACAGCTTGTGTCAGTCCATAAGTAGTATTCCAGCATAAACTTTATTTAGTGCCTGTGAATATTTGGAAAGCTCTGTGCTATCCTGAAATCAGTTGCTTTTTAATTCACTCTATTCCTAACAGTGAAAATTTCTTCTGAAAACTTTCTGACTGCCTTTGGCTGAGTGGCAGGCAGGTATTTTTGCAAGGCTTATCCTGGATTGTATTCAGATAGAGAAAAACATGCAGGAGTGCTATTCAACACTTACCCCACCCATAACAACAAAAAATCCCCTTCCAGCTTTAGCTTTTGAAATTCTTGCATTGTAGACTTCTGTGTTAGGGATTCTTTTTTGTTTTGTTGAAAGTAAAATGTTGTTGAGAAAACATTAGTATATGACGTGTATATATAGACAGCTTTATTTGAAGTTTAGGTGCTCAGCCTTTGTAGTGTAACACTTTGGTAGTAAAGGAGAGTTGTAACTTACTAAGTTCACATCCTTGAATGAAGTGGAAGTTGAGATGCATATATTAGATATTTAAAATAAGAATTTTAGAGCTTGGAAATTCTGTTACAAAGTGATCAGAGAATTAAATGCTTAGTCCTTTATGTCTGAGACAACTATTGGGAAGAGACTTTAAAGTTGAGGTCTTCTAGGAATGATTTTTGGAAATAATTTAATTGGTGAAGCTTATACAGAGAAAAAAGAGCACATGCATGCTGTTCGTAATAACTTTGAGACACATCACTGTTCATAATCAGAGTTACTTTATAAGGAGAAACAAGCTGATACCTCAACCATAGATGAAGGGAAAATTCAAGGAAAAGATCTATAGGGAAATTTTGCTTCAGCAATAAAACTTTGAAAAGATGATAAACAGAGTGTAGTGTTGATTAGAAGCTGAACCAGCTTGTGATACAGCTGTTGAAGGCTGGAGGACATAAATGCAGTTCAAAGATGTATGAAATGAGGTTTACCAATAGAAGTAAAGAATGTGTTTAGTGCCATTGTACTAGGCATTGAGAAGCTGACTTTAATATTGTATGAAATTCTGGTTGCTTGTGTTGAAGATGATTTTTAGCTCCTGCTACTAAAAGAGGATAGTGTCTAATGTAAAACTGGAGAAAGAAATGTGTGATTTTAATTTCCTGAGCAAAGCAGTTACTAAATATCCTTTTTGTCACACTAAAAGGACAAAGAGAGGAAAGAAGAGAGAGAATAAATAATACAAAACCTTCCCTGGGTATATGAGACATTACATTTGTGGGAGACAGATCTCCCACAAATCCCAATCATGCAAAATTTATTATTAATTTAGAAGGATCCTGCCTTTTGACCAGCCCTGCTGTAATTACTAATAGCTGAACTGCAGAATGAAAATACTGTGATGTGATAGGCTGCAGACCCTAAGGGAAGTACAGAACAGGTTTTAACAAGAGGCAGAATGTTTGCTCCAGAAGCTTCTTAGGGCTGAGCCAGATGAACAGAGTGAAGGCAATTTTTTTAGTGATACAAATCCAACTCTCTGTGGTACCCAGAGAGGCCACCTTACTGGCTTTCGGGTCAGGAGAGGAGAGGACTGTAAGAGACTGAGGAGCTGGAGGCAGTAATGTTCAGTGAAAAAATGGATGTACAGCTCATTTGGCAGATATCATGGAAAGAGCAGGAGATGTTTAATGGTAACTAAATCGATGCTAGAGTATCTCAGTATCTCAGTAGTTTTGTGGGGAAGCTTTAGGAAGGGATTTTGTATTCTCTGTATTCTTGCAGGTGGTTTTCTGTATTCTAAATCTCCATTTATACAGCAGGCATTGAAGGTCAGAACTATTTAATCCTGTCTTAAACCATGAGCAGAGAAAAGAATGAGATTTTCTTAACTAGTGACCAGCCAGCCCTTTTTTTTTTTTTTTTTAAATCATATGGTGTAGTGAGACTGAAAAAGGCGAGCAGTAAGCCTGGGTTTTTTTTCAGGTTTTCCTAATTTGTTTTATACTCACTTTATATAAACTTTTATGATACTGAGGTATTTGGAAAAGATTCTGTGTGCTTAAAGCAGATGTTTTCTCATGGTCCTGTGTTTGAGAGAAATGTTTGAAGAAAGACCTTTCTTCAAAATGGAAACTAAAAGAAGCAAGCAGTTGTGCTTTGGCTTTGCCCTGCTAGTGTTAATGCTGGAGCTTCAAGTTAGGGAGTTACCTGGCCCCTCTTGCACTGGGACAGAACAGTTTTCCACCACGGGAACAAGCTTTAATGCAGAAACAGTCTTTCTCATTCAAATGTACTCCTGGAGCAAATTCTCCTTTCTGACATGAATGCAAACTCTTCTTTCACAGGGTAGAAGATATTGTCAGATAGAGACTACTGTTCTAATGTAGCTCCTTATAAATTGAATATACTCCTTTCCTCACATCTGAGTACATTCTCTTTATTTGGTAGTTTTATATGTACATCTTTGGCAAAGAAGTTTCCCTGCTACCCTGCCAATTTAAACAACAGCAAAAATCCTTTGAGGTTTGTGATATAAGGTGGTTCTCCAGTATGAGAATGGCTGCTTCACTCTTTGGAGTACTGTAGGATGTTAATGTATCTTGATCAATATGCAATGCTAAACAGTTAAACGGAATTTCAAGTAGAGGCTCAGGCTGCTTAGTTGCCATGGCAAACACAGTAGGAAATTCATGCCAAAGTTTGGAAACTAAGATACACAAAAGAAAACTTGTAAACTGAAATAATCACTTTGGAGAGCAAATACACTTGTTTATAATTTATTAGAGTCTGTTTCCCAAAGAATATGGTTTTAAAATCCTATTTTATTAAGCAAGTCTTAATTACCAGTCCAGAGTTTTGCACAAAGGAGGCAATATTCACAAGCAGGGAAGAGTGAGATTCTTTGTTAGCTTACCCTCTAACTGTAAGGGCATTGAGTGAATAGAGTAGCCTCTTGGAGACAGAGGAATTGAATTGCTTAAGTACTGTAATCAAGGTTGACATATTTTCAGTGTGCCATGCCTTGTTTCACAGATGACTCAGTCTTGTCTCTCTAAAATTTGTCTGTTAGTGGTTATGTGTATATTAGATCACATATGTATGATGTGTGTGTATAGATACGATCTCTGTGCATTAATGGTTTTTCTATGTTGCCGATTGCATATATATCCTTTAATTACTTGTGTATATTAAAGATCTTGCCATATTTAAAATCCACTTTCCCACAGTTGTTTGTCTTAAGGCTTGCTACCTGTAACCAAGATCTTTATGTGAGTATTTTAACTGAGTGATTTTCAGTTTGATAGGTTCCCTGTGTAATCAGCTTACTGTGAACATTGTATTTGGTATTGTAGTCCTGTCGGGCTGTTGTGGTAAAACCTGACCCTTTTGCATGTGACATGCTGTACAGTTTTCCATAGGTGTGGTCACATGGAAATCATGCAGTTATTTTTCTCTTTCTGGATGTAAATTAGTATGTATATTTCCATGTATCTTCTCCAAAGTCTCGTTCCCTAGAGGGAAGCTGTTACACAGAAAGCCAATCTGTGGCTTGAGGAAGTGCTACTTTTAAAGATTTCCTGAAGATCGAGGTTAGAGCTGGAGTTGGGCATTGCCTACCCTAACATGTGACTACCTCATCACTTTATGCATTGCATAACATGGATTGGAGATTATGGCAGGCAGTTGGAGGCTCAGGGAAAGCAGTTTAGGTTATTATTGAGAAACTGATGAATTTGCCTCTGTCTTTATAACACATGGTCTCCTGGGAAGGAGGGCTTGCTGTTGTTATAACTGGGAAGTGTGTTACTGGGACATGAAATGTTGGAGGTGATGGAACAAACAGTTTATGAAATAAGTGTTCAGGAGTTCTTGTTGTGAACAATAACTGTTATATTGAATTACAGGTTAGTCTGCTCTTTGCTGACCTCTTTAAAAAGGACTTAGTGAGCAGTTTTTAATTAAAAAAAATGGAACGTGAAAACATCTGGAAGATTATACTAGGGCTTAACTCAAAGGAAAGTAAGAATTTAGAGGCCACAGGAAAAGAATTGCACCACTGATTAGTCACAGTAAAGAAAGTGTTTCATCTCACTAAGTTTAACATACTGTAATTTATGGTTATGTGGTGTATCTGTAACTTCAGGAAAAAAAGTTAAAAGGGGCAGAGCAGCAGAAGTTGAAGGCAGGCTGATTGACCAACTGGCAAGAGGCAACTATAGGAAACTTGGGAGATGCAGTTATGCTACAGGAATGAGCAGCAGTATGTGTTCCCACTAATCTCTCGGTGTCACACAGTGGAGGAAAATACTTGAGTCAGTTTGGAGCCACTACACAAAAAGAGAGGGTTGATATTTGTGATTGCCTTAAGTGATTAGTACTTGAGTTCTAATAAATATTTCTTTCTTTAAGAAGTGGAATGGAGAAGAATATTAGAAACAAGAATTGAGTAGATCATACAGCATTGTATAAATCAGAAGGTGCATCTCTTCTTTCAGGTCTATAAAAGTGTATTATTACAGAGATATTCAGAGAAGTGGTGAGAATGGTGACATCTGAAAACTTTTGTGTAATAATAAGGACGAGATTCCTTACTCTAGTAATCAGTGTAAGTGCTGTGTATATGGACTGTTAGACATCATTGTCCCTTCTTGGAAACAAGATGTTCAGTAAAATCATAGGGGAACAAAATTCAGAACTGACACTTTTTTCCACATATTAACTCATCAGGGTACCTTACTTCTGTAATATAAGTGAAAAATGAACAGGAAATGGGAGCTAAAATCTGGCAATTTTTTCAATTCTGTGCAGTGGTTAATGCAAAAAAAAAATCCTATAAGGGTTATTAAACTTCCATATTTGCAATTTAAATGGCTTAATGAAAGAAATCTAGGATGGACAATAATCCATTAATGCAGCTGACTTCGTGAGTTAACTTCTGGAACATGTATCTGTCCACTGTTGAAGAAATGGTACTGGAGTAAAAAGTCCTGGCAAAAAAGTCCAGTTTGGAGTCCATGATTATGAAGTATGTATGTGCTGATTTGTTAAATCTATGTCCTAATTGTTAAGCCAAGGAGGAGACCAGTGTAAAAATGTGACCTGTCACCCATGGTATAAATAGCCCTGAGGGATCATTATTTTGAACTTAAAACTGCACAGTGAGATCTCTTTCTTACATATGTTCTTAAAAAGAGCTGAGTAGGGGGAGAAGAGGAGGAAGGTGTCTGCATCACATGCACAACATACGTGATTCTGAATCAGGGTTCTGCTGGAGAGGTTTTTATCCAGCAGGCTGAGTTACAGTAGAGCCAAAGTTCTGCAGACCAGGCACTGCAAAGAGACAATAATGCTGATATCAGAGCTTCTTCTCCCTTCTTCCTATTAAAAAAAGGCAAGTAATTGCTTAAACCAAAATAGAACATCTAATTCAGTTCATGTCTGCTGGGAATGTATGATACAGTGCCTTTGTTCAGAGTTGTTTGAGTTTAACTAGCCTGTTTACAGATTTAGTGTGACCAAACGCTTAACACTGGAGCCATAATCTCATTTTTTTATCTGAGTTGATCATGTCATTAACTGGCACCCACAATGAAGGGAACTTTGCAAAAGGAGCTGTGGAATACCTTGTTTGTTAGCTTTTCTTCAGCATGGGTTTCTGCGGGATTGTTTAGAGGCTTGAGCGCAAGTTAAAGCTCATATGTTCATATATTTTTGTTTTATAGTAAAGCAGTGTTGTGCAAAGTGTGTGATTCAAGTGCTTTTAGTGAGCAAAGGGAGCAGGTTTTCTTCTGCAGGTGTAATAAAAAATTGACTTTAAGTATGGAGAAACAAACATCTTTTGAAAAGTTAGTGTCCTGTCACTTGGCCTGAAGCTTTAGTGGTTTGATTACAGTGCAGCTGAAGATTGCTGGAGTTGCTTGAAGTGCTTCTGGTCAATTCTGTGGAGTGGGCAGGCTGTTGGGTTTCTTTTGGAGATGCTAAGCTCTCAGACCTTGTCGGGACTGACCAGGACGTGCTCTGGAGAGCTGTGTTATGGTCAGTTCGTTAGAGCAATTTGGGTCTGACCTGGTTCTTGAACAGCACAGTCACAAGTCGTGGGTTTTGGTCTTCCACTCTAAAGAAGCAATATCAGCATGGGTGAAAATTTTACCAAGTGAGTAACACCTTGAATTGAAGATGCTTTAAGTTTCTAAAGGAACAGTTTCAGGGACTTCAGACCTCTCTTGGGTTATGACAGGTGGAGGCAGCAGCAGCATTCTGTGCTCAGAAGACAGAGGGATTTTTGTGTGGAGGAATTAAAAACCTCGTCTCAACTTCTGTTAGACTCTCTGGCCTGCAGTAGTTCAAATTTGTTAATATTCCTGTACTGTTTTAGTGCCCTTTGCTCAGTCTTACAAACAAAGAGGAAGTTGATGCTGTATACACCTGTGAAATGAATGGGGACTTGCAAACAATTTTTTTTTTTAATCTACTGTTCTGAGGTTTTGAACACTCTTCAAAAATAAAAATATCTACTTTTTCTAGGGTTATTGGTAGCCTGGTGCTTTCACCTTAGAAAACTTCCAAAAGAATGTGCTGATCTATACTGTAACCACAGAAACGTTTTGGCTTATGGCCTTATTAAAATGAAGTTAACATTGTTACGATAAGCTGTAAATCAATCAGTCCTTTATATGCGTTCTTTATGGTGTTCACATCTACTTTCTTGATCTTGCCAATTATATAACCATCGGTTCAGTTAATATAACATAGATTTATTTCAAACCAGTGCGTGCTCTTTGCTCTGTTTGAGTGCTTAGAGTAATTCTTCTGCAAACAGAATATGATTATTTTATTGAATCCTTCAGAAAACTGCACTGATCTCTACCTAAATATGGATTTATGTCCAGTTATCTGGTCTAGAGCTTTTCTCTAAGTGTAGGTGGTCATAGTTGTCTGCTGTATGAATAAATGCTTAAATCTTGTTAAGTAATGTCTTTCTCCTTTCAAAAGTCATGTAAGTCTTGTATGGCCTCAAGCGGGAATTAAATCTAGAAGGGAGAAAAACATCAAGTAGCTTCCCAAATTTGCAAGCGGCTTTGTACAAAATCGATCTTTAAGACTTTGTTATGGATGAATTGTGTGGAATACTTGAAAAAAATTAGGTTAAATAAAATTACTTGGTGTCCTTGTTTTACTAGCAGAGCTGTTCTTACAGAGTCTCCTAGAAACTGTCACATGCCTTAAGTGTTCCTGTTCAGCATTTAATCAAGTGCTTTGTAACTTATAAAAAACCTTCTGCAAAGATACAGGAACCCAATTATGAGGAACAGTATTGTGAGTGGCAAGCTATTGATGCTTCAGTTCATGGAGTTGAAAGATCAGCCGAATTTTAAATGCAAAAGTAAAAATAATATTTTTACTGAAGTTTAGAAGTGTGATTTTAATTTAAAGCAGGTACATTGAATGCAATATAAAGACCTAAAATTGCCTTAGCATTAATGGCTTTGCAAGGCTCAGGAAACATTTGAAACTACTCTGTGTGCACATACAACACCTATTATGCAACCCTAGAGACTAAGCACATCAGTCAGGTATGGAAAAATCAGCTCTCATTTATTTAAGAAATTATCCTTACATTTAAGAAACCTATTGTGGCTATAAATAGGGCAACTTTACAAATTATGATTGCCTACTGGCTTTTTATTGGATCTTAATGAGAATTTTTACCTTTGTATTTTTCTTCCTTTTTGGTTTCTAAGTGAAAGCTGAGACTCTTTTAAACTATTTTAAGTTTTTTGGGAGGCTTCTGAAGTGAACATGTATTGACCTGTACACTACCTGAAAGGTTTGTGGATCTGAAGGGATGATGTGAGTTCTTACCAGACTTTAAACTTTCTGTCGAGAAAGCCAAATCAGCAGTCTGTCAGCTTACATGCAGTTTTATTTGTAGCAGCCGGTTTGCTACTGACAGGCTGTGGCACTGTCAGCTGCACTGAAGAGTGTTTTCTTAGGGCTTTGTACTTGCAGGAAGTGTTGCCTGGACTTTGTTGTGTATTTTATATAAACTAAGCAGAACTTTTGCTTTACATCAGTGGTCTTTATAGGGAAAGACAACCAACTTGTTCCTGGTGGTTTTTTGCTTCCTGAAGTTCCTTTAAGATGCAACCCAGACCTGTTAAATAACTGGGAGTGGCCCTGTTGCTGCTGCTTTCGTTGATCCTAAGATTAGGATTCCAGGGCTATTCAGGTTGGAAGGAACCTCTGAGAGTCTCCAGTCTACATGCCCCAAGCAGGGTCAGCTGTGAGATCAGATCAGCTTGAAACAACAGTGATGTAACTACAAATTACTCTGTTGCTAATATTAAGTGATCTGTATCTGGATTATAAAACAAAAGAATCTGGAAATCCACTCCTGTGGTAATAATGTAGAGAGATGCCCAGTGTGAAGTATTGACGCTGGTATTTTTGTCAGGGACTTGTGTACAGAAATAAGGCACGGAGTTGGCCAGAAAGTTCTACAAGAGTGCCTGTGATAACTCCTCTTTCTTGTGTGCCTCAGCGTTGTCCTTCAGCTAGCTCTGCAGGAAGGAGGAGACCAGCACAGACATGGAGGAAGCATAAACAAGTTTAGTTTTCCCGGTCCTTGCTAATGCAGGGAGAGAGTCTGGGAGGGTTCTGTCCTGTTCACAGGTGATTCTGTAAATCAGGCTCCAGCAAGGGTTGCCTTGCCTCTTTTTTCAGCTAAGTTTTAAAGAGCATCTGTGAAGTTCAAAGAAACTCATTTAGTAAGAATTCTAAGAGTTGATTTCTCAGCATTATAATAAGCACAGCTTTCTCAAATTGTTCTGTTTTTAGACCAGGAACCCTTAAATCCCTGGACAGCACAGTGTGGAAGAGATAGCAAGTTACAGGTAATCAGTTATGAATTCCAAGCTCCAGAAGTACTGAGAAAATTGTTTTCAAAAGTGCATTGTCTTAGTTCTGTGTGTCTTCTCTTTTATTGTGCACTAGAGCTGTACATACATAGCCAATCTGTAATCTGCTGTTCAAGATCAATTAATTCTCTGGAACAAGAGAGATTTTCATATGAGGATTTTTTGGCAGTAAAATTTTTATTAAATGCTTCACTATTCTGTCTCAATCTCACTTACAGCTATGACCATTGAAAGCCAGTCTCCTGGCAAATGTAGTATTAAATATTATTAAGTATCTAATGGAAGCCTTTTGATGAATACAATAATAAATATATTAAAGAAACAATAAATTACATATAATTTAATAAAATAAATTAATAAATAATACATTAGTAAAGTATTTAATATCTTGGCAACGTTTTCAGCTTGGGAAGAATTGTAACGTGTATGACACATTTCATTCAAATAAAATTTGCAGAAAGCGAGGAGAGGAAAATATATAGGAAGAAATAACATCTGTCAAGGAGTGTGATTAAATACTGACTTAGAATAATGTGATTCACTGTTTAGGCAATCTTATTATGAAAGCTCTAAGTCTTGGATCAATAAAATAAATCTTGGATAGATATTAATCTTTGGCTTTGACCTTAGAATTACGTACAGCTACAGAATCAAGGTTATTGATGCCTATCCTAATCAGACATTTCAGACATCAGAATCTGAATACTTAAATATTTGCTTCAGACTAAGGAAATTGGTTTTTGTTGGTTTTTTCCTGCCATTTTTCCTTAATGTTTATGTAGTTAAAGCTGTGATTAATATGTTCCATTTGACTGCCCTTCTACTGGAAGTCATGAGTCCAGGGTGAATGGGCTACTTTTAGACTGTTAGATTATTTTTTTTCCTCCCTCCCTCCTCAGCAGAGTGGGAGTAATTTCTCTAAAACAGTGTGCTGTGAGAGTTAACTAAATGAGACTAGGAAGTCCCCCAAACAGTTACATAGTTCATCTTATATTTCTAGAGTATGAGTTCATCATTAGCTGTATCAATTCATCGAGTATGAATTAATTCACAAACCTAAACGTTCAGTTTTAATTCTGTGAGCAAGTGTGAGGCTCTCTTAAGGTGGAATTTTCATCTGTTCAGAGGTAGGACTTGGAAGCTGTTGATGCCATTCTGCTTTCAGTTGTGACTGCTGGAAGTGTTGATCTCATCATGACCCGTCCACAATTGAGGAAGTTTTTCAGAGTGGACAGGCTGGAATAGTGCTGAGTGTTTTTCAGAAGAAAACTTTAAAGGCATTGGGACAAGAAGTGTGCAAACAGCTTGCTGCCAGCTGCTGTGGTGACGGTGTCTGCTCCTGTGCTTTTAACCTCCCTGCCTGGCAACACTTAATCCCAAATTTTTTCTGGGTTTTTTGAAAGCACATCACCAGTTCTAAGTGGGGGGCTGTTCATATCACTTTGTTCAGTAAAGAGTGTCAGATCCTAGGATTTGATAGTTTCTAATGGACACAGATCTCATGTAAAAGCTTTTCTCTGAGAATCACATCTTTCACAAAATAGCAAATGGGGCTTAGTGGTGAGCTAATGAAATGCAGAGTCCCAGGTGTGATTGAATTTTATGAGTAAGCACTTTTCTTGTTCTTAGCAAAATTCTATAGCAACCTTCATGCAAAAATAAAGAAAATGTCTCCTAGTTCCTGTGCCCATTGATTCTACTCTCTTTCAGTTAAGAGACCAAAGCAGTACTTTAGTGCTTGAAGATTTGACTTCTCTCAATGAGACAACTGAGCTGTAACTGAAAGCAGTAGCTGAATGTAAATAAAAGGCAGGGCATTGCTGTCAGTAGAAGCCTGGTTAATTCTGGGTTGAATTAGTTTATTTATACTTAAGTTCACACAGATTCTCACTGCCATCTGGTTCCCAGAGAACAGCTAGAATAAGCACAGTGAAGTGCTTAGATTTAATTTATCAGAATTTCATGTGTTGCTTGTCTATTACCACACAGTTTCATGAGATAGGGAACTTCAGTCACACCACATTTGTTGGACAACTAAAACAAAAGCTCGTGATGTAAAACCTCACCCAGACAAAAGAGCAAGATGTAATTTGAACATAGCCAGCTATTGGTTCTTTGCTGCTTAAAGGGACAGTGAGGATTCAGAAGAAGGTGGCGATGCTGTATCCTCTGCTGGCTCGGAGAGTCTGTGGTTCTCTGGTCATTCAGTATGATTCAGACCAAGCTGTATTTACTTTAGAATGGATCTTCATTCTTAGGCATTGAGTCCTGCTGCAACTTCTGTCCAGAGGAGAGAACTTAGAGTCTCATGATTTGCTTTAATTCTGCATTTATTTGAGGAGTGGCTATGCGTTTGTCCTCTTCCAGACAGAAATGCTGCCTCAGTTCTGAGAGTTCTCTCTTGACATCACTTGTTTGTAGTGATACAGGACAAGGGAATGCTACACAGTCTAAGACATAACTGCAAGGCCTTTAGGATTTGATCTTTCAGCTTCAAATCACAGATTTACATCAGCTCTGTGCATGCACATTATCCTGTCATCTCCCAGTAGAACTAGTATTCTATTTAATTTCTCCTTGAAGAGGTATTGGTAATATTCTCTTTTGGCTTATAATGAATCTCTGGACTCTGGGGAGTAACGTTTTAGTCTGCTGAGTTCAGAAATTGTAATACATCATCTCATTTTGGAGTTTTTAACCAGGAGACGGTACACCTGATTAAACTGGTTTATAATACATGCTGCAAAACATAAGTGCAGCTTTAATATTGTTGTGTATAAAAGCTTGTCATGCATATCCTGTAGTTAAATTTGCCTTTGGAAATAGCTCACCTGTGTAGCTGGTTAGGATTTTTCCCTACTGACAGGTCTAGTTTCTCTCTGTGCAGCTCTATGAATACCAAAGATCTCTTGCTTTTCAGACCTTGTCCTCCAAGGTTTAATGGTCTGGAGCAATTCTATTTTATGTGAAGCTTGTTTACTTTCTCTTTTATTGCTGGCGTGATTTCCTCTGACTAAATATACTGAAAAAGTATATATCAAAATTAGAAGCTGAGCCCCAAATCACAGCTACATCTGAGGCTTGAAATATTGTTGAGTATCTGCAGCTTTCTAATTACAGACTCTGAACCTAGTAAATAGGGAGGTTAAAAAACAAGGTTGAACCCGATGAATGATCTTGCATATTAAATGTGTAGGGTTTAATCTCTGGATGATGAAAGATTTAGTTGTCTGTTCAGAAGTGATACAGGGATAAAGACGGGTGACACAAGTGAGGGAGCATTTTAAATTGCTTTTCTGTTCCTTTTGATTCTTCTGACACTTAGTGCTAGATCTTAATTTGTTTATATTGAAATTCCTCAGTTTTGTTAGCACTTACTTTGAGCTATATTTGAATTTTGTTTTCAGAAGCAAATTACTTTGTAGCTCAGTGGTGTAAAATGTATTTTATAATCGAAGTATCAGGATCTTGAGTCACTGTTCCTAGAAAATGTTCTCTTTGGAGCTGGTTGATCATTTTTTGTGATTATGGAGAACAGTATCATTTGTTTGCCTGTTACTTGTTAAAGGATAGACTTATAGTTCAAGAACTGTGTGATTAAGAATATGGTATTTTTAATGCAAAATTGGTTGTACTCAATACTGAGAAAGTGCTACTAGAAAAGTGGAAGATATCATGTCTCTGTGATGGCTCTTGGGCAGGAGAAGCCTTCTGGTGTCTTGAGAACTCACAGGAGCCTTCATGCTCCTGAGTGGTTGTCACTCGTTTGTCATGTGCTGTAAGTGCAGAGGCAAGGGCAGCTATCGTTTGTATCCTTGCATAATATAAAGAGAGAAACATTTTGATAAGCTCTTGGATGTCTCATAAATGCAGAGCTGCTTTTTAAAGTAAGGCTTTGTGACTGCATAAATTGTTGTGTGGTATAAACATTATTTTTAAATAGATGTGGTTATGTGCACATATTGTGATAAACTGTCTGAATTCTGTTTGCTCTCTTTGCAGGCTGCGGACTTGAGTAAACCCATAGACAAAAGGATATACAAAGGAACACAGCCTACATGCCATGACTTCAATCACTTAACAGCCACAGCAGAAAGTGTGTCACTTCTAGTGGGCTTCTCTGCAGGCCAGGTCCAACTTATAGACCCTATTAAAAAAGAAACTAGCAAATTATTTAATGAGGAAGTAAGTAGAAATCTTAATATTGTTGCATGCAATGTGTTTTGTGATATTGAAGTTCCTAGATTTTCAAAGTTCAGTAGATGTGGCTCCACTTGCCTACGTAGCTTATTGTTCAGTCACTGCCTTTGTTTTTCAGCTGTTCCACTGACTTGGAGTACTTACATAAAAGTGTTATTCATCGTGAAAAGATAAAGGCATCTTGTGGGGCTTAAGATTAAAAATAAGGATTTTCTAGTTTGGATAATACTGTTACTAGATTTGAGGACAGTTTACAGATGGAAATAAATGTTACTGCGTGTGCTCTGAATTCAGTTGTTTCTGAGGCTTCTGGTTGCCAATGAAGAAGAAAATTTTAAGCTGTTATTTAACTCATATATTATAGTAAAAATACTAAATAAGTTAAAAATACAGATTTTTATGTTCAGGACTTTACAGCAGAAACTGCCTATATCAAGTGTTCCTAAAGACTTGCTTGGATATGGGACATAAAGCTGAGTGCACAGAAAATGCTGAGCGCTTATGAGGTCTTTATGTGATGTTCAGAGAGAAACTCTTCATCTGCTTTTTCTGCTGCTGTGCAGTAAGGAAAGATAAAGGAGTACTATGGGGAGCACTAATGCAAAGTTACAGGGCCACTGGCTCTGAGTATCTGGTAGCATTGACATTCTTAGAGGCTAAGTGTCCAGATGCTAATAAGGAAAGAAATCTGGTAACTGGGATGACTTGTGACACATTTTCTGCAGAGGATAAGCTGTGTGAATTTGGGTGGTTTAGGGGGGAGGTGATTTTATTTTGGGGATTGTTCTCTTGTTCCTTTTTTGTTTTAATCCAGCTCTGCAGAGAGGTTTGCAAGCCTCTTGGTTGGTTTTTGTTTTTCTTCTCTTTTTTGAAATTTCAAATCTAGGTTAGAACTTTACAGATGAAGTTAAGCTTTGCTCAGCTTTCAAAGTATACCTTTCCCGCCTCAGAGAGATGTGTTGCTTTGCTCCTTCCTTGTGCAAAGAAGATTGAAGTATTGTTCTCACTGGGGATGTTTTATAATTAGATCTAATTCCTCCTCAGCTTCCTAAAAGTAGCTGCATGTAGATCAGAAGAGGGGCGTTTTTCTTCCTACCTGGCCTTGTCCCAACTGCTCTGTCTCTGTTTGTGTTGACTGGAAAATAGTACTGCAGAATCTTTTAATGAACCTTTAGTCTGTTGGTAGAAACCTCTGTATAAGTAGTTGAAATGTTAATTTTAGCATAGTCCTACCACCCCCACCCATCCTCCCCGAAAAAGTGTCTTATTTATTCTTGTACAATAACACTGTAAGTATTAAAAAGGGTAGCAGACATACTCTAAACAGCTGGTTTCATATCACAGAGTAGTTCCCACTCCTGTAGCTAAGCTATAGTTGCTTTGAGAAAAACTTCTGGTGGAATACTTATATCAAGGCCCAGTACACATTTCCAGGCCTTGATGGTGTTTATTGTCTGGTGACTACAGTGCAAAGCTGTGTTGCTGGTCAATAGTTCCTGTGGAATTCCCAACTGCTGGAAGCACTGAAGCCACTTCCATCAGCCAGCATTGCTTTCTGTCTGTGCTATAGGTAGATCACTACAGTGTGATGGAAATACGCCTTTTGACAGTTTGGTGGAACTTATTTAAATGAGATTATCTCTCTTCTACCAAGCTAATGTAAGGATTTGCTCAGTGCTACCAAAACTACACACACAGTAGGCTACAGTTAAATGACAAATTCTTGTTTCCTACGCTGACCTTATCTGCAAACAACTTTTAAAAGTTAAATAATGTTTTATTCTGTCAATTACAGTATTGGAGTTTGCCCTAGATGTGTTTGTAAGTTCTGGCTTGTATTTAAAGCCCCTTTCAAAGTGAGCACTGATGTTTGAACCAGTTCATTTGCTTCAAGATGAAGGTGCCTATTGGGTTTTGAATATATTTTGACTTCAGGAATAACCATAGGCATGAGGTAGTCTGAATGAGTGTTAACATTGTTCTACAGATCCAGCACTTAGGCTAGAGGTAATAGAATTCACCACCTATCCTGTGAGTAATTTGGTGCTTCAGGTAGCCCAAATCTCTGCTTTGACTATCAGCTGTGGTAGAGCAATCAGAATATATATGATACATGAAATAAATCAACCTGTTACGATAGGTTATGTTGAACATAAAATGGAATAGCCCTAGCATAGTCTTAAGTTATTACTCTTTTTTTTTTTTTTTTTTTTAATTCTATTCATGTAGAAGATGATAGGGACTTGAAAGGCTGAGGTGAGTGATAAGATCCTGTGCAGCTTGTGGCTGCCTGCATAAATCCATCTGTGTCCACAGTGGTGCTCCTTCCAGCTGTGTCAAAATTAAACCAGTGATATTTTCTTACTCCCCAAACCAGTCAGATATACCTCACAGATTCAGTTGTTTCCTGGTGGTAGTTGGTTATTATCAAACTAGCCAGTGCTTTTTCATCTTACTTTTTAATCCTTCTTAAAATCTAAACTGAAGCCTTGAGCTGCATTGTTTTTCCTAATAAACTTGTCCTATATCTTTATTGCCAAAGCTGTGTAAGATCATGTGTATTCTTTGATTGCCTCAGATTTTTCAGTCCTTTGTGGCCTGTGCTTGTAATTTTGTCCCTTCGAGTTCTTCAAAACATAACCAAGATAATTTTGGCTTGTGTTTCTAACTGCTGAGTGAAGCTTCTTCACTTACTATTCTCCCATCAAACTGAACATAAGCTCTTTATCTCACATCCCTCACTGATGTGCTGGTACTGCATTCAGACCATTCTTGTAATGTATCTACTCCTACTGTCTGCAGCAACGGCTTTGTTGTGCTGCAGAACTTTGTGAACCTAGTAGAAAGCTTTTAAGACTCTCAAAAGTCATAACTTCAGAGTTTTTATCTTGAGAAAGGGATGTGTTGTAGTCACTTGTACACGTCAGATTAAAGTCTCTCTGCATCTTGTCTTCATGAGCTGATCTGTTCTCATTGCAAATTGTAATAATCCATTTTTCACAGCCTCCTTAAAGTAAAGATGAGGTTTGCAGGGTTTTTCTGCAGTACTTAGGATCATGTAGCCCAACATGGTTATGGACATTAAGTGCCATTTCTGGAATAAAGATTGAGCAGGTGCTCTTACAAGTGGAGGTTCTATTGAGCTGCCTCAGTAGAGAGTGAGAAATTTTGCTTTTGTTGCCATATTGGCAATGAGAAGACTGGTTCCTACAGGAAAGCAGCTGGGCTGGTGTTCCCTGCCCATCTTCTCCTGGTGTGTGCCAGGTAATTTTCTCAGATTTCTGATACCATCATTATTGAGACGTGCATGATATATATCAGTGAATATATGACAAACTAGTTAAAACATCACAACAGAATCACAGACTGTATTATTTTAAAGCTAGTCCATTTGAAGAACTTTGCCATATTTAGTTACATCTCTCAGCTCTCAAGTACACCATGGCTGTTTTAACCAATGAAAAATTACAGGAGAGAGACTTTCTGGTTTTCCACTGAGGTTGACAGCAGCAGAAGTGTAATCTAAAATGGTCAGGTGCTGTTTTCCAGCGACAGTTCCACAACAGGTAACAGCTGATGTATTATCCATTAGTTTGAGGGTTTTGTGTGTGATAAACAGCATAGCAAGGTTTTGGGTTTTTCCTCTTCTTTATTTTTAGGGCTTTTGTAACTTATTCTGGTATTCCTTAGGTTCTTTATATTTGCACTCTTGCCTTTTGTGTAGCTCAGCTTTTCTTTCTGCTTACAATCAATATGACAAATACAAATATTGAATGTGCTGGTAAAGAATTACTTGTCTGCAAGTTGCAGCTGATTGGTGCCACGGACAACACGGTAAGTTGTGGAGGTCCACCAAAATTACAGTAGTCAAAAGAGTCAAACTTTACCTCTCAGTCCTTAGAGCATTGAAGACATTATGACCAGGAATGTTTGTTTAATGTGTATGCATTCTTTTGCAATGATGAACTCTATTAAAATGTTTTGTTTTAAAGGAAAGTGCTTAATCAAATGGTAACAGAGTATTGACAGGTCCTTGACTATTGAAAGAAAAATAATTGGAGGTTGAGGATTCCAAAGTGAAAAGTCACCCAGCCACGTGCATTTACCTACTGACTTTCCAGCCACATGATAACAGGGTTACTGTGTATGCAGCCTTTGCTCCCTGAATCAATAAAAGCTGGTAGAGTTTTTTTCAGAGGTTGGATTTTATTTGTGATTTCAGATAAAATCAGATCCTAAATTTACTCTTGTTGATTTGTAACCTGTTTGCTGTATAATACAGATGAGTAACTGCTTTTTTCCCCATTAGCTTATTCAGTGTTTTCTTGTTTTCTTCTCATGTATTTCAACCTACACAGGGAAAAGCAAACCAAAGAGCACTGCCTTTAGATTCATAACAGATTGGCTCAACTGAAGTATAGTCATGGACCATAATAATAAGCTTTTAAAGCACTTTGTCTGAAAATAATTTCCTCTTTACTGGCTGATAAGTTTTTGCAAATACAGTAACATGGTTCCTGTCTAGAAAGTTAAGTTCACTTTAAGTGTTGCTCCCCAGAAAGCTCAGAGTTACAGTTAATCATGAAAACTTTAATTTTCAGAGTTTCTGATGTGTATCTTCTTTGTTTTTCACAGAGACTAATAGACAAGTCCAGAGTAACCTGTGTAAAATGGGTACCAGGTTCGGAAAGCCTTTTCCTAGTAGCTCATTCCAGTGGCAATATGTACTTGTATAACGTGGAGCACACTTGTGGTACCACAGCCCCGCACTACCAGCTACTTAAACAAGGAGAGAGTTTTGCAGTGCATACTTGCAAGAGCAAATCCACAAGAAACCCTCTGCTTAAATGGACAGTAGGTGAGGGTGCCCTGAATGAATTTGCCTTTTCCCCTGATGGGAAGTTCTTGGCCTGTGTGAGCCAGGATGGTTTTCTTCGCGTGTTTAACTTTGATTCAGTGGAATTGCATGGTACAATGAAAAGCTACTTTGGAGGACTGCTGTGTGTGTGTTGGAGCCCCGATGGGAAATACATAGTGACAGGCGGAGAGGATGACTTGGTGACAGTTTGGTCTTTCGTGGACTGTCGAGTTATAGCGAGAGGCCACGGCCATAAATCGTGGGTCAGTGTCGTTGCGTTTGATCCGTATACCACTAGTGTAGAAGAGAGTGACCCGATGGAATTTAGCGGAAGTGATGAGGATTTCCAAGACCTTCATTTTGGCAGAGATCGAGCAAATAGCACGCAATCTAGACTATCCAAAAGGAACTCTACAGACAGTCGTCCAGTAAGTGTTACGTATAGATTTGGTTCAGTAGGCCAGGACACACAGCTCTGTTTGTGGGATCTTACAGAAGATATCCTCTTCCCCCACCAACCTCTCTCAAGAGCAAGGACACATACAAATGTCATGAATGCCACAAGTCCACCTGCGGGAAGTGGTGGAACTAACCCAGGAAGTAATGGAAACAGTATCACAACACCTGGAAACTCTGTACCCCCTCCTCTTCCACGGTCAAACAGCCTTCCACACTCTGCAGTCTCAAATGCTGGCAGTAAAAGCAGTGTCATGGATGGTGCCATTGCTTCTGGCGTTAGTAAATTTGCAACCTTATCGCTACACGATCGGAAGGAAAGACACCATGAAAAAGATCACAAGAGAAACCATAGCATGGGACATATATCTAGCAAGAGCAGTGACAAACTGAACCTAGTTACTAAAACCAAAACGGACCCAGCTAAAACTTTGGGAACACCTCTCTGTCCCCGAATGGAAGATGTTCCCTTGTTAGAGCCTCTTATCTGTAAAAAGATAGCACATGAAAGACTGACTGTGTTAATTTTTCTTGAAGACTGTATAGTCACTGCTTGTCAGGAGGGATTTATTTGCACATGGGCAAGGCCTGGTAAAGTGGTAAGTTTTAATCCTTAATGCTGCATCAAAGAACTAGAACTCTGAATAGATAGTTTTCTTGAAATATAATGAATGTTGAATATAAAATTTCTTTATGCTTAATGTAAAAAAAATATCCTCAGAGCCATACTTTTGGATACTGCATGCCATATTTCTGAATGATTTGAAGTGTCTTGGATACAATTATTAAATATAGTTGCCTTCCAGCAGAAGAAATAAATACTGTGCATCTAAACTATTGATCAGTGTTCTTATACTTAAGCATAACCACAATATGGTGAAAGCTATTTATGTAAAAATTGAAGTAAAACCTGTCAAACACTAAAATAATCATAATCCTTCTAATGTTTTCTACAAAATAAGCACTCCCAATGAGAGTAGCTTATGAAAAGCTGCTGCTTCTAAGTCTAATGAGAAACGTGAGCCTCTGAAAAAATGAAAACCAAAGTGTTTTATTCCTCCATACTTTTCTGTGGTGGCCTGCCATTAATGTGAAACCACTTCTTATTACAACATCAGCCATTTTATGCAGATTCGTGAGCCCTGTACTGACTGTAGTTTATGCTCTTGAATTGTGAATCAGTATTATCAAGGAACTCTAATTTTAGCCAGGTTTTGATTTATGTATTTAAGTTAGGGAAAATCCTGCGAGCTTTCTCTCAGTAGTTTCAGTGTTCTGTTCCTGTCAGGTTTGTTAGGCAGTTCAACCACTACAAGCTCGTGTTTATGATGGCAACTGTTCCATCAGCTGAACCTACATTAGTCTATTACTAGTTTTCACTCTTGTTGTTGATGCACTTGAACACCTATAATATTTTATTTTTCTTCTGGCCAATGTATAGATAGCTAAATTTTGACTGAAGCTACATGTGGTGATTCTTAGATTAAAAAGTACTTTGTGCTACAATAGCTCTGCCTGCCAGCAACAGTTCAAAGGAATACAGCTATGAAAACATTTCCAGAGTTGATCTGAGAAAAAGGACCATTATTTTTGTGAAAATTTCTGAAAGGGGATGTAGATTATCATCTGAAGTAAAAGAAATGATCTGGTGATACCTGAATAATGCCATGTTGAGCAACTTAAATGAAAATCTGTTGTTTGTTAGATTTTAACCATTTGGTTCATAAATCTGACTTTTGAAGTAGAGGTATTGTATATATTTAGATGCCACATCTTCATTACTATAAACTTGCAAGTAAAACTCAGTAATTTTTCTTAAAATTGTTTGTATAATGTAGGCTTTTTTGAGATCTTACCAAATCTGTCACAGCATAGGTATGCATAAAAATCTGTATCTGTTCTGCATCTTAATGCATATTTAAAGGTTGAATCTAAAACTTAAAAATGAAAACCCCTTTATGGGAGAAGGGAGGAGGGTGTTACTTAAAAGGGGTTTTTTTTGCCTGAGACCTACAAATCCAGCATTAATTAAAAAAAAAAGCACTCCCTTAAAACGCTAAATTATTTAAAACATTTGCTCAAAATGAAAGTATTAAAGCAATTATACTTTTGTGAGTCAGTGCACTTCACATCTTATTAATTACAGCAGTGCCTCAGATTGTTATTGTGAGCTACGTTTTCCTTTTTGTTCTAAAACTCCTTTGCATACTATTGAACACTACACTGTCACATTTATTTTCAGTGGCTGAGGTGGGTTTTGTTAGACTGAGTATAACTTAAATATTTTTGTGTATTGACTTTGATTTGGAATATGACATTTCAAATATTTCAGAGATAAAGTATGCAGTACCAAAAATCAGGATTTATGTATTGGCCAATATGGAAAACTTTAACTACAGGTAAGTAATTTTCATGCTGAAGTTATCACTTTCAAAATTAATATATTGCACACTGATGTAAATGCCATATTCTTTAGGATGTATTTACTTAGAAATTTTCAAATTAATTTGTTTTTCTGATTTCACTTGCATTTCTAGTGAGCTCACTCTGCTGGTAAAAACTAAATTTTGGTGGCATGTTTACAGGGCTTTGTTAGGAAAATACTTATGCCAGAAGGACGTTATGAGCATCCTTTTTGTTTATAGGAAAGCACTTAATTTTATTTAATGAGAATTGTCAGAGTATAAAACACTCAAGGTGATGTCTTTCTTACTGGGTTATATACCATCATTTCTGTTTCGCCAGCTGTTTTATCCTAGGATGTCCCATTACTCTGGGCTTTAAAGTTGCTATTCCTAGTCTTCCTTTGACATATGGCTCCCCGAGTGATCTTAAAGCTCTGCCACTTTTTTGTCTGCCATCTCCATAGAGTGAAAGCCTCTGAGTCTTGCTGCTGCTTCCATCATTGCCTCAAAAGGCCTTCATTAAATTGATGCCACTGCCAGCCTAAAGAAAGAATTGGATGGAAAAGCAAAGGAGGTAGTGCAGTGTCTAATGTAATTTCCATTGTGCCAGTGCTACCTTTCCCTCTCATTTCCAACAGCCATCAAAACATGCACTGGATAATTGGACAGTGTATGACAAGTTCTGTTTATTTTTCTGGCTGGGCTTGTTCTGCCCTGAGTGGAAAAGAAATCCAGAAGTGTCTCTTCAGCCATGATCCCTGTGATAGTTGATAGTCTGTACAGTGCTGACAGTGTCCTGACAATTTGTTTATAAACTTTCCAAATTTCTGCTTTGGTGTGTACAAAATCATACCTTGAGCTTCCTCATGGGGTGTACTGTTCTTGCATTGCACTTCCTGAACTGCTCTGCCAATTCCCAGTCAGTGAAGCGAATGGCAAAATTCAATTAGAAACAAGTTGAATGAGGCTCAGGGTTCATTAGTTTCAAATTTTTATTCTCTTTTTTTTTTTTTTGTGAGCTGGTTGAAAGAAGGTTCAGGGCGGTCAGAAAAATAGGTTGCCTTAACAAGAGTATGAACTTTTCTTCACAACATGGTGACAATTAGGTGTCATCTTTCTCCCCTGTCTTTCCCAGGCCCTGATGGGAAACTTAAATGGGATTACGGAACTGTTGGATTAATATGAAAACATAGAAACAGAATTTGGAAGGAACAAAAGTAAACTTTATTGTGCTATCTTTATAGCTACACCAAACTGAATTACAGGATCTGCAGAAGCAATTAAAAAACCCAACAAAACCAACCCACAAAACCCTTAAGTATTGCTTGGATATGCAAAATAAGTTTTCTCTGAACTCAGTGGTCAGAGTAACTACTTACATGATTTCCGTGCTGGACTTTAGAACTGACTGTTCACTGTCTGTGCAGTGACTCCATTTTATGGGAATGAAAGTTGCTGCTGAGTTCCCTGTGTCAGAAAGCTCAAGGTAAGATTGGCCGGAAGTACCCCCAGGTGAAATGGCAGTGTATAACCTAGCAAGAGAAACATCCTACCACTTTGTAAAACAAATGCACATGGAATTTATTTATTTGACTTATTGTACAGGAAAACTTAGACTTAAATTATAACATCCTTGAATTTTCTAGTTAACTACAATTGTAGTACAGTATCATGTTTTAGTATGACTTGTTTTAGTGAAAGTACTTAAACATTCATGTACTATATTTGAGTGAGACAAGCAGCTATACATACTAATTCTTCCTCAGTGGAAAGGAGCATTTCATCATTACAATTGAAGTTCAATTGCTGGTATTTAAGTACTATCAAATAGATTTCTTTTAACGTGATACGGTATCTGTATAAACTTCAGGGATGATTATAGTTAAACTGAAACACAGCTATACAACTTCAGGTTACCATGCTAAAATTTGAAGCTTTCTGTAATGTGCACAATAGCGAAGTTGCACATGGCATACCCGCATTATCAGGGTGAATTAAACCTAGAGTACACTGGTGTGATATTTATAGCAAGGTATGTGTGTGTGCGTGTGTGAGGAGGTGTGACAAGTGGCTCCAGTAAAGCCAGGAGAGATCATAACCCTGTAAAGGCTTTATGATGAGGATGTCTGGATTAGGAAATAACATGACTTTTACTAAACACTTTCTAGAAAACCCCTGTTCTGAATTATCACCTCTTAAAATTTGAGTATGTACTTGGAATGACTGTATTTGTCTGCCCCTTTAACAACATAAAACTACTAAATTAATATTTAAAATGCTGGCCTGCTTATGTTACAATAATAAAATTTGTGTCAGTTAATTTACTGTCAATTTACATGTAAAGATTAAACTATTTTTTCTGCATTTTATGATTCTGTATACTGGAGTTTGTTAAAGATTGACATGTTAGGTGATACTGTACAAAATTGTATTGACTACCTTTAGTGAAAATCAAAAGTAAAATTCATATGTATTTCCTTTTTACACTTCCATCTAATTTCTTGACAACTTGAATAAATTTCATAGAGCCTTTCTAACATGAACTATTGTTAATTTAACTGTTGCAATAATTAAGCTTTAAGAAGTATTGTTGGTATATTTATAATTTTAAGGAGATCATGTTTGTTTCATACTGCTTATTTTTAGCTGTTCTATTGTCATTGTTACAGCTGAAGAACTTTACTAAATACTTGACATTACAAAATAACTTGCTGGGGTTGTCCTCTGTATACTGATGTTAAATAAAAATGTGTGATTGAACTGTAAATGTAGATAACTTTCAATAGTCCTTTCCACATATGAGTTTTAATTTATCTTGCAGTGCTTAGGTGGTCTTATGCTCTCACACTGTGCTGAACAAATGGCCACAATGAAACTGTTAACTTGCCATGCTTTAAAGTAAGAAGTTGATCACATCTGTAACCTGCTCTGAGAAAATGTTTCAATTCATCTCGACTATGCAGATGTTTTGATGTTTAAATCTTGTTGATAAGGTCAAGACTCACGGTAGCTATTTTTTTAGGATTAGAGTAACATTAAACAGAGTACTTACCAAACCACTTTTCAAACTTGTTTAAACTCAGATTCAGCAGAACACAGACATGGCTGAGTCTAGATTCTCTCTGCACACCTGTCCGGTAGGAGCTGGGGCAGAGTGTCGTCATTCCTTCTAGGACTCTACAGGAGCTCTTTCCTCTGTGGACTCTGGTGCAGGGTATGTTCTTTATTCCAGCTTTAGATCTTGGTGTTTACCTAATGATTGCTGAATTTACAGCCCCAAGGGTATGGCTCATAAAGATGATTCAAGCATTTTCTGTCTAGAAAAAATAGTCTAGAATGAAACTCATCTGAACTAAAATAAACTAGTCTAAAACTTTAGCTGCAAAATTTCTTGGAGCAAATTTAGGTGAAGACTTCAGATGTTGCCCTTCCATTTGAGGGGTTAGGAATTGTCTCACCTTTGGAGTGATTCTTTTTTAACAAAGAAAGAGCCAAACAAATGCTGTGTACTAAAGTGTTTCAGAGACGTTTTTGAGGAATTCCAGTGTAAAAGTGAGTTACTTTGGGTCCAGTCTGACAGGGAGGACTCTTGTTTGTCTCATGCCAAAAATACTCTGTAGACTAAGCTGAGGCAATCATCTTATGTAAACTTGAGAACTTTGTGGTACTTCAAAGGTATTGATTGACCATTGTGATGATCTACACATAGAACATAGATGCATATTTAAGGGGCTAGTGAAGGAACAAAATGAAATCTGATTCAATGCTTCTGAACTTCCGGTTATCTCAAATGATGCAAGAACTGGTTGGTCAAACCAGTTTCTCAGTATTCAGTGTGAGCCTGAAACAAAACGCAGCTTCCACAGGTTTTGTAGTCAGAGAAGGTATTTGGCAAAATATGTCCTGAAATATAAAGGTGTCATTTTACTTGCCTTTAATAATATTGTGCAAACTTCTCGAGGAAATAACTTGTAAGATCATGTTATTTTCTGGGTTTTGAAGCTGGATTTTAGGTAGGTGCTGCTCAATCTTATCAAATTCATTTTGCTCCTTTCTTCTGCTAAGACCACAGTCACTTGACACCTAACTCACATGGGGTTGCCTTAAGTCATATGCTTTTCCCTGAGGTTTTCCCTGGTTTATCTCAATTTCATTATTTTCTAAACTGAAAATTTTATACCTTACCGACCTTCACAGTTTGAGAAAAATAGAGAAACAACAGTTTCTAAGCATGTGAACCCTTACTACTTGAATGATAAGGTCCTATTTTTTGAGCCAGGTCAGGTTTCTGCTGGCAAAAGCCTCTGCATTTTCAAGCACCCAAGTAGTTGCATCTTAAATTTTTCCTCTTGGACCTGCGTATCTTCCATTTGCCTAGTACCACTAGGCAGATTTTTAGTTATTGATGGTTTTCTACCAGCCTTGAATTTGGTTTTTTTTGTTGACAGTGACCTGTGTTAAGAGAAAAACTCCTTTATATACACAGAGAAGTTGCAAGTGAAATCCTAAAGGTGATAACAGTCTGTTATAAGGTCTGGTGTCAAATGGTTTGTGTATTTATACTTTTGTGTAATGTTACCAGAACAGAGAAAAAAAAAGGGCAAATGTAATACAAATTTAAAAGTCCATTTAATGAACACACAAACTGTGTAAAGACAGGTATCAGCTTTGCTCTATCCCCCTAAATCCCATACAGAATATTTCTCTGTGGCATGTTATGTGAATGAACAACATGTGCTTTCCTGAGCATTTTCAGTTCATTAATTTTATTACTCCATTAGACATTAATACTGATTTAGTGAGTATATGCAGTTCAGAAACTTTAGCTGCTAAACACTTATTCCTTTGGATACCGAACTTGAAGATTTTGTTCGTGTAAATCTTAAAACCAGTTCAGCTGATATAACTATAGCATTTTAAACAAATGTGAGAAATCTCACTTTGGTTTTGGCATATTATTGCCCAAACACTGCAGTGGACCATGGACTCTTTTTCTCAAGCAAAGCTGTCAGTCCAGATTACTTTATAACCCTAGTTATGTAGTAACCATAATTACTCTAGGAATATCATAGTTCTGGACAAGAATAAACTGCTCCTGGAATATTTTTCTAATAATAATTTCCGATTATTTCATATACTGGCTATAGTAGAAATGGTTTAACAAACCAGTACCATTCTTGTATGGGCATTTGTTAATTCAGCCATATTTTAATTGGTTTAATTGCATTAGTGAAGTGTACTATGAGACTTCTTTTTTTACACTGGATTGTTTGTTATGTTGGACCTTTTATTTTTTTTCTACCTTTCAATTTCAAGCCAGAATGTACAAAGATGAACAGAGTTTGACATCCAGTATGTTCTGAGGGCCAGTGGAGCTGTTTCCCTGAAGGAGACATGCACTTTCTGTATCCTGCTTGCATGTCTAAACTTGCCCTTTATTATCTAGATTAGTGAAACTAGGAGTGATTGCACCTTTGGCTCCAATTAAACGTCTTGTAATTTAAATTAAGAAAATATTAACTCAGTGGCTACTGTTGACTTTTTTCTTACTTAGTATTGCATTATCTTCCTGATTTTTTTTTTTTTTAATACAGCTGTTATATGCTGATCATTCATAGAATTAGTTTCTGTTGTGAAATCTTATTTTTCCTGTCTTTGGAAAAAAGCCCCAGAATTTAGTCTGCACTGTATGTGGAATTTTTTAAAATATACCCACCTCTCTCCTCACAATCCCATAAAAGGGGAAGGAGGGTTTGTGTTCATGCTGCTGCAGTGAATGGACCCCAGAAATGAGTGCCACAAACCTTGGGTGCAAATAGCCTTCCTGATTGTATTTGCTATGGCTTTTCATTCCTACCCATGCCAGTGCATTTTTTACCAGATGTGCAAAGTCCTGTGTGTTTCAGGAAGTCAGAGAATGCATGGATAAACAGGATAGCCCTAGCAGCTAGTTCTGAAGCAACCTGTGTTCAATGCTCACTGCACTAATTGACTTAAGAAAAATGACCCCATCCTCTGAAAGCTGCATCGTTCAGCTGTGGAGTGTCCCATTAAGATGGCAGATGGGACAGCAGCTACCTCTTGGAGGCTGGGATGAATACTGTTTTACTAAATTCCTGTCTTGGATCTCATAACTCTTCCATTTCCCACGCCTGCTACACTCATATGCTGACAAAATACTACTGCTAATAAAACACTACATTTATTTACAAAACTTTGAGCAGTGTCTTAATTTGTTCCTGCTGCTTGATCAGTGGGATCTGTTTGTCCTTAAGCCTGAAGCTGCTGCACCAGGCAGCAGAGCTGCAGCTGTTGTGGCTCTGCTCTTCCATGTTTCCTGTCACAGCTGCTAAACGGGCTTACTTGGCTGTTACTCTAATAAATGTCTGCAGCTTTTATTCCATCTTTTCCCACCTGATTCGCCAGACTGGGTGGTTCCATCACAGAAAGCACTACTCTCTGGCTTTCTTCTTTCTTTACAGGCAGGAGCTTTTAATATTTTTTCATTACTGTACCTATTGTATTCTTCCAGAAAATAGAACTACAACTGTTCCAATCCCTCACTCTTTGTATCACAGATGAGACTTACTGTGAACTTTTGTATCAAAACAGTAACTTTATTTGAGCCCTCATTTGCTTTTCTGGTTGTTTTCCTATGTCTCTTGTGTTACACTGATCACAGTCTTAGGAATAACCTTGCTTGGAAGGCTCTGATACAATGGGAAAATTCTGTAGAATTTTTGTTTTAATCAGGACCCACTGAGAACTCACCACTTCGGTGAAACTTACGTGCCTAAAAACCAAATTCATATTCTTGCTTTTCTTGTATGAACATCTGAGATATCTTCTGAAATCAAGTACTTGGAAGAACTCACAAACTTTCAGGTCTCCCTTGGGAGTGAATTTCTGAACGGCATCATAGCCAAGTTTTAAGGCAGTACTTGTGTACATTTGTTCCATCTGCAGGAGCACAAGGAAATTGGTCTTGAGGTTATTTCCACTTCGGTGTTCCTCTGGCTTGCCTGCTCAGAATTGCAGAATTAATTCAGAGTGCGGACTGAAACACAAGGAATTCCTAGTACTCACTGAAAGCAATCTGCAGTGAGCTGCTCCTCTCCAAAGCAGGGAGCATGCACTGCCTATGAGATGTAACCAGGACCGACTCCTTGTTCCTATTCTTGGAACTTGCATTCTAGAGTGGCCGGTACAGTTTCTAGAGGAATCCTAGGAAGGTAACTCTTCATTTTGTTTCCCAACAATTGGTTGTTAGAATGTAAATCCAGTGCTAGAATAAGCCTTATTTCTCCTGTATAGGGTGATGAGCCTGTTGAAAGACTTGACATTATGCCATCCCTAGGGCTTCCTCTGTGCTTATAAAGCACATATTTGCATATGAACAGTTTGGATTGCTGATTTAATTAAGACTGAAAATAATACCTTTGGACGTCTTTTTCCGTGGTACTGCAAAGTTGCTTAGTGGATGTAATCTTCTGACAAGAAAGACCTTCCAGTTGCTGCTGGATTTAATAGACTTGTGAAGAATGCTTCAGTAATGAACTAGTGAATTCTGATTCAACCTTGTCACTTGCCAACAAAACTTCCCTGGTAAAAATTTCAGAAGTGCTTCAGTGGCTTGTTTGCTCCAAAGTTCTGCCTTCTTTCACCATCTAGTCCTTAAGTAATAACTAGGAAACTTTTTTTATCACGAAATATACAGGATCTTTGCACATCCTGAATGTCAAGTGTAAAGAACAGCCCACTTCAGTCTACCTCAACAGTGTTTCAGTCAAATATTCCCTGCATAAACAAATGCAAATAAAGGTGTTCACGTTCCTTCAGGTGAGGTCTGTGGAAGGCACCAAGTTAAGTGCCACATGCTTTGTTTTATATAAATGTCATATGCACCATATGCAAATGCACACACAAGTCTGTAAACTATCCAGGTTCATGACATATCTGAAATGATTCAGATGCTTCCTTAAAGAGAAGGGCTTTGGTTTTAACAGAAATTGGATGACTTCTATCCAGTCAGTCCCGCCCTCTTTTCCCTCTTTCCATCTCTTCTGAGGTCAGGGTTTACTTCCATCATCGTGACCTCTCAGTTCTTGGATCCAAGTGTGAAAGAGCTCCTGTAGATTCTGAAGAAGTCACGTAATTCTGTCTTCTGTCTGTATGCTAATTGCTGCCTGATCTTGTCTAGTTTGATGGATCTGAGTCCCAGGATCTTAATTTTGAGGTAAGAACATAAGCAGGGAACTGCTTAGAGGAGTTGCTGAAAGTGCATTTATCACACCCTACGAGGTGAGGAGTGCATGGGGATACTTGCTGGTGTGCTTCCAGCTGCCAGCATGCTCCTTGGCCTGCTGGAACATGGTAGAACTAACTAATGACCTTATAAGAAGGTTAAATTGTATTTTGTCAGTAAGCTTTTCCTAAGTAAGCCTGACAAAGTTACTTTTATGTGAATTATTAAAAAGGGGCTACTGTATAAATACTGTATAAATCTGAAATATAGTCTGTCCATTGGTACCCATAGGTTTAATCTGTAAGGTGTAGTTGCCTTAATTCAGAGCGGCAGCCTCTGTGTTGTGAGGGGCACCGTACAGTCCTGGGGCTGTGTGTGAAATCAGTCTCAATTTGAATGACAGAGTAGTTAAAAGAGCTGGCACCAAGTTTTCCTGAGTGTGAACTTAAATTGTAATAGGAAATCTTTACTGACCTCTTGTCAGCGTTTCATTCTGTTTTAAAATTACCAAAACAAATACTTAGTTAGACAATCTATTTTTCTATTCAAAGCCTGTAATAGTCAATCACATATAAGAGATGGAGTGTTTCCCTGTATCAGGTCAGTTGTCAAACATACTGATACTGGAATCGGTTTGTTTGACACCACCCCAGTAAAATGCTGATGAATTTTTTTGTTGTATGATTTTTAAAGTTCACTATGACTCCAAGTGCAAGGTAGATTAAACCAAATGCTGGGATCAGATCCATTTCGTGTTATAAATGCACACGTTTCTTCCTGTCTGAGAGCTCTTTGTGTCCTGCTTGCCTGAGACTGTGGTGGCTTAGAGCCTTTGTAGGAGAGGTGCTGATGTCTGAAGTAAGCAAGTGTTGGTAAAAATCAACTGTACTCATTATAGGTTCAGGTTAAGAAATTTATAAAATTCATGTCAGGTTCTCTTGCTGGATTAATGTAAACTGCTTTGTTTGCAGGGTTTATTGTCATCCCAAAACCAGGCCAATTCTCCAAGTGGAACTGTAGTATAGCCATCACACTACTGCTAGCAAATCTCTGAACACAGGACAAGAAGTAATGACAGTGGAACCAGGAGCTGTTCTTCAGGCCAAGAGCATCACAAATTATAATGTGGCAGAGTGTAAACATGGAATTATGTGAATCACATAGTGACTTGCAAAGGACAAATGTAAGGAGTTCTCACTACAGCTGATCCTGCTAGGCTGCTCACCCAAGGAAGAGTTTGCATTGGAGAAAAAGCAAAAAGCTTCCTTTAGTGCTGCAGGAAAAAAGTAGTAACATTTTTGTTTTCTTTATACTTTTCAAGTCCAGTGTAATTTAATCTCTCTATAAATATATAAATAAAGGATATATATATATATATATATATATAGTGTAAAATAAGGTATGTTTCTTAAATTCAAGTAAGTTCAATGGTTAAACTAGTACTTCACCATTGTTTATTTTGCACTGATTTTTTTAACCAGAGGTGGCTAGAAGACAGCCTGGAATGCACTCATGGAAAATGAAAGTCATTACTTTCTGGTTTCAAAATGTTTTTCAGGAAGATGGATGCTGCAATCATAGATTTTTTTAAAACAAAATTGTTTTGCACTTAAATAGTTTAATGCTTATAGAGAATTACTTTAAAATTGGTGTCCAGACACCAGAAAAACTATGTTGTGGAGAAAAGATCCTTTGTATCTATTAAACATTTATTTTAATATTGTTGTTTCCAACTGCAATCGGCTCTGTATTATATGTATAAATAATGTAATTCAGTGATGGGGGAGGGGAGTAATGGATCATTACACTAGAAATTCTCATTCATTTAAGAAAGTGATATTTCTAATTCAGAAAATACATATTAAACTATCTTGAATATGCATTTTTGTTTACTTTCTGTTCAAATCAAATCACTTTTGATGTAACCAATTCTTTGTTGAATTAAATGTTTGGTACAGAAATACTATCTAAACTTTGTAGAACAAATTCCTTTCAAAATATCTCACCTAGAACATAGCTTCATATTTAATAGAATTGAATTTCAATTAGGAAAGTGAAATACAATTGTTCTGTTCTTGTTCTTTATGGCTTATCTCCAAACACATTCTGCAGTTTAAATACATCATACAGCAGCAATCTCACAGACAGGCAACTTCATGGGGTAAGGATTTTGTCACCATGTAGTCCTGTGCATTTGGAGCTGGGAAGTGGAAGATCCCACAGCAGTAGCTGTACTTTCTGACTTACCAGTCAGAAACTGGGTTAACACATTGGAGTAGCATTTGTGAGACTCATTTGTCTTACATCAGGCATCTCATTTATAATTCAATGGTCTTAAACTGATAAGTGTGATGGGGATAGACATATCCATGGATTTGCAGAGGTTAATGCTGTTTGTCATTTTTAATCAGTCAACACACCACTTAACTTGTTTTCAGTACTTCCTGCAAAGATTAACCCACCCCAGAATGACAGAAAATAGAAGTAGCCATCATATGCTTCCTTTTGTAGCAATGTTCACAGTTGGGATTTGCAGAATCCTGCAGGCAGAGTAGAACAGAGGCTGCTTGCCCAGGACCATGAAGCTGCCCGCGGGTGCACATCCTGTGTCCATGGGCACATGTTAATGCCCTTCCTGCTCGCCAACAATAAAGCTGATTACAAGTAAACTTAATACATTTTCTGGCATGAGAACTGATTTGTTTTCAGGAAATGAATGAACATTTGGGGAGAAGCAACTGCAGTAGCTTGTAACTAAGTCTTATCCTTGCAATGCAGCCAGCATGTAGAGAACTGCCAGATCCGTTTATAAGCTGGGAATTAGTTCCCTACTTTATTCAAGATGAAGCTGTGCTTTACAATTCTTTTCTGTCTTCTTCTAAAATATGAGGAATGGGGAAAATACTGAAACTGAGCAGGATTATTTTTCAGAAGTTTTGTTTTATTGACATAGTGGGTTTAACTGTTAAAATACAGATAAACCTCATCACTCAAAACTAGTGTAGTTATCTCCCCATAGACTTCTTCTATAGAAGTGCTTCATATGGTCTGAGTCAAAATGAAACAGTTGAAAAAAGAAGCAAAAGACTTTTTTCCTTCAGCTGGAAAAATACAAAACTAGTAGGGAAAGAATTGCAATATCCAACATCAGGGGAACAAGAGCAGCTATTCACATCTGTGTTGGCAGGGTATGTCCCTGCCACAAATCGCAGTCCAGCAGCACACAGGAAATGTGTGTGGTTTTTCTTTTTCTAGCCTCTGCTTTACTATGAGGGCAATCATCTAGAAGCTTGAACTACCCATACCACACTCTATTCCATATGGAAAAAAATTATTTTTGTAAGAAACTGGATGCTAATAACTTACCTGTAAGGAGCTTAAGACCTCTACTGTAGATAACAGCTTTTAATAAAAATATTTTTCCTACTACATTAAAAAAATAATTAAAAGTGAGCGGAACACAGATAATCTCAATATGAAAATTTAGCTGGAAGAATGAGGTTAGGAATCATACTTGTCAGTTCATAGTTTAAAGCTGGGTGTATTTTAACTATAAAGCAGGTGGGAAAAACTCAAGTTTGCCTATTCATCCAACAGCCAGAGAAGTGTAAGTTGTCTCCAGAAGTTTAACAGCAAAGAACTTGTTTAGGAAATAAATATCCTTGAAGGACTGTATTTGCCAAACTGAGTAAGATCCACCTGAAAGCGCAAAAAAAAAAAAGAAAAATTCCAATGTGATTCTTCACTTCAGATTTGCAATTTTATAGCAAAAATGATCTGTTGAACATGAAATTGCCATTCTCATTATAACAGTTATAGCCCCAGATACAGAGAATGTGATAATACACAAGATGTTATTCTGGTAGCCTTTTCTCTGCAGGTTAAAACTTAACGAAAATTCTGACTTCATCTTTTTCCTGGTGTATGAATTATCACTTACCTGATATATTAATTAGGGAAGCAAAGAGTGGCAATAACACTTTTATTGTGCCAACACAGTTTGATGGAATTTTTTATTTAGTCAAAATACTTAAACTTCAGCATCTGCTGTTTGAGGCTTTCAGAAACAGATTATGGGAAGCAACCAATACAATTACTATATCTCCATCAGGAATATAGTTTTGATAATCTGAGCTTTCACCTCCTGTATAGTGCTAGGTAAGAGATCTGAGTCAGAACAATCCATCAAATGTGGGTAGTAGGATTTGTCCTCTTTTTTATTAGCAACAGTGGATAGTAAGCTCCTTTGGATCCAGTTAGTTATCTATTTTTAGACCATCAATTTTAATGCTACTCATTATGCTCAACTCCAAATACATCGGCACTAAACAACTCATCATCTTCCTCTGGAAAAAGCACTGGATAAGCTCATTGCACCTTTTGCTCAGTGTTCCCAAGGTAAGAACTTGGAGGTTACTGTTGCACTGTGTTGCCTGCCTATACACCTGCAGTCCTTAATTTCATTTTCTAAGTGTGGCATCACACCTTTCACATATCCATCTATCTGTCTGTCTATAAAAAACCCCTGTGGTAGGTATTCAGACAAATACTGTATTGCCTTATTGCTGAAGTTCTTTGTTCTATCAGTATAAGCTGCTAACATGAAAGCATACAGACATGGGGAGATGATTCACTGAAATGTAACAGAACAGGAAAACTTAGCCAGTCACTGTGGTTTTACATACCTTCAGTGCACTCTGAGATACTGTGTTCAGAACAGTTTTTGCTTGGAACTAGAGAAAAGCAGCATCCATGCAGTAGGAGTTTCAAGTAAAATGACAAGGAGCAGTTAGCTGTACCATTATATTCTGCAGTTTCCCTTTGTTACAGTGTTCTCACTCTACTGTGTAAGGCACTTCCACTAAAACTTGGCTCATGTATTTGTTCAGTCTTAGTATGAGAAATCTGCCCATCCTTTGGCACACCTAGTGCAAGTAGCAGCAGTAGAGGTTTCCCTGCAGAGCCTTGTTCAAATGTTTTAGTCTTATTCTATAAAAATTCTTTCCAGGGCTGGGATGTTTTTCCATTCTTGTTACTGAGATTCTGAAAATTTGCTATGAAGAAATGACATAAATTGAGCAATGGTACATGATGCAGGTGGACGATATTTAACTTGGATAGTCAAATTTGAATCAATATCAAATACTCCCACAGTCTGCACCACATTTACCCTGTGAATATTTTCACGTTTTCAAGAATCTCCTTACAAATGTCACGTCGATCCTCAATACAGTACGTGATAGTAATACCATCTTCTAAACATGAAGACAAACATAAGTTAGACAAGTACTTTTAAGCAGTAGATGTCAAAAGGATTCATAAAGAACTTCAGTCTCATGAGTTCTCAACATGGAAAAGCTACAATGTGGAATTGGGGCATGCTCAAAGTTGTCCAAAATGTCCAAAGTTGACCTGAATAAGGATTAGTATCTAATCTAGTTACAACAGAACCCTGCAAGTGTTGAGATGCCTCTTCTTACAAAAACAATCAACCAATCAACAAATCACAGCAAAAAGCCCGCTTACTGGAACATCTCAAAGTGACTGAGAAGAGCAATTATTTTCACAAATGCATAGCCCTGTGGAATCTCAGAAGAAGAGCTGAGAACATAACAGGCGTAATTTTTACTCTTACAGGATCTTTATGTTAACCTGTGCTTTACTGCACTGTGTATCTTAATTGGTTAGAATAAAGTTAAGTCTGGATCTAGAGCAAAAATCTCAAATTGATGCTTAAGGGTTGTCTAAGTGACTCGGATATGATGTACTCCTCCCCAGTGCCCCATTTTCCATGGTGCCTCCCCACAGCAGTACCTCTCACACAAAATGCCCTTTGCCTCCTGCTCATGGCTGGATTTTTGAACAGCAGCACCAGAGCCTAGTGTTTGGTTATGAAAAAAATGATGATCACTTCCTAATTACGAGCAGAGTGACTTTTGTTACTATTAAAACCTCCAAAAAAGTTATTTGCCAAACCTGTCTTGCATGCACACTTGGTAGGCAGGATATTTTTTTAACCCTCAGCCAAGTATGACTTGCACAGACTTTTGTTTTCTAAATAACAAAACTGTTCTATAACACATCACCAAACTTAAGTATTGCAAATTAATTAATGCAAATTTTTGGATCTCAGGAATTTTAAAATCAATGGTATCAATTTGGAATAAAAATTCTTTCCTAGTAAGATAAGGATGTTCCCTTTTACTTTATTTAGCAGTAGGAAATACTCTGTTAAATTGTTTCTGGTGATCTGTGTGCCAGATTTCTGAATCATGATCAGCTTTTACTACTCTTTTAAGCAACTAGCTGCAATATCAGTCCCTGTTATGACTTTAGATTAATGTTAAGATCAATTGCCTGAAGCAAACTATGACTAAGTTTTACTTGCTTTTGAATCAGCTAAAAAGTTGATTTATCTTTGAGTTAGATTATAGGTACATCAAAAATCAAGTATCTCATATGATTGCACAATTTACACATTCTCAGTAAAACCTGAGGCGGAAGTTACTGAATACAGGAGGGAAATAATTTCCAGAGCTAACTGAAAAAAAACCCAAAAACCGAAACCCTTAAATATATAAAAAAAAAATACAGCAGTTGACTGTCATTTGTAATACAATTTGAAAACTTAAATTCTGTAGATAACATTCCATTCCTAATACTTGAGCTCTAAGAATCCTTTCATGCTATTTTTAACCAACCTCCTCCTCCACCAGGTTCTAAAAGGAATAAGTCAAAACTTAGGAAGTTCAATGCAGAACACTCTCTGTGCTCTGCCAGAACAATGCTTTAATTATTGACCCCTTTCAGGAAAAGAATATCAAAATGGTAGGAAAGCAGCCCTCAAACCTTGTGGGGTTTTCCTACGAATTGTCAAAGCAAGGCAAAATCAGGCACTGCTGTTCTTGTTAGATCTCTAACAACAGAAGTATGCCTGGGTCTCTCACTGCATAGCCAGGCTTTTCCTCACTTCTGTTCCTTCTAGGGCAGGCAAATGGAAACGTTTCAGGAAAGACTGAAGTGCCTTCTGTTTCTCAGACTGTTGAAGAAACAACAGAAGTTTCAAATGTGCTTCAGTGGGCAAGTGAGAGTCTACACCTCAATATATGATCCAGTAAATCTGACAGACTGGAAAACAAGGGTTCCACCACCTTCCTTAGGTCCCTAGAAAATAGAATGCAATGTACAAGTAGGACAGGAAATCAATTTGGCTGCTCCAGAAAAAATTTAATTTTGGTAATTCTCCCAGAAGATGCTCATGTTGATTTGTTTTTTTCCCTGGACTTTCCTAAGAGAATGCTTTTAAAATAAATAAACATTCAATTTCTTTCTGAAAACACCTTAACAAACAAAATTAGAAGAGAAAACCCAAATAATCAGAACTTAAAAAACCCTCAGCCAATTACAACTTCACCTCATTCCTTTTTAAAAATTGTTTGCCTTACTTGATGTTTCCTGAAATCTTGCCTAAAGGAACTTCTTAGAAAACCTACGCTGATGAACCCAAGAACTAAATTAGTGGAAAAACTGGCTTCTCATCTAGAAGGAGAATTCAGTGGAAAAACTGGCTTCTCCTCTAGAAGGAGAGTTTATGCATCCAAAGCTGAATGTTCTTTGCTAGTTTGTGGAGGTTTTTGAGGGTTTTTTTGAGGAAAAACCTGTATTTGAAAGTTTTCCATGTGATACTAACTTCCACCTCACCTTGTTGATACAGCAAGTGAATAGATATTTTTCACATAGCTGATATATAAACAGTTTTCGTTTGCCAGAATTTTTAATCAGATTTTATTTTTTTTTTATTTCATGTCAAATACTCATTTGGAATTTTCCCCAATATCATCTATATACAGGATAATTATGTTTTTTTCTTAAATACTTTTATTTGCTCAAAATGTAAACTGAAGCCCTGAAGAGGCAAAAGCATAATTCCTGTCTCTGCCACACTTCATCTGGAAAACTTTTTAACTCAAGGCAGACATCAAAAACAGGTGATTATATTTAAAAATAAAGGTGGAGCTGACCCTTTAAGTAACAGCAATTCTAACAAGAGTGTAGAGAAGGGATTATGAGGTATCAGAGCTTCTAAATTCTAACTGTGTATGTCAGGGATTTGGGGGGAGGGGAACTGCATCAGACCAAATAAAGATCTGTGTTTAGGCAGACAGAATAAACCCAAGTAATCAGCTTAAGTAAAACATTTGTTTCTAACTAACAAGCTCAGTGCTACAAATTACTTTCTCTCAATGGGATGACAATTCTTCCACTTAAATACTATCTGTCTTGGACTTGCCTTTGAAATTTGCCACAAATACTGAGGTACTTGCCCTGACGTATTTTCTACTAGTCTTAATTTTTTGTGCACGGTTAAAGCTCATGTGTTGGCTGTCTTAAAAAGGCTGGGACAAAAAGAAGAATAGAGACAAGCATCAGTAGTGTTTTAGGTAAGGTTTGTACTCAATGCAAAGCACTACGTTGATGGAATTATGTTCATGGTTGACATGACAAGGACTAGCACTGGAAACAAATTTAATTTCACACCACTTGAAACATGGACACAATGCTCCCCTTACCTTTTGACTTTAGTCTTCAAAATTGAAGTGATTTGAATTCATTTGCTAGAGTTCTTGAAAATAAGGGTGCTGTACGGTTTGATGGGTAGCAGTTCTCTCATTGGGGTCATATTTTATCACTGCACAAAGGAAATAGAAATCTTTGAAAGGCAATTTGTGCACAAAATTTGTTCCTTTTCCTTTCTTTAAAGGGAGGATTCAAAACTCAAAATTCTGTGTTAATCAAGCTAAGAAAAACATTTAATCATGCATATTCAGAGAGGATTGCAGTTTACTGAAAAGAAAGAATTCACCTGGTTTAGGCAATCATTTATTAGGAAAAAGTAAGTAGTACTTGAAAAAAAACCCCTTTTCTTTCCTAAAAATTTACGTCACTGGCCTCAAAGATACTATGGAAATAAAAGGCCAAATAAGATCAAGATAGGCTCAGATTTCCTCTGCTCTGCCTGTAAAGTTCATGAATGGGTGACTGTTTCTGGGCAGGGAAAGGAGACACTGCTTTTGGATTGAAGGAGTAGCTTGGGTTAATAAATGGAAATCTGTAGCTGCCCTCTCCTGGTTTGGGGCAAAATATGTAAAGAGATCCATTGCCCTTGTGGTGAAGGGCAATGGATCTGAGATTGTGTTTGCTTCTAGTAAAGTAGTAGATCCTAGAAGACAATGTGTTCTCATTTTAAGACAGCAGAATCAAGCAGTTCATCTTGCTGTGTATACACATAGAAATGTATTTATAACACTCCATTCCTAACACAGGTTCTTTGCAAGCAGCAGTACTGGAAAGATGATAATTTGAACTGCATTCCTGAGCTTGATTCTCAGTTAATATAAGACTTGCACAGAGTCCTTGAAAACACTGTTATCATATTAGAGCAATCTGACTTTAGTCAGGTCCACTAACATTTATTTCCTGCACTTGTTGCTTTTTTCTTGGGCTTATAATTTAAGGAACACTTCAGTAGCATCACATGACTCTTGAAAGCAGAACACTCAGCCTCTTTGTAGACATGAGAAACTTATTTTTAACTGTTTGCAAATTCAATCAAACAGCTGGCTGCACACTGCTCTGAGTGTCTTCATAAAGCCTAGAGTAGAGGAAGGAGAGAAAAGATCTGATTCACATTGTACAGCTGCATCAAGACATGCAGCTGGGACTGGCTTCTGTGTCAACTAAAAAATGTGCTGTAGTTGAATGTAAAACTGTAACAAAGTCAAGAACAACTGTGCAAGCCACTGAAAAATGCAATCCAGGAATCATGATTTACAGGGAACAGAAAAGGAAACAAGATTAGAAAGATCAGCATGGCTGAATAAAGGACTAAAATTTCTTATACAATGTGCTGTAAAGCATAAAGGCTTATGGAACCATTCAACAGCAACAACTGCAGAAAGCACTGAAAAAGAAACAAACCTGTCCATAATTGCCTTTAGTTTGGCAAGGCTGTATCTCTTTCAATTCATTTTCAATTCAATTCAGTTTCCAATAAACATCCTTCCTTTCTCTCTGAACACACGTATAAGGTCTCTGAAAACGTTCAATGGTTGTAAAGAGTGAAATTTTTTACATTAATCTGAAACTACAAGGCAATTATCTTTAAGGTTTGAGTTTTTTTCCCTAAGAAAACTTAAGTTTTCAGCATGTAATTTTCTTACAAAGCTACAAAGCCCAGGCATTCTTAAAGCTTTTGGTCACAATTTACTTTGCAAGAGTACTGCCACATTTGGGAATTTTCTTTTAACAGTTTTCTGGCTGGAGAAGCAGAAATGTTTCTACAAGTTAGCAGGCAAAGCATAATGGTTGTCATTTAATGTGATGGTGATGGCAGCAGCTGCACTTGCCATGTGGAGGAGGAAAGAAGCAAAGCAAATGTTATCAGTCCTGGTTGCATATCAGAGAGAGCAGTGTGGGAGGAGAATAAAGAACTGCTGCTGTTGCTAGGGCACAAAGATATTGGAGAAATGCTCATGGTAGGTATTTTTCCTTTTTTCTTGAAGACCAGTGAGAAATTTTTTGAGTTACAGTTTCATGATTACCAAAAATTTTAAAATACTTACGTTCGTGTTTTCCTGAACTCTTCCTTCATCAGAACCTGATTTCAAAATATACCAGCACACAAGATCTTAAGAGCACAGGGGTCTTAGACACAGTATACTATAAATCAAAGTTGTACATCAGAGGGATTGTATTCTCTAACCTCCTGTGGTTTTGCAGAAGGTATTACTAAGTCCAAAAAAAGTGGGAAACATTTTACCATTAAGTGCACTAACAAGACTGAGGATAATTTGTGATGCTCATGAGAGGAAATGAGCCATACTCTACACAGAGATAAAGCAGAGAAAATACATTTTTACTAAATATGAAGCCATTGGGGAAAAAAAAGTTCAAAAAGTTTCTTTGTACTGTGTTCTCTTGAACTGCTTTATTACTAACCTGCCACAGGGTGAAGAGTGCCAGACCAGACACTGCTCATCATGGATTACTGCTCATGAACCCTGCAGACTAAGCACAGAAGCTTCTACAAATCCATGGAAACGAAGATCACATTACCCAAACCACATGCTCCTAATTTGAGTTATTTACCTTTGATTATCTTGATTAATGATAAGCAAAACCCTCCACTGAACACAGTACCTTGTGATTTCATAGAAAACACAGCAGGACTCCACATGCCAATTTTGTAACTATTGAGCCCATTTGTAAGCAAACATTCAGGTGCTCAGTACCAGCGTGGGGAGGTACTGTCTGCCTGCTAAGAATAGATACTCCTACAAGATCTAAAGTCTCTTAACTTTAGGGTGTTCTGCTGCAAAAATAAATAAAGCATTTCCACATATTACAAACAGTAATATATAAAAGCAATGACTATAAAATCGTCATTGTAAAAGAAATCACAGATTACTTAAAGAAGAAACTTTCCAAAATCCAGGGGTAGTAGTATCACTTTTAATGTAAGTAGTATCATTTTAATGCAGTAAAGCAGCATTGAAATAGTAAGTAACTCCAGGCATGAAGATATCTCTGTGCATAGTATGTAATGCAAACACTGTTCTGTACATCATGAAAAGAAAGGCCTAAGAGCATAGGGACTACCACAGAATGAAAGGCTGCTAAATAGGACATCTAGATTAAATTATTAGTTTTTCTGTTTAGCAGTACTATAATAGGTGGCTTTGGCTTCTCCTGTACACTTCTATGATTCAAAAGAAAAATTTACTTTCAGAAAATAAAATTTCATAAACTGAATTTAAAAATCCTTGCTTTTCAAACATTAGCAAAATAACTTTCAGAAACTGTCAGGAGAGATGGTTACAATTAAATCTTCTGAAAGCCACTATCTTCTGCTCTCCTTTGTTTATGTAACTTCCACTAAATGTAGGAATTGAATGTAGAAAGAAAGAGGTGCAAAACTGAACCCTATTTCCTGTGTCTAGATTAACACAGAAACAAAAATATATATTAATAGAGGATAAAGAACAGGTTTTTAGGTTGGGGGGAACACATGCAGGGTGTAATGCATGTCAGCCATTTCAGGTTTTAGCCAGTAACAAAATTGTTTGTTCCTTCCCCTAGATCAGGAATATAGTAACTGTCGATATATTTCTTAAAAAAGTGTACTTTTATTTATGAATAAACATTACCTTCTCAGGGTAAAGAGAAAAATACTTACATACTTGGCTTTCAGTTAAATATCCTCACATAAAATTAATTAGCTTTATTATTATGTTTTCCCTCTGAAATATTCCATTTCTGTACTAATACAAACACAGAAGAGAGAAGGATTCAGTAAAAAGATAAACATTATCAGTGCTTCCAGTTATTTGTAAAAAAAAAAAATACTTAAAGAAACCAGCACTTTTTTCAAACTTATCAACAGATTAGTAAAAAATTAAATTTTGTCATCATGGTGAGACAACAGCTACAGATATGGAAATGGGGAATGGGAAGGTCCAGGAAGGAGAGCCAGGCTTTCTGCTTCTGCTCTCACCAGGGCTACCAGAGGATTGCAAGGGCCATCTCCTCCCAGGAGGGTTTCCTGCAGCAGGCACTAGAGCTCCTTTGGGGTGCTGGCAGCAGCTCTGGCTGCCTGCTGCCTCCCAGGGCTCTGCTGCAGGCAAAGATGTGTCTGGGCCAGGGCCTTTTCTCTCCCTGCAGCTGCCCCAGACAATTCTGTTTCTCCCTAGAGAAGACCCAGAAATAAGTGTGTGCTACATTTGCTGTAAAGCTGGTGCTGAACCAGGTCTTTTACCTATGTATTCAATCTAGAGATTTGCATACCTGGTACATGCTGTTCTCGATTTTTTTTTCCAGGCAATGACTTTCTCCTTCCTAGAATAAAATTTCAAGTTGTGTTCTTTTAAGTAAAGAACAAATGTAATTCAAATACCATAGTCTTCAGCTTCCAGAAGTGCATTGATACCACCTATTTCAATTATACTACTTCTGTCATTTATAGCTAGCTTGGTAATTCGTTATCCACTCAACTTCTGACATTGTTTGTATTTCAGTATGCCCCAGAATAGCTCAGCTAACAATTGTCAATTCGATACTCTGTAAGATGCCTTAGTTTTTACTGCATGTATTACTTGCAGTTTCTATTTCCCCAAGTCCTAGCAGAACTGCAATATTTCACTTCTAAATATCTCATTTCCCCTCTACTCTAAGTAATTGTCCTTCAGGTTGAAGACTTGTATCAATCACCTCAAGTTACTGCTATGGTTAAAGGACTTTGATTCACATCTGAATTGCAAATTAAAGGCTAACCTATGTAGTTTAGCTTGCTGTTGCTGTTAGGCAATAATTACAGTTATAAAATTTATCTATTTTTCAGAGCCATTCAGTAACTGCTCGACTTTTTTCTTTTATAGGCTCCAAAGGCCTTTTAATCTTGCTGTAATGCCTTTATGTAACGCTGCAATGCCATCAACGGAGGCAGAAATGATCACATTTTTGAAAAACAAAGCAGGTACTGATCTGCATGATGACAGTAGTATGAGTAATTGGCTGGGAAGGAGGAGGGAGATTATCAGGACAGTAACTCATTGAGGCCAGAGCCCCAGCAGCCAGCGGGACTTGTGTTCCCAACTGATTACAGTGCTCCTCCAGGCAGCCACATAATCCACTGAGCAGGATTAGATCACAAAGCACTTGGAACAGAGTACAATTTACACCGGGAATTGTAGTAGTAGTGCCCCCATAAAGATAAATGGCGTTTTCAACATTAGGACTTTTGTCATTTATAGTGGAAAAGATACAATAAAATGCAGCTATTCAAATCAATTTAGATTATTATTCGTATTTAAGGAATTGGGCCTTCATAAAAAGAAATCATGCTCAATTGCTTTTTCCTTACATGTCACTAGAAAAATCGGGAGCAGATGCTCTTCTACTTCCAGATTTATCACTGGAGAAACCTTATTTGGCAGCAATGGTGCAGTGAATCCTAAGGCAGTGGAACTTGAGGCTTCTGTAATTTCTCTTGAGAGATCCTCCACACCTCTCTCTCAGCCACTTTTTTCATTGCTTTAAATGACCAAACTGCTGTTGATTAAACAAAGGGCAAGAGTGTTTCTCAGTTATTAAATGCTTCCACTCTAACAGCAAGACAATTATGTGTAAAGACAAATCGGCTTGACTGAAGTAACATGGATCTCTTGTTTTTTTAGAGAAAAAACCAAAAGTATCAGCTTTCCACGTTAGTAGCATTACAGTGAACTGTCCTCCTAAGTACAAAAGAATCTCCATACTCCTTGTCAAAAATTCATTTTCAGTCCACTTCAGTTCTCTTTTCTATTATATTCTATGATTTGACAAGCTCCACTCCACCTTACACAACATTAAAAATAAGGCACTGTATCACGGTAAACAAAGTTCAGACTCAGAATTCAGACCATAAAGAAGAATCAGCAATTTATAGAAGTTCAGGTAAACCCAGATTAATGTTCAGATAATCCCTAACTGCAGCATTTCAGATTACTATTGAACACAAATTTCGTTTTGAACTGATTCATCATGCCATAGAAAAGGAGGTTACTACAACTAAGTGGTGTGAAAACAATCATCTTCTGGAAAACTTTGAAAGAACTGGTATTCTTAATAAAAAAATCAGAACATACTGGAATTATGATTCTCATTTCCATCTGAATACCATGCTAAATATAGCAAACACAAAATATCTTATTAAAACTAGTACACACTAATGTCTACTTCAGCAATCAGAAAATAACTCAGTTTTAATCTCACATTCTTATCTAGGTCAGAAACAGTTACTCTTTTTATTAGAGTTCTGAATAGTCAGTGTCACCAATGTCATGTTCAGGAGCAAGTCTTTATTGTATTACACTGAATGACAGTTGCATGTTCAATTATTTAATTTAAACTCCCAATTGTTAAGAATCCTCTTTTACTTATGAATTTTAAGCCCCTTCATTTGCTGTATCCAATTCCTGTACTGTTTATACAAGAACTGGTTTTAAATCAGCTTTTGTTCTAAATTTTTTTGTAGGAATTCTTCCTTAAGCTTTATAGTCTCTGACCTGCTTAATCAAACAGCTCCAGAATTTTTAAATATAGGAGGTATGAGGGAACAATGTTATTTTATGAAGAAAACTTAGTGAAAGGCTTTTTTCCAAGGCATAAAAACTGAAAATCTTTATTCATTGATTCCATAGTTTTGAAACAAATGGGAATAATTTTCTTACCACCTCACTGTAGCCCTGACCTAACAAAGAATCTGTTTAAGTTTTATTTTTTGTTACATAAAGCAGTTATTTTGTGTTTTGCAGTCAAGGTTGTTTGACTGTAGAACAGATGGCTATAGACTTGACTCATGGGAAACCTGCATATACCCTTGCCTTAAACAATTGGGTATATTCCACGGGCAAGAATTAAAGGGTAAAGCAGTACAGCACAAAATTCCCTACGAGTTTTATAATCTGTAACAGTGAAAAACCAAGTGAAAAATAACTAATTCCACTTTTGATCTACACAAGGAGAGTTTATGTTTCCTAAGTATATGCTACATACCTTTCATTAGCTCATAAATATTCATGGACATAAATTCACATACCAGTGAAAGGGAGCCAGGGTTTTCATCACTGCAGAAACAAATAAGGAGACTTTAAGCTAGAAATAAAACTTGCACATTGATTTGTTCGCAGCATAGAAAAGAAGTATGGAGTTTAACCAGTATTTAAATGCACATGGTCATTTTTAATTGATACTGTCTCATGGAAGTTTTTAAACTTACATCTGAGGTATCATAGTTTTAGTTTATGCTATCCAGGGCACCCACAGCAGAAGTTAACTGATTTATTCCATGAAGCTTTTTGAAGGCATGTTTTCTGAGCATATCACACTGTTCAGCATCAAGAAATTTCCAGCAAATTAACTGGTACAAGCTTACAATAAAAGAGAGCGAAGCCATTTCACTATATGTGAGGATACTTTCTATTTAGAACTCCAGTAGTGTTCTACTGCATGGCAATGAGTATCTGGCTGGAATCACTATTTTGCTGACAACAGCAATTTAAAGTATAATCATGATGGAATACATCTGACACTTTATTTTCCATTTCACTGCGCTACAGAGGCAGACATCTTTAGGTCTTTGGTTTTTCTTGTAAGATAATTGCATTATAGTCCATCTCCCCTGCAATGTTATGTTAACCCAGCCAGTAAAAGGTTGAGGGTACAATCTGCAGTTCAGTTTGCAGACAGACTGCAGGAGCTCGGCAAGATGGCTGGCCAGCTGGATTACACTTAGTTTAACATCACAGCAGCTGAGGCTGAGAATTCCAGAAAGCCAAGCTGCTGACACCATTAGCAGCTTCCCATGTATTTGTAGAAAACGGGCCTGGCAATAACAGTGTAGTACCAGAGTCTTGAACAGAAAAATAAGACAAGCCTGAAGGGCAAGAAAAAATATTTCAGAGCAGTCAACAAGTTTTGTGTCAAGTATTTGAATAATGAAGGACATGTCTGCTGTTGCACAGTGATGAAATGTACCATGCAGTAATGGAGTAAATGCTGTCATAAAACGTGATCACTCTGTGAGACAGAACATGTCCCCAGAAGACACTGAAGTGCTTAATGAGGCAAGGAACCCAGCTTTATCACTGACACCACTTTCCAAAAGCACAGCTCAGCTACTGCCTAATTCTGAGATCTAAACTTCAACTACTTGCACAAGGGTGTCTGTAAGTTGCCTGTGAAATGATACTGCCAAATAGTCTGCCTTGATCCCTAGTTCAAACTAGTAAGTCAAGATCCTTAAGTACCAGGGGTTATTTCAGCAGATAAGCTCTGAGTGTGCCTAACCAGAGTACTGAGCCATGGTGTACAGTTGAAGCACTAACTGGATATGAGACATGGGTTGAAATCACCAAATCTTACATATTATAAGATGAAGTTTAACTATGCTTAGTATATATTTAGTTTTTAATTTTAATACTGATGTTGAAATATTTTTGGTCTGTTGGAAAAGAGCCACAGAAAGCAAGAGCTACATCAAACTTTCTTAACAAAGGCAGACATGTAGACTTCAGACTCTGAGAAACGTGTTGGATTTTTCTTCCTGTTGAAATAAAAAACTTGTTAAGAGTCTGCAGGTTGTCTCTAGACCCAAAAGTTACTGGATGTTGCTCAAACACAGGAATAAAGAAGAAAGAAATCAATGCACCTTGCATACAAAACTTCATGTAAGCATAAAGATAGTAGGATATGGACTCAGCCTCCTCAGTGCTTGTATTCATCTCAGATTATTCACTTGTCCTACACAAAAGTTGCATTAAATACAAAAGAGGAAGACTGACTTGTGGCCAGGGACTGGATTATAGCTGACATTTTCCCCTGCCATGAGGCTGTCAGAACTTTAGTTTGCCACTGAACTTTCAAATGCAGGGCCCAATAAATTGTTTGCTTGCTGTTTCTTTATTAAGCAGATCAGTAATTAGTAAATGGCTTTATTCCTTCTCGCCACTTGGAGTTGTTGGGCTTACCCCAAGAAGAGAAGTAGTAATGTGTTGTGCTCCAGACATCAGTTACCATGCCAAGGAGCTACCCAGCAGGAATTTGTGTTGCATGAGAGTATGGATGATACTGTTTACTCTGTGCTGCTGTAGCATACATTCCAAACATTGCTCAGTGGGATGCATTGCCAAATTTAACATTTAAAATTAAGTTTTGATTGAAACCTCTTACATGAAAAATAGACACTATTCAATTGTTGTGTATATTATTTCATTGCCCTCCTAGGCTTTAATAAACAAAAAACCCATGCTACAGAAACTCTGGGGAGGAAGCAGGAAACAAAGAGCTTTGCACACTATTGAATGGATCAGAGCAGGACATACGTCTTTTCCCAGTCAGACTTACAGCTAAACACCAAAACAATATTTTCGACTTTGAAACAAGAAGAAATACATTGTATGGGCAGGTTCTGTTTAAAATAATGTTATTATCTGTTGTTAAAAGAGTTCGCTTCATCAAAAGAATTTGCCAGTCAATTTATCAAAGGGTTAAAGGCCTAAAAGATGCTTTAGATGAAAAGATGAAAGAGAGTCTGCAGTGCCTTACTACTGAGTTGTATACATCTGCCCTTGATACAGTTAAGCAGAGGGTTTAAATACTGTTTTGATCATAAAGTGGACAATTCTGTCAGTTGTAGGTAGTGTATAAATGGACAAACAGATCTCTAACAACATTACAGAATCAGAAGCCACATTACTTGAAGATGGTTCTCTTTTTTTAACTGATATTCTTTGAAACTCTGAGTTACATCTTGAAATCTCACCCAAGAGCAAAATGTCCCATTTCACTTTGTATGTACAAATGAGTCATTCCCAGTGATTTCATTAGGAACTTGATGTATTTAACTGAGAATACAAAATCGGTAACCCAAGAGGCACTGGCTGGCACTTATATACTTGGAGAGGACAATGCCAAGTCTACGTCTACTTACACACAGCCCTCTTCTCTATTTTCCTAACTGATAAAAAGCACCTATTTTGTGACCATATAACATTTGGATGATGGATGTAAATATAAATGCAAATATAAAGGAGATGCTATACACTAAGGATAAATGCACTGGTTTTAACCTGCATTTAAAAGGTACTTAAAGAGAAAGAAGTATTACCAAGGAAAGGACTGACACATTTCCTCCAATTATTATTTACAGTTAAAAGAAAAACAGCACAAATATATTCAGTGCATTTGGCAAGGCAGAAATCAAATACTTCTTCCTAATTCATCTTGTTTCACCCTCGACCAAGTGGCCAGGCACCATTTAATACAGTGGGTGGCATCAATTAGAGTACTCAAGGAAATAATCCCCATGCCAAACAGGAAGGCAGAGTTCCCTTTCTGTACCACATGCAAACCTTTTTAATTTATGTGTACTTAAAAAGCTTTACTTAGTCTTAATTTTGTGTTCCCTCACTGAATTTAAACATGATTTTCTGTAGATTTTCCACGATTAATTATGCATACCTTTTAAAACGTTGCTTCATGTGTTTACTTGCATAGCACTTTCCCTCCCTAAAACTCAGTTTCTCCAGAACATCAGAAAATGTTCCCTCTCCTTATCTTACCAACTGGTATTTTAAAACAAAAAGACATAATTTCAGTATGCTTGGAATTGTTATGAAGACTGTTTATCAATCCTTACTTAACTTGTTAAATGCTGACTATTGGAAAACTTTCAAATAAAAGAGGTATTTTGTTAACATAAAGTTGGGAGAAAATAAAATGAAAAAGAGCAAATCAAGTTTTGCTGCCCAGATTACAGAAATATATATATTCCAATAATTCTTAGACAATAAACTACCACCTCCTTGCTCAGAGACATGATGCCTCTTCAAACTGCCTTTCCTACCTTTTTTTATGCTGCAGCACATTAGAAACTCGTATCTGAATTTATTCTTTGCTTCTTTCATAAAAAGCAAACCAAAAAAATTCCCTTTATTTACAATGTACTGAAAAATTAATTATCTTGGAAAGCAAGTGTATCATAGAATCATTGTTCCAACACGGGGGTTGTTTGTTGGGTGTTTTTATGGATGTGTTGTTTGGTTTGGTTTTTTGTTTGTTTTTTTTAAGCAAAGCAGTTTCTGATTTTAAAGCTTTATTCTCAAATTAAATTCAGATATAAGATTTGCACTGGGCCAAAAGTAATGTTTGGCTTTGATCATAAAGTGCTTCAAATACAAGTATGTGAAAAATCAGTCAATTCTAATTCTGTAGAACTTTAAGAGATGAAGCAGATAAGGGTTATCAAAAAAGTTTTATGTATACTAATTTTCAGGTCTTCTAATTTCCATGAGAATTGACTTTTTTCTTTCCTCCTTTATTCTCTTTCAGCTTTGTGATTAACTGTTCCTTACCAATCCCAGTGCCTATTTCCCTTCACCCACCTCATCCTCCTATTTCCTTTTATTTTTAGCACCTACAGATTCTATCCTTGATAATTTTTTCAGTAATTTCACCTGAGCAAAATCCAATTCTGGTTAGCTTTATGCTGCTGTTGCTTTTGACATGGTCTTATTATTCAAGAAAGATGCAAACCCAGTCATTTTGAGGGAGGCAGGGCAGAAAACCTCTTTTATCATATTCAGCCCTTTATGGGTGTCAGAATAACTGCGAGTCTCAAGCTATGTGATAGCAGTAAATTCAGTGTAGCTGCCTGTTACTACTGTGACAACAGTCCCTGGCAGGGACTTGGCCTGTGACAATCAGCACTTTGTGAGGCACCTTCCCTGCCTGGTGTGAGGACTCCTTCTAAGGTCAGTTCTCCAGCAGTTTCTGTCCTGCTGCCTTGTTTTGGAAGATAAGAGAATTTACTAGCAGAGATGGGGGCTATTTCATGCCAGTTTCTCCAAGAAGATTTCCAGATATGTTTAATTTACAAGTATAAACACAGCCTTACAGTGGAGAAAACCTGCCAGGAAATTTTGCAGAGAGAAAAGTTACTTAGGCAAGGACATTCTAATGCTGTCTTCCAACTAATAATCAATTTGTGTTCTTATTCTCTTTTCATCTCCCCAGCTTTTATACTTGCTTCTGTTAAAAAAAAAAACCCTACCAAACAACAAAAAAGTGTTTTCTTTCCTTGTGAGTCAAATGCTTGTATTTTAATTAGTAGAAACCTTCCCCTTGCAACCCCTCTTTCTTCAATACAGTAGCAGCACTCACATGAGAATTATGAGGTGCTCTTCTCATTTTTATCATCTGCTACTTCTGTTTTTTGATCATTATCAATCATGATGCATCATAAACTAACTAATTAGGCCATCTAAATTTGACAAATTGGAAATAGCAAAGTAATTTCAAATAAGCCACACCATCTAATACACTCAATATAGACAATTTACATCTAGAGCTATTTTAAAAGTGGAAACTGAATTTGAAAATCATTGTGGGTAAAAGGAGGCAATCTCTGACTCTGAAGAGAGACTCTGAAGTGGGGAGGAGACCACAGGACTGTTTTTCTTTGGCTGTTATTTGATAAGTGGGCAGTTAGTGCTTCAAGCAAGCTGATCCTCAGCCTTCACTAACTGAGACTGAGGAAATAACATCTTGTCAGGAAAACCCACCATGTTCTCTATCCCCACCTTAAGTTTTAATTTCCTATCTAAATTGCTAAATATAAGATGAAGATAGTAAATTCAGACTACTTAAATACTACCCTCACAGAATTCAGTATAAATGGATTTTTTTGGTAGCAATGGATACCCTCCTGATAACCACTCAGAAATACACTGGCTGTGTTATATGTTCTTATAATGTCAGAGCCAGCCCTGGGGCCAAAGTAAACCCAAGACAGACACACAAAAAAGTTAGCTATTTGTTGATTTACTCTTTTATTCTTATAAATGGCCATCCTGTAATTTTTTTCTTAAATGCAAGTAATTGATTCTCTGGCATTTTAAAAAAAAAAATCAAAATCACATGATCTGAAAATAAGATCTTATTATCTCTGGCATACCAGCCATAGTGTTAATGAACCAAAGTACTTGGGCAGAGAAATTCAGGGAAAACATTGTACAAATTTATCGAAAGCATCTTCAAGTATTTAAAGAAGTCAGATAGTATATGTTTATATTACTCGAGTATGTTTATACATTTTCTTCTATGAATGTATTTTACACATACAAGAGAAGCCCAGATGACAGTGGAGAGCTCAAAACAACTTGAGTTGTTTAAATTTTAAACTGCAGAATTCTAATACTGTACAAAGACTTAATCCTATGCACATTTTAGAACATTCTTACAGCACTGAATATCTTTTCCATGTAAGCCTGTAAAGCTTGTTATTTTAATTCTTCTACAACAGAGTGCTCTGTAGACAAAATAAATACTCCACACATAACCAACAACTGGGGCTTTAATCTGGCACTTATGAGATCCATCCAGTGAAAAGAATGAAGCAAAGGCCTCAATAATTTCAACTGACTAAATAAAGGGCAGAATCAGGAATGAAAAATTATTTGAAACGTCTCTTTGATGAATAAAGTCAATGTGTAAACTCTGAACAAAATATGTCACAAAAATAAGAGGGATTTTCTCCTAGGGACAAAATGATAATGATCACATGACAAGTTATTGTTTGATCAGCAGCTGAAAGAAAATCAGGCATTGTAAGAATAACAGCATAGAAGTTTATATAGCATAAGAAAAAATAAAATTTAGACTTCAGGTATACTAACAAATTTTTATTTTGCATTCAGAAGCCAAGATTTCTGGAGATTCTTAAAAATCCACTATAGCACTATCCTGATCATGATGTGATCACATCCTGAGAGTGACCAGGCAACAAAAAGAACCCACCAAAACAAAAGACTTCCAACACACGCTGAACCAAAAAAGTCAGGTCAGAGCCTGGCAACTTTAAGCTATGAAAATTCATACAGCTAAAAACCAAAACTTACTACCAGTTAGATTACCTGAATTTGTTGTAGTCAAAGATGAAGACTGAAAGAAAGGTTAAAAAATTTATGAGCATTTTAAGACTGAAAGCTTCGAGGATAAATTAAAGGAAGTGTTCTAATTACATTTGCACAGAACATTGAAGAATAAAAGAGACCTGATCACTGGGTAGAGTTTTTTTATGCATCTGTAACAATAGATGTTGTTATCTAACCTCTCCCCTCCCTCCCCTCTCTTTCAGCACACACAGACGTTCAAGCTTAGAATCGTTAGTGGAAAGGGAAATAAAGGTTGGGAAGAACAAGTTGCAGCAGTATGAACTCATCCAACACCCCAAAAAAGTGGCCATGAATCATTCAACAGAATAAGAGTTTAATGTGCAAGAGGCTAGAGAACCCAGGAAATAAGGAACAATCTAAATATAAATTATAGGCAAGTGATGGAACTCAAAGACAACACTCAACCATTGTAACTAGAGAGCGTGGAAGATAACAGTCACTGAGAATTTAAAAAATCTAATATAAATGACACAAAAGACAGCACTATAGTAGTCAAAAGAGGGTATTATAAAAATCTAAAGCAGACACTTCGTTACAAAGATGCCAAGATACTGAGGAAGAATAAGCTATGATGTTTAAGTGTGGCATTGATACGCGTGGGAAGAGAGAAATGACCAAAGAAATGAAGGAAGCAGCAAGAAGTTGAGCTTCAAGGCCATGGTAAGTAATTCTTGCACTCAGAGACACGCCAGATGCGCAGGGTGTGTGTAACACGGGACGATGTGAAGGATGCTAAGCAATGGAAGGCAAGGCGAGCCGAACCAGGAAAACTTAGCAGTTCCTGAGAAAGCGCTTGGAGACACCAGTAACCAGGGTGATGCCCCGCAGGAGCCGAAAGACCTATTGACACCCTGTTGCCGGGGAGTGGGACTCAGAGACCAGCGTTGGCATGTGAGAACGAGGAGCTGCCCGCGGGCTGCAGGGACGGCGTTTCCAGGGGCTACAGAAGCACCTACGGCCCCCTCAGTGCGGGTACTCCCTAACACCACGGCCCCCTCGGTGACCGTCAGCCTCCCTGGAGGCTCCAGGCCCGCACCACCCCTCGAAAGGACTCAAGACCTTCCCCCGTACCCCCTTACTGTGCCTCCCATGCCGTCCCGCAGATGCCGAAGTTGGCGGAGGAGCGGCCGGGCCCACCCGGCCCCGCTGCCGGCGCTCCCCTCAGGCCGCCATGATGTGTTCCAGTCGCCCCGGCAACCGCGCACGCGCCGGCCCCGCGCCGCGGCCCGCTGCACACGGCACGGCCGCGGGGCGCATGCGCAGTGTGCACAGGGGTGCCAGCGCCCCGTCCGTGCCGCCAGGTGCGCTCCCAGGTGCGGGAGAGTTGTGGATGTCGCACCCTCGGATAATCTTTTGTTTTAAAGAAAATGAAATACAATCCCAAGGTAAACGAGAGCCACCAGGACTGAAGTCAGGAGCATGGAGCAGTAACTGGGGGAAACGTAATTTCGGCAGTGCGAGATCGTAACCCATTGGCCACCTACCCAAAAGGGACCCCAGACTCAACTGGAAAAAAGAACTGCGCCTGCGAACTAATTAGCATGAGATGCTACTAGCGAATAGTGGTTTGAATACTAATGAATAGAAAAGTTTTGTGGTTAGCAACCAAGGAATGCTGATGCCTTTGTTTGTTAAAAGGTATAGCAAGTGTAAAGTTTTGATGATCACTGAGCTAGACTTTTGTGGGTTACCATCTAGCTCTCTGCTTTGCACAAACTAGAATAAAGCCCAGAAATACCTCGCCTCGAGGTGTCAATTGGCGCTGCGCGCCCTGTAACGACCCCGTGTTCGGGACACCACCACGGTCTCGACTCCCCGGAGATGGCGGGGCTGAGCCGCCCGTGGGTGAGGGGTTGAGGAGGGGAGCCCTCGGGACAAAAGATGTGCTCCATAAATCCAGCGGCAGGCCCTGCCTGCAGTCAAGTCTGCCGCGGCCGGAGCAGCGCCTCGGCCGGCTCAGATTCATCCCCGGTGATGGCCTGATCCCTGGCGGATCCTGCGCGCCACTGCGGGATGGGGAGAGCAGCCGTACTGCCAGACCGGCATAGAGAAGAGCCAGAAAGAGACCAGGGGCTGTGTTTTCCTCACCAAGCTGTCTCCAAAATCCTACATTTTGGAGAGCTGTGTCATTCCCCTCCCTGTCCTGCGGTGTTTGCCTCTTGCTAAACGGACATCCTGTGCTTTAACGTAGGCTTCAAAGTTGAGCAGAAGAGTTCTCTTTTCTATGCAGCCTATGCAAAAATCAAAACACTAGGAAGAGGTGAATTGTTTGCCCATGCAAACTAAGATCCTAGTAGTGCGTTAAACGGAATAGTAGATGCTTTTAAAGAATGTTCGGATATTTTAACTAAAAGAAACTAGAATCATATCTTAGTAAACTAGAAGAAGTAGTAGCCTATTAATTTAGAGGCAGAGTTGCCCCCGATCCCGCGTTATGGTTGTTCTCTACCAGGCGCTGCATCTCTCCATAGGCATGGAAGAGTTTTCCGATTTACTTTTTGGTTTTGCTGAGGAATTAAGCGTGTGTTTCTATATGCACGGGCCTGGCTCCGGCGCTACCGGGGACAAGGAAATTCCTCACCCAATTTGTCGCCTTCTCTAGTCCGGCCAAAAGGTGAACATTGAATTTGGTCTATCTTTATTTGTCCAAGAGACGGCAACATAATCAGCTGGCCGGTTAGCTCAGTTGGTTAGAGCGTGGTGCTAATAACGCCAAGGTCGCGGGTTCGATCCCCGTACGGGCCAGAAAACTGTGTTTTTTCACTCTTTTTCTTTTTTCGCCTCTCCCATTCGTCCGAGCGATTCTCACCCACCTCAAGCGGTTCTGCTGAGACGCGGTGTGACCCACTGCACAGGGGCACGGCCGCGGCGTGAGGAGGGGCGGTGCGTGTGTGTGGCTGTGCGGGGCTCGAGCACCCAGGGCGGCTGCAGCACGGACCGAGCATCACCGCGCCTCCTGTAGCTGATGGAGCCCGGCAGAGCGCGGATTTGTGTTTCTGCGCGGGCGGCTGCAGCGTGCTCGGGTGGCCCCTTCAGGCTCTTTTCCGCCCTGGAGGGGTTGCCCTTCCCGCGTGACAGGCGCCCGAAAATCCCGCCCGGTAAGAGCGAGTGGCGGAGCGCAGATTCACAGAATGGGTCGCGTTGGAGGAGACCGCAACTCGTCCAACCTCTCTGCTAAAACAGACTTGTCCTTAGAGCACATGGCTCAGGATTGCGTCCGGACTGGTCTGCGATATCTCCAGTTGAGGGAGATTCCCCAATCTCTCTGAGCAACCTGTTCCAGTGCTCGGTAACCTGCACAGTTAAGTTCTTCCGCATGTTCAGGTGGAACTTTCTGTGCATCAGTTTCTGCCAGTTGTCTCGTTTCCAAGAGGTTGGCAGCTCTGAGAAGAGCATGGATCCATTCTCTTGGCACAAGCCCCTTTAGGTATTTATACACAGACATGCGGTCCCCTGCGAATTGTCTTTTCTCGAGGCTGGAAAGGCGCGACTCCCTCGTCCTTTCTTCGTAAGACAGACACTCCAGTCCCGCAACTATCCCCCATTGCCCTCCACTGTACCCGCTCTGAGAGCGCCATGTCCCGCTCGTACTGACACGCGGTATAGATTCAATCTGAACAGCGGAGGGGAAACCCAACTCACGGTAACTCCGCCCGCGGGTCCCACCTCCAGCCCCACCCGGGGCCAGGAGCTCCGGGCGCACCTCCGCCGGTTTTTGCCCGCGCGAGCCGCCGTCGGCTCCGGGCGGCCCCGCCCCGGGGGGCGCGGCGGGCACTGCCGGTGCCCCGCGCATCGCCCGCGCCGCCGACACCGCCGGGGGCAGCTGCCGATGCGGCGCCCGCCCGCCCGCGCCTGCCAAGATGGCGGCTCCCGGGGCGGGGGGCGCCGGGGCGCTGCCGCCCCCTCCACCCACTGAGGACGAGCCCCCCGGGACCCGTGGGGCTGCCCCCGGCCCGGCGGTGGCGGGGGGAGAGGAGAGCGGCGGCAGCGGCGCGGAGCTGCTGGCGGTGACGGAGGAGCTGGTGCAGAGCTTGGCCGCCCTGGAAGCCGGCGCGGGGGCGGCGAGCGGCACCGTGCTGTACCTGCGGGCGGACGGGAGCGCGGCAGAGGGCGCGGGGCTGAGCGCCGGCGAGCAGCGGCGGCTGCTGGATGGCTCGGGGCCGCCCCCGCTGCCCCGTCCCGCCGCCGCGCCGCTGGCCCCCGCGGAGCTGCGGCGGGTCATCGAGCAAGTGAGTAAGGCCCAGGAGCAGCTGAAGCCGGCGGCCACCGCCGCGCCCCCGCCGCAGCCCTGCCCCGAGGGCAGCATCATGCAGAACGCCGCCCGGCAGCTGCAGAGCGTGGCCCAGCAGGTCGCCCTGCAGCAGGGCAGGGCCGCGGCGGCCGCCCGCCTCCTCCCACAGAAGGTAACCCCGGGGGCTGGGTGGGAGGGAGGTTGCGGTGCTCCGTTAGTGATGAAAGCCACGGCTCCGGCGGGTTTAATCCTTTTCAGTAATTTTTTTTTTTTTTCTTTTGCTGTTCTCCTCAGTCACACCTGCCCTCGGGAGGTGGGCACCTGTCCTATAGCTCTAAGGCACAGCTTTCAATGCGGTTTAGAAAAATCCGTGTTTGAATGTAGCTAATAGCTGCTGTGGTCACTATTTCGGTCTGACAACACTTGCAGCCAAGAACAGTTTAGAAGAGCTGTAGTGGTTAAGTGGTGATACATAGGAAGTTACTGTATGCCTCTTGCAGATGACAGTACCTGGGCTTTCAACCCACGTTTGGGTGCAGGTTGTGAAGTGATTGATTTGAACTGAGGCAGAGAAAATGTGAGGGGGATGAACAGTAACATCTGATTCTGTGAATCATCACCACAAAGTTTTTGTGAACTGAACACATTATAGTATGTCCTGGAACTGGGTATTTGGCCTGTGTCATGTAGCAGACTGTAGTTTTTCCGTGTGTGGGGTTTGCTGAAGGTTATGAATGTGCCTTGGTGATGGCATTGACTCTGCTATTCAGACAGGTCTGCTCTCAGGAAACAAAGCTGTGGCATGGCCTCAGAGCAACCTTTACATGCTTAATTCAACAGCAGTCACAGCAGCAAATGATGTGCAGGAAAACCCGTAGCTTGAAGGAAGGGAATCTGTGCTTTGATGCATTAAAATGGAAAGCTAACGATGTGCAGTGGTTTCTTCACACTTTGGTTTAAGGGCACATCTGTATTATCTCGGTAAGTATTGTATTTATTTATTAATACTGTGTTTGTGTAATTGCAACTCTTCCTTTTTCCACAAAAGCAGCTGGAAGCCATTTGTGTCCAAGTTCAGCCAGGACAGATGAAGGAAACTGAAGGGCCAATGACATCATTGGCACCAATCCAGTCCAAAACTATAACGCTGAGTCAGCCAGTTGGTAGGAATTCTAGCATACCAGGACTTGGCATTATTAGTCCCCAGATAATTAGGATACAGCCTGTTTCAGGAACTGAGCAGCAGCAGCTATTTGTGCATAGTTCTTCCGAGTCTCCAGTTCAGTTGCTGATGCAGAGGCCTTTACCATCTCATGGATCAGCGTCTGTGGACAAGATTCCCCCATCTAAGATGGTGAATGGGCAGAGGGCTGCTTGTGCCACAGCATTGGCATCAAGGTCTCCAAATCCTACCATGACTGCAGCCAGTTCAGCAAGTACACCATGCCTTGAAAAAAAGCAAAAGGATGACAAGTTAAAGAAATCCTTGAAGGTGAAAACTCGTTCTGGACGGATTTCACGTCCCCCCAAATACAAAGCTAAAGATTATAAATTCATTAAAATGGAGGATTTGGCTGATGGTCATCAGTCTGATTCTGATGACTACTCTGAGCTGAGTATAGAAGATGATGAAGAAGGAAAGGTGAAGGGAAAGGATGCATTATTCAGTTCTTCAAATTATAATCTGAAACCCAAAACGTTTAAATGTCAAACTTGTGAAAAATCTTACATAGGAAGAGGAGGATTAGCAAGACATTATAAACTTAACCCAGACCATGGGCAGCTGGAGTCTTCACCTCAGAAAATACCTCTGAATAAGCCTAATGGAAGTATCTATGTGGAAGAGGAAATTATGAGCCCAGCACATGTGGATTCAACTGCTGTCACTTTAAATCATGAAAAAGCACTAGCTACCAGTCTGGAAGAAACTGTTGGTTCAAAGGGTGGAGAACAGGTAAAGTGTTACTTAGAAAAACTGTCAGTTCTGTGGAAAGTAGAATGGCAATTCTGTAGCTGCACAGTCTTGTACTGCTCAGAAATATCCACTGATCAACGGGAAATTTGCCTAATGTAGTCTAAGTCCTTTAAAAATCAAATTGCCTCTTGCAGTGCTGCAGCAATAGTACTCTTGCACAGACACATACAAGTAAATGTTCACTGAGTGTTCATTTCTTACTGGGTTTCTGACATACAGTTTTCACCTTGTCTGCATAAATGAAATTCTTCTCTGCGTTTGGATAAGAATGCTGTTGTTCATTTACAGCCTTTAGCATGACAGCAACACATCATCTGCTCTCATTTTCTGTTGTTGAAATAATGTCATCATAGAAAAATCTCTTATTTGGAACACAACAGTGAACTGCAACTTTTCCTAGAGCAGGTTTTCAAACTCGGCTTTGAAACCCTGCACACCAAACACTGGTAAAATTTGAGTCTCTGAGGTGGAAGCTGCCTCAGCTGCAAATTTTTTCCTGTGATGTTCTAAGCTGGTCATTTCAAAGGAAAGTTTCTCTTTTAATATTGAAATTACTCTTACCATTTTGCAGCAAGAGCTGATGCAGCTGCTGGCTGGAAAAAAGTACTCGTTTAGGGGTGTCACATTTATTACTTGTCTTTGAAATTGTGAAGTTTTCTTAGGAAAGTGAAAATTTACAGCTTAAGGTGCCAGTGCAGCAAACAAATCTTCCCTCATCCTCTACACTCAAGTTATCATCTCTGGAAAAAGAGAATGACAGAATACTGAAGTCTGCTGCCTGAATTACTGTAGCTGTTTGAAACAGACAGGAAGCCAATCAAGATCCCCACAGTCAACCCCTAGTCCTGTGTCAAATTTAGAACTAATTTAGTAATTTAATCCCTGGATAGAACTGACATAAATTTGCCATTTAATAGAGCTTTCCTAATCAGTAGTATAGTAGGGAGTTACTGAATGTTGGGATGCAAATGTACAGATTATGCAAAGAAGCCTGATGTACCTCAATACTATTATAAACTCATTTCTTGAGAGATACTGGAACATTCTTAGAAATTCTAGCTTGGAAGGGAAGATGTTTAAGTAAGAAATCACTGCTTTGAACAGTTAAAAATTTTTAAACTGAAATGATAACTTAAACATATAAAAGGTACTTTGACTTTCTGTGTGATCTTACAACAGAAGCTGCTTCCTATCTGTGTTCCTAGGGAAGACAGGATCTTGAAATGTGATAACTGGGCAGTACATTTTGATATGGCCTTGTCACTGTTCATGGTGCCAGAATTTTTTTCTTTCTTATTAAGTCTTCATGCTCTGACATGGTTACAATGAAACCCAAATTATTCTTTGAGTATGTTTTACTGCTAATTAAGTTTCATTTCTACAACCTCTTTAACTAAAGAGGATATATTTTACTTCAAAAATATTAAATGTATTTAACCCACTTAAAACACCTTTCATTATGTTTACTTAATATTTTTATTTTGTATGACATCTTGTGGTTCACAAATGCTAACTTTGCAAATAATGGCATATATGTGATGCAGAAGTAGTCTTACTAATATGTTGGACTTACTCCACAACTTTCTTTGCAAGTTATGCTTGTATCCAGCTTTGCATTTTTTCAGTATGCTATTTATTGTTTGCGAACTTAATTCTAAAATTGTCTTCCTCAAACCTGTTTAAAATGGTGAATAAATACTTTTCCTTTTAATTAAGGCTTCAGAGTCTGAGGAAAGCAGACACTTGCTGGCAGAACAACCAAATGAAACCAGTTCAAGACACCAGGGACCCGTAGCACCAAAAGGACCTGGAAGACCCAGACGACCAAAGAGACGTGGTCGACCCAGGATGGGTGGAAGATCCAGGTGTTCTGGAAGGATTAGCAGACCTGGTCAGTCCCCTTCAAAGTCACTTAGTAATGTGTCAGCAGAACACAATGTATTCAGAAGAAAAGCTAGGTTAAAAGAGGTATGGTTCTCTTCTGCAATTACTTCTCAAGTATTTTTCCCCTGCCCTATTTCCCTCCCCTGTTTTTTAAAATCACTTATTTTCAATGAATCATATTAAAATTTTTTTTCTTTTTTTCTCCATAAGACTTAGAAGCCTTAGGTGGCTTCTAAGAAGAAAACATTAAGTTATCTTTTAAGAAAAAAATACTTCCAACAGAACACTGGAAAAAGGGAAAATGGGAACTCAGTTTGGAGGGAGACTTTTGACATGTAGATATATTCTTGCTGCACTTTTTCTAGAGAAGGAAAGTTACTAGCTACCACTACATATCTCCTCCAACATAGTAAAAAAAATAATAATAAAAAAAGAAAACAAGCCCAGAAAGAAGGTCTTGGGGGAGGATAGAATGGGGATTAAAATCCAAGTAACACAACTTGTTCTTTGTTGTCTGTGTGTTATAGATCCTTTATGGCTACTAAATTACTGATGTTGCTGTTCTTTCTGTGAATTGCCAACATTTGTGGAACTGAGCTTTGTCTGTATATGAGTAGTAACTATTCTGAGGCTTTGTAAGTTAGCCCATTTTGGAGTTAGTTTACATCTAATTCTTAAAGCTGCCTAAACATACAGCATATCTCTCAAAAAAAAAGTAGTGATATTTTACGTTCTGAAAACGGGGTGCATAATGTGTGGGGTGCTTTTTCCTAATAATCTCATTCTGGCTTTTGACAGCTAATACAACAATGTGATAATGAAGACTTAATGGAGCTGGCTCTCCCACGTCTTACCAAGCTTGTTACAGTGTATGAATTTCTGTTGATGAAGGTGAGTTTTTACATAAGAATATTAAATTATTTTAGGGATACGTCCATTAGGATACATAAAAAGATTCCTTTAGAGAACTAATTGTATTTCCTAAATTAATACTGTGCAGCATGTGATGTTCCATAACTTCAGTCTTACATGGGCAAAACTCTGGCAGGTCTCAACTCAAAGCCTTGCTTTTTGCTGCCTGGTTCAGTGGCATTTTGAATATTCCATAGCCTTTTGACTTGAATGTTTCTATTTTAAAATGTTGAACAGAACAAAATTGACAGATCTTAATTTAATCTTTTTTTAAAGTATAGGGAGGGAGAAACAAGCCCTTTTTTATTCCCCTCTTATTCCTAGGTGGAAAAAGGACATCCAGCCAAAGCTTACTTTCCTGATGTGTATAGGGAATTTGAAGATTTGCATAACATGGTAAAGAAAATGGCTTATGATCACCTCAGTAATTCTGATTCTGTGAATTACCAACAGCCTGTTGAAATAAAAGATGCTAAGGTAATAAAACACTCTGTTTGGAACTATGATTGGTTTGTTTCTTTGTTTGCTTTATTTTGAAAGCCTTGCATTTTTAATTTTCTCTGATAAGCTTTCTCGTGCAAGGTAGTTATTTGAAAACAACACGATTTTTAATTAGCAAAAATAGACATTATTGTGAAAAGTCCAACAACTTACCAAGAAGAAAAGGAAATCCATAATAAAACTGCAATTCTAGTTTATGTCAGTGGATACAACTAGGAAGATAAAAAACAATTCTAGCAATGCTGATACTTGCCTTGCATATCTAGGGTAGTATGAAGCTGCATGTTACTGCAAGGTTTATTTAGCATTAACCACTAATAAAAGTATATCCTGATGTTTTATCAGGAAGAGAGAGGAATGTCTATATTTAAAATGATTGACCTTGATTTAAAGAGATAAATAATTTCATTGCCAAATGAGGGCAATCGGAATGCATCTATGCAGTTCACAGTCACACAAACATGAAAGGTAGTGACTACATTAAGAAAATTGCAAACTATTATTTCAGTGACTCCAGATTCATTGTTTATGGAGCTGTATCTGGAAAGACAGATGGAACCTCTTTCTTGCTTCTCTTCTGTGTTCATGTGCATTCTTAATATAGAATGATGCTCTTTAAAAAAGAAGAAGACCAAACTAAACCCCAAAACAACCTAGCCTTGAGAAGCTGGATAGTAGCACACCTACGTAAGGATGAAGCACAGGAATGGAATGTGAGGAGGGGGAAAATCCTTAAATATGCAGAGATACTCTAAACAGGAAGACTTGAATGTTTTTTATATGATGGAGAGCCTCAATAATCTTTACTAAACACTGCTTTGAGTAACTGTCCCTGGATTCTATATATAACCATAATGCTTTCAAGTTTGCCTTAACAATCACCTTCAGATGAAGGTCATGTGTCAGTGTGAAGGCTAGTAGAAAACATGGGAGTCTAAATTCTTGCATTGAGCTGACGTGATTGTCAGGCTAGACATGATGTAGTTCTAGCTCAGTTTTAAGAAAACTAATCTGTATTTCAGCATTTATCTATTCAGATCTGAGAGGCTAACTTTCACTTTTTTCCGTATATCTGTTTTTGAAGGTTGCTGAATCTCTAGGAATCACAGAAATACTCAGTGGAGAACAGAGGATGCAAGGTGCAGGCTCTTATTCACAATGTATAATTAAACTGGTTAGTGAGCAAGTGCCTGTGGACATACTGGGACAAAAACGGTTAGCTGAGGTATGGAACACCTTTGTGAAAATTAACAATGAAACTAAGAAAAATTAAAACTTTAAAAAATGCATAATTATTCCTTACAAAATCATGCTGGTATTACCTGAGTCATGCTTAAAGTAAGGCTTTTGTGGTGTTCAGAAATACTGAAAGTACTCTCTGCTGTGGTATCATAGCAGGGCATATGAACTAGCACACTGAGTATGGACACTTGGTAGTATTCAGGACAGAGTATCACAGGTCTTTGATACAGGGACAAACCAGCTTCACTGAGATGCTGGTAAGTGGGGGCTCCACAGATTCCAATCTGTGTTAGAGGAAATGACCTAACCTACAGCAGGTTCAGACATTGGAGAAGTGATTGCTGTGCTGATTGGTGGTGAATAGAGGGGCATGAAAAGAGTTTCTTTCTTTCTGACAAGTCAGTTGATGAGCTTCAGTCTGTTTATAGTTGTAGCAGAGAGCTATATTTTGTCCCCTTACAGTTTTGGTCAAGTGTGAAGCCTGTATTTAAATCTTTACCTCTTAGGAAGACCTTTAGTGTAAATCCTGTTTTCAAGGATCATCAGTTCACTGCCACGATGTTCCCACAGTTATCTTTTCCAATATTGTCAAGTGTTACAGGGGCAGCAGTTAATCATCTCTTGTTTTGACAGAGCTCAGGGGAAGAACTGTTGCCACCAGCCAAAAGGACCAAGATAGGAGACGTAACAGAGAATGTGAACGGTGCTTATGCCAATCAAGATGAAGTGAGAGAAAAGAGTGGGAATCTGTGTACACTGTTTGAAAAAGATGGTAACTTCTTCAGATTTTCCAGTTCTGTTCTGTTCATGGGGGAGCTGAACAAATCTTTTTCTTCAAGCTACTGTGGTTTTTGTTTTACAGTTTCATTTTTTAACTTGCTTCCCAGGTCCTTCAAAAGCAGCTGTTTAACTGGGAAGGCCTCATGAGGAGGGAAAAGTTGCAGATGATGCAGACAGCAGTAGCTCAATTCTGGATGCATGATAATCAGTTATTGATACTACTTGCAAGCATAGTACTGTCCTCTGCTGTGTGCTTCCTGTCTGTCCTGTCCCTCTGAGTGCATGACCATTGTGTCAGCTGTGGGAGAGCAAGAGGAAGAGGAAGCAGAGTGCACATCCTGCCTCTTGGCCTCAGCCAACTACAATAGCAGAAATACCAGAGCTTTGTGGAACTTGGGGAAAAGGGAAAGCTGGTGTAGGCTGTCCTGTATCCATCATTGGAATACATCTTGTATTGGAATTGAGGCACCATTTTGCACCAGTCTTCAGGTGGTTGCCTTTCTTTTTATTCCTTCTTTGTTTCATCCTGCACCCCTTCAGATTAGCTGGGTAACAGTGAAAGGAAAGGAAATCTCTAGTAAGATACATCTATCAGTACCATCCACTTTGTAAATACCTTGTTTTGGTGTTGCTGTAAGTGGCTTTGCTTTTGCCCTTTGCATGTCTTTCAATCAACGTTCCTTTTTGTTTCCCTCCATTAGATTTTGCTTCTCTGAAAGGCTCTCTGCATGACCATGCTTACTTCTTGCTGCACTATGATTTCCTTCTGGGCTATGAGATTTCAAAATTATGCTTTGCTTGCACCTGCTAGTAGGGTGTTTGCTAGTCTACAGAGCAAAATGTTAAAAATAGTCCTCTCTGCAGTGTTAGGTCTCCTTTTTTTGTGCAGTAGTATCTTTCCTAACAAAAAAAGTCCAAAACGAAACCAACTTACTTGTTCTTTTTGACCTTTAGTGATTGATAAAGACTGACAGCTCATACTACTGAAGATGAGTAGTTACTGTTCAACTACTTTCAGGGTGTGGGATCCTGGTCAGGTCCAGGTCAAGTAACTGGTAGAACACTGCATTTGTTATGGTTTTTATCTTTTCTGGCACAGGACAGAAGTGCTACTAGGGCTCTTAGCACAGCTAATGAATATGTAGTAACCTGATGACATGTCTGAGTCCAGGATGAGCTTGATTAAGAATAGAAATTTAAACAGAAGTTTAAATGCTTCCATCAACGTACTAAAAGTGATGAGGATGAGCAGCTGACAAGTTTGTGCCTGGTAATGTTACTGACTGCATGCTGGATAGAAGAAAATTGAGTTTGCCTTTCAGCCCAGGTTGTATCCAGGATGAAGAGAAAAATGCTGCCTCTTAGTGTAAGGTCTCTTAATATAGAAATACTTGATAAAATATCATTATTCAAAAATTCCTTAATTTTTTTTTTATATATAGTGATATATTTATAGTGACTTTCTCATTGGGAAGTTCTGTGGAACTCCTGTAAGGTGCTTTAGGTTTGCTAATTTGGGGGGAAGCAAAGCAGGGAAGTAGTCTAACTTTTCCTCCAAAATTATTCATGAAAAATATTTTTTTTGGCATGCAATATTAGATTGCCCAACAAAATAATACTTCTTTCCCCTTTTCAGGTTTTAATCCATTAAATGGAGAAATCCTGCTTTCAGAAGATAGGCATATCACTTGCTGTACAACTGGAAGTACATTACAGACAGCAGAGGAACATAATTCACTTGCTGATTCAGTAGTTAGAATCGATGGTGAAAATTCAGGTACCTCCTCCTCAACTGTGGAAATGAGGATAGAGTATCCCCAGCCTGTGAGCATACAGGGACCAAACGTGGCAGGTGAAGCTTCTGTGCTGCACACTGAAGTTGTTCTGCCTGTCAGAACCAGCTCAGTTGGGCTGGTTCAGACACACTTTGTGAGTGGGAGTGCGGCGGGGGGACCGACAGCTCCTGAACTCCACAGCTCCGTGTCGGAGCAGGCACTGGCCAGGCAGAGCACTGGCCTACCAACGAGTGAAGAGAATGGTCACGGTCCAAAATATCATGAACTGCAAGAAGAAAACCCTAATTTAGCAATTAAAGAATGCTCTGAGCAACTCCATAATGCTAATATGACTGATGAAATGCAGGAACTTGAAAAAGCTTTTTCAACAAATGTGCCAATAAACTACCCCCACAGTGCTCAGGCTGAGTCGCACCAGAACCAGGGAGCCTCCCTGTCCGCTCCTGGGAACCAGGAAAATGCTTTCAAAAACCAGAGTGAATATTCTTGTGGGACAGAGGAAGCACAGGAGCTGGCAAATACAATTACTGTAGATGAAACTGTAGCTTTTGAGATTTCTGATGAGAGCCATGATTTTTTGTCTCAGGGACACGAACAGATTTTTATTCAGACTTCAGATGGGCTTATCTTGTCTCATCCAGACACTGCTGTTTTGTCTCAGGCAGAAGGCATCGTTATTGTGACTGATTGCAATGGTACTACAATGCACATCCGCACACCCGAAGGGATTCCTTTGGAAACAGTGGAAGCACTACTGGCAATGGAAGCAGGTGGCCAAAGTGAAGATATTTTGCTCTCGCAAAGTGAATTGGAGCCATAAATTAGAAAACTTTTCTTCTGGAAAAGACTGATTATAAAATGTATATTTTTCTAATGTGAATACTGAGATAATTGAAATTTAACTTATTTGTAAACTGTTTCTATGCCCTGTACTTTTTATAACTTATGTTTATATAATCAAGCAGCATTGCAACCAAAAATTCTAGAATTAACATTGTTCTATTTGCTTTATATGTTGGGGATGGGTGGAAAGTGGAAATCTTGTCAACCCTAAAACTTGCACTGTTCCCTTTTGTTACATAATTCCTTTTCTCTCTAGCCATCTAAAAATGCAGTAAGTTGTACTGCTATTCAGCAGTGATGTGCTGTGTACTGGCAAGCTGTATATGGGTAAAATAAAAGCTATATTAAAAATGCACATTTTCTATGCCACTGAGATAACTAAACACTATTATTGTGCTTTTTTAAAGCTATCTTGAATACTCATTAGCAGCTAGACTCGATGCACATAAATCTGCCTGGAAAAATGGGCAGGTTTAAGTATATCCACACTTCTGCATTCTGGAACAATGTGACAGCCTAGCTGATCCTTACTGAAATAAGCATTCACTGAGTTAGGAGACAAAGATAGCCTCGAACAAGATCTGATCTGTACTGAATGGTTAGAAATGTATTTAAGTTGCATCTTATGCAACTGTCTAATGTTCAGCCACACCTTTAAAAATTGCAGTTATGTAGGCATAAATGGGAAGGTGAATAAGGAGTGATCTAATTTTCCTTAACAAGGTACCAAATTGGTTTTTTGCTTTAGTCCGTCATGGTCTGTTTTTGCTAGACTGGTGTTATACTTTTTTCTTTTCCTTTCAGATGATGCATCCTTTATCAGTTCTACCCTTTGACCTTTCCAGTAATTCCACACTACCTTGTACTGTTTAATCATAATACAAAGGGACTTTTGCTCTAGGCAGGGAGAAAACTTGGCAAATGACTTGAATTTTTGTCATACCTTCAGTATAATCCTTGGATCAGATTATATTTTTGTGGAGACCTCCTACCAGCATCTTGTCCATGGCCCCATCTTTTCTTTCACGAAGTTTAGCAGGTGAAAAAGAACAGCATTAAATGAGCAGCCATTACTGAAAACATATCCTTAACATATCCTTAAAATGTGTGTGTCACCTCCTTGCTGAATAGATGCAACTACTGGGACAATTGGACAAATCTGCCAAGGACAGGAGAGTTGTTCTTGAGTATGAACAGATCTTTTTTTTATTATATTGTTACTGAAGAAAAACACTAAAATAGAATCTAAACAGATGACAATTTACAGATTTAATAAACTGCTCTACTATGTCCCTTTAAACATAGTTGCATTAGGCTTTTTTGTTAGGTGGTTTATTTTTTTTTTTCTTGGTTGCATAAGTAGATGAATTTGATTACCCAAAATGTTGCCTTTTATGAGTAGTTGTGAAAGATACTGTGCATTAATGAGTTATGAATGAGTTACTATTTGTTTTGGGGGTTTTTCCCCTCTTTTTTAAGGAGGTGGTAATTGCCAGAGGATACAGACCTACCTTGAAAGTGAAGGTAGCATACAAAGCAAAGTTCTGCTGGTCTTTCAAAGTCTTTGATTGGAATGAGCAATTCTTCATGATACTCTTTTGTACTGACTGTCTAATAATTATATTTGAGGGCTACAAATACAACAATCAACTGCTTAGAGCTAGAATGACAAAACATCTCTGCAATGATTTTGCAGTAATCTTCCAATGCCCAACAACAGTCAATAAGCAGGAAGGTCTATGAAGACTCCTTCCTGAAGAGCTTTTTTCCTCTCACAAAATGAGAACAAACCACAATTTCCACCTGTGCAGAAAATGAAAACCTGCTTCAATTTTGCCTTCCCTATCAATTTGCACATGCTGGGAAATACAATATACCTACTCTCATAAGAACACTTCTATATGTGAACTTATCTTTTCTCCTTGGAAAACATTTTTGAAGTACTGACATGTTTCCATAGTGACACAGGTCTGGCCCAACTCAGATGAATTAAGGTGGCTGTTAAACTAAGTGGAATGGAACACTTCCACTGAAAAAATAACAAAACCCAACAAAGCTGTTCCTAACTTTACTCTCCTTGAGCTACAGCAGAATTTCTTTTTAGATGCTGGAACTGTGGGCTAAGAATAGAACTATGATTAGCTGCTAGAAACAACCTCATTGTTCAACAGAGCAACATTTCAAGAAAACTTTCTAATTCATGTCTGTCTGTCCTGTTACTGCAGGAAACTGATGTATTTCCCTTTCTAAGCTTACGAGATTTCAGCTTGGGGCTAATTAGGTAAGTCACCCTGCTTTTCCATCAGTACAGAGGGAGGGACGCACCTTCAAACCAAAACCACCAGATATCAGTAACAGTAACCCAAGGAAAAAACTCACTGAGCTCTATTACAGGTTTTGTTTTATTCAATAGATGCTTTCATGAAACATCTCTTAAAAAAAAAAAAAGTTAAAATTTATTGAAAGGGACAAGAACTTATTATATAATGACTGTAGAATGCTGAGTTGTACTAAACCTTCCCCAGGTGCTGGTTCAGGCTTGGATCACTCTTCGAGGGTGATGTACCCAACAACACTAGAATCAAAACCAAATTTACACTATTGTCTGCAACAGCATTTCAAAATCACATACCAAACTATGTGGATCCTTTTGGATTCTACTTTTTGTGCTTTCCTCCACTTATAAAGCAAGTACAAAAACATTTGCCCTGTTAATTCATACAAAAAAACCCCAAAACATGAAAGATCAAGAAGTGCTGAATTTCTATGGCAAAAGGGACCGTGTAGGTATTTTAGGCTGTCCAGACTTGGGAGGAAATAACATTTTTTGCTGTAGCTTCTATAAGCATTGAATCTCCCAGACCACCAAGCAGTGCTTACCTCTTTCTGACTATAGGGGATTTAGCTTCCTACCTATAGCAACCAAAACCAGATTGTCCCATGCAGAAAAAGGAGTATCAGCTGAGACAAAGTAGGGAATATGAATAGAGAAAAACATTTTTAATAAGTTTTACAAAAAATCAACTTACTTAGTAAGCCTTGCAATATGCCAATTCAGTTTCATATAAGCATCACCAGAAGCCAGCCATGTAACTTCTGGAATTCTAGCACTGCCTGTGTCCTGTTTCCAGCAGCATGGCTTCGAGCAGCAGCATGCTGCTGTTCTCGATGTAAGGCTGGTACAACCATGATGATAAATACACCATCATCAAATCCTGGTCAGCAGAATGAGCAATGTCCTGTACAATTGTTTGCTTGAGTTGTAGTTCCTTCTTGTACATTTCAGACAGCTTCAGAGAAACCTCATCTGAAATGAATTGAAAAACCAAGCACAGTGACCAGGACATTTCAGCAATTCTCTAAAAGCTAAATTATACTTGTAATATGTGAATTATAAAAAACCCCTACCTTACATAAGCTATTCCCCAAATTTAGCCATCTTTTTTCTTTTTTACAGCATTAATGATGCTTTTACATTAGAATATAAAATGCTGAATAATTTATTCAGCTTTTATTTTACACACTGCTGATTTTGACATCAATCCACATTTAATTATAGAGTAAGCAGCGGTATTGGTTCTCAGGACCCACTGTAAAATTATCAATTACAGCTGTTCCTCAAATAACTGAAATTTGATTTTAAAATTTGGTAATGCTATCCTGCAATACAAGCTTCACATTTTAGAGTCGCTCTTGATTTCAGCTAATCTTAAGGATGCCCTCATGCTGTGATGCACTTCAGCAATGCATGATCACCGATGAGTAATATCAATAGTGGAAAACAACAGTAAAAAAAACCCCAACAGACCAAAACTGAAGTGTTTATTGTAAAAACTGTTACTAGTTATGTTAGTAAAACTGGTAAGGGGGTCAAAATGCATCTGTAATCTTTCACTGTTTGAATTCCTAAAAAATAACCACACAAAGTATTTTTAAAGAGAGACTGATCTTGTGCATCTAACTTAGCCTGAACTATCACTGCCTTCAGAAGGATTTAGTCTTTAATGGAGTAGACAGCATTATTAAATGATTTAGTCACAATGAGTGTTTTGACAGCAGTTGTCTTTGTCATTCTTATTCTTTTAAGCTGGCAGAAACTAATACATAAGATTCCTGCTAAACTGTGGTAGTGAAGTAAGAAGCAGAGCTTCACAGAAGTATGATTTTCACTTCACAAAGAAGACAGTTGGTTTGCATGCAATCAGGCTTCTTATGAATTCAGACAGTTTTAAAACTGGGGTAATACCAATTGGGAGGCAGTACCTTTTGCCATCAAGTGAACACGAAAAGAATTAATTTTAACAGTAGAGTGTTACATTTCTTTACTTGTCTTGATTGACACTGAGATCAGAGGTATTTTTCTTTGGCTGCCTGAGAATTAACTGAGGTATGGCTTGCTCTTTGCATTCAAGGATTTAATTTCAGTGTCAAGTAACAAGTCAAGTAGTTAAGCCTGCAGCTTAACACCAGCAAGTTGCAAATACATCTCTGTCTGCAGAGGATGTGGCTGTTGCAGCTTGGACACTGTAAGCTGCTGACAAATTTAGTTCTATGCTGTAATTGTTGTATGTCAGACAATGCTTGGCAGTCACCAGCAGTAACCCTAAACCAAGTGATGCATTCATGTGTTTATTGATTAGTCAATTGTAAAGGAGACAGCATTCTCTCCCTCTCAGGCAAGACATCCAGATAAGAGAGCTTATTTTTCAGTCATAAATTAGACGACACTGATGACATAATGTAATTAGCTAAGATAATCAATATTTTACTTACAGAAGTATGGTGTGGGCCACGTATGAAAGAAGGGTGCTGTGCAATTCCCAGCTCCGTGGTGGAATGTTTCCAAGTCACAGATTGCTTTGGTAGTTGAAGTAAGCTTTTCCATTTTCATTTGTATTTTTGTCTGAAAATGATGAACATAAAATGTTAATGAACATTTCAGGAACATTAGGCTACTATAATCTTAAGCATTATTTAAAATACACTATTTATGAAGGCTATTTAATATTAACATTTCTAACTCACATTTTTAAATTCCAGACAGGAATCAAAACTGGAATCTATATAAAGACTCAATATGAGATACCCTGAAATTTTGAACACTGCAGATATGACTCTGTTTTAGACATTCTTTTGTTTCCCACATGCCACATGTAGAAATATACTAAAGCCCTCTCATTTTTTCATCTCCCTAGTTTTTCCTACAATTTAGCACTGGTGAAAAACATCACACCAGTATAGCACAAGCCCTATAGCACAAGATACTTTCTTACATTACCATATCAAGATGTCTTTAATTGCAAAAGATCAGCAGCAGGTGAGAAAAGCAGCTCAAGCTACTACTGACAATATACCTAGGCTGGTCTAACAGCTTGCTTCAAAAAATAGGTCATTCCATCCACTTCCTTCATGTTCATCTCACTTTGTGCATTTGGGTATGAAAATGTGCACTAAAATGAAGCTTGCAGGCAGTATCTTTACATCAAGCAGCTAAACCACAGATACATCTATGAACCTCTAAACTCCCAAGGAATGAAAAATAAATTAGGTCATAGTACCTATGTTTAGTATCCAATCTAACACTGGGTGCTTGGACTCTTCTTACTCCGGTAGAGTAAAAACTTTCATCAATGCATTTGTAGTCTGAATACAGAAGTATATCAGGAAAAAAAAAAAGAAAATCCCCACACAGTTTCCCCACAGAACAAAATCTGAGGGAACTCTAGCCAGTTTCCTGCTTTTTCTAAATACTGGAGGACTATATCCTGTCTACGTAAAAAAATAGATCTACCATGTTTTTAATGGGCCTCCACTTTGGCAAAAGGCTGTAAAAGTTATTTTTTATAAGAACTTTAAATTACAGTATCTGGCAGAAAAAACGTTTGCTTCCTGTCAAACTGACAGGTGACATGAGTTCCTAGCAAGGTACCCAGAAAAAAAGGTGGATTGCATAATAATTATCTTACTCCACTCTCCAAAGAAGGGGATCTGCACAGCAAATACAGGTAGGCAGGCTAAAAATATGACTGCATTATGTCTGATCAAAGACAGCTGCAAGGATATGATGGCAGGTAAAGCACTGCTTTATGCTTTGCTGTTTCTTTTGTTCTAAACAGAGGGAATATCCAGGATGAGAAACAGAACACAGGTGCAGCTTTGGAATGCATTCTTTGTACAATTTGTTTCCAGATCAGTTTATAAAGAGGTAAATAGAACTATAAGCTGACAGAAGATGTAAAACCAACTTTCAGATTTACCAAACAATCAAACAAATGGTGCACTCTGGATTTATAGTCATTTAGGTTTGAAGTCAAAGAACTATGAATGAAAATCCAATTTTTCTGTCTACAATAAATACTTCAGGACACTTCCTTGTTGCTTGAGCACACTTGGAATTGATTCATATTGACTAAATCTGAAAAATTAGTATTACCATATGCTTTAAGGTCTCAAGTAATTCTGCACAGCAATTGTCCAGCTCTTCATTGTACTTTGGGGTTGGCTTTTCAGGTTCTGTGGCATTGTTATCACATGTTATCTCCAGTTTGTTGTCTTGAAATCTAAAACAGAAACATGAGACAACATAAACAACTACATATAGGTTTACTCAAGCAGTGCAGATTTAAAATCCTTGTGGTCTGACCCTACAACATCTCTCAGTCGCAGGCTGTTCATGAGAATTCCTACATAAAAATAGCACAAAACATAGCTGGCCATGTGAACCAATGGGGCTACTACCATAATCTTCAGAGAAAAACAGAACTACTCTACTTTAGAATATGTGCTTGAAAAAACATTTGCAGGTGTTAAGATAACACTTTTTCCCTCTTTACCTTGGCCCTGTGCTGGAGGTTGTTCTCTCATCATCGACAAGGGATGTCCAGGGTTCAGCTGCTCTGCAGGACAATCTGGTGCCTCACCACAAACTCCCCTTTGTGCAAATTTAATCCAAGACATTAATCTGTGACCCCAGAGCAGCCCATGTACAGACACCTGCCCTGTCTGGCAGACTTTCCCACACCAGCTGTAAACTAAGACCAGAGAGAGAGAGTTGCTGAAGAGAAAAAGCAACATCTGGCACCATTACAGCAAAATTTTCCTCAGCTTGTACCTGTCAGAACCCTGTCAGACAAACCCTTGTCAGCTGTCAGGACTCTGGAGAAGTTGTTCAAAGCCCTGTTAGTGAAGGTTTTTCATTACAGCATGAAAATAAAAGCTCTACCAAAGCAGGAGTTTTTCTGTGTGGTTTTTTTTTTTTTTTTTTTTTTTTTTTAATGGTGGTTGTGGTGTGGTATTTTTGCTGGTTCTTTGTTGGTTTTAAATTATCACTATTAAAACTTTGTAAAAATCACTGATTCTTTCTTAAAATCTTCTGAACTTTTCACTTGAGTTTTTTACACCTCACTGTAAAATATGCAAGAAAATAAGGGAACTCACATGGGCTGAGATTTATAGAATTAATTTTAACTTGGTACATTATATAAGTATTTCAAATATGTTATGTTTGACTATGTAAAATTAACATTTCCCATTTCTTGCAACTATCATTACTATATGAGACATTGCTTGAATGTAAATAGTTTATGTAACCAAAAAATGCAATTGCTGAGTTTGATCTAAGAGCTAGCTTATCCACTGTGACATGTTCTTTTCCCATCTCCCAAAAGAACTTCCTAGTGAAGAAAGATTAATCTCTCAATAAAAGCAATCCTTATGCTATCTTTATTCGTGTGTAGTAGCATACTTACTGCTCACTGATCCTCATGTTGACTATTTTGTTTGCTGTAGTAAATCCATTATCATTCAGTCTCTCCCATTTCATCATTAAATTATGCCAGTCTGCTGCATTATCTTTAATTTTTCTTGCACTGACAGATAAAACAGGCCTTCTTGGAGTACTATCAGGAGGACTTTTTGCTGTATGAGAAAATAAAGATTTTGAAGCCATTTAAAGCATACAGAAACAAATCAGTGTCCAGCAGCTACTTGTGTGAAGGATTGCCTTGCTTTACTGGTAAATATTGATTAAAGTAAAATGGAATTTACATTAACTGTCTTTGGTCATGAAATCTAATGCTTCATCTACTGCTATTTGCAGGAAAACCATGTTATTAAACAAATGCAAGCGCATTCTGAGGTGTGAAGTTGCAGCATGGACAGCAGTGGCTTTGCAGTGCTGGCAGATTCAGCAGCTGTGTGACATCAAATGACAGCCAGATGGTAATGCAGAGTATGGCAGAGAAAAGTCACAGCAGCAGTTACTGTGCACGCATGCAGAGCTCATGCCATCAATGTCAGAATTAATTCACAGCAACATGTGAGCTGCAAGAGTTTGGGGAAAGGCTGGGTCCTGCTGAAGGTGGTGGGTGCTTTACTGCTGAGCACAAAGCCCTCGTTCCATGGTGTCTCCTTGGAGGGCAGACAGCTGTAAGAACCCACTGCACGTCCTCTGATCACACAAAGCAGCCCCATCTCTGCACCTCAGGCCCTGCCCTGGCAGCCAAAGCAGGGCTCAAAGCCAGACTAAATACCCTGCCTGAATGTTTGCTGGCTTCAACTTTTATCCACAGAGATGCCTGAAAAGAGTTCATCACATCATAGTATGTAAAGTCCACCCACAGTCATAGAACGGGTCAGGCTGGGAGAGGCCACAGTGGGTGGCTGGTCCAACCTTCCTGCTCAAGCAGGGCCACCCCAGAGCACAGGGCACGGGACAGGGCACAGGGTTGCGCACAGGCGGCTCTCGGGTACCTCCAGTGAAGGAGATCCACAACCCCTCTGGCTCATCGGTTTCAGGGCTCGGTCACTGCATAGTAACCAAGTTCTTCCTCACGCTCAGGTGGAACTTCTGTGCATCACTTTCTGCCCGCTGCCTCTTGTCCGGTTGGTTGGCACCGCCGAGAAGAGCCTGGCTCAAATCTCATGACACCCACCCTTTAGATATTTATACAGAGATGCGGTAAAACACATGTGGGGGGCCCGCTCCACCCGCGGTACGAGCGAGATGCTCACGGTGGACACCAGGGAGTGACAGCATCAGCTCAGCGGGCTGGCAGAGCACCACGGGCACGTTAAACCTCGTTAGTTTGCTGAGAAAGCGCCGGGACCCCGCCTCTGGCTGCTCCCCCGTTCGCTCCCTCCGGCTCCCCCCTCACTCACCCGCCATGGCGACCCCGCCGCCCGCGGAAGTTCGCTCACGTCCGGCCCCGCCCAGCCCGGCCCCCGAGCGGCGCAGGCACCGGGGCCGCCGCCGCTCCGCCGCCTCGGGGCTCGGTGACGCCGCTCCCTGCCGCCCTCCCTGAGCCGCCGCCCGCGCCCCGGAGCGGTGAGTGCAGCCGCGTCCCCGCGGAGCCGGGGGGATCCCCCAGGGCCGGCCCGGTCCCGCTCCCCTCGCCGGGCGGGGCCTGCCGCGGGCGGCGCTCCCGGCCGGCTCCCGGGGCGCGGGCAGCGCTCGATGAGGGGGCTCGGGGCGGGCTCCGGCGGGGCTCGGCCGCTCTTACCGCGGCTGGAGGGGCCGCGTCGCCCTCCCCTTGCCAGGGCTCTGAGTCTGGGTGGTAAATCCGGTGTAAGCTGAAATAAAGCCGGCGGGAAGGCGAGGCAGCCCCGTGCGTGTCCAGCCGGGAGCCTCTGGCTGTGCCCTTCTCTGGCTGCAGCCGCACAGGGCCGGGAAGGCACCTGTTGGGAAGGAGCAGTTTGAAACATTTGAGTATGCTTCAACAGAATACGCTTAAGAAATGCATTTGAGGAAGGGAGATTAAAACAAGGGGGAATGGCTTCAAAGTTAAAGAAGGGCAGGTTTATGTTAGCTATTAGGGATAAAATCTTCACTGTGACACTTGACACAGGTTGCCCAGAGAAGCTGTGGATACTGCATCCTTGGAAGTGTTCACGGCGAGCTTGGATGGGGCTCAGAGCAAGCTGGTCTAGTGGAAGGTGGCCCTGCCCATAGCAGGAGGGTTGGAACTGGATGATCTTTAGGGCTCCTTCCAACCCAAACCATTCTAGGATTCTTTAACGGTTTCCTAAGGTGTCACAAGACCATCAGCATGAATACAGCTGAGTTTTCCCATGCCTATAAGTGTATGCAATGACCGTAGGCTCCCCTTTGCTACCCTTTCCACCTGTTTCATCTAGATTTTTTGTTTTGTTTTGTTACTTATTTTCATTACGTCACAGAGAAAAAACAAACATCATTTGAGCAAAAAATGCAACATTTCATGAATTGTGTAAAGCCAAGTGTGTGTTAATTAGGTAACCATGACCTGTGTGCCAGCTAGTCATTTGCCTGTGTGTAGGACACATGAAACAAAAGCAGAGGTCCTTTGATGGGTGTGTGTTTGTGTTCTCTGCTCAGCTTGGCAGCATTCTGCTGTGAAGGGCTCTGGAGATGTGACAGTGGGGTAGCCTGCTCTGGGGCTGAATGTGTGAGAAGTATTAGAAAAGAAAACTGTTTTCCTTTTTAGTTGTCAGGATCTAGCTGAGAACAGAGACTATTGTGTTTAGCTATGGTCATGTGGGAGTTTGTCTGTACTCTGAAGAACTTAAACGTAAGTTTTAATGTCAATGATTTAAAAAAAAAAATGGAGCTGTTGTCCCTCTAGTACAAACAGGACCCTTGGGCTCAGAGAAAAGCAGTGACAGCTTTAGTTTCCTGCAGTCTATCTGTGGCATATCCTGGCACTGAACCTTTAGGCATTGCCTGCCTGCTGAGCCACAGGATTATCTCTCATTTTAGTTGCCTCTGTTAGGCAGCATTGAGCCTTACTTCTGTTTCTAAGACCAGAAAAAAATCTAAAAAGCTGCTTTTCAAAGCATGGCCTTGAATGCAGTATTTAAGAACCTGTGAAATCTGAGAGTTGAGAAGGAAGGACTCTGGTGATTGTTTTTGATGTGGTATTTTTCTCCACGTTATCTCTGCTGCAGGACAGCTGCTTAGCACAAGCTGATTTGCCCTATGCAACTGTTATGTACTTCAGAATAACTGTGGCTGACACAGACTGAACACATGCATCCAGTTCCAAAATCTGTCTGAGAAAATAGATTATATCCACTGTTTGTCTTTGACTAATGAGGTAGGAAAAACAGATAATAATTAATCCTAAAGCTGTTACAGACTACATGTGATACACAACTGTCATTAGAGGGGTATTAAAGACTTTAGGCTCATGTGCAGATGTTTTGAATGCACAGGCCATATGGGAGATCTTCTGGTCCCTTATACATTTGGTTAGTGTAGATAAAATTACTTAATTAGTAGTATTTTTAATAAAAGTATGATTTTGAGTTTTCACTTATATGTTTTACACAAGCAGTAGAAACATTTTGTTAGTCTGTAAACCACTCAAGATGAAATTTATTTGTGTACACTGTCAAAAATTATAGTTCATATAAATTTTTCCTTTTTTTTTGATTGTACAGGGTGAACGGGTTATAGAGAATAAAATCTTAATTTTTTTTTTTACTACTTTGCCATCAGTGATTGTATATAAATTTTACAAAGAGTTAAAACCCTTACCTAACAGCAGTTTTAAAATGTAACTTAGTATGTGACAATAAATATTTCCTCCCATGGTTTTTTTGTGAGTGGGAAGAAAAAAACTTTCAATTTTTCTCTTTTTTAAAATTAAATGTGAACTTCCAAAATATGCATCAGGTAGCAGATAGGGTTATTGTAGAGGAAGGAGGAAAAGTCTTTTTGTGGATAATACAAATTTGCATCTTTCCTTAGCTGGTAGTCAGTTACTCTATTTTTAATGGTATAGTTGAGCTGGAAGAATAAGTGGTGGAAACTGAGAAAGAGGATGAATTCTGAGGGCTTGGAAGGTCCTCTAGTAACTGAGGAGTGTGAGATGGTTCCAGCTACAAGAGCAGCTTTGGATGCTGACAAATGTAAATTGCAAGAGTCACAAAGGGGACTTAAAACCAAAATACATGAAATTCATGAGGCAGTAGCTGGGTAGTGGTAGACATTGAGATTAGACTGAGGAAGATTAGTAAATCTTCCTCAAAATCAGGGCAAAGACTAGATTGACTAGTAAAATTATTAAAGTGGCAAACCAGCACATTTAGAACAGCAAATGAGACTTTAGCAATGGATTCTTTTTATATTAAGTTGACTATAGATAGAAAGTAGTAAATGCTGAAGGAAAGGGTAGGAGACAAAATATAGGATAGGAAATGGATGGTTTGTGTAAATATTGTGGAAGTGTCATGATGCACCAAGGTTATCTAAGTTAACTTAGTAAACATCTTGGAAAAGGAACTCTTCATTCAGAAATAGTTTGGACGCATTTATCGGTGGTCTTTATGATATTTCATGAAATTCTTAATGACAGGTTGTAAACATTGGAGGAGAGTGGAAATGATTTCTAAACTCTAGCAAGCAGTAAAATTTGCCACAGTTAGGAACATCTAACAACTGCTGCTAGTGTAGTTATTGGCAGTTTGTAGCGGATAAGATATAAGCCCAGTAACCAGTCTTTATTCCTGTGGTTTTGTCTATGACATCCACGGGCAATGTCATGGAAACAGTCCCTTTGAACTTAGTGGAATTTTATATTGACAGCAAGTGTTGCAGGGCCCAGTGTGTGTGCTGATTGCTCTTGCACAATGACTGAAATAGTTGGAAAACTGAGGCACCAGAGCTTTTAGCTTTTCCCAGTAACAGAGATACTAAACTAGAGCAGCTTTTTTTTTTTCTGGTTTAGTTGATACACACTGCAATCAATGTATGAAGCTGCCAAACAAAAAACATTTTCCATCCTTAGAGAATTAAAAACTAGGCACAATAGGACATATCACAAATTGCAGTAGGAGTACTTCACAGAATAACTGTGACCGTTTAGAAGCATTTCTAACTTCAATCGGCAGATTTCTGTTTTTTATTTCTCTAAGGAAATTCTAACTCTGCTGAAGCTAAAAAAAAAAGAAAAAAGATCTTAAACAACTGTAAAAAACTTTCCTGTCAACAGATATCCAAAATTCTAGTCTTGGAAAACTGCAGGACTCTATACCATTCTGTTAATTGGACTTGCTCATGGCAAAATAAAATTCGATAAGTGAAAGCTTCTTTTCTTTTCCGTGATTCAAAGTCACCCATGAGGAGAAGCAGCAGATACTGCTGCAAAATGTTCTTGTCAAGGCTGTAGTGATGAGAAAAATTACTGCTTTTAATTAAATTTTTTTAATATTTTTACGTTCTTCATGATCAGCTTTTTCTGAAGGTGAAAGTATGTTATTATTGTGAGGAGCTCTGACTACGTTGTTTTTCTTGGAGAAGGCAAACAGACTCTTTGTTTCTGTTATTCTTAGATATTGTCCCCAAGTATATTTACAGAATTGCTCAAATGCATAAAATTATTTCCTTATCCATAAAAGGAAACCTGGGCATATGGTACTTTTTTCCTGTTTGCTTCTTATCTTTCTAAATTCAGTTGCTACATGGATATTTTCCTGTGTCTGTCAAAATAGGAGTTCTTTAGTTTTTACTCTCCCCTTTCTTCCCACATTATATTAGTTTTTTGTTTGTTATTTGAATGTATAGCCGATGTAGCTCTAGTTGAACTGTTTCTCAACTGTGTTTTCTCTTGGGCTGTGGGGCATTAAGGAGTGGAGCACAAATGCCAGCCTGTTGCTTTGCTCTCACAGCACTGGCACAGTGAATATCCCATGCTCCTGGGCACTGGTTGGATTGAGGGTAGAGGCTGCAGAAACATGAGGAAATACATCACATAGATTGTTCAGTGTCAGAGTCCAGGTTTTTTCACTAGGCAGATGAAAAGAAACACTGCATTTCAACTCAACTTTGACAAGCTTACAGATGCAAGAAAAAGTGGTTATCCAATATTTAGTGGTTACCATACATCCTTATATGTTAGCTGAATTTAAGGAATACACCTTTTGGTAAAGAAAAGGTTTATTCTAAGAATAAGTTTCATTCTCTATAAGAGTTCAACTTGATTTTTCTTTATGCAAAGAATTTTTTCTTCTTTGCTAAATTGTGGCTATCTGTTAACCTTTTACTCTCTTCACAGAAGTTAATGACATGTCTTTTGCTTTTATTTTTCAGATTTCCTTATGTGGTCATGTAGATGTGTTTATTTCAGCCTTAAAATTGCTGATGCAAATCCTTGCTATGGCATCTGTGGCTTCACCAGTTATATTTAAGGAATTTTGTCCCTTGTATTATCTCCTCAATGCCATTCCTACAAAGATCCAGAAAGGCTTTCGCTCTATTGTGGTTTACCTCACAGCACTTGACACCAATGGAGACTACATTGCTGTGGGGAGCAGCATTGGGATGCTTTATCTCTACTGCAGACATTTAAACCAGATGAAAAAATATAATTTTGAGGTAAATGAAAACTTTTACTGTTATCTCTTCCAATGAAGCTGAGTTGCTCAGAATTGAGCTTTCTGTGGTGTCTCATTAACTTTTGAGTTCTTTTTATGGTTTGTTTCAACAGGGGAGGTGTGAATCTATAACTTTTGTAAAGCTGTTGAGTTGTTTTGACGATCTGGTTGCTGTTGGTACAGCCTCGGGTCGGGTTGCAGTTTTCCAGCTTGTCTCTTCGTTACCTGGAAGGAACAAACAGGTAAATATTTTCATTTGTCTAAATCTCTGTGAGGTCTAGTATGGCCAGTTCTAGTAGAGTGTTACTGTGATTCTTTGTAAGAGTGAAACCCAGCCAGTCTTGCCTGATGAAATTACTGTGAATATATTTTAGTCTTCATATGTTAAGCTTATAAAACAATAATATTAAAGTATGCTTTGCATTGCAAAAGATCTATTTAATCAAATATCTTTCTGAGAGATTTCTCATGTAATAATTGGCTGATCTCTTTGGTAGAGGGGGGTTTGGATTGTTATGAGGTTTTTGTGCTAAAGAAACTTTAGAAATTTCTTTGCACTTTTGTACTTGATATCCAGTTAGGCGTCACTGAATAGGCTTTGTGCATCCATTTTCTCTTCAGCTCATTCTTCTATTGCTTTGTTATTGTTTCACAGCTTCGCAGATTTGATGTTGCTGGCATCCACAAAAGTAGCATTACAGCTTTAGCTTGGAGTCCCAATGGAATGAAATTATTCTCTGGAGATGACAAAGGAAAAATTGTCTACTCTGCACTAGACCTAGATCAGGTGAGTGGTTGTTGTAGGGACCTTAATTCACATTTGCACTTTCTGAAAGGATGCTTGTGTGTTAAAATATTTAGCAGTTACCTAATTGCTCAGTGTTATGTGTTCGGTTGGATGGCTTTATTGGTATGTGTACTACTATGTGTGCACACCCAGCAAGGCAACCATTGGATATCCTTCACACCTGCCTTATCTTTTTAAAAAGTAATGCATTTTAAAATAAGTAGTGATCCTTCTTATTTTTCATGAAATAACTATCAAATTTTTTTTTAGCTTTCAGCCAGTACTTTCTCTTTTGTTTGGAAGGGGTGTTTTTGACTGATGTGGCTCTGTTGGTGGAGTATTTCTTCCTGAATTGTTCAGCATCTCAGTCTAGAGCATATAACATTTGGGTACTGCTGACTAGCGTATTATCAGTAAATGGAATTTTTCTCACGTCTTGTTAGTTAATACAGACCTGAGATGCCAACAAAATTAATACTAACTTGAATTTGTAAATGGGAGAAAAGTGTAAAACAACATCTGTCCTGATTTATCTGTGACTGTCCCTCAGTTTGGTTTGACAGAAGTCACCAGAAGTAATGATTGTCTCAGCAATGTATGATCTGGCAGTGGGGAAGAAGGAAGAAAATGTGTCCTAAAGTTCCTAAAGTTTCTGTTGATTTGAAGAAAAATGTATTCGCTAATTCCAAGAGAAACTACATTTCATAGTGTGTCACATACAATCTAAGTCCCCTCTTGCCTACATAAATTAAATCTGTATTCATTAAGTGAAGTTCATGCAACAGGAGTTCAAAAGCTTTTTGTTTGTTTTGTTTTTTTCTCTTGGGCTTATACATTTCTTTGAAGTGTTAGTTACTACCTTGTATTTTTAGGAGGGTTTGACTCTTGTGAATTGTTTGTGTCTTTGAAAGGGTATTTGCAACTCCAACCTTGTGTTGGAAGAGCCATCTTCGATTGTCCAGTTGGATTACAACCAGAAGGTGCTGCTTGTCTCTACTTTACAGCGGACTCTGCTTTTTTACACAGAAGAGAAATCCGTCAACCAAGTTGGAACACAGCCCAGAAAAAAGTAACCCTCATAAAATCCTGATGCAGGCTCATCTATTAATTCTTGCATTTCAAAGTGAATTACAGAGTGATGTAGGCAGTGAAATTAATACAACACAGCAGTTTGCTCATAAAAAGCTGGTTACAATAGCTGTGTGTGATTGAACATGAAATGACAATTATAGCTATTTGGAAACTATGTGATTGCAAGTATGTCACGATCATATTTTCAAGGCACTATTAAGCAAAAATATTCAAGATATTTTCTCATTGTTTAAACTGTAAACCCCGCCAAACTTCCTCTGCAGTCCCTCTTTGTTTTCTGTGACTTGGAGTGAGCAAGCATTGTAATCAAGTCCGTCTAATGGGTGGTGTAATATTTGGTGCAAAAAGCAAGGCATCATCCCTGTTTTTCTTACACAGTGAAGTGCATTAATAGGGAGAATGTATAGGAACCACTTAAATTTGTGTTGAAGTCTAGGAACCTCTTGTGTGGCTTTGACATCTCTTATGTAATCCCTTTTGGGTAAGAGAGAACCCTGTCATAGAACAGCATGACTGACTCTATCTTTAAGGAGAGGAAATTTACCCTTGAAAGAGGGTTTAGGATGTATCTTTCAAGGATATGAATAGTAAGAGGAATTCCAAGGTCTGTCTTATATGTGAAGGGTTTTCTTGGATTATAGTAATGGTGTTTCTGTGTATGAGAAATGAAGGGTTTAACAATTGAGGTCTATTCTTTGCTTCTTGCTGTCAGTTTCTTAGCATTAGTTTGCAGTGTTTTGCTTGGTTTTTATTAATTCTGGGAGAAGAAAGAGTGCATAGGAGGATCTTTTTCAGATGGACGGAGTGGCATTAAGGCCATGAAGATTATTAGGAGGAGTCATTTAACATGCTTAATTGATGTAGTGTCTGACATCCAAAGCTGAGGGGAAACTTGCTATTTAGGATTACTGCTCTTGTAACTATAACTAAATTTGTACTTAAGACGTTTGAGTATTTTAATCAAAGACTTTTGATAATTTGTGGTTGTGAATTTGTGCCATTAATTTTTAAATTGTTTCTAAGTTGAGTATATAGCTTTTAAAAAAAATTATTTTGCATTTTAGCACTGGTAAATTTGGAGCATGTTTTATACCTGGCCTGTGTAAACAGAGTGACTTGACACTGTTTGCTGCCAGACCTGGGCTTCGTCTGTGGAAGTCTGATGTTCATGGGACGGTTCAGGCCACATTCATATTGAAAGATGTATTTGCTGGAGGAATAAAAACTTTTGAACTGTATCCTCGTTTGGAACCACCTGACAGAGGAAGTTACAGCTCTCCAGAGAAACACCTTGGGCTTGTCTCATGCTTTTTCCAAGAAGGATGGGTGCTGACCTGGAACGAATACAGCATCTATTTAATAGACACTGTGAACCAGGTAGATAAATCTTGTGGCTGCATATTTTGTTTCTTCCATGTTTTTGTTCATCCCTATTTAAAACAAAAAAAGAAGAATATTTATTGTCTCCCTTCTCAAGTTGTCATCACAATGATATACCCACCAACTAGCTCAGTATGTTGTTTATGAAAATTACATCTATTTAAAACTTTCCGTTGAGGTATTAACATCATAATTAATTCTGATGCTTAGTGAAACATATAGAAATCTACAGTCTAGGAATTAATGCAGAAAGATATTTTAGGCCTATAAAATGTGCCTGGAACTATTTATTCTTTCCATTCTACTACTGTTGGTGTCTGAAAAAAAGACTTACTGCCTTTTATTTGGTACACAGTGAAGTGTTAACTGTTTTGTTGTCTTAAAAATGCATAAGAACGTGGATGCAAGCTAGTATGTTTTTGTCTAAATTATATTAAACATTTGTACTGTGGCACTCTTCTGCCACCAAATTGTATATAGCTTGTTATATTTAGTTGCCTTTAGTTGGACAAAGAATAGATCTGTGGAATTTAAATTAGTATAAAAATGGAACTGCATCATGATTAAAGGGTTCTTTCCTGTTTCTTTTTTCTATTTTCTTTTTTTTTTTTGTTGGATAAGATAAAAATCTTTAGCCTGAAACTGTTTATGTTGATTAAAATCCAGCAGACGCTTTTGTTAAGAATACCATGTTGTGCAAACACTATCTTAATCTAATGCCAATTATTTCTTTCTCTTTTGACTCTTTACAGGCTTTGATTGGTGGCTTGGAAGGATATGGTGATATTGTGTCTGTGTCTTGTACCAACAATGAGATTTTTCTCTTAAAGGGAGATAGAGACATAATAAGAATTTCAAATAGACCTGAAGGACTGTCATCAATAGGTTTGTATAGATTATTAAGCTTAGTATATAGAAATTAGTAAGTTTAGTATGTATAAATTAGTGTGTACCTCCTGCAACATGTTGTCTGAAACAAGCCAAACCTCAGACAAAACCTTTTCTTCAGATATTGCAAAAACCTGCCAGGTCCTGTAGAGTTACTCATCTGTTCTGATAGGTTATATTTAGAGATCTGGTTTATCTGCTTATCTGAGCTTCTCTTTTGGCTGCAGTGAGAATGGGGGCATTAAGAAATTAAATATGCTTGCCTTTTTTGAGAGTGGATCAGCATTAACCTAACGAGGCATCTCTAATCTGTGCATTTGAGAGCTCATTCTGAACCATGATGCTGAAGCAGCCTGGATTCCTGATCATGGTTATCCCTTTAGGATCAGTCTCAATAGCTGAATACATTGATTCTGTGCCACCTGTCACAAGACACATTCCAGCGGAAATCTCAGCCTTCCTAGCAATCAAAAAGAAATAACTGGCAAATAACTCCAAAGAATGCTCACTAAAATTCGTAAAATAATTTGACTGTTTCATAGTTGTTGCCATCTGAGTTAAACATTTATGTAACTAGAACTCTTTAAAAAGGACTTCTAATGCACTTAAATATTATGTCTTAGCTTCGCATTAGCAAAATGCTAATAAATATGCTGTGAAGTCTCATTGAATGTTAGAGAACTTAACTTTCTTGCCATTGCATATTGACAATAGCTTTAATCATTTAGGCAGTTCTTAACTCACAAACTTCTAGAGACTGTTTACTATTTTAATCTCAACTTTCAAGTATAGTTTGAAAGGAGTCTTTAGGAGTGTATTTTCTTCTAACCACTACAGTGATTTATCTGGTAATTTTCCTTGATTTTTTTTTTCAAGCTACTGAATGTTTGAATGAACAAGTTAAAGATACAGGATGGCACTTCAGTTGTGATACAATTGAATCTTCCAAGTTGCAGACTTACTGTTCTTTTTGCATAAGCTTTAATTCAGAATTTTGCTAATGGAAGCTTGGTACAGAGTTTGGAGGAAGTGCTTTCATACAGATTAATTTACAGGAATTTATAGAGTGCGTGTGTGCAAGTATTTATTTTTAAGTGATGTTAGCTTAGAAATTTTTTTTTGCATAAACATTCTTTTCTTTCAATACTCTCTAAAATTATGCCCCTACTCACTTGATGCTAGTATTTACACTTGAACTACTATTTATACTTTCATTTTTCTTTTGGACAATTTCAGATGTGAATTCAAAATTGTCCAATCCTTTAACAGATACAAGTCCTAAATTGCTGACCCCGTCATCAGTAGTTTCATCTGTATCATCCAGCCCTTCAGTGGAAACAGAAAAAAAAATGGTTATTTCCCCTTCTGTTACTGGTGACAAAAATGACAGTTCTTCAGTGAAAGATGATCTGGAAACTCCAACACTATCAGATAAAAGTTTTGATAGACTGGGAGACTTGAGCAATGAAATCAGGAAAAGGGGGTGCTCTGTAGTAAGTGAACCACGAAGCAGGAGCAGCTCTGTGAACTCTGTGGACAGTGGCTCAAGCTTTATGATGTGTGCAGACCAACTTCCAGAAACTCAGAGAGAGGGTCAGCTTTCTTCACAACGGTTCAGCACCATCAGCTCTGAAGATTTTGATCAAGAGCTCATTGTAAAGCCAATTAAGGTGAAAAAGAAAAAAAAGAAGAAACAGGGTAGGTCGAGGAGGACTTTGCCTGGCACTGCTTGTTGTTAGAGCATGTTACATGAAAGAGTCTTGTGTTCAGCAGGCTTTGTGTGTACTGTGTTGTGTCTCTGAAATGGTTGAGGGGTTGTGGTGGGCCATTTCTATTTAAGGTGAAAATCTTTAAAAGTGGAAAAATGATGAAGTATTTTTAGATCTGTTTGGAGTTTATTTCTTATATTTTGCTTTATGTAAACATGCTTTGAGTTCTAATGTATTCGTTAACGGGAGCATACAGTGGGTTCTCTGTCCAGTTTTATATTGGAATTGTGTAATATCTCTTCATCCTATTCAGAATATTTGGCAGTATTTTTCTTAGCCATTTTCTTTACTTTGATGAAGTAGTGTGAGTACTCGATAATTTTAATTGTTTACTGTATTAAGGCTTTTTTTTGCTTTATAGGTATCATTTAATGTTAAAGTTGAAAAAAATCAGTATGGTTAAAATTTAGATTTAGCTTTGTTCTTCCTCCAGTTCTAAGAATATTTTAATTTCTTACTTGGCACTGAGATTTAATAGATTTTATTAATATTACTTTTCTCCTTTTTTTCGTGTGTGTGTGTGATAACAGAAAGTGGGACAAGGAGAAACCACAGCTCTCTGGAAAGCACACCAATTTATGAGCGTCAGCTTTCTGGTGACAGTCCACATTCCTTGAATGCAGACTCCTTTTCCATGACTTCCAGCATAATGAGTGGCAGCATTGATCATTTTAGTACTGGATCTCCAGATCAGGAAAGTATGTTCAGTATGGAGTCCCATACAATCTTGCAAGAAGATAACGGTTCAGAAACTTTCAGTGTCCTACAGTCTCCTGAGTCAGCAAATGTACTGATCAATGAAGAAAATGGAGATGTGGTTGGTTTGCAGAAACTTCCAAACAGTGACAGTGGCATGGGTACTTCAGCTATTATAGATACTTTGACATCTGCATCTCCTCTGATGCTCACAGAAGACTTGACAAGCAGTGTTGGTGATGAATGTAATGGTGGTGGTGGTGCAAGCAATGAATGCTGTCCTGGAAAGCTGAGCCAGGAGGAGGAGGAGGAGCAGGATTTTCCTACATTGTGTAAAATAGATGAAGACTTGGATAAAACGAAGCTGCAGGATACTGAAAAATCTTCTGAAGATCCAGATCTTACAGACCAGATGTTTTTGGAATGTGACAGTGTACTTGGTGTCCAGACATCCCTGATACCAAAGGAAAGTGATGAAACTGGTGGGGAAGACCAACAGCAGTTCTCTCTAATCCACAGTGCTCTGTCAGACCCTTCTGCACTCCCGTGTGACATCTCTGACAATGTTCATTCAGATAACTGTTCCATTTCTGGGTGGAATTTTGGAAGTGCAATCAAAGCTAAATGTAGTACTAGCACTGCTGAAAGGGTAGCAGACTCTCATGAAAGTAAGACTGAAAAATCTGCCTCAAGTGATGAAGAGGATATTTATGGGCATGGATTACCATATTCATCCTCGGAGACCAGCATGCCTGAAGTTGGTGCTGTGCCTGGTGCACAGGATGTAGCCAAGATAAGCCTAGATGAAATGGTGCTGTTAAAATCTGATCAGGTATTTCTTTCCAGTTTAATTAAAGTACCTTTAACCTTAAAAGGAAACGGTTTTTCAAAAGAAACATTCCTGCAGTTACTGTCCTTTACATCTTTAGAAGAGCAATTTTTTTTTTTTATTCAATATACAAGTAAAGTATAAAGCCAAACAACAGTACATGTTGTAACTCTTAAAAAATGTGATCCATCTGACTTCAGAATGGGTGATGTGTGCTTGCAATGCAAAGAAGCTGTTCTGGCTATATTATTCCCAGCTCAACAAAAATTCTGTTAGAAACCCATCCATTAAAGAGTGAGCAGTAAAACCCAGTCACGCTCAAAGGCTGCTGCTTGTTTGGATCTCCAGTAGTCCAAATTCTGCATGATTCTGTTCCCAAATTAAACTGACTTCATGGAGAATTAATGCTAATTATCTCACATGGCTGCTTAAGGATTATTTTACCTGTGAATGCTTAGAGTAAGGATTAGTCTTTGCCTCCTAGCCAGCAGTAGTTAGTAGTGCTTAAAATGTTGACAGTTCCCTTTTTCTGTTATCCCTCTTTTCTTCATCGTTATTTTGTGGATAATCCACACAGACTCTGCAGAAGGACTAAAGTTAATTGTAAAATCTGCAAAATTGCCAGAATCACTGTGACTTTTAGCAGAAGTCTTAAGAAGGAAGTGCAGTTCTTGTGGGGTGGGGATTTTGTTTCTTTAGATCTTTTACAGCCTTGTATTGATATCAACCAAACATTCATCCATAAAGGTTGAGTTAGAAGTTGATGGTGTCCTATCTACTAACAACTGCAGCCCAAAGTGCAGAAGATTTTAGTTTCAGGTTATGGTATTCTTCTACTCTGTCATGCTCAGAAAATTCCCCTGGTAATGCATGCAGTGCTTGAGTTCACCTCATACAATCAATCAAAATTTAAGAGAGCAGGCTGTAAACCAGATTTCTGTAAGACATAGCTCCTCTACCATACATAGAGCATTGGAGTTGGATATTCAGCTGTCTCTGCCCTTCAGCTGTCTTGTTCCCTTTGCTCATCACTTCCTAGACAATGAATAATTCCTGGACTGCAGGCAGATTCTACATTTCTATGTGTTCCTTCTTTGGAGGTGGATGACGGGGTGGAAGGGTTTATTATTTTGCTAAATCTGTTGTTCTAGCAGTCTCATTGTGTACATACAGCCTTAGAGAACAGTGACAGATGTAGCTTTATTTTAAATTAGGCAAATTCATTCATTTATTAAAGTACTTAAGTTTAGCGTTTTAAAAATCAAAACATGGGAGCTGCTGTTCTTATATACCCATTTTCTTACGCAGTTTGAAGACACCTGACACTGTTCTGACTCTACAGTTTTTAGTTTGCAGAGAGCTGGATGGGATACTCTGGCCCTGGCTATGGCATCCTGAGCCTGGTTGTCTCAGAAAAATACATTTGGTGCCTAGACTACCGAGGCAGCCTGTACTGCAGTGCCCTTCCTGCAGCCGGGCTGCGCTGGCAGAAGTTCGAGGATGGAGTCCAGCAAGTGGCAGTTTCCCCCTCAGGTAGGTTGGCTTCTGCTGCACTGTTACCTTGTAAACTTAAAACTTGGATAGACTTGGGCATTTTCTTTGTTTTTGGTTTTTTTGGTGTTTTTTTTTTAAATTCAGTTATTATTTATTTAGGTGAAACTTGTCATTTTTATGAGATTACAGATACAGTTGAGTGCCTATGTAATTTCCACATAGGCAGTTTATTGTTTGTGGGTTTTTTTTTTTTTTTTCAAATCAGTTGCTTCCAGAAACTTGGTTGTTTAGGGCTTGTTTCATGTAAAAGTGGTGTGTTGATTTGGATTTCTTTTTGTTTTTTTAAATAACACAGTTATAATCACAGTTATATGACTACATCTTCACTACCTCTGCATCCCGTGTTCTCATTTAAGCGGCTGTCTTTTTAATAGGTTCACGTTGCATTTTGGAGGTTTTCAAAATGCATTTGCCTGGTAAAAGTGAACTTTAGAAGTAGCAGTTTAGTGGTAGGCAGAGAAGAGCTCCTTGTCTATACAAAATCTTGATTTTTATTACAGAGCTATAGAAGTTCTTGGTTGTGAGGGTGGTGAGGCACAGGAAGAGGCTGCCTAGAGAAACTGTGGATGCCCCATCCCTGGAAGTGTTCAAGGCCAGGCTGGATGAGGCCCTCAGCAATCTGGTCAAGTGAGAGGTGTCCCTGCCCTGGCAGGGGGCTTGGAACTAGAGGATCTTTAAGATCCCTTCCCACCCAAACCATTCTGTGATTCACAATTTTGAAGTTCTTTTTCTTGTAAATGTAGAGTTGGCTTTGCATATGCGTGGGTTGGTTGATTTGATTTCTTTGTAAATACTGAAGAAAAAAACTTGGAAGTTTTTTTGAAAATTACATTTGCATATGCATTTGTTCTGGATGGTTGTGAATGAGGATTATGTAGGATTAAAAATAAGCAGGTTTTGCTTATAAACTTGCATCACTTTTGGCCTTCCACGTTGTTCCAGGACTGGAGTGAAAATAGGAAAGTTTCTCAACCATTTTAATTTCTTTCTCTCTTGCCTTGCCACTCCTTTTCTTCCCTGTCATCTCTAAAGGCACGTGTTAATCTTCCCTTCTCTCTGTAGGGGAAGACTTGCTATCTCTTTTAAGAAGAAATTCTGTTTGGTCTGTAGCTGAGCTTTGCTGTAGCCAAAACAATTTGCTCAGTATCTTACCCTTAAGAGTGGTCCAGCAGCAGGTCCCTGCAGAAAAGTGAAAGGCATGGACATGTCATGTTTGCCCTTGGTGTTTTCAGGCTGCAGTCGGTGGCTCAGATTGCCTGGGCAAAAGGTTGTTCCTCTGCATTTCTTATCCTTCAGTTCCAGGAATTCACCCAGCTTTCCACTGAATCTGTGGAAGTTTCTAGCATCCACAGTTTGCCGTGGATGTATTAATGTTAACCACAACTTGTCCAAATGGAATTAAATGCAACTTTGTGGAATCATTCAAAGGAAATTAATATGACAACGTATTGTTCTGGTACAAGCCAGCAGTCAAATTTGGAGTTCTGTTAGTTTTCTTTTTTTAAGATACCATTATATATTAGAAGTCAGTTACTGTTCTGGTCTTGCTTTTTAAAAAAAAATTATAAAGGCCTTTTAAACTTGCATTTTTGTTTAATGCTACTGGTTTGCTTTTCCCTTCCTATTAGTTTAGGTGTAGCTAGGACACATCACCTGTGACTGTTGCAGTAATTGCTGAGTGCTGTTATGTTCTATCTTCTCATACAGGGGCTCTTCTCTGGAAGATTGAACAGAAGACTAACAAAGCTTTTGCTTGTGGAAAAGTAACTATAAAAGGAAAACGGCACTGGTATGAGGCTTTACCCCAGGCTGTATTTGTAGCTCTAAGTGATGACACTGCCTGGATTATCAGAACAAATGGAGATCTGTATCTGCAAACAGGTACCTGAATTAATTGCAGGTGCTTTGAATTTTTGTGGGCTGAGATTATTAGATTTTAAGTCTATAGAATGATGACAGTTTGCTATAAACTTTTATCCACAGCCAGGACATAAGGAAACCTTATCTTGAGAAACGCTTGTAAACAGCTGTGGGATTTTGTGTTATTAAGAGAGTGGAAAAGCTGGTTCATGGCCACTTGTTTTGTGCATGCCCAGTAGAGTACATACAGTACAGAGAATTTCTGGCACGGGGAAGATATGAGATGGTTGGAGATAAATGGAAAGGGATTGTAGAAAATATCAAAATAATATCCTTGCTTTGAAAGTGGTATGGTACACTGACACATCTCAGCCTTAAGTGGGTAGAATAGGGAAAACTAGAAACTGTGTTTTGAAAAGCAGGGATCTCTAGAAGGTGAGAGTTACCACTTGATAATGACAGGAAGGTATTCTGAGACAGAAGATCTTGAAGTGCTTTGGAAGTATAGACAAATGGTATGTGTTTTATGTGATAGAGAAAGCAAAGCCGTGGTGGGGGGAATGAAATGGGCTGTGGAGCAGGAATCTGCAGCTGCCTTCTTACTGGATGTGAATGAAGCACAAACTGGAAAAAGGGGTAGTGTAGTGGCAACTTTGAAGTCATGGCCTTAGTTTCAAGTTCTTCAGTGAATAGAAGAGGATGTATTTGGAACGTGTTTGCAAACAATATTCAAGCTAAATGCAAGGAGCTAGGATGAAGGATAGCAGTACTAGTTTTAGAGTTAAGGGAGAAATGTATCAAGGACTCTCAGGCATGTGGGATTTACACAGAGAGCTGAGTTGCTAAGGAAAAATTGCCAATAATGATGAAGGAATTACTGGTGAATGAAGAAGAGAACTGGGTCAAGGGGAAACTCTATAAGACGTACAGAAACAGGACAGCATGTGTGAGTGGCTATCAGAATTCTTACTTACCTTTCATTTAATTTTGGCACACTCATAATCTCTCTTTTAGGTTTAATTATTGTAGCACAATGCAAAAATTCTTTGTGATTAAGAAAACTGTTTTAAGAAGACATCACTGTTTCAAAGACACTCTATTAAAATTATTTTTTTTAGTTAAGTTTAGTAGTCCCAGAGAAATGAAACGGCCTGCCCATGGTCACATGCATACTGCCAACAGGCATGGGTAGTGGTAATGGAGAGTAAATTTTGGATGTTAATCATACAGGGCTCTGTGGAGGTTTGAATCAATATTCTTCTTCCCTTTGAGAGATTGGTTTGATTACATCAGCTTACATTCTGCTGTTCTTGGGCTTCCAAATTTGTCTTTTGATGCAAAAAATAAATTCCCAGTATAATGAGAGGCAGCCAGTGAAAATTGTTTCCCCAGGATCTTTTCATTCCCTTCACTGTCTTGTGTAACATTTGTAACAGAAGTGTGTGCTCAGAGGTTTAGAAATGAGTGTTCTTTTTAGTCTAGAATATATCATACACGAGTCCATTCATACTGGTTTTGGCAGCATGAGGAGATGAAACAACAGCTGTGTCTCCTGAGATGTTTCACATGCAGTTTCATATGTGTAAATAAAGCTTCAATGTAATTGTAAAGAAGACATGTTCCTGTAGATTAGATGTAGAAATGTGTGCAAACTTCCTGTAAATCTACCAAAACCTCTCTGCTCCTTTCAGTAATACCCACTGTGGCATGCTCTTTTGTAATTGCTCTGCTGTCACTATTCAGATCAGGCTGTTTCTCTCCCTGGCATGTTTTGGGTAAAAGTTGTTCTTTTTACTGTTTTTTTCTTTGACGTTTCTGTCAGCTCTAATAGAGGTTTTATAAATGGAGATTCCTGGTGCTGACACTAGAGGGAGAAAAGGAACAGAAATGACAGGACTGGGTATGCATTATGCAGGATTTTGAAGGATGTACAGTGTCTTACTTTTTAAAATGTAAGGTCACCTGTATTAGAGAAAATTATTAATAGTTTATAGAAAGAACAGTCACTCAAGGAAATTGTGATCAAATGACAAATGGTCAGCATGTCAAGGAGATTCCCTTCTGCATTTTCTTTTCTTGAGTTACTTTATCTCTTTCCTTTTTATTACAAAAAGCCAAGGTTTGTAAAGCAATCCTCATTTTCTGATTTCTAGGCCTGAGTGTGGATCGTCCTTGTGCCCGAGCAGTAAAGGTTGACTGCCCTTATCCACTGTCACAGGTCACATCCAGAAATAATGTGGTGTGGGCTCTGAGCGAGCAGCGGGCCCTGCTGTACCGGGAGGGAGTGCGCAGCTTTTGTCCTGAAGGAGAGCAGTGGAAGAGTGATATTGTCAGGTAAAAACTCCAGTGGGACATTCTGGCCACAACCAGAATGACACAAATAGTTGTGCTGCAACTCCTTGATGTTTGAAAAAGTATTACCTGAACTCGTGTCAGTGTGCCACTGTGTGTATATATATGTATTTTAGCTGTCTGTCTGTCTATATTTCCTTCCTTCCTGCCAGCCAGCCATCCATCCATGACTACTGTGTAATGAAAGGGAATTGTCATAAACAGAAGCAGGTTTAAGGAGTGAGGAAAATTTTGAAAGATGTTTATAATGTCTGTCAATGTGACTTTTTTATTAAATATTGCTTCTTTAATCTGTGCCATAATGGTTTTAAGGAGCTCTCCAGTTTTTTGAGAGGGTTTTGTTTTTTTTTTTTTCTGAGATTAAATATATGCATTTTCTTGGTCATCCATGCAGCTGGGTAATACTTCTGTACTCCCCTGCCACAGATTTTTATTAATATTTTGTGTAATTGGTATTTAGCTTTGTAGTTGATCCTATGCTCACAGTAGTTCCTTTGTGATAGAGTTAAAAACGCTGGCTATCTACTGCTGGCTTTGAGAATGTAGAATTTAGTGTCTCTTGTGACATCAGCCTGGCACAAGTTTAGGAAGAAATTCAAGTTCTTATCTTCAGGTGATTTTATCTACTGAATATCCTATTGTGAAACCTTAACTTGTGCTACCTCCCAGTCTGGTATTTGGCTCTTGCAGTCTGAGCAACTACAGTGTCTTTGTTCAAATGTGAAATTTGCTTGTACTTTAATGAGTTTGTTTAATGAAAATACCTGCTTGACGTACACCTTAGGTACATTTCATGTTCTTGGGCTTTGTGTTAAAATTGCAGAAAGCAGTCACTATTTGTTCTTAAATTGTCAAGAAAGGTTATCTGAAAGAACAAGCATTGTTTGCTACCTTTTTGGTGTCTGATATGATCACCTGACCCTCTTGACTTTCTGAGCTTGAAAATCGTTTACTTATGCAGGAAACTTATAGTCCTAAATTCAGCATTTATCTCTGTCACATAGTTAAGGTGAGTTTTCTCTTTGTGGTCCCCGAACTGCAGGTATTGTTCTCAGAATAGGTCAAGGAAGTTAAGGAGATACATTTATGAAGCTGTTTTATCAAAAACTTAAAGAACACAGCTCTTGATTGCTTATTTACTGAGCAAAATAGAGCTTGTTTAGTTTTACTGTTATGTGTCCAAGTTTCAAATCTTGAGTGATCTTTAAAGGACTCATGGGGTTTTTTACAGTTGTTTTTGAATGTTTTTTACTTAAACAAATAAAATATAAAGTACTGAATAACTGAAAATTTAAAGTCAAATGTGTTTCTTAGCATGGCTCTGCTGAGTTTCAACCCTGTTAAACTATTAGCATTGTAATAGCTTCCTTAAAAAACATCAAAATAAATTCAAATTAAGGTTTTTAACATTTTTACTTGTTTGCATTTCCAGCGAAATGCAAGCTTTGGAACCAGTATGCATAACCCTCGGTGATCAGCAGACATTATGGGCTTTGGATATCCATGGCAATCTCTGGTTCAGGACTGGTATAGTTTCAAAGAAACCACAAGGAGATGATAACCATTGGTGGCAAGTAGGCATTTTTTTATTTTGCTTTCAGTTTAGTCTTTTACCTTGGGCTGATTATTTGTGTTGTGTTCCCACAAGATTCTATGAAAAAATTCAATTAATTGCTTCCTATTTAATAGTACACTTTATTCAGTATATTAAAAATCTGTGTGGCTATGGCTGAAATCCCCTTTTTGTGTCTGCTATAAGGAGGGGAGAAAAACGATCCCATGGTCATCCAGAGCAGCATTGCAGAACCTTTCAAGAGCACAGGAAATGCTCTGCCTGGTCACAGGACGTGCTATTGAGGAAGAGCATCAAGTCTGATTGCTGAAGGCAGTCTCTTCTCCTGTCTTCCAGTGGCCATCCTTTTGTTTAGCTAGAGAGAATAAATAATAAGTCACCATGCAAAAGAATGTGTTTTGCATTTTTCCATTCAGTTGAGCTTTCTTTGAGCCATGTGGAGCTGCTTGCTTCAGCCACAGTTCACGTGGGTGAAACCAGCTCAGTTACTGCAAGTACTGTCTAGTAATGAGTTGGAATTCGTGACTCTGGTTTCTCCAGCTTTTCTTGTTTTTTCCAGAGATAGGGGTGGGGAAGAAGAGTGTACAAAAAGAGTCTTACAAGAAATTTGCTTGCCTACCTTAGTTACAAGAATTTTGGTCTATGTGCATGTATAATCCCTTTTATGTGTGGGCATCATGAGTAGCTTGGCTTTGAGATTATTGGCAAACTATTGTCATTATTGCTGCTCTTTTTGTGCTCTTAGGCATTCAGTTCCTTTATAGGAGTAGCCCACAGTGTTACCAACCTAGTTGTCCATGATCGAACTTGGGCAATTGCTTATGTAGACCTCTTTCTGCACTGGGAATTAAAATGTCCATAAGGCAGTTGCAAAGGAGTCTTGCATATGTGGTTTGAATTGCTATGCTGTGCAAGTTTCTTCCTTCAGGAAATTGAAAATTCACCTCTTAGTTTGCAGGGTTTTGCATATTTTTAGATGGAGACATCCTAAAACAAAGGTCTATCTTAAAAATGCAGATTTCTAAATGGATTGTTGGATAGAAGGGAGTTGTAAGGTGGTGTTTAATACTGATTGTGGCTTACTAGCAAGACAATTATTCAAAATGTACTATTTTTATTTTTCCCTTCCTACGGTTTGAATATTTCTAAAAAAGCTTCTGGTGAAAGACTGTGCAGTTCACCCCATAGCTTAACCAATTATCAAGAGCACTTTTTTTCTTTTCCCCCCAGGTAAGCATCACTGATTATGTAGTGTTCGACCAGTGCAGCCTGTTCCAGACCATAATCCAGGCAACTCACACGGTGGCAACAGCAGCTCAGGCACCTGTGGAGAAGGTGGCTGACAAGCTTCGAATGGCATTTTGGTCACAGCAGCTTCAGTGTCAGCCCAGCCTCCTTGGAGTTAATGGCAGTGGAGTCTGGATCTCCTCAGGCAAAAACGAATTCCATGTAGCAAAGGGAAACTTAATAGGTTGGTGTGATTTTGCATCTTAATTTTTTAAAGTTAAGAATATTAAATAGAAGGAAATAACTAACTATAGCTCTGCCACCACAGAAATTACCCATGGCAAGTCAGGGCAGCTTTAACTTGTTTAAAAATTAAATTAAATGATTCATTAGCATTTGGTCTTAAATACTTTCTTATTTAAAGGGAAATATTTTTCATGGAAAAGTCATTGTCAACCAGTGAACAGTGCAAAAGTTACCGCTTAACACCTACATATGTCTCTTTTCTGGGATAAGAAGGCAATCTTAAGCTGCTGAACCAATTTTATCTTGTGCATTGGAGTCTGGCTCATGATCAGTGTGACTGCAAGACACTAATGTTATGGTTTTACAGTGCTAATAGAGGGATTGCTTTAGTTTTCTTGCTACAGTTCTCAAAATAGAATTCTGATTTGGTACATTTCTTTGTTTAGATAAACACTAACAGTGCATCTAAGATATTGTTTAACCTCATCACCAAATTGCTCCCCTATTGAAGACCATTAATATTTTTCTTTATCCTCTTCTGCATTCCCACTTTTCTCTCTGTGTTTACACAGGTGTCAGGAGGAGGCGTCCCCCTCCCCCCAGCAGTTTCTTGGAAGAATTTAATAGAAAATCTTGTCTAAAATATATTTAATAATTGATTGCAATAGAATTTCTTTTAAATTTTAAATGACAAATTTTAACAGAAAGCTGAGTTTCCTATTAACACTACTCATTCTTTCTTTCAAGGCACGTATTGGAACAATATTGTGCCTCGTGGTACTGCTTCTGCTACAAAATGGATTTTTGTATTGGCTTCCCCAGCTTCATCTAAAGAAGGTTGGTAAATCAACACTGCAGGCATATAATATCTGATTTTTAAACAGAGTGGAATTGATGGTGGAAGTAATTAAATACCTTGAATTACTTCATATTTTGGTTGTCTTTTCTGTTTGCAGGGATCTAAAGTAGTTGAAGTAGGGTGGAAGTATGTCTCTAAAATGACTGGAGATTAAAATAACGTATTATTCACTCTCACCTTTGGTGTGGAGCAGCATCCAGCAGAGAAATGGGTGGTCCTCAGGAGCAGCAACTTCCTAAGCTGCCAAAGCATGAATTGTCAGAATTTGTAATTGGAAGTTTCAGAGCATGCTTTGCTGAAATGCCTGTATGACCAAGTGCTTCTCTTGTCAGTGCAGTTACTGCAGCAAAATTACCCATTATTGGTAAAAGTGAGACCCTGTCAAGGAATTGAACTGCTGTTACAATAGTTAGCAATTGCATTATCTGACTACACTGGTTTTAGTGGCAAAGATGCGGTTTAGAGCTGAAAAAGAATGCTGCTTTTCAAAGGCTATTATCATTGATAAAGAGCAAAAGAATAAAGAGGTGATAGTGCACTGTTACATGTGTCTTCTCTCTATTAGTTCCTTCAAATGAAACATTTCTTCAAATGAGATCACTTACTACTTCCTTTATTTGAGAAATGGAGTATTTAAGTGGCTAAATAAGGGCTTAGGATGTGCATTTGTACTTCAGAGCCTTACCTTATGAACATAGCCAAGAAGCTTTAGTTTTGCCTTCAAATGTACTGATCATTTTTTTCAGAAAAAATAGATGTGTAAGCTTTGTCAGAGTGGATTAGGAATTATTTTAATAACAGAAGTATCCTTTCCGTAGGAAGCTTTTTGTGGCTGTGCCAAAGCAACAAGGATCTGTTTTGTGTCAGTGATCAGAATCCTCATTCTCGTCCTTCTACGGTGCAGCTGCCACCAGAGGCTGAAATGGTGCACTACTCTGCCTGCCAGGATGCCATTTGGGGCTTGGATAGTCTTGGGCAGATATTTATCAGAACACTTTCCTCCAGCTGCCCAACAGGGATGCATTGGACAAAACTGGATCTCTCTCAGCTAGGTATGACATTTTTATTGAGTAGACTATCTGTTAGCACACCATATTTTCCAGAAGTATCTTTCAGTTTACTGGATTAAATAGTACCTTTTGACAGCTGATTGTAAAACATCAGGAACAGATGTGGCTTTCAAAGAGTGTTCTGTTTAGCCTTCTCCTGGAGACAAGAAGTTTCCTGTTTTCAAGATCCTTGGTGTGTGTTCAGTGCATCTTGCAGTTGTTCAGTCTGAGGTGGCTGGCCCTGACATGGTGCTGTGCAGGGGCTCCTGCAGCTTTAACTAGGCTGGCTCATGTATCTCAATGCAGCCATGATCACCTGGTCTAGGGCACAAAGGTCTGAATTCTATGGTTAAACACATTTTTAGCAGAGTCATCAAAGCTTCCTGCCAAGGAAGAGTTATGCTCCAAGAGTTGGATCATATTCATGAGTGATGCAGCTGACAACACTCATGTTCAGATTCACAGTGATGTAATAATTCAGCATAATGCTTAGAATGTGATGCAGGTTAACTGCTCTTTTCATTTGTTTATGTGGTTGACCATGATTTGAACATTGAAATATAGTTGCAGTTTGGAGTTTGGCTTTGGAGTAATCAGGTTGTTTGCCAACTTCATGAGCAATATTCTAATCAGATTAATTTCTTTAATAGTCCTACTGTTAGAACATTCTTACATTTGTGCTAATCTACATTCCTATTTCAGGTGAAGATAAAGGAAATTCAGACTATGCACTGTCCTCTCACCATTTTAAAAACAATTCAAACTGGTTTGCAGTTTTTCCATTTTTGATGGCAATGTTAATGACTGTTCATGACTTGTCTGAGAACAGACAAGCAATTTTAGCCTAAGGTTTAAGGAAAGGCAGACACAGCTGGCAGAGTTTAAGCCTCATGTATGATTTTAGTGTATAGTTTATAATAATTCATGGAAAAATTCTAAAACATGTCTTTTACGATTAGCTTGTTTATCATTGTACACCAGTTATTCTTCAGACCTGGTGAATTGGTCCCAAATCACTCATCATGCCATAGTTTAAACATTGATTGATGCCTTTTACAGGATAGATTTGACCACTTTGTCCTTCTCATGTTCTGTAGTGTAGTTTGAAACTCTTCTCATGAACCACTGCTTTCCAGCAGTTCAGACAGTAACTGTTTAACTGAAAAAATAAGTAACTTCTGGCCATTGTCTGAAAATCTCAAAAGAATTCATACAAGAAATCAGTGTAATTGGTGTTAGCTGACTGTAATACCTGGCCTGTGAACTTCAGCAGTTCAGAAATTCAGTCTTTACATGCAGCTTTTCCTGTCAGCTCTGTGGCACATGGTGGTAGCATAGAAGAGATTTGGGGTCAGGAAAAACTCAAACACTCCACTGTACCTGTCTCTGTGGGTTAGCACTGAAATGTGAAAATGTTATAGGTATTTTTCCTCCATTTATTTGCATGTGGTACATCACTGCTTAACAAGTGCATATCCATGGCTATAATAAAAAAAGCCTTTATTTGCTCTAATGAGGCTGAAGAAATTGGAGAGCTACTGTTACTGTTCAAGTGTATGTTTAGGTTTACTCCAGAAACATTAGGACTGTAATTGCAGACTGTAACGCAGGCTGGGAGCAACTCTCTGTAAAATACAGTTTAGAATTCTCTGTGGAAGTGGTGGGGTTTGCCAGTATTAAGGTTGAAATATTTTTACTCTGTTGGTAGTATCTTGCCCTTTACATTATGTACTAGGAGTAGCACCCAGTAGATTATTTTGATTAGCATTCCACTATCACTATCAAGGTTTCTAAACGCAGTAGAATGACCTTTAGGTTTTAACAATGAACAATGCTCCTGGTTCATGCTACTTGCTCTAAAACAGTTGGTGAATGTGGTTAACATGACCTCCTAAAATACACACGGTAGGTGGGAGGAGGGAGAAACCCCAAAACATTTTCATAAGGGCTGTGTTTTTGAATATCAAATTGTACTCTAGATGTAAATATCAGCTATGCTGAGTAGATGATATGTGATTCCATGTTTGAGTGCCTGATGCTTGTCTGGATCAGAACACTTTGACAGCTGAGCTATCATGTGACAAAGCCATTGCTTCGAGTCATACTTTTTTAGAAGGAATAATGAGGTTTTAAGTAATATTTTGGCTTTGCAGCTCAAAGTCAAGCCTCTGTCAACAAAAGAAAATTGCTATAGATGTTCTCATCGCAAGCAGTAGAAGTTATTGTTTATCATTTTGGTTTTTATATGAAGCTCTCTGGTTAAAGGAAATTTTGGGATGAGATAGGTTGATTTCTATTCTTGTGATTCAGAAAGTTAAATAATTTTGGTTAAGGAGATCTGTTTACCACTACAGATAATGAAAAGATAAAGCTATGTTGTCCTGTTGTTTCCTGTCTTTTCCCCAGCAAGCCCTAACAATTGGGAATATTGCATTCTGCAGAAATAAGTACTTTGAACTTGCATTCTGTGGGATAAAATTCAACATCCCTCTTAAACGAATGCTGTGTCTGATGCACTTTAAAAGGATCTGTTGCCAAATTTCACATCTCTGAAAACAGAACTGTTACCAAGAATGGGATATCCCAAGGAGCACTGTCATGTTCAGTTAACCAGCAAGGCCTATTTTTAGTCTTTAGTTTGGAGTCTGACCAGAGCATTCCTTCTGTAGTGGATCTGTACAGCTTGAGTCCTGCTTTCTTTGGAACTTGTTTTCCATTACTTAGCTTTGTTTTGTCCAACATGGGGTGAAAGAAGGAAATTAAATGTTAGATACATTACGTCACATGGCTATTTTTAAATGAATGTGAAGGAGTAAGAGTTTCAGTAGACAATTAACTTGCAATTCTTTTTAGTCTAAAATACCAGGTATGCATCTTTACTGTCTTTGCGGGTATCTAGACTAAATCCAAACACAAACTGTGCCAAAATTCTAACACACGCTTATTTGGCAGCTATGTTTTCGTGATTCTGACAGGGTTAAAATACTGCTGCACATTTGAGATTGGTGTAATAAACATGTAGAGAGGGGAATATAAATCCATTTGAAAATTAGTTCCTTTATTTACAGATGTGTCACTGGTATGTTAACACTGAAATGCATAACCCTTATGCTCTCATATTTTTGAAATGCTGGTGACGTTAGGAATGTTCTTTCCTGACTGTATTAGCAGATCAACACATTTGAAAGTCTCCAAGCATGGCCAGCTACAGAGAAGAGTTCATGTTAGGTCATGTGAAAGTTTGTCTAGGCACTGATAACTGATTTGTCACGGAATGGTTCCCTGCTTGAATTTGGTTATTTTAATACTATATTTATAATGTACTTTAGAAATTGCACTCTCCTATAACTAAAACATTTATTTTTAGATTTAGAAGAGAAATTCCTCACACATGCACTACCTGTTGGCTTTGTTCATTGTATCCAGCAATTTTTTTTATTCTCTCACAAGTTGTATTAACTTTTAATCATTTTTATGTGACTGTGTTTAAAGCTTGTTTAATACAATGAAGTCTAAATACAAGTTCTGATTATTAGCTGAATTTGAAAGGAAAATGCCATGTTGCTAATGATCTCTTTGTTATTAGGTGGTGTAAAGCTGATCAGCTTGACCTGTGGAAATCAGCATGTTTGGGCCTGTGACACCAGTGGTGGCATTTATTTCCGAGTAGGAACTCAACCTCTTAACCCAAGCTTGATGCTTCCCGCGTGGATAATGATTGAGCCACCTATACAGGTAAAATGTTGGTTACAGTTCTTTGTAACCCCGTGATGCTAAACAATAAAACAGTAATTTCAGAATTCATGGAAAACAGTAGATCCAGGTTTTATAGTAGAGTGTAGCATTGAGCTATGCCCTGAGAACCTTCTGTGTGCTAAGCAGGAGGCTGGATGGGCAAACAGCACAGAGCAGAGAGTGTGGGAAGGCTCTGCTCGAATGGCATGGTGCTGAAGTGCCTGCCTCCCTTTTCCTTATCCTCACCCTTGTGAGTCTGGGATGCTTGCTAGGGTGCTGTGCCTGAATTCATGGACTTTCCTTGTCGTGCAGTGCTTTGTAAGCCTGCAGTACAAATGCAGCTCTTTTCCCTTGTTCCCAGAATGGGTAAACTTTATATCCTTCCTACCTGCCAGCTGAGAGGATCGGAATTGAAAGAAGCCTCCTAAAGTAACCTGGAAGCATATTTGGAAAATACAAAAATACAGAAAACTGACAAAATCTATTTCTTCAGTGTCTGTTTTTTGTTTGGTTTTTGGTTGTTTTCTTTTTTAATCTCTCCTTAAACCACAGTGCTTGCTTTCATTGCTGTGCTAATACTTTGCAAGTTAATCTGTGAAATGGGAGTAGTTTCTGTTGTGGTTTGGGACTGCTGCAAAGGAGCTGACCTCTGACTACTGATTTCATTCTTTACTCCTTGGCACGAAATTGCTTGAATTGAACTGTCTGCTGATCTAGCACAGTAGCACTGGATGTGTTTGCATACTTGATTGACATTCTATGATGTTACAGCATTTCTCTCAAAGATTTTGAAATGTGTGGTACTTTCAAAAGTACACATTAAGAAATAGAAGTAAATCTGTGGCAGTGGAGTTGCAATAATTTATTTGGTTTTTACATAATTTGCTTTTAGTTCTGCTTATCTCTCATCAGCCAGTTTTTGGCTCATGTGACTGTGACTGTGACGCTGTATCTCGGGGTGTAACAGCAAAGAAGGGCAGGGGAACAGGGAAATGAAAACTGCAACCTATCAATTAGCACAACACTGATTAGATGACTAATTCTGTACAGGGAATGTGGTTCTGGAGAAATGGTACCCTGTTTTTTCGGAAGAACAGGGCAGACTGATAAATAGGTGCCAGTATCTGTTGCAAAAAGGCCTTGGTTACAGTGCTTGTTCTTGGTGTGCTGCAAGTAGGTCTTTCAATGTAACACCTTGTCCCTGCTAACAAGGGGGTTGGGCAGCAGGAAGATGAGACTGTGAGACTGAAGGTGTCAGTAATGTCTCCTATAAATGTAGTATTCTTAAAAAAAAAGAGGAAGAAACATTCCATTTAAACTGAGTTTGCCAAGAGACAGAGAATTAAACTTGTGTACTGTCTTCTTACCCAAGGTCTATCCAGGAAAATAGCCCAAAAAGCTGTTTCTCTATGCTGATACTATTTTCTGTCTACCAAGTGATTCTCTACTCCTCCACTGAAGTAGAATAAATTACTTAGTACGAAGATATTTACAAGAATTGGGATTTGCTGTGGCTCACGATTTGGCAGTGACTTACTTATGTAGAAAGTGGACAAGGTTGAAAATCAAATGATTTCCCATTATCTTATCAACAAAGCTGGATGATGTTGCCTTCCAAAAATTTTAACCTTCTGATACCCAGAGCAGTGTCATTCCCTTTCCTGTTATCTTGCCAACTCCTGACATGGCAAATTCAATGAGTCAATATGACGGGGCAAGATTTCAAACATTGCTTGCAGAGAAGATGAAAACTTACGAGTTACATGCTTGTTTTGAGACAATTCCAGGATGTTAAAACAAGTCATTAAAGGAGCAGCTATTTCTGCTTTTGCAGAGGTTTAATGCAAAATGAGAAAATATGTGAACTTTAAAAGTATTTCCAAATACTAACTTAGTATTTGGAAAACAAATATTACATGATGTCTGAGGAGTGAACTATTAAGTGAACAATATTTACTTATTAGGAGCACCTTACTGTTCCGTCCCTTAATTGACTTTGACACAGTTAATGCTGCTTTGCTCTTATGTTCAGAACAACAGAAATACTGTAATAAGTATTTGTGAATGATTCAGCCATTTTCTGTTTGAAGAAGGAAATCAAAATTGCTTTTCACTTGCTTGAAATACAGGAGCACTCTCAAATAACATAATTTAAAACCAGCTATGGATATTTCATTCCCTAGTAAATGTCAGAGCCAATATGACTTGCCTATCCCAGATCTCATGACTCAGGAGCAGCTTGTGAGCAGCTGCAGACTCTGCTTTTATGGTGCCACTTCTGCTTAAAGGAGTGCTGCAGTTGCACAGCATTCATCTTTGCATAACTTCACAAAGGTATTCAGAGACTACAGTTTTGATGAGATTTTTGCTCATGCTAAAATGAGTGAATTTAATTGAAGTTCAGTCTTTCGCTATGTGATGTTGTATTTTTTTCTTAAATCAAGACTAAACCCATTCTCATTGAGTCTTCCCTCTGTACCTCCTTACTGAAGCATCTCTTGAGATGAATTATAACATTATATGTTCTCTGCCCTCCTTCTTTTTTATTTTATCCAGTACTTCAGAAGTGGTTGATAACATCATTAGAGTATCTTGAGCAGTGGTAGTTTATATATAGCTGTTTTCTGTGATTCATCAATTTGGTTCTGCAGTCTTAGAAGTAAAATAATTATGTGGCTAAGCAGCTTTTTGGAAGCTGCTTCAAGGACATTGACAAAACCGATCAAAATGCTTTGATGAAATAATTTTAGATCAGGAAAGAAATGTTCTTCCATTCTGTTGTTAACATGCAGGATAAAACTATAATCTATTGTAACATGTCTCAAAATACATACAAATTTTTACATATATGAAAAATCTAATAAAAAAACCCCCCAGGAAATAGAAATATTATTCATATAGATAACATAGAGTATCTTTTTATATGTGTGTATCTTTATTATGATGTAATGCTTTTCTGATTCTAGCCTAAAGGAACAATAACTAAAAATAAAATAGAAAAATAGTATAGACTAATTTAGATTATTAAAGAGTTGAGCTTGATCAAAAGGTAAAAGTCTTTAAATTGCTTTCAAAGGTCCCCCCAAGTTGAACTGTTTGAGAATAATTCTTTGAATATTTCAGCTTTGATTTCTGGTACCTTCTGAAAAAGATGCTAGGGCAAAATCTGACCTTGAGAAACTCTTCCCACAGTTTAAAAACCAGCCTTAAAAGCCACCTTCTCAGATTTACATTAAGGCCCCTATCAGATAAACAACTTTATCTGAAGAAATTAAAGCAAACAGAGCAAATATTTGTAATGAGTGTCTAATCATCTTCTCATTGTAAATAATCAGCCTTACTCTAAAAATGGAGACATTTTATTGTCACTTCTTTAATTGCTGCTCTTTGCTCATTTGTAACCAAATTTCATAGAGAATGGAATTGAAAAAGTGATGTTATTAACTCCAGAGGTCTGTTTAAATATCCACATAGCTTGTCTGAACTACGAGGTCCAAGGGGTTTGTTTAAGGAAACATTTGGCTACTGCATAAAGCTTTGATTCTCAGAGTCTCAGCAGGTGAGCACTGCTTGGCTTAGTTTGCATAAAATTGTCACCTGCATTTTTTGTGTTTCAAGTTAGAGAAACTTTTGCTTTATTTTTCTTCCCATAAACAGCTTGGTAGTTGTGTCTCTGTACTTTAAGCTTGATATCACAGGTAAGAGAAGTTCTTATAGATAGTAGAAAGTACTGATATAGGAGGAGCTATTTTTTCTTGTATACAGACTTCCAAAAAACTAAATTAAGGCTGTTCATACTTTCACAGTAATTCAGAAATTATTAAAACTACGAAGCAAATGGTAGTCTAAAAATACCATTTAAAATTTAGGCAAATTATCTGTAATTCTGAAAAATCAATACAGCATAGGTTTAACTTCTTGTCATTACCTTACATTGAACATATGTCAAGAAAAGGTAAGGAGTTGGTTGTGCCTTACAGATGAATGTTGACTTGCTAGAAGTGATTGTCATCACCTTTGTTTTGTTTCCTTTATGTAGATAAAATTCTGCTTACCTCACAGAACATTTAATGTGGATCTGGGGACTCTCTTCTTCTTCATCTGCCTTGCTTTTGCATTTCTCAGTGAGATTGCTGTTGTTACTGAGGCCAGTTCTGCATTAAGTGGTACTTAGAGGAGGAAGTGGTGAGCAGTCCTCAAGATCAGATTTTGCCAGTAAGCCGAAATGTAGGAAGGGTTTGTTTAAAATTATCTTGAATATTTAGAGGGGAAGGAATTTTTTCTGTTGAAAATGCTCTATAACTTCAGATTCATCTATGCTACTTTTGAACATCTTTGTCATGGAAGTCTCTTCTTTCTAATGCAATATCTACATGCCTGTTCTTTCCAAGTGCAATGGTTTTCACTAGCACAGACCAGCTTGCTTTGCTCAGCCATTGCACAGACAGCTGAGTTACCATGAGTTCTGTTCTGGAGCACTAAGATGTGATTCAGAGGAAGTACCTTTTATCAACCAAAGTCTGCTTAAGTTGGAAAAGTAATACACTCATTCGGCCTGGTTCTCTGTAGACCAGACTAACTAGTCTGTTGTTCTATATATCTTCACTCATGTGAGGCCTCTGGAGACATTAATAGGGAGAAGATTTTCCTGGAGGACTGCACTTTTCAAGATGATGTAGAGAGAAAAGCTGTTTGGCAGTAGTAAGAGCAGCTGTCTCAAGGTGGGTTGCAAATAAGTATAGGAGATCAAAGCTTCTGCAGCTGTGTCTTTTGTTTAGCTGATGTAGAGTGCCATAATGTTTAAGTTCAAGTCTGTGCTATTCTTCACAGGCATGCCTATCTTAAGTAATTGTAAGTTATATAAAAGGTGCTTTTAGAGACTGAAAAAATGCAATTTCAGCATTTGTTCCGAAGTTGCCTTGCACTGATTCCATTGCTGAGCATAGTGCTTATTATCTTCCTCCTTGTTGCTAGTTAAGAGAACTGCTGTCACTATATTTCACTGTATTTTGCTGCTTTGGAGTTTTAGCCTTCTGATAGTTGTTCTAAGGCGCTGCTATCGCCGTGTTCAGAAAAGCGTGCGTGTGGCCTGTCATGGGAGATAGCAGTTCTTATCAGCACCAGAAGCTTCAGATCACAGAAAGTGCCCAAAGTGCAGTACACCCAGAAAATTCAGTAGACATTCTTCCCATGTCCTTCTAAAATGTGATCTCAAGGTGGTGTATTTGCTTTTTGACAGGACTGGCTTACATTTAAAACAATTTTGGGAAAGACAACCTTCAGTTTTCATACTTCAGTTTGGTAATTACTTGGCACTTCCTCATACCTGCAACTCTTCCAGTATTCCCATATTTTGGTTAGTTAACACAGAATTAGACATTTAATTATTCTTCAGAGAGATGAGGAAATATATTTAACGTTCAGTTGGGCAAATAAAGTAACCACAACTATCATTAACTATTGATAGTTTTTTCAGAGTTATTCTATTCAAAAATGAAAGCACCATGGTATAAAATTCATGGGTAGAGGATGATCATCATGATTTGGCAGGTACGAGCTGTGGTTGCACAGAATAATGAGAGACACCCTGGGATATCTGCTGGACACATCAGACCATTTGACCTTGAATTAGGAGCTTGAAGGCCCCTCCCTATAACCCCCAAAAATGCTTTCTCTCCTTGATAAGGTATTTAAGTTTCAAAAACTAAAGAGGGACACTTTACAGGCATAGGCTGCATGACAGGGTATTTTGCTGATGCTCATTAAATGTGTGTTTATAAAAAAAAAAAATAAAAGCCTTGGTTACTCAGCTTTGCTTATACAAGGTTTTTATTACCTAGTGTTTAAATTATATTCTGTGTCCTGGGAATTTAAACTTAGTGTTTACTTAACACACATTTCTGTAAATAATTAATTCTTATTCTCCTAACAGTTCAGTTCATCAGTACGTTATTAAATATACCTGTAGTGGTAATTACAGAAGGCTTATCTCCTACATTACAATTTATAATCTTAGTTATGAAACAGTGTGACAAGAAGACAATTGGGCAAACCTGAGTAGGCCTGAAGTTTGTATGGTCTCTAAAGTGGTTATATGAAATTTAAATTATTTATTTTTTTAATTACTTCTAAGGTACTTCTAAGTACTCACGTGTACTAAGTAGTTTTAAAGTATTTTATGGTTCTGTTGAGAACATGTTGAGTAGTTGCATAGGTTTGGTTTGATCTTTTCTATTAATTGATACTATGTGTTGTTGTCTTTTCCATGTGTTTTCAAGAAAAAACGCTGGAATAAAAAAATTAGAGCTAACAGAAGGGAGAGGTCAAGGGATTTACTCCTTGGCTTTGCTTTGTCTTTCAGATGTGCTAGTCATAGACAAGAGATATCTCCTTGGTTGGAAATACCCAACTAAGACCTTTGTCCCTTTTATTCACTAAAAAAGTGAATAGAAAGTGGTGCAAAGGATCCTATTGTTGGTCTAAGGCTTCTGAGGAAAATAATGCTCCAGTTTTACAGACAATAAATAGTTAATTTTTCTGACAATTTAATGCCAGCTTTAAAGAATGTGTACACGTGGCATAAAGGAAGACCAGACATAGATTCATTTTTCCTGCTCCTGTATATTGCCTTGAACTTCTCTGCAGAGAAAAAGGCAGCACTTAATTTAAAAAACGAATGATGAAAGGGCTTTACAGCCTTCATTTAAATGGACTTCAGAAAATAACGTGTAAATAGGCCTATACTGGGAGACAGTCTCTCTAAGTTGCATTCTTTGTTTGTTATCCTCACTAGGAGGGTCTGGGTTATGGAAACAGATTAGTCTGATACACTCATAATGCTCAAAAGTGTGAGAAGTATCCCTGATGTGACCTTCTTACAGCCTGGCCTGGACCAGCTGAAGGTGTTTCTGATTTGTCTTTTGAAGGCAAGGAGAACATTTGTCCTGAATGTAGCCACCAACCTCTTACAGAAAGGACTGGGCTCAGACAGACTGATAATGTTATGTTTAGTCTTCCTTATCCTGGGTATTTGTAGCAGAACAGAGATAATGGAGGTTTGCTGGTACATGGACTCTGTGCTCCTGAAAAGTGACGTGGAAAATGTTCTGGTAACTTTTTGTGTGTGCGTGTGTTTGTCCTTTCTTCTTTGACAAGGAACTTTAACCATTTGAGTTCACCTGTGACCAATAAGACAAAACTTCTGAGTGGTATGTAGGGGAGAGTGTGTGGGGGAATGTGTTAGTTTTTACTTTGGATTTTGTTTGATACTATTGTGTAAGTTAAATTCTTACACTGAAACTTACTTCTCTGTGGTTTGCAGAAAAAATTCTTGCACAGAATTTTAAAGCTAATGGAGACAACTTGATAACTTAAATGTATTTAGCATAGACATTGTTTCTTGATATAATTTAACAATTTGCCAGTTATGTGATTACTTCAACTTTATTTAATTTTATCAACACTGTTTTCACAATAGACATGTGGCAAGCTGGTTTTCATTGTTTTTATTTGTAGCAGGCAACAAATACATCCACAGCTCTAAGTATATTGCTTTAATGTTGAGAAGGACATAGTTGATAGTGTTGCAGTCCATGGTCCTGGTGGGAAATTCCTCAAATCAAAAGACAGAAAGTGACTGGGGTGTTTGTAGCCAAGGCCCAAGACCAGAGGATGGGGAATCTGCATTCAGATCTGACTGGCTGAAACAGTCAGACTTGTGAGAATTTTAGAGTTTAGAAATATTTGGCCACCCAAGTAATAGAAAAACAATGTTCCACAATTTTTTATCAAAAAGCACTGGATCCATGAATGATCTCTAACAGGTTGATCTCTCACAGTGGTGATTATATTGTGGATAAAGGTATACGCAGAGTTTGGTGCATCAGAGCAGGAAGGCTGAGGGACTGCTGCAAGGCTCTTTAAAATTCCAGATTCTCCAGTAAATTACAAATAGGACTTGTTTCACAGTCAAGGTTTATAAATCTCATGAATGCTGTTGGAAGTTAAACCAGCTGAGTAAAGGCTACGCTGAAAATTTATCAATTTTCATGGTTATCAGTCTCTGAAATGTTATCAGCAGATTTATGAATTTGCAGAGATCTCTCTCTTTAGTGCTGTGAGAGAACTCTATTTAACCTTTAACTGCAGCTGTAGAGATTTTCTTGTTAAGTAACTTATAAAATACTTAAAGCATGCTTATGGTAATTAAAACTTCTTGAAAATGGGAGATAATGTCAGCATGATTGTTCTAAGAAAATAGTACATTATGTCAAGAAAATTTTAAATAAATTTTATCCACCTTACTGTGGTAGCCATGAGAGTACCTTCTTGTTGTAGATGGCTGCTTTCTGGGTAAAAAATAATCCAGAAGTCAAACGTTTACAACAGGCTCTAAGAATTGCCTGTATTTGTTTCCAGTGGCTTGTCCCTGGTTTGTGCCAAAAGCTGCTGTATATAATGATGTCACTATATGTCCTGTCAGTTGTGTCCTTTACTGGCTGTTCCACAGCAGAAAGCTGGGGATAGAGGAATTGCCTGGATCCTTTGCAATAGGAGTGAGAGGATTGTTTTATTGATGAGAGGTTATCAGAAAGAGCTGAGTAGCCTGAGAAGGAAGAGAAGCTGGAAGTGAAATACCTAGAGAAGTAGGGAAACTTAAAGATGAAATGAGCTCACTTAGAAAAGCAGAGAATGAGAAGAATATTTGGCCAAACTTTTAAACATACTATTTTGAATTTGATGATTATCATTTGTTTCTTAGATGTGTTGGTCATGCTGAATAGAGTAGAAGTAATTGCTTTGATTACACTTGAGCCTGCAGTGGCATCAGGAGCAATTAAGCTGAGATTCTTGCAACTCCTTTTGTGGCTCTCCTTTTGGATGTTTCGTCTGCTTTTCTTAGCTTCCACTACCTGTAAATCTGTAATAATCTGTAAAAATCTGTAATAATGTAATAATAATAACAATGTAATAGTCTGTAAAAATCTATAGTAATGCACAGGTAGTAGGCAGTAGGTTTAAGCACTTGGTAAGTCTTTTTGGATGGAAATACTCCTCCAGCTCTTCCTCAAAGAATTCTCTTCTAGACAAATGACAGTAGAAGAGGGACGTGGGATCCTGATATACGAGAGTGGGGAGCAAGGTGCACAAATTCCAACAGTTTAGCAACAAAAGTCCCACCAAGGTGTCAGGCACAGTTTGGGACAAGCCCTGGTTGGAACATCAAGTGTATTGCAGAGCACAGACACTGTCAGCTTGTGGTGTGAAGGACATGAGGGAAAGGTGACAGAAAGTCCTGAATCTGGGGAAGATGTGGCTATTTAGAAGAACATGGTAAGAAGGAGATAAGTGGATTTAAAAAATAAAATATTAAAAAAAAATCAAAGGCAAAGGTCTCCTGTTGATGCAGTACTTCAGCCTGCACAAGTTAATGGCTGCCCAGCTCCCTTGTGTGAAAACATGGGACTGCAGGAGCAGAAGTGTGGCCAGGGATGTGATGGAGCAGGAAGCTGCACAGGAGTGAGGCACTGCCCCATGGCAGTGGTGTGGGGAGTGAGAGCCAAGGTGGCTGTAGAAAGAAGCAAATAAGAAATGGAGGGGGGAAATGGAAACTGGGCCAGGAGTAAGGATCACTCCCAGCAAAGGGGCAGAAAATCCAAATGGAAAAATGTGTGGGGTTTGGGGGTGTTCTGTTTTTAGTGTGGTTTGGGTGTTTGATGGGTTGTTCAGTTGGTTTTGGATATGTTTGGAGGTTTTTTGGAGTGGTTTGTTGTTTTGGGGTTGGGGTTTTTTTTGTTGGTTGAGGTTTTTGTTCAGGACATTAGTTTAATACCAATCTGAAAGTCGCTAAGCAGCTGTGTATTCTGTGTAGTCAGTGCTTTTCAAGACAATTAGTGGCTTTACTTTTAAGTGTTCAGACTGCAGCCACTTGTGAATTTACTGTGACCACAGGTAAATACTTGATCAAGCTTCTACCAGCCTCAGGCTTCCAACAGAGGGCAAATACCTAATGAGAAGAAAAACATGAGAAGATAGTCTGTCAAGGGCCTTGAAACCTGAATAGACAGGATTGATTTGGTGATGCAAGTCAGACTTGGTCGTAGCTTGACCCAAGTCAGCACCAGAATTTTAAAAGCAAAACCAAAGCAGGTAACTGTTATGTACACAGAAGGCCCATCTGGGACTGGGTTGTGTGCTTATATATACATGCAGATCATGCTTTTGTATCCATTGGTTTACAGATACAGAGAGGTACTTGTTCTATCTAGCACTCTGGAAATTGCAGGGAATGCAGTGCTGCTTTGTGAGGAGATGATGTATTTCAGACATCATACTGTCTTCTGCAGTGCTTTTACTAGGCTGGTGTGGAGAAAAACTTTATTTAATATCCAAGTTTTTTTCAAAGTACTTGTTTTGCAGGATATTTGCAGTCATCCAACCTGATTGGATGATATATTTTGCTACAAAATCATGATATTATGTCAGTACCACTGATTTTGAACAGTAGTTAAGGCAAATCTCTGTAGAAGCAGGTGGAATAAGGACATGCCTGGGAGCAGAATGGGGAGTGTGTTTCACTTGTGTTTGCCAGTGGGTAGTGTTGGGGATCCTCTCCTGCAGGTGTGGCCACTCCAGTACTGCAGTGCTCTGCAGTGAGTTCCATGGCTGTATTCCTGTAGAAAGGAGTACAGGCAAGAAGGCAGATCATCATTTCATTGCAAAGAGGAGATATTCAGACTGTAGAAATGGACTGCTTTAGAATATGCTTAGAAATAAAGTGCAGATTTAATAATGTTAGGAAAACTTTCTGTCAGGCAAGAGGAAAATACTGCATTTTGTGTATTTCATTGGAAGAACTCCCTCTTCCAACTTGCAGTTGAAACTGTATCTGATAGGAATAGCAGTGGTTAAGCCAATACTAACGTTATTAGACTTGAATACTGAACATGAAATATGAATGTCATTATCAGTAATGATACATTCATTCATGTTCCTTTTGTACTTACAAAGGGCTCAAGTGCTTATAAAATTGATAATTTTGTACAATAGCACATAAAATATCAGTTACATTTCTCCCTGCCTTTAGTATCTGGTAAATATTTTATTTCTCTTGTGTACTTCTGTGAAAAACAAATGCTACAACAGTACAAAGATACAGTAGTACAAAGTTTAAATACTGTGCTTAATTTTTATAGCCAGTAGGAATCAACTTGGTCAGCATTCATTCAAGTCCAAATGATCAGATGTTGTGGGCAATTGATAGCAAATGGAATGTCCACGTACGAGTTGGAATTACAGATGAAATGCCTGTAGGTACTGACTGGGAACATGTACCAGGTAAAAATCAATGCATCAATTCCTTCTTGTTTCTGCCATTTTTCTCAGTGTTTTTTTTTTTTTTTCTTTTATTTCTTGTTGCAGTGTAAGTTGGATAGTAATGCTATATTTTTTTTTTTTTTGCAGTCAAGTGTTTGATAAGGGTTATCTTTTAAAGAAGACATTGGTTTTACTTAAAAACATTGAGTAGTTAACTGGGAGAAATATGATGTTTTAAAATTAATTTCTTTTGTGTTGTATCAGGCTGCTGGCACTTAATTAGTAAGTGGTACAGTTCCCTTTCAGTTAAAACTAAAGCAGAATTCCTAAGCAGCAGGGAGACTCTTGTGCTGTGGGGTTTGGTATTTAATTATGATATCACATGAGGTTTCTACCTAGATGTGGGTAACAAAAACTATTTTGCACATCTTTCTACTAATCCTGCATGCTGGATATGTTATAGATTATGTAATTACACTTTTGCCTTGTCTTTAAATAAAATTAAATTTTATTTGTTTCCTTCTAAATAACTCTGCATTGATGCTGTGTGCTTTTTAAAGATTTGTCACTGCATTAACTCACGGCACTTAGTTGCAGAGTCCTCTTGTGAAGAGAGAGCAAGAGTCCACAATGTCTGTAATGTTAACCATTTTTAGACAAATTAAGATTGTAATTGTTGGTTTATTTCCCCTGTGGTAGCCACATACAGTGAGGGCTCCAAAAGCGTGTTTTGAAAGTCCTCTAATTGGATGTTGTTTGTGGATGTGGCCACATAACAAATTATATCCATGCTGGGATAACCCTTATGGTCAATGGATGCAGGGAGTACCAAGTCTACAGTTAGAAAGCTTTTTTGTTCACCACTGCTTCATGTAAGAATATATAAAAACTATTAGAGTCTTAATGTCTGCTCTCAAAGTACTTCCTGCAAGTGTATTTAGTGTCTAGGAAAGGCTGATTATTCCCTCCTCATGTCCAATTCCCTGTAGGTTTGCAGGCCTGCCAGCTGGCTCTAAGCACCAGGACTGTGTGGGCACGCTGCCCCAACGGAGACGTCGCGCGCCGGTACGGCATCACTGACAAGAATCCTGCGGGGGACTACTGGAAGAAGATTCCTGGGAATGTCTCACGTTTAACAGGCAAGTTGGTTCTGCGTGACAGTCTGTCCAAAATATTGTGACGTCTGCTTTGAGTTCTACCTGATGGTGCTCAAGCTGACCATATGCAGGGAGAGCTGCACATACTGTGTTTCACCAAGGGTGTTTTTATCACATTAGTAAAGCCTTCTCTGGGTATAATTGGGAAAACAGATCCAAATATTATTTATTCAATGTTTAGAATTGGAACTTGCTACTGTAATTAAAAGATGGATAATTTATGCTTTGCAGTGACCCCTCTAGATGAACTGTGGGCCATCAGTACTTCAGGATCTCTGCTCCAGCGCCTCACTAAGACCTTTAGCCATTCCCATAGTTTGCAGAAAAATAATGACACCTCTGTTCTGCTTCACCCTGATGATTTGGAAGATGAATGGGAAGTGATATGACGTCTGTCAAGCTTGTGAAGCAGTGAAAAAAACAGGACGACAGAATTTCTGTAATGTATGTACAGAATATGGGATCTAAAAGCCACTCATTGGACCTGTGATATTAGCACTTTTGTATTGGAAAACTGACCTGTTAAATAGCCCCCAAGCTGTGAGCTTTGATGTTTGTTACATATCTTTTTGGGAGACTCTTTAGGTGTGGCATACTGCAATTGTTATACCGTACTACTGTAGAAGCTCCTTTGGAAATATAACTCTTTAAGTTAACCTTACTAGCAATGAAAGTGAGTACTTCACAACAGCATGCAACTAATGTACTGATTTTGAGAAGGAATTCTGTTGCATTAAATATTTCTCTACAGTGGAAACATTAAGCATTTCTCAGTTTCTTCTTGTATTTGAAACTCCATACCATACTAATGGGATCACTCCCTGACTCTTGTACATATATTTAGAATTATTTTTCCTTGCAGCATGGAAGAAAATATGCTGAAGTATTTCTTTGTAAGATCTGAGAACATCATGATTACACAGTATTGTTAGAATTAACTGAGTTTGATCCATTTCCATATAAATAATTGCAAGGCTATACTAACCTTCCATTTCCAGAAATTTCGTTCATAATTTGGGCTTCATTCACAAGGTAGAGATTTGGATTACACCTAATATGAGAGGGACTTTTGTCCATTTGCATAGCCATCAGGAAGCTGACAGAGCTTTGAGGCTGAGTCCCAGTTTGGAATAAGAAGAGGTCGCTTGTTGGGTTTGTAGTACAAAGCAGGAATGTACAAGGCAGCTTTCATAATTCCTGTTGTGCTGTATTTGTGCCTCCAGCCAGTGCTTTAACATTTGGACTCATATTGTTTTGAGTACCAAACTTAGATGTATTCAGAATAAAATGGTAATTGATAGAATTACCTATATATCCCATTAAAAATTGTGATATTGTGAGAAAATACTTAACAATATTCTTATTTTTAGCTATGTTAGCTAAATTTTGAAGTGTCTTATACTTAACAGATACTGCAACAGAAGTATGTGATGAACTGGGAAGTAACCTAAGTTAATCATTGCAGTTTATTTTTCTTTATACTAAATCTTCTTTGAAAGATACCTCATCTTTTTTAAGCAATAGAACTGTACATGAGAGAACCTGAGTTCAGTATGTAGGCGGAGGAGTTATTTTGTGTTTGTTTTAAGCTTCTAAATCATCAGAATGTTTTAAGCAGCTGCTAACCAATACTGTAAAAGAGCCAGCTTCAGGAAAGGCCAAGAGTTGAAAAGTGGGGATGTTTCTGTTTTCAGAATTTAACACAAATGGAAAAGGATGTGTTTTCTTTTTAACCTTTGTTGTCTTTCAGAATAGTTCATGCTTGTACTGCACTGAACTTGGAACGAACATGGTGCAAGGTGAGAATTGGTGGAGAGAGAACCAAGTTATGTCATTTTTTTTTTTAGTAGCACTTTTGATATTGGCTGTCAGTTCTCAGTTGAATCTCAGTCCTACAGGAAGGACAGATTTATTTTCCTTTTACAGATGATATGTCTGTTTCTTTGCTAGCTCATCTCCATACAGAGATTACCCCAGAGATATTCTTTTAGCCTGTCTGGAAGTGGATGGTAATGGAATCAGCTTGTGAAGTAGCCCAGTCTGCTTTATGCAAGCATAGCTTGGTGTCTTGAGGACCTCAAAGAAGCTGAAATTCAGCTTAAAAATATCTTATGGCAACTCCCAAGTCAATCACTTTGGAGAAAGGACATGAGAAAGAACAACTTCCCTGTGAGCTCCAAGCATCAAATGCTCAAGTACGATGGCATTATTTAATAGTGACACTTTTGTATTACATTTTTCAAAGTCATCTTAGTAATGGTTTGAACTTGCTAGTTGTTTATTTACTGTATAATACTGTTCCTTGCTATGGTCGTTGATATTCAGTTGGTGTCAGGAGCTCTTACAGACTACTTTTTAGGGTAGTTTCAACAAAATTAGGATGGGTTTTTTACTTTTATTTCTGTATTTAGGTTTTTGGTTTTGTTTGTGCTTTAAGACAAGTGCAATAAATTAGATTTTTAAGAAATAAATTACTGTGGTAAGACTCATTTTTTGTGTGATTTACAAGAGAATTCTCTATGTCTGGCAATTGTGAAGGACTGTGCTTATGAAATCCTTCCCTAATGTTCCCCCAAACAACATGGTAATGACAATGTAAGGACCTGGATGCTGTGAAGTTTATTTATTTTTTTTTAATTGTGACAGGTGTGTCAAGCCAGCAAAATGTTCATCACTCAAGCAAAGACAAACACGTCTCATATTTGAAAATTAAGCTTGTTGCCTCCATATTAAGATAGTCTTGCTGTAATAGAAGTAAACAAATTTCTTTCCTTACATGCTGAACAAAAATTGCATGTTGAATATTTTAGCTCTCAGTGAAAAATAGGCATTTGTGGTTCCAGCTAGAATATGGTCCAGCAGAAAATGGTGATTGTACCACGTGTGCTGTAACTGCACCCTTCCTTGAATTATTCATTATCTGAGGACTTCCTGTGTTTCTGGCATTTTGCTTGAACTGCAGCTGGGGCTTAAAAGAGAACACCTTGGCTTGGCTTCCCAAAGGAGAGAGCTGTTTCCTGAGTCAGGACCTGGGTAACTTCACACAAGAGAACATAACAGTGATTAATGAGGCTTCTGACTCCTAAACACACTTCCAGCCCCAGGAATCCTGTTCAGATTCAGATGGCAGCGTCCTTGCTAATTATCATAGCTTTTATCTTGACTAACTGGTTCAGCTGCTTCTCTGACTCCTGCAGGGAAATAGTAGTCTCCTTACAGCACTGGCTCCTTGCTATTATGCAGGAGTAATCCTGATGTCACAGCTTAAGGAAGATGACCGTGATGAGTTGTTGTGAAACCAGCCATCTTACATAGATGAGAAACTCCTGGTTTTCTTTGTCTTGCAGCAATAAAAATAAATAGGGTCATGTTAAATGGTACAGAGAAAATCTTTCACTAACAAGTGTCAAAACATATTAATTCCTTAGTTAAGATAGTAGAACTGTTTATATGAAACAGTGCTACTACTAGGAAAATTATAATGAGAAACAATTAGGAACTTGAGTCATTGTCTAAACAGCTTTATTTGTGCAGGTACAAAGTTTCACATGTCTTCAGCCTTCATAACCTGTTCAAAGAGATGGAATAGACTAGGATCCCCCTTCTTCCCACACACTTGTGAACATCAAAACCCCATAACTCCTCTACATTACTTTTCAATAGATGAGTTCTGCCAAGCATTTCAAAGGCACTTATTGGTTATTTCAGACCCATGTGCCATTCTGGTTTATATTTTTGCTTTTCTCTTGATACTCCCTCTAAGAGTTTAAGAGTGAGCTTTTGCTAGTTGTTTCCGGTAGCTCTGGGTAGATTTCAAGCAATAACCTTGACACACCTTTTCAGTAAATGCTGTTCTGAGTATAAAGATTTGAAGTTCAAGTGCTTGTTTGCCTGTGGCTTTGCCTAGTTAATTAGCAATTAGTGAAGTGTAAATTGTTTATGAAGGTATGGAGTTCTTCTCATTACTTTGGTGTCCAGATTTCAGATTGACTGGCCTTGTCTACATCCCATTCCTACTGTCAGGAGTAGAGAGGTAAGACTGGATTGAGGATTTCCAGCTGTAAAATGCGAGATGCAAGCTTTTTTCCTCTTGCAGCCTTCCTGAAAGCCAAAGTTACATGTTGGAAATAGTATTATGGTGGCAAGTAGTCAGCAAAAAAGCTGATGGGTCCTGTGCCCAACAAAGTAGATCATCCTGATTTTTTTGATGAGTTATTGTAGTTAACCACTCTCCCATCAGCAGGACAGAAGAGAACTTGTAATATATAGTACTAGATTTTATTTACTGGAAAGCAGAAGTTGAGTTGCAGTCATTATCTTTTGTGAATTGCTACAACCAGAGCTTCACCAATAAAGATTAAAATGTTTGGATGAATGAAGTTATCTCCCTAGCCTGATGAACGGCAATATCTGGGTTTATCAGTTATGGATTTCTCACTGCTTGAAGTTGTGATGGGAAGTGAGGTTTGGGTTCAGTGCAGGAAATGTTTTAGAATGTCCTGTGGCTGGTATCACATTAGAAGCTGAAATTGCCATAATGATTCCTTTGGTCTTTGAGTCTACCTGACTTGAAACCTATTTAAATATGTCTATTAAATTATTATATTAGCCATAAGGTTAAAATCCTACTTGATGCTAGTGGAAGAAAAAAAAGCATAGAAAAAGTAAACATCTGTTTGAGAATCTTTGTGTTTTTATGGATAGTGGACTTTTTACATATGTATATGCACATACATAAAAGATTTTATTTCTGTTCTGTAAAAGCTAATAACAATGATAATAAAATACCAAAAAGTACTAAATCTGCCAAACTGAAAAATGCCCTTTCCATTTTGGCCCTCAGAAATTACTTCTAAATACAGGGATTTTTATAGCCTGTGATTCTGATAGAGGAATTGAATAGTACACAGCTGAATATCACTGAGTGAAACTGCAGTTGCAAATTAATCTTTCAAACATTATTCACTATTTCTGATACTGAAGAAACCAGTGACTTGTTTTTCAATTTTAATATACTTTTCTCATAACCTTAACTGAGATACACTTAGAGCAGATAAAGGAAGGAGACTTCCATTTGCAACACTTGTGTTTTGAATCTCATATCCAGAGAAAATGTACCTGTAGATGTGTCCAGAATTTAATAGCATCCTGTGCTTACCATCTTGGGTTTGCACAAGTGACTGTGCTTTATTTGTATTCAGTGAACCTGCTGTCTAATCAGTGTGGGGAGCTTTTGCTGAGAGCTTTCTGCTGTTAAGGGTGTGCAGAGCTATCTTGTGTATGGAATGGAGAAGTGACACAGGTGTTAACATCTCTTAAAGCATGAAATGAGAATACTCAACAGATGACTCCTTGCTGAGGCTGTCACACTGCTGTATTTTTCCCTAAATGTGGGCTGGATGAATTCAGCTAAGCTCTGTTGGGCCAGGTGAAAGATCAAGCTAACTAGATCTCTCTCAGAAAAAAATATAAGGCTGGAAGGAAAGTTCCAGGGAAGCCCCCAGCAGAATTCCTGGCACGTGTGGCTGGCTACAGAGCAGGGGGATGTACCATAGAGAATGAATTTGCTTGAGCTGCAGGGGAAAAACTGCAACTGCCAGCAAGAAACCCCACAATCCCTGGTTGTTCTAGGGAACAGACCAGCCAGCTGATCATGGGAAGTGCAAAGTAAGTAGGGTAATTGCTAGAATGACTGAGATTTTACTTGCTCAGCTCCCACGCTTGTCTTGCTAAATCCGTTCTGTGCCTCAACAGATGGTCTAGGGTCTGTTCCCTCTGTGAGCTGCACCCAGCACTCCAAACTGGGGATAAAAACATGTGAAGCAATGGACCTGCACTTTGTTCCGTGGTGCTGTGGTGGAAGTCAGACCTTTGAAGTTAAGGAGAACATGGTAAATGATCAGTGTAACACTTTGAAATAGCACGTTTAGCGCTGTTGTTTCTCTTTGTAATTGCTGTAATAATAATGCTGACCTTGTTAAATATTAACATCGATGCCATAGGTACTTGTGTAGGAGATCTGTTGGGCTTCAGGTCTCATTAGCTGATTACTTAAAATACTGCCAACATGAGTCCTGTTTAAAACAAAAGCAAAAAAATCTGAAACGTGTGTTTGTCTCTACTTGGAATGGATACACTGGCGAGCTGAATCTCCTTGCCTTTAAGACCTGCTGATGGCTTTTCATATTGTTCTCTGCTTAGTGGGGAGATCTTTCTCCTCTCATGTCCTTTCATGCGTTTACAGGATGCCCATATAGAGCTAATCCTTGGAGGAAAACACAAGCAATTCAGTGTCTTTCCTTCCTCCCCATCTTGCCATTTCTAATTGCTGTAGTATGGGAGTTGAGTGGATGGGATATAGTGAAGCAGCTCCTTCTACTTTAACTTCAGTTTTATTAAAAAGCAGAACTTAAACCAGCAGAGTTTTGTGTCAACTTTAACCTTGTCCTTAGTCCTTTGCAGCATATTTTTCACCATTGCTCACTGCTTGCAATATAGTGACTTCTTAAACTGATTTTAATAGAAGACTTTTGAGATGGAAGGTAACAGATGTTTGGTTGGGTTTTTTTTAATGGGTGAGAGATGCCATATTTTTCCAGATGAGTTTTCAGAGCATACCAAGCAAGGTGAGCTTGGCTTTCACTTAAAAGGCCGTGCTTCATTCAATCCCCGAGTGTCGCAATCACACAGCCTGTGATTTCTCAGAGCCACTTTTAGAAGCAGGTTGGCATCTGTCTTGCTGTCAGCTTCAGGGACCTTAAGAATAACATTGTCTCTGCAGAACTGTACTGCCAAGAGCCCAGACTTCAGTGTCTCCCTCAGCACATTTGTTCTGGGCAGCATGGACAAGGCTCATCACCTACATAGGATTCCCTGCCTGGAGTTTTGCCAGCCTCTGTGAGGGATAAGAGGAATCTTTTGCAGATCTGGACAAATGGGTGGTTTCTCAGGTCCGTCTCTAAGGATTCCTGCTTTAAGTCTAGGCTTCCCTGCTAGACTTCCTAAAGTCAGCCAGGGTGGAACACAGCACAAGAGATACAAATTGCATCCTTGATCAGTTGTTATTATAAATACAACTTTATTCGTGCTCTCACAGGGTGAATTTCACCAAATTTCATGCAATTTTTAATTTTAAAATTTATATGTTGAAGGGAGCAGCACAGCTTGTATTGTATCTACCATCTACAATTATTTTAGTGACAGTAGTTTTCCAAAAGTAGCCATCTCTGACCTTAAGATAGGTACTTTTAAAATCCAGTGTCTAATGGACCCAACAATTAGGCCTCTCACTCAGATCATTTGTGTATTATTACCCTGTTTGCATTTTGCCTTCAAGATTCCTTGGCAGTGCTTGCTGAAGCATCTTGGAGAATCACTGCTCCAGAAACACTGCTGCAGTGGGAATATGAACATTGCTTTCGCCCCAAAACACAAAAGAAAAGAAATCAGAGTCTATTTTTATTAGCACTGGTATTGTTTATCTCTTGACTTATATTTACCTGTTTTCCCAATAGCAGATTAAGAGTATCTGAATTCAGTTTTCATGTAAAACTTAGGAAATACTGGCCACAGTTGCAACCATGCTGACTAGGGGAAAAACAAAACCACTTTTTTTACTATTTTTAAAGAATATTTTATGAAAGCAGCCAGGCAAGTAGGGAATACTGGAATTCTTTGTCTTTCATATTTAGTCCTATTCATGGCAAAGCTTTCACTATAATGGACCCTGGATAGGCTTATATTATTAGTAGGCTTTGCCTATAGGGCTTTGCCATTTAACATCTCTGGAGGCAACACTGCTCATGTTCAGCCAAGTAAAATGTTTTTGGAAGCCATCCTAAGCAAGTGATTTTGCAAAATAAATGGATCTTCTTTCTATAATGTGATAGTCATTCTTCTGTGGCAATGACTCATAAAATTTTAACATGGATGACACTTGGGGAAGGAGCCATTTTTTTTCCCCCTCTGTTTATCCCAATGTCTCTGCTGTAGTCCACATTAAGTAAGAAGTATCTTTGAAATCTTATTTTGTACCACTGGTTGGGAAATAGAAGCATATATTTTCAAAAGATAGTCAAATCACAGGAGGCCTGTGGTAGTGGTTTTGTGTAGTATTTGCAGTTTTGTTCCTGGTTTGGGATGAAATCTTTTACATTGCATTGCCTAGTGCTAATGTAACTTTGTTTCCCTCTGATATTGATGTGTTCACATCAAGATTACTGCAAACAGCTGGAAGCACCTGAATTTCAGAAAAGACATTCTGAGAAAACCAGTATGAGGAGAGAGAATGCTCCCCCTTGGGAAGGGGGGCAGGGATAGGAATGAAAAAGCCTTGAAAGAATGCCTACCTTAATCTGTGGTTGCTAGGGTGAGTAGAAGTAAAATGATGGTTTCAGGGAATGTAGAAGAGAGTAATTCTGACCTGTAGAAGATGAATGAGGAAAGAAGAAACAGGCTTAATGGCAGGAAGCATTTCTTTATCATAAGAATTATTAGGTTGTGCTACTGTCAGGAAATGGTGGCAGTTCCATTCCGTGAAGCATTTAACATTGGACAAAGGGAACAAACCCTGCAATTATATAAAGGAATAAGAACATCTATCTGTCAGAGCCATTTAATGTTCTGTTGCTTTGCTTGATTCTTTTATGTAGGTGGTATCACCTTGTTTTCACTTGTTAAGGTACTCTTATGTCCCTTCATGTTCTGCTTGGTAGATCTGAATGACATTAGCAGAAAGTCAGGAATTTTGAAGGTGAAGAATGTCTTCATCTTTCTTTGACATCATTTTCACAGAATCACAGAATATTATGAGTTGGAAGGAACCCACAAGGATCATCGAGTCCAACTCATGAACGAATGGCCTGTACAGTCATTTGGTGCTGTGAACGCCCAGCAGTTTAGCACATCAGTCCTCCAGCACTTCTCTTATCTATGAGAACATTCAGGGCTTGATGATGGCCTATGTGAGTGCTTTTTATTGTAGAAGAGGCACAAAAGCAATGCCACCAGCATAATATGTGACATCACCTGTAATAGCTGTAATATACCTGGGGGTTGGTTTGGGTTTTTTTATTTTCAGAATCAGTATCTCACGAGCACAAATAAGAAAGATTCCTTTGACCACTGATGATTTGTCATTACAACAATATGGGAGAGTTTTAAAAGGAAAATGGTTAGACTTGTGTAGTAAATAATTTTTTTTAAGCTCTAGGTGCTGGTTCCAATAGTCTTTCTCCACAGAGGTGATCCCTCCACAAGTGGATCCTGATGTGTAGTATCACTCTTTGACTTCAACAGGCCTGAGCTTTTTATTTATTACCTGATCATTTTCCCCAAACCCAACTATCTGATGTATTTATTGAGGTAAATCAGCAGTTAACTTATCTTTACCTAAAGGCAGATTGAGGAAAGCAGGCAAACAGGAAAGAGGAATTGAAGGTTTGCTGCTGACAGGCTGACTGGTCAGGCAGTTCCCAAAGGTTGCTCAGAAAGGAGCCAACTGGAGTGGTCAGCAGAGTGAGGTGACCCTCACTACCCAGTTGAGCACGATGTCAAGGGTTGGGCTTACACTGAGGGTATGGGCTTGATACATCCTGTAGCAACAGGAAAGTGAGCCACAAACCAATAGAGTTAGGTTTTCCCATTAACCCATAAAGAACTATGTTGCAGAGGCTTGGCAGCTAGGAAGGCAGGTAGAAATGCCAGGAGCACTGCTTCATGTTTGCTGGTTTCATGTTTGATACCACAAAGAACATGGGTTTTCTGTAGGGTCAGAGCTCAAGACTTGCTGTCACAAGGGGTGCAGCCCTTCTGCCAGCTGAGCTAAAATTCTTCAGCTTGGATAGCCAAACTTGCTTTTTTCTTCACAGACAGCTGACAGAGAGAGGTAGGACACATCTTTCTGCCACACTGTATTTAATGTCAAGGTCACCTGTGGGATTAAAGCACTGTTTGGTATGTGTCCCATCAGCAAGGGTGTCTCCTACAGAGTGAGCTGCATCAGAGTCAGGTTTGGATCTGAGTAAAAGCTTCAGTGTAGCCTAATTAATGAATAGGGCCTGGTAAGGTCACAGTCCAAAGCAGGGATTTGGTTACATAAATTTCTATGCTTTTGTTTTAATAGAGAGTCTACACAAGATTTGTTTGGTTTCTGAGCAACCGGTTTCTAAAGCATCAAATCTCAAGTAGGAGGCAGGAAAGGCTTCTTTTGATTCTGGAACAAAAGACTTCCGAATACCCTCGGCTCTGTGTCCTTGGTTTGGTACAGTACAGTGCCACTTCTCATGCATGAACTGCAAATGCTGAAAAGGTGAATAGATTCAGATCCAGACTACCAGCTGGGACTTATTACCTCCCAGAGTGAGTGCTCAGTGCTGCTTAGCACCCTCTGAAAGGCACAGCATTTGATCAGCAGAGCTTTTCTTTCTGAGTTGGAGGTGGGCAGAGCCAAGATCTCTGTCACTTCTTCCCTCTTCTGCTTGGCTCTAGCTCGGAAAATTACTCCCTCACTGTCAGGGCTAGCAAAGTAATTTGCTCCCCCTTTTTCCTCCCCCATCATTCAGCTAAAGTGGAAAGAGGATGGGAACACATGACAGCCCTGCTGTTTGAGCAGAGCATTGTGGTTCTGTCTTTAGCCCCATAGGGCTCAGCTGTGCAGTAGAAACACCTGCCTGACAACCCCCAGTGTGGTACCAGCAAAAATGCTGTTTGCAGGTGCAGCATGGACTATTGCAGGACAAGGTCTGCTGCTATCTGGCTTGTGCTGTGAGTGCCTGTGAGATCTGAGGAGTTAAAGGCTGCTGTGGTGGCCACTGCAGGACAATACTGAGCCAGAGACCTCTGGTGATAAGAATATTTGCGGATGTTACTGATAAGAAGGTTTGCTGATGTTACTCAGGAAAAGCTTGACCTCAGAATTTGGGATTTAACTGCTCTGTGTCTCTCTGAACTGGCAAAAGGAGATGTGCTGTGAGTTGGCTGTTCACCGTGTGGGCAGTGGCTCAGTACCACAGCCATATCGAGTCATGTCTAAGCCTGTGTGTGAGCACAGCTGATACTATGTGGTACCAAAGGAACTCAGGTTCTCACTGCATTCATGGTAAGTGTTGTGGTGCTTGGCCCCAGTGTCTGCCTTTGTCTTCCCAAAGCCCCAGGTGCCTCCTACTCTGTGCTTCCACAGGGGCCTGGTCTCGCTGGGGAGCTGGGATTTACCCAGTCTCTTGAAGAGTGGAGGACAGCTTGGATGCTCTTTGCCCATCGCCATGCTGGTAGTGTGCTTCCCATGCATCCTGAGAGCAGAAGTGTAAGTGCTGGAAGGGGGCAGTGGCAGACAGGAGTCTTGGGACAGGCTGTGCTGGAGAGAGGACTTTATTCCTGACAGAAAGATTGGAGGGTGGAGTGCCTCTCTCTGCACACCCAGTCTGGGGTGGTGACTTTCAGGAAGAATTACAGTCTCATAGAGACTAGACTGACTGGAGCAAAGGATTATGAGGAAATATACCTTGTCTCTTTCACTTAGATCTTGATACCACAGCCCTGGCTGATGGGATGGTAGCTTGCTGACCTGTCATGAAAGTTGGGAGGATGATGAACTGCTTGTCTCTGGTTGTACAGAATTCCAACACCTCAGCTGATGTTCTCCACAGTGAAGGCAGCCTGGGTGATGTGTAGCTGGCATTTCACTTTGAAGGAAATTACCTGGTTTTATGCTTCAAAATATTCTACCTGTGAGTGACTCAGTGAGTGACTCACCTGGTCTGCCCTCCCAGCAGCTCTCACCTCAGGGCTGTCTCAGAAGGTGTTTTTCTGCCAGGGCATTCATGGTCTAACCTGATGCTGCTGGCAGGGACAATGAGGCAGCAGCAAAACTGAGTCAAACCTTGGGCATCTGAATGAGGAGGCAAGCCCGAGGGAGTGCCACATTTTTCCCTCTGGCATATGAGCGTTTTTCCCAGAGCACTGAGAGCTCTGCAATGGTTCTCTGGCCCTACAGTGCATTCAGCAGTTTTCCTAAGCTCTGGGGCCCTTAAGGTCCCAGCCCTGCTCCTGCTGGGAGAGCCTGCAGATGAGTTTTCAGAAGTGATGTGCCTCTCTCCTCATAGAAAAAGTGGACAAGCTGTTGTTCAGATCACCTCCTTTACCAGTTGGGGAATTTCATCCAGCCTGCCTTTGGCCACAGCCCTGACTGGACATAGCATTAGGAAGGGACTGAAGTTGGTGTGAGAGTCTGCATCCCTCTGTCTTGTCACTTTGAGTCACTAACCATCAATAGCTTTCCCCATTGCAGGAGTGGGAGAGAGCAGGAGAGCACTAGCAGATGGTTTTAGAGGAAAGCATGCTCAGAAACTCAGCTCCTCAAGGGATTTTGTTCTCTCTCTTACTGTGAGTTAGAAATTACTTATCCTTTTAGGCTTTGCTCTAAAATGCTGCATCAAACAGAGTCAGGAAAATGACATCACATTAAAAATATGAGTGTGATGTAGCATGTTTACTGCAATTTACTTGCACTATCAAAAAGAAAAACCCCCAACGATTATAAAATAAAGCCTGAATATTAAAAGCATGATGACAAAAAACACCCCTTACATCAAAACAGTAATTACCACTGGGACTGGAACAAAGGAGCAGAGGGACGATTTTGGGCAAAGTTGCTTTGTTGGCTGAGAGAGAAGATGGGGCTGCCCAGTCTTGCAAACAGAGTCAAGGTCCATGTACACTGTCTGGGCACAGCTGGGAGGACAGTCAGTTTGCTCTCAGAGTCATGACAATGTGGGAGAGGTGCTGTGGTACTCAGAGCAAACCGTGCAGGAATCAGGGGGCCAAGAGGCAGGGAGGGTGCTGCCCTCCTCGGAGCTGGGAGCTGCTCCCTGTGGCTCAGCCAAGTCCTTTCTGCCTGGAAGTGTCTCTGTCCTCCCTTGGCCTCTTTCCACTGCTTTTCACAGAGGACCCTGGGGAAAGGACTTGTCTAGCATTAATTGTCCATCTCCCTTTTGAGGTCCATGGAGTGTATTGCCCTTGTGTTTGCCTTAGCTGGGGAGCACAGCGAAGGGGAGACTGGTCCATGTCATCCTTCATGTCCCAGGGCTGCAGATGTTTTGCCATGGGTCCTTAATAGGGGAATTAAGCTTTTTAGGCCTTATTTGCTTTCCTGAAGGAGAAGTGTTGCTTTGTTCTGCTTCCCATTAGATTTGCAGTACAGGGAACGTAACCTTAAAATGTCTGGAGGGTCTGGAGCTCACACAGGATCTTTACTGGCTCAGGCTTGCTAAAACCTTGCTCAGAAAGCTGCAGTGTGGGACAGATCAAGGTCCCTCTCTGCCTTCCTTGCTTCTCTGAATTGTCTCTGCCTCTCTCCTTGCTGATTCAGATCCATTTTGGTCAACTCACACGTTTGTATTAGGAAAAGTATATTTTTTCCTAGAGAATAAGGAGGTAGGGTTGATGGCAGGGGATGTTTTAGGGTTTAGGAACAGATGGGAGATTAAGGTTAGCTGTATGGGACCTTGTTTGGCTCAGCTACAGGTTTTTCAGAGAGTCTTGGATGAGCCACAGTTTAAAAATCAATAAAGTAAAGTTGGATTTAAAGCAGATGCTGTAAATCAATCAGATGTGATAAGCTCATAATGAGAACTGCTGGCCTGGATCATACACAATTTAGATTAGATGACCAGGCTCCCCTGGCTTTAACAGTAATTCCTAAACATGATGAGTTTCTCTTTGTTTGAGACTTTTGAAATTTGCTTTGTTGATTTATGTGACTTTTTTTATTTAGCAACTAAACCACTGGGCAAACAGATGCTGGTCATTTCAGAGGTCATCAGGGCAAGTGGGGGCAATCTTTGTACCCCAGCTGAACTTGGTTCTATTTCTTGTAGCAGCAGACAAGGATCTCTGATGTTTTTTGCACAAAATCCTGTGTTTGTGTTTCCTGCTGAGTTAGATTTTATGGAGGAGCTCAGCTCCTTCCACTCTTATGCTACACGTGCACCTGTACCTGTGCAGTGGGAAGAACAGGAGTAAATCAGTGCAAGCAGCAGCCTTGCAGCACCAGAGATGAGATTCTTGGTAATAGAGGACAGTTTAATGTGGTCTGAGCAAGTCATAAGCAAAACTTCCTTTTCTTACATTACAGATAGATGAGGAGAGACCACTGAAGCCAGCCTGGGAATTGATGGTTATGTAGCCTCAGACACCAAGCAGGGATGGAAGTACTGTTATTAACTTAGATTTTATGCAACTTGGTTTGCAAGGATTTACAGTGCTCTTTAAATATTAAGCACATGGCATGAGTGCCTTGTTTGCCTGGATGGGATGATGCAATGCACAAGGATTGGCTGATGTCAGTAGATTTCTTATACTGCAAATCAAAAACCCATATGGCTTGAACACCAGACATAGGACAAATAGGAAATTAGGAAATAAACCTGGCACCCTGCCCCCTTTCTAGTCTCTCCTTGTCTTTCCTTGTCTCTGTGCCAGGGTAAAAGAAGACTGTTAAAGAGCATAAACCCATTTTTAAATAAGTTACTCAAAATTACAAGAGACTTCATCTCCTTCAGCTGATTCTAGGCAGGCTAAACTTTGGGAGCTGCAGAGAGGAGCCATTTGCAGAGTCTAAACTAACTCAGTACTTCCTCCCTCCCTTTGCTTTCTGAATGATAATGTTTCAGGCCTTTTGTACCCGTCATAGCAAATAAAACCACTTTGTACTACGAGGTGGGTAGTATTTTAATATTTTGGTTTGGAAGTGCTTGAGCAGCCCATGAGACATATTTATTAGATTTCATCACTATTTCCTGACAGAAAGTAGTTTTTTAGGGGATTGACTGTAACCAAGCTTTTCGGGAATGCCGGTTCTGTTTACTGTCTTGCACGCTTTTGGAAAGCATTTCTTATGGAAGAGTAATTTGCCATGTGTGAGAACATTAACCTGTGCAGGTAAGACAGAAGCTTATAAGTTTTATCTCCTTACCCCTGTGCTCCCATGGTGTTAGGACTTGGTGAATCTTCTTTTCCACATCTTTGTGGCCAGCTTCCTGGCTCTGGCACCACAGTCCTCTTCTGCAGTGACATAATCACTGTCCATGTTTGCTTTATTAAGCTTGTCAGTGGTGAGGCAGCTGGAACTTCTTGGTACTTTTGTTGGTAGCCTTCTCCAAGAGATGGAAAACTGAATGGGCTGTGGATCCTGCACTCCATTGTGCCCTAAAGGTGGCAGAAGACAGAGATGTGCTGACAGGTCAGTCTGAGGAAAGATGCTGCTGCTATTACTTGGTCTGTAAATAAAAGACTTCTGTTTCCAATGCCAAGAAGCCCCAGCCTTTTTCCAAGCTGTGGCTGTCTGAAAAACAAGCCTGGACCCAGCTGAGTGAGTAATCGACGTGCTCATGTGTGTGTTTTGCCCCCAGTTCCTCTCCAGATGAAGCATGGCAGACAACAGCAAGCCACATGCAGGGAGGGCTGTTGGTGCCTTCAGCGGAGCCATCCCAGCGTGGACTCGACACCAAGTCTGACTCCTGTCCCAGAATAACAGGAAGGGCACAGCAGTCAGCTGGCTTTGCACCCATTATGTTTGTTGAAATGAATTACCCCAGAGCTGGTGGAAAGGCTCCAGGGAGTCACAGGGCAGCCTTTGTATTGGTGTTTTGTTAAAGGGCTCATCTGAAGGTGTAGGATACCCTGCCCAGCCTGTTGTGCTCTTCCCGTGTGTAATTACTCTCACAGCGTGGGAGCAGAAGCACCCTCCAGTACACAGTTCAACCAACCAACCAACTCCCCCCTACTCTGAACCTCATTATGTCTTTGTCAGAAAAGCTGATAAACATTTGTCCCACCCGCTGTTCTGTCTCTTCCCCCACCTCATAACACTTTACAAGTTAGACCTGACTGCTTTACTACTTGTCTGTCTGGAAAGATGTTTCCACACCATTGTTACAGAAGCAATGGGGAACAGGCACTCTAATAAAGAATGTAGCTATATAGATAATTTTTTTAAGTGGCTAGGTTTAGAAGATTATGATTAGTTCTCTGAATTTCTATATTTTTATAACCAACAAGGTAGCTGAAGAGAACAGTTAGAATTTTTCCATGTTTTCCAGCAAGGGATTTGAATTTCCCATGGTAATGGGTTTGAGTATGTATCAGCTTGGTTTCTTAAGAAAAAGGAACATTTTCTCTTCTAGGAAACATTTTCAGTGCTATCAAGCTAAGAATAGCAATCTTCTTTCTGTTTCTTCTCAAATTTCAGAAGCATGGCTTATCTTTTATTGTGCATGCAGTACGGAGATTATTTTAGATGAAATACCACTCTTTTCTGCTGAAACATGAAGAGTTTATAGTGCCTAATTCTGTGGGTTTTTCATTCTTTAACCAAAATGAATAAAGAAATTTGTGCCTTGAACATAGCTCTTCTCTCCTGAGCACATTGATTCCTTGATGACCCTAGAGTGAACAGCAGTCCTGAAATAGTTCAAGTGGCAAACAACTCCCTAGCTATGAATTTAAGCCCTGAAACAAAACCCTACAGTTTGAATGACAACTTCCAAGAACAGAGCCAAGGCTCCAGTGCTGTGTCCTAGGAGATCACTATCACTGCAGGGCTGGTGGAGCCAGCACAGCTCCCTGCAGGGCACACAGGGACCTGCCCAGAATGCTGAAGAGTAAAGGCTGCAGAGCAAGGCACTGAAGTTGTACCCTTTGCTCAGTCAAAACAGAAGTGTTGGAAGCAGGACATTACCCCAAAAGGGTTTTTTGATCTGGAGCAGCTGTGAAGATGTTGTTTGTACCTTGGAGCATGAGCATCTCAGAAGGGATACCTGGGGAAAGGCTGGATATCTAAGCTACTCCTCTGGCACTCAGAGTGGACACCAAGACTCTGAGATCATGGTGCTCTCAGTTGAACCTGAGCCATGACACACTCATGGAGAGTAGCAGTGGAGTGGCCAGAATCCACTGAAAAAAGCCATGATCTAGGATCCTGGGCCATTGTCATACTTCCTTACATCCCTCTGGGAATAGGAGGCTGGCCCTCCTGCTCTGTGCTACCCTCCTCACCCTGCAGCAATCACACAGAGGGGCTGCAGGGTTTGGCTAGGGCAGGTACCTTTTTGGCCACAGCAGCATGTGTGCTCCATCTCTCTCTACCTGACAACAAACACCTTGACCCTCCAAGGGGAACAGAGACAACTTTACAAGGAAGCCAAATGTTATTTATGCATACTTTAGAATACATTTTGTTCAGATGTGCATCCTTGCCAGCCTTGTTTAGGGAAGTTGTAACAGTATCTGGATTCTCTTCGGTCTTGTGTACAAGGAAGTTTTCATCTGCGCCTTTAAAAAAAACCTCGCATCTCTGCCAAGATGTATTAGGAGAGCTGTAAAAAAGGAGTCATCCTGTTCCAGGACAGCAAGGTTTATGTAACAGGGAAATCCTAACAAAAAGATACTCCCCCACCCTGCACACACTTCTCCAAGGCACATGCCACTCCAGGGTTTTCAGTTGCTTGATTTATATTTTCATCACATCTGCCACTGGTTTATTTGGATGTATTTACAAATACGTTCTTCCCCATACCCTCATTTGTACATGCCATAGAACATCTTTATAAAATGCAGCATGGCCCTCACCTCACCACAAGGATCTTTAAATAAAATATATTGTAAAGTGCTGGATACAATTCTTTTAAAAAATACTGTTTTCAGTAAAACAGATACTTGGCCACTGCATTAGCAGCTTTGTATATTGATACATTTTTAGCACAAGTCTATTTCTGTCAGATGAGCAGGAAGCTCTCATACCATCCCTCTAGCTCTCCAGTTTCAAGTCCAAAGGTTTTAGAAAATGAGGCAGAGGCAGATTATCCAGAGCCTCTGGGAAGTGCTCGGGTGAAATGGTCCTGATCAAGACACGCATGGCTCCAACAAACAGCGATGGAGGCACTAAGCCCACCAGGCACTGGAACCTGTTCTCCCCCAGAAGGTCCTGCCACTGCTGCCGGTTGTCCAACAGTTGCTGTTTCATTGCAAACTTGAGGTCCTGAGGCACGAAGAAGAAGAGGCAGTCGAGGCAGAGGAGCTTGGCACGCATGTTAGCTGCCGGCATGTGGGAGATCTGCTGCAGCAGGGTGTCGAGGGGGGTGTTGCCAGCACTGTCCTGCAGGCAGGGCGACGCGCCGTGCCCCAGCAGCAGCAGCAGGCACTCGGGCCGCACCAGTTCGCAGGCCATGTGCAAGGCTGTCTTGCCGCCCTCCACGCGGCTGCAGCCCTGGCGGTCCAGGTGCGCGGCTCTGTCGCTCGGGGGCAAGGCTTGGATGGCCTTGAGGATTCGGAAGAGCACCCGGACGCGGTTGTAGCGGACGGCCATGGCCAGGTGCGGGGCTGACTGGCAGCAGCTGAAGCTCTGGCTGGGCACAGCCAGGGCGCTCTGAGGGAACTTAGTGAGCAGGTGCCGGGCGTAGGGCTGGTGGTCGTGCACCAGCGCGTACAGCAGCGCCTCCGAGGGCGAGTACACGCTCACCTTGCCCCCATCCTCCCAGTGGAAGACCTCCATGGTCCGCATGTCCTCCAGGAACCACACGGGCAGTAGGTCCCTCACCGCCTGGTAGAAGGCGAAGGAGGATTTCTTGCACTGCTTCTGGGACTGGGCGCCGCAGCCGCCGACCCAGCGGACGCTCCAGGGCATGGCGTGGGGCCGAGTTCCGCCGGGGGCTGCCTCCCACCATCGGCCCGGACCTGCAGGAGCGGACGGGAGCTCAGTGCCGGGGTTCCCCGGGCTGCTTCCGGGGTTCGCCGGGTTGGCCAGCCCGCCTCCCCGCCGGCGCGGCGGACAGCGAGCTGGTACGACACTCCGGTGCAGGAGACACCCGTACCCTGGAGCACGGGATCGCCATCCCTCCCTTTCTCCCTCCCTCGTCCGTCCCTGCTCTTGCTGCACGGGACGTCCCTGTCCCCGGTACAAGGAAACGGCCTCCCCTCAGGGCACAGGACGCCCATGTCCCTGGCGCACGGGAACCCGGTACGGGGAAACGGCCTCCCCGCGATACACTGGACACTCTTATTCCCGTGCACGGAGACCCGGTACAGGGGAACGGCCTCCCGTCAGTGCACAGGACTCCCATATCCCTGGTACACGGGAACCCGGTACAGGGGAACGGCCGGCCGGCCTGCCTCCCTCCCTTCCCCCGCTCCCGGCGCTCACCTCCTCGCCGATCCCGCGGTGCCGCCCGTGCTGTGTCCGCCGCAGTGAAGGGGCGGGAGGCAGAAGCGCCGCGCGCCGCCGCGGGGCCCTTTTATGGCCCCCCCCCGCCCGGGCGGTGAAGGTCGGTCAGGACCGGGGAACTGTCCGGACAGCGCCGATTGGTCGCCGCCCCGGCGCCCCTGCCGCCCATTGGCTGCGCCGGGAGGATGGGGCCCGGCGCCGGCGCGTGCGTCACGGGAGGCAAAGTTCCAAGAAACTTGGCTGAGGGCTCGGAGTCCCGCGGGGGCGGGGCGGGAATGCCGCGGGGCTGGGGCCGGGGGCACGGGGGTCCCGGGGGCGTAGGGATCCGGGCTTCCGGGAGCAGGAGGTCACAGGGATATAGGGTTCCTGAGGCATGGGGGTGCGGGGTTCTGGGGGTGTAGGGATTAAGATTCCCGGGGGTATGAGGTCCCAGGGATATGGGGTCCCAGCAGTGTGAGGGTCTGGGGTCTCAAAGGTATGGAGTCCAGGTACATGGTGTCCTGAGGGTATGGGGCCCTGAGGCTAAGGGATGCAGAGAGCAGAAGGCGCAGTCCTGGAGACATGGGATCCTGAGTCTGGGGGAACTGGGGCACACCACAGCCTGGACACACGAGTCAAGGGCACACGGCCTGTGCCCAGGGGCTGTGGGACACCCGGCCAGCGGGGCGTGGGAGGCCGCAGACATGCAGTGCCCGGTACACGGGTGCCGGGACAGGCGGTGTCACACGCCCGTGCCCGCCCTGGCAGGGCCCAGCCTGACCTATGCCAGTTCTTGGCTTGCTCCCTGCCCGCCCCCTCGGGCTGGGGCCTGGCACTGCCCTTCGGCCAGCGCACGTGTGCAGACTCGTGCTTGTTGCTAAACTTGTTGCTCTCGGATGTCTCCGGAGAGTGACATTTGCCTGCAGCCATTCCCTCTGACAGGCACCTGTCAAGTTTGGCTCCAGAAGAGCGAGATGTTCATGGCGTGGGGTGAGCCCAGCACTGCCCACAGCACTGCACCAGGGGCTCCCCTTGGGCACCTGCCGTCCCTTGGCCCTAAAATGCATATGTACAGGTGAGATCACACACTGGGAAACCATTACTGGGATCTGCTCTCTCATAAGGCCTCCTTACTGATAGCAAATACTAGGATCTGCTCCATCCTTGGTCCCCTGAGACCATTTCCCTCTGCCTCAGTGTGTTTGGCCCCAGTGTCTCCCCCTCTTGTAGCCATTGTCCTCTCAATCAGGAAGATCAGACTCTCTGGCATCTGCAGGTGGGCCAATGCCAGTTTCACATGGGTTCACAGGCCACAGCTCTGATTTCTCTGCCCTTGGAGTTGTCCTGCTGCTGCTATTTACTGCTGGAATGGGAGACACTCGTGCATACTGAGGGGGATCACCAGACAGGGGCTGAAATGCTCTGCTTCCCTGCAGCCCTCTCTGTGAAGCTGCTTGGGGAGGCAGGAAGCCACCAACTGTCCTGATGACCCCAATGAGTATGAAGCTGGCAGGGAACAGCCATCCCCTTTGTCGTGCCTCTTCTGAACCACCATTCAGCCAGGGAAACAATGCCTAAACTGTGCTTGGTTTGCTTTGTAACTTCTTCCCTGCCACGTGATGCTCACAGCAAACCCTGGGGATCCGTGTGAGGGGGTGCAGGCAGGTGGGAGAGCTGGGCAGTGACTGCATGCCACTGTCACACTTAAAAACTCTTGCTGACCACATCTGAGGGAAGAGAATAAAAGAAGGATAACATCCACTGATCTGCTTTGGCGGAGAGAATTACGTCCAGGGTTTGTCAGCATGATTCGTCATCCGAGGATCCCCGCGGATCCCTCACAGCTCCTGGCATCTTGCATGTCAGCCACAGCGCAGAAAATCCTCTTTCACTGCTTGTTTCCGTTCCAGGTGAAAACCCATTAAAGGAAGCCGCTTCACCACTCCCTGCTACCACCAGGGCACTGACCTGTAAGTCATGTCCTATCACTGCAGCCATGGGATAATTTGTACCAAAGTGCAGGACCAGAAGAAATTTTTTTAAAATAGCTGCTTCTACAGCCCTTCCTTTGTGTCTGCTCATGTTTTGTTGCCCATTGCTGGTAGCACTGGTACCCACCACATCTCTGTGTGCCGCCTGCTCTGCAGGATGCTCTGATGAGAATCCCAAATCCTTTTCTAGCTGTTACCAGGACATTGGCATTGATTTGGATGTCCAGTGTGGTGATGTCAAGTTGCCCAGCCCTTTCTCCTCATCCTGCACATATGCCTGGGCAAGCCAAGTAGTGTCAGAGCCCAAAGGCAAGGCATTAGCACCGTTGCAAAGCTAAACTGGCTTTTTTGTAGGAAATTAATGTCTTTGGTGCAGAAATGGGACTGTTATTCATGGGCCAAGCTCTCCTATGGAGGTGGTGGGAATGGTTACAACCATAGTGTGCTTTGGGCCCCAGCACTGGCTTAGAAATAGACCAGAGCATGCCAAGTCCTTTCAGCCTCGCAGCTGGTGGGTAAACGTTTGCAAATTGTATTTGTCACATATATTTGAAGTGGGAGCCTGCCTGTAGAAAAGGCAGCCTGTCTGTGGGCTGCATTGGATTACATTTGGCCCCAAAATTGTTTATAGAGTGGAGTGCTCAGCACTAGTGATGTAACAGGACAGCCCAGAAAAGTTTTACTTTTCTGATACATGTATTTTTTTGCACAGACCCATGAACGTGATTTGTTTGTTTGCAGTCCAGCCTGGTTTTAATCACTTCGAATTAAGTAACTGATCTTATTATCAATCTGACTATGAGAGGGTTTATCACAGGTTCCTTGGCACATGACAGAGATTACTCTGTCGGTGCAGCCATATCCAAGTGACGTGACGTATTTTCTCAGAGCTATTTTCATCTTCACCCTCCTCTGAGACCTTGATCCTTTGGTTTCTCCAGCCAGTGACCAACTAAAACCTTCTTAATACTACGGAAACCCCAACTACGTAATCAGACGAAGGGAAAAGCTCTGCCATTTCTTGTGGCAGACGTCATTTGCTTCCTAAGGCTTTCATTAAATTGAGGGCAGGATAATTTTGGCTTAATGGACACGACTGTGTGTGTGATTAAAAGCAAAATAAAAATAGGCACTATTAGGGAGTACACTGAACATTGTCTAGTGCTGGGTTTGAGCATGAGATTGAAGATGGGCAAAGAGTACATCCCTCATTCATACATAGAGCTGAAGGATACAGGGTTTACTCCAGTCCTTTCAAAGAATTTGTGAATGGGTTTGACTCTGAACACTTACCAGTCTCCTCTGGAAAAAGGCAGGCTCAGGACCAAAGGTCAACAGAGTTTGGACAACAGCTTCAGATCCCTGGTGGGCTGGAGCAGCACAGCTTCCACTTCACTTTTAGCCTCTGGAATCTTCGTCAACAAGTCAAAGAGAAATGCCTAATATCTTGTTTAGCTAAAACTGCACATCTTCAGAGTGAAGTAAGGAATGAGGTGAGTCAGGGGTTTTGGGGTAGGAGCACTGGGCTGGAATATACACACTGTATGTCCCCCTCTCACCACAGGTACATCACTGATCTTCAGTTTAATCTCCCAGTGCCACCAGTATCCCACCTGCACAAGGGATGCAGTAATGCTGCTTTGACCATCCTGTTTCATCTGGTGAGTTCTTTAGGTCAGGGAAAATATGCAAGAATATTGTTCTGGTCCTTGGGGTCTGGGGTCTGCGTGGGGAACCCTCTGCTCTGCTGTGTTAGACACGGGAGAGACACTGGTCATCCTGCACAGAGACACGGTGGCAGAGCTGCTGGCAGTCACTGGACAGGATTTGTTCTCCTTTGGTGAGGACATGCCATGTAAGGAGGCGGATGGCAGCCCCAGGCACTCTTCAGCTCTGATGAATAATAGCTGTTGCTGACACCTCGTGGAAGCCTCACACAAACATTTTCTCAGAAACCTTTCAGTTTCATTTCTTCTTCTGCTGCTGCTGGTTCCTCTGATGAGCGTGTCCTTTGTTTCTGTCACCTCAGAACCCTTGGCTGCCTTCAGCACCAGGGATGGGAAGGCAGCAAGAGAAGCTGCCTGGGGCTGCCTGGTAAGGAGGAGTGCACATCTTCCTGCATGATGGTGAGGGATGGCTGCTCACCATGGATGGCTGTTGCACATCAGATGCAGAGATGAGAGCACCTCCTTCCTATACCCACCTGGATCATGTACATGCCTTTTGTGTGTCTCTTTGCCCATCTCCATTTTTCAGGGGAGCATTTTGGCAAGTGGCTGTCCTTTCATTTCAGAATATCAAATCAGTTTGGAAAAGATAGAGAAGTTTTCCTGGGAAGTGCAAAAATATTTTCATTTGAGAAACAAGACAGCTGATTAGAGAGTCAGTGGTGATCTGCCTTGGGGCAATGTTCCTGGCTCCCTTGCTGGAATCATCAGACCACATCACCATGTCCAGGGGAAAAGTAGTGGCCTGGAACCTTGCCCTGTCCTCATTACTCACCATTGCACTGTTTTGCTCAGCATCTACCTCCTATTCCTCCTCAGTCTTTATTTGTATTACAATCAATCTCTGCTTGCTTGACTTTGTGTGAATCACTATTTCACACTGAGCCAGAGCTACCCATAACCTTGGCTGCTCTGCTTTCTCTGCTGCATTATAGGGTCAGCTCCATCCTGATCCATGGCATGAAAGAAAAATCTTCTTTGGAAACAACAAAGTGAGCAAACCTTCTCTTGTTATTCTTGTTTCCTGTCTGTTGCTGAGCAAATTCTAAAAATCTGCATCCAAAATGGTTCTTGGTGGAGTAGGTTGCCCAGAGACCCTGAGGAGTCTCCTTCCCTGAAGATATTAAAAAACTGCCTGGATACAATCCAGAGTAACATGTTCCCGGGGACTCTGCTTGAATAGGGGGGTTGGACTAGATGACCTCTAGTGGTCCCTTCCAACCTTACCCATTTTTGATTCTTGAGAGCCCAAATGAAGCTCTGATACATTTTGCTTTTGAAAGGAAATTTCTCCAGTGGCTCTATAGGAAGTATATAATGTGAGGGTTGACTGCTGTCAGACATCAGTCCCAGCTGATGAGAGGCTGAATAAATGGCTCAGCTGGTGTCACAGATTTGTTGATGTTGCCCACCAGTGGGATTACCCAATTTTTAAGGCTTTGAAACATTTTTTATTCTGGTTCCTTGATAAAGTGGTCTGGAAGAGTAAAGTGGGCAGCAAGGTGATGAGCTCCTTCAGCTGCAGCTTTTTTGCAAGCCCTCAGGGATGCTCACAGGCTGTCATCAGTATCCTCTTCACCTTGGCTGGGTTCACAGCCCACCTCTCATTAAGCCATGATTTTGGAACCTGCAGTAAAAGAGCCACGTTCATCCTTTTGGAAACTTAGGGAAATTCTAAGAGCTGCAGTAAAGATTAAGTTTCATCCAGCATATTACAGAGGGAAGCTGAAAAGTGTGCTTGGCCCTTAAAAGTCTACCGAGTACCTTTTGGGGAGCCTTTCTGTTTTGTAAGCAAGCAGTCAAGAGGGGTCAGAGACCTCCGGGTGCTTGTGGATGATTTCAGCCTTCAGCTTGATGTTGGTTGTTAAAAATATTTTCCCAGATGTATTAATACGACCAGACTGGATTGCATCTGAGCTGAACATTGTGAGCCTGAGGCAGGTCATAAATATAGAAGCCAAACAGGCTGACATAAGAGTCATCTGTCCTCTTCTACACAAGAAGTGAAGGGGAAAGAGAGGGAACTTATTCTGTTGCAATTTTTAGACACTTCCAGGAATTAGTCTGAGCTTCAGAGAGTGCGTGGATGGGGTTCTGAGGCACAGAAGCCCCCACGTATCCCTCTCTCAGCCCCTGGTGTGCTGTGTCAGAGGACTGCACACTCAGCACATTTTTAGCCCAGGTTTACATCTGCCTAGACAAGGTCTGCAATCAGGAGTGACTATTTGTTTGATGTGTTTGCCTAACAGGATTACCCTTATCATAATGATATAGCAACCTGGCCTTGGCAGAGCAACTCCCAAGGGCACAAGGGGTCAAACCCTTGCCTCCATTGCCCCAAATATGCACAGCATAACTTGTCTCTTATTGTGCAATACCCAGCCATGCTTCAGTTGGCATTCAGTGCTCTGGTTTGGGAAAGAGCAATTCTGCCAGGTACTGCTGCCTGCTGACATCACACTTGGCATTTCTCTCCCCACCTAAAAAAAATAAAAATTCAAAAGTTAGAAAAATGATGCAGAGTTTTATAATTAGAGATGAGAATGGCTTTTCCAGTGGGAACTGCTCTGAGCAGGTGCCTGATTGAATTCAATGTGAATTTGTTGCCCTGGCTCCCTAAGAACCAATGAATTGCTTGCCTTTTGCATTATATATCATGAACATGCCTTAAATTAATTACAAAATCATCTGTTTGTCTATAAAAGTATACCTGTGATTATTGCATTTTGCTACTTAAAACATTCAAGGATGGTTCAGGATGAAAGCTCAGTTTTCCTGTAAGTAAGTAGGATAAAGGTTTTGTTTTGCTAAAGCAGAGCCTGGCCCTACAGGGGATCAGTACCCAGATTTATCCATTCCGGTTTCTGGTCAGGCTGTGGACATCTCCTTGTTCTCTGTTGGTGTCATTTTAACCCCAGCACTTTTCAGTCCAGTGGATGTGAGCCTGTCCTCATCATCTCCTGGGCTATTTGTGGAAGCAGAACCTGCCACTCACTATGTGCCAGTTCCAAAACAAGCAGGATCCTCTGTTTATAATGTGCTATAATTGGCCTGAATGAAACCTGTGGTTCAGGCTGCAGGGCCCAGGACTGCTGATGCAGCAGCACCCTAATTTCAAGCAAAGCTGCTGGGAATGCCGAAATGGCTTTGCATAAAGCTGAGGGATGTGTAGGTACATAGTGTTAGCGGTATGTTCACAAGCTCCTGGTTTCTGGAGCAGGCTGTACTTGTCAGGGCTGTGTAGATCCCCTTCTCTAGATGAGGTTTGGGGGGATGGAGCCTCCTTGGAGCAAAGCAGAGATATCCTCTTTCTGCAGCAGCTTCACTATGTAGATGCTTGGGTTGCCATGGGGAGCTTTACCCTAACCATCCTTTTTTTTCCCAAGGCATTTGTAGCTGACATGTGAGTAGGGCTCTGTGACTCAGACATTAGCTATCCAACCATTGGGCCTCAATTATTTGAGTTCACCTGTAATTGGTATATATTTAATTTTGGTGGCATGTGTGGCTGTTCAGGCCCTGCTGTTCAGCATGGAACTGTACCGACCTTGTAGCTCATTGTAGGACAAACTCCTGTCTAAGATAAAGCAAAGCAGCCCCCTCACTTTTGTTTAGAGGCTGGTACATTCAGTATAATGCTCACCCAAAAGTTGTATTTGATCTGGCTTTGCTGTAAGAAACCCCTCTGCTCTTTCAGCTCTAAAACACAATAGATATATGGCCAAGCAGAAACATTAAAAAAAGAATTGGCTAATGCTTTGCGTGTCTTAGAGGACTTATTTTTATTCCCATTTGTTCACTCTCTCTGCTCTTGGCTGCTGCTGAGTCTGTTGAAATAACAAACAGGGAAGAAGAAAGAGGGCAGCTCTGTCGTGAGCTTCCTTTGGTGGGAAGTGTCTGCGGTGCAGCAGTTAACTCCAACGGTGACTGCAGCCTCCGCAGCTCTGCCGCCCGCAGCCCAACGGGAAACCCGCCCTGTTTTTCTAAAGAAAAGATTGGATTATCAGTCAAAAGCCTTTTTTTTTTTTTTTTTGCTGCAGAGTGGTGTTTAGAAAGAGTCTGTCTTTTGCTTTGTAAAAAAGTGGTCAGAAATCTTCTACTGCTGCATGCAGCTGCTCTTCTGCCAAGAAAACCTCCCGGGCCTGGTGATGAGGCCTCTGCAATATTTCTGGTTTCTCTGTAATTACTTTCTAATTAAATTTTCAAATCCAAGTACAATCAGGAGGTTAAACCATAGCGAGTTCATAGTAGGGTCTTTCCATTTGCTTTTTCTTTCTCTAAGTCAGTAGTTATCCTCTATGTAAAGGTGATAGATAATTTTGTGAATATACGGTGCTTAAAATCAGGGTAGCAATGCCTTTTAAATGATGGATTCAGCACTAGCATAATTTTATGCACTCTCTATCTGGAAGCACTGCTTTTGCATAGAAATTCTTGTAACTGCCTCATCAGATTTGTCCATTAGTGTATCTACTCATGGCTTATTAAGTGGCTGGGGCATTAGGGTCCAAGCTTTCCTTGCCAGGATTTTCCTCTACTCTTCCACATGCAATTTAAGAAAATGGGAGGACTGATGTTTCCAAAGTGTTGCAAGAGTTTTGTGATGCCTTCACCCCAGAAAACAGAACAAAAAAAAGTCTAAAAAGATGATGTAAAGTAATTGGGAGATGAGATACGTGACAAAAACTAGCCACGTGTAAATAGTGAAGGTGAGAAACAACTGAACTCAGCTGCTAAGCACTGCACAAAGGTCAGATTGCTCCCTGCCACCACCAGAGTCTTGCAGGGGCCCCAGTGGTCTCCTCCCCTTTGGCTCTGCTCCCTGGACCTCTCCTATAGCCCTGCTTGGATACCAGGACCAGGATAGGCTGACTGGGCTCACCATTGCTTTCCATCTCCACAGCAGGGCTGCCCGCAGTGGAGCAGCCACTGTTGAAGTGAACGGAGTGTTTGGAGCAGATGCAAGATTTTTACTGCAGAAAGGTGTGAAGCACACTTGGACAAAGGTCTTGAGCTCCTTCAGATGTTTTTGCAGTGCTGTTAGCAGAGCCCATCCTGGCCACCCATCCCATCTGTGTGCCAACATGGACTGTCACCAGTGGGGCTGTTCTGTGGCTCTTGGGAGCGCTGCTGTTCAGGAGCTCACTCAGAGCTGGGTATGGCAGCACCCGCTGAAGCACTCAACAGTGCAAGTGGGAATTTCAGTCACGCTGAGAAGCTTTGTAGGAGACAAACAAAATTACTCAGGCTCATCTCTTCACATGTCTACTTTGTTACTGTCAGCTTCTAGCCCTGCTCTCCTGCTCCCAAACTGGGGAGCAGTGTCCTGGTTTACAACCAGGTGTTTCAGCTTAATGAAGAAAGTGGATCTGGGATAATATACCAGTGTGATAAAGGGAGTAAGCCTTGGAGTAAGGTCTGTGCTTAGGAGAGGGAATATTGTGGCATTGGGTTTATTAGATGATGTCAGCATTTGAACTCCCTTAGACCTGTGTTTTGGTTAAGCCCACGAGAAATGTAAGAGTTCACTTGATTTTACCCTGGAAACCTGGCTGCCATCTCTGAGGCACAAATGCTCCTGGAGATAGTCTGCTCTTGCAATTCATGTATTCTGTGAAGCAGAAGGAAAAACATTTTGGCCAGGGTTCAAGCACCTTTCTTGGTTGTCTTGGTGATAAGGGCCTGATAAAAGTTCAGGGTCTTTGCTTGCTTGTATAGAATAAAAGCAGCTTTGCTTAAGTTACTGCTGACATCCATGGTCTTCCAGAGGGTGCTGATCTGTTGTTCCCAGTGTCTGGGCTATTCTTGGTGAGTAAGACAAGGTTGTGTTCTGTGGGTTGTAGTTTGTCCTGTGTCAGAGGTGACTTTCCAATCTGTAGCATGCAGCAGTGGCTGTGTCATGGCAAACATGTGCAGTAAGCTGGATGCTCCCTCTGAGGGGCTGGGCTTTGTGGAAGGAGTATGGGATGGTGGCACAAGCCCACTGCAGTTGGTGGCACAAGCCCACTGCAGTTGGCAGCCTGCTGCAATGGCCCCTGGAAGCAAGCCAAAGGTAGCTGCTGTGTTAGCACCATCATTAGGTTTCAGAGTTGACAGCATGTGCAGATGCAAAGGCGAGGGGAGCCTCCTGGCACTGCCACTTCCAGTGTTTTGTTGTCTGGGAAAGAAGGGACTGGTTCTCTGATGCTTAGTTTGTGCTCTGAGAGACTTAAGTGTTTTTGAGGGCAAGATTTTTTTAGCAGAAGTGTGAGAATGGTGGTGGGGGGAGAGGTGAGGGGAGGTCAGAGCAGTGGGATGTGACATTCAGGTTTTCTTTCAGGGCTCCAGGAGGCTGAAGCAGATGTCAGAAGCTGAACTCCTTGAGCTGCATTCCCCCTGCTGCCTTCAGCCCCTGCTCTCACAGGGCTTCCCCAGTCCCATCTGCCTGACACCATGGGCAACTTCCCAAAGCTGGAACCTCAACTGCCTTCGTTTCTGCACAGTTAGTCATTTCCCACTTATAAACAAACATTTTGGAGACACTAGAGAAACTGAGCCACCAAGAGGACAAAGTTCTGTTGCTTTTATAGTAGCTCATTCACCAGTGAGTTTCACTGTACAGCAGCTCAGCTGAACTGAAACCACCCTCTGCTTGTCATACAGGGAGCAGGAAAATATACTTCTGGAGCAGGCCAGTCTTTCAATCATCAGCTTGACTTCACCTTAAAGTGTTGTAGTTGAGGTGGCTTTGTTCTGAAATTTTTTAAAATCTGTCTTGAGACATCTTCTTCCTTACATGCAGAGGTCTTCCTGGGTTCCTCTGAGGATGCTTGTGTTGGCAGTGCAATGGAGATCTGAAGTGTGGTTGTTGCTGTAAAAAGTCAAGCAATTCCCGTCAATCCTTGTAAAAAAAGAGGAATCTGCTCACCCATGTTTAACTGCTGCCTGGCCTCTGCACTTTTCTAACCTTCATTTCCATTTGTGACCTGCCCATAGGTGTATGTTCACACTTCCTCCTGCTGACCCGGGCAGGGCATTCTGCGCCTGGCATGTGGCTCCACACTGACGTGGTTCTCGAAAATCCAATGTGGCTGAGGGCACACACAGCTTGGGGGTGAATTATTGCCAAGTCTCCTGGAGCATTACCCAGCAGTGCTGGAAATGGCCCCAGGGATCAACACTCTTGCAAATGATCAGCCAGCCCCTTCCTCAGAGAGGTCCTTATAGAAAAATGTTTGTAGGGTCTAAAGTGGAAAACTGTTTTTAAAAAAAAATCTCAGAGAGAGGGATAAATAATCAAAAAGCACTGGGAAGTGTTTAAATCAAATTTTAAACAGCATAGTGGACATTTTAGTTGAGAGAATTATTCTTGTCTCATTAAAAACCAAAAATTAAAATTCCAAACTTAATTATTTACCTAAAAGCTGTATCACGAGGGGCAGATGCTGCCAGCATGCGGGGCTGAGCCAGAACTCCAGGTCCTATGGCTCCTGCTCTGTCCACAGGCTTTGGGCTGGCATAGGCACAGTGCTCTTTCCTGCCTGCCACCAGCCTGGTAAACACGGCTGGCTTGTGCTCAAGCTTAGCACAAGCTCGGTCAGGCACCTGATAAATCTAAGCCAAAACCGAAGTGCGTTTGGCTGCTGAGGATGGAGTTGCTGTCAATTTGTTTTTCTCGGCTCAGCAGTTTCCCCTGAGATCTCCATCAACAAATCAATGCTCGGTGTCGCGCTGTCCTGCCTCAGCTCCTCATCCCGGCAGCTGTGCGTGTCCTCAAGTCGCCCACGGCCACTCCGAGCAGCAGCCTGGGGCTGGCTCAACACTGAGCTTAACTCCCATCGGAGCTGCTGGGATTCAGTTCAGAGCTCAGTGAGTGCCAAGTGCTCCCTGGACTGGAATACACACCTGGATGCCGTGAGAGGGGTGTGCAACTGTTACATAACCCTTTGGGGTTCCCTCTGGTTTGCTGCACTTCATTAGGAGCCAGAATTTTACATTTTCTGCTGGGCTTCCCCCTCTGCAGTGACAGCGTGACTCTGTGAGGCGGATTCAGGTTTTCCATTTGGGTATTTCCAGTGACATTGGTCAGGCACAAAAATCATGTGATCTGAAGAGCAACTTTGGCTCTTACCCCAAATGTCAGATTCTTTCTCTCTTTTAAAAATTATTTTAATTTTTATGACTCTTTTTCCTAAACTGTTTAAAGCTAGGAAAAATCCCCATAGCCTGTAATAAAATTGGGACCACGATACAAATCACCAGGGCTCTTCCTACGGGCATTTCGGCTAAAGTTGACTCGCGGTGCCTGTTCCAACTTGCAGCAGCCGAGAGTGCATCAGCAGCCAAAGGTTCCCCCCTGCAGCACAGTGACAGCTACTGCAGGTGCCCCATCAGCTGGAGCTCATTTATCCATGAGGACTTTTCCTGGTTTTGAAAAAACGTAAGAAAAAAAAGTATCTTCTGCTGCTAAAATCCAGAGAAAATTCTACTGACTTCAGCAAAAGCAGATGGGATTGTTAATGTCTATGATGGAATTGAAATTATCGGCACTAGTTTTCCTTTGTGGGACCCAATCTGAGGGAATTTCCCAGGGAGATATGTTGGGCCACAGTTCACAATTTTTCTCCTCACCCATAATGGGGCATGAAGAAAAAATGGGCTAAAACTGTATGTGGTTCAAGGAACAACTGAAAAAATTCATAGTGAAACATGCTGAGGGACACTGAGGCAACACCACAGCCCAAGGACGGGGCTAAGAATCAAACTGTTGGAGGCACTGGGGTCTTTTAGGGGAGAATTTTGGTTGATTCTCTGTTCTTGTAACACCCCCTCCTCTGGGTGTACCCGGGAATGATGGACCTTCACATGATCCAGCCCTACCACTCATCTCATGGGCATCTGTGCCGATGCTTGCCAAAGCGTCTGGGCTTGCTGTTTCTTCATGTTCTAGCCAGATTTAGGTAAATGCAACTAAATGTACTACACAGAGGTCACAGACGAAATGCACTTTCCAACTTTACCTGATTAGATCCTTTTCTAAAGGAAAATTGAACTCCTGAAAAACATTCTGGCCTTGTGCATCATCTACACCAAGAGCATCTGCAGGGGTATATATTGACCTGCCCCATTTTAGGGATGCAATGGGGCTTGGCCAGCAGTTGGCAGAGGCCCGTAAAGCAGTTGGGGTGCTTTGTTTCCCTCTTACATGCACATACAGACCCCCTGAGCTCTTAGCTGGCTGCTGGCACAGCCCTCAGTGTAGCACAGACTGTGTTTTCTCATGTGAAATTCAATAAATTCAGCATTTTCAGGACCTCGGCATAATCAGGGTTTTCAATCTTCTCCTTCATTGCCTTCTAATATACCCTCCTAACAATTAACTCTGTGTGTTGGGAGAACGCCAAATGCAGGGTAAAAGACTTCGTTTTTCTTTCCCATAATTAAATGTCGTGTTCGCTGCTGTCTTTCCCACTCGATTAAGTGTCCGTGTACGGTCTAAAATGCTCCTTGGTGAATTAGCATAAAGTCTGTCAGGATTTCAACCAACATTCTGCCTCCTGCTGCATCTGTGCAGCTCACAAAGGGCAGCGTTGGCTGGCGGTGGGGGCCTGGAGATGGGTTTACTGCAACTCTGAAAAATCCACTTGCAAACCTCTCCCTGGTCTCCCTCCGTGCTGCAGGCTGATTGGGGCAGCTAGCTGATGAATATCTTTTTTTTAAATTACATCTAAAGACATATTGGAGAAGTATTCCCCAAGCCAGACTCTGGCAACATCTACAGCACTGCATGTGATGGCAAAAAATATAATCTGTTGTCAGTGACTAATAGATGTGTGAGTTATGGGCTGGGAGGTGAAATACCAACTTTTCACCAGTTTAGGATGAGCTGGAAGTGGGATGATGACTGGGGTCCTCAGCACAGGATGAGCAGTGGGGTTATCCTGGTTGGCAGGCCTGTCCTGGGGAATGGCCACTTTCCCAAAAAAGCATTCCCTGGAGCCAGTGCACATTTTGCCACACCCCCAGGGCTGGTCTGTGCCCCCCACTTCCAGAGTCTGTAAACTCAGCACTAAACCATGTCCCAAGTGCCACATCTGCATATCTTTTAAATACCTCCAGGGACAGTGACTCCACCACTTCCCTGAGCAGCCTGTTCTGTGCAGCACCTTCCCTGGGTAGCTTCATCACCATTTCAGTGAAGACATTTTTCCTCATATCCAATCTGAACCTCCTGACACAACTTGAAGCTGTTTAATCTTGTCCTATTTCTTGTTTCTTTAATTTTCATAATTCTTCAATCTTCACAACTTCAGGTTTGTTACCAAGTCCAGAGGCAGTCTCTGATATGTGAGGATGGGTCATTTTAAGTTGAGAGAAGACTTAGTGGTGAGGGGAACAGAGCTGGCAGATAAACCTGGACTGTGAGTCCCAAGCCCTCTTTGTCCAGAGATACCTCTGTTCCCTGAGAAAAGATTACACTGGGTGGGATCTTATACTACTGCTGTTTCCCCAACTCCTCCTGCAGCTCTCTCCAGTCCTTTGAATAAACAGCTGCGGAAAGGGAGCCTTTGTTTCCAGAAGCGTTGGGGGAATGGCTCGTGGTGGTACAGATAACCCTGCCTGTTGAGGAGAGGCTGCAATACAACTGAGAGGGTACACAATGAATTATTCACCAGCTGTTTCCTCTCCTTTCAAGACATTTTCTGTAAAAACAGGGGCTGGAAGTGGTGCATGTGAGATATGCAATCAACAACACAGAAGGAGTTTGAGCTTTTGGCTTGCTGGGTACTCAGACCATCCTTCACGAGGAACTGTGCAAACTGGTTTGTGTAAATCTCTGTCTGGACCTCCATGATGTTTGACTGCAGGTGGCCCATAAATGTGTTTTCTTTTTCTCTCAATGCCTGCTGAAGACCTGAAAATCTGATTTACGGAAGTGCCAGGTGGCTGCAGCTTTGACAGATGTTGTTAGGAGTGATGCTTTAAACTTACAGAGAGAGGCACAGTGCCATGCACCCCCATGACTGGGTTCTTGGGGCTTTCTGCTTGGGCCCCATGCTGTTTGCAGCCCCTCTTTTGCCTGGCCCAGTCCCTAAGGAGGGGCCAATGACAGCTCCTCCCTCCTCGGGCTGCAGATAGAGGAGATGGTCTCACATTGGTGAGCACTGGGCTGCATTGGTGAGGTGAGGTGGAAAAAAGCCCATGAGAAAAAAATGCAGGTCCCCATGTCTGAGTCCAGCATGTGAAAAAGAAATTACCTAAGATGTGAATAAAAGGCATTGCTGGATTTTTTTTTCTATCCTTCAACCTGGCTGTTCAAACTGCCATGAAAAATATGTCTGTTCTTTTCTTTTATAACCTCTTACAAGCTCTCAATTTTAGCCTGCACTCCCCAGAGCCCATAAAATAAATGGGTAGAAACACCATAAAAACGAACAAAATCCCAAACCATAGCTAGTTCATATTCTGAGTGTCTCATTAAATGCGTATTAAGGAAAATCTCTCATCTTACATAAATATGTAATTGTTTATAAATCTGTAACTAATTTTAAGCTATTTGCAACAGCCTTATAGTAGAATGACTTTCTAGAAATTGAGGGGTGTGCCAGCTGACAGCACTAAAGGACAAGAACAGATTAGATGTGAAATACCTCTATTTTAATATCTTTGAAAAATTTTCCCAGAAAAATTACAGGCTAAAAAAAAGGTAAAATTGCTTATTTATTTCATGTTTTTGCCTTTAAATAATAAGAATATTTTCCCCCTAGGAGCTCAGCAGCCTGCCACACCCAGGAACTGAGGACTTAACCAGGGATCAGCTGGTCAGGCCACCTTCCTCTCCTTCTGTCATTTTTTAGCAGTGGGTACTCAGCCTGCTTTCTGCCATCACCTCCACCTCTACAGGGCAACAGCATATATGTGACAGAGTTATTGAGAAAGGCGAGTATCTCCCAGTACTGCCTTGCCTATTTGCATAAGAGCTATCTTAGAGCTGGAAAACAGTCTAATGTGCCTGCAGTTCCAAAGGGAGCTCATGGCAGGAGGAACACAGAAAAAAATGGACACATTTCTGTTCCTCATGCTGAATACTGATGCACAATGCATACAACACGTGGCCCGTGCAGCCAAATCCTACCTGATCCCCTGGCCCTGATGCAGGGGATGAGAAATTCTTCCCAGTCTGCTGGGTCACATGCTGACAAGGTCTAGACATCAAGCTGAGACGTGCCCAGCCACTTCACAACCCTAGCCAGGTCCTATTCCAAGAAAGTAAGAGCAAGGTAAAGTTCTGTATCCTCCTCCTTCAGTGCTGTCCCCAGCTGAGGAGCATCCTTCACAGGTGCCCTCCTGCTCCCAATTGTACCTTTACCATGAAATCAGAGGAGGACTCCAGGCTTTTTTCAATCTGTCTAGGGAGAGAGGAAATAGGATCCTGTCTGCTAAGGGAAGGTGGAAACAGCTGAGTTCGTAAGAAGAAAATACATCCCTGTCCTGGCTGTGCCTGGGCTCCAGCACCGACTCCCTCTCTAAGTGCTTTGGAGGGGAGTTAAAACGTTGCTGCCCCTTTGGTGGAGACTGAGCTGGCTCCAGAGTGGGGTTGAGCCTGTGCTGCTGCTGCGGGCGGGTGCACGATGACAACCCACATGATTGCGTTTCCAGCAGTGAGTACAGTGAAGTGCTGCCAGATGATGACACCTCACACGGTCCCAGGGATACTTTTAGATTCATCTATTAATAGCTCCCTGTGTTTTCATTTCTGAAAGCATAAATATGTATCCCCAAATGCCCCTGATTGTCACATGCCTTGAAGTTGGTAAACTGGTGAGTGATTTCAGATCTGTCCAATGTAAGGCTCTGTGATTGATTAGCATGTCCGGAGCCGTCCTCGCCTCACTCCTATGCCAAAATCCTGGGAGCGTGTGTTCATCACAGTGACAGGCTGGGAACAATCTGAGGAGGAAAGCTGCAGGAGCTGGGTCAGTCCTGGAGCAGGCTAGCATAACTTCAGCTGATTTGAAAGTGAATTACACTCATTTAGGCCAGGCCTGGAATTTGCCCCTGGCATGGGCTGGCTCTCTGCAGCTCCACTAAACTAGTTGTTTTTGACCCAAAGTGCTGTCTGTGGGAAAAGAGCTGAGCAAAAGCAAATCATGGTGCCAGACTCAGCTGTGACTTTGCCTATGAAAAATGGAACTAATACGAGTGATCCTTACTTCTTTTTGATCTTAGATTTTAACTTTTTTTAGAAATTGCAATAGTTAATGAGTGCATATAAATGTGTGTGCATGGGATGCACACACATAACTCCCACCCATGAACACACACTAAATACTGGCTGATTCAAGTATAAGTGTTTTGTTTCTGGATTTAAACTTCCTCCACATTTAGTAATTTTGGAGTGGAGATTTTGTCACACTGTGCTGCTGAGATGCTCAGTGCAAATGTTGGGTTTGATATGGCTGCTGAACATTTCTTGGGTGATTTGCATCCTGGGCTTTTTCACATGGTTCTCTTTCTGAACCCAAAAGTCGCTCTGGGCTCTGGACTAACTGAGCTACTGGTTTTGGGATTCATGGGTATGTTGGCAGGGCTACCCTCAGATTAGAGATCAACATTTGCACCTTCCCAAAAGGTCACTTTGTAACATCTTTTAGCTGTTGAGTGACTAAATTAAAGTGTTAAACGTAGTGGCAGCATAGGAGGGACATCAGTGACCCCATGCACAAGTGTGTGTAAGACCAAGTACAGTGAAATGTTTATCAAGAGGATATTTCCAGGTGATGACAAATTCAATCTGCTGAGACAAGAGCCACCCTGAACAATCCACAGCTGGTGGGACTATGTCCCTGTGTCCATTGCCTCTCTATCCTCTGGCAACGTGAAAATCACACAGCATGAGCTGCTGGCTCCAGCCAGCTCAGCATGGATCTGCCAACTTCAAATATCACCCTGAGCCAAATGCAGCTCTTCCTGGGATCAAAGAAATCCACCTGCATTGAAAAGACTCATCAGAGTTTTGACTCTGTGTCCCCTGCTCCAGGCAGGACTGCTCTGAGTGACAGAGGACACAGCCATGCCCTGCAGAGGTCATGCTTCACTCCAGGTGGAAGTGGCATTTTTGGGCACTCTCTGGCCTCTTTTAAAAATCCTAATAATTTTTAGTCCAACATTTGGCTAAGGTAAAACAATTTGCAATTCTAGTCACTCACATGAGAATTATTTTAGGATAAAGAGCAGAGGCATTTGCAGTCTGGTGAGACACTCCTCACAAGTATTAATTTGGTCTTGTTGCTGAGGGGACTTTCTGGAGAAAGGAATGGTGAGAAGGAAAAAAAAAAGAAAAGGAGCAGAGAAGGAAACTAGAAAGTGAAGGTCATGTCTTCCGTGTCTAGAGGTGGTCTTTACTAATGGTGGTGAACTGTCTTTATCTAGATCTCTGTGCATGGGAACAGAAGGGGAGAGAACAGCAGTTTTGGCCCTAAAAATGCAGAAATAGGAGAGTGATATTTTGCTTTCTTACTGCTCACAGGGAGTCACTCAAAAACCTACTGCAGTGCAGAGCAAAACGTGGCCATAGTAATCCAACTGCTTATCGAGCTGGGGAGGGCCTGAAGTCAACTAATTTGGTAGCAGCCTGTTTATGTAGTGTAATCCCATGTTAGCCTTGAAAATGCTAAATCAGGAGTGAAATCAAGATTTTTCTCACCACTGGATTTAGTTTAGCCTTTCCAAATGGGATAATACAGCAGAATGCTGCCTTTATTTGAGCTGTTTTATTTCACTCCATTTTATTTCCTTGTTTGTTTTGAGTAGCCAAGGACTTTCCAATAGAGTATCTTTGTGCTCTGCAGGCTGCTCAGGGCAGGTCATATTAACGAGCTGTCGATAATGTTTCAGAGAGCATCTCAGAAACCAGAGGCTGTGCCTCCATCCCAGGCTGCAAGCCCCTGGGCCATCCAACATCAGACTTCCTGTTCCAGCACCAGTTTTCCCCAGCATGACTGAGGTTGTATGAAACAAGCTGTCAGTGAGATTACTGCATGGCTGAGCTCTGCTTCTAAGGGACAGGAACCTCCATTAAAGAACCAGTGCAAATTGCAGGGCACAATGTGCACTGTGCTGAACTGAGTGGCGCTGGTTTGGAGGCTACTGGCACATGGAAACAGTGGGAGATGGTGAATCCTAGAGTTTAGTCCCTGTGTGCAAAGGCTGTCACAGGATGCATAACTCATACTTCATGGCCTTAAACTGCTTTTGTTGATGTTGCTGGCCCAGATGGCCTGGGAAAGGCTGGCCAGGAGAGATCCCATGGCAGGCAGTCCATGCACAGCCTCCTCTGCTGCTGCAGTGGGGATAGAGGGAGTTCCTGGGAGAGGGAAGCAGGCTCAGGGGCCACAACTCCCTTACCTGCTTCAGTCCAGGAGCACCTTCTTTCCCTGGTGGGAGAGAGGCATGTGAGCACCGGGAGGATTTTTTGGGAATGCTTTGCTATGGGGTTTGCCATTCCTTACCCCTGATTTCCACCAGCAGGGTGTGGGATAGGCTTGGCAGCAACGAGGACTTCTCAGCATGCTCCTTAGGATTGGTCTGACAGAGGCATCCTGTGGGCAGTGTTGTGAAATCCAATCTATTTTTTTTTTCCCTGTGACACAGATCTCACTTTACCTGCTCTTTTCTTGCCTACCAGCAGCTCAAGACAGCTGTGTCTTACACTGAACTCTTGCTTGAAGTCTTTGAATTTTCCACAACCTTCAGTCACAGATCTGAGTGTGCTGATAACTGATTACAGCTTCCAAGGACTCTTCCATGCAGTCTTCTCTGTCCATTGTGAAACAGAGAGGCATGACAGAGAAGGAAATCAAGTAAGTGACAATGATGGAGTTGGTCACCAAGTGAATGAATCAGCAAACACACAGTTTTCAGTTACTTAGTTTCAATAGACCAAATCTTCAGGGCTGAATTTTTCTCTTTCAGTTCCTCTTGGGTGCTTAAATCACATGCAATACTTTGCAAATATAAATTTGCACCTCATGTGTAAAAACAATGAGATGAATAATTTTAGCACAGATGGCTCTTGTAATACTGTTCTGGTTCCAAATATTCAAGGATCCTTTTAGAGCCCTAGGTCCTCATTCCTAGTATTTGAAAGCTAATGTTTGACTCTTTTTATCTTAAATTCTATTCCATCTTTCGACTTCAAGGTTATAATTTTGCCATAAAAAGGCTGAGGAAAATGAAGAAATTAAAAGACACTCTCAAATACATAGTTTTTAAGATCATTGGTGATTTTTACATTAGATAATTTGAGCCTCTCTAAGTTGTGAAATCACAGCTGATAGTGTAAAAAAAGGGTATTCAAGATAAGGTCCCTTTTAAACAAATAATATGTAAAGAGCTGACCAATATTAAAACCTCTTGAAAAAAACCCTGTGACACAAAGAAAAGTAGATGGTATGAATGCATGGTTTCTGCCTGGTTCCATATGATGCTGGGTGGAGAGACCCAGGCCCAGAGCAGCTCACTTGTTCACCATGGCTGCCCAAATACCCACAAAAAACACCTTGGCTGATGAACTCCTCACCAGGTGGGTGGTTAAAGATTTCATTTAGGCATCAAAAAAGCCTCAGCAACCTACAGCTCCTAAGGATTTACCGTCAGGTGGTTGCTCTCAGCTATTCATGCTGGATATAGAGGGCACTTAGAAACTCAAAGATTTGGATTGGGAATCCCAAAGAGGAGGTGCTGGTTTTGGGTATGAGTCTTTGCTGATGTGTTCAGTAGCAGTCCTGGGACTTGGGCTGGAGGGAAGCTTGTTTTGTTAAGCTTTCTGCTGGGGGCTGAGTGGTGTCTGCAGGGAACCTTTCTCTGCCTTGGAAGATGAAGGTGGGCTCTGGCTTCCCTGGAGGATGTAAGAGCTGGGCTGGAGGCCAGTGAGGCTTGTGTGTATTTTGGAGGATGGAGAATTGCAGAGCCTGTGCAGTGCATAGGGCTTGGAAAGCTCTGTGAACCTGATGATAGCAAGTTCAGTGTGGGATGCTCTCTGAATTGGGAGAACAGACCTGTCCAAGTTGTTCAGAGCTGGGGCTAAGAAGCAGGAGAGCCCAGGGTGGTCAGTTTGCAGTGTGAGGCTGGAGGAAGGCATGTCTGCAAACAGATGTCCTTGGGGGACGTGTCCCAGAGGTCGCTCACAATGACTAGTCAGTGCTTTTAGGAGTTGCTGTGCTGATTCAGAGACTCCCTGGGCAAAGTAATTTCTGCTCTCAGAAGTATCATCTTGCTGCTTCAGATGTGTCGCTTTTAGGCTGATTTGTGGCTGGATCTGACCCTTCCACAGCAACTGAACATTAACAGCTGAAGGCTTAACAGTAATATGCTTAGTGTAATAAGATCAATTATATTAAATGCCTGATTAAGAGCCCCAGGGACTGAAATCCTTCCCCTGCAGAGGCACCAGTGAGTGCCCTGGCACCAGTGGGTGAGGCTTTCCCTCTTCCAGAAGCTGTGTGTTCTACACTTTACTCTCATGTCCAGTCTGCTTTTAGGTGTAAATAGACAGTTTTTCCTGTTCCTACCACTCTTCACTCCTGGTGCAGGTTGCATCAGGGACTCCTCTGACATGGGTTTATGCCCTTTGAGCTGCATGGCCATCACTGAGTTGCTTCATCCTGACTGGGAAACAGGATATATATGTGATGTATGAGGGCACTTCTAAAGTGGCACTTGGGGGCACAGACCTTGGCACCTGAGCAGCTGTGTTCACGTGGGAAGCAGTGCTGCAAAGCACCTGTGCTTGGCAAAATTAGCTTTACACGTAATGGTGCTGTATGCAAAGTGCTTCAGAAAGGGGGTGGGGGCCTTGCAAGAGCAAGTTGGGGGCAAATATTCTTCTACTTCTAGCAGCTCAGCCTTCACATTCCCAGACAAAACATGAATTTCAAATTGATGATAGTCTACTAAATGTCTTCAACTCTCTACTCAATATACTAGAGATGCACACCAGAAATTGAGAAGAGAATTTAATCTGAATATTAAACCAGTGATTCCCCAGAGGGAAATTTTCTCAACTTGTCTGATTCTCCAAGGAGATAGTATTCCCAGAGAACTAATTTTATAACTAATGATCAGATGAAATAAGGCTTTGTCAGAGGTTTAGAAGACCTAACTTGGCACCAGTTGAACACATACGGAATTTGTGAAAAAAATGAAAAAAAATTGTTTGGAACTTTTTCATTGCATGTGCAGTTTTTTTTCACTGAAAGTGCACTTAGAACTTAAACCACTGTTCTTCTCAATCTGTGAGATGAGTAAATGATTATGTCCTCTGAAACCCATATCAAAGGGGATGCTCTACCTTTCTATAGTGTTTTCCTTTTATTTAAAGTCCTTTTACAGAAACCAATGGAAGTTGTCATGACGTGAGAGGCAGAAAAGTTGCCAAATGTCTTGGAAACACAGGCAGCTACTTCTGGGAAAGCGGGTAGCTAAGGGCTAACAGGAAGGCAACTGCCTGATTCCAAATTTAGATTCTATGTCCCAAAAAACATAAATCTGCTGAATTCCATCTCTGTCTATTCAGGCCTCTTAAAAATCTTGCACTTGGGATGCTGTGTCTCAGGACTTTTGAAGGTAAATTCTGTCCCCCTTTGGCTCTAGCAGAATGGCTGAGCAGATCAGAGATTATTTATTCTTTCTTATTTGCATATGTTGTAAAATATAGTAATTTTTCATTATGTTCAGCTCTGGACAATAGAGGCATACTCAGAGCAGAGCAGCTTTGACCTGAGTTAGGTGAAGGAATTGGAAAGAAATGACTGGGAGAGGATGGGTGCAGCTGGGGAGAGGTTGGTGCTGTTCCTCCCATGGATGGGAGGAACAGCATGAAGGGAGAGAAGGTTCTTTGTTTTCCCCCTCACTCAGCAAGAGCAGTGCTGGCCCAGCAGTGGGAACCATCGTGTGATTGAAACAAACCATTGCTAGGTAGGTGTTTGTTGGGTGATGGGAGGATCTGGGTGGATGTGTGAGCAAAGGATAGGAATAAAACTGGAAGAGTGGGGTAGAGAAAGATCTGACTAATGGGCCTGTGTGTGAGAAGCATGTGAAATGTCCTGTACAGTCCAACAGTATATCTTCACCAAACAGTATATCCTCACCAGTGAGTGATCATCTGCATCCTACTGCCCAGCTAAAGGGCATTGTGCACTTCAGTCCAGTGTCTTGCACAGCATCTGCTCTCAGTTTTCAGGGGAAACCTGAGTGCTGTTTGCCTCCATGATTCTTCTCTCATCAGGGACTGGCTGTTACCCACTAACTCAGGCTTGGAGGGAAAGCACATCTTGTGCACCAACCTGCTTTTCCTTTTCTTTCTTGCTCGGTCTCGAATAGATAATGCACCAAGACCTCACCTCTATGGCTTTTATACCTGAACCATGGATGCAAGGAATAGAGATGGAGAAGTCAAACCCGAAAAGCAACTATGTGCCTGACCCTCATTGAGTGTTGGTGAAACTCCTTCATGGAGAGCTGTCAGCTAATGGGAGGGTATGAACCTTCCTGGTTGAGGTGGATCAAGAGAGGGAGAAGACTCTTGCTCTGTATATGGGTCCCTGCCTTCATGCCCTGCTGGGGTGCAGCAATCTGACCTGTATCTCAACCAGGTGACACTCCCAGGAGACATGAGGATTCACATGCTCCCACCCACAAACCTTTCCTTGCCCAGTGGCTGGTGGTACCCAAAATCACCCCAGGAAGAGTGTGGAAGATGCCTTTATTGGGAGTGTCCAAGAGTGACACAGTCCTGGGAGGCTCCCTGCAGATCCGAGTCTGGATGAACTTCCCCTCAGCAGATGCTCCAGCTGGATGACTCGGTAGTGCAGTCATGCAGTGGAGGCTGTCCAACTCTGCAAACCACAGCGCAACAGAAACTTCAGACAGAAGTTGCTGAATAGCACTTGAGGAGGGGCTGCAAGAGGCCCAAAGTACTCTGGTTGGGCCATCTTTCCAAGGATTACTGGGACAATACCCTGACCCAGCATGGCCTTGAGCTCCTGGTGTCACTGTTGGCATCCTGGGGTGCGTGAATCCTGCAATGGAGCAGAGACGCAGGACTGTCTGTGCTGACCCATAAAGCAAAAATAGTCATATTTATTTTACCTTTAACTATTTTTAGGTGGAGGAGTGGCTTGAAAGTTCAATTCGCTTCTCATTTGTGTTGGTTTTTCATCAAGCCCTGTCAAGAGTCTGGCTTGTTCCTTGGAGTTAATGTCATGAGCAGGCCAGGTATTACACTGATCCTCCTGGATTTGGAGTCAGGAAAATCAACCCCTTGGGAAGTAGGGCAGCTTTCATAGCCGTTAGTGATGCCTCTTGGTCTTCCCAAGAAGCTTCTCCTGTGGCTCTGTCCTGTAAGGAGCTGGTAAGGATTCACGCTGAGGTCACTGCTGGAAAAAAGGGCTGCTCCAGCCTCCCCCAGGCTTTATGGGTGCCTGTGTCTCAGGACTGAACCGTGGCCTGTTTGCCCCTAGCAGGGCCACCACTTCCCAGCGGTGCTGCCCTTCCTTTGGAAGGGATGAGCTGCTGTCCTGATAGTTCACAGGTCCTGCAAGATGCTTTGAAATCTCGTTCTAAGGGGGATAGTTGCTCCCTCTCTCCTCAGTGGATGTGTTTGTGGGAGCGATGCAGTGAGGCTGGGAGGCTGGAGCAGCTTGGAGCCATCGCTTTGTTCCCATCACCTTGAACCCACCACCCCGGCTCAATACCTGGAGTGTTTCCCTCTCAAAAAGCACCTGCATTATAGAGCTCGACTTAAAATCTTCCCTTTCCCCCAGGAGGAGGGACACCTCTTGTTGCTTTTTCACCCGAAGTGCAGCAGCCTTTGATACAACCCAGGCTCCAGCCCCGAGTGCAGAAGGGAACCAAACGCTTTGTGGAATGTCCCGGCCTTGTCCTGTGGGATGGCTGGGAGCTGCCCCGTGGCTCCGTTGCTTTTCACGGGAGTGAGCACTTGGCTCTGGTATTTCTTCTTTCACGACTAGCGGTTCCCTGCGCCGGGGGCTCCGTCTCCCCTCGGCTCCGCGCTGCTGCCGGCTCCGGCTGTTCCCAGAGAGCGGCTCCGCATGCGAGGAGGAGCCTGGCTGGGAGCTCATCTGCTGGATTTGGAGGTTTTTTGTTTTTTGTTTTTTGGGTTTTTTTAATTTTTTTTTTTAATTTTTTTTGTCTTAATTTCCCCAGTCATAGTGGCCGCTGCTGAAGGCTTTTTGTGACTGCAGCTCCACTAGAGGGCAATGTGATGTGGCGTGGGGACGGGAGCAGGGAATAGCACGGCTGCCCCTCGGGATGGGATGGTGGCGAGCCCTGCCCGGCCTGGGGCTGAGCCAAGGGCTCGGCTCACCCCTGAATGGCACCCTAGTGCTGGGGCCAGAGCATCTCCTGTTCGCTGCCAACCGAGTGCAGAGACAGGACGGGACCTGACAGTCAGTGAATGTCACTGAGAAGGGGGGGTAAAGCCCAAAGCACTCCCGAGCACTGCTGAGATGGCAAAGCAAAGGTGTGGGTTGGGGATGGATGACACGCACAAGCACGTTCCTGCTGCGAGCAGAGGAGCCTGCCCTGGAAATATGTCCTTCCAGGAGATGTCAAGGATGATTGCTCTGTGCTTTGAGCACAGTCCAGTGTGGTAGGAGGTGAGGCTGTCTGTCACAAGTTGTCTGTTCTCTTGTCCTCCCCTGGGGTGGGAGGGAGGTGGGTGCGGGGAGCCCTTTGTTTTCATTGGGTCTGGGAGATTGTATTTTACTCAGTATATTGAAGATAATAGGGGATCAGTTTCCTTTCCTGGTCTGGGTAAGGTTTGTTATAACATCACATCACATCACTGTTTTGAGACAGTGTGTGATGCAGTGTGGCTTCTCCTGGGAGTCCCGAGTTGGGTTTTTTCCAATGTTTTTTGAATGTGGCAGTTATCTGATTATCTATGCTTCCTTACACACGATCAGGCACAACAGAAAGAGCAGGAGTGGGCCCAGACTGAAATAGAGGCAGGGGAAAGCTCCAGACCAGTGTGGGGTAGAGGGCTGGGTGGGGAGGGCTGGGTGACTGGGTTCCTTCACGGAAGAAGAGCTCCAGGCTTTGCCAATAGTGAGGCCAGCGTTGGCAAGCAGCTGTGGGAGCTGGCCAGTAGCTGTGTGGTGTAGCTATGAAGTGCTCACACCTTTGGGTATGGATTGTTGGCTGCAAGCTGATTGCTCCAATGGCCCTTCCTCTGCAGAGGGTCATTCTTTTCCAGGCCAAATGCTGTCCCAACTGTTAAAGTGGCTGAGCAACACATTCCTTGTCTTTAGGGAAAAAGAAAGGAAGAAGATGACCTGAAGGAGTCTACAACTACTCTAAATGAGGATTTGGGGTTTAAGGCTAAGTCTCCTTAGAAGGCTAAGGGGGATGTGCTTTGGCAGCAGACTAATGCTCCAACATTGACTCTTGGCATCCCTGCTGCTCTGTCCACCTTGCTTTAGGCTGCCCATGCTGGGCTGGTCATTGTCTCCAGGAGAGGCTGTGGAGCAGCATGAACTATGCTGGAGGGGCTATTGGACCCTACCACAGCCCTTGGTGGCCAAAAAGCTCTTGAGCCTAGGCTGGCCCTGGCTCTGCCCCAAGCTGGCTTCTGGAGTAAACACAGCCAGGACTAAGGGCTCTCCGTGGGGGAGGCAACACAACAGCAGCTGCCTGCCCTGCTGGAAATTGCACCCATTAAATTTAACATGGAACCTGCTGCAAGGTGGCATATCAATAAAGAATGTGAATTGCTGACTTTGACACTCCCTTGCATGAAAACTGACCTTGGGAGATGATAAAATGCAGCTGTACTGAGGAGTGACCTAATGAAATTTGACTTGAGTTATTCTACACTTTCTTCAACTTTTGGTAGGTGTTTTCACTGCTTTAACACTGTTGTGGCTCTCCTCTTACCCAACACCTTGGGCATGGGCATGCGGGATTGGTGACCCCTTCCAGAAGGCTGTCAGGAAAGCAAAATTAATTCCAGCTCAGTGCATTAAGTAATTTTGTTTTTCTTTTGTGGTTTATTTTTCTTTAATTTCATCTGCTCCAAATTTGGTTACGCAGAAATTTCCACTTCAACCCAATCTGTGAGCTTTTGACAGACAGGCTTATTTAAGACCTACAGCTGGAAGAAGTAATTAAAGTTCCACTGAAAATGCAACTTCTTGACCTAAGGCAAAAGTACTAAATTTCAACTTAGTTTTACTTTATAATCTCAGGTTCAGCTTCATAGCTGTGTAGCATTTTATTGCTGATGGTGGAAACAGGGCTCTTGTATCCTCCTTTTGTTTTTGTAGTGGAAGCTCACAAAGGCATAAAAAGCCCCTGAAAACTCATTTCCCTTCCTTCACAAACCAAAGCCTATAACGGGGCAATTGTTTTTGGCTTTTTTTTCCAATTTAGGGTGCTGCAAACAAGTGCTTTTAATGTTCACTTCCATTGTAAGACTGGTGGTGTGGTAGCCAGGGTTTGTCCTTGTTTCACCAGGACTGGGATGAGCCATCTCATGATGCCTGGATCTTGTACTGCTGAGCTGAGCTTTGGAGCTTCCAGCCCTTAAACCGTTCTGGGTGATACCTGCCCCAGGTATCTGGCCCTTGGAGTTCTAGAAGTGCTACCAGCCTCTCACCCAACACTGGGAGTGGGGATGAGAAGGGATGCTGTGCCTTGCCTACATCTCCCTGAGAGCAATCTCTATGCCAGAGGTGGGGAGAAGTTTAGGCCTGCCTCAGGGAGAGGGTGTGTAAAACTCACACTATAGCTGCCTGGAAATTTGGCCAAATGGGAATATACCCAAACCTCTTAAAAAATCGAGAAAGCAAGGAAGTAGTGTGGAATCTTTATAAAATTACATGCTCACATTTTGTCACAGAAGAGCATTCCACACTGTTTTTTTAATTAACTTGCAGGCATTCTTGAGCCAGCCTTCTCTTGTCACCCCTCCTTCCCCCTCAACCTTTCTAAAGGTTTTCCTGGAAAGACTGGACAAGGAAATGGCCAATACTCAATGGAAAACTAAAAGCCAACTGTTTTAGAATGAATTACAGGAATAAACCTTGCCCTTTTTTTCTGGGAAAACTTTACTTAGTTAACTCTCTTGGATGAATCACTGCTGTTAGCAGGAAAGCACTGCTGGTCTTGTCTCTACTGCATCCTCTTGCACCCGTACCTCATCTCCAGAATATGTGCTGTTAATCCTGTCTGGAGCCTGTTGCTGCCTTAGAATTCTCCCTTTTTGGCTGGACAGGGTTGCTGCTATTGTTTATAAACAAGCATAAAATATGCTGCTGCTCTTTGCTTCGTGCCATGATGCAGATTTGTGTGACCCCAGCATCAGGAGCTGGATGAGAGGAGAGCCACGATCTTGGCTTGCCAGTGCACTGAATAGCTGCTCCTGGAGCCTGGATCACTGCTGTCACAACCCCCTTGCTATAGAGCAGTGGTACAGCAGGAGCTCCTGCTGCACATCCACATGGGCTTAAAACATTCTGACAAGTAAACTGTATGGGCTGGCTTGATGCAGGATCAGATAGAGTTTGTCAGGGCTGCTCCAGTCTCATGGTTCATTGGAGATTACCCATCTTCCCACAGCTGGCATGGCTCTGGCATGTAGCTCCCAGCCAGCTGCAGTGCTCAGGGTAATCCAGGCTCCCTGTGCTTGTACCTGACCAGGACCAGTTTTGGACTGTGGGGTCCTGCTGGTGTTCACACCTGCTGAGGGTGATGCCATGTCTGGAGTGAGCAAGGCCTGTTCCACCCTGCAGCTGGCAAATACTGCAAAGGAACAATATTTTAGGTGGGCAGGGATGCACATCCCAGGGGACTGCCAATGTGCTGGGCTAAGCCAGCCCAGGCAAAGCTTTGCTGAGACATGGATCACTGACCCTGAGCTGGGGAGGGGCTGGTGTGATTCTCATCCTTCATGAACCTAGAGACTGTCGAAGGGGTGCAGCCCAAGCCTGGAGGATCTATGCCTGTCAGAGTCAGAAGTTCAGTGTTTGTGGAAGAAGAGATGGATTGTATTTGCTCAGTGGTCCCAGAGGAAGCTGTGTCCTGGGGAGTAGAGAGTTGGAGGCAAGGGGAAAAGCAGAGAGCAATTTAAAGGAGTCCTTCATTTACTGCCTGTGCTGTGAGGTCAGCAAGGAGGCTGTCTGGGAGCTTATGGCACTGCTGCTGCATTGTGGCATTTCCTAACACAGCTTCTAAATCCAAGGGGAGGGAGAGAGAAAGAAAATTCAAAATAAATTGAAAAATTTGGTTTAATATAAAATAAAATCTGTCAGATGCAAAAAACCGTAATAACTTTATCCCTGTCAAAATACTTTCTGATACAGTTTTGTGTGCAGACTGCCTCATTTTCATCCGTTTTGCAATAAAAAGCACCCGACTTCTCACCGGGGCTGGCTCTGGCAATATCCCTCAGTGACGCATTTGCAGTTGGCAGGGGAAGGAGGGAGAAGGTTCATGTGGGGTCAAACACATCCCAAACGGGTGTTCCTCCAAGCGGGAAGAACTGCAGTGCAGAGATGCAGCTGTGGTGGCTCGTTGTCCTTGGAAAGGCCCTGCAGGGTTGGGGAGGGACAATAATGTTCCTGTGCCAGCTCTCATATGTGTTCAGCAGAGCCCTTCTCTGGATTTTGGTCCCACTGGTGCCCTGTGGACTCCTTGTGGTTTGAAGAGGGGCTGAGCTAGGGCAAATCTTTCTGCCAGGGCTGTTCTCTGTGGGCTTTGGGTGATGCTTGGGTAGAGTTGGCTGTGCCTTTACATGTCTCAATACCCAGTTCCTCAGTGACCTCCTGTAAGAGTGCTACCTGCTCTTCCCTATAGCCTTGGGGGCAGCCTGGAAAGAGGCAAAGTCTGGATGTCACAAGCAGTGCTAGCCAAATACTCAGGTGGATTATGTATATGATCTGGATAAGTGATGGCTCAATGTTTAAAAAAATCTACTTTTCTTGTTATAAATTATTTCCAAACAGGAGCTAATTGTCTAGATAATTCCCCTTGTACCAGAGAGGTCATTTTCCCATGTTCAGGACAGGGTCTAGTCCAGTAGTAGGGCTTTGGTTGCTCTGGCAAACAGTGATGATCAGGAGTCAGAATGACAGTGACGTTGAAACAAAATACATTGAGCTGGACTGGTTTTCTTTGCAGGCATTTTGTTTTCTGACAGCTGTAGAAATCTTTGCCTGAGGATCCCGTGCTGAGAAAAATACCCCTGGGAAAAGCAGTTCAAATGCATTTTTGGGAGAGGAAACTTTCTTCCAGTCCAGCTTTGACAAAAGCACACACAGGCCAAAACCCCTCTGACCTCTCCCAGCAATGGGCTGTACTCCTCAGGAGTCACAAGCCCTCCTTTCTCCACTTCTTAACTAGAGCCACCCCCAAATACCAAGGGTTTGGCATCTGAACCATACAATTTGTTGGTGACCTGTGCTATTTGGAGACTTGGGAATGTGCCACCAGGATGCAGAGCAAGGCTCTGTTTATAAGTCACGCTGCTGCTGTAACACACGTCCTCGAGGGCAAGTCTCATGAACATCAGCTCTGAGACGAAATGCTCCCGTGTGGCTCTGTTCCCCCTGGCAGGGAGAGATGCACAGCCCTTCCTGGCAGCTCGTGTTGGTTGTGGTTTGGGACTGCAGTGGAGGAGTTTTCACACAGAGCTGGGGACTCTGGGGGAGGAAGGCACCTGGCCTGGCTGGCTCTTAGAGCTGGCGCTGGCAGCCTGACCTGATGGTAATGATCTGACCTCCTTCTCTTAATTAGGAGTGAGCCCTGGTTGGGGTGTTCATCATCACAGTGGCTCCTCGCTGGTGCTGAGCTGCAGCAGTGTGGGGATGCAGGCTGGGCAGCTTTCTGAGCAAGGGTATTTTAATAGGGGTTGCCAGAGCCCACACAGACCTCTGGATGCACTGATTGCCCTCTTTATCCCAGGAGGGCATTGAAGGCAGCCCTAGAAGGGAAAATGCCAGGACTTAGCCAGGGGAGCTAAGAAGTCATGAAAAGGGAGGGAGGGGGAAGGGAGGCAGAGAAGATGTTTACCAAGGGCCTAATTAGCACAAGTGAAAAAATGGTAATAGGGTGAAGAGAGACCGGGAAGGAAGGGGAGAGCTGTGTGGATGTAGGGACCAGCTGGTGGAGAGAAACCAGATGAAAGGGAAGAACCAGAAACAGGAGAGGAACAGGCATGGGGAAACAGGAGGTGGGAGGCAGAGAACGAAGGCAGGAGGATTAGTTATTTTGAGGGACTTTTTCAGCAGAAGAAATTGAAGGTTAGGGGAAATGGCATCTGTGGAAAGTAGAGAGGTGAGTTGAACTGAGGGAGGAAAAGCTGTGCTTTAATATTTCTCTTCTCCAGGAAGAGGAGAAAATCGTTTCAGGAGAGCTGTGTGGTTGGTTACACTGAGAGGAAAACCTGGATAGTCAGAGCAAGAAAAAGACCAAGGTCCATAATGAAAAACAAAAGAACAGAAGAAAGCTGTTGAGTAGTTGGCTGCAGAGAGAATGCAATTGGATTTTTTTTCCCCACTAAGCAGGGTAAAAGTGGGCTCAGCTCTCCTTCTCTCTCTGAGTAACCCTGAGGTGGCTGCTTTGCTGTTTCTCTGTTGATTATGCTGCTGTTGGGTTACATCTATGCTGTGCACACATGAGCAGAGCTTGTCCACAGAGCTGTTTCCCTTTTCCAGACCTCTCCTGGGGGTTTCTCCTGCAGGGCTGGCTATGGGCACTGGCTGTGCCTGGGTCTGCAGCCCCAACACAGGGCTCAGAAAGCCATGTTGTGATGGGGTGATCTCCCTTGACAGTTGCACCCCAAGGAAGCTAAACCTTAGCTTCAGCCTCTCGTGCTCCATCTCCCAGCTATGTGCCTGGTGAGAACTCACTTTTAATTACTTTTTCACTCTCTCTTTGGAACCACTGCTGTTGAACTATGCTGGTGTGCAGTGCTCAGGATGCTGAGCCCCTGTGTGCATTTGCCATGCCCAGACCACACAGCCAGGAAAGAAAAGACACCAGGGAAAAGCCCAAACCACGGAGACATGCTGTGGTGGGACCATCTCTGCTGTTGGACAGAGCTAAGAGCAGGGTGCAGGCAGGTTTCTCTTGTTTGTTTGTTTCTTTCTTCAATATTGATCCTCTATAATTCCAGTAACATGGGTGTAATCGTGTCTGGAGGTCTCAGTTGCTCTTCTTCCCCAGTTTGTACAACAGTACTATAAACAGAGGAACTTGGGTCTGATTCAAGAAACTGCCTGGGCAGTACAGGCTCTGCTCATACCTGACGGCTGGGCACATGCAAAACAGCACTTGCTGGCCTGGAAACTCAGCTGTAGGAATTCTTTGGTGTGTGTGTGATTTTTCTGCAATTTCATGTTCTTGATGTGAATTTCTGACAGACCTGGTGAAAATGTTTAACAGCTTCCACATCACTTAAAACATCTCCCTGCCTCTTTTCCCCTTACTGTAATAGGGGTTTTTGTAAAATAGAATGAGAACTACCCTTGTGGTCTATTAGAGGTGCTCATGGAAAGGGTTCTTCTGTGAAGCAGAAATAATTTTGCATTTTAATGCACTTCTGGACAGATTTTGGTTCTGTGTGAGGTTTGCACCCAGCAGAGAGGGGGAAAATGGCAGTTAAGCAGAAATCATTATCAAAATAATGACACCATAATAAAAGCCCAAATTCTGCTCCTTGTCACCACCAAGTAATCATGTGGAACTAAATGCAAGTGCCACTCCTGTGGGAATCTCCAAATCAGCTGTGGTGGTGGTGTAAGTCAGGAGTGACTCCAAAAAAAGTCAAAGCATCACTTTTCTGTGTGTGTCCTGCATGGGGAAGGCACAGCATGTGCTGAGAGGTCAGGGATATGAGCATGGTGTAGTCCTACATAGACCAGCCCCCTGGGCAGACTCCACAGCCAAGGGGGAATCACTCCTGGGTGTGTCATGTACCCCTCAGTTTGAGGGGATCCCCCCACCTTTGCAGCTGTCCTGCAGCACAGTGGGGTTGGTTTGCTGCCCATGCTGCTTGCCCCTGCTGCAAAATGAACCCTTGTGCAAAGATGGCTTTGCCTTTGATGGGGAAGGGAAAATCCAGGACTGGGCAAAACTGAAAGCAAAATCCCAGGTGAGTGGAGTGAGTCCTATCTGAGGACATAAGGGATGGCAGTGGCCATCGGTGTTATGAGAAAATCCTCCTTCAATGGGCATCTCTGTCGTAATGTAACTGTACTTCAGGCAAAAGGCACGTCTGATTTGGCAACAGATAAAGGCTAAGTGAAACTCTTCTTGTTTATTTTTCTTAGTTTTACAGCTCATAACTGGAGTAGCTGGGTTTGCTCCACGAAAAATGAAAAAGTTTAATGACACTGAAACAGCTGAAAGGTAAAGCAAAATAAAGCTGAACAGTTCCCTGTTTTTCTAAAATTTTCAGTTTCAAACTTCAAACTTTTCTTCTGATTTTACTCAATTTTTATTAATTTTAATTAAAAACCTGAAAACCATGGTTCATTACCAAACAAAGCATTTAATTTTACATAAAGCTGAAGTGCCAGTAGCAATAGTAATCATATAAATAGCCATTTTCATAATACAAAGAAAGGGACATGCTTAGGCTGGAGATCTTCTTTGGAATGGGAGACTCAGTGGGTGCCCTGGCAACAGCAGCAAGAACACAAGTGCAGGCAGTGGTCTGTCCCTTTCATTGATAAAGTAAGATCATACAGTCAAATCATATAGTCACAAGCTTTACAGACAGAGAGGCCCTTCTGGGATGGAATAAGGAAACCACAGTCCCTCCTTTTCAGCCTTTAACAGCAGTTCAAGGCCCTGGATCACACTTTTCTCCTTCCAGATATAGAAGGCCAAAGTGGTTTTGCTTGGTGAAAAGAAAAACAAACCCAAAGCCTCAGAAGAAAATAGCAAACTCCCTTCCCCTGCTGAATTAGGTATTTTTTATAAGATGACATTTTGAGGGATGCAAACATCATGAGAGCCAGTGAGCACTGAGAGATCTGTAAGTGATATGTGATAAACTGAAACCATAGCAGTTTTGGGTGGTTAAACTGTTTTAGCAGGCAGATGCTGGGGGGTGGGAGGATGTGGGGATGTACTGACAGTTCTGCTGCCCTTATGGACTGAGCCATGAGCAGCAGAGTGAGGAGCAGCTGGGGCCCTGATCTCTGCTCCCCACGGGAGTGGGCAGGGAGCAGGACCAGTGCTTGCCTTGCCCTGGGCTCTTCCCATTGGCTTCACCCTTGGTGGTTTTGTTTCCTGTGCTGTGGTGGACAGGTTCACAGGCAGCGATTCCTGTCAGGCATCACTTGTGGACCACAAAGTGAGTCAGACCAAAAGTCTCACTGCTGTGATGTCCTTTTGGTTAGCAAGGTGTCTTGGTGGCCAGATCTGGGTGTCACATCAGCTGCCCTTGGCTGGAGACTGAGCCAGGCTCAGCCCCTCTTAGTAGTGACAAGGTTTTCTACAGCATCCCATTATTGGTGACTTCTCCTTTGCATCAGACACAGACAACAGACTTGTTGGTTTTTCTGTGCCAGAGGAGAAGCAGCTAGAGCTATCTCCCCTATGCAAATCTGCACAGCCAGGTGAAGAGCTCAGCTACTCAGGGATGTCAGGGCCCCTCACAGGTCTCCAAAGATCTCTTCAGTGTTCTGGTCATGAATCTTTGTAATAAAACCACACTTGCTTCACTCTTCCCCTCCATCTTTAGAATGAAAAGAATTTGTGAAGGTAAAACCACACTCCTTCCAAGTCCTCTTCTTGGTCCCATTTTGGTGCTGGGACAGTGTTTCCCCAGCTGTTGTATACCTAAATGCTGAGGGATTATGGCCAGCCTTTGACTATCCAGTTCCCTTTCTCCACTCCTTCAGACAGCATCATCCATGTGAGACTTTCTGGAGGTGACTTGGGCCAATTCTGTGCTGTGGATCTTAGAGATGGTCAGGCAGGAACTTTTTCAAGCACTGTATCAATAAAAATGGATATATAGACTGTTTCTGGCCTTCTAAGGGAAAAAAAAATATTTCCACTGTACTGCATATTGTTATTTTTATTGTTACCTTTGCAAGCACACGTGCAGTATGACAGGACAGAGGTTGTGCCAGGAGGTGCAGATGTTCCACTGCTCAACACAGTGAATCTTTCACCTTTTGGTCAAAAGCATTCTTAAAAGTGAGGAAAACCTTAGCATTGGCTTGAAGCACAGAGCATATTTCACTTTGCCCCCGAGGCCAACTTAGATATCAGCTGCCTCCACAGCAGAAATATGCCTGGGCTGCCAATTTTTGGAAGTTTCTGACTCATGGAAGTCAGAAGCCCAATGTCTGCCATGGGTTGGGTGGTCCTGTATTTGTAAAACAGCCTCTGGCTGGAGGCCCCTTTAGTTTAACAATGGGAGGGGTGTACCAGTGGTGAGGGTGACTTGTCCTACCTTCTGTGCTGCCCAGTGTGATATGTGCCCTGCCAGAGCCATAGAACAGGTGGTGGATTTACCCCATGGGCTCCTGAACTTTCTTCCCCACTCACACCCACACAGAGGTTGCACCCTGCCCTGCAGCAGCATCCAAACCTCTTATGGGTCTCCACTAGTGTCATGTCAACCTTCTAGCCAGGAACTGGGATGGAAAAAGACATGCTAGCTGTCTTCTGGAAGTAGGGGCTAGAATGATGTTGTTTTGCCTCAAGATGCCCAGCCAGATTTATGCATCAGCACAGTTTCTTTCCCCATCCTGAAAGTCTGAGAGAAATTGTTCCACTGCTCTTCTGCAGAAGTCACCTTGGAGGAGTGGGGACCTAAGCAGTTTTGGGGCACAATTACCTGTGTAAAGACACCAGCAACTTGCTTACTTAAAATTTCTTCTAGGTAGCTGCTTGCTGCCATGTCCTGCCCTGACCGTCCATTGGTTTCAGCTGTCACCAGCTGTCCCTTGCTCTTGCCTTGTGAGCTATGTGAAACAAAAAAAGAATAAGTACAGCATGAAAGTGTGAATGGCCTGTGCTGCAGACCATCCTGGGGCTCCCTCCAAGAGCAGAAACTGGGAGTCAGTGGCTCTGGAGACCTCCAGGAGGGACAACCTGCTCCACACAGCTGCAAAAACCTTGTGTGGCTGGGGGGACCAGGCTCCCAGTGCTCGCTGAAGCAGCCAGTGTGGAGTGGGGCAGAGAAAAGCCAATCCTCCAAGGTCTCTTTGCAGTTTTCAAATGGATGGACTTGGACTTCAAGGCAAGCAGTGCCCACTGAGCACCCTGCCTTCTTCCCAGGGGAGCACTGGAATGGGGATGATCTTCCTCAGCTTTCTCATGTGTTGCCTCAGAAACTCTGTTGATGCTGCTCAAAGTCTGACTGCAATAAGTGTTACCCAGCCTTTGTTCCTTTGGCTTTGCTTTCCTCTTTGGTTTCCCCTCTTATTTCTTTTTCATACTGGGAAAAGTGAGCATTTAAATCTCCAGGAAATATAAACTTTATGCAATTTACCATAAGCATGACTCTCCTGCAGTCAGAAGAGGCCAGCAGAAGGATTGTGCTGAACTGCAGTGACTTGGAGGGCCTTTATTATCCCTGTTCACCAGCACTGGATCTGGCAGCTTGCAGGAAGTGAGAGCAGTGCTGCCACCAACTCATGCTCCCTGTGCTCGTGCTGCCTCCCTGTCTGGCAGAGACACAGGTCTCTGTATATTAATATGGGTATATATATATATATATATATATATATATATATATATATATGCATTTATCATAATTTATCAGAAGCAAGATTAGGTTTACCTTTGGGTATCTGTGGTCGTTCTGGCACTGTGATCATCTGACCTCTCCCAGCTCTGCAAGCAGAGGAAGCTGACTGAACGTCTATTACATTTGTAGATCACATATGCCCATCTACAGCATATGTTTACAACAAATTTATAGACCCCTATAAAGGGGCTAACAGGCATTATATTTAATTAATGTGGCAGAAATTATATCATTGTAATAACTGCCTGGCCTTTAGAGGTAAAACTTAGTGCCAAGGATTCCCAGATGAATCATCTCTGATAAGAACCAGAAATGACATAGGCCATATATTGTATGGTGAATTTGTTTGGATTGGTACCTTTAGGGTATTCAGCCTTGCCAAGTCTCTGTGGTGCTGACACAGTTTATTACACATTTTCATTTATTAAGAGATTATTTGACTGCAGTTTGTTGTTTTATTGTACAGCAGGTGATAATTTTACACTAAATTAACTGTAACATCTCTGTTAGGAACAGGCCGAAGAGGCTTCTTGCTATGATGCTAAATACTAAGTAATGGCTTTTATTCATCAAGGGAGTAATTTACTGCCATGTGCAGGGCTTGAATAAGACTTTCCACTAACCTGTTATTAGTCTGTGTATGTTCAGGTTAGGGTTAATGGTCTTGTGCCAACACAGGCTCCCTCTTAAAAACAGATATCTGTGCTAAAATCTCACAGCTTGCTACTTTCAGGCTGGACTAAAAAATGGTTTGAGACTACTACATACACAGGCAGAGAAATGGCCGTCGAGGTCTGGAGATGGGTGATGCTTGTTATGTCAGTGCATGAGCTTGGATTTTAGCATCAGTAGAGGTTACAGATGGGCAGGCAAAGAAGCGAAAGCTCCTTGCACAGTTTGACTCTTCAGTAAAATAAAAAGATGTTGTTTCCACCCCAGCTTAAATATTTGTTATTTCAACCAAAGAAATAATTCAACCAGAAAATAATTTTCAAACCCTTTATGAAAACAAAGGAAAAATAAAGCAACAATAATGATCCCTCTTTTCCCCACAGAAATTAATAACTTCTGAAGGAAAAATATTTATTCAAAAGCCCTTTTTTCCATTTAAAATAGATTACAGATGAAAATAATTTGCCTACCCCTAATGAAGTCCATTATACCAGACTAGTTTCATAGTCTGTCTCACACAGATACCATTGAGTTAAGCTTTGTGTTGGGAGATGGGAATTCCACACCAAATTGAATTGGAGACTGAAGCAGGAACAATTATGGCTGCAAATTATTAAAGCTTTCCTATATTGGAAATTCACAGCGTGCTTATAGCAATAACTTACTATTAAGAAGAACCATACTACAAAGCTAAAAAATAGAGGAAAAACATCAGAACCATATTTCTTTGATCACAAGTCCATGTTTAAAGAAACCAATCACTGGCAAAATAATCCCCTTCCCAACTGTGCTGTGGATTAGCTTTGGTTAATGCTAACATTGCCTTTATATGGAGAACATCAAGGGAAAAATTATCAAATAAAATCTAGGGCTGCCTAAGTAATTCACAGTAAATAATGTGCTGGAGGGAAGCCCCTTACACAAACACACACTCACACTCACACTCACACTCACACTCATTCTCACTTGTGACTTCTGTGAGCCAGCTCTGCCTTTGAGTGCAGAGGGTGAGTGACAACTTCCCAAGCGGGTGCCTCTGAGTCACACACATCTGTTCTGACTGGACAAGCACATCAAGTGTTGTATTTCCAGCTACTGAAAGGATGATCAGAGCTCCTAAATTAGCTGTCCAGTGTGAAGTTTTTTATGATTAGTTATTCCAAGTTGTCTTCTGGGGAATATTTTATGGACCTTCTTTTAAAATTTGCTGCTCAAAGACTGCTCTGCAGCAAGCTTGTTAGCTGGAGTGCTCATGGAAAGCTACTCCCAGAGCAATGCACATCCATATGCTGAGGATATGAAATAATATTCCTAACTATTTTGCAGTATTCCCCAGATCTACTGAATGGGTATGCCACTTTTATTTATTTGGGGGTGTTATTGAGACATGAGACTATATAAATGGATGTTGTCTTGTTGCCTTTTGGGAATGACATTTGATTTCCATCCCTTCTCCAATTTTTTTGAGTCTCTCTTTTCTGCAAAGGGAATGTACATAAAATTTCAAGCTCATCCTTAATGTGGGATTTGTTTGTTTTGGTTTTTTTTTTAAGAGCAGGAGCAATACCAGCCTATAAAACAAAACTCTCCCAGGCCCTAGGTCTGGGAATTAAGTGTTAGTGAGTGGGAGGCTCTGGCCATGCATCCCAGCTTAGGTATGAACATTTGAGGAAAAATCCTGCACCTTTGAGAGTAGAGGAGGTGCATGGCACTCAGTGGACACCACAGGCACAGCTGCATACAAGGGACACTTGAGAATGAATCCTTTGCTGGACAGCTACAAAAGCTGCTGCTCCTAAAGCCACCAATGCAAAAGAGATGAGCAAATCTGGGAATGAACTGAGGTTCAAACAAATCTTTTGTGTATATTCAACTTTTTTTTTTTTGGCATAGGTGAGATTTTAAATGTGTTCAATCCTCCAGAGGGAATTTCACACTGCTTTTAGAGGAACGTGGTCTTGCACCTGCCCCTGCCTTAGCACTAGCCCAGTGATGTCCATCCCTGTGGATTTTAGCCAGCATACAAAGCACAACGTGAGCTGGTAAAGCCCTGAGAGATCCCTGAGTGAGGGCTGTTCTGCAAGGGCCCATGGAGATTACAAATCCTGTCGTGTTCAGGCAGGATTGCAAACACTGAGGTGAGCTGGCATGAGTGACATGAACATCAACTAGATCATGTCTTTTTTTAACATTCAGCAAAATTATTAGAACCAGTACTGTTATCATCTGTAGGGCTAAACCCCTCCTAAAAGGAGAAGGTATTGTAGGACACCCCATACAAAATGATGCTTGGAGGTTACACCACAATATATCCTATTACATTTCTACCCATCTACTATCCCTGTAGCCTGTTCAAAGAACTGTAAGTAAAAGCTGAGCTGCTAATAACCACTTTACAAATGAAAACCTTGATTTTATTTGATGGTGTAAGACTTGTGAAGAAAATGGGGGAAAGAACATAGAACAGAATACATTTTATTAGTCGAGTAGATGTGGCAGAATAATTACAGTTTCTGGGAGAGTGTGGGGAACAGCATAAGAAGGCTGGAAACGAAATAGCAGCTTAAAATGTGATTGTCTGTTTGGGGTGATAGTAAAGTCAAAAGTGCCATTTCCAGTCTAAAATCCCTATATCCAATACTAAAGAGCATTAGAGCCTAAATAAGGATTTGAATACAAATGTCTTCAACTCTGGCTCGCCAGAAAATTAAAGGATCTGTTCCAGGAAATACAGTGTCTGCATGAAGAGACACCCCCCCCCTCCATGATCTATGCCTTTGAAGCTTAAGTTTTAATTTGGGATTAAAAAAAAAAAAGTTGCACAGGGCCCAGCAGGAGTCTGACACAGTATCCTAGAACAGATCCTACACTGCTGACAGCTCGAGCAGAGCAGGACTGGGGGTCTTGCCACTTGCCTGCCCTGGAGAAGGAACACTGCCCATTGTGATGCTGCTGATGCATGCGTTCATTCAACTGTGAACATGGAAAGAAATGCTGAATATGAGAGAGAAGTGAGGAATGCAGGGCAGGCAGGATGGCACACAGGCTGGCTGAGTCCTGCTGATGCTGGTTTTAAAGCCAAACACACATGGTTTGAGTTAAGGCTGGCCTCCCTCTGTCCAAATGCATTGCAGATTATGGATGATGTGGGCTTTGCATGGGTAATTTTTTCTTTTTCATCTCAGTATAAGGCAGCCCAGGAGACACCATCATGCATGATGTGAGCATTTTTCTTGTGCTCTGTGTTTGATTTAATCAAAAGACCTTTCTTAGCAGCCTGGATACACTGGGTGACCACTTCTACTATTCTCAACATTTTGCAACAAGATTATTTTCCCAGCTCTCTTTTATGTGCAGGCTTGAGTGCACTCAGAAGCATCAGGCACAGCTCACTGATTTAGGGTCATCTGATGTGGGATGAAATAAGACAGTGGGCAGCTTTTACCATTGTGTCTTCACCTGCTGGTGTAGACAGGGCTGGCAGAAGGGTTGCCTTCAGCAGGTGCCCATGGGTGGCCCTGTCAAACAAGACACCTCAGTGCTGCAGTGCTGTGTCCCAGCAGCAGCAGTGGCAGAGTTCTGGGATGCAGAGCATTTCTTAGTTGGACTGTTGGGAACTGAGCCTGGCCCACAGATCCATTGCTGGCCTGTGGCTCCAGTAGTGTCCCACTGCCATGGTTTGTGGCCTCTCTGCTGCTGTCCCCCTGCAGGTGTCACAGACCCAGCAGCACCGGGAGGCTCTGCCTCAGGGTGACAGTGGGGATTTGCTGCCCTGCCTCACTGATGCTCTGCCAGCTGCCCAGTTGTTCTGCAAGCAATCCTGAGATTGGGATTTGTTTTTATTTATTCCATTACATAAAAAAAATTTGAAAAAAAACCCACAAAACCCCCCACACCAACATCAGGAAAGCCCCCAGTACCCAGAGGTGTTTCCAGAGAAGGATATTTCCCATTTGCTCCTGCTGGGTAGGGTTGCTGTCCCTTTGTCCCATGGTGCAGTGCTTTCCATTTTGAGGTCTGCTGTTCTTGGGTCAGACCTGGATGCAGGAACCTGTTCAAATTAGGAGCCTCCTAAGCCTGGTTCATGGACCACTTGCAGGCCCCCTCCAAAGTGAGTATATGCAAATTCATTGGTTGTATTCCTCAAGCTTGTTGTGCAACTAAAGATTGGTTTCTGAGTCATCCCACTCTGAGTCCCAATTCCTGCAGGGAGACATGCCAGTGTGAGCCATATTAGCAAAAAGATCAAGTAAAAGGGTCGGTGACTTAATTTTAGCCAGCGGAAGAATTTGTGCATTGCTGCTCAGCTTGGGCTCTGAGGGCAAGGAAACCTTTGGTGAGGGGCAGCTGAGAGCAGACAAGGGTTAATTTTTTCACCTGGAAGAGCCTCCAAATCTCTCCTGTGAGCTCTGGAAAACATTTTGAAAATTTTTTTCTTCTTCAAGTAAAGAATTCATTAAGTTTTCTGTTCCTCTGAGTCCCTGTGCTTCCCATTCCCAGAGGCATAATATTGAGCCTAATCACCAACTAGAACAACTGAGGCCTTTATTTTGGTGTAAAGCCGAAAAAAACATGAAAAAAGAAAGTCCCCCGTGTATGCAGCTGTAACACTTGCATAATTTTAAGAAATCTGGAGAAACTCACAACTGATTTCCAAATCTGCGTCTTCCTTTTTCCTATAATGAGTGTGATGTATAATTTACACAGGCAAGAAAGTGTAGGAGGCTGAGTTTTTTTTTCTTTTGTGTTTGTTTTCATTCAGTTACAGAAGGGCTGGAAGTGCAGAAAGCTGAGATAAGAGCCCTACCCCTTCCTTGGTGCGGTGACGGATGAAGAGGAACTCAAGGTACAACCATGAGGACTTAGTTGGGTCTTTCCAGCAGTTATCAAAAACAAATATGTCTCATCTGTTTCCTGTCTTGAAAAAGAGGAGCATGAGAGCCATGGAGTGAAATGCTCAGTGATGTTGGGGGCAATCACAGCCTCAGCCTCTGAGATACCTGCCCACACCCACAGCTCTGGCAGTAAACTGCTGACTACAACGAATATTATAAAAATTCCTCCCTGGGTGCCAGAGACACATCAATGGTTTTGCATACGTTGAAAACTCCCTGCCTAATGACATATTTCCTCTTTGGGCTGACTCATGAGCTGCTTCTCCTTGTTGCTATGAAAGTTGGAAGCACTTCAATGCTGTGTGCTGCAAGTACATTTCACAAAAAGAGAGGAAAATCTCAGTATTATTTCTGGATTCACAGATTTGACCCTTTCATTTTTGCACTCCGTGAGCTCTGCCACTTTGACATTTATTAAATAGCTTGTTAGTGGCAGAAGGAATAACAATAAAATTTGTGTGTATAATTTAAAGCAAACAATCTCCACTCTTAATCCAGTCTTCAAGGCCTGAAGTAAACAATCACATTTCAAGGGAACGCTGCTGAGAAAAGGAAAGGTCTGTTGGGTGCTACTTGCTTTTAAACATTGAGACAAAGTGTTTAACAACTTAAAAGCTCTAAGCCCTGCTTGTTATGGGGAGATAACAGCTCCATTAATTAGATGATCAAATATTACATTATTGGTAAATTCTTTCCTTGGCCTGGAATGGCTTGTGCTTGCTTATGAGACCTGTAACTGAATTCTTTTGAGCATTTACAATATTCCAGTTGATTATTTAATGTAATTGCCATAATTCTCTAATTTAAGTAATATTTGCATCAATGTTATGTGTTGATTATGACCCAGTTCAGGGTATTTATCTGTGCTGATTTTCAGCAGCTCTCAGGAAAAAAACAAAAGGTTTTTTCGTGATGTACAAGTTTGACACAACGTCAAACCTTCTTTTCTGTCCCTCACCAGGAGAGGTGAGACTCGTGGCACTGTGTACTTGAGCTCACTTTGAGTTAGCACCATGCCAGCACATGAGCAGAGGGAAATGTGAGAGAAAAGAGGCTGGATAAAGCCCTGAGGGCTGCTAACACAGAGACCAGGAGCCGACCTGGCTGCACTGCCTCTGAGTCCTGAGCAGGGGCAGTTTATGTGGAGATGGACACCACTTTCCTCTGTGTCTCTTTGCCCTGGTGCACTGGAGGTTAAACCACTTATAAGCTGCTGATGGCCAGAGGTTACAGCCTCGGGGCTTAAGGGAAACTAAAATCGCTGCTAATTCACCTTGAAAAGTGGGCTGCAGGCAGAGTGCTCAGGGGTGCAACAAGAGCTGAGTGGGGAGCCAGGGGCACACACAGGGGCAGAGCTCTGCCAGCAGAAGACACTGGGCCCTCGAGCCAGCGCCAGGCTGTCTTGCAGGGACGTGGGCTGCACAGACTGGAATCGCTGGTGGATTTAAATCAGCCCTAGCATTTCACAACTTCTCCCTGCAGCTCCCTATGCAGGGCCCCTATACATTTGTATACCATACAGCTCCTCCAGAGCCTGAAGTGCTTTTAACACATAATATACATGTTTATCTCAAAGCAGGACAGACACCAATTAACACTGCGCGTTAATGAGGGCACAATCAACTTGCATAACCTTGAACCACTGAATGCACACACTGATGTATGAATGAGAGGTTAACTGCAGATGACAGCTCATTTCTTTTTGCTCTCCTGCCCAGAACATCCTGCCAATACACACATTATAAATAACATGTTCTCGTGATGGTAATGGAGGGGCATTTCAGAAGCAAGCATTGCTTATTTTTTTAGGAGTGATTACATGACATTAGGGGGTTCAGCTTTAATACCATCTGTTACCTTGGCTGCTGGGATCAGCTGTTTCCACTGCAGGATCTCCACTGCTGGTACCCTTGACCACAGCCCAGTTCTGCGTTCTGAATTAGAAAGTTGAATGTGAAACAAATTAACATGAAAACCTACAGAAAAGGGCAAGTTGCATTTTTGATGTGCCTGAGACACCGGTGCCCATGTGACTCACAGTTCACGACTGGCAGAGTGGTGTCATTCGTAATTCGTGTACGCACTCCCTTGCTCACCCACACACACTGTGTTATATCCTGCTTTTCCATGCAAAGCACTCAGCCAGCCATACAGCCCAGTTAGCAACACCGATCCCTGCTCTCACACAGACTGTGCCACATCAGTGCTCCTTCTGTGGGGAACATATTTACTTGCTGTAAGGAGCCATCTAGTGAGGGTTTACTGCACATAAAATTAAAGGAACTGTTTCTTTACTGTTTGCCAGCAATACCGAAAGAAATCAAGCTAATTTTTCCCCTCTCCCCCTCCTCCATGTTCTCCTTGCCACACTTAAGGTGTCAAAGGTCTTGAGCAGGTGAGGCTGTGTAGGACTGAACTCTCATTCCCGGCTGTCCCTGTACAAAGGACAGCAGCACATGTGCTCACCCTAGCTCAGCTCTGCTCTCGGGGGATCTGCACGGAGCCAGCACAGTCCCCAAGGACCTGCCCTGTGCGCTGGCAGGAGCGAAAGCCAAGTGTGTGGGTGGAGAGCACAGGGAAGGGCCAGGCTAGGCAGAAATGAAAGGCCATAAACTCGGTCCCGTTCTGGAGGCAGAGCCAGCCGGTGAAAGTGCCCTTCGTCACGCAGGCAGCGATGGCATCGCTGGGAGCTTAATTTAATTGGCAGAAGGCTGAGCCAGAGCCTCCGTCAGCACACAGATAAAAGAGAGCAGCGTTTGAATGGTGGGCACTTCTTGCGAGTTTGCTTTTCAGGTTTGTTTTGTTCTTTCAAGAACGAGGAGCTCGTGCAGATGGAAATGCGAGAGTTGAGTTGAGAGTGGCTGTGCACTGCAGAAATCTGAAGTTACTGCTCCTGGAGCATCAAAAGCACTGCTAGAAAATGCAAAAATGCAAATTCATATTGTTAGGAACTGTACAGTCTGCAAAGGGACCAAGCACACCAAGTTAAATATTAAGCCCTCACCCAGGGAAATGACAGCAGCTTTGCCACAGGTTAGAAGCAAGATTTTATGTTGTGCTCTGAAATTTTACCCAGTGAGCGCAGCTGGGTGCAAGGACAGGGTGGAGAGGCAGCATCGCCTGTGTCAGATGTGCTGGAACAGCCTCCATACTAAAACCACCAGGCAGTGGGCTGGGATGTCCATCAAGGACACCTGGATGCGGCAGAGCAGGCGATGTGCTGGAGTCTCCATCGTGACATTCACTGAGGGGGCTCCCCTGGGCCCTGCCAGCCTCCTGGGGGGGAGTTTGCAAGCGAGCGAGCAGCTGCACAGCACTGGAGCAGCCTTATGCTGTGCTGGCACTGGAGTAATCCTCCCCATCTCCTGCCTGCCTGTTTGCAGCGCTGGCTCTTAGTAGGCAGCTTTTCTGCTCCTCGATAGCTCAGCTCTGTGCTCTCCCACGTTGTCCTCAGCTCAATTCCCCTAGGCACAACTGGCCAGCCCTCAACGGGAGAGCTCCAGCTCCGCGGCACTCTGGAGGAAAGAGATGCTGAGACGTTTGACACTGTGATACACAATAAACAGGACAGTCATTTTTCATAACTACGATGCATATCAGGATAGGGAAAGTAATCCAACTTTTATAAACAAGCCTGTATTCTACAAAACCCAGACACTCTCTCATGCACAAGAAAATGCCCTGAATTATGAATGTCTGCCATTTTACAATAACTATTCCTTGCTTTTAATTTTTTTCCTTGAAAATGCAATCAATTACATTTTTTTATTCTTTTTTTTTTTTTAACGGTGAGAAAATCCCCATTTTTAGTCGGTGGAAGTCACTGACTACATCAATGATTAATAGGTTTAATGTAATAGCTGCAATGGAAATTTAGAAAGCAAACAAGCTAAACAGAGCTGAATGGATTTGTTACAATGATTTCATTAGGGATTTTTAAAAGTTTGCTTTATACTTGCAGTTTGTTGTCAGAAAGAATTGGCTGAATTCAGTCAAAATGGTTTGTTCTTTGTCTGTCCATGGTCACCATAGCTACCATTTCAATCTGTTAACATATGTGGTATTATTTTGTTCCTTTCTCTTAAACTCTGTTCACAGATGCTGTCAAGATTTCCCTTTGTACATATGAGATCGGTTCATGCCAGGTTTGGCTCTGTGCCTTTCCAGGGGAGAGCCTCTGTGATCAGGACAAGGTGGTTCAGCACCTGGTGCAGAAACTGAGACAGGATCAGAAGCTGGGGTGGGGATGGCTCCTGCTCCACTGAGGCAGGGGATCTGTGAGAAATATCCTGGGAAGAGATTGTCAGAGGTGTACCTTTTTTCTGGAGAGGTGGGTATTCCCTGGATGTGCTGTGGCAGCTCCTTGGCTGCCATAAATCAGTATAAATGCATTCATTTTAGTGGAGGTGTCGTGTCCGCTGGTAGTGAGGTCCTGTGATGTTGCTCATTACACAGGTTTTGGGTGAGGAGCCAAGAGATGAAGGGAGGCATGGCTACAACATTTTAAATAAATAAGTAATAAGACTGTACAGGCTCTGTTCTTTTTCTTTTTTCAGTCTTAGAAAAGGTTCAGGCTGCCACTGAGGATGGAGGTATATGCACTCTGTGCTATGGAAGGGATTGGAATATTTAGTGGAGAACAGATTATCCACATTTCGCATTTTAATTGGCATTGAGTGAGGAAAAAAATCCGTTTTTTGTATTGCTGAATGTGAAGGCGATTGAGATGGCTTCATTTTCTTTCCAGCTGTGAAGCAGGCAGGTAAATATATTGATGTATGTATGCAGTACAATTTATACTGAAGCTGTGAGAGAAATCAGATAGTCTGGAAAATACACAATTTCCTTTCAACAAAGTACTCACAGTAAGAGTAAAGTTAAGGTGAGTCCATATATTTATATTTTTAAGAGCATAAAAGCATTTGTTTAAAGCTCTGTGGCTCTGATTTTTCAGAGCCACTGAGCCCTCTGCTCTCTGGTTTCTTTTAACTGGAGATGTAGGTTTTCAGCATTTCTGGCAGCCAGGCCCCCTTTACTAATGCCTGCAGAGAGTAGCTGGAGAAAGTGTGAGAAACATTATTGTAATGAGGGGCTAATTCTGCCTCTCCTTCCTGCCTCTCAGTGTGGATGAAAGAGTGCCTGCAAGTCGTGTTATGTGCAGGGGAAAAGGGAATTCTGATTACTGGCTCTGGCTCCCCAGGGGCAGGGATGCTCTCCTAGCACAACTCACAATAAGTCGCATCTGCATTTCCAGTATAAGGCCCATTTTTAAGGACTCCTAGTTTAGCTATAAAAATTCACTTAGCATGCATGAATAGAAACCAAATTGACAAGATAGACCATAACTGCTCTGAAAGGGCCATTAGTTCCTGTTGTATGAAAAATCCACATTTTTAAAAAGCAAGTATTATTCACATTTGCACAACAGGCTGTAACTGTTCCTTCTAAGTCATTACAGACTGTATGGAAATAATAATTTTCAAAATCACTATTGATACCACAGGCACAGAAACAGCAGGAGACAGATGCCTTTGCTTGATATTAATCCAGAGCTTTCCAGTGCCATTGAGCAGGTTGGGATCAGTTTAAACCTTTAATTTACACCAATGTAACTGAGACAAGGAGGACTGCTTGGTCTGATATCTGAGTTTCTGGTGCCATCAGGGGAGTCCCAGAGGGGCAGTGGCTGTAAGAGGGTACCAATGAAAGACCATCCATCTCCTGTGCTCAGTCCTGCTGGGCAGGGGAAATGTATATGTATTTGGTGTGTTCCATGTTTAATAAGGGGAAAGCTTGGGGCAGATAGGAATGTAGGTGATTTTTTTTTTTTTTTTTTTTTTTTTTTTTTTTTGGTGATTTTAAGAGGTACTAGGTCATGGCTCTTTAGAAAATTGTTTCTTTTTGTTCATGATTTGGTTCAAATGCCTTACTTGATACTAAATAGAGGTTTCATTGGTTTTTAAAAATTTCTTTTCTGGGTTTTCATGTGTTGCAGGTTTTCTTCACACAAATACCAGTCAGGAACTAACCTGCATTTCTCTCTCCTCCCTCTGAGATCACTAACGATCACTAACATTTGAGATTTCCAGATTATATTTGGGCTGAATGAAGAGAAAGTGCACAATCAAAAGCTGGCACTTAGAGTCCTGTTGAGCTGTGCTGCCTTAGGGGTGTGGTCACAGAAGCTGGGCCTGAGCCTTCTCCTGGTTTTACAACAAAGGGAATTTCCAGAGCAGAGCGATCCCCACATACAGGCGTCAGAAGGATGTCAGTAAGATGATTTTCTTCACTCTCACATGCATGTATGGACATACCAACCTGTACATTTTCTCTCTGTTACAACAGCTTGCTTGGACGTATGACTGTGAGTTTTGAAGGGAGTTTCAGATTAATTTGAATAGTTCCCTTTCCCGTGGGAATGCCAGTGCTCAGAGGCCCTGCAGGATAGTTCTGGCTGCATTTCCCTAAGATCCCTAAGTCATGAGAAGAGATTGGGCTGAGTGGTGAAGTAAAGGGGGCTGTGCTGGCAGAAAGTCAATGCAGGGATTTTTTGGTACGATTTCAGGAGCAAGCAGCTGCCTCTCAGCTGGACTTCTCTTCCCCATTGCTGGGATTACCAGGAGAGCAGCAAGACACATGAAGGACTCTCAGGGAGGCAGGAGACCACCTGGCTGAGGGACTTAGGTGTGGTCAGAGCCCTGGGCACCAGCGTGTCTCCATGGGAGGGTGCAGGCAGGGGCTGCCCCACATGTTCCAAAGGTGGGACACCTCTCTCTGGGCAGTCTTTTCTGCTCCCAGCCTGGACTGCCGTGACATGGGCCACTGGAAAGTTGCCACCATGGAAGGGCTGGCATAGAGTTTTCCTGCAGGATCAGGGTGATGTTTCTCATAGCTAGTTATCCTTGATATAGCAGTGTCCTCAAAGGTAATGCCACAGTACTGCATAGTTCCTGGGGAGAACGTCTTCCCTCATTCAATGTAAAAAAAAAAAAAAAAAAAAAAGGTTTGATTTAAACACTGAAGTGCAAGAGATTGTATTCCTTGCAAAGCTCTTACAATGGATATCTACTGTTAAACCTCAATCCTTTTCCCGCTAGGTCTTGTAACAAAGAACTCTCCTAAGGGATTGTGTGCATTTCTTGTTCAAAATCTCCTGTGAGAAGAATAATGTTATTTGACTCCCAGACACCCTAAAAATGATGGCAGCTGTCCCCTGCAAATCCATCTCCCTTCACAGACTAGCACTGCTCACTGGCTGCCCCAGAGACAAGTGAAATGGAAATTTATAAAAAGAGAGTGGTATATTCCCAGTTTAAGTGCTGTGTTAACTGCAATCATCCCTACGATTAAGTGGCTCCCTAAAAGGAAATATTTCTTCCCCATATGTTTTTTTAAGGAGTGATGAATCTCTTCACACAGTGTTTCTCATCAGATATGGAGATTAACTTAAACACAGAACTGAGTGAAGCAAACCCATCAGCTATCTGAAGCTTTCTACTCTGATTTTGCTGCATGCCTCATCCTCAGGGAGGGGAAGGTGACTGTCCCACCTCATTCAAGGTTTGTTTTTTTGGAAGAAGGCACCACCTATGGAGGGGTTAATACCACTAGAGGCTGTCTCACCTCCTCTCACTGCTGTCATTTCCCATTTTCTCCTCCTGAGCTCTTCTCCAGGGCTGATTAGAGGTGCAGGATGGGGAACAGAGAGGGGCTGTCTGCTCTGAGTGCTGCTGCCAAGGGTGCCCAACCCTGGAGCACTGCTGTCTAGGCAGGGGGGGAGCTCAGGGGGAACAGGGTTCCTCAACAGCTTCAAGTTTAATTCACTGAGAGGAGTTCCCCAGGAGGAAAGGGAGTGGAGTCCTGAGAGAGCAACATAGGGTGGCAGAGAAAGCTGCATCCTGACAAAAAGGATCCAAAACTGCAAAGCTGGTGGTCACAGTAGCATGTACAGATGGGTGACTCCTGTTCCCATCAGCTTCACAAGCTGTGAAATATCTCCCAGCACAAATGCTGGAACAAACCCACTGGGTTCATGCTTTGCTGGGGACAGACAGGGTGTTCCCTGCAGCGCTGTTCTCTGCAGCTCTGCCCACAGGATTGTCCTGTGCTCTCATCCCACTGCTCTCCCTGGCATTGCCAGCCTCTGCCTGTGCAGGATTTCAGTCTCATCCCCTCCTTCCTCCCAGGGCCATCTCCCAGTGCCTCCCCTCTGGGTCAGCCTGGAGTCCTGCTCCAGGCCAAGGCAGTGTTTCCTCGGCTGCAGTGGCTCCCCTGGTCCTGCCGTGCTCACCCTGCAGTTGCCAGCAGCCCTTTTCCAGCTGATCCAGCCCCAGCTCTGCACCCTCTCACTCCCACCACAGTCCCCTCCCCTCGATTTTTTCCGCTGGCCTCCCACTCAGTACAGGATATGAGACATTCTCTCCAGTGGGAAATAAAAGTTTGGATTAAAATTTACTATATTATTCCTTCTCTAAAAGCAACTTTTAGGCTGAAAGGCTCCAAGGACAAATTTCCAAAGGCCCGCAAGAGATTTAGGGACAGATTTTAAAAGTCTTTTAGTCACATTAAAATGAAATTAGATTCCTCTTGGGTTTTTTTTCAGCAAAAGGAGGTCCTTTTGAAATTTGCATGTCATGCCTGTTTATGTTTTTTAGGCATGTAAATGCTTCCAAAGGTTTGGGGATTGAACACCCAAGTCTCCTTGAAACCTTAGAGAACCTGGCATCATCTCATGTGCATTCCTTCCAAATTGCAGCCAAAATTGCTGTCGAACTTGGAGCATGAGGTTCTAAAGTAAGAGATAATAAACCCGATTTCCTCTCTGCATTAGCAGGCAGCTTAGCACCAGGGGAAAAAAACAACCCATAGTGTTGACTCTATAAACATCTTGTTGAAGGGGTAACATTTTCCTGATTAATAGCCTTTCAATATTAAAAACAATCAGTCTAGAGTGTCATTAATTGTCCTTTTACTACTGGTAACCAGCTATATGTATATAGATACATACATACATATGTACTTGTGTAAACACACAGGCACATTCTCACCGGGGTAAGCATTTTTAGTACGTCTGTTTTCAAGGAAAATACTTTATGAAGGAGGTGAGAGAGCTGCTTTCTACAACTTCAGCTAATGGGAAGGGTTTTAACTCTCATAACGCTTTGTTGCAAGAACTAGCAGCCCTGAGGATGCACAATGAGCATTGCTGTCCTGGGAAAAGGCTTGAAACATTTACCTGGGCAGGAAGAAGGCCAAGAAAGAGAAAGAAGACACTCTTCTTTTCATCCAGGGTATAAAAGCTGCTCAGTGCATCCTGGCTGCATTTCTACTTCATCTCTGTTTTACTTGTGGGACTGAAAGGGTTAATGATAATAAGAAAAGTTTTCATTTACTAATTGGCAAGGAGAGGTGCTTTACCCTTAACAAAGAGAAACAAATTCCAAGAAATTCTTTTAAATGACAGTCCTGGCTGGTCCAACCTGTTAGGCCACAGTATAGGCACACAGTGACACTGTCTTCATAAGGAAGAGACTTTTTTTCCCCCATTTTTTGCTCTAATATCTAAACAGGTGAGCAGGTTAACCACTTCATTATTGTCCAGAAGTTGCAGGCAAGCTCAGGTGCTAGGAAAATACCATCTCTGCTTTACATAACTCAGTCTGCTGCAGATCATACAGGAAATTCCTTTTGAGGAGCCTGAGCAGGACATACAGGTATGTGCAGTCATGTGTGGGATCATGGACTGATGTGTATAAATGAAGTTTTGATCCAGGTAAACAAGACCCTGTACCTACCAGAGGCTCTCTTAGCGCTCAGAGTGTTTCCTCCCTGTCTGTCCCACTTTGCAGAACTTAAAAATAATGAAGTGTTAACACAGGTTTTCTCCAGAGGAAGTGCTGTGAGCCAGAGGAGAATTTGTTGCTTTTTTGGCATTAGTTAGAGGCTGCATAAAGTGTATTCACTGTTGCTGCTAAAAAATAAAGCACAGTTCTGTATTTTGTCTACAGTGTCTGGGTACATGCTTGCCTACACTCTGCAAAGAGTTTTCTTTATGACCAGAAAACAATTTTTCAAAGTTTCCTTCAAGAACAACACCAAAATGTGTTGTGCTGTTTTGGGACAGTCCCAAAAATTCAGGAGTTTTCTTTTGCTTAAGCATAAAGAAACCAAACACCACTGTTCAGAAAGCAAAAACAAACAGGAAGAATTTTCTCAATGGTTAGAAACAAAAAGCTCCATCAGCATCAGAGATGTTATATTCAGGGCTCGTGAATTTCTGCAGAAAGGCTGGAAAATGAAGAGCAGCCCTTCTGTGGATGAAGAAGGTGTTTCTGGCCTGGGACAACAGCTGTGACGGTGACAACGCTGAGACTTCCTGCTCTGGGGACACACACACACACATGCACAGTGCACATGCACACACACACAGCCCTCGGCAGCCAGGGGGAAAGGCACGGACCTGCTGCTGCTCCTGGGCACCTGCTTATCGTCTGCTGGGGTCAAGGAGCAGCCTGGTGAGCGGGCAGGAGGGCACAGCGTGACCTGGGGCATGGCTCAGGCAGGGGTGGCATCCCTCAGGCCACTGCCAAGGACTGGGGACACGGGGAATGTGCTGCTTCCCCAGCCCACTGACAGGATGGAGCTGCTCAACCCCACTCCTGGCAGGGGCTGCGGGGCAGGCTTTGGGACTGGCACACTGTGGGGAAGTGCTGGCAGAAAATATTATTTCAACGGTTCAAATGAGAGGAATTGTGTTATAAATAATTTAGATGATTGACTTAAGATTTTAATCCTGGGGCCTAAGTGGGTAATGGCCATGAAGAGAGGAGGAGGGAGGGAGGAAGGGGAAGTGGAGGAAGCCCAAAATTAGGCCCAGATTTGCAAAAGTGTGCACACGTGTGTGTCTCAGCATAAGCTGTACACACATTTCCAAATGTCATCTGTGGTCTCAGGTTCAAGTTCAAGTTCAGGTATGTTTCAGCCTAAGTCTTGGGTGAGCCTTTTTTTTTTTCTTCCTTCAGTACTGAGACCTTCAAAGCTCATTTTAGAATGAAAGATCGGGTGTTCCCTTCCTGCCCTTGCATTTCTGGAGTTGAAATCCTCGAATGCAGAGGAGAAGGATAATGAACACTCAGCCATGTTTGCATTCCTGTCTCTCATGAAAATGTATTCACTGCTACAGAACTAATATACTTTGCAATGGGAAATATTTGTGGCTGTCAGTGCTGAGGTTTAAGAGAATCACTAATTACTCTCCTAATTTAGAACTGGTATTTTCAAAGAATGCCAGATCAACAGCCACCATCATAAATTTTAGCTTTTTGAGCTAGAAAAAGTTATTTTTTTTTATATGTACTTATTTTATGCAGTGAAAATAAGCTTATTTTTTCAGTGGCAAATAACTGGGGTGAATAAATACTCACAGGTACGTGTATGTGTAAACAAAGGAAAATGACTGCATATCAGTATGTACACACAACACACATACCGAATGAAGATGGTAAAGGAGATATTGTAAAGACCACAGTATGCTGAAACAAACTACCACACACCTCAACAAGGTATTTCTTTCCTTAATTTTAATGGAGAAAAATAGTGCGTGAATATTAAGGACCCTTTCCAAACTACTCCCTGGAAGTGAAATAATTTTGATAATCTTAGGCATAAGATAGAGAAGGAAGGGTAATGCCGGGGCTGGAGACGATGGCTCTCCCCCGGCAGCTCTTTCCCCCTCCCCCTGTGCAAATTCTCTTGGATTAAAATGGCAGAGGGAGGCGGGGAGTGGCTGGGGACAGTTTGGCTGATACGAGATAACCGCTGCTAGTCAAATGGCACTTTTAATTGCTCGGGCCAATAAAAAAAAAACTTGCTACAGAAGTTAATTTAAATGAAAATAGAAGACACACCCCACAAGCTGCTTTCCATGACCGTGCATTGTGCTGCCTCAGCCTGATGCACGGTTCGAGTCGCAAATAACAGCGTGCGGTCTGGATACACTTTGGTTGCCCATTTTAGCTGCGGCGGGGCTGGACGGCCCGTTTTCCCCCCCAGCAGTTCTCCCGCACGCCCTACGGGTTTTCCCGACAGGAGCCTCGTGTTCCGAGGGAAGGGAAAGGAAGCGGTGCCGCTGCCGCTTTTGTTCCCCGCCTCGCCCCGCTGCCGGGTCACGGCGGGGAAGGCACGGAGCGTGGGACGCGGGCGGGCTCGGTTCGGCTCCGCCTCCGGGGCCGCGTGGGCAGCGGGGCGCGCCGCCGGAATGCGGGGCGCGGGGGTCCTGAGCGCGGACCCCGGCTCGGAACTGGAGGCCAAGGGGGAGCCACGGAGTTACTCGAGAGGACCTGGGGCGGCGCCCGGGGCGAGGGCGGCTCCTGGGCACCGTGCGAGATCACCGGCGGGCGGCTCTGCCCCGGGGGAGCTGGCAGCGCCCTGCTGTCGGGGCGGCACCGCGGGCCCGTCCGTGCGGTGCCGCTTGCCGGCTGGCTGCTGCCGCTCCCCCCGTTCTCTCCGACCCCGGCGCTGTCCCGCACTCTCGGCTCCGCTTCGCTCGGGCCGCCCCTCTGCTCTCCTCAGGCCACTCCTGGCCACCGGGACCCCTATCCCCTCATGGGACTCTCGCCGGTGCTGCCGGCGGGGGCCGTCCCGAACTGACCAACACCAGACCCCCGACCCTGCCGGGCTCAGCTTCCCCCGGGCAACTGAGCTTTGTATGGAATCCCATTCAAACCACGCCGTAGCCTTCCGCCACGGGGGAGGCGAGGGGGGGGGGGCAAAATAGTCCCTCGCCACGCTCCTCCTGGGTCCGAGTTCCCGGCGGGGCGGCAGAACCGGGGCCGAGGCGGAGGAGCGACCGGGGAGGGGCTCCCCGGCGGGGGGTGCGGCCCCGCCTCCCGCCCGCTCCGCTCGGAGCAGAGCAGCGCGGAGCAGGGGTATCGCTGGGCGGAGAGATCGCGGAGCCCGCACACACACAGCCCGCGGTCCGCCTCCACCGCGCCCAGCGAACGGAAGCGCCGGGCCGCCGCGATGGACAGGCGGCGCCGGCCAATGGGCGGGCGGGATGGCCTCCCAAAATGTAGGTTTGCCCAATGGCAAGGGGCAGGAGCGGGGGGAGGCGGGGCTGGCCGCGGGCAGCAGCGCAGGTTGAGCGGAGTCCCAGCGCAGGGCTGGGATGAGCCTCAAAGTTCGGGGCGATCGCGGTGGGGGATGTAGCAGCGCCGCCACCGCCGCGCACCGGCCCGGCCCGCCCCAGCTACCGCCCGCCCTTGGCGCCTCCCACCGCCCCCCCCCCGCAGTTTTTAAACTCTGATCTTCTCCCCCCCCCCCTTCCCTTCTTCTCCACACCCCCCCTCCCCTTCCTCCCCTAAATGCCAGCCATGATCGAGAAGGGCCCGGAGGTCTCGGGGAAACGGCGGGGCAGGAACCAGAACGCCGCCGGGGCGAATAATAATAACAACGGCGGCAGCAAAAGTTTATCCGCCGCCCCCAACGGCAACAGCAGCGTGAACTCCTGGGAGGAGGGGAGCTCGGGGTCGTCCAGCGATGAGGAGCACGGTGAGGAGCGGGTGCGGGGTGCGGTTTTTTGGGGGGGGTTACAGGGGCCGCTCGGGCCCACGCGGGTAACGCTTCTCCCTCTGCCTCCCTCAGCTGGCGGCGGAATGAGGGTCGGGCCGCAGTACCAGGCGGTGGTCCCTGATTTCGACCCCGGTAAGTCTTTATTATGTTTTAAGGGGGGCAAGTCTTCCCCTTCATCCGGTGCTTTGGACTCCCCCCGATGAGCAGGGGTACTCCACCTCCCCCCGCCGCGTTCCGCTCATCGGGTCCAAAAATGATCTCCCCTTAATTCCACTCTCAAACACCCAGAGCAAGAACAAGGACCCCCCCTCCTCCCCCCTTCCCCAGCGCACACGGTTGATAAAAGAAGTCTCGATGCTTTCCAGAGGGCGCTTTGCAGGCAGGGAGGAACAGGGAAGCTGGCAGGGCTGGAGGAGGCAGGAGATGGCAGTTGGGTGGGTTTTTTTTTTCTTCTTCTTCTTTCTTTCTTTCTTTCTTTCTTTTTCCTTTTTTTTTTCTTTTGTTCTTTTTTTTTCTGTTTGTTTTTTCTTCTTTTTTTGTTTGTTCCATCCTCTCATGAACTCGTGTTTCTGTGGTCTCAGTGATAGGGGGTGGAACTAGAAGACATCAAGTTATAATTATAATTTTATTTGAAGGTATTTAGAAGTGACTTAGATCTGTATTTTAGTTTTCTCTCTTCCTACTAAGCTGGTTGCTTCTGTCCTCCAAAAAACTGTTTCACGTTCTAGCTATTCTGCTGCGGTTCTTTGTAAGCTAATTTAAAGTGGTATGGAAGCAAATTTTGAGCAAACAAAGGAATTGGGGCTGTGCTGAAAGGCAGGTGCTGGAAGCACGGTAGTACTGATGTATCTCCGTGTATAGAAAGACAGGTTGTTGACCTCTTTAGTTTGAAATCTAAGCTGCTTTTTTTTTTTTTTTTTTTTTTTTTTGTATTGTTCTTTTGTAAGTGGAGGTTGTAGCTAGTGAAAACCCTCCTTCTGTCTGGAGATCCTAGCGTTTGGAGTTGTCCCTTTGCCCAGCCCAAACTTAATTGAATCCTCCGCACCTCTCACACTAAAACAAAAAGAATGGTGTGGAAAGCCACAGTGTCTCCTTATCGAATAATCCTGAGAGTTACTATTGTGTGGACTCAGGAAAAAGATTTATTGTGGGTCATCCTCAGACTGTGCACTGATGTTGGATGCCTTTTTTTATTATTAAATATATGTCTGTTCCTAACTGTTAAGATCTCAGGGTGGGGGGAGGGCAAAGAGGATATTTTTTTTTCTGAAGTTCAGTATTACTTGTATTCATTTATAGGATAAATTTTCCCCACTCCTTCCCCCCCTCGTTTTCTTGACAAAATAATATACAAGGGAGGTCCATTTCTTGGCTGACCAGGAGGAGAAGGGGGGTGGCCAGGAGGGAGGGGGAGGAAGGGGGAGCTGTTAGCTAGGCAGCAGTTGACACTGGTTTTCAATCTGTAGGTCAAACGCTGCATTTCTGGAGCACCCAACGTGTATCACACTGACTTATCAGCCACAGCAATACTTGGGCTTTACGGTCACCCTGCTGAATTATGCTCTTTTGAGCAAGTCATTTCTCTAACATAATAGGTGAAGGGGGGAAAATTATTGTGAGCTGCTTCCTCACTGTTGTGTACTCAGATGTACATTGTTCTGGTTTAAACTTACGGACGTACAGTGACCTATACAAAGGTTATTGCTTTCTGTGCTGTGTGGAGTGGAAGGGAGGGGGAAGTGTGTGATCTGAAGAAACAAATTTTTTTTGAGTAATCTGTACCCTAACACGGGATCAGCAGGTGATTGTGCTTGAGTACACAGTGTAATACAGCAAGCTTATGGTAGGTTCACCCAAAGTAAATGATCAGTCTTCTGATGACCTGAATGGACATCAGATCCTCCTTTACTGGCCTCTGGGTTTGTTGTTTTTTTTTCTGTTTCTGAAAAGTAAACCTTTTAGTTAAGAAGTTTGGGGTGAACTTTATCTGCTTGTGTATGAAAGAGTTTGTTTCCTGTCATGTGGAACTACCCAGGAATCATTTTGCAATGCCACGTTGTTCCCTGAATTTTGTCATCTCTTCTTGGTCCTAAAGGCTAAAAGCTACATTAAGTTCATTTTTTACATCTCTTTTGTATCCTTCTTTAAGAAATAAAACCCTAAATAAGCCTAACGTGCTGCACTAAGACCTTTTGACTGAAACTGTTAAGTTGTCCTGTCTCACTGATAATGTCAAAAGTTAAATCTTTGAAATAGTGTTACCAGAGTGCACATGCTATGCTATGTCTGTTTCTCACTAAAAAATTGTAGTGACTGGTTGACCAAAAGATCCTAAACTTGAGAGTTGTTGCTGTGGAGGCTTTCACCTTCAGGTTAGCTGAGTGGGATAATGTGGAGTGCTCGTGCTGCTCTGACTGTGTCTGAGGGGAAAATAACACAGACCAGGCCTTGTGTGTATTTCTTTTTTTAAACTTAATGTTCTATTATACCTCGAGTTTGGCTGAGGTCGATATGTAACAGCTTATTTTTACATCAGTATTTTAGGTGGAAGTTCCTCTGTCCCCATGCAGAGGGGCAGAGAAAGCATTTCATTTTGTTTCACTTCTCAGCCACATGCGAGCTGCTGCAAAGAGCAGTGAAATTAGGAAAGCTTTGAAAGGTCTGAAATCCTTTTCTGTGCAGCTGCAGGAGGAAAGAGAGGTAGTGGTGGGATGCTAGTCTGGGTATCATGAGTTAAATAGTCAGAGAAGAGCAAAAAACTATTGCATGGTATGGCCTGTAAGTGGAGAGAGTGTTCCCAGTGGTCGCCTAAGTTTAGAAAGTGAAGGACTTCATCATCTTTTTGTTAGCAAGATGAAGGATACAAAGTTCTTGTTTCTCCCTTGCTTTGCCAGAGTATGAGGAAAAGGGTTAAGGGTTGTGCTGCTTTGTTTTTCCTTCACCCTTGAAAGAAAATGACAGTTTCAGAAACCAGAAAATGACAAGTTCACATTCTGAATTAAAATACCTTGATGTAAGTTTATATTATTCCTTGTGGCTAAAACTTGCTGTGGCAGTGGCCAAGGAAGGGCCTGATGTGATTATTTGACTGTAAAAATGCTCGTGGCTGGAATCCTCTGTAGGAGGTGGTTCTTACTCAGAGCTCTTTTAGTAAGTCTCTTTACAGTGGCAAGGCCTATTCCATGGGCTGGCAGAGCCTGTAGGTTCTCTGCTAAAGTTAATATTGCCATCCTTTTTACCTATCCCAATTTCCCCATGTTTTGGGAAAGTATGTTCTCACTACATCGATCCTGCTTCTTTTATTATCTCAAAAACTTACAGGTTTATTGTTACTGTTACAGTACTTACACCTTTATTGTTATTTGTATAATACGAGTAGCTGTACAGTAAAGGCAAGGCTTTTGCAGAGGCAGTGTGTGTATTAAGCAAGCCAATTCAACTGGGGAAAAGAATAGGCAAAACTTCTTGGGCTGAAAATCCTATGCCGGAGCTCACTAGACTCAGTAAAACTTGTGCTTCAGCTATGCTTCACTGTTCGGCCTTGAATTCACAAATGTGATGTGAAAAATTGCTATTGTGTCTGCTCTTTTTTTCTCTTATTAGAGCTCAGAATCAATTATTTGCCAGCCCAAAATTCTGTGTGTTAAGCAAAGGCTTAAATGCTGGTAGGTCAGCATTTCTTGTGAGTTCTTAGACAGACACGGAAGATTTTGAAGAGGTAAACTATTATGGTTCTTTTAATCCATACAAATGAAACACACACGTCCCATTAATAGAAAAACTCAGTGGAAGGAAACATGGCATATCCTAAAGCTAAATAAAAATCTTTTGTATAGGGAGGCACTGATATTGTACTTGACTGTTTTATTTATTGCTTATTAATTTATGCTATTGGAACACTGAAAATAGGAGGAAGAAAACATTAGTGAGCACTTTAACACAGCCAGTGGATTTCAGTAATGATTAAAGCTTCCATAATTTTGAGGAGTGTTAAATAACTCCCTGAAGAACAGTTACTCCCAAATTTTGGCTTTTATTGAAGGTAGACGAATTTTTTTTTTTTTGTCCTTTGTAGCATTACAACTTTAGATTTCTTTATCTGTTGGAATGGCAGTAAAAATACAAGCCACATCTTATGTCTTTGGACACTGGTTGTGTTGGTCATCTTTGGAAAGGAGCTTCTGGGGCTCTTTCCAGTAGAAATAGATGAGGAAAAGCATCAACAGCATCATGTGGAAATGCAAATTTGGGATGTATGTCAGCTGAGAGTTCCATCCCTTGCTTGCAGTGTTGCTGTCTTCCCAGTTTTTTGGTTTTGTACTGTAACAGTAAAAAATGGTGGAGAGAAATCCACTTGTAGTGCTTTCACCACTTGGTTCAGAAAAGCCTACTGGAAGATGGTCACTTCCAGAATATCACTAATCCTTGAGGAGCTTGTTCTCTGCTCCACACTGTTAGCTGCACTCTGTGTGCTCCTGCACAAACAGTTGGTATTCCCGGACCTTCTTTCATGACCAAGACTCTGTTGTTTCAGCAGTGACAAAAAATGAAGGCAGGAAAAAAAAAAGAAACCAGCAGCTCTTTTCACTACAGTGAGAAACCTTGTCAGTGTAGTTGTGTCTAAGAAGAGTTTAAAAAAAAATTAACCAAGATAGTCAGTGCTGTCTCTTATCTGGAGTGCCTGATCACCGTGTGGAAGTGATGGCATGGCCATGTCCTAGGGGAGGAAGCTAATACATCCATCCAACTCTGGCTGTTAAAATGTGCCTACTCTGCCTATTGAGGTTCAAAGGTTGAAAGTATAATATTGGGACAGCCCCTGGGTGTCTGATTCCCCTAGAGCTGTTGTATTTCTCTGGTGGTTGTAAAGGCCATGTTTTACTAGGTTATATCATCAGCTACTTCATGGGGTTCTGGGCAGAGGCACCCATTGACCTACACAATCAGGACTGTAACCATTTAACAAGAGGTTATTATAAGCCCCCTTATGATGTACACTTGACAAGTCCAACTCCCAGCCTGCTTTTTCTGGTTCTTTGTAGCTAGTCCTGTGCCTCACAGTTTTAATAGTTTATAAGTTGTCTGAGTACCCAGTGAGTGTAGAGAAAATGGTGTTTTGCTGAATGGACTCCTCAGAAAGGGGAAGAGAAAAAAAAAAAAGAGTGCTTTTTAGGTGAGACTTTGGGATCTCCATCTAAGCAAGTAGAAAATTCTAAACCAAACTCCTGAAACTGGAAATACTGGTATCCTGGAAAGGTATCTCATCTCTTCAAATGACTATGCCTTAAAGTCAGCAGGCAGGAACTCAGTGAAACAATCCCTTTGGAAAAGAAGGAAGAGTTAGAGTTAAGAGGGTGTTTGATCTAATCAGAAATACCAAACCATAATGTACTAATGCCCAGGGTGTTTGGACTGACAGAGGCAGCCTGGTGTCTTGGTAAACCACACACGCCTTGGGTCTTTCACTGTTGTTTAAGGAGATGTACCTCATACCCAACAAGAGTGTGCTTTCAGAATTAGGTGGTGGAAAATATACGTACTGCAGGTTTTCTCTTAAACTCCTGTGGGAGAAGAGCTTTTCCCCCTAGTTGTAGTTGCTCAGTGCCATACTTCCTCATGGGCTATATTTGTCTTGCCCTCCTTCTCAGAGGTCACAGGCTCTGTGAATGTGCTGTAGTGCAGAGCAGATGAGAAGGTCCTCGACCTCAAGCTGCTCCGGCAGAAACTGTTGCTAAACCCTTGCGTTTTTGTTTCAGCACGGGTAGGAATTTAGGTACAGTCAAAGGGTCAGGCTGGTGTCCAGCAGCCCTGGGAAGGAGGAAGGTGACTCTTGCCATCTCCTTACTGGGCTGGCAACTGTGCTGCTGTGTGGGTGAGTCTGTCTCATGTTTTTCTGTCGGCATTATACACTGCTGGTCCAGTCTCCTGGGCAGGAAAGGCTGTAGTCCTGCTGCTACAGACTGAAGCTGACTTACAGATGCTGATACTTTAGCTTATTCTCTGTTTTTAAAATCCACTCTGGAAAAAACAGGTGAATAGTTCTCAAGTTGGAAACTTTATTATCTGTACCTCTGGCACCTCAGCAGGAGTACAGCTGTTGATTTGGTGCCATATCTTTTTTACCTGTGGACTGCTCACCTGAGGAGAGACTGTTTTTGAGCCTACATTGCTCAGTAGTCAGCTTTCACCCAGCCTGTTCACTTGTCCTGTGAAGGGGTGCAGAGGCTCTAGTGGTGAGCACAGCTCCCACTCAGACATGTTTCAAGGCATGGCTTTGGAGCTTTCTCATTATTCAAATAGCACCGAGAACATCCTTCTCAAACCTTAATGCTGTTGTAAACAAACAAATCTCAGTGTAGCCAAAGCCTGTGGCTTCCTTCCCTGCCTGGCACATGCAGTGTTTGTATATGGAGGTAATAGCTGTCTCATGTACTGACAAATGTATTAATGGCTGGACTGGAATTAATACTAGGTAGAGTGACTGCTTTGTTCTTCATAGCTGGTTCCTGCTGCTTAATGAGGTGCTCTTAAAACTCTTGTTTTCAGTCCTAGTTAGGTCTGTGACTTGGCCAAGTGAAGGCTTAGAGCTGCCTGTGATTAGTCATTATAATTAGCTCGGAAATCTTTGCCTCTGTGATCAAGGCACACTGTATAATGCGGCTTATAGAGGGCTCTAGCCCTGTCACATACCTTCAGAGTAGTATGGATGACAGTGCTCTGCTGGACATTTGTATGTATTTAACTGTGTTGTAACTTTAATCTGCAATTTCTTAATATGTGCCAGGAAGGTAAATCTGAAGTAACTGCCTCCTCAGAAACTTGTGGTTAGTGCTAGTCCCTGCTTCCCATGGACAGAACATTTTTTGCTTTTGGCCAAGGCTTGCCTTACCCATACCAAGTGTAAGGTAAGATTGAGACATGGTGACTGGTAGCTGAGTACAGAGAGCAAATAAAAAAGAAAACTTTGGGGTAGTTAGAGTGTGCCCCTTTCCTAGGAAGTCAGTACCTCTTTCTGCACTGGGTGACCTTGTCTTTTGAGGCTTAGACTTGGCGGTGTAACAAGATGAGCAATCCCACATTAGGTATTTAAACTTGAAAGAGCAGTTTGAAATTCAGTGCTTGAAAATACAAAGTTGATTTGTAAGCTAAACTTGATCTTAAAAAGCACTTTTTAAGGAGTGCTTGATTAGATGTCTCTTTCTTTAAAATTTTCTAGCCTTTAATTTATCATTCCATATGAAAGTTTTGATGACTTTGTGCTTTCTGAAAGTGCAAGAGGATGTGTTCAGCCTTAGTGAAGGCAGTGAAAGTTTCTCCAGCATACTGGAGAATTGGGCTGCTTTTGTGCTCCTCACATTGTTTAGAAATACAGCTGGTTGTGATGAGCATTGGCTTTAAGTATTATAGGTCAAACTCAGTAAATTTTCTGTACTTCTCATGTAAGATTTTGAGATGAAACCACCGAGTTTAACCTACCTTTCCAAGTACGTTCAAAAATTCAGCTTTATGCAGCAGCTTACTCTTTGAACCTCATAAAGGAGGTACTGGTAAATGTTGCCTCTCTGGGGGGAGGAGGCTGCAGTAGTGTGATAGAATTAGAGGGGGGAAAAATCCCTTCTGGTGAGGCAATTCTAGTTTATTCGTCCCCCTTCAGCCCTGTCCCTCTATTGTGCAGGTATGTCTGGGGACATCAGTAGGGTCTCATAGATACTCTGTGTGTGTGACTAAGTGTGTCTCTGGAAAAATATCAACCTGCCCTTTTAGGAGCAGGAGTTTACAATTGTGTGTTTTTGTCCTTAAAGTTGTTTAATCATTCTTGACCCCTCCCCTAACTTTGTGCTCTTCACCTGGATGGATTTCACAACTATTAATCTGAGAGAGCTTGCTTTTTCAGTGCAGTTGTCTAATTAGGGGAGTCTAGCCATGTGCCTGCCTATTGCAGCTTTTCAGTTCTGCTCTCTGTAAGTATCTGGGATAACCTGCCATGATAGCTTGTGCATGTACTTTTAGATGACTGGATGTTTTATCAGGTTGGGCTTTAGTTCATAGAGAGACTTTGATTTGAAAGTTTGATATTGAAAATAATTACTAGTGTACATGACCTTGAACTGGTGTCCTTCTAGACTTTGTAACCCTAATGTGAAAGCACAACATAACAAATGTGTAATCGTAGTTGTGGCTTCTGGGTTCAGAAATCCCTAAGGAATATGTATAACCAAGGCTTGCATGCAGGGGTACAGTGCCTGCTGGTCCCTGGAGAGGGTACCGAGAGATTCTAGTTCTACACGGGGCTTGGGGATGGATAAAGACTAAGAAAAACCTCTCTGGAGGAGGAAATCACCTTCTGTCTGGAAGAACTGAATTGACAGGACTGGGAAAATCTGCTCTACATAACAGCATTGTTTTTGTAGCAAATCTTTACATGCTGCTTGCATTGAAATACAAGGAGTTTTTTTCTCCTTCCTCTGACTTCCGTCTTCTTTGGTTATCTGAACTCATCCCCTGTTCTCATCAGTAATGCTGGTTTGAGTTTTAGCCTTGTGTAAATGGTGATGAGGGATTCTTCTCCTTCCACCCTGTGTTGAGAACCCACTGCCCCATGTAGCAGGTGCTGTTGGCTGGAGTTGTACATAGTTCTGCATTTAGGTTGCTAACAGCTGTGTGAGAAGCTGAAAGTGTTGCGTCTGTAACTCAAGTTTTTTTGTTTTAAAGAATGTAAAATGATCAGTGATACCAGTGTGTGCATCTATTCCTCTGGCTGACGCCTCTCCATCCTTAGGAGGGAGCTGGTGTAGGTGCTTCTGGGAGGAGTAAAGGACTGTGAAGGCAGGCAGGCATACCAGGTGTAGCATTTGTACTTTCTCGGTATTGTTTTCTGTCTGGGAATCTTAAAGATGTCCCTCCTGGGACCCTTGTGCTGATTTGTGCAGCTGCTACCACACTGTTCATGACAGTAGCCATGGGAACACAAGTAGGATGATACAAGTTTAAAACTCTAACTTGTTGCTAGGCAGACCCAGCTCAACGTGTGGATTAAGTAGTCTTAACAACAACAAAAAAACCCACTCCAACACTCCAGATATTCTGCCACTTCTGTGGGGGAAGACAGCTGGGCTCACTCCTAACTCTGGGTCTTTCTTCAGGCTGGCAGAATGAAACCAGCCCGAGAAGAGTCCCCTGACACCAGCCAACCTTGGGGGAAACCCCTCTTGTACATCTGAATCATGAGTAGGTGGTGGCTGGGGGGGCGGCAGTTTCAGCAGGTAAGTTTTGACACAATCTTTTGTAAAAAACCAAGTTCTGTGAAGTAAAGCCGTGTGCCTCCCAATGCAAAACCGTTGTGCCACTCAGTCTTAAAGTTTTAGCCTGCATTAAAATAGGTACTGCTACAAGTGACATACACTCTAAACAAAGGTCATGGGCTTAAAATATCACAAGATCACTTTTAAACTCTGGCTGTAAAAATTAAAATTATGACTAAGGCAAGGTAAGCACCTTCAAAAATTGCACTGCTTTTGCACACTGTTAGCGTAGGTGCTCAGTGTGCTGCATGAGCTGGCGTAGACCTTTTAACTTGTTGATAAGTTGTTCTGTCCTAAGCTTGTGTTTTGGCATTTTTTGTTCAAGAAACAAGGGCAGCCTCATGTTATTCCCATTGTCAACGTCTGACAAAGGATGTAGGGCACATTATGGGGGCCCAAAGGGAACTGGAGACCCAAACTTTCAGGGAGTGATGGCCCCTGTATGCTCCTTGAGGGCTGAGCTCCAGCATGTCTTTGTCCCTGCAGCTGTTGGCTTCCTGTATCACAGCAGTAATTAGTTATGCTCTGGCCACTGGTTTAAATGGATATTTTTTTTTTTTATTTTATAAACATTTGCTCTGCAGTTACTGTCATTCCTGTTGGAATAAGGCCATTTATAGAGATGCTCCCAATTACCACCTGCTCTTTTTCTTTCTTAGCAAAATACACTCTTACCTAATTTAACCTCCCACAGTAATTGCTTTGAAGTTGTTTTCTCTTTGCATCCTGGCTCATTTCTATACCTTTTCCCCCTGTCCACCCTAACAAACTGCAGTCCTTGTTTGTCCTTCCTTAAATTACCTGCTTCTGGGGAGAAGGCTACTTGCTTGGTTTGCCCCAAACATTTTTGTAGTCAACTCTTACAAGAAAAGATTTCTTTCCTTTAGTATGTCTCAGGTTTTTTTTGGTTTTTTTTTTTTTTCTTTCTAACTGCTATTTGTGGTTCTCCAACTTTCATTAGAGTTTTACTACAGTTTATACATTCTGTCCACCCTCTTATTTACCCAGCCCTGCTTGGATTTCTGTGCTCCTAAGTCCTCTTTCTTGGTACTTTGTTCGTCCAGGAGAGACACCCATATCTGAGCTTCATTGTAGTTGTGTTGTTCCAAGTTCCCTCTCAGGCTGGAAGAAAGTGGTCGTGATTTTTACTTTGTTATAATTTTGCTCTGTAAGTGGGGGGAAATATACCAGAAGTCTGTCCCTTAACCTCTTTTACAACTTGCATGCCTCTCTGGACATGGTATCTGCATGCTTTTCAGGCATTTATGTGGCAGCGACATTCTTGCCTTTTCAGGCTCCTTAAGGCTTTTGCTTCATCACTGAAGAATTTCTGCCTCAGCTTCTCCTGTGGAAGCCACTTATTCTTGTAGGAGCAAATGCTCCCGCCCCTTTAGCTGGTGCAGTATCCGTCTCTTTGGCCAGTCGTGTCACTCTTCTGAACTGTTGCTGCTGTGAGGTGTGTGAGCAAGGGGAGAGAGCTGATCTTTCCTTGAGCCAGGGCTGCCCCAGGAACTGGCTTGTCTGGAGCCTTTAGCCGGCCCCTGCCTGCTGGGCAGCGAGGCTGGATTGTTGAGAGTGGCTCTGAAGTCTGTCCTATGAATCTGGAGAGAGAGGGGAGGTCTCCTTGCCGGTTTTGTGAATAAAGCAAACCTTGAGGTTGCTAGCTGACTCAAATCTGCAAACAGGGAGGACACGCAAGAGCTTTTCTCTTCGCCGTAGTCTCAGCCTCGGGCTCATCATTGCAAGGCTTGGCTCGGAGGGCACAGCTGGATCTCATCTGAAGTTCTCATCACCTCTCTTCTCCTGTTTGGCTTTATGCAAGTATCGAATAACTTGGGAGAGAGGCTTGCTGGTGGGAACTTGGTGGTGGAAGGATGATTTTTCAGAGCTGTCCTCTGGATTTCAGCCCAAGAGCTGAGTTGCTTGGCAAGTAATTTCTTCCTGTGTGTACTGGCTCTGAGAAGTGGGTCTGCTCTCTGGGAAACTGCTGCATTGTGCTCTAGTTTTTCTATATTTTGGGTGGGTTTTTAGTCCTCTTGGTTTGTTTTTTAAGATGATTATCCCCCAAGATTTGCCTGGGATTGTGAGTGCATGGGATCAGTTTCTTTTCTTGGGCAATTTCAGGTGAAACAGCAAGCTGTCTTCCACACACAAGTCAGGTGCAGTCCTTGTGGTGCAAATACAGCAGGCACAAATCCAGCCATTCTGCAAGCAGGCTGAAAATTGGCAAGGGTTCAAGAGTTTTATTTGTAGATTTGGGTGAAAAATTACTTTTTCTACTGGAACAGATGCAAAGATGATTTGAGTTGGGAGGTCTTGCAGTTTTGGAGGTCTGGGTACCACTAGTGGCTGGGGAACATCCATGTGCTTGTTGCAGAGTGGAGATGGCAATCTGAGACTGACCACTGCTGGTTTGAAAAGATGTAAATTGAGAAGACATTTATAAATGCTAAAGCTGTTTAAAATGTGTGTGCAAGTAGTTATGTTAGGCAGACTCATGTTGTTTATTGTACTCATCTTGCTAAAGTTATACTGAAGGATGGAGGAAAAATAAAGACAGAACTTACTGAACCCCTAATAATATTTTTCGAGATCATAAAAGCAATATTTGTTTGATGCCCTCTTACCTGAGCCCTTGTGAAAGAGGCTCTGGGAGCCTACATTGGGCTCCTCTTGTAGCCAGCCATCTCCAGCTCATTTTGGTGGAATGCTGTCCTGTCTGGTTGTTGCTCCCTCTGCTGTGGCCACTGTGTTGCCCACAGCAATGCCTCTGTGGCAGCAGCCATGTCCTTTTGTTTCAGCTGGAGAGAAGGAAACCACTGGGTGCAGTAGCATTGCTTCCAGAATTATTTCAGTGTCTGCTGGGCGGGGGGGTAGGAGGAGATGTGATAGGGTTTCTTAGAGAGATGGATAGGAGAAATCATTTGTAAATTCATGTAGGCAATGGGTTTAATTCAAAGCTTGGAGCAGGTGCACACCAAGAGCTTGCTTAAGTTGGATAAATGCCTGCTGAAATGTTTATCAAACACGAGAATAAAAGGAAAAAGGTTGTATTTAACCTTTTTTGATGATGCATTTTAAAAATAGGTTATGTTTCTAAAGTCAGCAGCAATTACAACCAGGGTTTGAAAAATGGACTTGGCAATTGCAAGCCACGGTGGGAAACACCTGTGCTGCAATACAGCCTGCAGCAGGAAGGGCTACCTGGGTCGGGTGCTGCTTGCTTACCCTGGTGCTTGTTGGCTCTTGCAGCAGGCTTCTCCTTGTGTGCTAGGGTTGCCTTTGCACTCTTACTGCTGCTCTGTTCTTAGTCATTCATCAGTAGACATAATTTGGCTTGATATCTGTATTTCACTGATGTGGAAGTGATTCTTAGCCTCTGGAGTAGAAAAGAATGAATCTAGTTACTTTTAGCTCAGTTTTACCCCGGTAAAACTATGGCATGCAGTTGAGGTACTAAAGCTGCATCCAAACTAAGGAAGACACTACTGCACTAATGTGCTAATTTTATACTCTTACTTGGCAGGTTGCCTTTGTAATCAAAGGGCTGGAAATTTTTCAGTTTGAACAAAATGTTCTAAGTAGCTGTGCTCTAGGTGGAAACAGATTTGATATGGGATACTGCCTTCAAAAGAAATCCATCTTTCCATATCTTTCTGGGCATAATCGTTCTAACTAAAATTTGCTTTTATGACTAAGTGAAGCTGTAGCCAAGATCTGCGTAAGGCTTACCTGTGGAGTTTCCTTTGCAGAAGTGTATTTCATCAATTTCTGCTTCTCATGGGAATGGAGGCAAGGGGATGTTTTTAGGAAGTACCTGGAAACTTTAGGATTGACAGTTGTAATGAATTTCAGCAAAACAATTCTATTGCATGTTCTTTTCTCCCTGTATGGGCTTGGTGGAGAACTTGGTCAAAATACAAAAGTGTTTTTAAACAAGTTTGAATGTCCTAGTGAGTTGTACAGTACCTGACACAGAGAGATTATGCAGTAGGAAGTAAATACCTGGTTCTCATCAATAGTGTAAAAGTAATTAAAAGCATCTTTTGATGCCCTTGCGGTTTTTGCCCTTTGTTTTAGGGAATCAGTGACCACTGACTAGAGAATATATGTATCCAGATTTACTTTTTCCCACAAAAATGTCCACAGGAACAGAGCGATCACAGAGCAGTCACATATTTCTAAAGCAGGGTGAAATGAAATGCTAACTCAAAGGCCATGTTTATGTTAGTAGAAAGCTTAAACCAAATGGCAGAATTGCTTTCAGGCTGGATGAAACGTGTCTTTCCATTGCCTTTGATTTTTGTTTTTTAAAAAGTAATTTCCAGTGTTCCTGAATCTAATACAGAAATTTCAATACACTATTTTCTAATGAGCCCAAAATTTTTCCTCCTGCAATACTTTAATGAGAGCTGACTGCTAAACTTCATTGCTTTGAGTTTGAGATGAAACAAAACTCTGTGTGCCATATGTTAAAAGGACAAGCTGACTTGACAACAACAATGTGTTTTATCTTCCGCATTTTGGCAAGGTTTTGTAGTCCTGGAGGCAACTGTAGGGAGAGAGAAATCGGTGAAGATTCAAGAATGATGTGAGGACTTGTGAGGTCAGCAGAGCAGGAAGCTTAAATGTCTAAGATGGGAGGTGGGAAATAGAAAGAAGGAAGAAAGCCAAGATCAGCTGGAAAGTGACACTGGGCAAAATAGTAATTTCAAAAAACCTCATGTTTTTAGTGTCCTCCTCTGAAGATACTTGCCTGTTCTTTCTGTTGTTTTGTGATTTGCTAGATTAAACACACAGTTTTCAGTTCAGGTGAGAGCAAATCCATTCTCCTAAATTTTGGAGAATGTGGTCTTGAATTCCTGATTTCGGAGACAGCCAGGGCTAGGCTAGTGGAGTGGTGCTAGAAGGGAAGCTACATTCATGACAGTCTTGAACTAGCCAAAGGCTGTTGTGTCTGATGGCCTGACACCTCCACATTGAGCTGAGCTTCTGCTTCTGCCTGCAGCAGCTCTTCTTGTCTGTGTTAGAGACTCACCTACGTGGCTGGGTACTGCTCAGGCATCATCCTGAGCAAATAGGCAGCTTGCCTGGTGATGGGAGAGCCAGAGCAGGCCCGTCCTTCCTTTCTGTCCTCCCAGGCAAGGAGACCTGTGGCTTTCTCTGCTCACATGCCCTGTGCCAGACTTGCAGCTGCTCAGGCCATTCAGCTGGAGGTCTTTTTTGCTGTGACTTCTGTTTTACCCTTTCCAGAAACAGTGTGCTTAGAATTTGAGGACTTACATAGTGGGGTACATGCTGTGTTTGGTACCTGCTGTTGTTGCTGTCACTTGTGATTTCTTGTAACCATCAGCAAAGTGTGATGTCACCCACAGCACTATTTACGTGGCCCTGCTGTGCTGGGCTTGATCACCATGGAGCTCCTGACTTGCTTGCCATAACCTGTGATGAAAGTGTGGGGGGGGATTGCAACTGTGTGTTTCTGCTGTCCTGCCAGTATATTTTACTCTCCTGTTGGTTGTCCTGCCTGTCCTTTGAAGCCAGGCAGCATCCCTTTGTACTGCTCTCAGGGCATGGGGACCCCGTGTATGATTACCTGGATTGTGGCAGGCTGCTGGAAGTGTGAGTGAGCCAAATGAGCTGCTGGCTCTGGGGAACGTGCCTGAGCCAGATGCAGGAAGAGCCAAACACTGTAAGTCACCATGCAGGCCAGCTCTTGGCACAACATTCAACTGAGTAAAGTTGCAGGACATGTGCTTTGCAGGCTCTAGAGTCTGGATTCAGCTCTGAGTGGATCTTCTAAAGTCTTGTTACTTCTGTTCAGGCTTGAATTTTACAGTAGAGGTCCTTTTCTTCCATCTCTGTGTTTGACTCCATATAAGTTCTTGGCGAGATACTTGTTTGGGTTAAGGAGCCCTTACAGCTTTCTCTATTTCCACCCCTAACGTCCCTTCTTTACAGACACCTTGCTTCATCCCTGAGCAGTACGAAGCATTGTATCTTTTTTGGAGGTGGAAATATTGTTATAATCCACATTTCTGGACATCTAAGAGGCTGGGACAGGTCTTGTCTAACTCAGATCTTGTGAGTCATGTCAGTCAGTTCCTGTTCCTTATGCTGTTTGACAGATCTACCCCTTCTGGAAAACAAGCAATTAGTCACTCGTGCACTGTTCCCATGGCACATGTTCGGACTCGGACCCTCCTTTGCCCTTGGGGTGTCCTTGATGCAGCAGCTGGTCACCGTGGTGCTGAATTTCATCAGGTGTGCCCAGAACCGTGTTCAATGAGAATAGGCACTTAGTGCCATTGTTATACAGGCAGGAGATCCCTGTTGCACTTGGATCACAGTACAATTACAGCCTGTTGTTTCACAGATGTGTTCATGTCTCACAGCTATGGGATGACAAAGCTTTTCTTGTAGAAACAGATGTTTAAGTGGCTATTTAACTTCTATTGTAGTGAGCTACTTCCATTCATCTACAACTGAGTGGAGTAGGACTATGGGCTAGCACTGAGGGAAGTGGTGGGAATACTCCCTCCAAATGGCCATAAATAAATAGTCTTTGGTCGTGGCCAAGCACAGCTAGAATGTTAGTGAAGCGAGGGAGAGAATGAAGTAATGATCATGGACAGACGCTGGAATGAATTGGACAGGGGAAGCTGTCAGCACACCAAAAATGGCCCTTCTGTATAGATGTGACTAATTGGCAGTGATGGGGGAAAGCGCACGTAGGATGCTGGGATTTGACACAAGCCTCTGAAGGGCTCTCGGCCATACTGACCACTGCCAGTGACTTGACTGATAAGTGAGGCTGACTGCTAGGTTCCTTCCAGGGTTTAGTTGTGTAGGAACAAGTGGTGGGCAGTGGCAAGGGAAGAAAAATAACCTGTTCCCCGCTTTCAGTCATTTGGATTGTCAGAGTATGAGCTTGCGCTGGGATTGGGAAAAATAGATGCTCTTGCCTGCAGCATTTTTGGCTCTTAGTACTTACTTCGGTCCACATAGAGGAGCTTGGGACATTGGTGTGCCACAGGAAAAATAGAAACTGTTCCCATTCAGGACAGAATTTCCAGAGTACAGTTAATCTGGGTAGTAAGATGAGTAATTAGCACCTCTACTCTGCATGTGTGTTCTCCACAGCTAAGCATTCATCAAGTTCTTAACTTCTGCATTCTCTTAGCCCCCAGCTGGGTCACCTCTCTTTGTACAATAGAGGCTGGACTTGAATGAATGAGAAATCAGTTAGGAAGTGAGCCAGTGTGATATACAGATAATGTGATGATGGTTCTTCCCCTTCCTCCTCCTTTTGGCCCTGTGGCTTCAAACCTTGTTCTGAAAAAATACCCTCCAGTTGATTTTGCAAATGGGGCAACAGACCAGTCTTCCCTTAATAAGAGAAGGTAAACTTTGTTTAGAATACTCTGCCCTGCAGCAAAGAGCACTGACATCTGAAGGTAAGAGGTAGTGGCAGGGAGAACACTCCAGAAAGAGATTGGTTTCATTAAGCAGAGTCACCTGAAATCTTGACAGTGAGAATCATTGCCACTTGGTGGAAATGATGACAGGTGTTTCACCATAGGAAACTCATTACATGACTTCCAGTGTGACCTTGGGCAGAAAGCTGAAACTTTTAGCTTTCTCCATTTTTTGTTAAAGCTACCTGTTTTGTTCAGTATGGAGATGAGAGTGGAATGGACAAATGTGTATGAATGTAGAAACATCAGAGAAGAAAACAGCAGTCTGAGAAGAGTTTGTGCTTTATGAGGCAGGGCTGGAATTCCCCTTCTGATTTGATGACAAGATGGGAAGAGGAGATGTCAGTGATTGTGGTCTGTCGTATGAACAGAACTGATGCATCTGTAGTGTGGTTCAACCACAACAGACTAATTCATGTTCTGGAGGTAGAGCAGGAAGAAATGTTCCTTTTTAATCTATCTTCTAAAAGTCAGAAGTGTTTCTGGCTGCAGGCTAACTAAGATGCATTAACTATTCCACTGTGAATTCCTTGTGGAGACAGTGTGCTTCGTCCAGCTTTATTACAGAGCAAAGCAGGTGCAGCCAGTGCTTGGCTTGCCTGTTTACCTCAGGGAGGAGCCTGCATTTGTGCACTGGGTGAGAGGGAGAGATGTCTCTAACAGGGAAGGCAGAGGCTAAATTTACACATTTCCCCTTCAGGATGCTTGGAAGGAAGAGAAATACCTAAGAAGTAAATGTGTGTTGGGTTTAGATTGTTGTGCCTGACCTGTTCTGTGCCTTATGAGCAGCCTTGACACATCTCAAAAGCTTAACTCCTTCCCTCTGCCTGTAATGGAGTGATGAGGGACCAGATTCCCTGCACTGTCCAGTGCTGCTCATGTATGGGCACATTTCTCTGGGTTATCTTAACTTTGTAGTTCATGGTGCTGCCTCTCTTGCTTGCTCATGAAAGAAAAACTACTCCCAGGGACCACTGAAGTTGGAGAGTTCTCTGGTCTGACTGCTTTGGTGTTGTCCCTCTTCCTGAATGTCACTGCTGTGGGTGAAGCTTGGCATCACAGAGCAGCCACAGCCCTGGAGCCAGGGAGTTTCACTGATTCAGGAGAAACCCTTTTACCCCTTACATAAAGGTTTTTGAGGATGTTTCTTGACACTTTGTATTCCATGCTTTTTATTTGTGAGATAGTAACAGAAAACAGTTTCTGGAAATCTGTGGACCTGTGCCCTGAAAATCTGTGAGGGAATTCAAAGTACCAGAGTGGGCAGGAAAACTCTTCAGGCTGAGTTCAAGCAAGTGCCTGAAGCCCAGAATTTCCAGCACTCAAAGGCCTCATCTACTGCAAAAGCTGGAGAAGGTATTGTCAAGTGATGCTAATAGAAGCATGTTCAGTTCTTCCAGATTTCTCTCTAGCTGCTTGCCTAAATAAACACCCTCTGCATCAGTCACACCATTCATTGTCTTATGTCTCTGAGCTATGCTGATTTTCCCCACGATGATGTAAAACAGGAAATTAATTCAAAATCTTCGAGTGACAACTACAGAATTCTCCCCTGCAAAGTGATGAGAGGACAGCTAGCCTACAGAGACACCACAGCATTTGTCACTCGGCCATGTGCAAGGTAGCCAGAGGGTGCTGAGTGCCTACCATGTTCATCAAAAGTCCTTGGTAGTGGATCTCAGGTTTGTTCCAGCCTACTCTGTGCAAGGTGTGTCTGTACAACACGCCTGTTATTTGGAAACTTTAACAGAACTCGTGTTCAGTTGGCTCTTGGAAAGGAGAGATTAAAAGCAGGTCCTAAATGTGTCTGCTGTGGTCTGTGAAAACCGCGGTCTATTGGATAGTGAAATTATCTTCCTGGGTTCGGTTATAATGGAGCCTTCGGGCATCCTGGGGGGAATAAGCTCTTGTTACTCTGATGCAGAAGCATAATTTAAGGAGGCCCCTTTTCAGAGTTCAAGGCCTCCTGGTGACCTGCTTTACCATGAAGAGGTGCTGCTATGACATGGACAAGCAGGAGCTGCTCCAAGGCCATGACCAATTACACTAGGCTGTAGTTTGACGTGTGTTCTGACAGATGGGCACACAGGTGAGCCAAGAAGAGGGCAAGAGGTCAGAGTAGCTAGAACAGCTTCTCCTAGGTCTTGCAGCCAAACAGACATTGTCCTGATCAGTACCTTGTGGGAGTGGCTTGCAGAGAGAAGAATGAAACAAACTGGCTCATCAACCAGCTTGCTAGTATGCACCCAAGGGTTCTGGCAAATGCGTTTCTGTAAGGCATATTACCAGCTATGCAGGGCATTTCACACAAATTGGTCTGTAGCTGTTCCTTGGTTATCATCATACTTTTTGCAGGGTATGTTTATCACGCTGACAAAAGTTATCCATCTATCTAGTGACAAAAATCCCTGCTACTTATTCCTGGAAACTTAATTTTGAATTGTCAGAGTGTGAACGCTGGTGGGCTAAGCAGCAAGTCTGAAGTGTGTTGTGCTGGCTTGGTCCCTGCTTGGCACCGCAAAGGATCCCGGATGGAGCCTCCGGGTGCAGGAGCAGTTGCTGGAAGTCTGGCTGCCTGCTGCTTGTGTCTTCTCAGCTCTGAAATTTTATGCTTTTAAGTGAATGATCTTTCTCAGTAATTGGTCCAGAGCCTTGGAAGAGAGGGGTGTGCAGTACCATGTTCTGCTGTAGAGATGCTTGCAGGGGAGCAGAGTGCAATGTTGCTGGTATTTTTGAGAGCAGTCCATGAGGCATGTCATTCTTAAGCACACTGTGACTTGTTCTGTCACCATGCAAAGGTCTTTCCTCATGGCTTTATCAATTACAGTTGTAAAAATTTTCGGAGTTACTGGCTGTGTTCAGGCTTGTGATGGTGGGATACACTCTTAGTTTACATTTGAGGTAGAGGTATGGGTCATCTGTTGGCAATCAGAAATCCCCCATGTAAGTGGTGTGTGACCAGCAAACCACACCCTTCTACAGCAGAACTTGCTGGGAGGTGATTCAGTATAACTGTACAAAACACACCTCTACGAATATAGCAGGGTACATACTGGGAATGCTCCAGAGATGCTTTTGTACTTAACTGCTATGGAGTGAATCCATGAACTTCAGAGTGTAAATGCCGTGACCCAGAGCCCAGCTAGGTCAGTGGAACAAGTCCCTGTGGGTTGGAGGACTGTAGGCTGGGCCTTGTATTGCCATTTATCCTCTTTTCCAATTTATAATGTGAAAGAATTGTAGATTTTTTCCTGTCCTATCACTTTTGTGTAGCTAATTTTAATCCACGGTATTGTGTTCTCCTATTACCTGTGATTTTCCACAATTGTAAGTTGGCAAGAGACTTGATTAAGGCTTAGCAGTATGTTAAAATGTTTTTGAGTTGTCTAAGAATTTTTTATAAGAACAAAAAGATTTCTAGAAGCTACATGTCATGTCTTCATTTGTTAAGTGTTTTGCTTCGATAGCTATCTCCAGTGATCTTTTTCAGGCAGCTCACCTGGTGTGGGGGCAAGACTGTTCTGAACTTTTCAGAATGACTTCTGCTCACTTGCCTCCCAAAGGTGTTCTGCACTTGGAACCACAGAGTGGCAGTGCCTGGTTGGAATAAACTGATGTGGCTCATACAGAAGGATGGACTGGGGAAGCAGGGCAGGAGAATTGTATCTGAAACTCCAAAGGCAGAGATAGTTTCCTTTGTTATGACTGATACCTTGATCTTCTTTCTTGTTCATTACTTTATTACTTCTTTTGCCTGTGTATTAGTTTCTGAAATAGTGCTAGAAAAGGAGAAGCATAGATGCAGTTTTCCTCCATTCTGAAGTCTTAACAGGGATAGATCATTAGCTTCTCTGTAACTAACTTATCATCCTTAACTACTGCTCTTTGTTCCTGGGTTTTCTAGAAGGTCTTGCTGACTTGCAATGAAACAGGAAGTCTGCAATGCTGTAAATAACTGAGTGGTTCAGTCTGATTTTTTTCCATCCAACACTTTACCAGACAGAGTTAAAACTCTTTTTTATTGGCATCAGTCATCCTGAGCTAGGGCTAGACTTTCTCTTGGCATGTAATAATTTATCAAGTTTCATTATAGAGAAATATGGGATTTGAGGGAGAGTGGGATTTGTCCTGCCTTGTCTTTCTATTGTGTTTTGGCAATATTCCCTCCAAAGATACCATATGTAAAGACATTGCAGAATGTTAAAGCATCCTTGGACTCAGCCTGAAGGTTGCTGTCTTTAACTTAACTGTAGGAAAGGAGGGTTTAGTTTAGCAGCCTCTGAGGAGCACACCCGAAGGACACAGAGGATTTTGGCTTCCTGGTGAAGTTCTCCTGCTGAATTGATACAATCATACCGGTATAACCACGGTGCAACCCCCCTGCAGTGCAAAAATGGGCATGATGTGATGTGACTCCTTTTTCACCAGTAACTGCTCAGTTCAACTTACTCTCATCTCCTGTATCTGTACAGAGATTTGAGTTATGTCATAACTGTCCTAGCTTGGCTTAGCAGCTACAGGTAAGTTAACTGTATTCAGCAGTGAGATTCCTGAATGTAAGAAAGAACTTCATGGACTCCTGTTGGTAACTCAGGTATATGGGTATCATTGTCCTGCTATATTCTTTTAGTAGTTTAATTAAAGCTTGAGCTGTGTAGCACATCCCTGGCTTCAGATCTGCACATGATTCTAACTCGTTGTCTATACTAGAAAGCTTTTCCTGTGTGAGCTGAATTAGGCTGTGAATTTAATTTGTCATAGTTCCGGCTTTATAACCCTCACAGAGGAAGTCCAGTCACTTTTGAACAGCTTGCTTTTGCCTTCCTTCCTTTTCCTTTCCTATGGGGTCTCCTATTTAGAAAGGCGTTTTGTTAAGCCTTAAATAATGTTTGGGAAGCTGAAGACTCTCCTAGGTAGTCAAGGCTTCTCATTTCCTACTAGACTCCATTCTGAGGTTGTGGGGCCAAGGTCTCCTTTCTTTTATCTGGCTGGAGTGAATGGTTTTGGGTTTTGCTTTGCCCTCTCTGGCCAGGAGCCATTTTATGATATCTGGGTCCGTGGAAAGGCCTGTTTCTGAAGCAAAAGGGACAAAGTACCAAGAGACTTGCCCGGTTAACTGGCCTGATGTTGGTGTCTGCTCTGATTAGCACTGGAACCAGATACGCAACTGCTGATGGTGTCTGTACTGGAAAAATTAGACATAGTTGGGATTGTGACCAAAGCGCAGTAGCTCTCCTGCAGGACTCCACCTTTTTATTTGTTTGTTTTTTCCTTTCACCTCAGAAAAGATATTTTTGTGGTGGAGTCTACTGTGGAAGTTGTTCTTCAGCAGGCACAGTGATCGGCCTGTGTTGGTGAGCTGTTAACAGTGGGTGATTCATTCTTTGGGTGTTATGGATTCTATGGCCACAAGAAGGTAGCTGGAATTGACTTTCTGTGGTCTTCTCACTTTGAATTGCATCGTGAGAAATTCTCCCAAGATCAGTTCTTACCTGACTCGTGGAAGTGCAGCAATTCTTTTCGCCCTAGAGTGTGGAATGCTGTCCTGGTCATGGCCCTTAGGCTTTCTAGCCTTCTGCAAAGTGCTGTCACCTATATTGAAGGCAGGAGCAAATAGAGTCACTGAGGTAAAATGACTTATTTCTGCTCTGGGGAACAAAACACAGTTTTCCGATAGCATCCTAGTTCCATGCTCAGTCACTTTCTATGGTAGTCAGACATAAATCCATTTTTATACAGCTTTTTCTTCAGAACTGCACTGCATAAGCATTCTAGCAGGTGATCTAAGCTTTTGTTGTAGTGCTGCTTCAGAGAAGAAGACATGGGGCTTCTGGCCACAAAGCAACTTGGCAGGGTAGGTCTTCATGAAATCAGTAAAGAAACGCAGGGAGTCCCATTCCAAGGATCAGATCTTTTAGGTCTGTGAGAAGAAAATAATACCCTTGGGTTCATTGTTTGTTTTAATAAATGAATAAAACGGTTTTATGGGTGTCTTGTGAACTCTGGGCTCAAAGTCAGAAGGTCTAACACATATCCTCATAACTGGAAGTAAATGGCACTTAGGACTGATTCATGGATGATGGCGTGTTTCATGAAGGCTGGATAGATCTCCAGGCAAGACTGAGTACATGAGATAACTCTTAATCTCAGTGGAAAAGTCATGGATGTTACATACTTGATGTGAGGACTTGACAGGGAAAAAGAGTAATTTATAATCTCTCCAAGTCCACTTTCCTCTCACCATGTCCATTATGGAAAAATCAGAAGAGATATTCTTGAGGTGTATTTAGAATTAAAAGTGAAAAGCTTTAAATGCAAATGACTGTTGTAATTAAGTTATTCAGAATGTTTTCTGTCACTAATGAATTTGAATGTATGTTTCATTTAAAAAAAGAAAATTGGTATGTATGAATTTAATTAGTGATAACATGGGATCAGATTTACTTTTTGTCCTTGATGTTTTCATGTCACAATGAAGGACGCTTCCATGCAGACTGGGATGTTGTACTTGTTTCTTTACATTTGCATTATGACACTAGGTCATTTTTTTTACTTATGAACCATTTCAGATCCCCCAGGATATTTTAACCTTCTGTTTGAGTTAACAATATTGATACTTCCTATTTCTGACACTTTTTGTCCCTCCTTTGTCTCATTTTAGAGATTCACCAACTGGCAGCAAATACATTTATTACTGCAGTGTACTGTGATGTTCTAGTCTCACCTTTGAACAGTGACAAATGTACCCTGTATTTAAGAGCTTTATTTGAAAGCATACCTGGTGGATATTTATGAGCTAACTGAAATAAGCGTGACATGTTTCTAATTCCTAAATGAGACAGTGAAGTTCGGAGTTCCTACAGCTGGCTTCTTGGAAAACTTCTGGGAAAGGTGGAAAGAAAAAAGTAGTTTTCACTCCCCGTGTTTCCAGACTTCCAGCAGTATTACACCTCTGGATGATGCATGAGGGGACAAGGAGACAGCAGATGTACAAACCATTCCTTTTGTCCTCTACATGTGTACATTGTTCTACCAGAGTTTAGGTGGCTGAGGAAGTTCCCTTTCAGTTCACAAGTGCTACTTTTAATGGCAGTGCTGAGAATGATACTGAAATCACTCAAATGAAAGAAATGGGAGGAAGAAGGGAATCTCTTTTTAGCAATGGCAGAAGTGGTAGGAATGTGTGGTAGTTTCAAGAGTTTTATGCAGGAGAGCCAAGAAGCCTGGAAGATCGTTAGCATAGCTAAATGGCAAAACTAGAGAGGATAATTGCTGCTTCTATTTAAAAAAAATTAAAAAAAGGTATTTCTTCCCCTTGTGGCAAGGTTTTTAGTGGCCAAAATTGATGGTTCTGTAGAACAGCAGAGGAATTGCTTCTGAAAGCACAAAAATCTGCTTTCCTAGTGATATTGGTAGCATGTCCTTGGCTGATACAATTGAACGGAGTCCTCTCTTCAGAAAGGTGCCATCACAGGGCAAAGCTGGAGATGACCGATCATAAACTTGATGAGGGAGCAACAACTGACCACCCAACACGTGTGTACTCAGCAGTATTTTGTTGGGAGATGGCTCTAAGAGACAAATACTTAGATTTTGTTTCTACATACCATGCCTGGTGTGTTTCCTGTGCCTTTTTTCTCTCCCCTGCTCCTCAGGGGAAATGTTTCCTTGCAGAGGGGTGAGCAGCAAAGGCATGGTGCCCTTGCCTTACACAGAGTGTGAGCTGCAGGGCACTCGCCGAGCCTGCTGCCACATGACGTTCAGTTTTAGGGATTAAGAAGCAACGTAGAAGCTTGTTGTGAAAGCTTTAACTTTTCAGTAGCATCAACCCAGCAAAGTGGGGCTTGGTGAAAAAATGTGTGGTTCCTTTGTTCCTGTAGATGGTGGGACTTCAGCAGGGCTCTGCTCTTGGTTAGGCTGCAAGGGAGGGGAGGCTGCATCATGACTCAGTGTCAGACGGAAACAAGTTTTCAGCCTTGCCGACTCTGCACAGAAAGAACTGTCGTCCAAGGGCAGTAAGCCAGGGATGTGGAAACTGGTGCTCTGGTGTCATCTTTCCTAGAAATTGCTGCAGAGTTCTCTAGTGGAGATAGCACTGATATTTAAACAAACTGTGTAAAAGGGAGTGTAGTTTTCTTGGTGTACTGGTCTAGTCAAGGGAGGAAGGACTCTCAAACAGATTGAGTCTGGGAATCTTACTAGACATTGCTTAATTATCACTCCTTTTTCCTGTGCAGGAATAACTTAAAACCTGCTCTCCCAGGATCTGTGCTAGTCTCATGTGACTCTTCTGCATACTGACTGGATAGTTGCATAAGGAGCTGCTGAGGTTGTCAGGGGACATGCCAGGGGTCTGAGACTCGTTGAACTGTTCTTGGACTGATCATGTCTTCTGATGAACCTGTTCATACATGTGTCGAACTGTTGTGTCTGGGGGCGGGGCAGTGAGGTGGAGGGGAAGAAAGAGAAACAGAGGCTTTTGGAGGGAACTCCGTTTGCAGATTTAGACCAAACTCAGAAGCAGCAGACATCTAAACTCTTCTGCATGTAAGTTGATGCCTCTGGTTCAGGGCAGCATCAGATGCAATGGGATTGTCCTGTTCTGCAAGTCGGGAACAGCTGGCAGTGGACCTGGAACACCGCTATGAGAAAGTGTTTTTTTTGTTTTTTTTTTAATGTAGTGTTGTAAGCAGCTTTCTTCTTTCTCTATGGGGGCAGGGAAACAAGCAAGGCCCAGCTGTCAGCAGTTTGGCAGTCTGAGGTGCAGTGCCAAAGGTGGTTACAGGTCTAAGACTGCTCTTGTTGGGACTGTTTTTCTAGAGGCCGTGTGAGTTGATCAAGCATGCGCCTTACCAGCCTGGATAACTGTGCTGTACCTGTGATAATCATGACCTGGAGGAAAAGAATATCCTGAATTTTTTGGGACTTGTCAGGGGTTTTCCTGTCTCCCTGCCTTGTGCCAACAATCTCGCAAGCATTGCTGCTGTTCAGGCCTTGCTGGAGCAGAAACACTGGTATTTGAGTCTTACGCTAGATATACCAGAAAAAATAGCTGAGTGCAAAGATCTAGCATTCAGCTGCTGGGAAAACTTAGACCATATTCTTGCTGAATCATGTTGAAGATGGTATATATCTTGGGTTTCAAGCAATCCCATTTCACTGCTGCTTCTGTGTCTTGCACAGCAGCACCAGTTGTGTCTTCTCCTGCAGGGAGCCCCCACAGCTGTTGCAGAATAGTAGAGAGCTGTCTGTGGAGGTGTGAGAGGGTGAGCATGTCAGTGTTGCAGCTGGATGCCCTCATGCAGGATTGGAGGTGTAGGAAGTGTTAACAAGGGCGTGTTTGGAGTCTTGCATTTGGGCTCAGTACAGCCAGTGCCTTCTGTGGGCATCACTTGGGTGGGATCTTAGGAATGAGTAAGATGTTCTTGTTGCTCTGCTCAGTAAATGCATGCTGCAGAAATCTGGCATAGGAAAAGAGCTTCAGCTGTTTTGTTTGGTGAAGCTGGTTTACTCTTGAGTATTTTTAAGTGAAGCTTGGTATCTTCTACAGGCTGTGGGCTCTTCTTCCTTTGCTGTTATATGTTCAGGCTAGGTATTAGTAATTACACCAAGAATTACTGCCAGCATCATGAATATCTGACTACAAATAGCTTTGTTGTTAGAAAGTCAGACCAATCGGAGCATGTCTTAAGGGAGGTGAGGCTCTCAGCAGGGTCCCTGGCCGTGCTATCAAGTATTGGTTTAAAGTGTGCAAAGCTCTTGCCAAGGGGTAGTGTGCAAGCAAGGGGGGAGGTGAGACTGAAGGATTTTCTGAGGCAGAAAAAAGAGTAGAAGAGAGAAGTATGTGGAACCAACGTACCTTGAATTATTTTGACACTTGTTCTTGCCTTTCAATATAGATATAACTGGACTTGTAGCAATTTGTATTTGAAAGGTGGCACAGAGCACAAGACTGAAGACTTTCAAATGCACAGGGTTGCAGCAGTACCTGCAGTTCCTGGTCACAGATCAGAGCTCAGTTGCACTAAGAACAGAGGTTGCTACAACCTGTTCCATGGTACCTGTCTTGTAGTCTATTCTTTAAAGTATTTTATTGAAATAGCAGCCTGTGAAAATCCAGATCTCAGGGAAAATGCTCATCTTTCTGTAAAAGCAATAAATAGTGCTGGGAAAGTTACAGAGAAAATGCGGGCCAGGACAGAAGTGAAGAGGACACAGCTTTTCTCCTGAGGAAGACACAAGTGTCTCAAAATGCTTGGCAGAGCCCCTTGCTACAGGGAAATGATATGTATTCGCTGGCCTGTCTTGTCTTGTAGTTTTGACAGTCTGCTTTCTCCTCTGGTGCCAATATGTCTCAGCTTTTCTGTGCTGCAGCCTGCATATGCACCTGTACGGCTGTTGTGTTCTCAAAGATTCACTGCACAGACTTTTTCCCCCCCCTTTGAAGGTCCAGCAACCTTAATGGTTTAGCTTCTCAGTCTCTGGTAACTCTAAATACTGTCTCTCCCTGAGGCTCTCTGTCCTCTTTATGTCCCTGCATGTTTTGTTTCCCTTGCTGCCCTCTTCTTGTTGCTGCGCTTTTTTTTTTTAACTTCTGCATTCATGTATAAAAGCCCCATTAAACACTTCTGTACAAGCTAGAGGGAGCTGAGGTTAGGATTTGAAGCAAATTGGTGGCAGAACAAGGAACTGCTTTGGCCCGTTGATGCTCAGTAGGTGTTAATATGGACCAGAGATCCAGGGTGGTAGCACTGGAGGTAGGAGGACAGGGACAATTGCTTAATGCCTCTTTAGGTGTCTAGAGCTCAATATGGTGCCGTGTGGAGAGTCACTGGTTGCTTTTGTGGAGCTATCCAGTAGTCACTGGGCAAAGAAAATGATCTGGGAAGCCACACTTTGAATTTGAGAGCAGTGTGGGGCAGCATAACTGATGTGCAGGGAGGCACATCCGTATTCCTATCAAACAGCTGTTAGGGGATGGCCACTACTTTTTTTTTGTTGTTGTAGTTTTGTTGGTTTTTTCATTCTTTAATTTGTGGAAAAGAAAAACAAGACCTCTGGGCTCTTAACATATGCAGGGACGATCTGGTTGCTTTCACAATGACGATGATTTTTGGAAGAAAAAGAGAGGGGATATTTTGCCCTGAGCATAAATTATGCCTAAAAGATATTCCCCTGCCCCCCAAATTGGAGAAAACAAAATGCCTCAATAAGGAGGCATTTATGTGCTGAATTGGATCTCACTCCTCAGATTGGAAAGGCTAATGGCCCCGAACACACTAGAATTAAGTTAGTTTTGTAGCTGTGTGTGTGTGTGTGGAGGGCCGTGCCGCAGCATGCGCCGTGCGAGGGACGTGCTGTGGTGCAGGTAAGTGCTGTGCAAACCCTTCCTCTGCCTCCTCCTCCTCCCGGGGCAGTGCCAAGCCGGGTTCCTCCCTCAGCACTCCACCAAACCACACTCTGCTCCTTCCAGCAGCGTCCTGGCTCCTCAGTTTATCTGCACTGCCAGCCTGGCATTCAGCGGGCTTCTCCTTATCTGCTTAGCTTCACTGTCCCCTTTGTGCTTGCTTCCTGCTGGGGAAAAGGGCTGCCTCTCCCCTTCCCCCGTCTCCTGGCTGCCGAGGCCTTCCCAGCCCTCTCCCGTGTCTCCTGCTGCTTCTCGGCTCTTTGTGTGAGCTCTGCTCCCGATGCTCACCACGTGGTGCTTGCGTTTGAGAGCCTGTAGGGCCCTGCGCCTGCAAACTTCTGTCCTCTTTGTTAAACAGGGTGGGGAAGGGGATCCTGCCGGTTTGCTTTTCCCTGAAGCGTCTGAGCAGAAAGCCACGAGCTTTTCTGCAGGCTGCCCCGAGTGCTGTGTGCCTCTTCCCCATGTTCGCCTCCGGGCTTGTGTCCCGATTGATTTCTTTGTAAATATGCTGTGGTATGCAAATGCTGGCACTGCAGAAGGAGCGTTTGTAATCCTAACGCAGAGGCAGCTCAGGAAAAATCCGACGTCTTTGCGGAGCTCTGCCCCTGTTTTGTTCCTCTGGGCTGAAGTGTACTTGCTGCTACTTAATGCCAAGAGCCTGTGTCTCCAGGGCTTGATTCACTGTTACTTGGCACCTTTCAGGATCAGGTTCGGTGTGAAGTGGGAATCTGCAGAGTCAGTGCAAGGCAGTGCTTGGTGTGCAGCAGTGATGAATTGCTTAGCCTCTCTTGTTATCATATGGTGTTCTTGCTCTGATTATTAATGTAGATGCAGGACAAACTAGTTCTCAGATTCTTTGAAGGGGGGAGAAGGAGAGAAACCGGCTAAGTTGTTTTGGATAGTCTTTTAGTAAAAGTCGAATGTTAAAAGCAGAATGCCGTGATTGTTAGCTTCATTTTAAATATAGTCTTAACTGCACCTCTGAGTTTGGCAGAAATAGGGAAAAAACAAACTAACTTGTGAAATCTGTTGGAAAATTGTGATCCAGGAGCCGCCTGCATTTCAAGGGCATGTTAAATCTGACTTTGTGTTTTTGGGTATGAATATTATCCTTGCAGCACCCTGTGGAGGTGGGCCCCATGCAGACAGAAGGAGAGGGACTGTCTGTACCTTGGGGAGCTTGTGGGCTAATGAATGCACCAGTCATCTCCAAGGAGAGTTGGAAGCAGACTGAGTTTTCAAGATCTGATTTGAAATATCACAAATGTGTTATTTGTGGGTCCCTATTTGGTTTCAGCATTTCTTAGAGTGGGGTGATGAGAGAGGATGATCCACAGTTAAGGCTCCTATGTGGGGTCAGGGAAACCTCAGCCTCTGCGAGCCTGGCAGTCAGCGCTTTGTGTGTGTCTCTGTCTGTGTGTGTGTGTGTTGATAAAAGCTCTCATCTGCTGGTAGGGGTGCTGTGAGGATAAGGACCTGGAAGAGTGTCATGGATGGGGGTGAGAGGAGGATATGCAACTGTCACAGACGTTTAGAAGTCGGATTTGTGTGGGTTAAACTGGGCATGCTCGCAGCCTGTTGATTGCAGTTGCACACCACATCGTGCATGACTCAGTGCTGGGTGGGATTTGATATATAAGCTTCTTGTGCGCTCACGTTGGCCTGAGGACAGGTATCAATTTCTGGAGGTGGCTTTGTTGGGGAGAGGAGGCTGTATCCCCTTTTTGGAGGCTACGATCTTCACAGCTCTGCCAGCCAGGCTGCCTCTATAAAACCAGCTTTGAGTAGAAATGGGTTAGTTTAGGTGACTTCAGCACAGAGGTGAGGCCTCTCCTGGGCATGCTGGCAGGGCCTGATTCTGCTGCTCTTGGAGGGCACTACCTCTGTCAGGGAGGTGCCATGGTGGTGCCTTCCTTGGATGTCCAGCCTATTCAAAGCACTCAGCTGAGTTTGGAAGATGTGTTTGCCACTGTTGTGTGATGGGCTTTTCTGCTTGTGGCATTGAACAGTGTTGGTGTTTGACCTAGGTTTTAAAGAATAATAATGTGACAAAGCTTTACTGTCTTTGAGAGCTGACTATACTTGATTGATTCATTTGACTATCTACAGTTATTTGGAACTGCAAGACCAGAGTAACATGGACTTTCTCTCTCAGTTGTCCTTTTGGGTGGACTCTTGTCTGGATGCAGACATGATGTCCTGTCTATTTGTCCTTCACAATACTGTCTTGCCAAGCAGTAACAAGTTTGCCCCGCAGCCTTATTTCGTAAGCCATTGAGCATAGCTGGTCATTAGTTTTTTAAAATTTATTCTGATCTCCTGAGATGTGGGGTCAGGATGAGAGGTGCCCACATCCCATACTCTTTGGAGACTGGGTTCTAGTTAGTCAGATCTGTTCCTGACTGTCGTCCTGGCAAGGTTTTCTGAAGTGGAAAAAATAAACCGGTCACTCCGTTCACCAAGAATCTACATTTTATGACACTGGTGCTTTCTAGGCGCTTGTAACTTCCACTAATCAGTTTAAGCTATCTCAAAAGATGGCTGTCGTGAAAATACCAAAAAGTAATTTCTGCTTAGTGAACGCTTGAGACAGACTTTTTTTAGTATTTTCTTGCATTGGGCAATAGAAACAGGCCAGCTGGTCCTTAATGTGTGAGAAAGATGAGTAAAATGCTGCTTGTTTGGGTTGCCAGGGAATGAAAAGGGTGGCTTGAGCTGAGGAGTGGGGACCACTTTAATGGGTGGTCTAGGCAGCATTGCTGTTTAACAGGAAATGGAAGAGGGGGAGATGCAAGGTCTGAGAAACCCTTCTGTTGGCTTCTTGGTCCTTGTGTCACTTTTCCCCAGGGAAGAAGCCTTGGGAAGCCAAGGGTGTCCTGCAGCTGGGGGTTGGAGAGGAGTCATTCTGCACTTGTCACTCTCCAAATAAAGCAACACTTGTGTATTCCCCATTTCAAATTATGCATCTTGTTATTTCTGTTTCTTACCTTATTTTTACTGCTAACAGCTGGATTGTCCTTTTGTCAGAAAACAGTATGTGAAGGGGAGGGAGTGTGGGCATCTGCTGAATGGAGAGAATGGGCAACGTGTTCAGTCTTGTGACAGGTGGCACTTGTTATGTGCTAACTAATATTGAGGGGGAGGGTAGGGTGGAACAACCCTTAACTCTGTGTGTACAGAGAGGTCTCTAAACTGCCCTCAACTGTTTGTACAGCAGTGGTCTTGAAGTTTGGTATTGCCTGTCCAGATAAAGATCTTGGTAGACTGTTTTTTTCATCAACTCAATGATAATAATGGAAAGGCAAGTGTATTGTTAAAAGCTGTTATGAAAGCATCTGATAATAAAATAACACCTCATTATGGCATGCTTTATAAATCCTGTGTTATACCCTCTCTTTGAGCACTATGTACTGTTCTGGTTGTGCCCCATTTCCATCCCTCCCCCATGTGTACGTGCTGCTTAGAGCTGTAAGATAACTAAAGTACAAGAATTATTCTTGTTTCCCATCTCCATACGAGGGAGAAGCAGAAAAGCCTGAACTATCTAGCTTGGAAAGCAGATGACTGAGAATAGTGTAGTAGAAGATCTGTAAAACAAGAGACACGGAGGAGGTGAACAGGGCGCAGTTATTCTCTGCTTCTCATAAGGCAGGAAATGGGGCCACCAAATGAAATGACTGGGTAGCAGCTTCAGAAGAGAGAAAGGAGTGTGTGCATGGGCTTTCTTTGTTCTCCTTCAGACAACAAACATATAATTAAATTGAAGCACTCTGCCACAGGATGTTGTAGATGCCAAAATTACAAATGGGTTCAAAAAGGATTAGTCTATTTGATGGATTTTTTTTTTTTTTTTAATTCCCTCCTCCCATGTAGAGCCATTAAATCCAGTGATGCAGATACAGTACCAGGCTCAGGAAGTCTCTCTGCTGGTCCTGGTCTTGTTATTCCTAAGTGCTGCCTGTGAATAATGGGCAGGACTGGCCCAAGCAGCTGCTCTTGCTCTTAAGGGAACAGGACAGAGGACCCCGTTCAGTGGGTGCGAGGAGCTGAGGGCTGGCTTAGTAAAGAAATGGGAGGCTGTATGAATGTGGAGCTGTAAGAGTTGCTGATAGTCAAAGATCAGGGGAGGGAGCAGAATCAAGATCTATGATGGAAAGAGAGGATGTGCTTGCCTTATCTTTGCTTCCTCATCAGTAGGTTGTTTGGCTTCAAATAGATTTAGCAGTGTCTAGATGTTTGTCAGCAGCACAGGACCTAGCACTTGAAGAAACTGCTGTGCTACTGTTGTTCCTTTTCCCTATATTAAATTCTATACGTGGATCTTAACTTGTGTGCATGTAGGCATTTCTGTGTAACTTTTTGGTCACCTGAGTGAAACTGGCAGAGAAAAAAGGAAGTAAGGAAAGAAGTGTCGTCTTGTTGGGTCAGTGTTCAAGGAGAACAGAAATCAGGAGTAGTTTGCTTATTGTAGCTTGGTTTTCAGATCTGATTGTGTGCATACATTTACCTGTTTTTAGGAAACTTAAATAGTTCACTGTGTGGCTCTGGAGGTGCTTCATTTTTTTTTTTTTTTTTTTTTTTTTTTTTTTTTTTTTTTTTTTTTTGGTAGGGCTCTGAGCATGCAGTAATTCCCAAGGTTACTGGCAGACACGGGTCTGTGTGGCAGCTGTGGGTTTTGAGCTGCTAGCCATAGGGTGTATGAGGCCTGTGAGGCCCCATGTATGGTGCTTACTTTTGTTGGTTCTGACTGGTGGGGTGGGATGGTTCCAGTCCCATTCTAGTCCTTTTGGAGCTTTGGAGCTGCTCAGACAATGAACTGCAGAGTGGGGAGGTGGGGGATGCTCCCTCGGACGTGGAGCAGGGAGAAGTGTGCTTGGGAGGGCAGGTGAGCCTCAGTGGTTCAGTGTGACCCGTGTGCTACAGGCTTTGGCTTTGTTCTGGTTGCTGCTTTCTGGCTGTGCATTCAGGATTGCTATGGTGTAGTTAGCAGCTGTCCTCCTTAAAAAAAAAAAACGTGGATGGTGTTGTAAAAAAGGCTTGCAAGAGATTTCTGATAAAATCTTGATCAAATGTGCATTTTCTCTCTCCTCTTAATTTTATACTTAACTCTCTTTGAACAAACACCAGCCCTTTCACATTATAGACAAAACCCCAGCTATGTCTAGACAAAGGCTCGTTGTGATTAGCAGAGGTGTGCTGCTCAATGCTAAGCATGTGCAGGGGTAAATTCATGTTCCTGATGGGGTAATGTGCTTCCTGCTTGTGTATGGATTGCAGGGCTTATATGTGCAGAACTCGCTGAAGAGCTCCGCTTGGAATTGTATGAGTATAGAAAATTTTATATACTTAAAATGTATATTGAAAGGCTGTTTGCTTGTATAGTTATTCAGACCTCGTCTATGGCTGCACATTGGTGCCACCTGCTTGCAGGAGAGAATGAGCGGACTCCTATTATTCAAGAAAAAAATATACAAGGCGAGGCCTCAACATCTGTTCTGGCTTTATTGTTCGGTCTGGCCTGGGCTGTGGGCAGAATGTAGGCCACAGCTTTTGCCTTACTGCTGGCTCTTAAACTGGAAAGGCATCTTGGATCAGATGTATTCTTGAAAGGTTTAAAAATAATAATACAAAGATGCAAAGTTCAAACTTAGGATGGGTTACTTTAGAGAAAAGGCAATTATTGCTGTCTATGCTTTTTCTCATTTTCTCTTTCAGTTCTTCTAATGGTAATAATTTTTATCACTGCAAAGTGACCTTTGTAATCATTGCTGGTTGATTAATCTTTAACTGGGTAATTTTTAAAGCAATATTTTGCACACAGTTGTAACGTGTGGTACTGTGGGGTTTTGTAGCACAGCACCTACAGTCATTTTGAGGCAATAAGGTCCTTCACTCCATGTTTCCAGTCCTGCTGCTCTGTATAGAAACCCAAATAGTTGCTTTTATTTCCCAAGGCAGATACAAAAATGCCCTCAGAACTTTATTTGCATATAGATTATAGTGCGAGCCGGGTGTAGTCATGTATAGGAAGAGCTAACTGCTGCTTCATTTATAGCTTTTTAATTAAAAATGTTTCTCAGTTTGCAGGATTCCAGTTCTGTTTCATTTAATGCTGCTGTAGTGTGTACAATGATGGTATTTCTATGAGGTACCAGCTGCTATGACTAGGCAGTCCTTGGAAAACACGAATGAAAGGGGATCACAAGCATTATCTGCTGACTCAGGGAAAAGTCACATGCAGAAGGAAGTGGAGATGAGCAGCAAAGTTCTTCAAATGTCTTTGAGTTGCTGTTTGGGACATCAGTGCCAATACTGGGGGAGGAAGGTGGAAAAAGCTTTCCTTTTGGCTCTGAATTTTGTTTGAATTCTCCTGTGTCACATAGGTATTGTGCTATTGTACCACAGCTGTGCATTTACAATTACACTGTGAGCCTGAGTAATACCAATGAACCCATAAGAGAAGTTTTTTGTAATATAGGAGCCTGTGCCTCCCTTGTCTTATTTTGTTGAACAGCCATCATGATACTGTAAACAAGGGATTTTACACTATGTAATAAATTTAAATGCTGCATTGATAAAGAAAATGCAGTGTTGGGAATGGAAGCACTTGTTTAATCTCACTTTGCTAGAAGTAAGTACATTAGACTTGATCCAAAACTGCTTTAAGAAGCATTCAGCAGCTAAGTTATTATATGGCAGCTCCAGCTCTTCCAAACAATAAAAGCATCTATTCACCTTTGGATATTATACAATGCATGTTTTAAATATAATGCTCAGTGTGGCATATTAAAAGGAAGAGCTATTTCTTACACTTTCTTTTCAAATCTGCAATGTATGATTTAAAAATCAGTTAGTACCAGTTGGGGGGGGGTCAGTAAGTGCTGTTAGTAAAACAGTAGCTTTTCTAGGTGGGAATCTTGCCATCCTGTATCCTGGATATTTCAGTTGTTGTATAAACTTTATTAACTTCATGAAAGATGTTGTTCCGATCTGGAAATATATTCTGGAATATATTGTTTTGCAAAAGATCAATACCTGAAGAATTCACTGTAGTTTTATGGCAAGTGCTTTTACACTTTGGTTTAAGGCTCATGTTTGCTTTCCAGAGAAGGTACAGAAGTATGTGTTTGAATCAAACACCTACTGTGGTCCTACTCTTCTGAGTTACCTTTTGCTGATTCTTAAATAACAGAAGCTGCTGACCTAGAGCAGGGTCCCACTCTTCATGGTGTGTGTTGCAGTGCTCTCACATAATCATGTGTTAGTGTGCTTTGCTTTGAAATCCAGAGGGCTTCAATAGCTCTGAAATGCCTTGTGCAAACAGCAAAAGCATCAGAGACTACTGAGAGGATTATGGAGAAGGAAAAATGCTGGAGGCATCCTGCCCAAGCTTCACTTTGACTTGGGCAGGATGCAACTGGGAGCAAAATGTGTCTTGACATCTGCAGGAGGTGAGTATCATTTCTCCAAGGGGTCAGTACAGGTGTCAAAAGGAAATGTAAAGCTCCTGAATGGCTCACAGCTGTGGCTGGATCATGCAGCATCCTTGGAGAGAGCTGTGAGACGGAGCAGGTCCCTCAAGTGCAGGAACTCAAGTGGGAGCTGGCAGTGCTGCCTTGCACAGAAGCAAAATAACAGATGACGGAGTGATTGGTGGCTCTTTGAGAAGCCTCTGCTCCCAGTGAGTTTATTCTGGCATGTTTCTTCTCTAACTTGGAGAAGAAAAATGAAACGTGATGTGTCAGGCTGGAGCTGCACAGTGCTGGGCTCCTGCTCACAGCAGTGTTTTGCCTTCCTGCATGCCCCGTGCCTATGGTTTCCATTCCACCCATGGTCCTTAAGACAGTTTGAACTGGTGCTGTGCTTGAGGAAGCTGTCCTGGCTGTCCCTGCTTCCTTAGTCTTCTTCCTTGTCTCTTAAATATATGTGGTAGAAAACCAGAAACTGGTATTGAGTTTAAGCTAACAGCTTTTTAGTTGGATTACTTTTATTTTTTTTTAAAGCTCAGGTAGATCCCTTGCTTTGGTTTGTCAGGTAGATGGTGGAAGGGGAAGCAGTGCTCTCTCTTTTGCAGTGGTGCTGTTGAACCTTTGTATTTCCTTCTGATGCCAGTTACTCCATGGCTAACTTGAAACTGGGGAGGGGTCAGGACAGGGAAGGTACTGTGTCTGACCTGTAGGGGGGACTTGATTTTGAGATGTGTCCTCACAGCTCTAGAAGGGGGAAAAACCTCAAAAGCCCTCACAACATTTTAGAATAATATTGATATGTATGTGTTCTGCCCTGCTTCATCTCCTCCCTTGCACAGTAGAACTTTTTGGGTTTGTGCAGTAAACCACATCTGTAAAATACAACAAACTTGAAAAATAACATTTTCCTGTCAAAGTGAATTTTAAGCTGGATTGGTCCTCTCCTGAGTTTTAGTGTATAGTCTGTGGAATAGGGGTTTGTTCTAGTGATAAGAAAAGAGATATGGTAAGTGCTGTGGAAAAAGCAACGTGGTACTGTGTCTGGTTGGGGCTGCAGTTCTCTACCCTGGGTAAAGGCGATGGACGTTTGCATTCCCTGTGAATTCTGATAGTGGAACAAAATTTAGGGGGTGCTGCTTGCAATAGAAAGTCTTCCTCTTGGAGGAAGCAACCTTGATTCCTGACAGACTTGAGACAAATGGGAAAGCTAACAGTGGGAAAGTGATTACAGAGTGTTTGCTCCCACAAACAACTGTGATACGGAGCTAATGGCTGTGGCAGAGATTTTACAAATATCTGGTGGGTAGCTAGATGAAAGTGCAGGATTACCTGAAATGTCAGATCTTCTTGTCTGCCAGTATACAGCTTCTCTAAACACAGGTTGCACTGGTTTAACTGCAGTTGCTTAAACAAGCAAACCTCATTGATTCTAAATTGATCTGTTCTCCTAAAAAAAAGAGTAACCCTTGCCCTTCTTATGTGGCTATTTTTACATGAAATATGCAACAGATTAAATTGAATTATCTTTATAGCTTTATCACTGAAGTGCAGAGTGTCAGAATTCATCCTGGAATTCCTTGTTCAGAAGCATGGGACAGTGTTGGTGAGCGTTGCAGCTGTGCTTGGAATGGTGCTGTAAAGGAATGTAACAGCCACTCTGCTCTGAGGCAGGCCCCTCTTCTGCTCTCGTGGTTGTTGCTCTGAAGCAGTCATTTCATTTCAATGTGCTTCCAAATTCTGAGCAAGCTCTTAAGCTTTTCGCTGGTACATCATGCAGTAAGTGTATTTAGGCTCTGTATATTTATGGTGGGGTCAGCACTGTACTTGGAAGAATGCCTGTCGTGTCTGCCTTACATGTGAGGGACAGTAAGTGTGGAGCTGTGGGCTTCAGAAGGGGTGCTGAGGAGGATGTGGTGCTGGAAGGTGAAGGATCTGGCAAGCATCTTGGAATGTGGGGAGGGAGCATCAGCCATTATGGATGTTTGAGGAACACCCTACTCCCATCTTTCTGTGTGTGTTGGCTTTTAGGTGCATCTGCCCTTTGCAGAAAAGCATGAGTTTCAGCATAACCCTGCTGTGTGCCTTGGACTGGCCTCTACAGCTGTCGAGGAATGAGGCTGAGGGTGGATAGATGTGGGCTTGGGTGGAGAGGTGGAGCAGAGGATAAGTTGTGGGAACACTGGAGGTGCTGCTTCACATCCACTCATGAGCCCAAGTTAGCTGGTTGATAGGGGCTGGAGGGAGGAAGACACTGGGCAGAAGGGAGCCCTGAGGGTGGCATGATGCCCAGCATCTGCAGGCACCTCTGTGTATGATGCCGGGGAAGGAATGTGTGGCTAGCAGGAGGTAGCTCCTAACCCAAGGCATTTCCTTGGCAGAGGGGGTTCCTGGGTACCTGTTGTGGTCCTGGAATGGAGCATGAGTAACACGTTTTGCCACCTTGCTTCTGTGTGCTATGAGTTCCTTCAGTACCTCCCTGCACTGGTTATCACCTCCTAGGGCTGGCTCAGTCACAGCCTGGGAGGGCTGTGGGGCTCCTTCTGCAATGCCCCAAAGCCTAACTTGGGGTTTTAACCTTGGAGGTGAAATTTCACCCATCTTACTGTGGGTGAGCTGCTCCTCACAGGGGCAGCTGGGCTGGGATGTGTACCTGATGTGTCCCAGAGCAGAGGAGGTTCAGACTGCTAAACTGGAAGAAAACTTTTTCCTGATTTAGGTCAGTTTTGCCACCTCAGCGAGTGAGACTGTGCTGAAGGCAGGCTGCCATTGCCTGGTGTTACAGCTCACTTGGCAGTGTTTGGGCATCCGGCTCCTGAGCTGCAGTGGGTGCTGGGATTTGGGTGGAAGTGTTTAAATTCATGGAGCCCTGACTGATGATTTCTATCTGAGTATTTTTATGGGATAGGAGTGTGTTTTTTAGTATAGGTTAAACTGAGGAGAGAGACTTTTTACTTTTCTGTTCTTTGAACCCCATGTTAGACTTTAGTAGAACAGGCCATCCTGGATAAGGAGAGTGAAGAGAAAAATTTCTTAAAGGTGAGCCTTAGGGTTGACTCCTTCTTCTGCATTCCAGCCTAGACTTGCAATGAGGACGAAGGTAACAAATGTTTCAGGATTTGTAATTTTAATTTCAGACATTGTTTGTGTTCTGTATCTGGTCTTCACCTCCCGTCTCTTGCCATCAGAGGATGTCTCTTCTCACTCCTTTTTTTTTTTTTTTTTTTTTTTACCTAGTGTACAAAGTAATGAACATGCAGAGTGTGTAAAATACCTATATGTGCAGTTGCTAACCTCCCTAAAATGTGAAACCTTCCCAAAAACCCGAGTGAAAGATAATAATGGTGTCTATAATGAAAAAACCTGCTAGTTCAGTGTAAATATGTTGCTGACAGGTGGTTATTTTTAATACATGCTATCTGTGCTTTAAATTTAATGTTAAAGTATTTTTGTCATCTAAACCGTGACTGTTCTTAGCTGAGCAGATTTCAGGTTAAAAGCAGTGGTGAAACCATGAGTGTTCATAGTACTGTAGTGTAGTTTTGTGTTACTACATCTTTTCTGACCTGTTTTAATGCATCATGAAGTGGTGGTTATACGTCTAATTGCACAACACAGAGAAAATAGTATCATGTTGAAATATTGCATAAAACTTGAGCGTTATGTGGCATTTTGTAGTGGAAATAGTACTGTAGGTACTCATTCATAACAAGATTTGCAAGTTTCTCTCTGCCAGGGCGGATGGTTGGGCTGGCTGTGTGTGTGCTGACTCAAACGAGGGAGTTTCTTTTTTTTCTCTTCTTGTTCTCTTCTTCCTCCTTCTCTTCTGACTGCTTTTGACCAAACATCATCAGAATTGACAAGAGCTTGCTCTTGAAACATACCTTAGTTTGAAGTTGCTTTTAGGAACTATGTGCAGCTGTGGATCTTGACTTGAGACTTCCAGAGCTCTCCTTCCAGCCAGGTGTTAAGCTGGTTAAAAAAAGATTTGTTGTCTGAGTGTTGGGTTCGTGTCTCAGTGTGTGTGTGCTCTCTGGAGCAACTGAGACTGAGACTTGATTGTGACCTGAGGGACCCAGTGTCACTTGGGTGGGCATTCCTGATTGTATAGGGGACGGAGGGCAGAGCAGGGCTGCTGGGATGGTGCAGAAGGTGCTCACAAATGGAATGTGGGAGGTTTTATGCATGTGGCTACCCTGAAGGGTTAATCTGTCTGCACACTGCAGTCTCATGATGTCCGGGGCTTGGAGCCTGCTGCCTGAGCCTAGCTCCTCCCTTTTTCATTTAATGATGGCTGGAAGAAAAATAATCAAGTGTGCTGGAAGAGAAACATTAATTAACTTTTAATTTAGATCTAACGTATGCTGCGTAGTGTACTGCATGAGAGTGTGCGGTATCTGTCATGTTATATAGAGGGTGATGCATTGAAGAAACAAGGAAAAGCCCCAGGTCTGAATGGGAAGATGGGATTTTTTAACTCTGTAGATGGGTTTTATATCTTGATTAAAAGTTGCAGATGTGTGATAAGTTGCTTTTGTATCCATTTTGCATCTGAAATTACTTTCTCTGTAACTTGGTTTGTATCTGTTTTCTCTTAAGCCAAACTTGCAAGGCGAAGTCAGGAGAGAGAGAATCTCGGCATGCTGGTCTGGTCACCTAACCAGAATCTGTCTGAAGCAAAATGTAAGTCTCTTCAACTACTTTTATTCCCTTCTTTCCTCACTTCAAAAATACAAAGTTGCCACTTTTGGTAGAGAGGTTATATCTATGACCTTTCCATTATGAATTGAAATTAATTTGAAAAAGGAACAGCCTACAAAGCAATCCCCAGATGATCTCTGTTCTCCACTGGGCAGCTGCTCAGTGTCAAATCCACGGGGGCAGGGAAAGCAAGAGAAATGTGGCAAACATTATTCTGTGGTATGAATTCTTTAAGGTACTCATCTGCAGAGCTACACAATCAGCTTTTTTGCTGTTGATGCTGTAGAAGACAACAGAAATAACTGGGGAGAGCAAAATGAAAAGTGTTGGGGGGTGGGGAGGTCCGGAAAATATTTGATAATTAGTAGTACCTTTTCCTCCACAAAGATAAATCCACATCTGGAGCCCATGGAGACTTTAAATGCCAGAACAATTGCAGTGCCTTGCAATTCCACGTGAGGGCAATTAACAGCGCTCTGTGTGTGTCTGGGAACAAGTCTCAGTGCTGCTGCCAGATGGCAGAACCTAGTGTTTGAAAGGCTTGTCTAGCTACAGTTCTCCTCATGAATAAGTAGGACTCCTTGATTAAAGGGCTGCTGTTTGAATGCAGTAACTAAACCTAAGCGCTTTTGGGGGAGGGTGCTGAAAAGGGCTAATTTTAATTTTGTGCTTATACCTTGGGGTTTTTTTTTTTTTTTTTTCTTTCTTTCTTTCTGATTCTGGGGCCAAGAATAAGAATTGTGCATTCCTATTCCTCTGCAGTTTTTGTGGTGGCACTATTAGTGAATACCTGATTTTCCCCTAGACCTGGGATGCATCATAAGGCACATGTAAAGATGTAGTGGCATTTGCAAATTAAGGCAGCAGAGATTGTGCACCAACTGGCTCTGTCATGAAAGGCCTGTGCTCTGCCCTGGGGCATTTGTTCCACTGAACACGTTGCCCCTTAAATTACAGAAGGATGATGGTACTGATCTGCAGATAAAAAGGGCTTTGCAAGGATCATGTTTGCCTTCTCTCCTTGTGTGCTCCCTGCTAGCTATTGGATGCTGAAATAAATAAGACTGATGAGGAGAGGAATGTATTTGACAGTTATTTACAGCTAGAAACCTCTTAAAAGGTATAACAGCAAGAAATAGTTGCAGCCACCAAAAGGAGTGACTGTTCATGGGTTTTCCGTGGCGTAGGATTCATGTAGCTGCCTCTCAAGTCTGAATGTCTTTTGAATCTCAAATCAGCTTTGGAACCTTTGACTCCTGCCTGATAGGAAACTGGTTTCTTAAAGAGGGAAGACAGAATGGAGGAGGAAAAGGAGGGAAGATATGTGGAATTGAGTAAAATAATCCTTAACTGAGTATTCTGTGGTAATTGTCACAAAAATACACTCATAGAGCATAAAGAGGATATAATACCTGCTAGGAAGATGTCATGAACTTAAGTAATTAAAAAAGTGGTATGACATTGTTAAATAAAAACTAGGTGGCAGTTGTCTGTTAGTACGGTAAAAAAGTTGGGGAAAACAATGTGAATGTAAGAGGAGGGCTAGAATGGATTTCTCAAAATATTGAACATTTTAGTAAGGGTATGAGACTCTCTAGTGAGTTCACCTTACAAAAGAGGTACAGCAAAAAAAGAGTAAAATTCATTTGGAATTTGGGGAAGTGAAGTGTATGAGGCTGTTGCACCATACATGGCACAAAAAATACCTCCCAGGTGCCTCTTTGATAGAGAAGGATGGAGTTAAGAAATTAGGTGTCTAATAGTAGTAAAAATCCGAAGGAGCATTGTGAGAGGTGGCTGAGAGGAACTTGGGGATGGCAGATGGGAAGAGGGCAGCTGTGCAGGGCATGAGAGAATAGGTGGGGGCTGGTTGGTCATAGCTTTGTTTTGTGTCAGTCTGAGCTGATCCTTTTGAAAGGAATCAGGTATTCCTGTCTCTATCTGACTTTTCTTAAAAATGAACTGTGAAAAACAAATGCTGCTGAAGGTAGGAGCTTTTGTTTTTTTGAAACTAAAAATGGATTGATTGACTGATTGATAGAAATAAGTTTATTGCTCTAATATATTCAAGGGAGCTGTTAGGTAGGCACTGATTACATGAGAGCCTGAGTCCGTCCTCCTTCCTTGCAAAAGATGGGAACTTCCTCCAACACACCAGTGCTCTGCAATGGCTGTAGTGCACTTACTAAGTGCATCACAAGCAGAGTTCCCTAATCTGCTTTATGGTTTATGGTGAAAGAACATCAGGGGACAGGAAGTCTCTCCAGCGACTCTCAGGTTCACTGACAAGTCTTGTCATCGTTGATAGTGAATCCTAATTAAATGATGTCCATGGGGATGTGTGAGAGGACTGATGATGATCAGCATTTCCATCAGTGATGTGGGAATTGATATGGAATTGTGGATGAGTTGTGGACTGACAGGATGGTAAATAAAATTAATGCTACTGACAGTCTTGTAGAGTGCTTTGGGTCTTTTCCTTACTTGGACTGCTGCCAATGCAGTGGGCTCTTAAATGACCCAACTGCAGGGTTATGAATCTCAGTACTGAAATCTCTGGCTTTCTACATCAAGCCTGATGTGTGGAAGGAAATAGCTTAGAGAGCAATCTTGGGGAAACAGTGGCCAGGTAATTCAGCAAAGCTTCCCAGTGTCCTGCTTGACCCAGAAGATGATGTGGGTGTAAAGAGTGAGGTAGTCACTGGAACAGTTTGCTGCCTCTCCACCCAGCAGCATTCAGGGGAATGAACCTTGGCTTTAGTGTTTAAAAACTGAGAAAAAGATGGAGACAGGAGCTGCTGAAATAATTTGGAAACAGAAGCTGAAGCGAACTCCATCTGTTTAGCTTACTGAAAAGAGACTGAAAGGGGACTATTGTCAATTATTCTCTCAAAGAGAAGTTTTAACATAATAAGAGACACACATAATACAAATAGATGGCTGCAAAATAAGCCCACACAGACTGAAATGAAATGTCCAAGTGTGTGGAGGTTCTTTTTGGAGGTTGACTACTGGGAGTTATCCAGGGTAGTGATGGATTCTTGTATTTCTTTATGCCTTTTTAAACCATGGAGTTTTGTGATATATTATCCTTGGTGGGAGAGATCAATCACTGGCAATTGAAATTGCAAGTGGAAGGAGCTGTGGTCTCCAGCAGTTGGTGTAGCCCCTTGGGCTGTACATTGGTGAGTCCTAGCTAGAACATCCATTTCAATACTGTTCTTTAGGTGGAAGTGTGGGTGAACAAATCCTTCCAATCAGCAGAGCATTGGTGCCTGTGATTACTTTTGTTTGTACTCTAAAGCCCTGAATCCATACTGTGCCTGTAAGTCACAGAACTCTTTTCTGTTCCTGTGGCTGGGGCTCAGCATGAAGATGGAAGCAGCACACGTTAGCTCTTTCTCAGAGTGAACTGTAGCTCTCGTGAGCAGGGGAGTTCTGTGCAATCAGTGGAACTTGCGCAACCCACCCTTGTTAATAGGGAGTCTGTTATAAAAAAACACTGAGTAGATCTGTGACAATGCTCAGAGCAGTGCATCTGATGGGTTTGGCAGAGGACTGGCCAAACTGTTGGAGGTTGTGGGAGGGTCTCCTGTAAGCTGCTGAAATGAATCCCAGAAAGACCAGTGTGTCAGTCAAGGCCTGGTGGATATCTGCATACCTGATGCTCCAGGTTCACACAATTAGTTAAAAGCTTGTTTGGGCCCCATGCACCCTGTGTGCTGAAGAAATGTTTTAATCACACTGGAGAAACCTTTTACCTGGATGTCATGAAGTGATGGACGTAATAGAAAAGATGAAAGAAAAAGTATGTGTTGGAACACTGCTGATTTTTTTTATCCTCTGCCTTGTTAACCATTAATCTTGGATACAAACCACTTACTGCCTTGCCCATATTAATATCAAAGTTGAATGCTGCCAGCATGGTCCATACCTACTGCCAGACTTCTGCTTTTGAGAGGTCACTTGCATAGCAGTGCCACCATAGTAGTCGCGAAGTTAGCCCAAAACTAGAAGTTTGTCCTGTCTCTTTTGAAGAGGAAAGAAATGTCACTATGCAGCAACTGAACATTTGGACTTAAAAGAACTCTGCTCCCCTTCTAGTTCTGCTCCAAATGCCATGTGCTGTGGTTGGGTCACACCTCTCACAAAGAGCTTGCTCTCGAAGTGAGACTCCTGAGAGGTTCTGTGGACTTGGTGCCATGGAGGGCAGCTGTTCTGGCTATGCTGGGACTCTGTCACAGAGGGTGGGGAAGGACACAGCAGGAAGAATGATGCCTTGAGCAAGGTGACATTGAGGAGCAGGAACAGCTAGGTGGAAGACAGGCATCTGCTCTCTTGGAGTGGCACGTGGTGAAGGAGGAGGGGAAATGAAAAATGCATTGTAACGATGCTGTGGAAACCCTGCACAGGATCGAGCTGGGCCAGCATGAAGCTATTAATAAAACAGCAGTGTCTCTCTCTGTGCCAAGTACGCCAGTGAGTGGAACCAAAAAAATGACTTTGGGTTGGTTTAGAAATGAGCAAGTGTTGGCATGCAGCAGCTGCCCAGGAGTGAGGCATGGACACCAGGCGAGAGGGTAGGATGTGATTATTGCTTTTATGCACCTGCAGTTCAGAGGTGAACTACAAGAAGGAAAGATGTATTGTTTTGCTAGTGATAAGCTCTGCTTTGAAAGTAATTTTTCATCTCTCTTCTTGACACAATATGTGTGTTGCTACATGGGAGTTTTGTTTTCTCACTGATATCTTGGTGGATATCTCCAGTGGATTTACGTTTATGGTATGTCACTGAGCAGGCAAACACTGTTCCTAATACCTATGGGACACTGGATCATGGTTGGCAACTGGATCTTCTGGTCTTGCAGTGCAGCTTCTGTTCAGTGACCTGATGCTGATTGGCATTGCCAACATTCACCAGTCCCTTCCTAGGTTATCCTGTGGCATCTCCTGTTTTGAGGCTGCAGCTGGCTCCCTGCTTTACATTATGCCTGCCTTGGTGCACAAGGGGGGAATTCAGGCGTCCTTCTTCCTTCTGTGGAGGGGAAATAGAAAGACCCTGGGGACATGGGGACAGAGAAATGCCAGGATTAGGTGAAACATCTGAGTGCTCCAACATCCTCCTAATGTGCCTGGTCACACCCTGTGTGGCTGGAGGGAATGGGAGCAGTCCCTAAATGTGCTGCAAAACCTGATGCTGGGAAGGCAGTAATGTGCCAGCTGAGGCTCTGATGGAGGAAGAAGTGCTGGTTGCCATGGTTACTAAAGATATTAACCCTGTGGTGTTTGGATGGGCAAGGTTTAGTTAACTGTGCCACAGGCTGGGTAACAGGCTGGGAGTGTGTGGTGCTCCACCCTAAGAAGTTATGAGTTGGTATTCAGGATTTCAAAAAACCCAAGTCCCAACCACATTTTTAAGTATACCCTGGTCCTTTTTAAGATGCAAGTGAGTTTTGGTAGCTCTTCTCTGTTGTGATGGTGAATGCCAAAATTTCTAAGGGCAAGCTGCATGTTTAAGTGGGCAGAGTCTGCCTCCAGCTTCAGTTCAAGGATTAATCTTTGCATAAAATGGACTCTGGATTACTCTTTAGTTTTTCTTCTAAAGAGAATGTTGAGCAAGCTTGGAAATCTATTTTGTCTATTCTATAATTCAAAGTGACTATCAGAATAAAGAACATGAAAATGTCTTCTAAGGTTTACTGCATATGTCTCATCATGATTTGTGTGGCTGGTCTCTGTTTTTGGTGTGTATTTGAGCCATAGCTCTTTCAAGAAGAGCTTCTCTTTGGACATAGCCTTTCCCCCTTGGCTTACTTGTTTTGTCCTGTGCATTCTGTGAACAAATGACTCTGTCACTATCATCATTAGCTCTCATTTTCCATGGAGTGTAGAGTGCCCTAGCAATAAATAAATATGAGCAGAAAACCACAAAGGAAGAGTATAGACTGGGGAAAGCGCTGATCTTAAAATCTCCCTGTTAGAAAATAAAGCCCCTATTTACAAGATGCATTTAAAATTGAAGGGAATATTGCTTCAGAGATATTTGAGACCACATCCTCCCCAGCACACAGGCACCCTTCCTCAGGCAGCAGCAGTGAGGCAGAGGATATAGTCTTGTATGTGTCAGAAAAGCTGTTTTTAAGTCCCTCCTCTCCGTCATGCCCTAAACAGGGTCCTTGAAACAGTTGGAATTATTGTTCTGTTTTGAATCTACTCTCCCCTCCATCCTCTTACAGTGACCTGGTTTGTGACTCCACAAAAGGTTGTGTTGATGCTCAGTAAAAGTGCAGCCACATTGGCCAGGCATGGGAGAGCAGGAGCTACTTAGGCTTTGCTACCAGAGAGAAAAAAGTATTGTTGAACATTTAGCTGAGCTTATACTTGGAGGTTTTTTGTGGTTGGCTGAGTGCTATGTGAGGTTATGAAGGAAGATATTGTGCTTCTCCTTTTTGCGATTTTTCTGCTTGTTTGTGTCCAAGGTTTTACTTGTTGAGATGTTGGTTTCCTTTTTTTTTCTTTTGGTAGTAGTAAAAGTATGAGTACTGAAAAAAGAGCTGCTAGGTCTCTAAGGGATGGACTTCAGGAGTTGTGATTGTCTCCTGAAGGTACATGCTGACCTTTTTTTGCTCAAGTGAAGATAGCAAAAAAAATCCAAACTTAGGTTTGCGCTGTTTGTGTGTGCTTCTTACCTAGAAATATCAGTTTGTTGTCCCTCCCAGTGACAGTAAAAAGGATTAATGTAAAAGCAGAATTGTATTTATGTTTATCCCTAATCCAAATTTCATATTATGCAATGAACCTGGCAGCTGTGAAGCTTGGATGTAAATACAGTAGCTGAAGAGTGCATCTCCATGAATTAAAAAATGAAAGAATCATTTAATTTAATATTCTGCTTGAAATAATGGTCATGGCTACTTTTCCCTGCTGCTGCAGTCGCTGCACTTCAGAAAATGCTCAGAAAGAGGAAGGTGAAGGAATGCAATTTTTCATTTTAACTGAGGCAACTTTTGATGCACATAGTAGCAATATTATGAATAGCAACAAGAAGATAACCGGCATTCAGAGCCTATGGGTGTATCCCTGAAATAGCTGAGTTGCCTCAAACTTAGCTGCAGTTTCTCCTTTGTTTGTCATCTGCTGTGCTAGTTGCTGTTGCAGCGCTGTGGAAATCTCAGAGCAGTTCTTTCATCATTATTGCTGTAGGTTGATATTTCTGGATCCTGAATACATATTTAAATTAAGATTAATTTTTAACCCTTTCACAGTAGTGGAGTCGGGAAAGCAATTTAGTTTGAGAGAACTAGAGTGTGTATTTGGATGGATTGCAACAAAGGTACACTGGATTGTGCTGTTGTGTTCTGTTTTGTTGTTTGGTTTGGTTTTTTTCCCCCCCAAAGCCCACAAACAAAAAAAGATGCCTGAAGAAGAGAATGTGTTGGGAGAGTATCCAGGAAAGGGATGTCTTAGCTAAGGTAGCTGTGCTATCCTGGAGGAATTTTTGCTGCTGTGCTGGGAGAGGGGAGGTAGTCACCAGTTTCTTCATGTGCCTTGTTCTCTCCTGCCACCTGTTTGTTCCTCCTTTTCACTGCAGTGTGATCCAGGCCTTCTCTGAACGTGTCAGGATGACCCACTTTGAAAATGCCGGCTGCTACTACTGCGGGATCGAAGCGGTGCTGGCGCTCGGAAGAGCTTTTTTCCTAAGAGAAGTTTAGAGACAGGATGACGTGGATGTAATGGAGTGATGATAGCTGTGCTGAGAGTTACCCTGGCAGTGAGCCTTGATCTGCAATACGTTTGGGAGCAGCCTTAGCCAGCCTGGTTGGCGCTGTGAGAGTTGTAGGACCAGTGTGACGAGAACTAGGAGGCTGCAGCTGCTTCACGCTGCTTGGCCCAGCCCTGGGACGGGCGGAGTGTGCTCCACTCTTGCTGGGAATGGTAGGCTTGGGGCATTTCAGAGGACAAGGTTGTTCTTTCTGGTCTCTTATGGTAGCTATGAGCAAAAATAGGAAGAGTCAGGGAACTGAGTGTAACTTTCTATGTTCTTTTTTTGAAAAATTTTTTCCTTTGAGTAGAGTTAGTCAGCAAGTATGTGTTTATAGGTATGTGATGGAAGCTGTGCAGGCAGGGAGGAGCACTTGTGGGAGATGTCTCCATGGAGGAACGCTTGAGGAGGCCATAGCCATAACAGCTTCCTATGATGAGTTCATATGCTGCCAAGTTTGACCTTTACAGACCTGCTAGTGCAGGAGGCAAAGCAGCTTGGCTTTCTCCAGGACATGTGCAGAGCTTCCCTCATCATTTTGTTTTTGCTGTTGCATTATTTGCTCTAATTAGGAACTCCACTCCTACTACTTAATTTTTCTGTACTTTTGCTTTTGCACTCTACATTAAGTTACTTCCCTGTTCATGTGCTTCTTGTGCAGGTTCAAATTGTGGTAGGCTTGTAGTGAGTTTTCTAGCACTGCAAGGATTATTGGTTTTATATATATATATAATAATAATAACTTCTCAGTAAGGACTGGGTTTCTAACTCCTGGCTAAAAGCCATGATAACCCACCACTGATATTCCTGGGTCTATTTAGCAACATTGGTTTATGATAGGCTTTTCCACAGAGTGTCTTAGGGTCAGCCTTGAGGGCTGAGAGCCTGCATAGAATACAAGTTTCAGCATGTGCTGTATGAATCTGTAACTTGATTTTTTTTCTAAACCAACTTAATTTGACAGGTATTTTAATACCTTAAGATCTGTCAACATAACACTACTACTTGGGTTTAGAGGTTACTGTAAGGATGATATTATCCAAGATCTGGCTGTGGAACCTTGCTGTCGTTCTGCATGGGCTTCTTGGATAGGTCAGACACATCTTTGTACCTCTTCTGCTTCTAAGCCTGTAGGAAGTAGTTAAGTGCAAGAATGGATGCACTGAGTGTTAGTGTCTCCCAAAGGCTGACCTGTCTGTAGTAGGGTGATCCACATCTGCTGAGGGCAGCAACTGTGTGACTCAGACTTGTTTGCTTCCTCTTGCTGACTGCTGGCTTACCCGATGTTTCCTTTCTGCCCAAGTGACATCCCTCAAGGAGGTAGCCAGGGGACAAATTGATAATTTCTTTTTCTTTTGTGTCCAATATAAAGGGAGTCAGCGTGGCTTCTCCTTCCTTGTCACAGGCATTATTATCAGTAGCAATAATAATGAGTTGTAATTTAACCTGATGGCTATTCTGCTCTTGCATACCCCTTGTGCGTGTGCCCTCATGCTGCACAAAGACCCTGTGCTGTGGGGAAGTGGAGTTACACATGCTGTTTAGGAAGCCTGGCTCTCATACAGGGCTTTCATTAGTTTGCATTCCTACATAACAGAGAATATAATAGTTCTGGTTTTTAGGAGCTTTTAAAATCTCGTGGAGGTGGAGAAAATGGACCTTGTGGAAGGTTTCGCCCTGTTGAGAGTGTTTTCAGTCTGGATATTCCTTGGTGGCTTCTGAAGCTGGTTGGCAGCAGGTTACTCAATGAAGCTTTATGATATTCTTGCTGACTGTTTTACAGACCAAGAATTTCAGTGTATAAAGCATGACATGGATAAGAGCTGAGAACGTTCCTAGGCAAGGTACTGAAGCCTTGTATTGGATTGTTGGTATCCTGACTCTGTGGTCTCCTATACTGATTCTGTCATTAGTGTGTGTCAAACTGGTGTGTTGTTGTTGTTCTTGGTTTTTTGTTTGTTTTGGGTTTTTTTTCAAATTAGCAAATATGGCTTTTGGAAAGCATTCACCGGATCAGGCATTCTCAAGGAGTGAGCATGATAATTTCTACACAAAAATCTGTGCAAAGGACAGATTCTTCTAACCCAAGTTAGAATCCTGTGCCCTGAACAATATGATGAATTTTAATTTTTTTAATAATCTACCTCTTGTCACAACTGTATTTACAATGTTGCTACTTGAGTTGCTTGGGTGTGTTGCTGCCTGCAGTTGAAGTGTACAATCCAAGGCTGTAACGTCCCAGTAGGGTGAACTCAAGCCATGGTTTGACAGCAGAATAAATCTGGCTTTAGGGCTTCTCAGACTAAACTGAGAGCACTGTACTGAATAATGCTAAGAGCTATTCTGCCATAAACTCCCTTTGTTGTTGAGGTGTTTGGTGTGTGCATTTATCCTCTCTGTCTTGGAAGGTCATACATGGGAATGAGTGTTTCCTCCCTGCCAAAAGCTAATATGTGCTGAGTTTCTGTTCTCACTTAGGCTTTAAACCCAATATCAATTGCTCTGATAATTACATTTAATACAGTCCAGTGTCTGTGTCTGATTTAGGATCAGACTTGCAGTGCTAAATGATAGCCATGCTCAGATTCTGTATGGTCACAGTTTAGGTCCCATGGTTACCCCATTTGGCTCTTTCTGTTCTCTGTTAGGTCCCAAAGACAGTATTTCCTCTTTGTTTCTGCCCTGTGAGATCTCTCTCATCCTTTTCTGTAGTACATCTGGCAACATTTGGGTTTGTGGTGCCCAGGGCTCTGTAGATATTTAAACCTGTGCCATCCCTCCCCATAAGTGGCGTTATTTGCTGTGGAAAACTGTGCTACAGCAGAGCAAGTTTCTGACTGAAAGTTGAATGTGATGGATGTATAAGAAGGTGTCTTTCTTCCCAGAGGATCCTCCATGAATGTCCTTACCATGGGCATCCACATGGCCTTTCTGAAGGAGAACAGCAGCAGTAGAAATCATCAGCCATCTGGCTTTCCTTATGGCAGTCCTCATTAACACACTGCCCTGTGTATATGCACAGTGTGTTGCGACTTTTCATGGTGTGGTGGTGTCAGCAGAGGGTGCAACTTCAGGAAGGAGCATATGTTGGTAAAGGCTTTAAAAGTTACATGTATATTAACTAAAGGCCTTTCCTGGTAAAGAGTTTAATATAGTTTTGGTAAGCCACAAAAATTATGACAATTTGTCAGTACACCAGTGTCTGTAGTACAGCCTTCTAGCTGGTGTAGCAAAATCTAAAGGCAGATGAGTGGTGTCTTTAACCATCACTGAGGTTTCAACTTTGAACTTGTCCTTAGATGCAGGCCGTGCAAAGAGGAATATTAAAAATAATTTAAAAAGGAGGTAGGAAATACGGTGTTTCTATTTAGTTTATTGGTGTGCACTGTCTGGGGACTGATTGCCTTTGTGTGACAAAGGAAACTCTTGGTAGGTATTAGGGTTTTTAAAGAGATAAATCTCCTAGAAGTGGGGCACTCCATTTTATTCCTTGACTTATTCTCTCTCAGGCTGCAGTTTCTGTGCTCTAGGTGTGGTTCCGTGAACAACTTTTTCCTCACCGGTGCAAGTTTACGTAGACCTGTTCCTACCCGCCTGCTCATCCCTGCAGCTGTGCTGTGCTGGGGCAAGGAATGAGTCGCACTTTTGGCTTGAGCCAGTCTCGTTTCTTGCTGGAACTAGGAGGGCTCATCTCTTCTCAGGCTTGTTTGACCTCCCAGCAAAAGGGATTTTTATATGGTACACAACCATATAAAACTTCAATGAATAGTTTTCTGCTGTGGTGGTGGTCAGTGCCTTGAGTGGCTCCAGAGCTGGTACAGGAAAAGGGAGCAGCCTGTGTGGGTAGAGCTGGTGACAGGATGGTCCAGGACTGCCCCTCCTAGGAGGTCAGAGCATCTCTGTACCTTCAGCCACCACTCAGTGCTTGTATGCCTTTAACTGCATGCTTGGGTGAGGAAACTGATGTGCTGCAAAAGTTTTTGAGTGGGACAGTTTGCCAGTCTGGTTCGCTGGGATTCCAGGCAGGTGCTCACAAGTGGAAAGAGGTAGGTGGAGGATAGGGGTGCTTAGTCTGATCCTGCTGCCATAGGAGATTTCTAATGCAGTGGCACCCTATGGTCCTTGGTATGTGGACAAGAGACGATACACAAGTAAAATCTGAGCAGCAGGGGGGTAAGTGTGTGGGAGATTGATAAGATACTGTGCAATCCCGTGAGTCAAGTCACCATGCCCTGCTGCAGCATATTTTCCCTTGGTCCTATTCAAGTAAGCTTCTCCAGATAAGGGGTAGGTTTTCCTTTGCCTTTCAGTTGAATCCAAACTTTATCCTCACCTGCTGCAGATGCAGTGGAGTTGAAGCCTAAATCCTCTTGTGCCTTCAGTTGCGTGAAGTGGTTTTTAAGTAGCCTTTGTGTCTGTGTAACTAACACTCTCAGTTCCTAGAAACAGTGTTAAAGGAGGCTCTGTGCCTGCCCAGGTGGGTCAGCACAGGACATAGAACAGCCTGTGCTCTGTCTGCCGCTCTTCTCCTGCTTGTTACATCACATCTTACCAAGAAGAGGAAATAGTTTTTCCAAGGCATAAGAACCTTTTGAATAGAAGCACAGAATAATTAAGGTTAGAACGACCTCCAAGTTCAGGTGGAGTTTAGTTTCTTCTAAGTGATTTTGTTCAGGTTCTTTGCCTGCTTCCCCTGCTTCCAATTGCAGCTAACTAACTTTAGGGAGACAATTGAGCAGTCTCTGTGCTTTTGGCAGCCTCTTCTCCCGAGCTGGGACCACGAGGTGGCAGGAGCGTTCCACCGATTCAGCCAGGGCAGCGTGACAGCAATGCAGCTGCTCGTTTTTATAGGCGAGGCGAAAACTGTGCTCGCTTGTTTGCGTACCGTCATAATTGTGTTTTGGAATTTGGAAAAGTTTCACGTGTGTGTCTACATGTCTTTATTTTCTTTATATAATGTTGATTTATTTTGGGTCTTGACTCTCTCTCTCTCTTTTTTTTTTCTCTTCTTTTCTTTTTTTTTTTTTTCCTGTTCTCAAGGGAGATGGAGGGGAGGGAAGGATGTATAGCAACATCCAGAATTCCTTGCAGGTTCCAGCATTGATCAAACCCTGTGAAGCACATTACTGAGGCTGCGAAGGATGCTGCTTTTGTCCTCATTTCACCCTGTTCTGTCAGGGTATTGCATCACATAATATGCAAAGTGTTCAGAGCTCCTGCAGTACCCTAGTAATAGGGGTGAGCTGAGGTTGCAGCAACAGCTCTACCTCTGCATTTCTGTTGCTTCCTATAGACTTGAGCACACTCACTCATGCTGCAAACCTGTCTTGGGGTCACTGAGTCTGCTGAACAAAATCTGATCCTTGTAGGGTCATTGAGAAGCAGTTTGGGTGGGGGGGAGAAATTCTGCAGAAAGACCCACTCAGAGAGATCGTAATGTGATCAAGTGGTGATGAGGGAAGTCATTATTTTCAGGCATTTCCCTCTTTTCAGAGTTCTCCTGCCCTCCTGAAATAAATGCTCATGTCTTACATCTCAATTCACTGTTCAAGCTTGTGGGACTGAAAATCAGCAATGCAGTTGTTTGCTCTTGTTCTTCCTTCCCTGTGTCAGCCAAGAGGGTCCCCTTTCTTTTGCCTCTGTGAGGAATTTTTTGCAGGGAGGTGGTTAGCAAAAGGCAAGTCTTTATGAGAAAGCTGGCTGGGAACAAGAACAAAAATTTCAGAGGGTTAAGGGCATGATTTTGGTCAAACTCCCCTCTCTAGACGGCAGGGAGATGGAAACATCTTTCTGTGCTTCCTTTGCCACTCCCTTCAATTTCCCTTATCTCTTCGGCTGTCTTAGTGCTACAACCAGGGTCCTTCAGTCATCTTTTAATCAGGACATGTGTTTCAGCATCTGAGCAATCTGTGCCACTCTTTGCTGTTGACAGTGTGTATGTGAGGCTCTGTTCCCTTTACATCCCTGCCTTTTGTCCTACTCCTGCCTTCCTGAGCATGACTGGCTGTAGGACGGGGCTCTTTGGGCCAGTGCTCACTCCATTTCGGGTGTGGGGTAGTCAGGGCAATCCTGCTCACCCCAGCACAGCTAAAATGCATATAAGAGAAGAAATGCAGCCAAGTAGGTGAAGAAATACAGTTTATGGTTCTCTTCTCTGTCCCTCCCCTCATCTGGTTTCTAGTAGCAACAAGAGCCTTCACAGGAGCAATGCATCTCCTGTGTCACACAACTGTCTCTATTCAAGTGTCATTGTATTTTTGGCCTGGTCTGTGTTTAAATATCTTTCTAGCCTACAGAAATGAGTTGGATGGGAGTTGAGGATGCTCTTATATACCCTGTTCAGGGAAAAGTTATGCTGGTAGGTAGAGTGCTTGGTGGTGTATTTTATGCTGGGGGAAATGGGCTGGGATTGCTCTGCTGCTCTTGCTTGTTCTCTTCTGGAAAGGAGCTCAGAGCTGTGCTGGCAAGCTGTCTCTTCTGGTGTAAGCAGGGCTCTGCCCCAGGCACCTCTGGCTCTGAACTGTGAGGTCTAAACACATTTCTGGGTTACACGCTGAGCGTGACTGAATGCCACTGAAATGCAGTGAGCAGAATTTCACGTGCCCGCTGCCCTGTACTTGCTAGAGGTGTAGAGGGAAGGCAGAGATGGAAGAGGACACTTCTTTATCTGGTGTGGCATGTAAAGCATTGAGCTTGTGGCAATTCCTGGCTCTACTGGTATGGGAGACTAAAGGGATACTGTGACTCAGCTGCTGCAATGCTCTTCCTTGCTTACTTCATATGGAGGGGGAAGGTAAAGAAAGAGTAATCGAAAGGATTCCTTAAGAGACTGTCATTCCTCTCAGATGGTGCAAGCATCAAAGCGAGTGAGCTCACAATTAACCAAGAAATGACAAGCAGAAGGGGCTAGATTGTCAGGAAGCAGGCAGGAAACAAGCCAAGAGGAGAGTATGGTGGTTTACTCCTTGTCCGTCCTTCACCCACAAATGCTCTTTTAGTGTTTAGGAGTAGTATTGCTATATGCTCATGTACTGCCTTACTGCCTTTTTCTTATTCTTCTTTTCTCTTCCTCCGCTGTAACAATGAGATATAATACTGAGGCATTACAGAACCTACTGTGACGGTAAAAACATCTTTTCCTGAAAGCTTACCTTCATGGTGTCTAGTCACTCATAATCTACTGTTTGGCTCAGTGGTGTATTGACTTGTTTGAAAAGAAATCCTATTGATATGTGGGGACCTTGCTAATATTCTTGCTTAGTTAGAAGAGAAAACGGTATAATGATTTTTTGGGGAGCAAGTGTGTTTTCATTACTTAACAACATCAGGTATAAGAAAGATAATACACTGGAAAGGAGAACAACCTCATCTCTTCTCTGTATGTATTAAAGGATAAGATGCTGAAGTCAAATGAGGAGCTGTAGATCTTTCCACGGTGAAAGCAAGGTAGTTAATGCAGTAGTACTTAGCATTCAGGAGCTTAATTCAGCCTTGGACTTGAGAGAATTCAGCTCCTTTCCCTCCTCCTTCCTTCACATCCTTCTTAGACAAAATATATAACACTGCATGTGCAATACCTGTTTTTTAAGGAAGCAAAGAGCGTTTAGCTGAACAGGGAAATGCTGCCTGTAGAGTTTCCCAGCAGCCTTTGTTCTTGTTGTGGTTTTATAACTCTGGAAGCACCTGAAGTTGCTGCTCTGCCCATACCCTACTGATGTTCCCTGCCCCACTGGATATGTGGAGGGAAGGAAGGAATGTGTGTATATGAGGCAGTTCCCTTCTCTGTCCCTGTTTACCCTGCGTGTCTCTTCTGGATCGTGTTCTCTGGTTGGGATGTGGTTTTGCAAGGTGGTTTTTTTCCTCTGGTGAAGCTGATTTTCAAGGTTCATGCTGGGCATCAGTAACCCTCAGGATGTTGTATTAGGCAATGCAGCAAATTCAGCCTAGGAAGTTGGTCATTGTCCCAAGCACCTCCTCTGCATTTGCAACTCTTTTATTATGTTTCCCTTGTGCAATAAAATGTTGTTTGCAAGAAGGGATGGTTTTCATCCCAATTCAACACGGTTCTTAGAAATAATTTGTTGACTTACAGAGACCCATACGTTTGTGTTGTAGCACTGCAAATGAATGGTTATGGCTAGACGTTTTTCCAACAGGCTAATAAAACTTTAATTGAATGGATCTAGAACATGGAGCAATGAACAGGTCTGTAGCTTGTTGGGAGTTGCCATTGTGTGCAGGTGGGAGCTTGGAAGGACAAGAATCTCATGGAACCTCCTTGCTGATGTGGAACTGTGCCTGTGTTTACAGCATGCTCTTCTGCCACAACATATGGCAGAATGGTATTAATATTCTCATGGACTTTTGCAGGGCACTTAACAAGGCCCTCTTTTATGACACCTTTTTGTGAAAATTAACACAAAATTTTTGTAGTTTCCTTTTCCAGATTAAGGTCTGTGATTACTATCACATGTCATATTGGCAAGTCTAAAGATGGGATGTCTGAGTACCTAGGTCTAAATTCTTATTATTAAGGACAAGCTGAAAATAAGAGGCTGGTGATCTCCTGCTGTGCATTTTCTGATTTATCCTTTCTGTTTTCCCAGTACCTTTTGAGCTTATACCTTAGTTTAATAAGCTGAAGGAATAATTGAGGACTGTCACAGCTTGAAGGAGAAGCTTTAAAGAATGCCATACTATTCCATAAGAGTGTTTATAAAGGTAGAAAATATGTGAGAAGCACATTTGAGAGCTGAAGTTAATCATGAGGTCCAGACTGTGGGAAACGTGTCTTCCTTAGCTGCAGAGGTACAGAACCATTTCCTTGCTGTGCACGCTCTCCATGAGTCTGGTGCTCAGCACTGGAATTTGCTTTCATCCCTCCCTGAGTATCTGGAGAAAAAGAAAGGGGAATGATTTTTGAGTTCATTGCTATGTGACTCATTGTGAAGTCCAAATTCTGTAGAAGCATGAAAACTTTGGGTGTCAGTCTTAGGTAAGAGTACTAGCATGTTGTTGGGGATTGTACAGACAGCCAGTGCTTCTAGCATCTTCCACTCCACTACGTGAAGCAGGAGTGTCACCTTTTAGATTAATTTTTTATTTTCAAGGGTGTTATTATCATCATAGTGTGGTTAATAAAGATCAGGCACAAGGGCACAGACTTCAGAACACCACTGCTACTACTTTGATCCATTCCTTTCAAATGGGTGCTGTTGGACATAACGTGGGCTCAGTCACTCTGAGTGAAAGACACTTGGATTTAGTCCCATCTATACAAAATATAACTTCTCAGGGCATGTTCACATTGTAAAGATTAAAAGCTCATGAATAATAATACAAGAGCATGGGGTTTGATCCAAGATAAAAACTGCTGAAACCTAAGATTGAAAAAAATACCAAGGTATCTGCAGTGGTTGTGCAACACTAGGATTCTGGCAGTATTGGAAGGTATGGATTGTGTCTGGGGATATTTTTTCTTCAGAAAACAACTACTTTGGGAATATTAAAAAAAATCACTACCAAACAACCAATAAAAAACCCACCACAAAATGAACTCACGCCCCAAAAAGCAGCTGACATACTCATGTCTACAGTTTTAATGAGCAAGTTCTGAAATACTGTAGGCTGTGTTTCAGAAGTACTGGAACTGGATTGCATATCATGGACCATTAAGGCTTGTTAAGAAAAATACTTAGTTTGTCTGGTAGCTTATTTTTCTTATGTTTCTTTCTGTTCCTGAATTGTTGGATCATGAGAGTTCTCTGTGGAGGGCTGAAGTCAGAGCTGCACATCTGGGTTTTAGACTGGGAAAGGGAAGGGAAGATGAGATCATTATATTAAATATGCTTACACCTTCTCTTTGTTTTTCAGTGGATGAATATATTGCCATTGCTAAAGAGAAGCATGGATACAATATGGAGCAGGTAACAACCCTTTGAATACTTTATTTTAAAGTATTTTTCAGCAAGTATTCAAACATGACTTCCAGCGACTGCCTAGAAGTGCTTCTTTCTTTCTGTACCTTCTATGTTTTCTCCTCTACTACTTGTCCCAAAACTGACTGTTCCTAATAGTAGCCTGTGCTCTGTGGATATGGAGTTCATCCCTTGTTTTGCATCAAGAGTCAAAAGAAGAAAAACAAAACCATTATAATTTCTAATGGAATCTGGCCATGAGTATTATGCTTCCTCTGGTGACTGCTTCTTGAGCACTTTCAGAACCCTTAAACTTTAAAAAGATTGGCGTATCTTTGGACAGCTGCCTGATGGTGACTGCTCTGTCTCTGCTTCATGGATGTCGTGGCAGTTATTAATGAGCTATTGAACCATCATGTGCTTTTCTAAGGCAAACCAATACCCAGAGTTATTTACCTTAAAACTGTGTTGCTCACCATTTTGCATTTCGCAGATGAGCACCTTGGCTGTCAGTGCAGTAAACAGGAGATGACTTTGCCAGCAGCCACTGACTTTAGCCAGTACCTGTAACTTAGGAATGGAAATCCTCGTCTGAGGAACAGACCTCTCCTTTATTCCCTGTGGTCTAGGATTGTGAACTAATCTTTCCTGTGTTAACTGACAATGATTTCAAAACTTGCTGGGGAGATGAGTAGATCTGTGCCTCAGAAACTTTTCTGAATTCTGTGGAGTTTCCTCATGCACTGATACTTGCTCGGAAAGGGAAGGTAGGGAATTCCATGACTTACTGTATTGGCAAATCACATACTGTCTCTGCAAGTACAAAAACTTGAAAGTTTATGAAATTGTTTAGACAGAGGCTGCGAGTGTAGAAACAAATGGTTAGGATGGGCAAGGGCTTCTATGTAAATGATTCTGCTGTCATCCTTGAGTCAGACTTTCAGTGGTTGATATTCATGCTCAGAGACTTCTTGCTGTACAAGAACACTGAAGTTGACATAGCCAGCAAAATTTCTGGCGAAACAAAGGATGATCAGACTTGATAATTGTAGTTCCTAAGAGCAGAAAACAGCAATAAAATTAACATGAAGGCATCAAAAGGCTGTGAACTTAAAATGAAAATAAAGGTAGTTACTCCCTTCAGCTGATATTGGTATACCCTAGTATTGGTTATTGTGGATAACATTTTCCCAGAGAGTTGGTCTTGAAATAGTAGAAATGGATTTCATTTTTTTAGTGGTAAAGTATGAGTAAAGACTGATACAGAAGATTGATGAAAATGAAGGCTGTGATTTTTAAAAAAAACCACTGAATTTTAGTGGTTTGAAAAACTTAAGTTTAGCTAACAGAGAGTTGCATTAATTTTACTGTTGAAACTAGAGACCGCCCACTCATTCCTTGAAGTCTTTTTCTCCATTTTTCTCTCCCCCTTTGCATACAGAAGTTGCATGACTTCCCACATCAGAGTGTAAAGTGGCTGAGCAGCTTGTAAAAGTGCCCCTGCTCCTAAAAATTCTCATTCCTTCTGTAGCACTTTCACATAATACTCTGGAGTTATACATGTTTCCCAGGTCCTTTGGGATTTCCTAGAGAGCTGTGCTAGGCATTTTTAGGAAATAACTGGAGAGGATCTAGCTTGTATTGCTCTGGAAGGCACACATTCATTTTGTATTACAGGGAAAAGTGTCAAGGCTTTCAAATCGGGATGATTATTTGTGTCATCAAGGGAAACTCTGCCTTCAGCAGGTATCATCAGTTGCTGTTGGCTGGGTAACTGGACAAGCTGATACAGACTCCCTGGAAGCCAGTAAAAGCTCACTTTAGCAATTGGCCACTGTCTCTGGGCTTTGCTGGCCAAGGCAGCCCCCTCCCACATATTCATTCCCCTGACAGCCGGTCACTTTGCTCTTGTCTGGGTGCCTTGGCTAACAGTCGTTGTACAAAGATAGTCTTTTTTCCACCTGTGCCCACGCCCAAAACATCCCCATAAAGGCTGAGATGTGCCAGTGTGCCGAAGGGAGCGGGAGCTGCTGGCAGGGTGCTGGGGCATGGTGTGCTGGCTGGTGCTCCTCTGCCCAGCAGTGTTCCTGTCCAGTGCCTGATCCGTGCCAGCCTGGCTCCCATCCCTGTCCTTTCACTCCCCTTGCCCGTGGCTGAGTGCCCTATTGTTGGCTCTGCTGCTGTTGGATCATGGCTGGAGGCTCAGGACTGTGCTGGTGGGAGTCCCTGCAGCCTGGCCAGCCCCAGGACAGGCTCCCCACAGGGCAGGCACTTGCTGGTGATGCAGAGAGCTGTGGGTGGTTGTGCTGAGCTGTAGTAGTCCCAGACTTCTGGAAGCACCACAGTAAGTCTAGCTGTGACCTGGGCTTTCCTGCCAGCATTTGTCAGACACCCTGGGAAAGGAGCCTGGGAAGGCCCTGTGCTCACCTGTGTATGAGTGCAGAGGAAGAGGAGTACTGATCTCCCGTTAAACAAGCCTGTAAGGAAAATCATCTTGTTTACCTCTTGTATTAAGCAGCAATCCCCTCAGTTCTACAGTAACACCTCAGTGCTTTTTAATGATACCCTGCCCTCCCAAAATGTCTCACTCTTTGTTTCTCCCGTGCTTCCTCATAGGGATAGCAGGTGAAACTCATATTTGAAGCCAAAGCAGGTTGTCAGGGAAGAGAAAACTCAGTCCTTCATGACTGCAAAATAGTTTCTTTGACCCCGTCCTTGCCAGAACGGCTGTGTGGCTTCTGTGACATCTCGAGTGCCTGCAACTGAGATTACTACTTGTTCTGCATGGTGGCAAAAGGGAGGAGAAGGTGTCTGGGCAGCACTGAGAGTCCAGTAGGATCTGGGCAAGATCTTGGATAACACTAACATTTATATGCATGCTCTCTGCAGAATCTCAGGGGCGTGAGATCCCATAAAGGAACTGCTTTTTTTTGCATAGCAAAGCATAATGGGGAAACCCCGATTTTGGAGGGGTTTTGTAACTCTGGGTGGCCAGGCTGAAACTACTAGATGAGGGTAACTATGGCTGCGAAACCTGAGCCGAGTTTGCATATGAAGAGTGGGTTACTCTTACGTTTTACTCAGCGTGTTAGGGATTATTTTCACTTCACAGCAATTGTGAAAGGCTGGTTTTTAGCTCTGCAGAGTCAGGCCTTCCCAAAATGACTCGCGGTGGTTGCTGGCATGCCAGAGGTAGTGTTGTGTCATAACACACAGGGGCTGTGGACCCCTGGGAGAGGGGTCTGCACACCAGTGTCTCAGCAGCAGAAGGAGAATGGTTTGCAGGTGGTGAAGTGCAGCACAGGCACTTTGTCTTTGGAACTGAGAACCAGAGACTGCAACAACAAAATGAGGCTTCTCTCAAGGCAACAAAAGAGCTGCCCCAGAATGAGTGAGGTTTATTCCTCCTTTGGGCCCGGGACTTTTTAGCAGCAAGTCAAGGTGGTGCATGTTCTCTGCCTTTCCTTCTTCCAGTTCTTGTTTGATTATCTTCTGCTTTTCCCCTTCCCCCTCAGAACTCCATAAACAATTTAAAAAATCCACAGTCAATTAAACCGTCCTTCTAATTGCCAGGAAATGGAGTCCAGCACTGGAAAGAAGCTGCCTTTCATGCAGTCTTCTTTAGGTGGACTTCCCCAAGCCTTTGCTTAGCTTATCCGTGCATACCATGATCAGTAATGATCAGTAATGCTGAAGTAATTTCTTAAATGTTTTCTCCACCTTTCTGTTGCTAATCTTTTATAATGACCTGTGTGGTTTTTCAGGCTGGTCTTCACAGCCTAGCTGGGGAGCAGATTCCAGGTCTCTTGCACTCAGAAAAGCATCTGATGTAGCTGAGAATTATAATTATGTCTAATGTGTTGCCTGAAAAAAATGTTGTAGCTCTCCCTTTCCATTTTCCAGTAATGTTTCTTTGTATTACAATTGTCACTTTGGTATCTATATTATTTCTAGGCTCTTGGGATGCTGTTTTGGCACAAGCACAACATCGAGAAGTCTTTGGCAGATCTGCCAAACTTTACTCCATTCCCAGATGAGTGGACAGTGGAAGACAAGGTCTTGTTTGAACAGGCCTTCAGTTTCCATGGGAAAACCTTTCACAGGATCCAGCAGATGGTAAGTAGTTTCGCAGGAGTGGAAAAGCAGAACAGACTGTCATCTTCAGTGCTGTTTGTGCTGAACGTGTGTCTAATGCTCTTGAGAGAGAACAAGCCAAAGGGGATGTTAGAGGGAAAACACTGCCATGAATAGAAAGAAACAATGTAATTCCCAGAATCTCTGTAGAGGTATTTTCCTGAAGTGCTTTATTGGTTCAGGATAGACTATGACTGTGTGATTTTATTTTTTTTTACATTTTTTTTTTTTGGTTGGAAATTACAATTTTCAGTCCCCTGTGTGCTGTAGTAGTGTTTGTCTCAGCTGGAGTTCAGGCATGGTCTGTACACATGTGTCTACACATAGGCAGTAAAGTTCATCTCTGTGCAAAGTTGATTTCCTTTCTTACAGCCTGATTTTTAGGAGTTAATTTTTTTGAATGATGAAGTCTGTGCTTCACAGCGGATGCTGTGATGAAGGTTTGTGCATCCTTGCAAGCTTTAGTCCTTTGCTTTTGGTTGGTAATGATACTGTTTTAAAGGTATGAATGAAAACTTCAAGGACAGGTTTCTGCCTGAAAGGGAAGTGCTAGGGAGTGTGCAATTTTCTTTTGAAAGAGGGAGAGGATGGGTTGTAAAAATTTTTATTAATTGTATCTTGAGAGTGTCTTCAAGTGGTTCATCACCTGGGTAGGAACTGGACTTTGTTCTTTGTCCTTCTTCAGTAAAGTAGCCTCTTGAGTGTTCCAGCAGGACCCAGTTGCACTATCTGTGACCCTTTGAAGTGAGCCTAGGCTGTTGCAGTCTGTTCAGCCTCTTTAAAGCACATGTGACACAGGTCTGTTGCTGATCCTGCTGAAAAGCAAAAGGTCACTTGCCTTCCAAGGATAAAGGTCCCTTTTCAAAAAGGTGTCAGAGGCTTGATTTTGTCATATTCTCCTTGATGTTCCTTGTCCTTCACTGACATTCATTTCCAAATGTTCTTTGAGTCCTAGGATCTCCCACCTCCTTGGATCAGGTGATGAAACTCTTGAAGAATTAAGCTGCTTTATTCCAGTGCTCTTATATGGGAGGGAAAATAGGGCAGGGGAATGTCCTGGGGAAAAAAGAGAACATAAAGTCTGTCGTTGGTTGGTTAACTGCCAAAGCAAGAAATTCTCAATTAGGTTTATGTGCAGAAGCATGGCTTTCTGTCCCCGAGTGAAGTGCATTCCAATACAGGGATGCCAAGCTCATGCACTGTTCCCTAGGTAATGATATATTTTTTCACTGTTGCTCCCAGGAAAGCGATTCTGAATGAAAGGAATTAAATGGCACGAAGCTTTGTGTTTAGCAGGGGACAGGAATCAATGGCTTGGGAGCATGTTAGTTGTTAGTTTATAGATGCTGCCCCATCATCACCTGTGCAGATTGGAACTGAGGGGAGAAACCTCCAAAGCCAGAGAATGAAAGGCCAGTTACGTTATTTACCGGAGCTGGTTCTGATATTTTGGCACTCTTAGCACAGGTTTATAGCCAAGTGGATGTCTGTCATGAACAGCCTTATCCCTGAGTTTGTTCTGTGGAACTCTTTAATTTCAGAACAGCAGCCTGTTGCATGGCTGTTGGCAAAACAACATTGACTTAACACCTGTGCTTTGCCAGCACTGATGGACTTCTGTCTGTGTGCAGCTGTGGGCCAGAGTGGGAGTGCTGGTGTGATCAGTTATTAGAAACTGGAGTCAGTCTGCAGTTTGAGAACCAGGCTTGTCTCAGGTGAAGACTTAAACTGCAATGTTTGAGTGAAAGAGATCTGGCTCTTGCTCAGGGTTTTGTTTTCCTCCCCATCTCCTCTGAAAACGTGTTTCATTTGTCAGAAAAGGCTGGACCTTCACCTTTTAGAAGTCTGGTGTAAGAGCATCCATGTAGAGCACCTCAAAAGTAGAGAATTAGTCTTAAAGTGGTTTTATGCTTTTTAGAGGCAGAGTTCTCTTTCCTAGCTACACGGTAATGGCATTTGTGTAAGAGGACAAAAAATAAATTGTGTTTTCCTGTACCCTCAGTTCACCATACAGTAACATTTCACCTTTTGAAAACATCCTTTGTTGAGATCTTTGAATATACTTTGTCATGTGAATGGTGTGAATAAACCTGTTTAACCAAACATCAAAGATATGCTTGGGATGTTTGCAATTCAGCAGTTTCTGATTGTTTACATGTGTCTGTGTTGACTTTTAGGTCTGTTGTGGCTTTAAAACTGATACCTCAGTTTTGAGGCCTCATTTCAGATTTGCTCTTGCTGTGTTCTCCTATTTTGGAGGGAACCAGCTACTTGACTGGTGAGTGGAAGCTTGCTGAGATGCTCTTTAGAGATCTTCATGTCCTAAATAATAGTCACTAACCTGAAACACTCCCCCATAGATCATTTTTGGAAGGGTGCAGAATTTGCCTTGCTCGAGCCTTTGAGAGAATACAATGTAAAGCAGTCAGATGTTCCTTGGAAAAACAGACCCATTTTATCTGAACTTCTGGGGATACTTCACATATAAACATATAAAAGGATACATGTTTAATTTACAGCTTCCTGACAAATCAATAGCCAGCCTGGTGAAATTTTACTACTCCTGGAAGAAGACAAGGACTAAAACTAGTGTGATGGACCGTCATGCTCGTAAACAAAAAAGGGAACGTGAGGAAAGGTAGGTTTGCAAGCAGAAAGGCTGTGTATTGCTGCACACTGATTTCTTTAGTCTCTCCCAGAAATTTCTGTTAGCTTATAAGAAACTAGATGTAGGATTTTCCCCAAAACATTTCCTGGTACCACACCTTTCCCCACCCCTCTTCCCTGCTATTTTTTGCTTTGCTTAAAGCCAAAAGGCAGTTGGCAGTTAGCTGTGCTCCTTTTTTGACACTGTAATTCCTGACTGCCCTCTAGTGCACTGGTTACAGTCCCACCATTCTAGAATTTTTTCTGTGATACTGCTTGAGGGTTGGGAAATTGAAATTAAAGCTGTTTATAATCTGATTGGCACTGTTAGCAGCAGAGCCAGAAAAGCTGATAAGCAAGACAGTAAAAGGAATTAATGAAAGAGCTGAAATCTGCCTTTATTTCCTCCATGTGATGTTCAGCAGAGTAGAATGTGCACCTGCTACAGGAAGCAGGCTCCAATACATGACCCCTCTCAGCCTGTGCCTGTACAAACACAGACCCTCCTCTCCTGCATCTTAGAAAACTGTGACCAAGCATAAGGTTGCTAGGCCAAACTGCATTCTTTGAGAAAGGTGAAGTTAAAGCTTTGATTTTGAGTGACTGAGAAGAGGGTAGCACAGGGGAACTTAGGATGAGCTCTGTGGCTGAGCTGCTCCAGGGAGTGCTGGTTGCTTTGGCATTTGGGAGAGCCTGATGGTGTTCAGGAGGTCATTAGCTACTGAGCTTTAGCAAATGAGCTTGACTCATGCTTTTTCTGCGAGCTCACCCTCCTGGATACCCATGCATGCCCTTGAAGGTAGGTCAGCAGTGGCCTTGTGCATATTGGTGTAAATATCTGTACAGTTACTGTCACTTGGTGACTTCACCTAGTTCTGGAGCTGAAGGAGCCTCAGAAATGCAGAGGTTTCTGGCGACTGTGGGGAAAGCAACCACTCTGAGCAGCAGCAACTCTGTCTGCTTGATGCAGGTTCCTTCTCAGCCTGCTCTAAAATGCAATTAATGTATTTCCAGACCAGACTTGTGTGCCTGCCATTGTAAGACTGCTGACATAATTGGGCAAAATTCTGCAAAAGCCTTTCCTCTCAGAGGAGTTGTTGCATTTCCCACTTGGCTGTTTGCTGGCTCCACTGCATCTGAGCAAGTCTTGTTTGGGAAGGGGGAAGAAATGTGTTTCTAGGGTTGAGCTGTGCTACATCAATGACTCACTCAGCCTCTCCCATCTCTCCATTAGGTCAGCAATACTTGCTTAACAGGCAGGGCCAGAGAGAATACTGCCAGCCAACTTGTCCAGTATTTGGTTGGCTTTCTTTGACCTGAGCCTCTTTTTCCATTCTGTTCTTTTCTCTGCTCTGGAAAGGCTGCCTATTTTTCTGCTCTGCATCCTGCTTGTTGGGGTTTTTTGTTTGTTTAGTTTTTCAGTTTTCTTACTAAGTTATTTGGGCGAGAGATCTTTTACATGGAGTATGTGTTTGTCTTGTACTATGTAGTTTAGGGTCTTTCAATACTCACCTCTCTTTTTTCCGTACTCATAAATGAAATTATGAAAAAATGCTCTCTTGTTCTGTGCTCATAAATGAAATTACTGGAATTTAGAAATACAGCTATATATATATACCTGTAACCTGTTTGCTAGCAAAAGTAGCACCTCAGACCATCTGGTGAACGGCAAAGAATTGTATGGGCTGCCATGTGTTGTAATTTTGTAACCTTTGAGGAAGGCAGCTGGATTGGAAATGCTTAACTTGATTTACATCTGCAGGAAGCTAAGCACCAGGCTGTCAGCTTGATGTTTGATTTCTGTTCTTCCCCTCCATTATGTAAAATAGTCAAACCCCCACACCCTCAAAGGATTTGTCAGTGAAACCATGCAGGGTGTGGAATCCACTCTGGGTGAGTTTAGGATTTTCAGGTTGTACTGTGCCATTCGGTGTTGGCAGAACTTCAAAAGTGTTCTTTGGTTATGGCAATCAGTGTCTACAACTGCAGAAATGAGGGGGTAGGCTTTTATTTAGCTCATGTCTAGGGAACTTGCTAGAATACAAGAGCAAAGTATCAGCACAGCGAAGACTGTTGTGAAAAGGCTGAATCTGAACTTAGGTGAGAACACAAGGAAGTTCTTTTAGAGATGGGGTTAAGAAAAGAGGCAGTATGAGGTATCTCACTCAAATGCCTCTATATCTCTTTTGTGGCTAGGTAGGGAAATTCCCCAACTCCTCAGATTGCCACTAACACAACTCTCAGTGCATTCAGGACCAAGTTTTCAGCAGCTGTTTTAAGTTGTATGTGATGGGCTTTCTGTATAGCTCTGGGAGTGGATGCTTGGGAGTTGATTTCCTGGAATCATCATTACCCAGATTAAATGTCTTGTGAATCAGCTGGTGAGCCAGGTGGCTTGGGAGAGCAGAAGTGGCTTGTAAGTGCCTGCTCTTGTGGAGAAGGATGGCAGCCCATTTCTCCTTAGGATGTGGCTGCAGCAGGGAGTTGGCCATGTGAGTGCTGATGCCAAGCTCACCAGCAGGTTGCTGTGCCTGCTGGCTCCTGCTCAGCCCTGCCCTGGAGCTGTGCCATACCTGTACCAGCTGGTGCTCCTCAGCACAGGCTATGAAGTTTGATATGACAGAATAGGTTTCTTTTTTTTTTATTTAAAAAAATACTTTTATTACATCAGCTTATTTCTTCTGTTTCTGGGCATCATTTCAAATGGTGCAATTAACTTTGGTTGTGTACAGTACAAAAATTCTAAATCCTGAAAATGCATTTGATTTAATGTCTGATTAAAATTCTGCCTAAGCCAGACTGGACAGGTGTGCCAATATGGCTCCAGTTTCATGCCTATTATTACTCTCTAACTGATAATGTCTTTTTCTTTTCCAGGGGAGAATAAAATGTGAGGCTGTCATTGAAAAAAAAAAAAAAAGAAACTAAACGTTTTTTGTGCTTGTTCTTGAGGGAGTTCATCTTGTGCATGTCTGTTTTGCCAAATATTAAGGAGTTGTATGAAATCTGTGTTTTAGTTACTTTGCTGTATTTTTAAGTCTTTCTTTCTGTCTCAGTTTGTCTAAAGTAAAAATGCTTAGTGTCCCATGTTCTTTGAAAGATAACTTGCAGAATTAATTTCATGTCTCCTGCCTTCATCTATGTAGATGTATTTTGCCTAAGTACACTGCTGAGGAGTGTTCCTGTATGCACTATCCTCAGAATTAAGAATTTATTGACTTAAACCAAAACCAAATAAAATCAACACCAGCCCCCCCCCCAGACACATCCTGGGAATAAAACTAAGGAAAGCTGTTGGGCTTACTGCAGAATTCATGCATTTGTTTTAGCATGCTATTTATAGAAAAAGAGTCTCACAAACGAATTCAGTACTGTTTGCTTTTGTCTTCCAGTGAGGATGAAATGGAGGAAGCAAATGGAAATAACCCTATTGACATTGAGGTTGAACAAAACAAGGAGAGCAAAAAGGAGGTAAAATTCTGTTTCTTACTCCTGTACAAATGAAAGTGTTTAGTTGCTAGCTACTTCATGTAGAAGCTGACAATGTCTAATTTTCTTTAGTACTTTGTATAGTTGTCATACAACAAAAGAATTGTCTTCAGAATTATTCTTGGATCAAGACAAGTATAGATAAATGAGTTGTTATGGATAGAGCTGGGAAAATTTAACACTTCACCATCCCATGATAATGTACTATGTGACTGTTTCCAGTCTTTTATCCTCTCTTTGGCTGTGTTAGTTTAAACCACCCTCAGTGGTTTAAATCAACCTAACTTCATGGAGGTGGAGTAGAAGCACATCCCCCTGTGGAGATGGCTTGGTGGAGGGGAAATAAATCCTTTTGTTCTAGGTAGAACAACAGAAGTGCGCTTATGTACATATTAGACTCTAAGGTACATTCCTGATGTACTGAAATCCCCAGCAATATTTGTCACTTCACTAGCACCAGCATTGCAGCTGTATTGGTGAAAAGTAAAGGAGAAAGCTTCTGTGACCAGTTAATTTTTTCTGGCAGGGTGGCCTTAACCTGTTGTTACATCAGCTCAAAATGTAGTACTTGTGTCTCATTTCAAATACTTCGTTTTCAGTGGGCATAGAATTCTGGATTAAAATAGCTACACAAATACAGCAGTTCTGAAAACCCAGCCTGCAATGCCCTGTAAGGAATCATATACTTCATCTCCATATGTATAACCTGCAGGTTACCTGTTACTAAATAAAAACACCTCATTCAGCAGCAGTGTGGGTTGTATGCAAGTTACAGGAAGATGCTTAAGACCTTCTCTCCTTGCAGTTAGCTCCCTTTCCTGGTTTCTTCTAACCTGATTTCTCTCCTAGTCTCTCTCTCCCAGTCATTCTGTCTCATTTTTTAATTTTTAAAATGGTTATATTTAGAGAAAACCCACCAGAGGTATTTAAAAACGTGATCCCATACAATCAAAAAAAAGTTTCAGAGTAACAGCTTTGTCATTCACTCTCAGTGAGATTAATTTCTTCAACAAATAATTTTGAATGGAAATAATTGGAAAGGCGAAACATTCCCATCTGCTGTTCACCCACTTGAGGGTGCTCTCTAGACTTTCCAGAAAAGTTTAGCTGTTTTTTCTACTGAAGGAGCCAGTAGCCTTGATGTCTTCATAAGGGCAGAGTGGATGTGAAGCCATTTGTATTAATCCTTATAAGAAACTGAGTTCTCAGAAGCCTCAGCAACACCCAGACAGGAAGGGTTCTCACTTGGCTAAGTTGCAGCTTTATAGTGTTTTGTAAGTAATACTGTTGTCTCATTTCCCATTATTTTAATAAATTTACAGTTTAGATCTTTCTGTAAGCTCTTCAGAAGCTCGTATCTGTAAAAGAGTTCCCTTCAACCCCCTTTATTATTTCTTCCTTCCCAACCAATGCTGACATGTCTAGAACTTGCTGCAGATGAGGGAAAGGTAGTTCTTCACCAGCTTGGCTGCATCTCTTGTAAGTCCAAATCAGATAAGACATCTGGTTAGCAAACTGTCCAAATGAAAACATTTTTGCAGAAAATCTTAATGTTGGGGGAGCTTTTGTGCACTCCTTGTCACACTGGTACAGGCCATGGCACTCCAACCAATCTGAAGCTCATGGAGCATATGAAGTCCGGCTGTGTATGCCATGGCAGGCAGCCTTGGGGGGACTTTTCAGGACAGGGATTGTGCTGGAGCACAGAATGGAGCTGACAGCCTTCATAGCCTGTTCAGAGTTCAGCTGTAGTTGTTTAATCTGGAGAGGAGACTCAGGAGAGCCCTCTGTCACTGTCTACAACTACCTGAAAGGAGGTTGTAGCAAGGTGGAGATTGGTCTCATCTCCCAGGCAACCAGGGACACAATGAGAGAAAATACCCTCAAGAGGGGTTCAGGTTGGACACCAAGAATAAAATTTTCACTGAAATGGTGATTAAGCACTGAAGTGGGCTGCCTGGGGACATAGCAAAGTCACCATCCCTGAAGGTGTTCACGAATGCCTGGACATGGCAGTTATTGCTGTGGTTTAGTTGACAAGTCATTGGTCAAAGGTTGGACTCCATAATCTTGGGGATCTTCTCCAACCTTAATGATTCAATGATTCTGATTTTACAGTACCTGAACTCAGGGCTTATTGAAATGCCTTGAGAGAGAGCAAGCAGATAACTAGGAGGGGATAAGTTTGTTCTTGATCATTAGGTTTCTTTCAGTGATGTGGTGAGACGTGCAGGGGCTGTGATGTGCCAGCAGCCCAGGACTCTTACTATAAGGAACCTCCCTGTCCCAAATCTGCAGAGATGTTTGGTTTTTTTTCAGCTCTGAGACCTGTTGATTGCTCTCTGACTTACCCAGTAATACTGGGATTTCTCAGAGTATCTGAAATCTCTCATTTGTTTCCTGTTTCCTCTTTCCCCTTTGAGGATCATTGGAGGGGGAATCTCTTTTTTTTTTCTTTTTTTTTTTTTTAACTTTCAGTGTTAGTGCAACTGTTTGCCTCCATAATACTGAGGTCATGACCTAGATCTGCTTTCTTTGTATCTTCCTTGTTCCTGGAAGTGCCTCCCACTTCATCCTCTGTTTTTATATAGCTTGAGATAGCTTTATCTTCTTTTTACGCAGTGAAATCTGAGGAAAAGAACTTTGTATTAAGGGGTTTGTAAGCTGAAGTGCACTGGATAGCAGTGACAATATCTGAATAAATAGGAGCACTGCTAAATCCCTTCTAAATCCGTGCATTTTAATTCTCTCTGGTTTTCAAAAATTGATTTGATTCTAGAGAAATGTGTGTGGCCAGGAAAGAAGAGTTTCCAGGACAGACTAGATGTTCCAATTTTTGCTGGGGCCTAGAGGCATTTGGAGCTGTCAAAAATTGTTCTGCTGGAGCTCTGGTTCTTGTCTGCAACACAAAAGAACTTTGCCTTTTTTGTACTGTGTAAAACTGTAATTTTAAACTGCTTTTATTTTTCTTTAATGTTGAGGCTTCTGGGATGTTTTCACTGCAGGCATTGCCTGTTGGTCAACAGACAGCCTGAACCTGTAGTGAGGCATTGCTGCGTGGTCCTGGGAAGCAGTGTATGTACATGAAATATGAGTGGATCTGAAATGTTGAATAATTTACCTGGCTCAGTTATCAAAGTGCTCCTTTCTGAAGCAGAGAGCAGAGCTTACTTCACTTGTTCGTAGCTAAGCCACTTTGGTTTCTCCTGCTCACCACTCCCATCTGCAAAGAGAAATAGGGGTATCCCTCCTGCAGTGGCAAGGGTTACCTCTTGCCTCTGGGCTTGCCCTAGACATTGTATCTCGTGGAATACTTTGCACCAATGGATGGAAGAGAAGGGTTGAGAGCAGGCAAGTGTCCACATTGCTGCTGCTGTGGGGCTCTGGCCATTGTGCCCATGAAGAGGGTGAAAGCTTTTGTCTATGGCAGCTGTGCTGGAGTGCTTTGGAAATCAGAACCTCATACTTACTTGGGGTTTGGTGTTTGGCCTCATGTGGTTTCGAATGCAAGCATTCAATGCTAATGAGCAAATGCCACAAACTGTAGAAACTGCATGTAGCTGCAAATTAGGAGGAAAACAATAGCACCAAGTGAAGCCAATGTGTTTAAAGCTCGCAGTGATCAAGCAGAGGATTCAGATGTACTGCCTCCCCTCTGTGCTTTTTCTCTCCTTGCCATCCTTCTGTTCTGTCTTCTTGGCCAGGCTCCAGTCACTGGGTAGTAGGTCTTAGGTATGAGTTGATTGTTGAGTATAAACTTCTGGAAGAAATGGTTTTGCTCTCTTAGAATCAGGTGTGCTCTTGAAAGATCTGTAGTACGTGTCCTGGCTAATCTACCTGTCTTTGCTTTAGACATAAGAGATAAAAACAGGAAGTGGTCTGTGAAATACTCCTGTTTCCAAAAAAGACTTACAGTTTATTTAGGCAAAACTGCACCATTTTGATGGAACAGTTGATATAAAACTGCTGTGCAAGAAAACCTGGCTTCCAAGAAATGATGTAACAATCTAAGAATTATCCTGTTGTCACCTCACTCCTTTATTCTTTGCCTTTAAAAAAAAAATAGGTTTATTCCTTCCTGTGTCTGTCAGGTAGTAAAAAAATTCTCAGTAAACTGTTTCAGTTATGTTCTTTCTGTCTCCACACTTCACTTTGTTTCCTTCTGGTGTTCAGTTAAGCTGGTGTGTTCAGATCTGATGATGAAAACAAGAAGAGGGGTTTTGGACGTTTGAAAATAACCAGAACATTTAACAAATGCAAAACTGGGCATCTGTCTTCCAAAATGAGAATGGGCAGAGAAGGCAACACAGTATCTCTGTAAACACTGAAAGCTGCTAAAGGAAAGGAGAAATTTGTGTAAGACAGTTTGTATGACATGCCACTTAAAGCAAAAATGTCTTCCTGTCTGCATACTGGCATTGTCGCTCTCCAGCCTTTGGTGGTGGCTAAAAATCAGAGTCACAGAACGGTTTGAGCTGGAAGGGATCTCTAAAGATACCTGGTTTTGTAACATTACTGACTGCTGTTTCCCAGGTGCCACCTGCTGAAACTGTCCCTCAGGTGAAGAAGGAGAAGCACAGTACACAGGCCAAGAACAGAGCAAAGAGGAAACCTCCCAAAGGAATGTTCCTTTCCCAGGAAGATGTGGAGGCTGTTTCTGCCAATGCAACAGCTGCTACCACTGTACTCAGACAACTGGACATGGAATTAGTGTCAATCAAACGGCAGGTACGAACAGGATCGTACAGGAGCAACTGCTGGGTTTGCTGGTAGTGCCTGTTGCACTCTGCAAAGTTGGCAGGAATTTGTAGCTTGGCAGTGATGATATGCAATGCTACATGCCTTAGTTGACACACTGCTGTCCTTGTGCTCTGAATGCAGCTCTGGGTTTTACATCTCTTAAGTTTTAGTTCTGTGGCAAGCCTGCTTTCGACCTGAAGTGAAGCAAGGAAAAGTTCATAGCTGGAACTTGAAGGAACATTAGCCTTCCTTGCAGCTCAGAATTCCTTGTGTTTTAATTGCAACTTTCTTCAGGTGACATTGGTTTCGGGAGTATATGATTTCCATCTGCAGCAGCTTTTTCCTTTGCCTTTTCATGTGGTACTTTTAGAAGTGGCAGATATGTTTGGCTTAGTTTTTCCTAGACAGGTATCATACAAACTTCCTATGTACCTTTTGCTTGCCTGCTCGATCTGCCTTTTAAACAAAATGTTTTTCAAATATCTCTGAGTAAAGACAGGTTTGCTACATGAGTTTGTTGCCTCATTCTGAGCATTTTGCTGTTTTTAAAGCAGAAATCTGTCTCAAGCTCTTTATTAAACTTAATAGAATTGGTATTTTGGCCTGAAGCCTTTTTCTTGGCACTCTGGGAGAAGCTGAACTCTTTAGCAGTCTTTGATTCATTACTTGCTGCAAATGGGGTTGGTCTTCTTGTGCTGGGCTTTATACAGATCTGGAAGTTGGGGCAGTTCTTGCTCCAAATAACTTGTAGACAGCAGAGAATAACTTAAATGGGATCTCCTGATTTGCCAGCTGTTTTATAATTCTGTACATTATTACAATATAGCAAGCTTTCTTTTTTGGAAAAGCCAGGCTGTGAGAAAAACTGCAAGGCTGAGCTTGTGAGGTTCCTGCCAAGGCTGCTGGAAAAAGGCTTGTCCAAAGACATTTTTAATCCTCCTTAAAGAGATGAAACTTTCTTTTCAGATTCAGAATATCAAACAGACAAACAGCGCACTCAAAGAAAAACTTGAAGGTGGTATAGAACAGTACAGACTTCCAGAGGTGAGATAATTTTCTGACCTTTGATAATTGTGAAGAAAAATGCTAATAATATGCTTTGACTAAGAGTTAATTCCTTGTTGCAGTTTTGAGAGGTTTTTATGAGCTCAGATACAAGTGAAAATACATAAATGAAGTTACCAAATTTTTATTGTTGTTGTCTAGGTCGTCCAGAAATTTAATGCACGTTGGACCACAGATGAGCAGCTTCTTGCTGTACAAGGTATGGCACTACAAGTTTATTTGTAATTCTGTTGTTGATAGTCAAAGCCTTGCTGCATTTCAGAGCTGATTTTCTCTTCAGTGGCTAAGGAAGGAGGACTTTGACACTGCCATGTACTAATGCCCGAAGAATGTGTTTGAACAAGGAAACAATATTCCCCCTTCCCCTCCCTGGGCAATATAAATGGCATTGTTGTATGAATATTTGCCAATAATGTCTGCTTGTCCAAGCCTTTAGAAAGTGAAACTCTTCTGGAGTCACGCTGTGATCTTTACCTGTATAACTTTGCAAACAGTACAGGCTGATTTAAACAGGTCTTGTACATTTGGCCCATCTTTTACTGTGTCTTTTTTCTTCACTTCTCCAGGGCTAGTCTTAACTGTATCTCTTGCACAGTTTAGACTTTTTTTAAATCTTGGATTAATCTGAAGAAGGTTTGAAGCCTTGACAGAAATTCAGCTTCGGATCTTTATGCTGTGACTTGAGCCTGATTTGTGGTCTTTGTGGAAATAACACACTGCTTTTGGGTTTTTTTGTGTTGCTTTTAGCAATCAGGAAATATGGCCGAGACTTTCAGGCAATCTCTGATGTGATTGGAAACAAATCTGTGGTGCAAGTGAAAAACTTTTTTGTAAATTATCGACGTCGTTTCAACATAGATGAAGTCCTGCAGGAGTGGGAGGCAGAGCACGGCAAAGAGGAGACAAATGGAACCAATAGCCAGAAGCCTGTAAAATCCCCTGATAATTCCACTAAAATGTCTGAAGAGGAAGATGAGGTAAATCCAATTTAAAAGTCACATAAAATTCCCAATCTGAGCTCAATTTAGATAGATGTGCATGTGTATTCATATATATAGTGTTTGCAAAAGCCCTTTTTGTCAGTCTTCAATCTGTGCATATTTCATTTCATCTGGATATACAATTCCAATACTGTTTTGGGGAATTGGGAAATCCAGGCTTGTATGAAAGTGGAAGTAGAACAGTAAATTTGCAGCCCTCTGACAGTATGTGTATCTCATCAGAATACAGATGTTTTAATATCTCTTGCTGCTGAAAGCACTTGCGTCTTTATCTCACTTGGATGTTTTCCCTGCACTCAGTTCTCCCAGCTCTTCTAGGTTTGGCTTTGTGGGACCACAGAGTCTTCTGAGCCAAAGCTGTCTCTTTCATTTTTGATGAGTGGTTTCACTCGAGTGAAGGAAAGAAAGCTATAAGCAAGATGAGTGTGTGAAACTTGACTCTGGAATTACCTAAAGGCAAAGTTTCCTTAATTTTACAGCTGTTCTGTAAAGGCAAATTCTAGGAACAGCCTCTCTTTGATGGAGGTTCCCAAAGTTAACACTTTTCCAAAGGCCATGTAGGTTTGAAATTAGCAAAGAGACTATAGGATGTTTAAGTATGGAAGTTAGTTATAAAAATTTAATATTGACAATAATACTATTAGTATAGTATTAACTAATAATACTATGCAATATTTAGTCTTGCAAAAGAAACCCATCGTTGAGGTTTTTGTGTTAAAAAGTCTGATCAAGGACTCCCTTTGGCCTAATTCATAAGACAACTTAGTGAAAAAGCTGTGTGTTGTATATGCAAGCACAGTCAACAGCGTAAGGCAAATTTTGGTTGTGTGTTGAGTAAAGACTTCTCAGTGTGCTGTGTATTTTTGTTGCTCTGATTAGGGCTGGATCACTTGAACATTGTCCTTCAGATATTCAAAAAGCAGAACTTCACTGCTTCACAAAACCAAGTAACATGCAATTCAAAGGTGTTTTTACTGGGGAACTAAGTCCAAAGGTATGACAGATGAACAAAACCAAACTAAGAAAACTTCCCTTCACAGGCTGTGTGAGAGAAATTGTCCCATTCTTCCAGAATTGAGAGGTGGAGCAAAGCAGCATTGATGCTAGTACATAGCCACCAATTTGAAAGATATGTGGCTTTTGTCACTGTCTTTTCCTGTGACTTGTAGAATTATATGTTGATAATGATAATAATTTCTTCTCTGAGCCCTCTGAGATTCTTCCTACCTTCACATACACCCTTGCTTCTGAAAGCTGAGGTCAAAAAAGGAGAGTCTCACTTGACATAGGGAAAAATGGCTTCAGCAGGAACTAGAGTGGGCAGGTGTGGGCCAGGTGTATGGAGCAATGGGGCATGAGAATCAATGGAGCAATAAGGATCCCAAATGAGTTGGGAGAGTGGAGGCATGACAGCAAGGTAAAATTACTACAGGAGCAGCAGTTGTGATCCCTAGATGAATGATGGAAAGTGCCCACTCTGGAGCAGACCAAGTGCTGAGTGGCAGAAGCCAGAGCAAAGGAAGCTGTGACTGTGGTACTCCTGCCTTCAGAGGTGGTGTAAGCACAGTGCTGCCTGGGCGTCTGTCTCAGCAGTTCTGGGCCCAAAGTGAAACATCATTGGGGTTGTGACACAAGTGACCTGCCTGGGCTGGGAGTGGGCTCCTGGTCCCTCCTTGTGCAGTGCTGCATGGCTGGTGCTTGCTCTTGAGGGCACTTGCACAGGCAGTATCTGGCCAAGTCAGGGGCACTCAGCAGTAGCCAGAAGACCTTGCTGGCCTAACACTGAAATCCCTTGGGTGCTTTCTTCCCTGACGTGCCTTGGCTGTCTGGCCACCAGCCTCGTGAAAGGTTCATCAGGCTTCTGAGGGCTTTGGGCTTTTCCATAGCAAGTGGCCATAGTTTCTTTTATTTGAAGGGGGGAGGTGAGGCTGCTAGTTATAAAGCAGCATCAACTCCAGTCTTAATTCTCTTATGTTCCTGACAACAAATCTCAGTGTGCCTCAGAATAGGGAAAGCTGTTGGAATTCATCCCATTTGCCAGGGTTGTATGTTTTGTCAGTGTCAGTACCATGGATTTGTGCTAAAGTTTGGAGATGCAAGAAAGCCTATGTGCATTCATTTTAAACTAAATGTCTGCTTTTTCTCCCCCCTTTCCTCCAGGCTACTTCTGTTCTTGATGTCAGATATGCATCTGCTTCATGAGAAGGTGCTGTAGCCTAGAACAATTTGTGTTGACTACTGTGTTATCCAGGATATCAGGTATTAGCAAACCTCAGACAGCCATCTGCATCATATCTGTGGACAAGCAGCTATTACCAAAAAAAGGCAAACGCTTCCAGTCCTGTGCTACATCTGCCTTAATCTCCCCTCATTCCTCCATACTGCCTCCACTTTCTTTCAAAAGCACCCAGGTAGCTCAGCTCTCCATTTCACCAACGTCATGCTTAAGCATGGGGACTTCTAGAACCAGTAACACCTATTTATAAATTTTGACCAACCTGCAAAACAAGAAGCTCCTTAGCAGCCCCACAGTAACTCTACACATTAGGAGTTCTTATAATACTTGGTCTGTAGGGTATAAGTATGTATTGCTGCATGGCCTTGTGGTCTCCGCTTCCTGTGTATTCTTATGATGACACTATGATTAGTGAGCTTTCTATAAAGGAGGTGCCTGTGCACATGCCAGCCGTGTCAGGTTTGTTCTGCAGTGACAGGACATGTTAACAAGCAATCATGAATAATGCAAAGTGATAGGAAATGTTATTTCTAAGGTTTGGTCAGTCCAAGGTTGTAGATGTAACTCATTACACTTCTGGTTTGTGCAATTCTTTCCACTGTATTTGTGTGTTCTTGCTTCATAGAAAGCTCTCTAATTGAGCATTTTATTCCTGTATATTTTAATGGCTTTTGTTTAGTGCAAAAGGGAATACTTAACCTGAAACTGTTTGATACGCTATTTAACCCCTGGCATTCAGCATTTACATTGTAACTTGTTAAGTGAGTGCTACACAACTTTCTTTTTCCTGATCCTCTGTGGGATTAAGTCAAAACAACTTTCTCTGGTGCCTCTCCTTTTGGGGAATATGTGCCTTTTTGCATTTGGCTACCATAGATCACTTTCTGTCCCAGTGTCTCATTCCTCTTCAGAGCGCTGTTTGCCAAAGACATCAAACTGCTTCTCCCACTGGAAGTTTGGATGAGGGTTGGAGCACCAAATTCAACCTTCAAGAGTTTTTGGTTTCTTGGCAGTGTAATGGAGAAGAACCGGGTTATTTTTCATTGGCCATTTTAACCCTTCTGAAGCACACATCTCTTTCATGTTCTGAACCAAAATATGCAATTTAAAATCTAAGAGGTGCTTTTCCAAATACTTGGTGCATGCAGCTTTCAAATCCCAGCCCTCTGCTCAGATGGCCCGTGCTGTGGCCTGTCTAGCTGGCTTGAACTGGAACTGTCCTTTCAAGTCCCATGGGAGGACTTTGCACCTTGATCAAGCTGACTGCTGAGCAGACAGTGTCCAGGGAAGCTAGAAGCAGCAGTATTACTTCTTGTCCAATGGAAAGCTGCAAAATAACACTAGTCACAAAGCATTTAAAAATGGTTAATTTAATGGTGTTGGAAGAAAACGCCAGGTGTCTTTGCAGGTGGAAAAAAGGACCTTTCTTGCCTCTCTTCCTCTACAGAGGATTCAAGCCAAGATGGCACACAGTGATGTACAGCACCAGCCTTTCTTAACACAGCTTGAAATGAGCTAGCCCATGGCCTGGCCTGCAGCTGAAGGTTCAGCTTGGGGCTGAGCCCTGGACTTGGTGCTGAGGTTTGGCTGCTGGGCTGTGCCATGCTGTGTGCTGTGGTGGCTCTGCCCTCTGTACCCAAGTGGGGCAGGCTAGCGCCAGCTGGGCAACCAAGCCAACTCTGGCACCTCCTGCAGTGTGGTCACAGCCCCAGGAAAGGCAGGGGACATGGCCTTTTGTAGCATTGAGATGTGGTCTTAGCCTTGGGCCATGTGTGAGGAAAGTAATTCAGCATCAGAAACTGGGCAGCAGCACACAGGCACAGCACAGGTAGAGATTTCCTAGGGCAAGGTAATGTGTAGAGCCCCAAAAGGGCCTGTTTCAGCTACCTGGCAGCTGTAGCTGAGCAGTTCCATTCTAGTAGCTCCAGAGAGATACTCTGAGGTGATGGGAGGATGGAAGGGAGCTATTCCCTATCCTCTGTATTGCTGTTGTGTCTCTGCAGCTGTTGCTGTGAACTGGCAGCTCTGGTGGCTCAAATGTTCCTTCAGATCTGTGCCACTTGGAGCTGGGAATCTCTTGTGAGAAGGAATGCTAGGTGTTGCCAGTGAGAATTAGGAATAAAGACCGGGCAAATAGCACTGTGAATCCAGTTGACAGTTGTGGTGTAAAGCAATGCTGCTCTTTAGAAACACTCTAGTATTAAATATTAAACCTCCTGCTGGTACCAATGCATGGAGACAGGTCCTCGCTGGTGTGGGAGTGATGTAGGTGCATCCCAGCTGGGGGAACTCATCAGGAGAGGCTTCTGCTGGAGACTTAGGTACCTGTGAGGACTTCTCACTGGTTTTTGCCCTCAAATCTGTCCATCTTATCAGAAAAGTTGTGTTTTGGCTTCATCCCCATGGGGTAGGGGGAAACATGTATAATTTGTGATACTAGGAAGAAAAAAGTTGTTTAATTACTTTTCAGTTGACTGCTATCTTATTGTAGTTGATACATGCAATATAATAGCACTGTATTTTAAACGTTTAGTTTTTTACATTCTCTTGAACTATGTTTTTAAATGCGATAAAATCATTTTAGCTTTTGAAATGGTTTGACCTTGTTTAGGTGAAGACCCTGTTTTTCTTTTGTTAAATGGGTCAAGCATTAGATACATCAACTGGTTGCATTCTGACTAGAAGGGTCCACAAAGATAACTGCATAAGATAAGAATATTCACTTAAATTTTGTTTCTTAAACTATCGATGTGAATGTCATAATTATATATATTTTGTGGAAAATGGGAAATTATTTCTCCTAAGTATAAGTTATTGTGCAAAATATGGTATCGTTAAAGAAAATGATAGTTTAAGTTTTAGTTTTAGAAATCTTAAAGATATAAAAGTGTATTGCATATGCATAAACAAATTTCATTTGTTCTATTTAATTTTTATGTAGTTGTGTAAAGTGCTAGGTAACTTCTTTTTTCACTTATCCATTAAAACAACCTTGTTACTTGAATATTCGTGTTGAACTGGTTTGAAACAGTGATCAATTTTTGTAATATAATCTTACAACCAAGGGAAAAAAATACACGCCTCAGTTGTGCTTAACAGTATAGCAACAATGTACAATCAGATGCTTAAGACAGTAGTAGCCATACCTGGTAGTGCAACCACAATGGTTGTGTCTCGATATATTTAATACCAATGGGGATAATGGTTTCTTAATATATTTTTACAAGTTTGCAACCAGGAAGACCCCATAAATATCCACTAGAACACTTTTTTAATAGTTAAAATAAGAGTGAAACTCTTATTCTCTTAAAGCAATGTCCTGACAAACATTTTTCTTTCCTGTACAAATACATCAGAAACATTATGTATTAAAATATGCTCATTGTCACTTTAAATTTCAGTTTTTATTCTATGAAATCGTTAATATGCTGTTGGTATTCTTGCACACCAAATATGAGCCAAACAGTGCATTACACTAACTTGATCACTGGATTTGTGAACAAAAATCTCCCAAGTCATTGAAATGCAAAAATATAATAGAGATTTTTTTGATAATGCGTTTATTTTTCAAATTGGTATGAATTTGTGCCCACCATTCAGTGATGAGTGGGCTGATATTTTACAAAAAAAGAGAAAAATTATTTTATTAGCTCCAGCTTGTCTTCAGTAAGTCAAAATCTAGTGATCTTGTGCAATGCCCCTAAAGCAAATACTTTCTGCCACTCCCTGGATTAATGCAGCTTTTCCTGTTGATAGTAAAGCACAATTGCAGTGAAAGTTACAGTTCAGAAGATGGAAGGTCAGTATAGTCTATGCATGTTGTATAATAATGAGTGTTTACATTCATATTCTCCTAAAATAAAATTTATACTGGAGTGTATAGTATTCCATTATGTAGATTTTATCAATTTTGTTAACTGCTTATAGATTGCTTAAAAGAAGTTTTTCAAGATTTTAAAAGATGTATAAGGTTAAGTTTGCAAATATAATGGAAATGCTGTATAGCTTTTGAAGTGATGAAATACTCGTTGGGATTTTAAAGAAAGTATGTTGTAATAATGCTGTTGTAAGTAATATTTTAAATGTCTTTTTTGCCTGTTTTCTATTATTCAGCACACTTACTGTGATGAATGTTCATAGCATTATAAAATTGCTTAGCCACTGAAAAGTAACATTTGGTTTTGGATTATTTTACTGTATGAGGAATTATAGTGGGGTAAATTCCTTTGTGAAATTCTTCATAATTCATTTTTCTATGATTTCCAATGTTTGCTGACATCAAATAAAATTTTTTCAAGCCATTGATGTAATAAAATATGTAGTAAAATGTTAATGATGTAAAGTGTGGTTCTGATGTGTGACTGACCCTCTGCCTTTCAGATTTTGGTCAGGAGATGCAGAAGGGTTTTTCCCCTTCCTGGCGGTGTTGTCCCTAAGATAAGGAGGACCTGAAGAATAAACTGCTCCCTCTTTGCTTCATGTGAAAAGCACTTGGCTGTACAAGTTAACAAGATTGTCATCTTTCAAATGAAAGAAACACATTTAAAATATATAGGAAAAGGCAACACTTGCCCTTAGAGCTTAGTAGTGTGCAGTATTGCTATTAAAGATGCTCAGAAGGGCAGGAAATTTAGCACCTTGGAATCTTCAGGAAGATCATGTTTTCTGTCTTCACATGCTAAGGTGCTGCTAAGCACTAAACACAGAAGCACAGACAGGACTTTGTGGGGCTGTCTGGGTAAAATTGCTTTGAGCAGGCAGGTGCCAGCAGTGCTCTGGGAGCCCAGGGTTAGCACAGGACAGGTGATGAGAGGTTCTCTGTTTTGCTCGTGTGAGTTAAAGGCAGCAGAACTCCTACAACAGGACACTGGTGGTTTCCAGCTCTGCAGCCTATGGAGGGCAGGAATTAGTCATGCATTTCTATATTGTAAAGCAAAGTGGTAGGGAGGGAGACTGATTTGGGGTTTTGGAAGAATATGCAGCATTTTTGAGAGCTGAGGGTGTTTCCTTACTGGAAAGCATTCCTTGTAATTTTCCTGCTGGTAGAGAATACGGTACCAATATTGTAAGGTAGCAATCTGCTTTTTTAGGGGAGTTGTTTGACTCAAAGCACTTAAACCTTCAATACAAACCAGCTCTTCTTGCCGATGTGCTCCTCAACCCCAAAGTAAAACAAAGAGAAACAAATAAAAAATAAGAAACTTCCTTTCAATCAGGGAACATAAAAAGGTGAGGAAACGGAGACTTCTCCTGCCTGAACATGTACTCTTCTAAGAAGTCTAGAAGCAAAGGTAAAGTACGATAATGCCCCTGTTTTTGGAAATACAGGTGCTGTATCCGTGCCTGGCAATGGTATGTATTTGTAAATGGGAATGCAGTGTTGAATGAATGCTATATTATTCCTGACAGCCTGTCCTACATAAACAAATTGTACATGGTGGTACCGAGCACTTCTCCCTTAGAGTAGGAGCTGCCTTGCAGGATGTGGTATGAGCTGGAGTTCAGGCTGAAAGGGAGGAGTTCACTGGGTGAACTCAGTTGGTGCTGCTAAGTGTGCCAAGATCTTAATATGATCCCCAAGTAACAACTTTATGAAGTAACAGAGTAAACCTGGATTTAATTTCATAAACCATCTTCCGGTCTGAAAGATACAGAGTGATGTTTGAGAGAGAAAACCAAGTATCAAACCTATTATTCACTTCTAAAGCATGCTCTGGCTTATCCACTCAAATAGCCTTTGAAGTAGTAAGAGCAAATGTAATTTCTGGTCATGCTTTTAGTAAACAGTCAACAAAATGTATATGTACAAACAAAATGAAACAAAAACATTTCTGCAAAGGGCCTGCTGACAGTGGTAAATAATTGTTTTCTTTTGCTGCAGAAGAACTAAGGAGGAATCACTAAAATTTTATGGGAACAAAGTTTCTAAAGTTATCAAGAAGGGAATTCTTGAGGGCAGTAGTGTGAAGGAGATCTGAACTTTGATAGATGGAGAAATCATCATCTGGAAGTTTCCTGTATGAAAGGGGAGATGTTTGTGTGGAGGAAGACAGCAGCTTAGCCTAACAAGGGCAGCAAAGGGGAGGATTTTGTGATTTGGGTGAAAACACTGACCAGGAGGTAAGGAGTTTACACTGGGCAGATCAGGAAATGGGAGTCATGTCATGCTGACTTCTTGTTTGTAGCTGGAGACGAGGGTGAGGAAGAGGTGAGGTGTTTGTTCTGATTCTGGATGTGTTCTTGGTTTTCATGAAGGTAGTTTGCAACAGGAGAAGGTGCGTGGAATAATGGAAATAAATGTGAAGTGGGAGGTGCTTTTACCTCTCTGCACACTTTGGGGGCACAGATCTAATTTGTCTGACATCTAGCATATGAGAGTGTGGCTTAGCAAGACCTGGATAAGCTTTTGAAATGGAAGATGAGGCTGTGTATGTGACAAAACTAATTTCTATTAGAAAAAGTTGAATAGGAGATATCAGAAGCTGCAGACTTTTTGATGCTGCCTTGTGTATTCAAGGTTTAGAATAAGACACGATGGAAAGTGAATTAATGAAATAGAAGAATGGGTGCAGTGGGTTTGGCAGAGATCCACGTGTGCCTGACTAGTCTATGACAAGGTGCAGGATTCATCAGTGGGTAAGGCTATCACTGCCTGAGCTCACTGTCCAGAATCCCTTAGAGAGAAATAAGCTTTTCTAGGGTATAATTAATTTAATCCTAAATTAGATGTTGAAAACTGATCTAATGTATTACGTCCTGAAAGTGCTTATTCCCTTCCTTATTATAGATGAAGGTAGAGCCTAGGGCTCTGTCTCTGATGTGAGAGCTGGGCATTAACCATGCTGGCTGCCTGGGCTTAACCCAAGAAGGGGCAAGGACTTGGACCCCTCACTGCAGTGCTGGGCATTGTGCTTGGAGCTGGACAAAGAAATGCTGATGCTTCGTATTTCCAATGCTTTGGAAGGTTCCTCTGGGGTTTTGTGTTCTTGACACAAGATACAGTGGGGAATCTGGGATTGCTGGAAACTTCTGGAGCTTCTAGACAAGTATGCCCTCAAGATCCCAAATTTTCATTGCTTGTCGGAATTTGCCTCTGATCACAGAACTAGCTCCCCAGTGGCTTGGAACCTTTTAAGTGCTCTGTAAATGTACCTTTATCATGTGGGGAACCACACTGGGCCAAATTTCTATTTCTTTGAACCTGTATCCCATCTCTCTTGAAAGGACAGCTCAGATAAGAAGTGTCCTGTGAAGTGCCACTAATGCTGAAAATGTTGTAATGGTATATTTTCTACCATGTTTAGCCTTTCCAGTACAGCTTTAAGGACAGCTTTTCTAATGCCAAAAGTAGCTTTGTGTCTCTTATCAATATGTTGTGCTGTTAATGCTCCCAAAAAATAAATTAAAATCAACTATTAATAAACCAAACCCAAAAGCAGCCAATTGGATGTTCTCCCTTAAGCTAATTCCCTTTTGCTGCATGACTGGTTCTCCCCCTTGTATAGTCAGGTCTCACTGGCACAAATATTCTGTGAAGATAACTTTTAAGCTTAAACAAATTATTCTTTAAAAGTATTTGTATAAAGACTTCAGTTTCTGCAATTAATCACGGGAGGCCGAGGGTTCAGCACCGTGCTGTACTTGGGAAGCAAACAATACCCTGTGCCTGTGCTCCATCACAAGCAGCCTCTCACTTTGACTTTCAGTGAGTGACCCAGAACCACAGTGGGATTTAGCAGCAGAAAAATAATATAAGAGAACTGTTCCATGCACACAGGGAAGATAAACTAGTCAAGCAATTTGTTATGAACAATGCCTTTAGCCCAAGGCATGGATGGATAACTTCTCTTCCTCATGGTTTTATTTTAGTGCATTGTTAGCAGCGAGTGCTGGGATCTGCCGGGTCTCCAGATTTGTGGTTCAGCATTCAGTGTCAAAAAAAAAGATCATAATAAATATCAACTGACTTGCATCTCCTCTTCCCTCAAATGTGCACTGCCTAGGGCCTCCAGAATGAGAAATACACCAAGTCCTCTTCTGCCAACCTGGATCTCAAGATGCAGAGAAAAAGCTCTTAAAATAAGAAGAGAAAACTTGATTTTGTGTGTGTATGTGTATATATAAAAATACCCTATGACTCCCTAACTTCTGCTGGATTTCCCAAGGTATTTTTGTATTAATGCTTTAAACCATAAGTCCCTGAAATGAGGGTGTGTAGCCCCTGCTATAGGCACTTAAAAAATTGCTTAATCCAAGCTTTGTTAGGTGCATTTACATTGTCTGCAGGGAGAGTTGGATCAGGTGGATAGTAAGTTGGTGTGCTCTTGGAGCAGCAAGGTTTTAGCAAGGCTTTATCGACTCGAGAGTCCAGCTCCTCAAATGGCTTCCTTGTTAGTTGGTGGACCTGTTTTGAGGACACAGAGGAGGGAATTATGTTGCATTCAGGAAACATTTTCTTTTTCACTTTGTCCACTGGAGATGGTAATTTCGTGGATTGAACTGGGTAATCTCAAGGATTTCACTAGTAATTTTACTAACAAGAAGGCAGTGAATGTGGTCCAGTTTTCCATCCTTCTGCAATGTTTTGCTTCTGTTTGAAAAGAAAAAGCTGTAAAATGAAGCGAAGAGGGTGTTTGTGATTTTTGTTGTTGTTCTTGCATTTAAAGATTGCCATAAAGCAGTGGAATCATCTCTGTTTCTCTTGTAAAGGTACATTTTTTAATTTAGTAACTCGGTTTTGTTTCTACAGCCTCTTGGGATGGAGAGGTCACAGTGCTGCATAAATGAAAGCTGAGTAATTGAGATGGTTTTCAATGTTTTTACATTTTACTAAAAAGTTAAATGTTTACTTAATGTCCTGTAAACCCTCAGGAGAATATGTCTTTGTTTAAAAATTCAGAACCTGCTAAAGGCTTCAAACAACTGCTGGTTGCTTGGGGGGACTCATAGCATTGCTGTGAGTTGCTAACACGCTCATGGAGGTGGAGCAAAACTATAATTGCTGCTAATTTCTGCCAAACAAGGTTAACTCACCTGTGAGCTGACATCTGCAGATGGGCAGTGTTAGGATGTGTCCTTCCCATGGATTAGTCAGTCCTAGAATAATGACCAGCTAGGGTTTGCATTGCCAGCCTGTGGGTGTTTGGGAGGTAAAACCCTTAGCTAATGTTTCACAGTAGAGAAAAAAGAGGAGTTATGTACCTAAGGAAGAGACATTTCCTCATCCTTGTGGCACTTGGCTACCGAAAGGCCCAGAATTGTCATTATAGGCAGTGTGATCAAGCAAGGTGTTGTAAAAGAGGTTTGTGGTGGATCTTGTCTAATAGCAAAGGGTTATTTTTGGCTGGTGTAAGACAAGCCCCATGAAAAGTCAATGTTGGTGGGAAGGGGCTGACTTGAGCTGCATGTCCGTGTTGGAGGAACATCACAGAGGCTGAGGTCGTGTAGCAGACTGGAGGGATGGGTCCTGAGCTGGATGCCAGAGGCTTCTGGAGAGATGTCAGCAGGGACTTGCTCTCTGAAGACTGAAGTTCTCTGACACTAGAAGGATAATGCCCTTGGTGTTGGCTTGCTCCTTGGCAATGATGGTATTTTTAGCAGGTTTTTCTGGAAACGCCTAACCAGGCATAATCAAAGCACAGAGTAAACTTGGAGAGCACAAGAAGAATGTCCTGATATTATATACATCAACAAGGTTGCTGGGCTGTGCTCCAGCTGCAGATTAGTGTGGGTGTGTAGAAATCAAGAGAAGGTACCTGGAACCTACGCTGGGAGCAGTGGAAGCACCATCACAGTCTGTGGGGGAGTTTGGGCTTGGGACTGCTGCCATGATCCTGTCTCTAACACCATTCCTAAATAATGGATGAAAAGTTTGGATTGTTTTCCCTGCTGAGTCTGGCTGCACATCACAAGTTCCCTTTTTCACAACAGCCTTTTATAGCAGGTTGTTCTCCTAGAATAGCTGGAGCTTTGGAAAACAGTGTCCAAATTTCTTCAGTGTGTGACTATTTTGTTCTAAATGAGTTGTTTTGCAGGCAGACCCCCAAGAGCCACTTGCCTGGGTGGCTTTAGCTTGGCTTGGTTTATTTTTCTTGCTAATTATTCCTTTGAGATTCACTTTGTGATTTCTGTTCAGCTGTTTAGGTGTCTCGGATGAGAAGACAAAGTAACATGTCATTTAAGTAAATTAGTATGTGAAAACTGTGTGTCCCGAAGTGTTTGATTAATGCTCTCAGAAGCCTTTGGAAGCCATGTGCTTGTGGCTGGAAGCTGGGCAGTGTGTGCAGGCTGCTGTCTTAAATAGTGCCTGCAGCAGAAGCTAGGGAAGAAACTGTCAGCCCTAGAGGAGGAAGGGGCATGGATGTGACCTTGCATTTCCTCTGCACTCCTTCCTGGCCCTCCTTATGAGGAGGCCTTCCATATGGGAAGCTTGGCATAAATCTGCATTACTCTGGCCATTCAAAGCTACTGAAATCTTGTCTAGTGGTGAGGCTGGGGCTGCAGAAGGGCAATGGCAGGAATGGTGAGGGGCTGGAGGGAGGTGGTGTGAGTCCTTGGGGAATGGAAAGGAGGCACGGAGTGTAGGCTGTGCCCCTGGAGCAAGGAGCAGCTTGGAGCCCTGAACTGACAGAATTTATTTTTGCAGAAGATGATGTTTTGGCCAGGGAGGGTGAACAGGTGGATGGTTCAGCCCAGGCTGTGTGGTAGGGCTAGAAATCACCTCCTGACAAAGTCCTGGAAATGCAGCGGCAAAGGGAATTAATCATTAGCAGAGCTGAGTGACAGATGTGCCGCATTCTTTATTGCTGTGTAACTTTGAGTTTAGTTATCTTTCTACAGAAACTTTCTCAACAGCCTGTGTTCAATGCAGCAGTGCCAGGTGGCACCTCCAGCCTGTACTTTGCCAGAGTCAGCAAAGCTCTGAGGAGGCAGGGATGGGGAAGGTGTTCCCAGTGGCCCTGAAAAGTTATTAATCTTGTCAGATGACAGCCCAAGCAATACCTATTCCAAAGAATTGGGGACTGCTTCAATAAATTATGAATCACTAATGATTTATTTGGGGGATTTATCTGAAAAAAGTCTAGATGAATATAATTTGAAGGGGAGGCATAAGCTGTGCTGGGGTGCATGAAGGACCCACACATCTAGTGACAAATGATCAAGTGGGATGACTTCTTGTAGGTTTTGAATGCTGGAAACCGAGGAGTGGGGTTTGAAACATGCAGCTGCCTTCAGATATAATGTGGTAGGTTGCTGGTGTTGGATGCCAGCCTGACCTGCCCAGCTGAGGGCAGAGGGTCCCACAAAGCAGATCCCCATTTGCCCAGGTCAGCAGGACAGCAGAGGGACCAGATGGTGTGTGAGGAACATGTGTTTGGCATTTGGTACCTAAGTGAGGAGTGCTCTCCCAAACCCAGCACTGCTGGTATTTACCTCAAAGGCTTCATCCAGCCTGCCAGGTCAAGTGGTGCTGTTCTCTTTGGGAGGAGACTCAGGAGGACAAGCCATCTGTACAGGCAATTGTGGGAGCATGCCCTAATCGTGCCTTTCTCCCCTTTCTTCTCCCACACTTTAGCAGCTCCTGTCGGGTAAGGAATGCCAATTTATTCATAATAGCATCCGCTTGATGTGACTGTTTCCACGGCCTTTATCATATCTCTGTGCTTCCAGAACATCAGCTCTGTCACACCTGTAATTTATTCTCAAGCTGTAACGTAGCTCTTGGAATGATGCCCAGGTTTGACTTCAAGCAGTGATGAATTCACAAGGTCCCTAAGCAAGTGACTTCAATTTTAAGTTACCTTTGCTGCCTTAATTTGCCCAGCATCTTTTTTGTTTTCTACTTGGCGTATCTCATTGTATCGCCTTCTGCTGGGTTAAAAACACTCTGATCAGACACTTCTTCCCAACGTACTGCTTGTAAATGAGGGGGCAGCTATGGCTCAGTCTTATTTTGGATAAACCCAAGTATTAGTTTGCTGCTCCTCTCATTGAAAGGAGGACTTTACAGAATTTAAATGCCCTCCACACAAACTCATGATATTTGGCACTGGTGACTTGCAGAGGTGAATCTCCCTTCTTCTGTGTTTCCTAGATCAAATTATCAGACAGGTTGGTTACTGGCTACCTGGTTCCTGTTTCATGGCTGCATTGAAGATGCTCTGGAAGTCAAGAAATCCATTTAACCCAATCCAAGGTTTCTTCTTTCAAAAAGGTGATTTCCTGTCTTTGTGTTTGTCCTCGTACATTGGCCACAATTTGCTTGGGAAATAATTGTGTAGCTGCTTTGCCTCTTTGAGCCCACCTCCTGTGTGATGGAGATGCTGAGTGCAGAAAGTGATTAAATGTTTGCCTAGCAAGTGGAGCAGCATGTTTAGCTGCCTGGAGGAAAAGCAGGCTTGTGGGACTGGAGCTAAGCTCATTCATTTTCTGATCCCTGAACTAATCTAAATGAAAAAATGAAATACAAAATGGGAGCAGTTCTGCAGTCTCTGAAACTCTGCCTCTAATTAGCAAAGTCCAGGCAAGCCCCCAGGTGTCCCTGAGAAAAATCCAACGTGGTTTCCTCGGGAGGCCTGGGGGGCTCCAGGATCTCAAGGCAAAAGCAGCCCATGGGGCAGGGAGCTGGATGGAGGCTCCTCTGGGAGGGGCATGGGGTGCCAGGAGTGCCACTTCCCTCCTGCAGCAAGGAACTTTCTAGATGTCACCTTTCACTAAGGGGCACAGCTCACAGGTCTGCATTCCCTGTAGTGCTCTCCTGTGCCACCTCTGCTGCCACAGGGAGAGGTGGGGAAATGATTTGCCAATGGAGGAGCTTCATTGGCATTGCAGGCAGGTCTGCGTCCGTGTTTAACTCATCATCTTGCTCCTTCTACCATGTTTATCTCTGGTATTCACGTGTTGCAAGTTCTATCAAAAATAGAGGGGAGGTGGGTTATTCACAGCCAGGAGAAGGGAGCATGGACCCTCGCTCTGGGGTCTTGTCCACAAATATTGAGCATGGCCAGGGATAAATTAGTAAGAGCCCCTGGGTCAGCAGCTTGCCTGTGGGGCAGGAAATGCCAGCCCCAGCGGTGTCATGTTGAGGACAGTTGTCAGTGTGTAGGAACTGACAGCACAAAACCAAACACGGTGCTAAATTGCTCACAAATCTTACTCCAGCCATGGGGTCTATTGGGTTCCAGCTCAAACCAAGTGCCTCTGAGTGAAATGGGAAAATGGCAGTGGGATGTTCGTTCCCCTTGGGAGTGGCTGATGGTTCTGGGTTGAGCCTTTCTAAAGGTAATTTTCCACCCAGAGAAGATGGCATTCAAATCTCCTCCTGTTGCAGAGGGTTGCCTTGCACCTAAGCTGACGAAAGCATCTCTTGCATCTGAAATAATGAGAATTCTCTGGGGTCTGTGGAAGAGGCTAAAGGAAGGACAAAGGCAACTACTGAAATTGCTACCCACTAGTGCAGTGCCAGCAGTGTTTCACCCACTTGGTTAGGAGGAACGATTGTGGAGATTCTTGATAGTGACCAAGTGGGATTTATCGAAGTCAGCCAGCTGCCATTCATCAGCAATGGAGAAAAATTATGTGCTGTGCTGGGAGAGGAATTTGCAAGCCCCAGTACAAAATGAGTAATAAGGGTAAATCAATTGGAGATGCACTGTGCTTTTCCTGGGAACGGCAGAGTGAGCAGCACAGCGTTTAGTTCAATTGGGAGTGGTAGAGAAATGCTGCATTTCGTATGTAGGCATTTACTGGTGTTTCTTTATTTATAGAAACACTGTTGGCTTTTGTAATCATGCTTCATTTTGGTATGGCAGTAGTATTATTGGGAAGAGAAACAGTGGAGCAGATGCCGAGTTTCTTCTTGAGTACTGTCTCCATGTTCTTCCAGGTCTTGAGGAGAACTGGAGCCAGACCCACCCAGTTCACTGCAGCCCAGTTGGGTTACTCGAAGATGAGCTGCTGCTGCCATGGTGGGAGCCTCCAGTGTGTGCCTTTGAGCAGTCACTTTAGGGACATGCTCCCCTTGCCCTGAAAGCCCCCAGGCCTTTGCTTTCTGCAGGGAAAGTTCCTCAAGCTTCTCTTCAGCTTCAGCCAGAGTTTCTCCCTGTGCTTCTGTGACAAACCCACCCTCGGGGCTGTGCAAACAGCAGGTGGTTGCAGGATCACAGGGAGCATTCTCCAAGCAGGGGAACCTCTCTAATGCTGTATTACAGCTGCCTTTATAGTGGGTTGGAAAAGTTAAGCCTTCCACGTTGCTTTCCAGGAGTCACTGGTGTCCTTTCCCATGGCCTCAGTCACCGAGGTACAGAAAGGAGACCTGGCACAGAGAAGGTGGCTTCCTTCCCCGTGCTTGTGGGAGATGGATTAAAATGATGCTTGGCTTTTTTTTTTTCCTCTAACAGAGAACTGTAATTAAATGTCTCTTTACTTAAAGTCTCCTATGGTAATTTGAGGCAACTTATTAAAGGCTCAATGTTCCTACTGCAGAGTGCTGCTGCCTCCTGCCCAGCACCCCGAGCAAGGTCAGGGGTCTGTGGTGTGAGATGCTGCGCTGACACACAGTGAGATGTGACTCTTGCTTTAATAACCTACATCTCAGTCGGTAGCTGGGACCTGTGAACTCCCAAAGGAGGCCTTTATTTTATTTTGTTTAAGAGATGTTCCCTGAAATAGAGGAATGAGGTGAATACTGATGCTCAGGCATGCTGATGGGATGGACCAAAAGAGAAGCGTTCTTCAGTAAAACAGTGCTGCTCAGTAGGAAATTTCCTATATGAAAACCTCCCCAAGTAAGGGCAGGAACACAGAGATTAAGTGTCAACATGAAGCTTCAGTTGTGGAAAGGAAAATAAATGACAGCTCTGAGGAGAAAATGAGATGTAATTCAGCATGCTTTAGCATGCATTCTCTGCTAGGACTTCCAGTACTCAATCAGACTTCCTATCCTTTGAAAAAATAAAAAACTGCAGTCAATTAAAAATCAAATTGTCCCATGTGGATGAGTTCAAGTGACTAGGCTGTTTTTTTTAAATGTTTACTCCATGTGCTTACACTAATTGAAATGCTAGTTATATTGAATGAGTCTTTTAAAATGCCCTGGCCTCACTATATCCCAGCAAATGTCACAGGGAAAAGCATATTTAATTATAGCCTGCTTCAGGAAAAAAAAAATCAAGATTAAATTAATACTAATGTCTGTTTGAAAAATATAATAAATGTTAGACTAGGTGAGGAAGCATGAACAATCATCTGCAGCTTTGCAGGTTACTGCTTTTGCAAATTCATGGAAAATTAAAACCCATTAGCATCTCGAGTCCTTCGCAGAGGAATCTGAGCAGCAGCTGTAGCTGTTCTCCTGGCCTGGGTGGCTGGTGTGTGCTGCATGCTCCAGGCAATGCCTGCCCTGGGCTTGCTTACCTGAGCCTTCCTCCTGACCAGGTGGAAGGAAGGTGGGATGCTGGGCTGTTATCAGGGACTTGGAGGAGGTGGGTGCTGAGCCAGGACTCATCAGCCTGGAGCAGCATCAGCGAGTCAGTGTGGGACAGGGGATGCAGGGTGGTTTAAATCTCCAGGAGAGGGGAGGCTGCGGGTTACGTGTGGTATTTGGTCATCAGGAACACAAATTTGTTCCCTTTGCAAGTGCCAAAGCAATGAAACATACTGGAAGAGCCATCCCAGAATTCCTGCCAGCCTTCAGAGGAGTTTATACAGAAGCTGATGTGTAGCCAAAGTGGGAGGACTTTTACTGCCATTAGCAGATGTTGGTGGCTGCCACTCTAAAAATGAGCTTAGCAGTAAATCATTTTTTCTACCTCTGCAGGATTATTTTTTCTTTCGGTAGTTTTCACTATGCTCAGAGCAGCATCAAATTCTTCTCCCTCTCCCTCCTCCATTCTTTCTTGTGCCTCTGCCAGGGGCTAAAACGTCCTGGTTTCCAAACCTGAGCATCAGGCTTGCAGCAGACCCTGAAGTCGCAGTGCTCTGGATGCAGAGGAGCCACCGGAGACCCAGAGGAGCTGCAGCTCCAGGAGCAGCTACTCAGCCCTTGGCCAGGGCTGGATCCCCTGGGACCAGCCTGCCTGCCCCTGCAGGGAGCTGCCACAGGGCTGGGTGGATTTGCCCGGCAGTGGAAACAGCCTCTCCACACAGGCAGCTCCTGTAGGAGGAGGGAGGACGTTGCCTGACTGGAGTAATGACTTGGATGCATCTCGCAGTGTATGAGATAAATCTAAAAAATCCTCCTGCCAGCTGAAGAAAGGCATCATCTGCTTGTCCCTGGCTGCTGACTCAAGCTGTTCCCAAACCTGCTCTGGGACACTGCAGTTCAGCCCCACTGTTTGGAGGGACAGAAGGACAGACTGGCATTGAACAAGCAATTCAGCAGGACTTGGTTGTTCTCGGTGCTGGCTCCTCTCCCTTGTGCCCCCCAAGTGTCTGTGCTGGCCCCTCAGCCCCTTCCAGCTGCCATGAGCCTGGCCAGCCTCACTCTGCAGCCCAGAGAACCAGAGCTGCCATCTCCCTTTTCCCTGGATGAACCTGATGAGACTTTCCTGTTCCCCTATTGGGCTGGCCCCTCTAGTGATCCCTTCAGAGAGGGTGGAATTGCCCACCAGCACACGGAATAACACCTCATCATACATTTGTATGCTGGTCTGGGACAGCAGGCATTGCTTCCCATGAGGTAGATAAGCTGGAGATCCCAGACTGAGCCATATCACTTTGGGCTCAGAGGATTTTATTCACAATAATTTCCCCCCCACCCCCCCCAAGAACAATTTAACTTGTAACAGACGAGCTGTGGTTTGTTTATCTGTTGTTTCCATAGTTGTTAGGCTGTGACTGGCAGATAGACTTTAGGCACGTGGTTACTGGTTTGTAATCTTTAATCATGCTATTTTGGGGTTTTAAGGATAATGATCCAAAATCAATATATATATTTTCCCAGAAAAAGCAGGCCTTTGCCAGCCTTGGCCTGTGAATCTGGCTTCCTCCAGTATGTTCAGAAACACTAGCTTAGGATTTTTTTATTCTGTCTCTTTTTCATTTTACTTTAGCAGTATATCTTTCTCGTTGCCTTCACATACTACTGGGAATTGGGCTTTTATTTTGTTTTTGTTCCTTTCTTTAGTTCTGCTTCTCTTTATTTTTTATCTGCAAGCTCCTGTACTATGATACAAAATTTTCTTCCGTTAGATAAGATGAATCCCATCCTGGTTACAGATGATGGTGACCAACACATGTTTATCTGTGTTGTAAAGCCTCCCTTGTGATTTGATGGAGAAAAATTCCCTCTTCTGGGACACAGCTCATGCCCTCCTAAGCTAGATCTCTAAACTAGGTGAGCTGAACTGCATCCCAAAGGTGCCAGTTCTCCTCCCTTAACCCATGAGGGATGCTGGACAGTCAGCGCAGACTCAGGTTTCCATCCGAGCTGGGGGAGATGAGTCCAGGTACTGAAGCTTAAGATGTTTTCAGCTCTGGGATAGAAACTTGCTACTTGAAACAAACTGCTCAACATTTTGTTTTCCTCAGACCTCGAGTTTGCCTCTGCCTATGACAGAAATTATTTCCTACTGTGCTAGCTGAGTTCAGCCATGAGTTCAATCATATTTTCTTTCCAGCCCTTGTACTCAACCTCTACCCACTCACAGAGGTACCCAGGTTATAAAAGACCCTCACGCTGGTGTTTCACTCCCTGAGAGCTTTGACTTCTGGAGAGATCCCTGCAGGCGGTTTTCCATCTCACCTCTGTTCTGGGGCCACCTGCTCCTGACCTTTGGGGCTGCTCCAAGGTAAATTTCTGAGGGTCTGCACTGTGTTCTTGTCAGTGCAGCAGAAGCCCCATATACTTTCACACTGGATGGAAAACCTTTTCTGCAAGGAGACTGGACTTTGCAAATCTTGTCTTGGGTTTGCAATTCTGGCCCTGCACCAGTCCCTGGTGTTGGGATGTGCTCACTCAGTCCACCATGGATTTCTGGCCAGGATTTGCAGCTGTGATCCTCAGCAATGGTGAATCCTTACTGGGCTTTTGTTAGCAGGGTCTTTTCCAGTTTGGTGTCTTTGACAGCCCTTATAACCTACTGTTAAACTAGGCATTTCAGTATACTGAGTTAGATGTAAATCTCCCATCTTAGACCTCAGAAGTTTCTGTCTTTATATGAGAGTTATATCCCTCCAACATTTTTTTTGTGAGACTGCAGTGTTCTCTTTCTTTTTTAGTGTCACCTAATTACCAGCTCTTCCCACTTAGCTGTAGACTATTGAGCAAGACTAATCTTTTTGACTGTGAAAAATTATATTTGTTTTAGAGCCATGCTTTGCTTGTCTTCCTTTTGAGCATGTCTTCATAAAAGTAAAATCTTGCATGAGCTTTTATTGATGGTATTTCTGGTGCTGGGCACCTTCTCGTCTCTTATTTTCTAAATTTTTACGGGCGAGAGACAAGTGTTATAATCCATTATTTAATTTCGTATCTCATTTCTCCTTTACTCCTGTCAGTTTTGTCCACTTGATGCCCTGTGCTCTCGAAGCTCCATGAGTCCATGAGTAATTTCCCTGCAGTAAAGGAAAGGAACAAGTTTTATTTTTTTTTTTTTAGGAAAGAAAGTGATTTTAGTAAGTCCCAATGCCTTGGCCTTTCCTAGAGCACCGAATTTTACAGCCATAATACACAGTGATGCAAATCCTGCCTGCACATCTGGTGTTGCTTTCCCCTGTCTGGTCCCATGCTGCAGCACAATGCAGCACCATCTCTGTGAGAGATGGTGAGGCTGTGGCATCCTGAGATATTTGGGTGCTTGAGAAGACCAAAAGATTGCTCTTGAGTCAGGAGCCTCAGACCCAGCTCTGTGCATCCAGAAATACAAGCACACTACTGCTTTGAAATACCCATTCTTACCTGGTCTGCAAACAACAAATCCTGTGGTGGTTGCTGTGTGTTTTTCCTCCTGGATGATTTCTGTGAGATGGCCAGATGGGAATACAGTGATTCAAGCCTGCAGCTGGATCCTCTGCTATACAAAATCCTGAAATGACAAATTAAGCTTTCAGAAACAGGTACAGTGTAAGTCCAGAGCTGCCACGGAGCATTTTGTGTGCAGGCTGTTCCCCTGCATGATTGCTCTTCGTGGGTTATGATGCTTTTTCTTCCCCTCCTCTATTATGTGCAGTGAAAAAATGGCTTATTCTGAGCATCTGAACTGATAGTTGCAGCCCTCCTAATCCACAGGAAAGAGAGGCTGTAATATTTATTAGGCTGTCAATAAGGATTGCCTGAAGAGGGAAAAAAGGAGGTCTGAAATGCAAGCACAGAAAACAAACTGCATATATATAGCTGACATGTATTCCTCACAAATGAGCAAAAAGGAACCAAACTGGTGTGTCCATGGTGTAAAAATGAGCTGCTACAGTGAAAGCAAGAGGAGCATTGTCACCTAAACCCTCAGAAAAACTGCAAATCAACATTTTTCTGAGCTGAGCCACTATGAAAGAGGCACCTCTGCGTTCCATTTCTAAATTAATTTGTGTAAAAGCAAAAAACCCCAACCACCCCCAGCCCACACATGCCAAAACCCTGACAAATATCCAGCCAACTCCTGTTCCTGTTGCAGTGGGGAGTGTTGCTAATTTTTCTGTAGAATGACTTGGTGCCAGACTGTTATCCTGATGCTTTTTACTTGGGTTAGAAATGTCCTGCAGCTCCTTACTTCCCTTCTCTGGGAGCAAGGAGGAATACTTCCCCTCTTCCCTCTCCACCCCATGATTGATTGTTTAACATCCTGGGAACTGGAACAGAAGGCATCAGTAAAGGGAAAACAGTAATTCCTTGTGATGCTGGAGACAAGGTCATGGATGCATCAGGCATGTTTGTTAGCAACAAATTTGGTTTGTTGGTGGCTGCATATTGGATTAATGCCGAGTCCTGTGCTGCATAAGCAGCATGAATAAGGTGAGGGGTTTCTGGTGAGCATTTAATGACAGAATTTCTTGCACTAAGCTGAATCTGAAGAGTATTTGCTCACTGTGCCATGGCAAAACAGTGGGATTGAAGGACACAGGTACACAATTACTGTGAATGTCATTTCACTTTGAGCGTGTTTTGACTCTGAGCAAGTGCTGGAAGCAGAGCACAGGGTGATGATGTGAGCAGAGATGGCAGCTTGGCAGGGGAGAGCTGGGGGTCCAAACACAGCTGGACAGAGGGATGTACTGTGTGCACCCACGCGGGACTGCACATCTGGCATCAAAGCTCAGGCATCCACAGTGCTTGGCTCCAGGGATCCAAGGCTGTCCTCTGCCACCAAAGACATCTGCTGGCAGCTTCCAAATTCAGCCTCACCCAGCTGGGTGACTGTGGGGACTGATGAGGAAAAAGCTGTGGGGGAAAATGAAGTGCAGAGATTGGGGACCAGTCTTGATGGGGAGCTGATGATCCTTGCCTGAGTGAGAGCACAGCTTGGATCAGTGTTGGGAGCTTCAAATGTCAGAGGCTGAACCCCCTGGCCTTGGTAGGAACCATGGGTGGGTTCATGATCAAGGAGAGAGAAGGAAGAAAACAGCAGGAAAAGGTTAGGGGAGGAATGAAAGTGATAAAAGGAGAAAACACTGAATAGAGAGCAAAGCAAAAGGAAGATCCTGCCTCTGCACAGCCCTTCTGGTGCAGCTCTTCTTCCCCTGGCTGTGGCCACACTCTCAGCTTGGTGTGCCAGGGTGCTGTGGCTGCCAAGATGTCTTTGCTTGGCAGTGACAGCTGGGTGCTGTCGGCCACATGAGAAAACACAGCATTTTTTGAGTGGTAAAACAGAAAACAAGAACATTACATGGGGGTTTAGCTTTTTGGAGTCAAATTACAGCCCCAGCCTGGAGACCTTAGCCCTGGCAGGTGGCTGGTTCCTTGTGACAGTGTCATGCTCAGAAGAGCATCTCAAGCTCCTGCAAGCACAGAGCTCCAGGTCTAGCTCCCTAAATTGACCTGCTACTTGTAATTTGAACATCCCAAGTTGAGATGCCATCAGGCAGGTGTATTGGGTCTGACTGAGGTAAAGTGCTGTGCTTTGCACTGGTAGCTGGAAGGGTGTGGATAACACACCAGGGTTCTGGCTGCTGCTGAGCTGTGCTGTCCTTCTGACATCCCTTCCCCCACCAAAGGGGATGGGAGCAAGATCCTGGGAGGGAACACAGCCAGGCCAGCTGACCCAAATTAGCCAAAGGGAAATTCCACACCATATGACATCAGCTCAGGTATATAAGCTAAGGGAGAGAGGAGGAAAGGGGAGCATTCCTGACTTTTCAGTGCTTGCCTTCTGCAGGAACCATTAAGTGTGCTGAAGCCCTGCTTCCCAGGAAACGTCTGAACATCTCTGCTGATGGGAAGTAGAGACTGACATTTTTCCTCTTCAGCTCTTGTTCATGCAGATCTCTGCTTGTTTCTTTCTTTTTGCTGCAATAAAACTGCCAAAGTGCCTTATCTCACCCTGCTGGTCATTCTCCATCTCTTCTCTCCCCTGTCCCAGTGGGAAAGGGAGTGATAGAGTGACTGAGTGGGCACCTGGCACCCAGCCAGGGTCCACCCACTTCAGCAGGTAACCCCCCCACTGCTACTTGGAGCACTCTTCAGTAGCCAGCTGACCAGTGGCATTAGCTTCCACCCTGCTTGGTTGCCCTTTGCAAAGGGAGTCACAGAGGCTGCACAAAACCACCCTTTTGGCTGTGATTTGTGCTGGTCACAGCTGCCATAGAGAGTGACTTCATGAGCTGGACTGAGCAGTGGGGAGAGCACAGTGCTGCAAAGGTCCTGAGCACATCAGGGTAGCTGGAGGCACTCAGGTCTCCTTTCTCCAGCTCCTGGACAGCTTGGCAGAGTGCAGGACAGGCTCATGTCACACAGTGATCCACTGCCTAGGGCACTGCATGGTACAGAGTGCTATTGCCTGGGTCTGGCCTTTGCAGGGAATGAAAAGTGGGTACTTCAAGGGAATTTCTCCCCAGTTTCATCCAGCCCATCTTTGGGTACAGATAATTCTATGGTACCTTCTCTTGCCCATAGAATAGGTGGAGTTCTATAGGTACAGCTATAGCAGGTGTAGCTGCTCTCATGAAGGAGTGTGGGACAGGGTCTCTGGCCTCTTTTACAAGAGCATGAAGTCAGTTTTACACAGTAAAGGCAATTGTGTGCAAACAGCAATTGCCACCCCTGCATCTGTAGTGGCACATCATCGGGGTACTCTGCTTATTTGGTTTCTCCAAACACTGCCTGCAGTGGAAGAGAATGCGGATGGTAGGTAGGAAAGGAAAATTAGATTCTTATTATCTGTGAGCCTGAAATGCATAATAGGAACACTGGGTTCTCCCTCCTGCCCCACATCCCCATATCTATACTCAGTTTTAGCTAAGCCACTGTTTGGTTTTGTGTATCTCTGGCATATCTGTAACTTCTGGAGTGCTCTTTTCCTCTGCATGAGTAGCAGAAGTTGTGATTTGAAGCGAGGTAGCCCACGAGTGAAATGCCAAAGCTTGAGCTGACTACATTTCATTTGGGTGTCTTTCGCTTCTCAGTTCTGGACCAGCAGCCAACTGTGACGGGTTCCAGATAAGCAGCTACAGACAACAAGCCATGGCAGGCAGCCTCCCCTGCCTGCCTGCTGCAGCTCTCAGAGCAGATGGTCCCAACAAACACACTTAATAACTTTACATCTTTAGGGTGCAGTGATCCAAGGCACTCTCAATTCAGGCCAGGAAGGAATTCCTTGTCTTCCATTACTGTCTGCAGCCCTGAAGATGACTGTGGACATTTTTAGCCTGGGTGACTGTGTTGCTGCACTGTGTGTGATGCCATGTAACTCACAAGTAGGAATCAACTTGAGCTGCCTAATTCATTAGCTGAAGTCATTAACTTTCTTAGTTTTTAAGCTATTGTGCTGACAGCTTTTAGAGGGAAGTTTCAATTCTGCTTGAGCTAACCAAAAAAGTCTTCATTTTGTTCATCCTGAGGTTGGGGGATGATTTTGTTTTCTTTCATAGGAGATTTATCTCCTCATTCTTAGGTATACCCACAGGAAATTAAAGAAAAAAAAAAAGAGCATATCAAAAGGTGGCAGACTTATTTTCTGCTGAGATTTGGGTAGTGCTGGGAAGTAGTGGGGGATGGAGATGCCAAGAAAGGCAGTGGCAGGGGTGAGGAGGTCATGGAGTGGTGGGACAGATCTGGGAAATGGCCCAGGCAGGAGGAGGTGGCAAAAGAGAAATGTGACATGTCCTAAGGGTCACCATGTGATATTTAGAAAGCAAAGGGTGTATTTAAGCAGCTTGCAGGACAAAAAGTAAGCAGGTAAAGCTGCCTGAGGACAGAAAAACAACCATTCTACTCTCCTATTTTTGCTAAAGGGGAACAATGTGTGTGCTGAAGCCCCACAGGCTGGAAAGGTGGCATGCTATGTTTAAGACCAGAGGTAACTTCATTAGAGCTGTTATATTTAGCCTGTCTTATAAAGACTATTATTTCTATGGAATATTACATAGAAACTGTTACTATGTACAACACAGTAGAAAAATGTGGTTTCTGTCCCACAGAGCTCACAATCTGCCTCTGCAAATTAACTTTGCTGACAAAGGTTAAATGGCAAGGGGTAGAATATTTGAATCTGAGAATTATCACGTGGATGGTGAGCTCAGAGAGGGGAGTAGGTCTAGCTGAGAGACTGTCTCCTGTGCTGGTGTGCCTCTGAGCTGGTGCAGGCTCCCAAGGAGCAGGGCTGGACTGAGGCCAGGCAGAGGGTGACACTTTCACACAGACACAGAGGAGACTTGGGGTAAGGGTGAGAGTGAGCAGCTCTACTCCAGCTTTGATGACATTTTCAGATATTGACTGAGATTAAATTCCAGCCTGCCTGGATGTTATGGATGTTAGCAGTGGCAAACATGGGAACAGGGCCCTCAGAGATGTACAAAGCTCAGCTGTCTGACCCTGCCAGGGTGTGCAGGGAGGTCAGAGGGTGAATTGTGAGAAGCATTGCCTTTGAAACTGGCACTGAAACTTGTAGCTCAGCTCTCTGCTCCCTAGGGAAGGTGTGCAGCTGCTGCTTCCCCTCACACCTCTGCCCTGCACCCCAGGCATGCCCCAGAGCCCTCTCCCACCTGCCTGGCCTCCACCCAAACATCAGGTCACCTCTCCCCAGAGATGGCCTGAAGGTGTTGGAGGGGTGAGCTTCAGGCTCAGTATGGGACAGTCAGCCCTCAGTGAGCTGCCCTGCAGGAGCTGGGCATCCTTGAAGAGGTGGAGGCACTGAAGCATCCATCCATCCATCCATCCATCCATCCATCCATCCATCCATCCATCCATCCATCCATCCACCTAGACAGGTGTGAAACAGGAGCTCTGATGGAAGTAGCACTCCTTTGGGCTCTCCCCATCCAGAGAAAGGACTTCACTGGTAGAAACCACAAGCCCTTTGGAGGTTGTCTGCAGGAGCAGTGCTCTGGGCAGGGCTCAGTGGTCACTTCCCACCCACCGGTGCTTTTGGACCATGAGATGCCTCTGGGCTGCATGCAGAAAGCCAGTGCTGGGGAAACCCCCTGTGGTGGGACTTGGCTGTGGGTGGCTTGCTTTTGAAAAGCAAGCAAGCATCACCTGGAGGAGTGCCAGACAGCTGTGAGCTGGAGCAGCACCCTGCTCTGCTCACTGGAGGAAGGCTGGGTGCCTTTGCAGTCCTCCTCATGCCCTGGCAGGGGTGTGCAGGCTGCTGTGGTGTTTGTTAAGGGGGGTTTTGGGAAGCCTTCAGCACTGATAGCACCAGGGGCCGTGCTTTAGGTAGGCAGAAGTTGCTCCCATCACTCAGCTGGGACAGAGGTGAGCTGAAAGAGGCATTGCTGCTGTTTTGGCAGCACATCACTGCTAGGTCCGGGCAGTGGGTGGGCAGGAGCCATTCAAGGTGTCAGGTGGTGGCAAGGAGCGAAGAAAAACTGCAGGGAAACTATTAACCTTGGCTATAAATACTCTGTTAAATTGCCATAAACTGCATGCAGTGGTAGCTTAAGATGATGCAAACAAATGGTCACTCACTCAAGTCCTGAGCAGAGCTCCTAAACCACAATTAACATAAATATGCTCTACTTCACTAAGCCAGAGTTTTATTCTATTGTTTTCTATTCAGAGCAACATTACAATGCTGGAATGTGTCTCTGCAGCCTTTTAGCCCTTGCCCATAAAAAAACAAGTGTTTTCAGCCACTGCTAGACAGGGCAGTTGCCTGGTTGTGTGTGCCCAGCAGAACCTGAATGTTGGAGAGGAAAACTCCACTGGCAGCACACCTATCCATGAGCTGATTTCACACCGTGCTTGCTGAAAGAAAGAGCTTTGGAGAATTGCTTGCACTTTGTTTTCCATCTGAGCCATCATGGTACTGCAAAACCTAATGAGAGGTGAGCCAGAGGAGGAAAGCTGCTTAGGAGAAGACTCAGGGATTTATTCCTGTGGGAGTGGAGCTGTACACCTGGTGTCAGAGCAGCAGCACATTAAGCTGCCTCTAGTGATACGTGCATCCAGCAGTGGGAGATGCCAGGGATTTCTTAGCTGATAGCCTCAAGTTCTGGGTGACTGGTTTTGTTACCCCTCTCAAAAATCTTTTTTTTCCCCCTAAGATCAATCAGGTTTTGATTATTGGGAGATGGAACGTGCTACAGACCAATACAATTCTCTGCTTGCTTCAGCTTCACTTTGAGTTTTCTATTCTCCTGCTGCAGGTTCTGCTCACCTAAACAGTAAGTAGAAGCTAGGTCTTTGAAGTATGGATGTTAAACATGCTCCTCCTCAGATTCAGATTCCTACTGTGCATTTATGCAGCCTATGACTAGGTTTGCAATATGAATGGGGAACCTGCTTGGCATCTTTTGCACCAAGAAGCTCCTTTGGTGAGAGGAACCTTCTCCAATTTATTTCCAGCAAGTGCTTGAGGGCACCCAGATTTGAGGAGGTCTTGATTTATGTGTGTCGACGCTTGGTTAGCTGGCAGCTCCAGGCTCTGTGTGGAGAAGCACCTCATCCTGAAAATGATTGTTTTAATTTCATTCTAAAGGTAGAGGATATTATAACCTGAAGTCTTAATGGCTCATGATAAAATATGGAATAGCAACTACCCATTACATTTGTTATTGTCTCTTTCTTCCGTAAATCAATATAATTGAATTTCTCCTAACTTCCCCAGTATTGCATGCAGCCGTGTGCAATCACAGGGACATTGCACAAAGATGAATAAGCACAATGTCGTTCTAAATGAGCAGAGCACCCAGTAGTCTCTCTCAGAGATTTGTTTTGCAGCACACTCACGTTCTCCTGAGCCAGCCCGACTCTGTCCTAGGGGGAAGACTCCTTTCCCTGCAGCAGCAGGGACTTTCTGTAATATTTAGAAGTAGCATATGGAATTCTCATTGCCAGGAATGCCTCAGTCTCAAGAATGGATGAGAGCCTCTGCTGTCAGTGAATTGATTCCCAAGTGAAGTTTGTCTCTGCCTCAGTTTCCCGAGCTGTGTGACCTCACCAGCCACCTGATTTGTCACCTGACTTTCTTAATTTCTTTCTCTTCATCCAGGTTTCCTCATTTTTAAAAAATTAATGTTGTGGAAACCCCAGGTTCTAAGGTCCTTTCTGCTGTTCCTACTACACAGCTGGCACATCTGTCCACCCCCTTCCTTCTGCCTGCCTCTCCTCAGGGCAGAGCTGGGTGATGCAGTGCCTCCCCTCCTGCCTGTCAGAGAGCTCGCCAGAAGGCAGAATGCTGCTCGTTTTACAGAGAGGGGAAACTGAGGCATGGAGCCGTGTACAGGATCATCGGGAGGCAAAGGTGCTGCTGGAAGTAGAGCTTCTGTTTCCTGAGCTGTAGGTCTGTGCTCTCGCCTCTGCCACAGCTCACCCTGAGCTCCTCCAGGGAGCAGCCACGTTTTGTGCTTCACCACGTGCATTTGTAATTGCCCCAAGGCTCCCGAGGGGACCCTAGGAGGAAGCAAACAGCATCTTGAATTCTGGGAATTCCCCAAAGAGTGTCCAGAGCTATGAGCTAAATGCTGGGGTTTCACTTTCCATACTGTCTGCGCTGCAAAGCCGATGGTCTGTGCCTGTCCCTGCTGATCGTGCCAGCAGCCAGCTCAACTCTTCCCATCTGGACAGCACACATCTCCTTCAACAGCAGCAGCTGGGACACTGAACCAGCCTTCCATCCTGAGCTGCTGTGTCCTGAGATGCAGGGCTCTGTGCAGGTCTGTGCTCAGGCACTGTGAACCCTTCAGAGCAGCTCTGACACGCAGCCTGTCACTGAGCCTCATCTTTAATCCCGGCAGAGACACAGGTGGGATCCCTTCACTCGTGCATGGCAGTGATGCCGTTGCCTCCAGATGCTGATGCATATTGAAATGGACACATCCTGGAGCTGGAATGGATTAGAGCCAGTGCCTGGGCGGAGGGCTGCCCGGGGTCCTGCTCCCCACCCCATGCAGAAGGGCTTTACTCCCTCAGCAGCCCAGTGTGAGGGGCACAGGCTCTATTCCCGGCTGGCTGCAAAGCAGGCTAGTACACTTATCAGTCATTAAGCTCCTCCCCCATCTCCAAGAAACCCCCTAAAAATCCCAAACCACCATAAAAATGTGTTGGCAGAATGGGAGCGAGTCATGCAGTGCTATTTGGAAAACACGATCTTGTTTTCAAAATAGATTAATGATGGGTTTGGTGCCGGGGAGTCTGCCCTCCCCAGCCCCCCCCTTGGAAAAGCATTGCAGGCAGGTCTGCAGTCCAGCAGTAGAACTTCCTAAAAAATAAATACAAGACTGGCTAATAATAACAGTGCCACTGCTAGTACTACTAATAGTGTGCTTCTGGCTGGCAAGGTCTGTGCCTTTACAGACTGCTCTGAATGAGAGGAGCCAGGGATGGGGAGGTGACGAGCCCAGTTAACTGGGATCCACCCTGGCAGGGGCACTGGTGTCACCTGATGGAAACTTAAGGGTGAGGTTAAATGGCTGCCTCACAGATCCAACACAGTTTGTGCTGCTCTGAGCAGGAGCTAATTTGTCAATTTTTGAGGCTTTTCCCACTTGTCTTACTGGAGGCTAGGCTCTGGTCTTACCCTCACAGAGCCAGACCAGCTGGAACTGTTATGAGATCCAGCAGATAATGGAGATAGAAATTATGGGAAAAGCCACTTGGATATGCCCTAAGCAGCTTTTTTCCTACTAGGGCTTGTTTGGGGTAAGGGGAGCAGGGGAGATGTCGGGTACATTAATCTGACAGAATTCACTTTTGCAGATGATCAACACCTGCACCTAAACAAATTTGCCTGGGGATAGTCTGGTCTAGTTGTCCTGGTAAAACCTAACCAGTGCTGCTTTAGCCCCTACCCAAATCATAGAAACATGGAATGGCTTGGGTTGGAAGAGACCGTAAAAATCACCTTTCACTAGACCAGGTTTCTCAAAGTCCCATCCAACCTGGGCTTCAACACCTCCAGGGTTCCCTTCTCTTGGTAACCTGTGCCAGGGCCACAGCACCCTCAGAGTAAAGAATTTCCTCCTAACATCTGATCTAAATCTTGCCCCTTTCAGCTTGAAGCATTTTATTCTGGCACAATTAATTTGTGGTGCGATCTGGCCAGGCTGAGCACAAGTGCTGCTGGGGAGGATTGATGCTGTGTCTGGCCAGGAAGGATTTCAGCAGCTTCTTGGGGACGCAGGGCAGAGCGGGCTGGGGGATTGCAGTCACATGCTGCTACTGCAGGGCTGGAGGAGAATTAGTAAAATTTGCTGCAGGATTCCCACACCCTTGCAGCAGAGACTGGCACTGCATCCCGAGGGCCTCTGATTCAGCTCTTTCTCCCCTTGGTCTCGATTGCTAGCACTGTTTTTTATCAGATGCTTTGGACTATAAAGTGATTTTCCTAAAAGCCACTATTCAGAGCAGTTCCTGACCCCCCCCCCATGCTATTATTTAATGAAATCAATACATAGTGTTGTTACATGTTATGTTGTTTGTAAGCTATAAGCTTTCAAGCTAGGAATTGGAGCAACATTATTCAAAGCCTTTTCAATTTGCTGTGCCTGACAACTTCTATGTTGATTGTGGCATTTTGTCCAAATAACATCAGCTTGCTAAATGGTAGTAAGAAATTTAGGTATGTTAACAAGAAGGATTAGAGTCTGTCATCAGGATTCACCTGCATGCCAACAGAGATGTGACTTCATATAGTTTGTTTTTCCTACCTCTTCTTCAGTTTGCTTGCATGCATGTGTGGCACAGGCTCCTTCCAGGCACTGTCAGACTGCACCATGTGCTGCCTGCTAAAATGAGAGCTAAGGTGTGAGCCTGCAGAGGCTCTGAAAGTTGCATCCAGGCTGTTCCAAGTCTCCCTGAGCTCTGTGCTCTGCCAAAGCACCATGATGGGAGCTGTAACACTGTCGGTGTGTCCTCACTCAGAGGAACCCACCTGGGTCACTGCAGCAAGGCTGGACTACGGCTGCTGCTGAAACAGCCCCTCAGCTTCCCCTTTCTGAGCTTTTTTTGAACTGTAATTTTGCAGTTGCTTTAGTACAGAGTACAGAATTGACCTTCTCTCCTTTTCCACAGGCAGGAGGTAGGGGGGCAAAAGTTGTTGATGAAACAGCCCCAACTCCCCTATGAAGTTCCCTTTTCATTAAAGGGACAGGGCTGCAGCTATGCTGGCTCTTCAGAGCTTTTAGCAGTGCCCCACAGACCGAGCAACAGCAGTGCTGCAACCACCAGTGCCAACATGGTATCTTTTCTTGCACAAAGATCATTCAAAGTTATCCCTTTTGAAACAAAGCCTTTGTAGTTAGATGAGATCTGAGTAGATGCTGTCAGGCATGGGGCTCAGTGAGGTGATGAGTGAATGAATTGACTTGCAGCATACAGCCTACATCTCCCACAGATCCTCTGGGCTTGTTTTCATGAGACATTTTATCTACATGAGAAGATAGCAGTGCATCCCTCCCCTTCCTGGGCTGGCCCAAAAGAGTGTGTGTAAGTGATGGTGGGAGAAAGTGGGGCCAGGGAAGGGGGACAGAGGAGACGGATGCTATCAGAGATGCAATGTTCTGTCCTGCTGTTTTGCCAGTGCCATTATATTGGTTGGAGCAGTGGCTTTTCACTCTTCTGTTGCCAGAAAATATCTGTGCTGGCAAATACCCCAGTGCTGATCCAGTTGTATCACTTGAAAAGGACTTTGCTGGCATTGTTTGCTATCTCTTAAGAGCCAGTCTGAGATAATCCAGCTGAAGGAGGTTGCAAGAAGCTGCATTTCCTTAAGGGTGTTTGTTAAGAGGTGTGACCCATATCTGGGGAAGGTGGGGATGCTCAGGAAGGAAAAGATATCCTTGTGAAGACATGAATCAACCAACCACTTGCAAATTAATATGCATTTCTGCTACCGAAACAAAAAATGAGGAAACAAACCTCGGGTTTTTGGGGTGCTGTCCTGCATGCTTTTTGAACCTCTGCTCTTATTGTGAGAGCCAGAAAACTGAAAGCAGAAAAGGGGGAGCAGTTTTATATTCAAAAGAACCACTAAGCCATAGAGACCAAGGGCTTTATTAGAGGAGCTCCAGGAGGTCTTGTGGTATTGGTTTGAAACCTGAATGGACCACTCCAGGCTTTGCAGGGTGTTACTACTTGTGTAGCAGTGAATGGGAATTCACTGGCTGTGAATTGTCCCCCTGGTGTTAGTGGGCCAGCAGGGAAAAAATAGAGATTAATTCACGCACAGAGAGAGATGTCCCATTTGAGGTCTGTGACACACACTTTGCTGTGCTCTTGCTCAACAAACTTCCCATCATGAGAAGGTCCAGGTGGCACATGCCCTGCTGTCCTGCCTGCAGTTCTCACAGAGGACCAGAAGTTGCAGGAAAGGAGTTTGTGACGGGGCTAAATGGCTACTATGCAAATGATACTGTGTGCTCATATTATCACTCTGTCCCTTTCAGATTTTTAACTTGTTTGACCAAATGAGACAAAATTTCAAGGACCTCAGAAATACTGAGCTCCCTAAGTTCCATTAATGTGAAGACCCATTGCCACTCCTAACACAGGAAAGGAACAGCAACTCATCTTTCTTTGGGTGTCTGGTAAGAATCAAACTTCATCTTTAAGATGTTGTTTGTAGAAAACAAAACCTTTGCTGTACACATATGACTTGTTTCTTTGATTCATTGCACTTGTCTGTTTCACTGTATGAAGATCCCAAGCAGGGCTCCATGACACTGAGACTCAAGGTTTATTTAAAGCCTGGGGGTAGGACAGCTTTTCCATCTGTGTTGGACCTTGTCTTGCCATGGTGCTTTGGGAGGAGAGGGATGAACAGAGGAGCAGCTGCTCTTCAGATGTCTCCCATGGACAGCCTGGAGATGCTGACCAGCAGTGATGGCCTGGAACAGGAACAATCAGGTGATACAGACCACGACAGACCTGGAATCCATCAGGGTGGTTTGGCTGCCTGTGCCAGAACCCAGCACAGTGAGTTTAGAGGCCCCTGCCTGTACCTGACCTGGACTTGCCAGTTTGTTTGGTGTGTAAGTCTATTGGGAAGAAAGGTAACAACAACCTGAATATGCCTGGAGAAGGGTGCTAATAAAGTCAAATTTGGATGATGATGGATTGGTAGAAAGCAGGGTGATGATGGGCTGTAATTTCTCTCTTGAATTTTGGAAGGATAAGTGGATGAGGGAGCTTTGGACACTGCTCATGGAAAGGCATCAGAATACCTCAGGATTGTGCTCAAAGCCTGAGTTTGTGCTGCTGGTGTAAACCAGTGTGGGAACTGATGTGGTTTCCTGGTGCTGGTGGTGCTCAGCAGGTATTTCAGGGCTGTGATATGAGAGTGAGGCAGGGCAGCATGGGCTGGGTGTCACACAGACACACTGCTGGCATGGGGGGACATGCCTCTGGGGCTTACAGGGCTGGCACAGGTGTTGCACATCAGCTGGTTACTGAGTCACAGGGTCCAGGGCTGGGGGCAGATTTTTGAAATCCATCTGCCTGCCATCAGTGCCCCCAAACAGCAGCAGTGCTGTAGGACAGTCCTTTCTCCATGGCCAGATGATCACAAGGTGTTCTGAGTCCCTCTGTCACTGGTATCATGACAAAAACCCGGTCCCAAGCTCTCTCATTTATGAGATCTCTGTGGACTTTAGAACCTATTCAAGATCTGGTTCAGCCATCCATGTGTAGCACCTGGATAGCACTTCCATTTGGAGCAAAGTCTGATGTCCATGAGCTGGAATGGTCCAGACATGTGTGCACTGCATGGGTGGAGTGTAACCCTGTGTGCTGGAGAGCACTGGGGCAGACTCTGGAGATTGCACTCACTGCCCTTATTGCTTCAGGGTACAGCAAAGGAGAGAGGGACCAAACCCATGGTGTTAAGTCATATCACTGAATCATAGCATGGTTTGGGCTGCAAGGGACTGTAAAGATCCTCTGGATCCTGGAGGAATTACTTGACAGATGAGCAGGGGATGAAGTTTTCAAATGGGGAAACCATCTCTGTGTTCCTGGGAAGAGAGAGAAGGGGAGGGAGAAGTGGGGACCTCCTCCCCAAGAGCTTATCCTGAGGATACTGGCAAAGGCAGTCCCCCAAGCATGGGGCATTACTCCACCATAAGATTTCACCCAAACAAAAGGGATCAATTTCTTTTCAGGCCCTGAAATCAAGAAAAAATAAACTAATAATAATAAAAAAAGACGTTATTTTTTACACAGGAAGCTTAAAGCAAGGAAAAAAGCCTCTCCATTCAAAAAAACCAAATCCAGACACAATTCCCAAGGTGGAAGTTACAAGAGAAGCTATTTTCCTTTAGTAACATTCACGGCAGAATTCCCTTTATTGCAGTGTAATGGTCACAGCACACAGCACATTGGCACAAATGACATAATTTAGACAGAAATGAAACTTGTAGTCTGAATGTCTTTTAAAGTCATCTGCTGTTTTTGTGCCATCTCCTTTCTAATTTCATCTCCTGCTTTACTTATATGAAGTAGAAAAAGACCCCAGCTCAATGACCAGGGGTGTGTGTACCTGCATTAAATGAGAAATTTCCATTACACTGGGACAAGACTCTGACCCCCAGCAAAGATTGGCAGCCTTTGCTAATGATGAAAACATGTTCCCAGTTTCAGCATCACACTGCTTTTATTTAAAATAATTAAAATATCTCTATTTTTATCATGTATTCACTGGATAGATTTGACCACATCCACTGTATAATTGGTTTTGCTCCTACTTTCATGTAAAATCAGCTGTTTTTTCCCCTTGTAGCTCTGTGTAGATCTTTCCTAGAGTAAGAAAAAGTCCAAATGCAACTGCATTATATATCCAGAAAAGCATGCAATGGAGAGAAAAAGGCCAGGTGTAGCACATGAAACTGTCTGCATTTCCTACCACAATCCCAACACTAGGCTGAAAATATCCCATGGCATTTACAAACATCTTAAAATAAAAGGCAAAAAAACCCACAGCATGAAGATTTTCTTGCCTTTGTTCAGACTCCTGTCAGTTCAGAAAACTGCATATTCATGCGTAGCATAGCATGCTATTCATGCTAATTTCTATTCCTGAAACAAAACCCACATAGTACAATGTTGGGAATTAATTTTTCTTTGGGTTGGATTTTGTGGTGAGCATTGTGTTTGCCTCTATAACACATTTTTCCATTTGTTTCCATGTAGTTTCATAACTCCTACCAAAAAACCAAACAAAAAAAACCGAACCAAAACAAACAAACAAAACCCCCAAATCAAAAACCTCCCCTAAAACCCCCAAAAACTTTTGATTGATAACTTAGCACAAATCCCTACTTCCTTCCACACTATTTTTCACAGTACAAATGAAATGCACAGCTCATCCACTGGTGCAGTCCTGCAGCTTGAAAGGTGTTTGCTGTATTATCTCACTTAGATAATTATGTAGGCACTGGTGAGCATCACTTTGAAACAGTCAATAAAGTAAGGTGAAAACCTGAATTATCTTTGTTTTCACACATTTTGGAATGCTGATAGAAAACTCAAGTAGCAACACCGAGAGGAGCTTTGTACGTGTGCATTTAGCTGTAAAGATTTCCTTCAGTTCAGCTCCATGGAGCCCGCAGGAGCAGTTATGAGACCAGATGCTTTTCTCATTCATTAAACAGTGCCGGCCAGCATCTAATTCTGAGCAGAAAAATGTTGGGATTGCTGGAAATACAAGACCTCTTTGTGATGTGAGCTCTGGTTTTACGCCTGATCCTGCTGTGTGCAAAAGCTGCAGGGCTGCACAGTCGGACCTGGGGGGTGTGAGCTGGAAATAAACCCCAAATCCAAGGCACAACTGCACACACCTGTCAGCCCTGGGGTGGATTTCTGGTCCCACTGAATGTGGTAGGAGTCCTCTCATCAACTTCAGTGTGTTTTACTTTGCCTGTCTGGTTGTTTGACTCCAAACCCCACATTTTTATGTCTTGAGCAAAAAGAGAGTTCCTGTAGCTGTTGGTAGTAATAAATCTCTTCAAATCAGTCACTAGGGAACAACTTCACTCATTTGTACACACAAAGACAATGTAATGCAGGGATGTCAAAAAGCGACCATGGCTGGCACCTGCAGGGAGGCTGAAAAAGTCAATTCAGGATGACTTTAGAGCTGCAGTTCTGTATTGACTTCCAAAGAGTCTTCCCTGCATGTGGATGCTGGGGCTTAGCCAGGAAAATGCTAGAGCCAGCAAAAGGAAAGTGCAATTATAGGTGATGATTATAGATAAGGAGTGTCTCTCAGGATCCCCCTTGATCCTTGCTCCAGCACAGAGGAGTTGTTTAGACTGGAAAGCAAGCAGCATGTGGAGTAAGAGATGGATTTAAACTTAAATTTTCTTTCAAAGGTGGCCAACTGTAACACTTCATAGTAACACTCCATAAAGATGCCACAAAATCTGTAGATGTGTTTGGTTGGTTGTTTTTTTCTTGGTTTGTTTGGGTTTTTCTTTTTGTTTTGGTTTTTGCTTTTTGTTGTTTTGTTTTGTTTTGTTTTGTTTTGTTTTGTTTTTTACAAAGGTGAATTTTATTTTTCTTGGAACAATTGAACTTGGTAGCTTTTTAAGGAAATTAAGCCCAGATGGTTTTTTTTCTGCATTTTTGAATGGTAACTAAACTAATGTTGCTGGCACTGAGAGGGGCTGCTGAGTCAAAGGACAGCAAAGGTTCCTGTGCTTGCCAGCAAAGCTCCCTCTGGGATAAGTCTGGCTTGGCAAAGAGGGTTCCCTGTGGTCCTATATATTTTTATGTATACCTGTATATATCTATATCTATCTCTATATATCTGTATCTATTCTTGTGTATGTGTATATACCTATAGGAAGACAGGAGTTTTTAAAAACAAAAAGCTGAACTCAAGGAAATTAACCACTTATTGAATCCCAATGGGCTCTGCTCATTCAAAAATATGTTCACTGTAAAATACTTGTGTTATTTAAAACAATTATTTCCCATGAGATCAAGATTCAGATGGATTATCTCAATAGATTTTGTATTTTTTTAGGAGTGTGGAGGGGATGGAGGTTAAGTTATCAGAAGCATCAACAACACAATAATTGAGCATCACAGTGAGAATTTCAAGAGTGGATTGGATTTTTTACTGGGTTCATGCCTTGGTGAAAGGTTTTCACTGGTAACATGATGACAACCAGCCCTTCTGCCCATATTTTGAATGTGGGACAGAAAGAACTCTATGAACATTTCTTGTCAATAAGGATGGATTCTAGGATGGGAATAGGGAATTTTTCCTAGTACATGATGTGTGAGGGAAGGGGCAATTCGTTTACTAGCTTTGTGCACTTTGACACTTTATACACACTAAGTTAAGTGTACTTTGATGGTAGTTTGAGGATAGTACTAGGATCATCTGTTAGTCAGATTTCAAGTCAATTAACCAGCCAATCTGCTCACACTGGAAGGGGCTCATGTATGATTATGAGTCACTCAGTTGGGTAACTGATATTTGTTTATTTTTAGGCAGACTATGAGGCACCCAGACACTATGGCAATGGGTTCCAGATCAGTACTTTAAATATATGAAATATACTGGTGATTTGGACCTTGCAGATGAGAGGAGTGTCTGCTTTCTCACAACCTCTCCCTTTGTAGAATATGAGGTCAGGCTCATCACATGAAGACAAATTCCTTATCCTAAGTATAGTTAAGGCTCATTCCTGAAATATACAGAAAGCATTATTTTGGGATGGATCTGTATGTACTCTTGCAGCCCTTGGTAGGCCCAGTATTTCTAAGTGAAAGACTTGGTCTTATCTGTGTAAGAGTATAAAATTGTGTGGCACTGCATTAATAGCATCCAAATTTTTTGTGCTTTGGACCTTTATTCTTGAAATATGGTGCTGAAAGTGTGGGTCCGTGGAAGTACAAGAGGTTGGCAAAAGTGAGGCAAACAAAGTACAGTGGGATTTGGGAACAGAGGTGGGGGTCTTGGGTGCCACTGAAACAGGTTGCCTGTCTTCTGAGGTGATCACACTCTGTAATCCCTTTAATGAATGCATCGAGCTCCTTTCCATACTTAATTAAGCTCCTGTCCCTTCCCACCCCAGAGCTACCCAGCTTCTCACTGCCACCTCAAATGAATTTGTGGCCAGCTCAGACCCATTTGTTCTTCTGCTAATGCTGATTTTCCTTCAGTAGCTTTTCTTCTAGGGCACATCCCAATTTATTTTGTCAAGAGCAGGAGGAAAATTTTTCCTATCCACATTTCTGCATGAGGAATTTGGAAACAAAAGGAAGGCCTTGTCTAATAAGGACTTCTCCAGGGGCCACTGCCTCCTACTCAAGAGGAGTAAGTACTTTTCTTAGTTTCCCTTTTCTTTCCTCAATTTGTGCCTCCTCCATCCTTTTCTCTCTCACATATTTCTCCCGCTGGCCTCCTGTTCTGTTTTCTGTGGTGTGTGCTTTCCCTGTCCCTTGTGCTCCTTTGCTGTGGGTGGGTGATGGGCTCAGACACAAACCCTGCCATCTGTGGGGTAAGGCAGCAGTGGAGAGCAAGGTGACACAGGCTTCATGGCAGCTTATTTGCTGTTGTTTCTGGGGAAAGCACGGGGCAGGGGACACAAACATCACCAATTCCCCTGCAGAACTGGACCGTGTATGATGACAAGAAGACAGAGTGAAATGGAGACCTGGCAGCTTGTTCACATTGCTGGATACCATGAGTCCCCAACATTTATCTGTGGATGTGAGATATGGAGCATTAGTTAAACTGCTCAAAAAATCATTTATTCTTACTCTATAGCCTGGTGCACAGAAAAATGAAATGCTGGGAATTAAGTATCTTTCTGGAAAAGTGTAATTTTTAAAGAATTGTTTTAAGCAAAGAGTTGATTTAGAATTCCCCTTTTGTGTATTTATGTCTTAGTATTGTATTTCTAAATTGCTTTTGTTTAGTGTATTTTGTGTAAACAGTAATTTAATTAGCAATTATTTTATTTAACTATTACAAATAATTTCTGTATTTTATTAGTATTTGTCTTAGCATTGTAACTACATAAGCACGGTTTTCTCTTCAGTTTCCAGATGGAAACAGCTGCATTTTCATTTTCCTGAAATGGGTCCTTTTAGGATCTTTCTTTGAAATTATTTTGCTCTATGCATTTCATATTTGATCACTTCTGCAATGAAATTTAATGAGTTTTCCTTATAACAGTTTCCAGTGCAACAGTACTACAGCATCATGATTCTGGTAAACTCAGAATTAGGATTTGAAGAAAAATTTTGATAATTATGGTGAAATTAAAGCGAGGTGATTTTGTGCATGATTTCAGACTCTGGAACGCGTTCTCACAGCGGTTTCACCCCAGCTGTGGTGGCCATGGAGTCACATGAAGGAGGTTTAGTACTGGGTGACTGAAAGGGGTTTTCTGTGAGCCACAGAGGCCTGGCAGTGTCAGTGGGATGGGGGAAACCTTCTGGCTCCTGCCAGCACCACACATCTCATGCTATTACAAACTCCCAATTAAATCAGCAGCAGTTTTAATAAACAATTTAAAAATATCAGGCATAGCAAAACAAACCTGGAGATGCCAGAAACAGCGTTGTTTTTAGAGGTGGCAGAGAACAGAACATCTTTTCTTGGAAACTCTACACGTCCAGGAGGAAAGCAGCTCCTTTGCAGAGTCTCAGCTTTCCCAGACCCTGCTCACACAGTCTCAGGCAGTGCTGGCCCATGGAAACCCATGTGCCAGTGCTTGTAGAAGCATGGGCTTCCCAGCTCTCCCAGGGATATTCTATCTATTTGTCACCTAAATAAAAATTCCTCTTGCAATTCTTGCATGTGAGGGCTAAAACGATTTGGTAGTAACCTAAGAAATAAGTAAGAAGGACTTTCAGTGAGCCAGAAGCAGTCGTTCATTTTGAATGTTAATGGCACAAGTCATGCCTGGGTCTTGCCTTGTAATCTGTTATTTTAGCTGATGACCAAGAAGTAGGTAGCTGCCATGCAACTGCAGCTCTGGGCTGGGTTTGGCTGCTGATGTGTGAGAAAGGATCACTTCATGTTGTGCTGATGCTTGAGTAGTTTGAAAACACACTGATGACTCCTTATTTAATAAAGGAATGGGCCAGCCCTCACTGCAAAATCCTGAATGTTCCAAATACAGCACAGTATTAAATAATTTCCCCAAAGTAACCTTCCAAAGTTAAGATGCAGATAAGTCTGCCTGAGGGGTAATAAGAGATTTAACGTGAGTATTTCCATGGAAGAGCAAGAAATGAATTTAAATGGTGGTGTCTTTCTGTGAGTGTTTGCCATTGAACTCCCAGTATCACAGGTGGCATCTCTGGGGGCTTGGGAAGACTCTGGAGAGTCCAACACATACACTTTAGTCTCTAGATAACTTTGATTTAGTTCTTGAACTCTACATTTTGAAAAAAAAATGCATAAAAATGTGTTAAGCAATGATTTAGTTTTGTCAAGGTCTACTGATTTAATTCTTGGGCTGTTCCTCAGCTTTAACAGTCCTTCAGCTCTGAGGCACCTCTTGGAGCAATGACCAGTTTATTATGAAAAATTATGGTCCCAAAGCAAAACAAGGACCTAGCTGATTCATGAAAATTTACAGGGAGTGGGAGCAAATGTCTCTTTAGCTCTGTTTCAGTTCTGTTTGCATAAATTTAAGATGTGTAAAAGTTAAGATGTAAATAGATAAAATGTCCTGGAGTCCTTTAGGTGACTTCATGCAGGTGTATGACTGAGTGATGCAGAAAGCCTGTCTGGTTTTCTTTGCTCCTGACCCTTCTCCCCCACTAGCCCCAGCACCATGCTCAGTTGTTGGCTGCCTCACCTGGACCCTGGGTCCTGTTCAGACCTCCCTGCCCACCTGGGGAAGTGTTTTAATCCTCCTTCCTTCACAGGACAGAGGCAAGAGTACAATTAAAATCAAATCTCTTCACTGGAGCCTGGGCAAATATTCGACTCTCTGGCCTCTACAAGTTATTTTTGTTCAATAAAATGCAGCAGAGGAAGATTTCTCAGGAGACTCTCTGCTTCACTCCATACTGCAGGGTCAATATTTTAACAACTTATTTTTCCTCGTGTTTGTATTCCTCCAGTAAGTGTTTGTGCTGGGATGGCTGAGGTGGGAGTGACACCACTGAAATGCAGGGAGAGAGGAGTTAGCAGCTGTGACCCTCAGCCTGTCATGCAAAAACACCATGAACAAAATGCCCCAAACATGGGCTCCAGCCATGGGCAATGGGGGCCTTCTTGGGTGCTTGTAAATGCAGTAGTTGTAAGAGTCCATAACATTAAATTATAGCAGAACTAACTGTGGTTGAATAGAGAGAAGTGAAAACGTGAAAATCAACAGATATAAGGCATTTGGGGTTACTCAGGACTGAACTCAGTCCCTCCCACAAGATTTTTTTAAAAGTAAAAGTAATGAAATTATTAAGAAACCACAGAATTCATTAACACAAAAGGCCTGTTGTCATGGACTAAGGGTTCTATAGATTCACATGGCAAACCAAAAGGTCCTTAGTAAAGGCTAAATAATGAGTGAGTGAGATTTCAGCCCATATTGGGTCTGCAGTGGGCACTAGGTGAAGTAAACATTTCTGGGAGAGTTGTTAACTCTCAGGTCTGCCCTGCCCAAGCATTTCTCAAATCCCAGAAACAACTAAGTTACTAAAATGGGTGTAATCTACTTCATCTTAGAAAAGTTATGTAGCTAGGGAAATTGAAGGAAAGGATCTAGCCAATATGTTCATCGCTGGCTTCAGTTTCTTATTTTCTTTCTTCCCTCTCCTTGCTTCCTCTTCTCTGTCTGCTTGTGCCCCTATTTCAGAATGTGGATTAAACAGCCAAGATTGCATTTTTGTTAGAGTACTGCAAGGGTGCTCAGGAAGGCTGAGCAGTGCCCAATGCTGGTACAAACCATCTCAGAGGAAATGGTAAGAGTGTGAGCTGTGCCCTTTCTTTCACAATGAGATGGAGAGGAAGAGTCAGCACCACAACAGCTGCTGTCTTTTCTGTCTCTGCAGCTCTTTCCTCTGGCCCTCCATTTGCCTGCTGTTGTCTTTTTTTTAGCTCTGGAGGAACAAAGGAGAACAACATCTCCTGTGGCCCATTTAAAATAACCTTTTCCCTTTTTGCCAGCATGGACAGTTGTTGTCACCTCTGGTACCTTACAAGAGCCAGTCAGAGAGTGACTTTCCCAGAGAGTAGGTCATCCTGTAAGCAAGAAACATAATGAAGCCTGATTGTCTGCAGATCTATGTTCCTATCATGTAAAGGGCAGTATTGACTTTTAAGTTAATTATACTCAAATCTACTGTTATCTCTGCAGAAAGCATAAAGCATAAAGCATGCCATGCCCTGCAACTTCCATATTCTTCAGCCACTCTGCCTTCCTGACCTCCCCACGGCTGCTCTACTGCCTTCAGCCTTTCATCCTCCTTTCAATCTTCTCTGCACTTTACAGCCTCTGTGTTTTTCTGCTGATCCAGATTTCTCTTGAGATCGTCATGTCATTTCCTCCTCCTTTTTAATCCATCCCTTCCCCTGACTTGATTATCCTCATTGAGGGGTTGTGTGAGCTGCTGCTGTCAGCATAACTAATAACAGGGCTGTGGTTGAGTAGTAACAACTCCCAGCACATGGGGAGCTCCAGGGAAGCAGGACAATGCTTCACCCCACTCCTCCACAATCAGTGAGCTTTCCAGATCTCTCACATCCCATTAATCACAACACTCTCCAGAACTCGCTGTGCTCTAGAGATGAGACCCATCAACAGCCCATCTCCACTGTTGACCATCTACCCACTGACCACAATCCAGCTGGGGAATGTCCTTCTCCTGCTGCCTGCCATTGCACAGCTCTTTCACACATCTCTGGACAGCACAGGGCTCACCCCAGCATTTGATAGGGGGGACAGTAGCTTAACACCAGTACCAGGGCTTACATTACACAGCAGCTAAGGGTGGAAGAACTGAACCACAGCTGCTCCCTGGTATTCAATCAGGCCTTTGCACTGTGCAGTGCACTTCCTCAGTGGCTGCTATCTTTTATTATACATTTTTAATTGATTAATTTTTCATCCTTAGCCTAAGGTCGTGCATTCGTGGCAGTCATTGTCAGCACCCCGTGCTCATTTCATGTAAAGCTATATTTAGACATTTCCTGGATGACATATCCCTAATGTACAGTATCCTTTTATGGCTCATATTAAGTCAGATTTCAGACCTTTAGGCCAGGATTTGGTTAGCTCTTGACTGGACCATAGGGTGGGCTGCTCTGGAGAAGCTTGCTGGTCCCACTGGTGTGACCACAGTTGCACAGCTACATGAGGTTTCCTGGTTTTTTCACACTGTTTCTGGCACTGCAATATCTTGCCCTCTTCATTTCCTACTCCTATGCCTGTCCATGGCATGCTGCCCCAGGGTGGCTGTGAAGATCCTGTCTTTGGCCTTCACCAGAGCAGCTCTGCAGTGGCTGCTGTGGATGGCTTTAATTGATGCTCTGGTGTACTCACCATGGCGCTGTTTCCCCTTTGCTTTGCCCTTACAATATTCCACACATAATTCACCCCAGCCACCCTGCTGTCGCCTCTCCCCCCTCCCCCCTCAAGCATTTTAAAGCAAAGAGATATTCTAGAAATTGAGTAACAGGAGCAAAATCAACAGAGGTCAAGTTGGGAAAGTCCAAACCATGGTCTCTGCTTCCTGGCCACTGTTTTTTATAAATCCTGTAAGAATTAATTTAAGCCTGAAGGACTTTACTTTCTATTAAGTGCTCTTGAAATTGGCTAATGGGGGAAAGAAGGTTGAAGGGTGAGAGATGTGCATTGCCCAGCTGATCTCATAAGCTTTATTTCTATAGGAAATCAGTATAAAATGTGAAAGGGAGCAAGTCATGTTAAAATAACAGTTGTACTTGATCCTTCACATATCTGATGCTTTTAATACTTTCTCTCCCTTCCAATACATTAAGGGGGACACACAGGGCTGAGACGCTCTGTCTGAAGCCTCGGACTTCATTTGCCAAGCTGAAGTTGAATTAGCACTTTTGAGCCTCTGGGGCTGTGCCTTGCATCAGAAACAACACAGCTTGTTATTGTCCCCAAACCCTGCTCCTGTCACTTGCTGCACTACGTGATGGTGGGTGACACATGGAGGGAAACAGGATCTCTTCCAGAATATGTGAAAAGGTAGCTTTGATATAAGATTAAATCAATAAGAGGAAGATGGATGAGCATTCATTACCTGTATTATGGAGGAGACTGTTTTTAGAGAAGGGAAAGTTTACCTTAGGACATTCGTTCCCCTCCCCTTTGTTGTACAGCTGCTTGTCAGTCAGTTCTTTGGCTGTCACAGCTGGGAGTGTGTGTTCCAAGGTGAACTGTTGCTTATTTCAGTTTGCCTTAAAATGTTGCTTGGCAAACTGAGGTAGTTCAGGAGATGATTGATGAGCAATGAGACAAGCATGCAGCACAGACAGGCTGGACAGCTGGGATGACTTCAGCCTCAGTCCAGAGCTGATCCTATCATTTAAAGGGCAGGATTGGGTCAAAAGGAAAAGGGATGCTAAAGGAAAGAGAATGAATAAGGGAGAGAAAGAGAGTTTCAAAGGCTGTGATACACTAGTCACCATAGTGATGATGAGGGAGAGAGTCAGAAGAGAGGGCAAAGTCAGTTGACAGTGAAAACATTCAAGGTTTAAAAGGCAGCCTGATGGCTTTGTGCATGTCTGGGAACCCTAAAGACTCCATCTGGCATCTCCAAGCCTTTCTGCTGCTATTGGTTTAATTTTGTAAAGATTAATTTCAAGTTATTGTTTGGATCATCATGTAAGAGTTTCAATTAACTTTAGTTAAAGAATATTCTCTTTAGATACAAGTGACTCTTGGCTAAACTTGACCAACTTTGTGTTGAGATTGTTATGGGAAAAAATTCCTTGTGGCCTCCTTCCTGCCTTTTAGTAATGCCTTTGAGTTGTTAGTGCATTTTCTTGCTGTGGAAGGTGGATTGCCCCACTGATGGGGTAATTAGAACATGGCTGCACACCAGCCACAGGAAGATCTGCAGGTCTGTGACAGACCCCTTGTCCCCCCAGGGCATGGGGATGGCAACGTAACATCAGAAGAAGATCCCAAAAGTCACTATGCTGAGATGCCAGTTACCAAAAGTAGGAGACACTGAAAAGAGGAGACATCCTTGACTATACATCACCACTTTAGAAGAACCTGCATCAATTTAAGACATGATCACCCCTTCAGCTGTTTGAGTTGGTCACATCCCTGCCCGAGGTTCCCGTTGTCACTCCAGAGCAGTTCACTGAGCACTCCTCACCTGCCCCAGGGCAATGTCAGACCAGCTCACCTCTGAGGCAGGTGAGTTGTGTCACCAGCAGCTCTGCCAGCCCTGCTAAGGGAAAGCAACAGTGTTCAGGCCAGGAGCTGTAGCTGAAGGACAAGGACATTCCTTACACTGCCACAGTTACATTTGCAAGAGGCCACCTGACTGAAGCTTTAAATCCATCCCTTCTCATGGGAGAGACATCTGACTGCACACCACCAGGCAGTGCCTGCCTCCTTTCAGAATTCAAACTGCAGCTTGATGCCTGAAACTTTGCTTTATTGTGTTAGGATGTTGTTGTTTGTGCTGTTTCTGTGTCAGCTGCTGGAGATGACACCAGAGGCAGGGGTTAGAGCACTTGACAAAGAGGTCCATTCACCTCCTGTCAGTCAGCAGAGCATTGAGGCAGACATGGAACTATGCTACCAGGGAAGATCCTGAAGACCTTTCAAAGCTTTTATCTGTTGCATGAACTAATTAGAGATTCTTGAGAGACAACAAAGGGGGAGAATAATTGTTCCAGATATTACAGCACCTATCTCTGAGTCTCAGCATCCCAGGCCATCTCTATTAATTTAGCTAGTCATGCCTAGACTTGTTCAGTCTTTGTCTTATCAGAACTTTATTCCAGACAGCAGGGTTTCTCTGAACTGCTGGGAAAGAGATGTAGAAGATTAGATACAAAAAAGTCTTATTCCAGTTATTGCTGGAATACTCCAAGGGCACAAGAATTTGACACTGGTTATTAAGTGTGTTATTGCTATCCCTTTGAAGGCTTCAGGTTATGCTGTATTTACTGTGACCCCTTTACTTGCACCTGTGTCTTGTAATGCTTCATGGTAAAATCATCTGGTGTTGACTTTATTTCTCTCTTTCTTTAGAAATTAAGTGAATTTTAGATTTTCAAACCTGTTTTCCTTGACCTTCTTCAATAAGAAAAGGCCTTTGACTATGCCATGAGAAGTCTGGGGATTTTTCTATTTTTTGCCTACTTTTTAAGGGTATGGAACGGACTGAGTCTGGATTTACTTCCTGTTCAATAAATATTCTCACCAGAATATTCCCATTCCATTTGGGTTGTAAAACCAAGCCTACTGCTGCAGGAAAAAATAGGTCAAGCCCAATTAGCCCCCTTCTTTTGGTCTCTCCAGCAGATCACAGCATGTTAAAATTCTTGATTCTTGAACCCTGTAGCCCTAGACAGATTTCAGGCTTCCTGGGCCCTCCTATAAATGTCTTAAAATGTGCGGGTGAAGTGCACTGCATGATGGACAATGAAACTGTGAACTTGAATCAACAGACAAACATACTGTCCCTTGTTCCTGCATGGGGGTTTTTTTGTGTTTCAATACTTTGTGTTATTTGTAGTTTTGATGCACCAACAAGGGTTCAGATTGAAGCATGGCTGTCTCCAATAACTCACCTTTGGGTGTTTATTTTGGCAAAAGTGTCCCAGTGATAGCTGGTGTGGGACACAGGCTTAGGGGTGACAGAGATACAAAGGGAAAGGGAAATTGTACAAGTGCAAGGGAGAAAAAACAGGAAGGAACATGATTAAAAGATGGCTGGTCTTTGGTGCAAAGGCATTGACAGTGTAGAAAGAGAACAGTACTGGGATGGAAAATCAAGAGTTGGATGTTATAATGAGAGAGAAACTGGGATGAGGATGGGATGGATCCTTGAGAAATGGAGAGTGAAGTTAAAACAACAGGAAAAATGAGCAGCATGAGTGGAATTAGGGTCTCTTTGAGGGGAATGCCCATCAAGATGTGGAACACCACCCATCAGGGCATGGAAAAGCATCCAGGCTGCTGAGCCTCACTGTTCTGCTGTGGTTAAACAGCAGTGATGCTGTGCTGGCAGGAGAGGAGCTCTTCCTCCAGAGTTCCTGGCATTGCAGCACTGTGAGGAGCTGCTCTCTTAGGTCAAGAAGTAGAAGTCTGTGGAGTGGATGTAAAGAGTCTCCTCATCTGAGCATGAGAATATGAATTATTCTGGATGACACAATTGAAAAAAAAAAAAACAACAAAAACCAGTCATCAGTCTCCTTGCCTTCAACCCAAAATAGAAATCCACACGAACAAGTGACAATGAGGTTGAAGTTCAGGTGATTCAGAAATTCAGATGACTCAGAAAAATATCAGAATAAAGACAGTGTTATTATGCAGTCCTTAGTGGGATACTATTCTTTCTGAAGGATTTGAATTTCTTTGATATACAAGATGGACTGAGGACCCCTTAGTAATTTTGTTTTATCTTCAGTATTTAATGTGTGGTGCCCTACATATTTATTTTGTGTTATCCAGGCTTGTTTAAAAAGCCATCTGTTTCTTCCTAAGTAAGGGTGCTATATATTTGTTTTTCTCTGGTACATACTTTTTTCCACCCTTTGAATCCCAGCTGGATGATTCTCTTAGGCAGTAAACAGGATTTTAAAGAGGGTTTGAGAGATAAGTGCTCTTGGCTTTGGAGGATTTGAGAGTAACCATGCAACTTCTATTCCTCTTATTTTTGTCAGTGATATGCTAGCTCAAGTCCTAAAATTTTCTCTCTAGTACTCATCACTGCTGTTCTTGAGGGCTTCACAAACACTCAATTGATCTTCATATTAGCTTGGCAAGGGTTTCATTTGCTCTGTTATTTTTTGGGAGAAGTTAGGTGGGATTTTTTAAATAAATTTCATTATCCATCTTTCAACTTTGATTATAGGGTACATCTATCCAAACAAAGACCTTGCCAATAGCATTCTGGTAGCATAATAGATAATACCTTCTGATTATGAATTAGAGGACTGCAAATATGACTCCTGGATTGTGTTTCTTTTGCTGGTTGCATATTTTCCCTTCTCATTGAAGGTGTTTGAAGCACAGCGTGCTGAGTGTGCAAGTACTCACTTTACACCTACTTTCTACAGGGCTTGGTTTCTGTAGCACCAAGTTCCTCTTTAAGGATAAAGTGAAATACAGATCTGGAAGGCAGGAGTCCCTCTTGCTGCATGCTTCACATCTAAACCTCAACAGAATGATCTCTTACTCAGAGAGGCAGCAGATCCTGTGGAAAAAATGTGATTGCATCATTAAGGGCTTCAGAATACACATTCAGAACCAGGGCAGAAGGGATATCAGACAAACTGAAGTTGCACACACAGACTTAATATTAGTACTTCCTCAGTCCCCCAGTCACATTGCTGTTACTAGATTTTGATATAAGTGGTGGAAGTAGAAATGGAATGACAGATACACTTAGCAGAACTGATATCAAGTCACTGCAAAATATATAAGCTGTGAACAATAAAGTTAGATTATTTTGCTGGATTTACTCTGGTTTTACCCTAGTGTAACCCAGAACAGACTGTGGTCCAGTGAGTATGAGAGAAGTGAGACTTTAAAGAAATAAATCTCATCTATTTCAAGTTTTATTAGCTTCTATTTCCATTGTGCCTTTCAATTTTTATATTTTTCATATACTGGAGCCTAGATGGAAGCTTTAGTCTTCATTCTGTTCCAGAGTTTTTGTAAGGACTAGATGATGTTTTAAAAAAGCTGAGAATAGACAATACATGTAATTGTTTATAGTGAGCTTACTCTTGGCTCAATTTAGCCTTTAGTGTGACAAAGAATTTTATCCAAGAGCATAATGAATCTATATGGTATTGCCAAGCTGAATAATTTAAAAATAATGAGTCAGATCTTTAAAAAAAAAGTACAAAAGAGACTTCTAGTTAAAATGTTTAGGAGTGAATATGTATTCAATTAATTTTGCTTTGCCTTCTGATTCTCAGCCTTTGCAGTATGCTCAGTTTATGTTTTTAAGCTTCTGTCTATAACTTCTATCTATATATATATATCTAAAGCCTATCTATAACTTAAGCTTCTATCTATTCTATCATAATATCTATGAGAGCAGGAAAATTACTGCCTTTTTGTTTAAATGAAAGAAAAATGGGAGTTTTTACATAATCACATCATTCCAAGAGCTGGTACTTTGAGGAAAAAGCTCCAAATATCACAGAACTTATGATAAAGGTTGTGAGAATTGGCAATGTGTAGCTCCTCAGATGTTTGAGGTTTAGAAATGCCCTTCTTATAAATAAAGAACTTCCTGAGGTCTATAAAAGATGCAAAGCTATATTTTAGCAGCAATACCATTGAAAATAACTTGTCTTTCTGTGGGGAAAGATGCAGATTGCCACCTTCTCTCTCCACAGCCACTAAAATGGGAGGCCCAGATAATGAAAAATAGTTCTGCTCTCAGCTGAGTCTGTTACCACGGTATGAACTGGGAGTGACTCCAAGAAAGAGAGTGCAAATATCACAGATTTCCACTTTGGATCTAAGACCAGAATGTTTTCTGATACCTTGGGGAAACTGCAGGAGAGAGGGATACTGGGTTTTGGTTTTATGACTGTCTTAAACAGCCCAGGAGAGGTTTGGGGCCTCTTTCTGCTCTGGATTATGTTGGTGTCAATCTGCAGCAATTGCACAAAGACAAATTAGCATTCCCCAGGTAAGAATGAGGCCAAAGAAGAATTTGCTTATTGTGGTTTTTAATTCAGTGCCAAGATGACATAAGATTTTGTGCATTTTAACTTGCATCTGTCTGCAACAGGGGAGCATTTAATTCACGATGTGAAAGCATTTTTCTTAGCAGCTGGAGCAGATACTGAGGACTGAATTCAGGAAAGTAGTACAGGATCAGAAAAAGGCTCTTATCTCTCTGGGATACAAACTAGGAAGGATGAAAAAGTGAAGGAGCTGGGAGCTGCTGTGGTGTGACCTAGGGAATGATGAAGTCCCATTGTCTCAGCTCCCTAGGACTCCTGAGAGATCAGCTATTCTGTTTGAGGCTGAACACAGCATCTCCTTGTCCTCAAACCCACTGACAACATTTGCTTGCTATTATTAAAGTGAGAGGGTTGTCCTTAGAATATTCTAGGGCTCCTTTAGCTCCATCTGCTAAAATTACAAGGGTGTCTGGGCTTGTCTGTAGTTTGACAACAGGTTCTGTTCTATTATTATCTGTTCTTATGAACAAATAAATGCAAAATTCATTTTGATTTGTGAAGAATCCTTGTTTTCTACACTGGCAGCAGATTACTAATTGTGTCCTGTATGCTGACCTCTCCTTAAATCTTCCTCTGCTCCAAGGGTTCTTTATGGAGCTGCAGTCTAAGCAACCTTTTTGAGTTTCAAGGGCAGCTAGAGCAAAGTGTTACACCCCTCTGCCCATTTTTCAGCAGGGAGATGCCTGTGACTGAGACACCATCCCGTGGCTACAGATGACCACTGCTGAGAGAAACAGCTCATATATTTACTGTGGAAAATCTTCGGGCCAGTTTTGTCAGGCACACTCCTTTCCAACCATCTGAAGGCTCCAAGGGAATTTTTCTAATACTCCTAGCTCAGACCTTTGCAGAATCTTAGCTAGTATTTTACCACTTCCACAACAGGTCTTCAGGCATCTGGAAGAGCAGAAGGGCTTCTTCTCTGGTGGACATGGTTTTTGTGTGAGCTGGGGCCAACAGAACTTGTCTGTTATCCCCCAATACCAAAACAGCAGCCTCTGCAGTGGAATTGTAGAAGATTATATCCAGTAATTGTAGACACAATGTCCAACAGGTCTGTCTGGCTTCCTTTTGCTCCTTGGGCTTTTGTGGGGGCCTGCACCCGAAAATCTAAATAGTCCCTTCTGATTAAGAAGTTCAAAGTAGTTCCCTTAGCAGGGCAGCTCTATTCCAAATGCTGCACAGGAAAGACTCACAGCTCTTGAATCATTGCTGCCTCATGCTAATCATTGGAACTGGGTTCTTTCTAGCTCTTGTTAATTACTGTCTAGCTTATATACTGCAATCACAGAGATAGTAAAGATTATGCAAATGCTGATTAGGGTATAATGTGGCTTGCAGAGCATTCATCATAACCAGTAAGAAGGGAGAAGAAGGGAAGCTTGATTCATAGGGGCTAGGCTGAAATTGTTCTGAGGGTACTTGGATTTTACTTTTTTTACTTGAAAACTGAGCATATTTGATATAGAGAATCTGAAACTCAGCAAGGAAAATATTTGAATATAATCTTGCTTCCCTGAAGATACATTTAAACTAGATACCTGCCCTTGGGTTTTAACAATGCAGTATGTGGGGGTTGCTAAGACAGCCAGTTGTTTTCATCTCAAGACAGCCACTCTCTTCCCAATACCACCTGGAGCACTTTTAGTCATTTTGTTCATTTGCACAGGTCAAAAACCTCCCAAGCCCCTGTGATAAAAAATTATCTGTGGAAGTGAAATAATTCTATATATCATCCAGTGAATATGCTGATGTCTTCTAACTCTCAAGACCCAGGTGGATAAATAGAATCCAGCTCAGAGGTACCTTCAGACAAACAGCTGGATAATTACTGCTTCTCTAGCATTACCTCATTTTATCCATACTGTCATGAGACAGAATGAATGGTACCTGGGAAACTGTAAATTTGAATTACCATTTTCCTATACAAGGTGAGAAAATTGCTAAAAACAGTGGGAAAACTGTGGAGTCACAAGAGGCAGATCAACCAGGGACTACAGGCTTTAAGGAAAAATTCAGAGAGAAGGGCTTTATGCAGTCATACAGGTGTGCACGTCTTGAATCCCACGAGTGTGGATCCACTAGAGGGCTGGATGTATGCTAAGACAAAGGAAACCATTGTGACAAGAGAAGTGTTTTCCTCTAGGCTTCTAGAACAACTGTTCTTTATATGGTGATTGTCCTGACTGGATTCTCTTCAGGAATCTGCCAGGGCAGCAAACACAGAGGTTCCATCCTGTGTAATCTCTTCAGTACTGAAGTCTGGTTAGTCTGCCTGTGTCAGGCTGCACATGAATTCAGGACAGAATACTTCAAGCTTTGGAAATGCACCTTTTATGCACAGTTTACTTACAACAAAATAATATCCAGAGGCTCAAACAACATTCTAGAATACTCTGAAATATCCTTTAGAACTACCTAGACCATTGTCAATAAAAGCGGGGGTGAAAAAACTCAGACCTGTTCTGGTGCTCTGACAGCACTGGGGGTAAGGCACACAGTTAAGCTAACAGCCAGGAAAATTATGAGACAGTGACCACCTCCCAGTCATCTCAAATGCTCAAATTATTCCTAAGCTTGATTCTCACAGGTTGTTTGGTGTTCCCATGACTACATGCAAAAAAGGTGAAAGCAAAAGTAGTTACATCACTCTGAAGAAAGAGCTACTATTGATTACTGAAGAAGAGCCTGTAACAATTTCTAAAATAATGCAAGACTCTCAGCACTGAAAGTATAGCCACCTGCTCTTTCTGACAATATTAGGTAAAGCTTTTTCTCTTGTATGATTAGGTTCTGAGATTCTTGATGGAGAAAAGATCCCAAGAATATCAGGATATCCTAAGGACGTTTCATCCAGAAAATGAAGGCATCTGAATAAATCAATACAGCTGTTATATTCATGTCAGCCTTTTACTTTGCCAGGTTTCAACAGAATCCTTGCAGTTGCTAGTTACAAACTAGCATAATAACTGACACTTTATGTCTGGAGAAATCTTTTGGACCAAATCCTTCTTCCTGATAAAGCTTCTTTGTGCTGCTCTAAAGGCACAAAGCAGCCTTTAAGATTCTTTTATCGGTTATATTCAGATTCAGCTGTCACAGGGAAATCTCCATATGGTGGAGAGCTGATCTTGCCGAGTTTGCACTCTTCCCATCACAGCTCTGATTTTGCAGCCATACCAAGAGGCAGACCTATGGCTGAGGCATTGCTGTGCTCCAGTAACTCCCTGCTGTGGAGCTGTATCTTGTCTCTTTTTCCAGGCACAGCTTAGAGTTCACGTGAACCACTTCACAGGCTTCTTTGGGAATCCACTGACATGAACTCCAAAATTTCATTTGACTCCAAAGTCAATTTGGCATGGGCACAATGGCAGTCTTGATAATAGGGGAGCCTGGGGACCTCAATATATTTTTGATAGTCTCAACAAGAGAGTAAGAAGGCCCTAAGATTATTGAGACACAGTTGTATTATTCCCTACTAATATTCCCTGTCAAATGTGAAGTAGCTCTATAAGTTGACTTGAGAATTAAAATTAACTTGAAAGAAAAGAAAAACACTATATAGCAAATTCAGAAAGGCATATATAACTTACTTCTGGAAGAGTTGGGGAATGTTTCACCCTAAATGCTTGTCACTTGGAAAACAGTCACTTTTTAGGAAATTAAAGTAGAAAATCATAGCTTGGGCAAGGGAATTTTTTTTCCCTAAACAAATGGGATATCACATTAGACATTATTGCCTAGTAGCAGTTGAAATAAACTCTGAGGAACCCCCTACCTCGTGTATAGGATGCAAAAAATGAATATGTAGTCCCACAATACAGGTCCTCTTGGGCAGTGCTTCAGCAATAAAAAAGAATATAAATTTAATGATTTTATTATACTGTTAATAAGCATCTTCAATCCAGAGCATGGGATGAAGAAGCTGCAAGTCAAGAAACTGCCTCAGTGCCAGAAATGTAGAAACTGGCTCCTGCTAAGTGTTGCTCAGATCCACAATAGATATTGATTAGGAAAAAACCATAACCACCTTCTGCAGAAACTGTGGAGAAGCCATGTGAAGCACACAAACCACAACACTTAGAGCTAGCATTCCATATAGAAGCAGTGCCAAATTGCACCTGAAACAGCAGGGTTAATAAGGATGTATTGTACCATTCCAAACTACAAATGTTCACCTGAATGACTGTTAATTGCAATAAGCAAATTCACACAAGAAACTATGGTTTGCTGCCCTCTTTCTCTCTCCCTCTCCGAGGTTTACTTCCAGAATTAAAAATAACCTGTTGATGCCACCTCTGGGAATATAGGACTGAGAATGGTACCCCTCCACAAACACATAATGGCCATTTTGTTTAGGAGATCACAGAGCAATAACTTTTCTGCATCCTCACTCATCAAGAGTCATCAAACCCCTATTGGTAAGGGGTAATAAACTTAAGAGCTGCAGTAAAAGGCTAAACCTCTCAAGCACAATATCAGAGAAGACTATAACCAGTACCCATGCAACAAGATATTTACCAAAAATATCTCCCAGAAGATCCTGAGAAGGTGGCAGGGGGAACACAAAACAGTCCTTTTCCAGGCTCACCTGAGGGAAGAGGTTTTGTAATGACACAAATCTGGCAATCACAGTGTGCCTGTGAGAAAGATCCATCACAAACCACCTGATGACTTAATGTCACCAGCCCTTTCTACATCCTGTCTCTGACTAATTTCCAGTGCTTCACAGGCAGTTGAAAAAAAACCTCACAAGCCAAATGTAGATGGGGCAGAGGACCAGAAGCAGGCCTGAAACTCAGGAATGATTACAGTACAATGTCAAAGGAGAGCAGCTCAGTCATCTTCAGATCCCCTTTGGACAAAACAAAGTATCATGCCCTGATTTAAAATCATGTAGGTGTTTGTTCCTGGAGTACTGTTTGTTTGCTCTTGGAATGGTTAGAAAGCTTTTCAATCTAAGTATACTCATGACCAATTTATGACCATGCATCACTGTGTTAACATAACCCTTTAATTTAAATAATACTCTTTCCTTGATATTTACTGTGTGAATTGCACTATTTTGGCTTAATTTGGCTAGTTGAGGAAGCTAAGTTTGCTTGCTTGCAGCTCCCATTCAAGAATACAGATACTCAGCTCCCTTGCCACACCAGTATTCCTCTTCTGCACCTGTGCCAACCTGAGTCAATCTTTTCTGACTGTAAGTCACCAACACTGGACGCAATTTTCCAAACAAGGTTCCTCAGCTGTACTGTGCAAACCCATATTAATACTTCCCTCTCTCTACTAAAAATACCATGCTTTGTGCATCATAGACTCAAGTGAATCTTTTCCACAGCCATTCTGCTGGCAGCTCACGGTCATTTCTCATGGAGGAACTCACCCCCATAGTAAGGTCAGAGCAGTAGACCCAAGGCTACCAGCATCACCACCCTCCTTCCTTCACTATGTTGTTTTAGGCACAGGGTATTGCTCCCAACATTTTTAACCTTGACCAAATCCTTGCTTTGGCAATTGTCATTTGCTGATTCTTCCAATATCTCTAAGTAAAAATCATCGTTGTGTTCATCCATCATGTCAGCCTCAGAAATTTTCCCCTTTTCTCTAAGTTTGTTGTTCTGCAATCCCAAGTCTTAGTCAAATATCTGCATTTGCTCCTCTTGCAGTTTAACTTCAGCTGGATTAGTTTGTGATCAGTCAGTCAGTTCATGATCAGTTTTAACACTCTGGCCTTCTACAAGGTCCTTGCTGCTTATTAATACCAGTCCTAAAATAGCATCCTCTCTCATGGACTGTTTGCTTGAGAAATCGAGTTTCTATGACACTCCAGAACATTTAAGCCCTACCAGTTCCCAGTGGTACCTTCCAGTCTGTAGCTGAGAAATTAGTTTCCCATAATCACATGCCATTTGCTCTTCTATGTCTTCCAAATAGTTTTTGGAGATAAGCATCCCTGTCCAAGTTTGTAAGGGATTAGCACTCTTCTCTCAGTGGATTTCTTTTTTATTCTTTCTTCCCAGGTGGTTTTCCAGTGTAACACACTATTATTTTATTTCTTCAAACAATTTACTAAAATACAGAGCTACTCCATGGGTTCTCAACTATAATTTCTGCTGTTTTAAGTAGCTACCCCTCCAACGACTACATTCGAAATACTACTGCCAAGCAGAAGTGTTCAGCACTATCACAGCAGCCTTGAGACAACACTTTAAGTCCCAGAGAAAACATTGCTTGTAATGCAGAATTCCAAACCAATTAAAGACTGAACATTGGTGACATATCTTGCTGTAATAATTGTATTAGAAATCTCTAAAATTTTGGGGTCACAATATGGAAAAAGAAAAAAAAACACCAAAGCAATTGAAATGCTAGGTATTTAATTAAATCATCACTTTATCCCTTTATCAACAGACATTTTTTTTTAATGTGGAAAGGCTTCTGACATCTTTAAACGATATAAGAATTTGTTTTCTCTTTTTGGGGAAGAATACATTAGTACAGCTGCTAGAGCTACAGGCACTGGAATCCTATTATGTTTTCTCCATTTTTTCTTTTTTTTTTCTTTTTAGGGCAAAACAAGAGGACACATATACAACAGCAAAAAGAGTGGCAAAGGAAGAAATTGCAGGTTTGTCTCTGATAGAAACTTATTTGCAGCCCTGCTGCTGGAGAAATCCAGGCTTGGACAATCCTTTCTGCTGGTCCAGAGCTAAGCAATCTTGAACAAGTGATGAGAACATGTAAGACATCCGTCTGAGGCTGTCTTTCTGCTGGCAGGTTCACGGCATCCTTTCAAAAGCCGCAGTTGTCTTGACAGCTAAGCCAGCCCTTGACTGGGGACGGCAGGAAAGGCGGGAGAGAGGGAGAAAGAGAAAAAGCAGAGAAGTAGGATGAGGAGAAAAACAGCGCACAGGAGGGAATTAGCAGTGCGGCCAAGCTTCGTGATTTAGAGGCTGGTGAGGAGAGCGGCGGAGGTTTAGGAGATGTTCAGGTTTGCGGGGCAGCGTGGCGTGGGCGGTACGGAGAGCCGGGGGAGATGAAGAGCGAGGAGGGTCAGGATGGATTTCGGGACGCGTGGAGATGCTGCAAGCGGCAACTATGACGCAAAGCTTGTCCGTTCAGGATCACGCATCCAACTGTTCGTCCCTAGTGATCCCTCGATAAACAACGTCCAAAAAGGACGGTGACCTCATCCCACTGAAATTAGCCAAACACCACACATTTCTCCGTGTTCAGCTCTGCACATTCCTTAGAGCTGCGGCTCTGCCGGCTGCCAGCCCCATCGCTGCACCCAGGGCTCCGAAGGCCCCTGTGGGGCAATTCCTCCAGCCCGCCCTGGACCAAGGCTCCTGCTGAGCCCCCATCCCCAGCTCCGGCTGGGCATTCCCGGCTCCGGCTGAGCCCCCGCGCCGCTTCTGCGACAGAGCCGCCTCTCCCCCTCCCTCTCTCTCCCTCCCCCTCTCTCTCCCCGCATCCCGGTGAGGCGACGGGGACACGACAAGCCACGACAGCCAGCGATGCCCCCTGTAAAAGCGAGACCGCCGGTACAGGCGGAACAAATGCCACCCCCGGTCGGTACACGCCGTGATGCTAGCGGAGCACGACGCAGGCATTTATTTCACCTGGCTGCCGGGAGCGACAGGTTCTATGGGCTGCCAACGCCGCCCCCCTTCCTCGGTGGCCTGTGGAAGGGAGGCGGGTGCCCCTCGCACCCCCGGGCAGGGAACACCGCCAGCCCCTGCCCAGCACCGGGACCCGGGGCTGGCACCTCCGGCCGGCAGCTGCCTGGGCGCCCCGACCGCCTGTCCCGGGGGCGAGCGGCTCCGGCTGGCTGCTCTTTCCTGATCACTTCCAGACCCTTCTCCCCCTCCCAACTGCTGTTTTCCCTCCCTCCCATTCTTCCCAGTGGCATTTTCTTTGTTTAATAAACGCTATTGTGATCGAGGCGCCTTTCTGAGCGGGGCTGCTGCACCTCTCTCGGGAGAGGCAGGGGAAGCGAGCGGCTCTCCGCCGCGCCGATCCCGCTCTCCCGGAGCCCCGCGTCCCGGCGCCATCCCCGGTGCCCAGCGGCAGCGCCCGCCCTCCGGCCGAGCCCCCGCGGCTCCGCCGGCACCACCCGCGCCCGCAGCGAGACGCGCCGTCCCCGCAGCGCAGCCCGCGCCTCCTCCGCCAGGCGCGGGGCCCCTTCGCCCGAGTCGTGCCCGCGGGAAGGGGGTGACAGCAGCATCAGGTGCAGCCGGGGCCAGCGGCCAGGGCAAGCCCGGCCCCCGGCTGCCGCCTGCGCGCTGAGCGGCTGTGCCGGGCCCGCCCTCGGCGATTGGGAGGAGCCGGGAGAGCAGCGGGCTTCGCCGGGGATTTCCAGCCCGAGCGGGCGGGAGAGGAAGTGCGGGGCGGGGGGAGACGGCGCACAGCGGTCGGGACTTTCCGCCGGGCTGGCGGTCGCGTTCGCCCGGCTCCAGCTGCCGCCCGCCGCCCTGCTCCCCGCACACGCTCGCAGGTAGGGCGGCCGCGGGGCTCGGCTCGGCTCGGCCCGACCGGGCGGCAGAGGAGGAGGAGGGAGGGCGGGAGCTTCGCTGCCGCCGTGGCGGCGGCTCCCGCGCGGGGCTCCGGCACCGGCCGCGCTCGCCTGCCCGCGCTCGGGCGCTCCGGGCAGGGGGACGGGGCCGGGAGGGCGGCGGGAGCCGGGGGCGCTCCGGCGGGGCCACGGCGCTGACCGAGGCATCTGCTGCCAGGCAGGGGCCGAGCGCTGCAGCCGCAGCCCGTGCCGGGACCTCGGCGGCCGCCGGTGCCCGGGGATAGATCAGCCTGCGGCGGGGCGGCGCGGACTCTCCTGCCTGGACGCACTCGCACTCCAGGGCTTTGCAGGTGCCCCTTTCCTTCTTGCTTACTTATTCCTGCCTCCCCCTTCCCTCCCCTGCTCCTCTCGCTCTCTGCCCCGCTCCCCGCGGTGTGTGTGCCTGTGCGGGGAGCGGAGGGAGGCGAGGCCGGAGCGGAGCCGGGAGCCGCGTTGGCGCTTGCGGCGTTTGATGTGTCGTTTGAATGCAGAAGGCTCGCTCGCTCCTGGCTCCCTCCATATGCAGTGCTGGGGGCGGGCCGACGGCCTTTAAAGGGGCATTGCCGGCAGCGCCGCGCCTGGCGCGGAGCGCGGTCCCGGCTGCGCGTCCCCCCGGCTGCCGCTGCGGCGGAGCCCCCGCCGCTCCCCGGCCATGGGGCTGCGCCCGGACCCTCCGGAGCTGGAGCTGGAGCTGCCCCTCTTCGGCGCGGCAGGAGTTGTATTTTCGCAAAGTCCGCCTGCCTGCACCGGCGCTGTGCTATCCCCGTCTGCCTGCCGTGAGCGGAAAGAAAAGTGTTTTGTTTTCACGCCATTCATTTCATGCGCTGATTCGCGACGCCGCGTTTTAGCGCGTTGAATGAATCGCCGTGTTGTAGGTTTGAAAAAATAATGAATGTTTAAAAGTTTATACTGAGTCATTCCTCTGCAGATTAACCTATGACTGACTCATAATCTGCGAACTGCAGTGGCTTGTAAAATAGGAAGGTAAGGCATTTACGTCTTGATTTATTTGTATATTTGAGTGCCTAAGATCTGAATTACTTGCAGAAAAACGGGAGAAATTATATTAATGTTGAGAGGCATAATCTCATGTTGTGCCGATCGGAGCTTGTGTGTGACGTGACAGACTGTATGTGCTCCTCTGCGTGGATCTTTACCACGCATTAGGGCATCTTTCATCTTAGGCTGTTTCTGTAGTAGTAAAATGTGGGAAGTTCCAATGATACAATTTGAAATACGCTGTCTTTTTGAGTCTGTGACTTCTCTAGCTTGTTGAGATCTGAGCCTTATATACTGCATATTGCAATTTACGTATTTTCTATTTCTTGAGTAGAATGGTGTGCTTTTCCTTGCAGATTTGTCCCATAGGATGCACATAGCATTACTGAGCGCTGATCCGAACTTGCATTCATAGACTGAAAAGGAGTTCAGTGCATGATGCAAAGGTGTACTAGCACCGTCTATCTTAGCTAAATAAAATAGTATAATTTAAAGTAGTTAGTAAAAATTTGTGTTTAAAATGGCTGTTGACTTGCCTGGAAGCCTGGATTAAAAGGCTACACTGATGGTTGTTCAGAAGAGGAGAGACCATAGCATATACTGCATTTTGTCCTTTTAAATGAACCATTGGCTTATACCACATATGGATTAAGATCTAATTGCTATTTGTGGTGATTAGGGAGAGGGTTTTTCATTTAAGGTGAGAAATACTTGAACATTTGGACGGAATCAGTTTTTTATGGCTGCACTGGGAAACCCCTTGTCATAGAGCTTGGTAACGGAAACGTTGATGTATCATGAGCTTGGGCACTGCAAGCAGGCGGCTCTAGGGGGTTATAAAAGTTGGGTTGTTCCAGCACAAGAATGGTGGGTGTTTTACTGAAATATGACTTGGTGAGGTGCTTCTAATAATAGCTGGACCTGGAATATAGAATTATAAAGTTCATTCAGTACCAAAGAAAATGAATTCTAATCAAAAGGGTATGCTAAATGACTCAGTCTTTAGGCTTCCTGAAGTCTTCCTGCAACTAAGTTTGATGATACCAATTTTGAGAAGCCATTCTTGCATGGATTCAGAGAATTTGAGTATTGTGTAAGCATATTTACTGTTGATACCCTGGAAAACTCAGTAAGATGGCAGTAGTTAGCATCAGTGACCAAAGATTATTTATGAAGTCGTACCCAGTCCATGTTAATACAGTTTGTCTTTTAAATGATCTTGGGATCATGTTGTATTTTAGATCTTTACAGTGTTGTTGTCCATAAGGAACACTTAAAGAGAGAAGAGGAATGGCTTTTTGGTACTGAAGGCCAGCTGTTTTATAGTAGATGTGACAATGCTGAAAATACAGAAAGCCAAAAACCTTGATTTTTGATTGATGGGCAGCTGATCATAGTTCTTCAGATGAAAAGACAGTTTAAAAATAGGAATGACTTAAATCTACTCCAATATCCTAAAATGGCCTTGTATGAATAGATATTGTAAAAATAAAACATTCTTATCTCTTATATCTTAGATGATATAGTTAATGGATTTCATTATAGTTTTTTTATTATGATAGTGTTTTTTAGTTGAAGGTGCTGCATCTTATGATGTGTGAAGATTGCTCATTACACGTTGGTTTCAGGTATCTGTACACTGGTGCACAGTTCCTTTAGAGAATTGCCAAGGCTTAAATTTTTGTTTGGTTGGTTTTTTTTTAAACTGTGGATACGTTCTGAATAGAGTGCGTGTATTTGAAACCTCCTTTAATTTTTGGTGTCTTTTGGTTCCTGAACACCAGAAGTGGTGGGAGAAATTGGAGATTTCAAAATGAGATATGGAGAAAATAAGCCAAGGGAGGGAGAATTGTGTGGTTTTGTGCAGCAGAATAAAGGTGTGATTGTAGCACAAGAGGGAGTGCTGTAGTTGCTGTAGGTTTTATCTTAAACTTTTTAAGCTGTAGTGATGAAGTAGTGCTGTAGAAACTACAGTAGTATAGGGCTGGCAGAATGTAATGGGTTTCCCAGCTCTGCGTGCTGGAAGCCCATGCCCTCATAAATGGATAGTTTAAAGTTAGTGTATTTAGTTTTGACAAATCACAAACGTTTCATTTTTTTTTCTGTCTTTTTTCTAGAGAATTGGGAGAAAAAGGGAGTCAACTTACAATGAACTATCTTTAGGTGCCCACAATGTATGAAGATGCGTTCTCTTTTCCTTTTTGTATTGGGAAGGAAGAGAAATGGAAATAAATGCAAAAAACCTCATAGGATATCTAAGGGAAGTAAGGAAAGTATCCAGTGGAAACATCTTAGAACTTAATGAAAAAATGAAGCAAAAGGTATTGAGAATTCTATGTATGTGTGTGAGAGAGGGAGAGATATTTACATAGTCTTCAGGGGAGTGTTTGTTTTCTTCTTCTCAGAAGACATGTAGCTCATCTCTTCTGGAGCCCTGACAGAAAAATATCATAGCCACTGTGACTTCAATTGCTCCTGACTGTTGGCTTTGTAACTAGGTTAACAGGGCAAGTGTCTCTAAAATTATATACAGCAACTGTAGGTCACTAATCCTCTCCACCCCCCAAAAAATGTTAAGCCTTTGATTTCCATGCTGTTGTTCTTCCCCGCTGCTTTACTCTGCATGTATAAAATGTGATTTTTAGTAGAATTTCAAGTTCTGCTGTTCATCTAGTCAAGGCAGCCTGGGAAGCAAAGTCTCAACATGTTTGTGTGTGCAGAAGTTCAATATTGTATGTGATGGATTCCATACTCTGCTCACTCCTTGTACCGAAACTTGAGGTGTTCTGTTCTTGGACATCAAGATTTGGATTTTTGCCAGTTGCAGATGTTAGATCCTCAGTGGGCATAGCAGGAATGCCTTAAGTTGGAATATTTCATAGTTTTGGTATTATTTTATATAGTTTCATAAAATGTTGATTTGTAAAATAGCTTTTCTCTGATGTATCGGGGAAACATTCTGTAGGTTATTTGCCATGGTAGTTGCTACTAATTCTGTAGTAATTTAAATGCTCTGAAGTGAATCTTTTCACTCACAAATAATAAATGCTTCTCAAAAATATTGAAAGAAGTCATGGATCTTCCATTTTACATGTTAGTGATGACTGTATGGTAGCTCATAATTAGAAAAATTTGACATTTGGAGTAATACAAGATTTTCACCTCATATTTTGGTTTCTGCATTAATGTGAAAAACATGTTTTTGTAGATAAAGTAAGATATGGGTACTGAAGACAAGCTTAAAATGCCATGAATCTTTACAGCTTTCTTAGGGGTCTAGGAAAACAAGTAATTGGAATTTCGTCTGTCTTGAAAAGTGTGTTGCAGATGCTAGTGTAAGATAAGAGCCTTCCTGGCTGCCACTTTGCTCCTGCAAGCTTTGACATCTGTCACGAAAGAGAAGATGCTCCACTGCAGATGCCAGTGTCAGCCTAGGAGACCTGGAAGCTGGGATTTGGTTTTTCTCATTCCTGTAGATGTGTGTACTGTAGGCTTTAGCTAGGGCCAAACCAACAGGGGCTGTGATTCTGCAGTGCTGAGTGATGTGACATCACGTCCAAGTCCCAGGGGCAGAAGGGGGATTCCAATCCCAGTTTCCTATTTCCCTGGGGAGTATTCTCATCATCAAGCCACAGGCCAGTTAAGAGTAGTGTCACTTCCTTCTCTTGAAGCTTTTTCCCATGCCAAGAAAAATCAAAACTCAGTGTGCCTAAGAAACAGAGTGAGAGGAAGCATGATGTCTCAGTCAAGTGGTTAGGACTTTTTTTAGGATTGCCAGGATGAGTGAAGACTTAAAGTCTGCTGATGCTTCATCCACTGTTGATTTGTTTATTGTTTTCTCATGCATGTGAACTTGATGTTCTTCCTGAGGTTATCAGCCTTGTCAGGATGTTTCCTTAAGTGTGGAATATAAACTGGGGAAGAGAAGAGGTACTCACTTGAGTGTTGTGCAGGTTTAGGTGGTAGCTGGCTGGGAGTTCAGAAAATAACTTCGCTGCAGCTAGTGGCTTGTTTTGTGTCTAGCTTCTTGCTCCGTACACAGACCGTTTTCCTGGTCTGTAATAACATGGGAATAGCGGTACTTTCCTATGATCTGAGGACACAAAAATGATGAGGTGCTGAGACCCAGCAGGGCAGTGCAAGTGTCATCTGTTGATAAAGGGAGTGAATTACAAGTGCTGTGTGGAGGAATGCACTGCTGCCTCCTCTGCAGAGCTCTGCTATCCTGCACCATCAGCGTTGTGGGACAGGAAACAGCACTGCCTTCTCTCTTCCATTGATGTTCTCAGCATGCAGTGCTCTGTGAAGCTGAGTGTACAGGACAGAATTTTTTCAGTGGTAGCTGTTTCCCTGCTTGTACTTGTTCCTGGCTTTCCCCTTTGAATGTTCTAGAAAAGTAACATTTTTTAGCTTATTTTTTGGGGCCAGTTTGCATGATACCTGTGGTGCTTTTCCCAGCTCATAAACCTAATTTTAGCAACATGAATGGATTTTGTTTTGTAAGCTCATCTCTGTACATGCGAGAGGGAGATAATTAGAACAATTATTAGATGTTTTTATAATGAAGATCTTGTGTGCTGTACCAGATTGACTGTGCCCACTCTGTGTCTTTACACAGAGAGGAACCTTGTGAGAGTGGGTTGCTTTGTGTGTTGAGGCTTTTAAATTAATGACTCGCAGATGTAAGTCTGGATTTTTGCACAGGAAGTATAACTTCATAATTTTCATTTAACACGTTTTTGTTTTAATCTTCTTTAAGACATCCCAAGTGACTCCTCTTTGTGCATTTTATGCTCTTCAGTTACCAATGGATTGCTCTTGTCTGTGCTGTGCTTCTCTTCCATCTTGTTTGTCCAAACAGTATAAATGCTCTTAATTTCTCCAGCTGGTTCTTTTGATTCTTAGAAGTGACTTACTTTGACCTGCTTCCAATCAGATTTCTTACAATTTTAGAGTTGCTAACGGATGACTTTTATTCCAAGGTGATTTTGTCCTTGCACTTGATCAAAGTAACTGCATTCTCCCCTTCACTACCATTTACATAATTCTTTTCTTTTTCTCTTGAAATACCTGTTTCCAGGACTGTACTTATTTTCACACTCTGGCAAGTAATTTCTGTCTGCAAAATCCACTTTTCTTTGACCTCTCTTAGCTACCTGCTTCTGTGATTCCCTTTCTGCCCCACCTCCCATTCCAGGTGAATTAACATGCTCTTCTCTTCCAGGTCACCAGAGACACACTGCAGTGTACCCTACTGTTGTCTGAAGTTCATGTCTCTGTGATTCTGCACTTGCTCTTATTCCATCCTTTGCACTGTCTTCTTTTCTGTTCAGCACAACATCCTTGAGAGAATGGGAATGTTTTTATCGTTGTCTGTTGTGGTTGAACTAGATTAGGATACCAGTTCCAGATTAAGTAGATGAAGGTAAAAGTGTGTGTGGTTGTGAAATGCCATGTTCTCAAAATGCTGCCATTTGGCAGTTAGAGTAGAAGGAAGTTGAATACCTAAATAAATGAAGACTGCCGAGTTGCATGTTTGCATCTCCAGCAGTTTTAGAACCCTTTGATGTAGGAGTATTTTCATTACATTCTCAAATTTAGTATTTTGGTGGGGAGCAGGGAATAAAGGATTTGTGCTAACTTCATTTGAAATTAATGACATGCAGTATCCCTTGAAGTCAGTGTCCTGTTCTCTGTCAGGAGCTGAACCATGTTTCTATCTACAGAACCTGAGCATGCTGTAGTTCAGATTAGCAAATACATCTCACTACTCACCCATGGTGTCAATATGTGATGGAAATGCCAATGAATCCTACGTGTTGTTCAGCTAGTAGATACTGCTGTTGTGTTTCTCATACTGTTTGGCAGGTGGTTTTTGTAGCTGTGTGGTTTTGAGCATGGACAGAAGAGTTCTCTTACAATCTCTAGGAAGCTATAACAAGTTTATTGTTATTTGCGTATTGAATTTCATCAGATGTTTTTCACTAGCTGGCACCATAGATTTCCCCTATTCTTCTTCCCTTCTTGCAGATTCCTGAGAACTGCACTTTCACTTTGAAGAAGATTATTTAGACATGCAACTTTTCAGTATTTTAGCCAGTAAGATTTTGAGGGAATTTTGGGGGATTTACTCTTTTGGTAGTTTGTGTGGTTTAGTTGATGTTTGGGTTTTTTTGTTGTTGCTGTGTTGTTTGTTTTTTTTTATTGGTTTTGTGTGTGGTTTTGTTTGCTTTATAAAGACAGATTTAGGACAAGCAAATTAATATCTACCCACTGCATTCTGTATATTTTTGCAGAGGAGACTCTCAGAATAAAGGAGGAAGAAGCTTGGAATTATCCTGTTTGTGTAAATAAAGCTTTTAGTACATATAGCCCAAGGATGGTGCTGTAATTTTGCAGAATTAATGACCACTTTTGGTGGTGTTTTTGTTTGGTTTTTTTCAATACAAACTATCAGTATATTAGTTGACTGTTTTGAGATGAGCTCGGGCAGACAGACTTTGAAAGCTCTCTGAGCCATACATAAAAAGGCAGTTATTCCAGAACAAGTGTCCATATGCTGAGTTAATGGGAAAAGTTCAAAGTAGTTGAACCCTTCCTTACTGTGTTGTGATTTATATAATGAACAGAGAGGACAAAAGGCAGTGAGGAAAAATGACTTCTTATGTATCCAGTTAGACAGAAGTTCTGTCATGTCTGTTGGCAAGAGATAAATTATGGACATTTACAACAGGCATCGTGCTGTACCCTTTATTGATGCTTACAATGAATTGCTGCACATCTCCCATAGGGTGTTTTGTAGCAGAATTGCAGCCTGGAGATGTTTGGGAATGCACAACTTCATCTTAGGTTGGGTTTGTCAATGTTCTGTATACTTCAGAGGCAGTGACATCTCTGTTTTCCTTTCTGAGGGCAAGTTGAAACAGGCCTAAGGGAGCTGGCACTGCTGCAGTTATTGTTTTGGGGTTTTTTAAAAATAAATTTCTAACTAAAATCTTATCTCCTGGTTAAACGAATGTCTTGTGTTCTTAAGAAATTTCTGTATGAATGTAATGTGGGTGTCTGCAAAAAAAGGACCATGATTGTCTATGGAGAAATGATTTGGCTTCTCTTGTAACTAATCAGATTTTATAGGGTAATAATTAGGCCATGTGCTAAAGTACCAGTTGTTAACACCTCCAAACTCAAATATTTGTCATGTTAAAGAAGGGGGAAAATTGGTGAGCTCTCCATTAGGTGGTGCTGCTGGGATTGAAATATTTATATACCTCATGGAAGCAGGCTTCTGCCTAGAACTATTTCCATGTCTGTATTTTTCTTTTTAAGGTCTTCTATTAAAAAAAAAAAACTTCTCAAAGGCAGGAATATTTGCTAAGGTATGGGGGTTTTTTTCAGTTTGGAGTGATTAGATAAAATACTAAAAAGACAGGCTGTCATCATGGGAAGGAGGTATGGAAGGAATCAATCATATGCTTTTTGTGTGGGTGATTTAGATTTTAGCAGCTGCCTCTGTTGTAACTCTAATCTGTTCAAGTGTTGACTCTGTTATGTTCATACCCTCCTACCATGTAGATGGGGATACTGTAGCATTAAAGAAATGCAGTCTCAAGAAATATTTGATTTAAAAATCCCGAAATTAATTAGACTGACCATTACAGAAAAAATGCTCTTGTGAATCTGAGTTCCTATGATCTCTTTTACCCTGTCTACTAGCATTTCATTTTAAAGAGCTGCATTTTGACTTGAACACATCATGATGGTATTTCTTTGCTTAAGCCCTGACTGACTTTAGAAAAACCTGAGGGATCAGAGATGGTGCCTACACACAGAGGCACTGAGTGAGAACCACCTTAAATGCTGTAAGTTGTCCCCTGTGGTGTGAAGCTGATGCTCAAAAAGTATGAGATCTTCCATATGGCTAAACTCTTTATCTGCCAGTTCTACACAGGACTTGGCATCTGGAATTGAACTAAACACCTGTGATCAGACCCTTGACTCTCTCTCTGCAGTAGTCAGAGCAGAGATATGAACTAAATTAAAAGTGAATTTGTTAAGTACTCCTTGCTGGTAAGATTGCTGCAAAGATAGCAGAATGAGGTTCCTGAGGTCTTTGAGTTCTCCCACACCACAGGGCTGTAAGTAGACAAAACTCCCAAACTTCATTTTTAGAAATGATTAGTCACATTGGGTTCTCTTTTCATTACAGGTAGAAGTATTTTTAGTGTGATTTACAGAATCAAGGTAACTATAACCAGCTAACAAAAAAAGTTTAGTAGCATTAAAAGGCACTGAGCAAGAAATGCAAGAGATGCATTCTTTTCAGAAGAAACTGAGACTAATCCTTTTTTCTTTCTTTTGAAGAAGACATAGCATAGCAAAAATCCACTTCTTAGAGTTAGAAAGTTTAAATAATTTCAGATTTAGCAGCTGGAAGCCTAGCTTGACAGGCTTGACCTGAGTTTAACAGCTATTGAAGTGATGTGAGAGAGCCAATGGATGTCGCATGCAATTTTCTATTTTCAAAAAGAGAAATAGAGAAATTTGCAAAATACCTTTGTTGGCTTTCTAACCTTGGCCAAGATTAAAATGTGTGATTGTCAGATGCCATTAGTTCCTCAAAATGTAACAGGTTCAAGTAATAGGCAGGGGGGTGATTCTTCTTGATCTTAATAATTTATTTTGGAATAACTCAGTGTGATAACTAGAAAAATGGACAAGTTGTTGTGTGAGAGAATTTGGCCATTAGTGTTTTACCAGTTTTCTAATAATAACTTAGACCTGGCTCATAATAACTCTTAAAGGGGCAATTAAAAGGTAGCTGCTATGATGTTGTCCAGTCATCCAGTGACGTATCAAATGTGAGCTTGTCATTTCTTACAGGATTGGCTGTGAGGCCAAACCAAAGGTGGGAATGAATCAAAGAGGAAGAAAGTTGTGCTTGGTCACCTTGAATAGAAAATCTTGATTCTGACATTGTCCAGGATAGTGTAAAGAGAGAAGGCTAATAGTATTCTGCACTGTCTCAGTAGAGGCATAAAAATTGACAAAACTTAGCCTTGCTTCTTCCTCCTACCTTGACTTTCAAGTGGTTAGGAGGCTGTTTACAGGCTCAGATTTGGCAAAAAAATTGACAAAAATGTGCAGTAACAGGATTTGTCACTGTATTTTGCTGTGCTTAGACCCCAGGTTGAGGAATAACTTGCTCCTACAGCCAAAATGGCATCCAACAGCATATCCCACTAGCATGTTGATCAGAGAGGATGGAGTCAGGACAGGGAAGAAGTGACAACATATTGTAGTGTATTGAGGTTTTGTCTTGTTTAGTTTTTTTAGGTGAAGGAAGTAGTGAGGGGAGGTCTAGGGAGTGATAAGAGCAGGGTTGTGAACAACCCACCAAAAATGAGTGGGATGGTGTATTTCTGCTTAAAAAAAAAAAAAAGGTAGTAAATGAATGATCAAACATGAGATTTGGCACAAATGAAGGATTTTATTTGCACAGATATCTTTTGAGAAAGGAGTGCATGGCCCACATGCCTGTGCAGGAATTTATTGATGTACAGGAAAGCTCTTCATAATAAATATGGATGGCTGTCCTGAGTTATTAAATGAAATGCTAGAGCCTGGTGTTAAGACTAGATGCAATGTGTCAGGCTTGATGCTGTTACTGACACCAAAATGAAATCGTGTATCTCCATCACTCAGAGCTGCAGAGTGCTGGAACTCACTTTGTACCTTTAATCTCACTGTTTGAACCACTGCTGAGCATGAGTTGTGTTATATGATGTTGTGAACAGTAAAAACCAAGCCATGATTTTTGTCATGGTTTTAGGTTTGGGGAGTTTTTTGTTTTGCTTCCCCCCCCCCCCCCCACTTCTGCACTTTACTTTCTGTAAATTTCAAGGAAGAAGTGGGAAAGCCAAATAAAGATGTACCAATATCTTAAATATTGTAATCGGTTACCAGAGCTCAAGCATCAGAGCCTATTGCCAAGTATTACATGCATTAAGTAAAATAGAAACAAGAGCATTTAATGAGTGTTTTAATGTTTGTGTATGGCCTTACTCCCTGTTAGAGCTCCCTGGGCCCATATGATGGATTCCTTAAACTGATGTCTCTCCGTTCTTCTGGTCTCTACTCATTTTCCTGTAAATAGAAATGTTTTTAAGAAAGCTTTAGTGTTTGGATACAAGTGACTTTTGAGGTGGTGTTTCCCTAGAGCCATCCTGATTATCCAGATGTTCACTGCAAGAGTGCAGAGGCTAGTGTATAATGGCTGTAAGTTAATACAGAAGAGTTCAGCTTCCATTGTTCTAACATAATATAGGGTATTTATCTGTTTTCACTACCTAGGATAAGTGGTGCCTTGGGGTCATTCTTTGTGCAGATACCCAGTATGGTCCATCAGTCCTCTTTGACAGCATCACAGCTTTGCTATGACTGTGGCAGAACTAGCTAGACAATCCAAACTAACTTTGGAAAAGCAAGCAGTATGAGAATTGAAATCAGGCTGATGAATTTTCAGCATTATGTTGACTGGTAAAATTGATCTGCTGCTGCTATGGAGTGAGGGAGAAATGCATGGGGGAAATAGATGTTGGAGTGTTTTACACATGTTAAATCAGTAACCACTGCCTGCAGTTTGCCCTGGTGTAATTGTTTCTGGTGGCAGTCTAAGCACAGAGGGCTCAGGGTTGTCTCTACTCAGACTTGTGGATAGTTGGGCTGTGAAGTCTGGGAAGCCAATCTGTCATACAGGGTACTTTGTGGGCAGAGCACTGTAGAAAGGCACAAGTCTCCGTTACAGAAATAGGAATCTTTCAGGTGTGGAATGGTGTCCTGCCTGCTTTCATTGTCTCCTTTTTCTCATTCACCAGAGGTCTAAATCAGGGGCTGGACTAAAGGCTGGAACACAGTTGTTGGTTGCTGCTGCAAGGATTTATTTTTCTAATTTATCCTTTATCTCTGGTTTAGGTTTTTTATTGATATTTTGTTTCTTGTGTGGTTATTTTGCTTTGTTTGGAGTTTTTTTCCTAATTTGCACCGAGTGTTGTGCTTTGGATTACTGTACTGAAATTCTTCCCTATACCATGTGGAGACACAGCATTAGAACAGAATTACTGAAGCTTCTCTGCCATTATGTTCCTACCTAAATCGAGGCAATAGGTTTTATGGTGTTACCTTAGCTTATAAGAGTAGCTCCAAGGGTTCTGAGCTCTGTAGGGCCATCTTGCAAATAGCAGATTAAGCTTGCTCCAGCGTGATTTCCAGATGTTTAATATTGTAGGAAAAGCTGTGCTTGCTCTTGAGATTTGAGTGGAAGACCTAGGGCAGACTACAAAGCCAATATTTTTCTGGCTATAGTTTTTTACTAAGGCAAATTGGGAGTGCAGCCTGCCAGTTCATGGAAGGTGAGGACTTACATCCGTGTGCGGATAAAGATGGTGAACTCCATGGAAGTACAGCACTGTCAAGACTGACCAGAGGAGTCTAGCTACAGGTGAGGAGCAGTGTTCACCATCCCAGGAAACAGAGCTGTGCTGCTGTTTGCTTTCCATGTGAACTGGTGGACACATTGGTGTCCACACTGGTGGGAGCTATGCTGAGGATCCAAGAGAATGCTTTGGTGATTATGACATGGAGATGTTGTTTTTGACTTGAGCAGTGCAGCTGCATTGCTGGTCCTGGTCTGTATGTTCCAGGCATAGAATGGAATGATGAATGCACACCAGATGGATGAGTTCATTAGCAGATAACAAACATGCTTTTTGTTTTCTGTTCTGCATGGCTTTTTTGTCTTTCTCCGTAATTACAGGTTGGTTCTGTTGTGCAGTGGAGGCAGCCCCAATCACTAGGTTTAATTTTAAAAGAAGCATATAGTTTCTTGAGTCAGAAGACCTTTCTCATTCATTCTTCTGTTACCATCAGTGTGGCTTTTGCTGGCAAATACATAGGTAAATTGTCTATCAGAAGAAAAGTGAGATGGGATGTCTTATATACTATGGGGAGATGAGAATGTTTCAGTAGGACAGAATGCTTTATAAAGGATTTGCATCACCAAAAGCAGATTAAAAAAAATAAGAACTACAGAAACAGTTGTTCAGATACTGCATTATGGAGTGCCAGCACCAAGGGTTGGCTGAATATCAACTTAACTTTCTGAATTTGAGCTTCTAGTCTTGTGTCCCCCTGAATGCTTTGTGGCCTGCTAGGAAAGTTGTTTTGCAGTGTCGTGGTAATACAATTATAGTACTTCAATACTGAAACAAACGTCTCTGTGCTCTTGAAATTTAACACATAGGCTTTAGTTTATGAGCAGCTTCATAATTGAAAGTCTCTTTTAGAGCTCTAATTCTGATGATTGTGCATATATGATCCATGAGATTAATTCAAAATATTTATTCAATTTCCAACTTTCAAAAAGTTGTATGATGAAAACGCTTACCCTTAAGTATCATTCAAAATATTTTAAAAGCAGTAACTAAAATAAAATTAGCATTTTTAAATTGGTAATTTTTAGCAGATTAAGAGGAATAATATAATCTGTGTAGTGTTTTGAATTTGCTCTTTGGTTTTTAAATATAATCCTTAAACTGTTACCAGCCCTCTGAAAACTAAGGAAGGATTCCTTCATTCAAGCTACTTTACTTTGAGTAAACTGGATTTTATACTGTAGTGGTGTTGCAGCATATTTTCCTTGTTAAATGAAGGAAGGAGCTCCTCTCAGTTCATTACTGACTAATGATTCTTGGCTCTCTTATTAGCTTTTATAAGTAAAGTGACAATGGAAGGACTAAGATGGTACCATGCTTTCTTGTATATACGTTCTGACTGGCTCACTAATTTTCTACAAAATAAAACTGGTTCCTTAAACTACTTCAGTTCTTAGGTATTACAGCTCAGAAATGGCAACAATGTGCCAAAATGACCAAAATTTTATGCTGGCTTATATGTTTTAATACCATTTGATGGTAGTCTAAAAGCTGCCTCTGTTTCCAGTGTTCACATTTCCATCCTTTAATATCAGAGTGTAAGTCTTTCCTGTGCTGAGAAGGTTGAGGAACAGTAGCCAGTAAAATTAGAGCTGTGTTGTGAAATGGAGCGTGCATCTCAGATAGTTTCTTTTCTTGGTTTTGGTTTAGGTTAACAGAAGTATCTTTACATCTGCAGTTTCTGGAAAGAAAGAACACTGTGAACCTCTGCCCAGTAAAAATTTTCCCATTATGTAAAACATTCTTGTAGATATTGACTCACTGATGGTAGTGGTGACTTCCTCCATGAAGTAAACAGACTTTTGCAATGAGTTTTCTAGTGAACTAGTAAGTTTCAGTGCAGCTTCTTGATTTGCTGTAGTTTGTTACAGTTTAGTGCTATAGTTTAGCTACTATTTTTCTTCTTTGCCTTCAGGCTTGTGAGAATTGTTTCTGTACATTGATAGGAGATGCTTGAAACCGACTTGACTTGTTTGTTTCCCAGCAGGAAAGCCTAAGTGCTTAGGCTTAACTGAATCAAGACCAGCTCTCAGCAGTGGGAAACAATATATTAATCTATCGGAAGCACAGACTGCAGTCTTGTGTGTCACTGGGGTTTGTGTTGTGAATTTTTTTCATGTAAACAGGTAGGTAGGAACAATTCTTCTGCTGTGTATATTTTTAATATGTATGTTGAGAAACCTCATGACAGTTTTGTGAGTTGGGTTTTTTTTGGTGGGATTTTTTTGTTTGTTTTTTTTTTAAGTATTAGTATCATTGCATGATGCTGTAAAGTACCTTGTTCTCCTTTGCGTTTTCACATCTTTAAGTTGATGATATTAATTTAACAAATCGTCTTCAGTGCCTGGGCTTGGTTTAGTTATGAATGAAGGTGATACCTCAAAAGTCAAAAGAAGTTTCATTCTCATTTCTGTAAATAAACCCTCTTGTAGCATTGTTCTATCTCATTGTGTGTCTTTCACACAAGCAGAATGGACTGTTTGGCAATGTTTAAGCCCGATGGACTTAAGTTGCATGATAGTATATGGAGGCTTGGTTTTTTTATTTAATCAGTTGTATTTGCAAGGAAGGTAAGCAAATTATTATCTCTATTTCACAAAAATAATCTTCCCCTCAGATGTTTGATTTCAAATAGATTAAAAATATGATTAAAACCAGCTTCCTCAGTCAGCCACAGCCTAATTTGGAAAACTGAATTTAACCTTCATTGCAAGAGGAGAAAATATCCTGAATCCTTTAGAACAATACCTTAAATATGTTTGGGGTTGTGCTTTCCTTCCTTGTTCCACTCTACCTTTTCTGGAGTTTAAAAAGAAATTATACTTCTGAAAAAAAAGCTAGTCCTGTTTGCCTTCAGTTTAAGCTTTAAATTAGGAATGGATAAAAGAAGTGAAACGTGCTCCTTTCAACTTCTTGACATGAACATAGGAACTTCCTCAGCCCTTCAGGTGAGTGATGGGGGGTGTGTCTTCGTAGAGGAGCAGCAGGTGATGCTCTGGGACTACTCGGAACAGGTGCAGCTTTATAAAGCTGGAAGGTAGAGAGACTCTTTAAAAGATCTCTGTGGAAAGGGATAAAAATTAAGCTTTTTGCTACAGTATTACTAGACCATATGTTAAGCACTAAGTGACTAAGAACTTCTTGTTGGTAATAAATTATGTGAATTAATGATGGTATTTGTATACGGAAGTTCATGGTCTTGTCACAATAAGTTCTTTTTCTAGGTTCATATAACAGTATAAGTCCATTTTAGGTTATGATGTGGAAGTAGCATCTGAAGGGTTCAGGAAAAGGAAGTAGTCTGCTGGAATAACTGGACACTCTTTTGGCCTTTTCTCTTTCTCTTTTACTCTCCCACACAGTAGCATGAACAATTTATGAAGCAGACTTGTTATCTTTCTGTAAGATTTTTTTTTTTTTCCCTTGGCCATGTCTTCTAAGTTAGTGCTAGGTGTTTGATTTTCCTAAGAAATGTTGTGTGCCTCTGTGCTGGTATGTGAATGCCTGCCAGGAAGCAACTAGGCTACACATGGCTGCCATGAAGTAATTTTCACTGTCCTGAAGCAAAACAGGTTAAGAAGTGTTAAGGTAATAGTTTTAGACTAACTGCAGAAACAAACAAACAAACAAAAAATTAAAGATCTTACTTTACCATTTACGTTCAGTTTTTAGGGGAAAGGGATATTTTTGGTCCTTCTTCTCCCCAGCTTTACCAAGACATAATTGTTTTCGTGTTCCTTATTTCTAGTTATTTTTCCACTTTTGACAGTTCCCAGCTTAAGACTGGAGTCCTATTATACAAGGTAATACATATGAAGAGATGGGAACTTGGTAGGTGCCCAGGTAAGATCAGAGAAGGGGGATCCGTTCCTCAACAAAGGAGAATAGAAATCTGCAGAAGTGCTTTAAGTCATAGAAAGGTCTCTGATAGCTGTTCTGATTTAATTCTTCTGTTTCAAAGCCAACAGGCTTCTCTTTCCCCTTTACAAATTTGTCATTCTGTTTTTAAAATGTTGTATGTCATGTGGTCTGCAAACCAAGGAAGGGACTTGAAGCTGAAGATGACCTTCAGTGGTGAAATTTTTCAATAGATAAAAATTTAAAATAAAACGAACTAAAACTTTGTTTCGGAGCCTAAACTGGGTATGTATTGTCCACTACAGGAATGTCCATGTTAGCTAAGCCATGTTAGAAGAAAAATTGTAAAATCACTGTTTCAGTGCATGGGAACTCAGGAGCCCCTGCAAAGAGTAAGCAGAGGACTTGTGCACAGCTTTGAGAAATGAATCTTCCTCCCATCTCTTGTTGGGGGAGTGGGTAGTAGTTGTGTTCATTATATCTGGGTCTGTACCTGTGTTGCCCATTATACTGGCCTTTTCAGGGAAAGGAAAACCTTGAAAATGCCCCTAAAACCAGCCAGCCTTTGCACTGCTTTGAGCCAAACCCCCAAAGGACGCAGCCACCGCTTAACTCTCCCATTTCCTTTCTCCCATATGACACGCTCTGGTTGCTGGCTGCTGCCACTCTCCTGGGGGCTGCACAGAAGGTGGGGAGGTGCCACAGGGCTCTTCAGGAGCTTTCTGAGCTTTCCATGTCATTGCCAGCCTGTGCTCAGTGTTCCTCAGTGAGGCTGAGGCAGAGGAGATGGGCAGGATGCTCCCCCAAGGAGGACCTGGATCTCCAGGAATAATAGGCTGCTGATGGTAGGCAGCTGCGATCAGCTAAAAGATCTGGCCTTGAGCCTGGCTCTGCAGGATGCAGAAGGAAGGAGGGTGGAAAGCAGTGATGAGCTTATTGTTTGAGATGAGCCAACAACTGGCTGATTGACACTGAGAGCTCACTGCTGCTCCCTTTGCTCTGCAGCTGTGGAGAGTGGAGGGGCATGGAGGTAACTCTGTGGTTATTATATATTATGGACTTCTAGTGTCCAGAGAGGCAGTGGGCATAGATTAAGAAAAAAAAGGATAAAATTCCATCAGAATACAAGACTAGGGGTGTGCTCGAACACTGCAACAGGCTGCCCAGTGTGGTGGTAAAGTCACTCTCTGCAAATATTCCAAACCTGGTGGGTGTCTGTGCTGGGCAGCTCTGACCTGCCTGGGCAGGGGGGCTGGCCTGGATGGTCTCCAGATGTCCCTTCCAACCCCACGGCTTCTGTGAAAGCTTCTTTAATATTTGAATGTATTCTTTTGCTGCTGTTGTGGAACACTTGGGGAATAATTACAAATGCCCCTGCTGGGCACTTGTCTCACAAATACTGCTGTTGTGTAATCACGGCAGTTTTAATTGTATAGGGAAAGCATCCAAGTGCTAAGTAGTTAATAGACTACACTCCCCAATTTAAGCAACAAAAGCAGAAAAAATCCACCAGTATCTCCTCCTTCCTTGAACTGAGAAAACACCAGAACACCCTAAGCCTTAAAAGACGTTTTGATTTTAGTTCCTTAAAATATGGTTATGAGAATTAAAGGTAGCTTTATTATATCAAAATTGTTTATTATTTCTCCCTTATTCTCTCTAGTTTTGCCACAAAGTACAATCCTCAAATTATCCAGTGAAGAATGAAATAGAAAGTAGGCAGGAAGACAAGCAGGAACAGCAGAGAAAATGTTGAGAGATTCCACCAAACTCTGCAGTTGATGCCTTTCAGCCCCCGACTAGGAAGTCATGAGATGATGTGACAGAACTTTCCTGTAGCTGTGTTTCTTTGCTGGGCTCTTTCAGCCCTCCCCTGGTTGCATTTTGCACAGCCTTCAGAAAGACTGCAGTGCAGTAGCTGGCAAGGAGGGAATTACTAGGAGGGAAAATCAAGCTGTGGTGGCTCCTCTTGCAGTGAGGTGTTGCTGAGATTTGCATTTTGGAGGAGGTAAGGAACGGCTGCTTTTGGGTTTTCAATTCAGAAGTCTGGAAGCTTGCAAAAAAAAAAAAAAAAGACGTGAATAAGTTTTCATTAAATGTCCCTAGAGTGTGCATGGCATGCTGGACGGCCACTAAGCTTATTGATGCAGTGGTTTGGGTTTTCTTCTTGATACAAAACACCTGCAGTTTCTGCCTAATACTTTGTTTTTAATCCTCTGTGCTCAGACAGTGGAGAATAAGGTAAGGTACTTTTTGTTGACTAACATATAAAGGATAATGGAAGTAATTTCTGTATGTTGTAGCATGCGACAATAACTGCTTGTTGGAAAGTAAAAGTTTTGATTGCCTTTTTTATTGCTTGTAATTCATTGAAATTCTTTGTAATAATTTCCCTGAATTATCTAGTGTATTCAAGTTGAGAAACAGTTCTATGTACTTCGTTAGTATTAAAAGATTTTCTGTAGTCAGTTTTCACTTTGGTTTTCCAATATAATGTGGAATTATTTTCATGATCAATTATTTTCAATTGTTCTGAGAATGTTCCTCTTTTTATGTTAATCTTAGGAGCTAAATCCCCAATCCTTTCAATGACTTACCAATATCTTTGGATTTTTATATTTTTTTTATGCCAGATTTTTAAGGGCGTAGCACTGTCATAATGCTGCTGATCAGCTGTGGAGTGCACTTGTTTAGTAAGAATGAAACTTTGGAGCCACCTTAATTCTTTGTGGTTTGGAAGGGGTTGGTTGGTGTCTTGGGAGGGAAAGGAGAGGCTGAAAGTGCAAAACTCCCTGCGCTAAATTTGGATTTATACCTAAGAATATGAAGGAGCATATTCTGGGCCATATAATGGCCCAGGGCCATTGATATAATTGATGTCTGAAGTCAGAATGGGAGCTAAGAGTTTTAGAGCTTTGGTTTTTTTGCTGAGTTAATATGTAAATGTTTAGTACAGAAATTTGTACTACTTTAATGACATCTGTAGGTATAATGGGCTGACTTGTAATTTATATACTGTTCGGCGGGGAAAGTATACAGTTGCAGATCTCCTTTTTGTTTGAGTAAGCATTTGTTCCTGGAGTTTTCTATAAATCTCAGTGCTGGGCTATTTTTCCAGGTAGTGTGTTCCTAGAATGAGCCAGATTGGGCTTTCACTGGTCTCTCTGTGTGTTTTGTCAGAATCTGTGACCACGCATTAGCGTTAGTAGCATTGCTGCTACTTTGTTAGCAGCAGTAGCCTTTCCTTTCCACTTCCTGAGGACCAAAGGTGAATTGTAGCCCATGACTAAGATCAAAAAAATCAGAAAGCACACCAACCCCCCTGTTTCATAGCTGTGGAAGTTTGTGGCATTCCTCCTGGCTGGCTAAATGCTGTCTTGGTCTGCTGTTACAAAGTCCTGTAGTTGAGCTGTGGCAGCGCCAGCCCAGCACAGGTAGGGTCAGGTGAGCATTTCTGTGACTCTGTGACCTTTTGTAGCCAGCTGTGAGGAGCTGCCGAGGCTGATCCGTGTCTGCAGCATCGTGTGCAGGATGAGGGCGTGGAGCACTCTGCCCAGCTGGGCTCTGCTCAGCACCAGCCAGCACCATCCCTGCCCTGGCACCGCGGAGTAGCCGCCCGGCTTGGCCACTGCGCTGCTGCACTCCGGGCTAGGTGGGTGCAAAGGTCCCTGGCAGGGCTTGGGCAGCTGGAATTCCTGTGCTGGGTGCTTTGGCTCTGTGCTGTACGTGGCCAGGTGAGGTTAGTGCTGTGCACTCACAAAAAATTGGCTTTGTTGTGTAAAGAAAAGAGGCTGCGGGGAGTTCAGGCTTTGTGCACTGGTGACCTGGCCATTGTGGCAGCATTTGTGGAACTTTACTGTCACATTGAAGAATGCACGTAGAGATTGATGAAGATTTGTATTAATTATGCTTTTCTTCTTTTTCTCTGTGCTTGTAAAAATTCCAGGATCAAACAAACTTCCCCAAACTAAGTTGCTTACTTCTAGTGACCTTTTGGAATATTGTTGTGGGGTGTTTTTTTTTAAGAAATGCTCTGCAGAACACTTAATTCCTTTCCTAGAATTGAGCTGGTGTTTTCTGATGGAATTTATTAGGCTTTCCGAGAAAATGGCACTGCTTTGAAGATTTTGTACAGTCTGTAATGACTGACAGTGTGGAGAAGTTTTTGTGTGTATGTGAAAGCAGGAAATATTAGCTGTGATTTTAACTGTGTGTCCTCCTTTCATGCTGTTTTATCGAGAGTCCTTTGTGAGCAATAATGGAAGAGAAAATAGTTTAAAAAATCATCTTGATATGTTTTGTGTAGTGTTCTTTGTTATTTAGCTTACATTTAGGTTATTTAAAAAATTCATCATTAAGAGTTAGTTTGATGGTTTAATGAAACTAATAAAGTAACTTGATAGATGCTGAGAAGCCTGTTACAGGGTTTTTGAATGAAGGCAATGTAACTCAAACTTTTTCTTTCTTCAGGGTAAAGAAAGAAACCAGGCAGACTGTAGCAAAGCTCTCTTTATTGGCAAGAGTAAAGAGAACCCTATCAGAGCACTGAGAAAGCCTGTTCTTCTTTCTTCTCAAGCTGCGGATCAAATGAGATTCAAATAAAACGAAGCAAATGTAAGCAATCAGAGAGTCTTCCAAATTTGAGGGGGGATTTGGGAAGAAGAGAAGTATCCAGATTTGATCGAGAAAGCTGTTGCATGGACTTTGGAAATCAAGAGCTTTTATTTAAGCTAACAACTCAGTTTTTAATATTATAGTCTCATCAGTTGTCTGAAGGAGAATTGTTATGTGAGAAGAAACATATAGTTTCCAGACTGATACAGGGTTTACCTGTTAGCAGGTAAATTAGTGAAGAGGTTAGAAAAAGCAGTAAAGAACCAAGGCTGGGAAAGAACTGTAAAGGATTCCAACCTTTATGCTGTTCTGGCATCTGTGATACTGAACAGGTGCTTAAATGGGAAAGGGCCCTGTAACCTGTTCTTAAGGTGAGCCTTTTCTAAAGGTTAGATCCTAAGAAAATACATACATTTAATGGAATTCTGTTACTGTGAGTTTGGACACTCACCTTTAAACTTCTAATGCTTGTAACTTGTGTGTTACCTGAAACTGTATTCGCATGTATGGAGTGTTCCTTGGTGGCACTGCCACTGCTTTCTGTGGCTCTGATATGGTAAAATCCTTCCTTTTGTTTTTAATGTAAGGTTTTTTTGGCTGCTAGGAGAATTCTCACATTTGTCACACATGAAAAATTGATTGGATAAACTCTGAAGGAGATTTATTTGGAATTAGAGTTTGATACACTTTCTCTCAAAGGCTTCTTTTGCCTTGTGCTTGAGTACTGGGCTATACTCAATCCAAACTTCATAAGCTTGCTGCTACATTTATCAAAGATACTGTGATTTTAAATTTTTTTTTTTTCTCCTAAAGCATTCATATTTTGGTAGAAGAGAACATTTTACCTAAGCAGTCTTACTGCTGCTGTGAAGTAGGTGCTTGGAAATCTGTTTTCCTTTGGTTTTAATTCTAGTCATGCACATAATATTTCCTCCTCTATGTCAAAAATGTAGTACAATCTTTTGTGAGCATTTATTTTGATCACCTTGGTCTGAATTTTCATGTGCAATCCTTTCACCAGTTCAGCATTGCACACTGCTGGTATGATGAAAAACAGATTTTTACAATATATTCTCCCGGCATCTGTGTTGTTGATTTTTGTGTTGTGCATCAAAGTAAAACTTGAATGTGGTAGTGGAGGGCTTGATTGAAATTACTGTTTAAACTGAGCAGATGAGAGAAGAAAGGGGTCTATATAAAGGAAAATATATGAGTACAAAAAGTTTGTACTAAGAGAGGCAATGTCTTATGTGCCTAGTACATTCAGCTTAGGCCACTTTAAAAAAACTATCTGGAGCTGGTTTTAAAAAACTGGCTGATGACCTATCATTAAAGATGTAAAATTTTCTTGTGGAAGTGAGAGGAACTTAGGATTGTCCTCTCTCAGCTGAACTTAAGATACTAAGGATTTGCCTTAATGACAGCTCTTGCCAGCCCTCTGTTTTGTGTTAGTGCACTGATGAAGTCCCTTATTTCACTGAGACAGAGGCTGCTTGGATTGATAGGAAAACCCATCCTTGTTCCAAAATGGAATAGCCTTCACTGTAACTAATCACAGCTATCACCAGCACAGCTGTCAGTGAATAAGTATAACTGGTGCAGTCAATACCCTGGAGAATAAATTAGTGAAGTAGTAAGATTATAAAAAGATAAAAATGTAGTTTGAGTTTACATATACCTAATTTCATGATTTCTTTTTTATCCCCTGAATAAATGTCTTGAAAAATGGAAAATTGTTTTTAAAAGCCCCAAGACAAAGACAACCCACTTTCTGACACTGACACTTGTCTAAGCTGTAGAACTCACTGTTCTGAGATAACACTAAGAATTTGCTGCTCCTGGCCTCAAAATAATTGCTTGTAAATTTAGCAGATGTATAGAGGAAATAGGAATCGTGCTTAACAGAATCTTTGGAGCGACCTTCCCCCCCTTTTTTTTTCTCTCTTCCTAAGATAATAAAGCATTGGTGTTCAGTTCAGTTGGAAAGTATAAAGTAAAAAAAGAATCCCTTATGACACTTAGGAAGCGTGGGCAAGTGATTTCTTTTTATGAAGACTTTTAGGAGGGTTTAGAGTAGTGACAAATCGCACTAGAAGAGTCCAAAAATAATACTCCTACGGATGTAGAACACTTCAGGGATGCTATAAAAGGTGTAAACAATATTTTGCTTATTATACAGTTTAGGGAGAAACAAAGTGATGAGGTCTTAAAATCATGTAGTAATTCTGTAGAATTGGTGGGGAAAGAAATCCAAACTGCTGCTATAATATTGGAAGCTTCATTGCCTAGATACAAGTTATTTGCAAAAAGTGGGAACCAGCACTCTTTCCTCTGAAGTGTCATTAGCAGTGCAGGATCCTGTAAGCTCTAATCTTGGGACTTAAGTCACTTGCTCTATCAGTGAGTGTCCTCTGCATACTTTTAAATCTGGCATTTGTTCCAGTTGTAAATTATTCTTTTCATTCTGCATATCTAGACTGTGCCTGTGTGAATCTTTGTAAGCAGATAATTTTTTATGAGCATAAATTTTCCAACGAATCTGAGTATTCTCATTTAGTTTCTAGTGTAACACCTGGAGGCTTTCAGGTTTGAATTTTCAGAAATAAAAATGCGTGTTTAAAGGTGAGATTGCCGTTAATACATTAAACAGGATTGCTTTATTAAGTATTTATTTGGTAGAAGTTAACATGATTTCATTAATATTAACTAAAGAAGCCCTCGGGCGATAAGCATGCAAAAAGAATTTTCAACTAAACTTCATGTTCCAGATCTGAAGGCACATGTTTTTAAGGCCTTGTGGATGATGTGGAATGCACCACCATGGTGTGAATGTTTCTGAAGCAGCAGCAGCAGTACCATACAGTTTTATCAGAAGTTTCTTTGAAAGGTTGCTGTCGCTTGTGTTAAACTTTTTTGGCCGTGTAACAGTGATAAACACTTGGTTCTGGGTAGTGATGTGAAATTCAGTCAGAAAAATTTATGAATTACTTTTACAACCTCCACATTAGGTATGTTGTATAAGGATAACATCCTCATTGATTTTTGTTCATTCTCTTAATCCAGTAGAAGAGAAACCTTCAAAGGGACCTGGGGTTTTTTGGTCCTGTCTGACCCAGGGCTGTAGAGATGACATTTTCTCAAGATGTCAATGGTATCTATTGATCTGAAACCTCCATAACTGCACTTGGTGTAAACCAGCAGGCAGCAAATAAAACATTTAAAGTTGGCAAGAAAAAGCAATAACATAGTTTGTTACCTGGCAAAGTAACCACCAAGAAAAGAGAGAAACGAGGAGAAACGGTGAGAGAAATAAGGAAATTGCATGCAGATTCCAAGCAACAGTGTTTTCATGAGACTTAACAACTGCAATAATGAATACTGTCATACACCAGCAGAATTTGTGTTTTAGGTGGACTTGGCTTCCAGCAGCACATTCCTAAAGTTGGTGTTTGCTACAAAAGGAAGCAACGTGCTCCTTCCTTTCTCACATTGCTGGGAAACACGTTTTGTAAATCTAAATTTTCAGTTAGGGAAAACACAGCTTCCTCCATGAATACCTTAATAAAGGTAAAAATGCCTTAGATAGCAATGAATGTGAAGTTGTGATTATGAATACTATGACAAGTCTTGGTAAAGGGTCTGTGACTTTATCCTGAAAACTCATCTTCAGTAATAGTTTTATACTAGAGCTGTAGAAGCTGGGATGTACTTGAGTATAACTAGAAATTCTAGCACAAATGGTTTAGAGGGTTTTTAATTTTTTTTTCTTCCAGATTCTATTTACAAATTTGGTTTGTTAGGTTTTGGTTTTTTTTCATCTAATAGAAAATTCTTAAACTCCCACATTTTTCCCGAACTCCAAGATGTTTGTCATAGACAATAAAATCTAAATGCTCAAGTGTACAGTGTAGACATTGAAATAACTGAAGTTAAACCTGCTATTGCTTCATTAATGGACAAAGTGGACAATGTTTTTCTTTCCCTCACATTCTGATAAGTACTGAAATACAGGCAAATGAAAAGAGTTGGACTCTCTTCCTTTTCCTTCCTCATTAAGAAGCAATGGATTCAGACAAAGCTGAAGACATCGTCTAGAGGGATGGGAAATTTCACTCAGGATTAGTGAGAAGTTGAATTCTGTGCATGAATAAATGTCTTCCATGCAGTTTAGTGTTCAATAAAATATTCTGACAATGTCAAATGCTGTGTTAATTTCTAGAGTTTGATTAGTATTTAGGGCAGTGTAAGAAAGTATTTCTTACCTGTGTTCATAGTATGCCGTGCTCACTGGGATGAAATGAAGGAGCAGGAAAGGTTTTATGAGAGTGAATTAATTTCCATAAAAGACAGGCTAGGTAAATTTTTCTGAGTTTTAGATGCAGGCTTAGAAAGCTTACTTTAGTTAGAGTAGAAAGAACTTCATGTGGAAGTGAGATACTGTGTTTTAAGTTTTCTGGTGTGGTCATTTCTAGTTGCACAACACTTCATTTCAGTGTTGAATTCAAAAAGTGCCCAGCCATACTTGAAGTTGCATTCTGTTTCATTTACTAGATTCTCTAAACTCTACTGTGTTCAGAATTTCCTGGGAGGACTGTTTTTGTTAAAGATGAGCTGCATTTTAAAATTAATTAAGTAGTATTTTATAGGTATTCTTGAGAAGGCAGTTTTGCAGTAATTATTCATAATAAGCTTCTTGAAGTGCTTTGGGTTTTTTTCTTTTTATTTGCTGGTCTCTGACACCTTTGCCTTCACATACTTTCTTCTAATTGTAGAAGGTGAGGTACTTACCTGTCTTATTTTTTTAACTCTGCTTAGATTTCAAGGCTTGGTTTATTAAGAGACAGCACAGATGCACTCTGTCAGGAATTGGCAGTGCAGAATTATTCTTCATGCACTTGGTAGACAGCAGTGCAGATAGATAGACTCTGATTTGAGGAATATCTTCTGCTATTCTGACAGACCTGAAATTCTGTTAGATTTGAAGCTGAGGATCTCTTTCACTAACAGAAAGGAAAGTAATAGCATTGATTGATAGGTCTTGGTTTAAGAAAAAAGTTGACAAAAATACTGCAATAATCTTTTAATTCCTGCTTGGTGATTTCAGAGATGAAGAGACTTTGTTATCTTAAGTTGCTATAACTTACAAGCAAGTTGTTCCTGATAACTCATGCAGCAGATTTTTCTTGAAGTCATGCCTTGGGAGGAAAAGGGGACTAGACTAGGTCACTAGAGGATGAGACATCATTTTCTAGGACTGTATGCCAGGGTCACAATGACTGGGACATGCCATGTGCCTAAACCCTTGTTGATCTTTGCTAGGGTTTGTCGTGGCTGGTTCCACTGCCCTCTTGCCCAGTCACAGCAGGCAGGAGTGGGAATCAGAGTGAGAAGTTGGGCTTTTGGGTGTCTGTCATTTGGCACTACCACTTGTATCATGTGAACCAAAGACGTGTGTGCTCTGCAGAACAATTAAAGGAAGCGTTAGGCTTGCTGTGAAACAGGAATTGGATGAAATCTGGATTGATGGAAACAGCTTTCCATAAAAACAGAGTATTCCAAATGCAAATATAAGCTGGTTTTTCCCAGTTCTCTCTTCAAAGCACATGTAAAACCATTTTGAAAGAGGAAAGTACCTCTAATTTCAAATATGATGGTTTTCATGGCGTTTCTGGAAATATTTTATCTGAGTATATTTCTTTTGTAGAAGATAGAAGTTTTCCTTTGTAAACAGAGCCAGAAGTTAAAAAAATAAAAAAATTCATAGTGTTCATCCACTTCCCCCACATAGGACTATTATATGCATCTC